>OZ008338.1:12917591-15317591 GCA_963931975.1 Cataclysta lemnata
GCGGAGGCGCCGGGCGCCACGGTGACGTCGGCAGCGGGCGAGGCCAGCTCTGGGGCGCGCAACTCCGTGACGACGCCCTCGGCGCCGGGCTCGCCGCCACTGGGGCCGGCACCGCCGCCGCCACGGCGCAACTTCAGGCCCCAAGGCCGCTTAGACAAACCCTGCCACGAGTCACACACTGGTCACTCATTGCTCGTCTACACTTAAGCGGTGGGAATGTCAAGCTATGCATGCATGCTCACCTAAAACTCCGAAACCTGTGTTCCCCTCCACTTTACTAGTATACAATTTACTAAACACTTAACGAACAATAAATAAAACTTATGAGTCTTTGGCGGTTATTCCGAATCACTAAGCACAACGAGAATTCTTGCGTGTGAGTCGAATGGCCCGCTATCACAGTCTATGTTAAAATGCATTCCCATGTTTATCATACCTACAACAAAAGAAATAAAGACAAGCGTTAAAATAGGAAGAAACATGCAAAAAAGAAGAGTGCGATAAAAGGGCAAAATATTAAAAAAAAACACGTTGCAAAGAAGTAGCAGTAATTAAAAATAAATTGCGTGTTACGGAAAGAAATACCAAACCATGCTTAGTGTATATGACCAACTAAATGACTCTGAAAGTAGATAGTAAAATGAAATGAGGAAATCAGGCACCGCAAAGAAATATTTTAAACAATCTATTTTATACAAATTAGTGACAATGACCGCATACCCTAAAATAAGTCAAGACGAGAACGCTGGCACAAAGGTGAAAAATACAAATTTCCTTATTTTAAAACATGGACTAAAGTTAGTCATGGTTAAAAATTGATGCTTACTCGTGTCTTTCATTCAGCAAATAAAAGTGACAGCATTAGTTTTAAACTATGACTAACTTTAGTCCATGTTATACAATAAGGGGGCTAGTTTATTTGGAACACACTTTAAGCCGTTGGTCTCAGCAAGCAGTAAATAGTCAATACGCACTGGACCCGAGTAGTGAATTGTAGCTCAACCTACACAGGGCAGTTAGATATTCTGTGATCCATGGGCAATGGCCTCAAAGTACCAAAGCAGTATTCATATGAATAGGACAATGAAGGTGAAAAAAACTACATATTGTTATAATAATATACAGGGTGGAAAGTTGAGATGGGGCATTAAGGGCAGCTATCAGATCCCTTGCTGACACGCGAAAATATTCTTAGGAGACCTCACGCAACTTTTTGAACGATGACAATCGACATTCACAGATTTTTGATGTACAGTCAGCGAGAAAATCGTCAGAATTGAGGAAAAATTTTTTAAAAAGAAGGAAGCGATCTGGTAGCTGCCTTTAATGCCAAATCTCAAATTTCCATCCTGTATATTATACCATAAACAAATCATATAATAAGGAAAATACTAGAATTCTTATTTTAAGATAAGAAATGAAAATGTATGCAACATTATGCCAATTTTTAACATATTATAAACCAATAAAAAATATAAAAACACAAGTATTCAAATGCTTTATGTGGGACCACAGAAACAAAGAGTACTTTGTTAAATTTTTATTATCTGTAATAGCAACACTACATCTCTTCTGTCATTCACTCGTTCATCTTTGCTGTTAAATATTTTACGGTTCTAGTTAAGCTTGGTTGTTTTTAAAATTTGTGTCTTCTTCGAGTTTAGAGTAAATAATAGCAACAGATACGATATGTTTATAGCACCACCCTTTAAATTACACAGATGCCATAAATGTACCCAAAAAGTCTCTATTTACTTTTATCGCACATTTACTGACTAGGGAACAGGATTACTTTGCACATAATTGATTGTTTAAGAGCGATTAGTTCCATTATATACAGAATGATATTGATTATTTATTTTATTAGTCCTTCGTAGTTTCAAAATTTGCAAACCAGCCCGGCTAGCATGACCAAAGAAACACGATATGATATAGCCATTTATCGCGTTGAACGGTCAAAAATCATTAGATTTTAACTAATTTGAGTAATCGAATAAGCCTTTATGGCTATATGTTAAAGATATAGCTATTATCGCTTTGAACTATCCAAAATCCGATTATTTTTGTAAGTCCAACGCGATAAACGCCTATTTCATATCGTGTTTCGGTGGTCATAATAGCCGGGCTGGGATCAAATTTAGCTTAACGTCTTTTTAAGAGTCTCCTTCGGCTACAATATAAAGAGCATATTAATATAATTGTTATTTCATAAGCATCAGTGTTATGATTGCCTAAATTAAGCGATGAACTGCAGTAATCACGGTTTAGTCAGGTTGGTTGTTGACCTTGATTTAACAGGACTTACGTTGGCGTGCGGCGGCGAGGTGGGGCTCACAGCCGCGTTAGGTTTCTTCCTGTCGTCGGAACGGATGGTCGTAGTTGGTAGGTTGATGGTATTCGCCTTGGCGTGGGGGCGCTGCGTGCGCGCACGCAGTTCGGGCGCGAGACGTGCACCCAATGATGGCGGCACGCTTTCTGTCTTACGCAGCCCGCACCAACCCTCACCCTTGCTATCAGGATGGGAATAGGATAAGTTAAAAAAAAAAAACTAAAAAAGGGGTGATCCAGCATCTTATAGTACTTAATTCCTTTGATTTTTTATTTTATTGGATTGTTTTATGGCAAGAACTACTACTGAAGTTTGGCAAATTTTAATTTGCCTCATCATAAACTTTAGAGACAAAGTACCATTTGTAACCTACATCCAGAATTCCATTTTCAAGAGTATTCAATTATACTCTTGAAACGTACTAGACCCAATACCATTTATTGCTATAGGTGAGTAGCGATCCAACTATAGCGCGATACTGTGCGTATAGCCTAGCGGATAAAGCTGGCCCCCAAAATCAAAATTTAATAACAAAATAGAAACAAACATAAAAAGCATGCGGGACTATAAAGCATTAAACCACAAGCCATTTTTATTCACATTTATTGGTTACTCATGTAACATATAAGTCAGTAATACAGTGATTGTTAGAAGTTAATGTTATATACATACTATAGGATTTCATAGGCAAATATATACATATGACAGATATAAAACCATAATAAACAGTAAGTGAGAATATTTCCCTTTGAGAAAGCAAAATACTTTGGTCGAATTGTTTGAAACAGACACAGTGCCAAAGATTATAGTACTATAGGTTATGAGTTATCAGGAAGGTTGTTACAAGAGTAGTATTAACCGCTCTAAATTCTATATTATTGAGACGTCTTACTTTTACGTATAATAATGTCATTGTATATTAAAAGCAAACGACAAAGCTACGCACCAATTACGAAACATTAGTCGTCTTTTCTTTATCATTAACTTAATACATTTCAAGTAACAAAATATATTTAGCTATTAGATGAATTAAAAATCCGTTACAGCTGTACGCCATAACGAAGTTTGAATTCAATTATTAAAGCAATAATCACCTTTAACACAACTGTCAACTTTACACCCTAGTGTAAAGTTGGCAACGAATACAATTGTAGGCTCCAGTGTGGGCATCGCCATCCTACTTGTCCATAACTCCAGTGTACACGCTACAAAGGCAACTGCTGTGTGGTATTCAAGAATTTACAAAAAGCTTTTGCACGTTACAGGTGTTAATGTAAGCAGTTGCCACGCTCGGCATTTATTGCTACAAATACATCTTTACCATCATCGAGTTCAAAATACAGCAAACTATAACGTAACCATTTATTATATATACCTTAACCACTATGAACATCAAAAGCCGAGTCGTAATAAGCCTTAATGATAAGTTAACCTATTACAGTTAACTACGCGATCTAATCTTATGTGCTATCTTTTGGGTATGTGAAAAGTAACAAAAAATATTACTTATTATTACCAACGATACGTGAGTAAAAAGTTTCGAATGCAATCAAATTTGGCCCCTCTACCTGAATGTACTGTGTAATTAATCTCACGGGGTACTGGCCGGTATTGAGGATCGTAAAATAATTATATTATACTAGTGGATAAACAGTACGACTTACGAACTATTTGAATAAATTTCGTTATTATCTAAGATTAATCATTGGATTACACTGTACTTGGGATTATGGATTATACATTACAACGACAATTTCCTAAGTGTAGAAATACGTAACCGGCAATGATCTAACGACTCTATTTAGCTGTTTATGATATATAATGCATAGTGCAGTTAGGAATAAATGTGATCATACTACAGATAATTGGAGATTAGTGCGTTCGCATGAGTATCGACCATTCCAGTATTCTATTCAGTAAAATAGAAGTGTCAACTATAATTTAGTAAGTAGTTAATTATTTGGTTAATATTTGTATTTTGTGTGTACCTACTATGGTATTCACAATCTAGACTTTCTGATTCGTTCTACGTTATGGGGACAGAGAATAAAGCTCCACTAAGGCGAGTCTCATGAAAAGTTCTATTACAATCACTGGTAGAGTGGTAGGTACTCTGTCATAGTAAAGGCAACTTCATTTTACTGTTAGTAGGTTCCTTCATATAGTTAAATTTTTGGCCTCATTTTTAATTGAATCACATATCTGTTATTCGATTTTTAATTTTAACATTAAATAAATGCTAGAAAAATTAGTACAAAGATTATGGTGGTTAGAAAAAGAATTTCGAAAAATTATGATCACCAGTGTCTTGGGTGGCCGAGCGGTCAGGCACCTGCCCGGATAGCAGGGGACCCGGGTTCGTTTCCCGCCTCAAGATCATAATTTTTCGAAATTATTTTTCTAACCACCAAAATCACATATCTGTTACTTCGCTCGTGTGGGCAGTACCTACAGATGTAAATCCGCCCATAGGACTTGTACTAATTTCATAAAACGATTTGTAATAACGATTTTGACTGTTTAGTCAATTAGCTGACTTTGTCAAATATCTGATATAACGAAAAGTAAAATCTGAATTAAGAAAATCAAGTCATCAGGCATAATTATATGCTCACTTAGCGAATAGAGTTTAGCTAAATATTTTAAAATGTCTTTTCATCCATGGTATCTTACCTTACCTATCAAGAAGTATTTCTAAGCCATCTTTTCATTAAAACTTCATATCGTTCTTGCCATTTTATCCAGTCTTCTTCGATTTCTACTTAATCTAAGCAGTATAAAATGAGCATAAAATTCTGCATTAAATGCATCGAATCCAAATAAAGTATATTTTCTCAGTGGTAAAAGCTTGACTGGTGAAAATGTAAAACGGTGCACAAAAAGGTGCTTGATATGATATTTTTTGTCAACTTAAAATAATAACACAATCTGTGTATTTTAAAATTGAGTTACAATGTCCGCCCTATATGCACTGTGCTTGATACAGATATGTTGTGCACACTCGGCGATATGTATATCATAATGTTATTGCGCTAAGGTCTAATATTGAATGCAGATATACACTCTGTACATTTTCCGATATTCCTAATAAAAAATAAAGTTGCATTAACGGTAAAACTCTTAAAAATTTTAAAGTACCAATTACGAAAACAAGTAATATAAGGATGGATTTATTGTTAGCAAATTATTGATCAATTATTTTATTTCATAAACAGAATATACACACTTTTAAAAAAGTAGATCGGGCACACAACCTGCATATTAAGAAACCCTAAATTTGAATAGTTTTATTAAAACTCGATATATTGCAACCTCTTAAAACGACACAACTTGTGCTTATCATTGGTCAGTTTTCTACGCTTTTACATTAACTGGCAGTATCATTTACTGCAACGACGTTATTCATTTAATTAAAAAAATACCATACCTTGAACTATATATTATACTACAACAAATTATAATTATGAACAATGATTGTGTCTAAGTAAAAGCTAATAGAATTGTTATAATTATACACATCCTAATCACATATTAACATTATAATTTTTCAAAATAAATACATCTAAATATCAATTCCAGTGTAGTATCTAACCTAACATGGACAATTATTACTCACTAATTATTTAAATATACCGCGCGAACTTACAATTGACACAGCGGCCTGCGCCGGCGCCGGCCACCATCCTTACATTACAATAAATAGTTATTATCGAATCCATCACCGCATGTTAATATGCTAAAATAAATATAAGCTACACCCTTTTTGCAAGCACAACTGTTAATATATTTAAGTAAATGTGATATGAAATGATCAAGCAAGAATGGGAAGCTTTTATTCTACTTGTAATAATGGTAAAGTGTTTAGTTTTGTATCTTATTTTCATAATGTTATTGGACTTGGCTTTTAATAGAAACTTTAAGTTTGAGAACATCATATAAAAGAGTTTAAATTTAGATTTGACTTAACTTATTAATAAGATATAAAATCTTACTCAGTTACAAACTTATTTATCTTCCTCCTCCACCTCCATACAATTTAATTTTAATATAAGGTTTTACCTCCAACATTTTGTGGCTATGAGTCTTTTTTACTGACGATTGCTATAAATGTGATTACTACAAATTAATGAATTACCAAATCAAACATTGTGTTTGTTTTAATAAATAAAGATGGATGCAACGGTGAATTAAGGTTTTTAATTAACCATCATTAATGCTTGGTAAATTTTGTACGACATTTGTCAAGTCTAAATGATATATGATTTCAGATTATTAAGTAACACTCTGACCACTGCGGTTATTAAGAGGCGACACAGTTGTTAGTTATACATGCGGTTACAGTAAGATCGGCGGCTCGTTTTGAACAAAGAGTGATGCAACCAGCGCCGAAGTCGAATGCCCTCAGACTATACGCACGGCTCGTAAGCAATGTAAATGTTGGCCGACAGTCAACGCAACCCTACCTCCCGCTGCACGTATATTTAGTTTTTAAATGAAAACATTTTATACTGACACTGTCTCCGCAATGTTTGTTGAGTTTTTAAGAAGTTAAGTTACGTTCGTAGCTAATTGAATAGCTTTTACTTTAAATTATAGCTTCATAATATTCAGTTGGACATAATAAAATATTCTTACGAATGTTTAGTTCGGGTGTTTCATATGTTATAATTTATTTTGATATAACTGAACTTAAATAACATTATACACCCAAAATATAATTTCGTTTATCATAACATTTACTTGACATAATATTAATTTTATGTAATACCATTGAGCATTATCCTGATCATTTCAAATAAAGGACAAGCTAGATTTCATTATGGCCATAGTTATGTAATGGGTTTAAGGTTGGTGATTAATTGGGTTTGTGATTTACCCACAAACAGCAGGAGCCGAGCGAGAGAAGTGAGTGCCGCAGTAGCGGCTGGCGAGTGACTGTGTTTCGTTTTATTTATACTGACTGTTCTTATATAAATGTGGCGTTTTAAATACTATATCGTGTAAATGTTACAATAAACTGCCATTGTATAAAATTATCGTGTCAAAGGTTTTTAAACTACATCATTTAATTGTATATGTTTTGATTATTTTATTAATATACAATATACATATTCTTAATTACATATTACACACCCGTTTAGCTCCGCATAAAAACCTAGTTAATACTAAAAAGCAAAACTAACAGAGGTAGTTGTATAACATTATTATACATATCCGGTGGCAAAGATAATGCGTTCTTTCTTTTAAAATGCCTAATTAATGAATAAACCTGTCCTACTACTTTAAATCACACTCGTGTGAATACGTCGTCATACCATAGAATGCGTAACCACAAAAAGGGCTGTTGGGATTCCCGCATTATTTTCGGATAGTTTTACATAGTCAGAGAGACTGCGTACGAGCCGTGGGCGTATCGTCCGCGGCCTATGGTTTTGGAATGGTCCATACATAGTCAGAGAGACAGCGTGCGAGCCGTGCGCGTATCGTCCGCGGCCTACTTACGCGGCGTGTCCGTGCAGCTCGCGTAGGTACGCGCCGGGGTTCTCGAGCGCCTCGCCGAACATGCGCTGCGACTGCAGTATGCTGGCGAGTGCCGCGACCCACTCCTGGCGGCGCGGCTCAGGCGCGCGGCACGTAAACGACTGCCGAGGCTTGTTCGGGTCCACCGAGTGGATTATGAACGCATCCTTCCCGTCCACCTCCTCGAGCTCCATTTTGTTCATCTGCAATTCGAGATTGTCAAGTTGCAGCCTTTATGGGTCAGTTTCAATTTTACCTTCCGATATAAATAAATAAATATAATTTATACGAAATTCACAAGTTGCACTCTCTATGGGCTAGTTTAAATATTTCTATGCTGGTTTCAAGATTTTACTTACAGATCTAGATAATAATCATAATAAATAATGCCTACACTCACATCTATCGTCTAGCCCAAAGGAAGTAGCACATGCACTTGTGTTATGTGGTTACCACCTACTAGATGACGGACAAACTATGAATATAATTATATATCTAATTATTATAATATCAAACATTTGTGATATACTACATTAACATATAAACAACCATAACACGAGAACAAATGTCTGTGTTCATCACAAACATTTGCCGCTAGCACGATTCGATACCAAACATAGGCAGCGAACTGACCAGTCGACTAAGCCGGCCGTCAAAATAAGACTACTACTACTACAGCATAGTAACCTGTAATGATCTATGATGCAATCACATCACAGGATCACCTCTATTTAAAACAAATTAATTGGTATACAGTTTGTCAGTCCTTTGTCTTTTCCCGATGACCTTACCTGAACATGAGCCTTGTAGTTATAGGTGGGGCTAGTGAACTGAGTCTTTTTCCCGACAGCCTCGCTGAAGATGACACACTGCTCAAACAAGAACATGTGCAATTCCTTTGGCTTATCGTTGCCGCTAGTGGTCTCTGATACAACTAGTGTTTCCTGCATCAAGAGCTTGCCCTGCGCTGTGATGTTGCCCTGAAATTAAAAGATATTCCCACATTGTAGTCTTAATGAACAGACCGAAGTATACAAACACTGTAACGAATCGAGTGTAACTAACAGGACGCTTGTTTATTTATTATATACAAAAACATATCGTTTAACATAACGCCAGAGATAACTGATATTGATACCTATTATACCGTCATCGAAAATAGACTCGAGATAGTTTTTGATGTAAAAAAAACGTTAGCGCACTACAGACGAATCATTGCTTCACATATTACCTACAATAAATTTGATGAAAGTTAACCCCATAGAGTCAGGTTGACTTATGACAAATTATCTTTTATTCGATTTTAATTTTAACATTATATAAATGTTAGAACCGCTTGGCCACCCAAGACCGAGGCCGAGCGGTCAGGCACCTGCCCGGATAGCAGCGGACGCGGGTTCGATTCCCGCCTCAAGATCATAATTTTTCGAAATTCTTTTTCTAACCACCAAAATCTTTGTACTAAATTATCTTTTAATTTTCAGCGCAAATATAGTATAAAAGTATGAATTTATTGTGATAGTCAGAAACTAATAAATAAATCCAATTTCTACCATTAATTTCCAGAACAGTATTATCATAGTAGTCCCCATAAAGACCTCAAAGATGTGTAATTTTAAAACGCAAGCTACGATAAAGAAGCTACAGCGAATGTGTTTGCACAGCTTCAGTATTCTGCTTTGGTGTTAAGATAGTGCCTTGTATTAATCATAAAACGAACTATAGGGGGCGGATTCTCGGGCACAGTCGGTAATAAAACGTTCTATTTGGCAGTATTTCGCATTTCGCTCGCACAAGTAGCAATGATATGTTGCCTTGCTTTAAGATTCAAATAAACTACAGCTGTATTCTTAGCTTACCACGCACGAGCAAAATTCTGGCTGATCAGTAGATATGATTTGCTAAGAAATATCACAACGGTGGTAAAGTAACCCCTTTTTTCATTTTCCTGTTTCCATATATTCACTTAAATAGCTTTTAGTCATAAAACTATGCCAAAACTAGCCAGGCGATATAGAAATATTCCAGTATACCTATATAAATAATAATCAGCGAAACAATTCAAATAATAAAAAAAAAACAATATAGAACAAATAGAACGGAAAATGTTGCAATTTTTACATTCGCACACAAAACAAAAATTCGCACAGACCAAGCATTAAATTAAAACATAAAAATTACAATAGAGAAATAACATTTTCAAAATAGTATCAGAAAGTGCTTACCGCAAAGCCTTGAAGGCGGCCGACGTCCATCATCATGTTCGCATTTTTTGGAATGATGTCAGTGTAATGGACAGCGTCGCGGAGCGCCGCGATCACTTTGGCAGGAGCGTTCGCTTGCTCAGAGTACGAAAGAATCTTCTTGACCAGTAAGTGGTACTTCTGAATTCGTTGGATTGGCTTTATCAGCAAATCGCCAAGCTGAAACATATTACAATCTTTAAATGACGTGATCGTCTGAAAACATAGCCACACGAACATTAATGATTACAATGCATTAATTACTAAGCATGCTGGTCACCTACAAGCGACACAACATCGATGTCATCTGTGGAGGTTCTGTGTGCGCGTGTGTGTGTGTACATGAAAGTAAGTATGAAAAATAAAAATAATAACCCCCAAAATTAAATATAAACAAGGTAAGTTGTATGAGATGTATGTTGAGATGAACACAGTAAAGTGATATAGTAACAAGCAAGCTAGTTGGAGCGTCGAAAAGGGTTCAGATTCAAGGAGAGATATGTGATATGATTTTTAATAAGTTTAGTCAAGTGGTTAACGTTGATAAGTCTAAAAGCCCTTTATGACCGACCGTGGCTGTAGCGAGTACATAACTGACTCGTCAACCTGTCAACTTCAGAGCGTACAATTCTTACGCCCTAAAGTTCACAGTCGCTACTGACACTGAAGTACTGGAAGTAAAGCATGGCTGGTACTGTGCATGAAAATATAATGCCAATGTATGATTGTATCGTTTCAACGATGTCTTCATCAAACAATTTTGCCTCCTGTCCTAATTCGTTATTTTTAAAAACCGAATAGGACAGGTGGTTATTTACGTACCAGCATTGCCTGTGCGAATTGTCATATAGTGAACATTGGTTAGGTATACCTGGGACAGGCTATTGCGTGCGCCAGGGAGGTAAGTTCGCTGTCTAAGACGGACCTAAAATCCCACGGCCATTTCAAAGTATTGTTGTGACACAGTCAAATTATAAAAATACACACTTCAATGGTAAGAAAACAAAAGTAGGAAAAATGGTTCGTTGTTTACTAATGATTAAGCTATGAACGATATCAATGGAGTATGATTTATTAATTGTAGAATTGGATAGTTAATGATTTTATTTTAATGGGAAAGGCATGCTATACTGTTTAGAGAGTCGTGTAATGTTTAATGAACGCTGTTTATTCTGAATCTGCCGCTTCAAGCATAGTTTTGCGAAGCTTATCCTTCTGCTGATGGAAGCACAAATAAATCTATGTCATCAAATAACAAACTCTAGTTATGATGATGATGATGATGACGACAGCGGGATTATTATGTACGCCTCGTTCAATCGCATTCGTCTACCTATCACTCTCACTCATTGAGAATAATCGCAAAGTGTGAGAGTGACAGGTAGACGAAAGCGATTGAAAGAGGCTTACATAATCGGGGTTCAGGTAGACTTTCAAACTATGGATGAATATAATTCACCGTGCGGGAAACTCACCTGAAGCTTATGTCCGAGCTTGTGGCGCAACTCCTGGAAGTAGTGGTCATGTTCCGAGACAATGTACTCGGACACTGGCTTATTGCGGCAGTACGCCTCGTACAGGAACATCCTCTTCTCCAGGAACCGATGGAAGAGCGGCCCGAGCAGTTCGGGCGCCGCCACGCACTCGTGCAGGTCCACCACGAATTTGCTGCACAACGCGATAATACATCGTAACCATCCACTCTAATAACACTATTATACCCCATTCACTTGGGCTTGAGACATAATGTATACAATCTTGATAACTCTCTTTATCTACGAAATGCTCTTAAAAACAAGAACGGTGTATCCTAAAATACACTATCAACTATAGATAAATAAGACAGTTAGCTGCTTTGAAATATCCGTGTAACACATTTTTAATTTTTGTATTTTATATAAAAAGACACATCAATATTGTTTACATTTTGTCTCAAGCCCAAGTCAATGGGGTAAAGGTAGATAGATAGATGCGCTATCAGCATAAAAAGAAAATTCGTCTTCAAAAGATGGGCTCAGTAAAGCCATTTATAACAAATCGTAATTACAATTGTAATTAGATTAAAAACATGTCCTATTTGGATACATTGCAAAATAAATTAGCATTATAAATAAATCGCGCAGCAGGGCATTGCTATTTTAACGATCGCGCAGCGTGTGTGCTTATGTAAGGTAAACAATCATAAATTAAGATATTTTTTGATAGCTAGCGCTGTTAGAAGTATTTACAGCGGCCACTGCTACCTTGATTGACTACTGTTTGAAAACTGTATTCTGTACATTGTATTGCAAAATAAGCTATAGCAGAAAGAAACATTTCGCAAAATGGAAGTAAGGAAAAATATAGGTAGATGATATTGACGAAGAATGTATGTTTTTTATATTTATTTTGTGTACTCTTTAGGTCTTTAATATGTACCTACATAATGAAATTATAATTTTAAGTTAAACAGATCATCGTAATTTGTATGTAACGAGACATTGAAGGATATATTTCATCATCGGCGAGTGACGTCCAAGGTCGCCTAACTATACGCCTCTAGAGCACCGCGCACAGCGCCATATTTTCCAGACCACTCACATTTTATAGGGCCGCTCTTTACATATTACAGCAGCCGTCTTGTTTCACTCATTTGGCTGATTTCGTTAAAAAGATCAGATCATTTTGTAGCAGGGACATTAAATAATTAAAAAATAACAATCATAGTTCACACGTAACAGCTGGTTAGAATCAGACGGGAGTGGAAAAACCAAAATTGATTACGTTACTAGGGGTGAAAATAAAATAATACAGTAAACATCACATGTATTATATAAAACAATTCTGGAAATACTTTATTTTAAATTACGAACTGATGAATAATTTTGAAACAAAGTCTATTTGATACGGATAGCTACGGCATTTTATTTATTCACTGCTTGCTTAAAATAAACTAGTATGAAATATTTCTTGCATATTAAATCGATCATTCTTTTGAAATAACGGACAAGCTTCAGGCATCTCAACAATCTTAGATATTTCGAGCGATCTTCCAGCCTTTCATTGGAAACGCTAAATTAAACTACACATTTAGGTAGACGGAAATTAAATTCCCAAGAGATCTTACGAATTTCGGTAATATCAGCTTACAGTCTGTTTGTTTTGTGTAATAAAGGGAATAGACTCGGGGTAGACGTGGATGTAACTCAAGTAGGATGACGATTCCAAACAAAAGTAAAAAAACTTTTTGTTATGTTAATTATTAATTCATGTACAGTATGAGTATCGTGTCATATAAATGATTAATTAAGGAATACTTACTCTCGATGCCACTCGTAAATAGCTTCGATGTTGCCAAAAATCATCCGGTGGCGACGATCGCGAAGACCTTCCGGAATTGGTGGGTCAGGGTTTGCATCCTGGTTGAAGATTGACTAAATGTTAAACTATTACGAAATCATTTAGTTAATGTCATTAATTTTTTTTTTAATAACAAACCTATCATCTAGCCCAAAGTAAGTAGCCTAAGCACTTGTGTTATGGATACTAGATGACGGGCATATTTTTAATATAATTATGTATATAAATTTTGAAAATATACTACATAAACATATACACAACCATGACTCGGAAACAAACATTTGTGGTCATCACAAAGTTTGCCCCTACCAGAATTCGAACCCGGGACCTCTTGGCCAATACCCAGCAAACTGAGCATTCGACCAAGGCGGCCGTCAAGATTTTATTGCATTTTATTATATTGCATTGTTTGTAAGGTCCAATTTCCCGAATTCTCATTTTATGGACTGATGTATGACGGTATCGATACAACTATGTGCTAAATAATTGTAAATCAAACGAACTTACCTGAAGTGAAGTTCGATTATAATTATATGAGCAGCTTCATTCGACGCGATTTAAGCTTACATGTTGTAGTGGCGCCCCCAAGCGTCACCCTTGCACGGATTTTTAAAGATATTTTTATTTTTTACTATGGCAATATTAAAAAAGATAAATAAACGTTACTACTCGACCAGCCCGGCCGTTACGCTTCCTCATTATAGTTTATAGCCCGAACCTACCTACTATTCTGTAATTTTGTATTTTATATTTGTCTGGATTTGGGTTGGGATGGACATCTTTACAGATGTTGGGAGGGATCTTATAAATCGCGTCGAATGAAGCTGCTCATATAATTATAATCGAACTTCACTTCAGGTAAGTTCGTTTGATTTACAATTATATTTCGCAGCTTCATTCTTAGCGATTTAAGCTTACATGTTGTAGGATGTTTAGAGAAACGAATATAAAATACAGTATAGGTACCATTGGTAACCATTTAGTTAATAAAATGTTTAGTTATCTCATGGCATTAATTCAAGAACACTAAGCTGATTTTTAGTATTCTAATTAAATTAATAAATAACCTTAAATTATATGGAGTGGTTCGATAACAAAGATCGAGTAAAATCACTATCAAAAATCTTTAATAGAGAGCTATTATAGAACGGAAAAAATATTGTTAGACCATCTAAAAACGATTTGATCTATCTTACTTAGACTAGCACTTATAAAAATAAATAGTGTTTTATTTATTTTGTATGTTTAATCTTTACACAAATTATTGCGTCTATATTAGTTGATCCTTTGGTAATTCTTAGTAAATCTTACTATTTACCGACATGAGTTGGTTAAGTTAGGTTGGTACATGAACCAATGAATAGCACGAGCCGAGCGAGCGAAGCGAGCGTGCCGCGGCAGCGGCCGGCGAGTGCGATTAAGTTATGCTTTTATAGAAAAGTTACCATTTAATCGTTATTTTAACATTTCAGCAGGGACTTCAAATATATTCCCTAGAAGTTAAAGTATCGATCAATTTTATTTATTGTATGCCTCAAGAAAAAAAAAAAAGAATCAATCATTAAAATAGATAACTATTTAGATTTTTTATTTTGTTATTATATATTTGCTGTTCTTAGCAATTTAATCTAAGCTATTTAATAATTAAAACGATTATTTAAGTACCTACATGCCTTAGAATCTTGTGAATGATTCAGAGTTACTGCTGCAACCTGCAGCCTTCCGTATTACATCGCTGCTTACCCCAATTTTATTGGCTGTCGTCATGAACCGCGTGACGGGTGCTTTGAGCGCCAAATGTAGATGTATCAACAAATTTTACGAAATTGTTTTTTAAAAGTAATAAATAATTGAACTTCTGAACCACGCGGAAAAAATGTTCTATTCAAATAATCTATGATACCCGTGGCGAGGGAACTACTAAGTACTACTTTATATTAGAGAATTTTGATAACGGGTTGATATTAATTTGGTCTTTACGTATAATATAACTATTCTGGTATAATATAACTATTTCATTAAGGTTCTGTAAATTACTTTTAGTTTTATTAATGTATATAACCTATATATGTGTTTTGGACCCGATGTGCGGTGGCGAAATCTACACAGGTTGCTGTCTTTTTGGTTTCTATATTGAGATCTTTATTTGGCCACTGGTTTGAAATGTAAGACAATATTAGGTTGGGTGCCAGCTGATATTGTATTTGGTCTCAATCTATAAACTCCTTTCATATATTATATTTTAATTCCTTTTATTATTATTCTATTTTTTTTTTTTTTTAAATCCTTAATCATTATAATGTCTTATTAAATTATAAGGTAAGTGCCGATTTGTAGGAGTTTGAGGTACCGTACTTAGCCCCTCTGACAAACATTTCTGTGAAAAATTCGATAAATCTTGATACAGAGCCTGTGTGGTACTAGTTATAATTATCCTTACAAATTGTTACCCAACATTTCAACCTACTTGTTGTATTATTTATGTTTTTTTTTTTTTTTTTTTTTTTTACACTCACACCTAGCATCTAGCCCAAAGTAAGCCTAAGCACTTGTGTTATGAAGACTAGATGACGGACATATTTTTAATATAATTATGTATATATGTTGAAAATATACTTCATAAACATATACACAACCATGACTCGAAAACAAACATTTGTGGTCATCACAAAGTTTGCACCTACCAGGATTCGAACCCGGAACCTCTTGGCCAATACCCAGCAATCTGAGCCATCGACCAAGGCGGCCGTCTTGGTCTTTAGGTCTAAAGACTAAGAAAGATAACTTAACCTGATACAGCGAGAGGAATCTAATAATTTAAATAATGAAAACCGTTAGCTAGTAGGGAACACTACAACCCCTTCAGGTTTATCAATCACAATCTTTAATTATTTTTAATTTTTTTTTTTTTTCAATGAATTGTATGTAAAACGCGAACGCGTAACAATAAATATCACTAGAAATATATATCAGTATATTAGTAAAAGCATCAGTATTCCATGCATTGGGGTCACTCTGCCAAGTACGTAAATAGCGCATTTTGCATTTGACCGACCGACTTGCAAAAAGATCTACGTATATTAAAATTGCCAAGCTAGCTTATTATTTCAATAAAGGCGTAATCACTAAGCTTCCATTCGGTGTCCGAAAATTTCATACACGATAAAGCGTTCGCCTTATAGTTGTCTTGGTATTTATATAAGATAAAGTAACTATTCCATTAATGTCTTCACCCGGCACCGCTACCATATCTCCCTAGACACTTAATTTAAGTGGGGGTATTATTGAATGGTCAAGCAGTGGTCTGATTCTAGCTGTGATTATGTAATTATATATTTATGGTGTATAGCCAAGAATACTGTATTGCTAGTTAAAGTAATATAAGTAGTCTAATTAAACTTGTAAAATAGTGTAAATTCATTAACTGTTACTAATAAAATGTTGTAAATTGGCTAAAGAAAGAGTAGAGAATATTCGAAAAACCATAGTTTTGATGCAGGAATCGAACCCGCGTTCTCGGCATTCCGGGCAGATGCCTTTATACTCGGTCAACCAAGCCGTTTGTTGTAAATAGTGTTTAATTTTATTTCTCTTTTCTATAACGTTAGTTCTGATATCATCTTTGTTGAATTAAAAAATAATACCCAGAAATGTATCATCCTTACTAGGCAAAAGATAGCTTTTTTCTTCCTTGTTTAGGATAAATCCTACAAATCGCAAGTTTAGCGATAATCTTGAGGTTATTTTGGCATGCATGATAATTTTGGCCAAAACAGATGATGTCGTCGAATCAATATAAATTATATACATATAGTATGTTTTTTGTTCTAGGGCATTCCCTGACAGGTATAAACAACTTTCCAAAAAACATACATACATACATATATAAATCCCGCCTACATCCCCGAAGGGGCAGGCAGAGGTGAACTAGCACCCACGTCTAAAAAACATACGACGATATAAACCGAAGGGTAGAAATTAAAATCGTAAATGCAGTCATAATATTAAAATGAAGGTATTTTCAACAACTTTGTAAAAACTTACGGCGCCGCCGTACATAAACTGAAGTGTAGACATAACAATTTATAAATGCAACCACAATATTTAAAGCAAAGGTGGATCGATCAGACTCTTTTATGTTTACTAAAAAATAAACATCTTTTAACTCAATTGATTTATGCCATTAAACAGTCTTGACTTATAAATTTTGAAGCAGCAAAATCCTTTGAATAGCAATTTCGTATTATGTATGGTCGCTATGTGTTTTTAGATAATATGTGCCTAGGAAATCATTCTTGTTCACTCGTGATAGAAGTAGCGTAATCGACCAACACAATAAGTTAAGTACCTCTTATAACGGCGCCTGCGGAGGCGGCTGCGGGTAGGCCTGCGGCGGCGGCGGTACCGGCTGGTGCTGATATATCGCGCCCGCGCAGGTGTGCCCACTGCTCTCGCGGGCCTGGTGCTGGTCGCCCCGTATCCGGCTTCTCTTGATATAGGGTCTTGAAGTTCCCCGGTTTTTTTTTTTTATATAAATAACTGACAAAGCTGCTTTGTCTTCGGTGTTCAATATAGAAGGAATAAAAAGAAAAAACCGCAATTTGATGGAATCAGATTTATTAATATGTTTTCCTTACCTTAAATATTTATAACTTAAATACTTGAAGAAAAAACCTTTTGAGTCTTGCTCAGGAATATTGAAAAGGGA
Source organism: Cataclysta lemnata (assembly GCA_963931975.1). Classification (NCBI taxonomy): domain Eukaryota; kingdom Metazoa; phylum Arthropoda; class Insecta; order Lepidoptera; family Crambidae; genus Cataclysta; species Cataclysta lemnata. Next base: position 12,935,731 of record OZ008338.1, read on the forward strand.
TCTCCTTTTTTAAGACCTTGTGCGACCTTGCAGCTATATCCTGCTGAACTGAAGCAGCTCAACTTGTCTCCGGATCGGGTGTGTCGCCGAGGATCTGAAGGGTCTCATCCTTGTGAGAACTTCTACGGACTCGGAAGTTGCCTCGAGCCGCGACTGAGGCGTCGGCAGTGGCGGCCGATGGTCCCTTGAGCGTGTACACATCATGAGATGTACTTACATGCGTCAACCTCGCTTGGCAAGGGACTGTGCGCTGAGCTCCGGCATGGAGCTATAAGAACATTGGTTCTTGAGAATATGTTATTAAGGATATATAGCCTTGGTATATGTAGCTATTCACATCTTATTTTAATAAGAACGACAAGAGCCCTGATTATTGGCAATTGCGCATTCTGTATGTATGTGACAGATACAACCCCGATTTTAGTTGTTCGCATCACGAAATATCCTTGGCATAAGTAGCACATCTTTTAATAAGAACGACAAGAGCCCTGATTATTGGCAATTGCGCATTCTGTATGTATGTGACAGATACAACCCCGATGTTAGTTGTTCGCATCACGAAATATCCTTGGCATAAGTAGCACATCTTTTAATAAGAAAGACAAGAGCCCTGATTATTGGCAATTGCGCATTCTGTATGTATGTGACAGATACAACCCCGATTTTAGTTGTTCGCATCACGAAATATATTATTATGCTCTTTAATTATTCGTCAGACGAATAAGCTTCTAGTTTTCGTATCTTCTTTCTTCGTTATTTTCTATAGTTCCCCATGTTGAAAGCCGTTATTTTTTTTTTTTTAAATTATTCGTAGGTAGGTGAGCTCCGTTGACGTGCGAAGGGTTCGGCACGGAAACACGTAATGAGGAAGCGTAACGGCCGGGCTGGTCGAGTAGTAACGTTTATTTATCTTTTTTAATATTGCCATAGTAAAAAATAAAAATATCTTTAAAAATCCGTGCAAGGGTGACGCTTGGGGGCGCCACTACAACATGTAAGCTTAAATCGCTAAGAATGAAGCTGCGAAATATAAATAATTTGGTCACCTACATCAGTCAAGGTTACGAAATACACTCAACGAGTTATAGTCACACTGAGCCAATTAAGCTGTAGAGATGTTCATAGTTTCACATTAGTAATATAATAGCAATTATCTATAATCACTAGACCAGTGGCCGTACCATGTATGTAGTATTAGTACGATATAAACGGGGGTGACAAAACGGGACGCCGCGCTCTACACGGCTTATAGCGTTGTCTCTCTATAACAATGGGAATTAACTATTCGATTTTAATTTTAACATTATATAAATGGGAATTGAGTCGGGTTTAGAGTTGGTGGTAAGGCCCCAGGTCTTCAATTCAATAATTTTTTCTGGACAATGTCAAGTACAATCCGAGGAACAAGTCAGCCTATACTGTACCTGGAAATGCCGCACATAGCCTTCGCAGACAAGTTGCAGATCGCTAACGTAGATATCCTCGGTGTCGACAAGCTCACGCAGCACGTACTCTCGCTTCTTGAGGATGGCTTCAACGGTCTCCGCGACGGGAGGCACCGGCGTGCCGGGCTCCTCGTCCTCGGCGGCCCGGGCGGCGGCCTGGGAGCCGCATCCGTGGTGCTCCTGATGATTGTGCAAATGCTATCAAACATTTTACAGTCTGCTCTGGACTTCCCGGGTAATAATCGTTACCGTCTAACTCCAAAAGCCTTTAAGCCGTCAAAGTTAAAGCTACGTTGGTCACGACGTCTGTGAAGGTAGCCATATTATTATAAGTTTTGGAACTATGCTGACAAACATGGCAAACTTTCCACTGGGAAAATACGCTTTACATTACTGTAACAATTAGTACCTAATGCTGAACAAATTGTTAAAATACCTTCTTTTGCCAATAAAGCAGTCAGTGAATGACATATTGGTACAATTGTAGAAATCATCAGCTTATTTATTGTATCTTAAGACTTCATTGTATTTTACCATGTTATCAACTCATTGAGAGTTTTCAATAAAAACATCCTTGTTTCAGCAAAAAATAAACATTAATGGGACATAAACACAGTGTTGCGTACATACTTAAAAGCAAAAACAACTAAAAGTATAATTAATTAAACCAACCACCACTACAAAAGAAAAACGTCATGCACTGGGTAAACGAAAACACGCGCTAAATATGACTGGGTGAGTTTTTATTTGCGCGAGGCACTCTTCAAAGTTACCTAGTTAAAAATATTAAGTCAGAACTGAAAATAATACATCAGGCTTAATAGAAACCAAGGAAACAGCGTATTGTTATTTCAACTGTTGCTTTGAGAACCATGCAACATAAAGCTTATTAATGGCTGAAGTAGCGCTAATTATTTCACCGTGAACACTCGTGACCGCACACGAATCATGAAAGCATTGTGTTACAGCAAAGTAGTCTCAGACAGCTTAAAACTTTCGACTTGGACCGTGCGCTCGAAAAGCTACCCGGTAATTGGATTTGTTACGGTAAGATTGCATTTCGAATAGGTGCAAAAAATAATATGGCTGAATATTGTTTTTATGAAATTTCTTTTTATATTTGTAGGCGCATTGTCACTAGAGTTTTAAACAAAGGACGCATTTAGGATAACTTTTTCAATGGTGTATAAGAGTTTCGGCTATTTACACAGAGATCTTCAAAACCTTCATTTTAAAATTCAATAGGCAACTTAAACAAAAGTCCGATTCGGAAAAAATCAATGTATTTTCAATATTAATGGTTCATAACATACCGAATAATTACCTACATAATTACCAGGGTTATTATAACATACATACTTACGCACATCATGCATTTTCCTAGAATAAAACCCACATTTCACCAGTTTGGGTCCTTTGTAATTAGGTATTTAAAATATATATGTTAAGAAAAAAATTTCAATCGGAGCCACGAATAATTTATTCACATACTTTAATAATGATAAAGGGTATCGTTAAACATTTAATCTAGATAATTTTAGATATAGGTATCAGTATACCAAACAATTCAGAAGGGTCTAAAACAAATGACAATTTTTTTATTCGCTAAAAGGTTGTCAATAGAATGGCTTGATTGTAAAATCCTTTGTAGGACGGGGTCTCACTCATTTTCCAACGGGAACGTCCAAAGTTACAAATTTAATCGGATAATTCACCAAACAATATTTAATTGTCTAAAATATGTACCTACAAGGATGAAGCTGTTATTCAAATGATAATATTGTGGAAATAGACGTTTACCGTTTAAATGGCAGACGATCACGATCGACACCTGTCGTTTTTCACAAAGTGCCACTAGACAATGAGGCACAAACAAAGTGATCAAAGCAAGCGAACGACAGAATGAGCCCTGTGTTGGATGGAGCGCTGAATGACCGGCGTGTTTCCTAGCGGTGGTGTAAAACAATTTAATATTAAGAAAAGCAAACCGACATCTACCAAACGCGGGGCTTTAAATACATGCACACTCTACATGCTAAGGTTTGAATCGAACCATTTTCTCCTTAACGATTTGTTCAATTTCGGCAATATCAGCTGGACCGCCGTTACCGTCCAACGCTTCGAGAGACAACGAGGCCTGAAAATTTAACCAACACATCGCCTAAGATAACCCAGCAGTTAGTCACGAGAATGTTAATGAGTTATAGATTCATGAAAGTTATAGATCCAAGTGGAGGGCGCTCATAAATTTGTGTAATTTTATTTGCTTACCCGAGACGGTATCGACGCTGTACTTGGCTGGGCGGGGGCTTGCAAAACGGCCTGCGGATCCTGTGTAAACAACTGACATTAAATCTGATTCAATAAACCACTGATCGACCTCTGTATTAAAAAACTTTTTTGACGACTCGGCTCCCACGATCTTTTCTTATTTTCCATGTTCACCAGCCTAACTATTGTATTTTAACACTCACCGTAGGTATTTTAAAATTGTAAATAATCAAATCGTTAATATTTGTCTTGTAAATACCTAGATGTTATGAGATAAATATAAATTGGATGTTCGTAACTAGACCTAACCAGTTATGTGGAGATATTTAATTTGTCACTTATGTCTATGACGAACTACATTTTGCAATATATACAAAGATCTCATCATTTCAAAGGAGGCTCCTAAGTACAACTGCCCGATAAATCCCTTGGGAATAGAATACAAGGTCGTTCTTAAGGAGTGGCTCCTAAATATAAGGTAAATTCAAAGATATTTTTTTCCATTTTCCTTTCCATTTCACTAGTTTGTATCATTGTTTTATAAAGTTTAAAGTTAGGTGAAAAGAAAGTAGCGTGCATACAATAGTCACTGAGTATAATGGCAATGGTGTGATAATTAATTAGTATTAAACTAAAACAAGACTACTTTGACGTAGTTTTCATGAAATTATTATTTTGTTATATCATTTATTATTCTAAATTTAAATCTATTTTGATGTCTACATTTGTTGTATAAAAAAGTATAGGTCTACCAGAATCTCATGGCATTATTTGATTTTTTTATCAGGATTTTGATATGGCAACGTCAACTGGCGTCTGTCAAATCAAATGACAAGGTTTGTCAAGTGCTTAAAGATTTTTGTGTATTTTCTCAAAATATAATTTGTTATTGTGAAAATATCGAAAACGCCACTTCGATCTCAAGCGAGAAATATTGTTGTTAATGTGTATTGTGAAGAAGAAGGTGTAAATCTATCGCAATCGGCAATTTTAAAGCGCGTCGTATATTTGACCGGTTAGTTGATACATACCAGACTGATACTTTTACCTATAGATTTTTACTCTTTGTCACTTATAGGGGTTTCCAATACGACTATACGGCGAATCATAGGCAAAAGCGTATCGAATCATGGTATATTTTCCACACCTTGCAAAAATAGGCTCTCCTATTTTTGGAAAGAAAAAATCAACTTGATTTAGAGTTAGTTAAAAATAAAATAAAAGAATTTTACATTGTTGATGTAGAATATTGGCGTAAATGTTGTGAACTTGTAAAAGAAAATTGAAAATTATTTTATAGAGCAAGATTGATTAATAAAGATGCTGGAAGAACGCTATAAAATAATTACCACTTTATATTTTCTTCTACAGATGCTAAAGAGCAAGATATGCATGTGGAGTTTTTAGAATCGTTCTTTAGTTCTAAATGAATATTTAATCTATTTGTATAATAAAATTTAAAACAGCACTTTAATAATATTATTACCCTTCTCAATATTGTTCTAATTCATAAATGTTAACAATCATAATAATTATTATTAATTATTATGTTATTTGATTTTAATTTCAACAATAAATAAATGTTAGAAAAATTAGTACTAAGATTTTGGTGTGATTTTGGTATTTCTACATTGCAAGGTATTTAAACATAAATCCGTTGGCTTACAACGTAATGTGGTAAAGGTTATTCTTATTTGATTATGTTAGAATTTCATCAATTTAATTGGTATCTTGTTTGGCCGAGCGGTATAGTTACCTGCCCGGATTGCAGTGGACGAGGGTTCGATTCCCGCGTCAAGACCATAATTTATCGAAATTTTTCTAACCACCAAAATCTTAGTACTATCTACTAATGCTACGTCTGAAAAATAAATAAAAATTAACAAGTATCAAGACCATTTATTCTAATTTCCCTAGTATTCCCCTCTACAATTTTTTATTTTCCAATTTGCCATGAGATTCGGGTAGACCTATAGTTCTTTTTGTATTATTAATATATAAAACGCACAACACCAAATATCAAGTTAATTTATAGGAAACAATAAACATGCAAAAAGATGTGACCAACTAGTTAACATAAAAAAATCAAAAGTCAAAACAGCTTGTTTCACTGAAATGAAAAAGTGAGTGTGTTTGAATTCTCATGTAAATAAGCTGATGATGACAAAACACAACGCAAATATTTCTGGTTAGTGAATGTATTTCGTAAAAATAACTTAAAAAATTCAATTTTCTTGTAGAATATTTGTTAGTGTTGTTTTGAAATAAGAGGACGAAGTTATAAACAAATAAAATTATACATAGCAATACAAAGTAGTGTTAACCATTTTGATGAGAGGATATTGCATCGACACGTAATATTATGTTTAATGAAATAAAAACTACAATCGATTGTAACTAAGTTCAACTACACTAATAAAGTTAAGTAATTAATATCGATTTGTGACTTAAGTATTGTAACAATTACGAATTATTTCGTCAAACAGTGTTATATCACAATTGCATGTTTCTCGACTAGCAATATTATATATATAATATATAGCAATTTTAAATCAAATTACGGCATGTCGTGTCGTGTGCATAATTCGGCCTCAGTTTACAAAAGAGCCAATAAACTTTTCAGCCTTTTAAAACATTGACACCAGCACGACTTTTCACTGTGTTTTCCTTATATCAGTAATCTGTATTTTATTTAGGTACACTCTCTGCCGCACTCAGAGACGTCAATTAACGTTAATGATTACTTAATGTCAAAAAATGACTATTCAAAACTAGTCTCTATTCTTGCCGGGTCTATGGTCTAGATTTCATTGAAATTTTTTGATATTAAATACTCATTAAAGTTATTTGACGTCTCTGAGTGCGGCAGTCTGTATTTCTGTTTCAAAGTAAAACTTTTCAGTTGCACCAAACATTTAAACTTGGGCTTTTAATTAACTGCCGTCGTGAAATATCACAGAACTACATTTCATTAAAAGGCAATTTGTTTTCTGACTTCTATAAAAAATACACTTTCAGTATGATTTTTATCTAACACAGTATGAGAACAATTTATGGTTTTAATTTCAACGTTATATGAAAATGTTGAAATATTAAAAAAAAATTGAACAAAGATTTGTTTGAAAAATTACCGTGGACGCGGGTTCTACTCCCGTAACAAGACCATAATTTTCTGTATATTCGACTGTTTCAAGTGTTCTCATTAAAAAAAAACACTGTACGACTTGACATTCTATGACGTATATTTCTTTGAAATACATGGATGTGTTACCTGTATCGGTTTCATGGGCGGCGGCAGTTCAACATCAGCGGCGTCATCCTCGGCTTCATCGAGTGCGCCTTGTGCAGTGTGGCTACATTCGCCACCGTCTTCAGCCCGCCCGTTATCGGTGCCATATGGCAACTATTTGAAATGCACAGTAATTAACATTTGAAAAAAAAATACTCAAATCGGTTCAAAAAGACTCATCTATGTTAAAATACTATTTATTGCACAACCGGATTAGTGAGTCTAAATTTAACTGCAAAAAATCAGTACCTTGAGTTTCTTATCTGATGGTATCTTCTTGAGTTGCTTGTCCGTAGTGGCAGGTGATTGCGCACCGCTGGGAGCCTTCTCCTTTCCTTGAGACGGCTTGCGAAGCCCAAGCCATCTTCGCCTAGCAAAAGTACAGGATTGTTACTGACAGTTTATTAAAGAAACACATCATTCCCTATTAGACACATGAGTATCAGGTAAAACTTAATCAATTTGTTTAATATAAGTACGGTAAGTGATTTATTTGCACGCGGAGAAAAGGTGAAATGTTACTTGCTCCGTTTGACTCAAGCGTCTTACTTCTGTGAAATAAATTCAAACAGCCTTTCAAAGGAACATTTCCGAGAAGACGTATCTGGCAAATTAAATGCACGGAGTGGAGTACCGGCGGCAATTTGCTTGCTTTTAATTTGGTATCAAAATGTTACAAAGTTCCACAAGGTAGATATAGAGACATTAAATAATATGATGCGTGCCAAATAGGAATAACTAATTTCGTTAAAATGAATGTAGGTAATATTATAAATCTTTTTTTATAGATGTGTTCGGGTTGGTTATAAGTTATAAGAATAAGGCAGAAAATAACAGAGAACTGGTCTGCACTGCAGTGCATTGTTTTACTTTAACATGTTAAGCACCTTGTAAAACTATATGAAAATACTAACTACCTATTTATATTTTTTAACTTGTACGATATATTAAGGGCCTGTTTCACAATCGACAAGTAAGTCCGAAGTAGCTTACTTTGCAGTTCAATTGACATATATTTCATATTACATCTGTCAAATGATCTGTGAAGTAGGCTACTTAGTACTTACTTGTCGATTGTGAAACAGGCCCTAAAGATAAACTTTGTACTTACCTCGGGCGGTAAAAATAAAAGCCTCAGATCGCATATTGATCGCAAAATACTTGCGATCTGAACCATTCTGTGTTTTACCGCCCTTGGTAATATGTTTTACTATTTCGTACCTCCTGCTCAAAAATGACATATTCTGTGTCAAAGTTCGGCATTCTAAGCTTGTACAAAACGGGGACTATAATTTTGTACTCAATTTCACTATATCCCTAGATATATACATTAAAATACAATGGATTTAACACATCTAGGCGACACTAAGTGAAAATAAAAACATCGACAGGCAATTTCGGAGTGCAATTATTGCAAAGTTCTTTGGCATTGAAAAAATCCCCTCGCTTGTTGCTAACTGTACTGTCTAAATCACTCCACATAACATCATACAAAAATATGAAATAATACTACAGTTGGTGAAAACAAAGGTTTGGTGTATTAAAATAGATTATGATTTTACAGTTGGCAGTAATATAATGAGTTATTGAACTGTAAGTACTTTTTCAATACAAAATTTAAGCATTCGATTTTCCTTCGTTTCTTTATTGGAAAACATAGCTTCATGCCTCTCAGTGGAGTTGTAGACAGTCTCAACCACGAATGTCAATGCGTTATGGTTACACCAGCGTAATCAGATACAAAAACCACAAAGCTTCAAGAGGTATGTCGTACACCAAGGACCAGCAACAGATTTCGAGTGGGAGTTGTTTATTTATATATTGATTTATTTGATTGCATTAAATGTGAATTATTTGCTATAAATAACACTACCTACATTTAAATAACATTATTCTACCGTTGAGATATTCATTGGAACATCTTGATATATGGAAATTTTGAAGTGAGTTGATGAATGCATTAAATATTGTTTCTGCCTTTAAAATATTTAAATGTTATTGTATTGTTTTATAGTTTACTATCTGAGCCGGCAAGCGCTGTTTTGTTCCTATCGCTATAAAAAATAGCCTACGACTTATTCTCAGACCTAACAAATAGCTTCTTGTATTATATAAGAGAGATACAAATCAACAACCCTTTCTATTCTTAATATTTTGAATTGACATAAGCGAGTGATACATGAAAGGCTTTTAAAGTTTAGATTTCTTAACAGGTTTCTTCTTGTATTGTATAGTAAGCGCTAGAATAAATTATTTTTAATAGAGTTAACAGATCAGAAAGAAAGCATAACACCGTAAGTCAGCGCCGACTGCACGAAGGTGTATTCTATGGCATGTATTACAACAGTTCCCATCTACAGTAGAGATAGAGCTTAGATTATTTCAGAAAAATATTTTGTATAAGTATTAATTTTGTAATTTGTACATAAATTATAAAATAATATCAACAAAATAGTATTAAAGACTTTAAATTTAAAGTAATTTAATTTATGTGGTTGTTACCTACCTATTGAATACCAATTCTGACGTTACGTATTAACCGCCGAACTGCATATAGGCACTAAACCTAGTAGGCACATCTATATCTACTTAGTACATGTAATTAGAAATCAATTAATATGATTGTGTTCAGTGTAGTCCGTACAAATTGTGATTTGTATTGTAGACGACTGTTTATACTATACAATGATTGCACTATCGGGACTCTATCTAGTTAGATTATTGATACTTAAGTAGGTAAATATTAAATAAATAAATCGTTCACGTCTCCTGAAATCCAAATAATAACGCCACCTAAGAAAAATGGTTAATGTCACTCTAAATGTACATGTATCAACAGCATATTAGATGTATGTCTACCTGTCCTGATCCTGCCATGACTCAAAGGAAGAATATCGCAATATGCCGTGTACCCCGATGGACCTCGAGAAACGGACATAGGTTTCCCTTTTGTCTGTGCTCCATTCTGTTTACAAAACTGTTCGACAGCGGCATTTGTCCCAAGGCCAGTTTACAAATGTCCGACTATGGCGAGCCGATATCGGGAAGTTTTGATTTTTTGTTTTGCGTCCAATACGTATCTTTTCTTATATCGAATTCCGCGGTTTCATTTTGCAATTGACACTTATCAAAGTCGCATCAAATTGAATCAATGAAAATTTGATAAATATGAACCGAAAAACACCCAACGAATATGAAGTATCCAATTTGTGTGTGTATCTTGAATATAATCGGTCCTCGTCGCGCAAGGATTTGCCACCGCAATGCGGTCGGCCAGTAACAAAAAACACTTCAGACACATCCGCGGATTGAGCCCGCGGCGGAGCTTGCATAATACATAAAAACTAGACTCACTTCGCAAACACCATTTGATTCCACATAATATGTAACTTGCGCCTAGCACATCACCGGCGACGTGCGCTCCCTATACTCACATGCATACCTAAATACGAACAAATAATGTTATCTGATAACCACATCGAAGAAGTCAATAATTGATGAAGTAGGTACGCGTTATCTGACTAAAGATATGCTGATAATTTCCAGTTAAACGTGGCATTCTTACTACTGAGGGCTAGCATTTGCCTATAAAGGTAACAACTGAATATTGCAATTATACATAGGTACAGACCAAATATTCGGTGGTAAGTAGAAATGTAATATTGTATATCGGACTGAAAGCAAAAAAAGAAAAAACTAAATTTGAACACTGTAAGAATTGTTAATTTGTGTAAGTGTTTACAAGTAATATGCTGTCCTGCTAATAGTTAGACTATTAACTTGTTCTCTTTCGTTCATTAGGGTGCTTCAGCTTGCGAGAGTTTTGTAGTTTCGTAGCAAATTAATTTAACTGTGCTAAAATGTCTCTACGCACGAGAATTATTTTATAATCATTTATTAAAAATGTTATTCTACCAGAGTCTTTAAATGGGTATGGGCATTTTGGTCTGCTGACCAATAGATTGACTGACTGAATCGTATAGGTAGCAATGGATAAGTCCTTTCTAGAGGGAAAGAAGTTATTAAGGGTCGCATTTCGAATTATTGTCCGATTTGAGATATCGGCTTATAAATATGTGTTTTTTGTATGTAATTTACGGTCCACACCTTGATTTTTGTGTCACATACCTGCGATATACCTAATACTGGAGAGATCTATTGATCACAAACTTTCTAAGTATTTTTGTTATATATTCGTCAAACGACTGAACTGATTCTAATGATTTAGATCTAAAATTAATGTATGGACGAATAACGACGTTTGACGAATATAACAAAAATACTTAGAGATATAATCACAAAATGATTTAATAGTCAAGATAGTACGCGTTCTCTGATAGGTAAACAAATTAGGACAAGCGCCATACCAATTCGTATTCTACGAGTACATACCTATCTAACGATATATGACTTATATCTATTGGGTCCTAGAACAGAGTCTATACATTTGTGCCCATACCCCTTTACTGGAAGACGACAGTCTGTACCTGTACAAGTAACATGCGCAAGTAAATGCGCGCGCATCATACCGCGCGGGTTATTTGCGCAGTTAGCTTGCGCTGGTACATCCTCGAGTCGCTGGAATTGTTTCCACGATGCATATAATCTGCGCAAGTGCTTCAACATGCGCAAGCCACTTGCACCGTGTAGAAGCACCATTAATATGCAGGAAAAAATCTATTTCATTAAATGACAATGTCAATATCATGACACACCTGTCACAAAAACACCACTAAAATTAAATTAATGTAATTAATATAAGACGGACACCATCACGTATGAAGATTGCATATAGGTAATATTAAAAAATATATGCTTAAGATAGTTTTCACTAAACCTTATGCAACGACAACAGCTGGTAATAGGATCAGTGCGCGTGCGCTCGGTCCCTTGTGGCATGGTGCGCGGGAGACGCCGAAACGTCCGACTGAACATTAACTTATCTCAATAGAAATTAGATAAAACACGACAAAGATAAAAGATGACTAACTTTAAAACAGCCAGTCACAAAATATTAAGATAACGCTAAATGTTTACGTGGGTTGCGCAATAAGTTACTAATAGTAATGCAAAATGACGCGTGTACTTGTAAGGCCTATAAAATAAATGAATTTTGAGATGATAGTTATAGCGCGCGTAACATAATTTGTATCAAAATTTCAAATTTCAGACGTTGTCCTGTTGTATCTGTGAATATTTAATTCGAACTTGAATCAATAATAATGTCAATAAGATGTTGTTCATTGTAAAGCATTTAGATATACTCAACATTGATATGGTTAAGATTACCATAAGTTCATGTGTGCGTTGAATTATTTTTATGGGTCCTATATGAGATAATACCTAATATTAATAATTTTTGTGTGATGGGCAACTTTTCTAAATGAATATAGGTAATATGTAGTTTTAAATGTTTCTAAATGAATATAGGTAATAGTAGTTTTAAATGTATAATGGCTTCATAATGACTCACCCGCTGAACCCTCGCCGTTGTTTACCGGGGCTAGCAGCGCTCACGTTACCCCCGGGATCTGAGTTGGAGGCATCTGTTAAAATAAAAACACCATTTATATCAGGTTATAATAAAAATTATGTTCCATCTTACATGTACGAGAACGATCTAGTTCTATGTTAAAGAGAAGAGGAAATGTTGTTCCTTATAAGAGCAAATTAATATTTTGCCCCAGGCAGGTTCTACTTTTCTGGATAGGTTCATGAGTTTTTCATAATCTCGTGATGATAATATAATAATAGAATTTTTTAAATTTTAACAAATTGACGTACTTATGTATAAGTAAAACCGGGATAGATTTTGAACCCCCACCTTTTGAAAGGTCTCCTAATTTGAAAAATATAAATTTTAAATTAATTATTTGTATGTATTTAGCTAACTTAATTATTTGGGTTGAATTATTATTTGTATTTTTTTTACCTATCAATTTAAGATTTTGCAGAATTAAACTTTTTGCGAAACTCCTTTTTTGGGGATAGATGCCTACCTGTATGGATAGTTGCCCCACCATGAAAATACTAAGAAGGATTACCCTTTATAAAAACCCACCCAAATGCCTACCTGTATGGATAGTTGCCCCACCATGAAAATACTAAGAAGGATTACCCTTTATAAAAACCCACCCAAATTGTATGAGATAGTAGTAATCCTAAAACAGCAATTGTCTCTAATGGGTCGAATTAAGAAAAACATTTTGATTTTTTTAAATATTTTAATATAAGTTTCTTATAATACAAATCAACATAATTAATTTTAAAAACAGTTCAATCAAAATAAATCTTACTTAGTTTTAAAAATATTAATTATTAAAGATCAACATGCATAATTATATTTTATTAAATTATAATAACACGATAAAGATATACTTTTTCAAATCCTACTTGATTTTCCGTAGTCCAAGAGCAAACTCGAGCTTGCATTGCACTCCTTCCTGTCGTGATCTTTCGTGCCATCGTTCGCTGCAATAAGTAATAGTTGAAATACTCACTAAAAACATTTTAAATACCTATGTAATGAACCAGTACATTGACGTAATAAAAAATATAACGGATTTTTTTACTACTTATTAAGTTATACAATAGCAAATACTAACCTTTAAAACTTTGACGTCTTTTTGAAACTCGCCGCGGAGATCAAAACGCACACGAGCGAAACGAGTCCTCATCACGCGACAGCCCGTGTGAAATTTAGGTACGGGGTGACTATGGCATACACTTATACTATTAATTAATAGTCGCGAGTTTAGGAAGTAAGGTTTTTTGAAAGTGGGGCAACTATCCTACCGAGGCATCTATCCCGGTTTTACCCTATATATTTTTTTTGAATGTCATTTTATTGTAATAGACACGACTACAAATCTCTAAAATGTTGTCAATTGTGACAACAATTTCGAGGAAAACAAAATCTGCTCAAGAAACAACAAATGTATGTTATTTTTAGTTTGTTTATACTAGACTACTAGTCAGAATTTGCTCGGTACGAATTAAATATTAATTTTCAACTATAGTGAACGGACAGAATCTGTTAATTACTCGTGGAATGAAAAAAATATTTTTAAAGTGCAACATAAAATATTGCAGAATAGTTTGTTTCTCTTTGGGTGAACTGTAATGAATAAAATAGTTGAAAAATACGGCAAAAATGTATTCATTGCACTCATGCAATGTATATTTAACTATCACTAGTCGCTCTCATATCATAAGAGCAACGAAGTCAGGCCAATTAGTTTATGAATAGTTAGTATACACTCAGCATGCGTTCGTCGCAGTAATAGTGTTAGGGAGAATGATGACATTACATTACGAATAGACGTGAGCTTTTCGGTCTGTGCAGTGTGAATGATTGTACTCCTGTATTATATATACTATTACATATTATAATTTGTCTCTATAATCAATCTTAGATAATTCATTTTATCAAAAGTATGTAAGTACCTAGTATAATAAATGTTTTCTAAATAAAAATCCAATTTGACGAGAATATTAATTAAAATGTGAAATATTTCCAAAATAAATCTATTTTATAAAGGACATCCTACACTTTTCATACATTTTTGGTCCAAAATCAAAAGTGCCGGCCAATAAAAAAAGTGCTGTATTTTGATAGAACACGTCGGCCTTAGCATTTGTTAATATGGCACCAAAGCTGCAGCACCAATATTAGTATTGCTATACAGGGTGGAAAGTTGAGATTATAAAGGGCAGCTACCAGATTCCTTGCTGCCACGCGAAAATTCCACTTTTTGAGTGATGACAATCGACATTCACAGATTTTTGATTAAGTGTACAGTCAGCGAGAAAATCGTCAAATTAAGAATTTTTTTATGGAAAAAGTTTTCTTTGATTTGTGGGTGTTCTATTACTCTAACCTCAGTTGGTCTCAAAGAGTGTTTTAATCCTCTATGGGAATGGGATCTGTTGGTATTAAAAACATCTCAATTCTGACGATTTTCTCGCTAACTATTGTCATCACTCGAAACGTTGGACATGGTCTCCTAAGACCATTTTCGCGTGGCAGCAAGGGATATGGTAGCTGCCCTTAATGCCCCATCTCAACTTTCCTCCCTGTATAGCACTACTAATATATGTGCTACAGCGTTGGTGCCATATTACCAAATGCTCTAAGGCCGACGTGTTCTGTCAGAATAGACTTTTTTTTATTGGCCGGCACTTTTTATTTTGGGCCAAAATGGAGGATGACGAATGTAAACAAGAAATAAAATCTACCAATTTTTCTAAACAGAGATAAACTCTACCAATTTTACTATACTTCATTTTATTTTGTACATTATATAAATTATACATACATAAATCACGCCTATACCCCCGAAGGGGTAGGCAGAGGTGAACTAGCACCCACGTTTCGCCAGATAAGTTAGGTCCCATGTGGCGAGCCTATTGCCATTTATCAAGCACAAAAGTCGCAGTACATTGCTATTGTTAGGTGGTATAAGAGGAATGCTGCTGCCCATTCCTCATCATTGATTTATCCTTAGTCGCCTTGTACGACACCCACGGGAGAGATTTGGGGTGGTGACAATTGTATTCTACTCTGCCGTCACCACACGGCACATCAACACGCAGATAATGATGGAACGTATGAACACGGTACCGAACTCATGCAGCAGCCAGGATCTAATACGCTTGAGGGACTAACGTCCTTATCGGTATGTTCAGTTGGCTAGTTTGGGTCGATGAGCTATAACAAGTCTGCTTTAACAACGTAGACGCATGGAATTCGTTTGAAAATACCTAATAAGTATTCTAGGTACCTATTGCCCAAGCGCTGCATAAATGTTCACACAATAAACGATAGACAAATAGAATGTTGTTCAAATAATAAACACTTATTTCAAGAAGATAATTAGCACTGGCGCCGGTGTAGCATGATAATAAAGCTGACTTAATACAGTGAGATAGTAATTTATGAATAAAATTACCAAACCGTTTATATCTATCTACTAGTATTAGGGTCGGTGGTCCATACAAATTATGTCAATACATACAATACGTGGTTACATATTATGTAAACGAAGAATTATTATGTATTTCATTGTTATCTAATAAGTATTAAAAATGGATAAGGAATAAACTTTATTTGTTATACAAGAGTGCAAACTTGCTTATTGACCGCGAGATAAATTTTGACGACCAAGCAAGCGAAGGATTAAGATTAGATTAAGCAAAAGAACACTGCAATAGGTGAAAAATCTTTGCACTCGAGTGCAACACTTTTTAACTTTTCATCCCACCTTAGCGAGGAAGTGATTAAATGCAAAAAAAAACTTTTACAATCACATTATTACGATTCAGTCAATAATACTCACAATAATACTCACTTACTAAATAAATACTCTTTCCGAGATGGGGGGGTGAAATTATTTTCAAATGGCTTAGTGACTATTAGTGACATTACTAAGACTGTCAAGGAGAAAGAGAAGAAAGGAAAAGAGAAGAAATGAGCATACCTGCGAAGAGAAGCAGAGCTCGATAGCACCACGTACAGAGCAACATGTGGAACGCGGTGGTCGTGTCCTTCACGACTGACTCAAGTAAATGCGCTCAATCGCGGAACAATATTTAGGGTTGCCTAATCAGCAATCACAATATACTAATGGGAGCTCATTAAAATTATGGCGCTATTAGGGAAAATACATATATTGTCTTCTAATAATGTAAGAGCACTTTAGAATAATGAGTAGATTAAATGAAACATCATATTAGAATATTGAGGAAATTAATTGAAAACAATACTAGAACATGATTTTTGGATGAGCAAAACGTCTGGTCGATCGTGACCAATATTTGATAAGCTGCTATACACCGTGTCAAACGGTCAAAGGATAAGCTGCTATACACCGTGTTAAAGCTGCCTGTCTTTTGGACTCTTTTTCATGTGACAATCGAATGAAGGAGTTTTTAGACGTAAAATGATTTTTATTACAAAAAATATATATTTTTAACAAAATATTTGTAAATATATACACGTATATTAAATTGTTTAAGGTTAGCTATCAGTTGTAAATTACATCTCATAAGGTTAGATAATCATTTATGTAAATTTTTTATTTTAAAATTATCTTCGTAAAAATAAGTATTTAGTACTGTAAATTTACTTGTAATGTATTTACAAAACAGATTAATTTTAACTTCATTTACCTACATGTCAATTTTAACCGTGTGTAACAATGCTTCAATCATGTTTCGGAGTAGGCCACTGGGCCAATTTTAGATTAAAAATAATTATTAGGTGTATCACCGAAATCGGTACGGTGGCATGCCTAAGGTTCTAATGAACGGAAACCAATGTTCCGTGAGATCGCGTTCAGCGCTCGCCGCACCGCTTCGCGGGCCGCCTATCGATTCCCGCGCTAATCATCTCGCACACGTTTCATTTTCACAGTACTTTCCATCTTCACAATAATAGGAACCTTGTTGCAATAGACATGATAACAAGTTCTAAAAATCTATACCATGTTGTTTTTACGTGTAAGTCTACCCATAGAAACGATCGTATGTAAATGCAGTAATTGAAAAGCTTTAGGGCCTGTTTCACAATCGACAAGTAAGTTCTAAGTATCTTACTTCGCAGATCATTTGACAGTTGTAATATGAAATATGTCTATTGAACTGACAAGTAAGCTACTTCGAACTTACTTGTCGATTGTGTATCAGGCCCTAATAAGACCGCGAAAATTAGTTGTGTCGGTTAAAATTTACAAACTAAGTAAGTAGTTTTTAAAGTTAATGCATTCTGCATTAAAATATCTCGCTATAGTTACTACCGTATATAATTTTATTTCTATGTAAAGATTAGAGTTGGTTTTTTGCAGGAACCAATTAATTAATAATTAAATAAAATTCTGTTAATAAATTAAGACGTCCAAGTATTGCGCCATTTGATTGTATGCAAAATTGTCTGGATCTACTATGACTGACATTTCTCTCATTCTCGTTTTTGGTTACATGGCAAAAAATTAATGCGTTATTGACAGTTAATCCACCTACCACCTATATAGGCATATTCTTGATTTCTTACATAAAGAAAATACTTACTAGCTTTAAACAAAAAAACATTTTCTAAATGGTTGGCAAATAAATGGTCATCGTAAATTTTTATGATAAGAATCATGTTACATATAAAATTGTCCAGAGGCCGATTAAGATTTGAATGGGCCAGCCGCCTCTCACTAGTCCTTGGGTGGAACTTAAGATGAATATTTTTAAATGGAATTCCTAAAACTTGGAAACAACTAGATATTGCTCTAAAAATATATATTTCTAGATAGCACGATAAGAAAAAAACTGATTACAACCTCTAAACGGCAAATACCGTTACGAAAACGAATACAATAAGGTGACACAAAGACGGATAATGCGTGACATCAGACTTGAGCATGCCTCTGTTGGTTAAGTAAAAGCGTGACTATGTTGGTTGAGATTTGCGATTACGGTCATTTGAGAGAGATTGTGACGACGGTGAAGACGACGTGCAGAAACAATTCGAGATCGTAACCTTCGTTGTTTCTATTTGACATTGTGTTCATGGTGATTACATTTGGATTTTATGAGCTGTCCTCGGGTGAATTATACGACAAAGCACCATCTAATAAAATTGATAGAGAATATTCTTAGGCCAAGAGATTATAAGCCTTAGAATTATGTCGCTTCGAAATAATATTACATGAGCCGGAATTTTTACAGGCTATGTAGAAGTAGTCTTCATATCTCCCCCCCCCCCCCCCCCCATCATTCCCATTTCTATTCAAACGTGTGCAGTTTCCCGTGAGCGTCGCTATGACCACAAGTCCCAAGGCCAAACACTTGCGAGCCGCTCAGTGTCGATCTCACAGGACGAACAGTTTCTCACACGGATAACTGTAAGTTGCTTGTTCACGCGTCACTGGCGCAGATAATTTGTCTATAATGGCTCCTGTGAGCAGAACATCAAATGTTGGATAATAAAGAAATTCTTTAGATTTTGTTGTTTCATTTTGCACAAAAATATAAACTTTTTGCTTCCCTTTTTTACTCATACTTTTTATGTAGGCAAATCAACTTAGCCAGCATCCATTTCTCAGTTCTTGTTTTGTGTAATTTCATATTTTGTTTCATATTTAATTTAATATTTTTGTAATTTTATATTTTAATATTTTTTTTAATTGTGTAATTTAATAAATATATCGTAAACATATTACGGATGTCTGAACTCCTAACTCTGATAGAAATCTTACGTTACTACACTATTTGTCAATTAGTCGCCAACACTACAATCTGCAACAGCGTGTAACAATGCTAACGGTATTGACATTTAGGATTGAAGGCTGCGTTGTGTTTGTGTTTATAATCAATTGGCCTGCTTTCGTCCTGTTGTGTTAAGTTCACTTCGTTAGTTGTACAGGACGAGGCAACCGGCATCAATATAAGCATTATTACGAGCAAAATTTAATTTAATCTTAGCTAACCTAACAGTCAACAGCACGTCAGACTTTTACAAAATGGCAAAATTTCTCTATCGATTTTGTGCTCTATTATTACCAAGTTAAGGTTGACAATCGATTGAAGAAATTTGACAGTTTTGGGTAGTCTGAAGTGCCGTTGACTGTACATTTAGATAATTATAAAGCCGTTTTTTATATTCTAGAACTTGTATATTAATGCAGTTTATTATTGTAATAATGTTAGCAGAAATAATAATTTAGGATATTTATGTGTAATATATGACACGTTAATTTAGGAACGTGCCCAATCAAATATAGATTACTATTAATAAAACAAAATTATAGCACTCTACAAGTTTGAGTCAGCAGTTTATATTGTAATTAGTATAAATAACGAATGTACCTCATCATTATTAGCACTTAATTAATGAGTTAATTGCCGAGCCTCAAAGCTTTACGGCGGATAGGAACATAAAAAGAACGGGCAATAACCACAGCGACGGTTATACTACGGACGACGCAGAATAACACATATACCAAGATGTTTCGTGTGACAAAAGGTGAAAATAAATTGCCTGCGTAATATTTAAATATTGCGTAAGATTAATACGGTTGAAATCCTGAAATGTTAAAATGGCTGTAGCAATGAATTACGGGACTGGGAGCTATCAAGTATTTTCATAGGCACTTGATGAGGTTAACTTCCCACTATCTCGCTGATGATAGTAAAACAACAACTATTTATATCAAATTTATGAAAAAAAATATATATAAGTATACACAAAAATAAAAAGTTACATATATTCACTCGTTATTTTAGGTATATTGTATTATCCACACCCGTTGTATAATATTATTTGTATTTAGTATCCATATTGGGATAAAAGTGTTGACTTTTATTTTTGCTGTAGTACCTAGTACGTAGTTATGAATTCGGCTTGCTTATGTCCACGGTCGGTCAGAATATGAAATGGTGAAAATACCGAAGTCAAAGGTGAAATAATTTTTTATTTTTTAAAATATAGCAATATGGCGGCACTGTTTAGACGTAACGTTATTTAACCCTTAGCTATTATTTTATTTATTTATTATATACGATCATAGAGTTCAAGTAAACAACCTAATAATTATTTTTTTCGATAAGCCTGCATAATATATTATCAAATAAATTTGTGCCCCATATACATCAACAGATCATATTTTTTTATATAAATCATCTTCCGGTAATTACCAAAACACTGGCATAATTTTGGTATTTTTTTTCAATAATGTATGATGAGTCATTTAGAGTGATAACAAAAATAATTAGAATAATGTAGGATACTGTGATATAGCTGCCGACTGTAGGTTTCTACGGTCCGAGTTGCAGATAGATTTGTACACTGTGGTTGAGTAGATAAAGGGATCAGAAGACTGGTTAAAAATAAACTTCCTCCGTCATCCGAATCAGTAAGAACAGGAAAGATTTATTTTAAGCCGATTGTAATAATGATTTAACAAGTACTTAACAATAATTAAGAAACAACCATTTGAATTTTGAATTTATTGTAATTAATATAATCATTCTGAAAAAAAGTAAATTCCCTTTTAATTTAATTATGATTCATACATAACACAAGAAAGTGAGAATATTGATAATACACAGTATCAAACAAAAAAAAACATTATGCCTACGTACACATCGTATAAATACCAATAACGTCAATTAGTTATCAAGTGTATCTGAAAACACACCATAACTAATTAAATAAGCAGACTATTGCACTGAATGTACGGTACATTCTGATTGATTCTCTGTAAATGCAAGATAAATTTTGTTTCATTTTGATTGATCCAATGTAAATGAAAGATAATGTTTTATTTATTAAGTATTTAAACACATGCTACAAAACTCGCGAAAAACTAAGCGGTTTGGACTGATAAGAAAATAAAATTATTAATATTCTAGATCGCATACATATATGGTATTCCAAGATTATTATTTACTAGAAAATTATTATGCATTACTAAAACATGTAGCGGCGATTTATAATGAAAACAAATAACATGGCTCAATGGCGACGTGCTACTGTTTGTTGGAAAGTTGTAACGGCGGCGTGGGGCGATTGCAAAATAAGAATGTTATTAATAAAATTGTGATTACAGCACGATCCGTCTGTATAAGGTGCAAGTAACCTAGTGACCGAGAGCGAGTCACGTGTTCGGGGACGCGTGTTTCCCGCAGATCGCCGCGCCTGTGCGATGCCGGGTGCGTACGCGCTGCCGCCTCCATCATGGCTCGTCGCGGGCTATCGCTCTAGTTCCCAACAACATAGGGCCTATATTGTATTAATATGATCTCAATGAAACCGGTATATCTGTACATATGCGAAGTTATATTTAAATCGTTGCGTATACAACGCTCATCTGCAGCAATGTTAAGGTTGAATTCCGGAACGAGTGCGTCACCATTACACTCGTGCATATGATTATGCCGGGTATCCACTTCAACCACTTCAAGGATTTATAATTTTTATTATTTCATATTATATCAAGAGAAAACAAGTCCGAAAGTTCTCCAAAACTGCGCCCTGTTCAAATTTTTGTCAAATTTATGTTTAAACAATTTCTTCAAGAATATAGTAATTTAATAAAGCCCAATATATTCAGTTATTTAAGTGAATTGCCATTGGTGTGGATCAATTATGTGCGTGTAACACAAATAGGTATGTCTGATTGACTATATTTTGCGAAACACTATAGATCCGTTTAAAGTGCTCTATAAACAAGCACCTTCATCATTAAAAAATCACAGTTAAAATGTGAAACAAAATAGAGATTCAGTATGGTGATTGCGTGGGCCAGCCGTCATAACAGCTCGAGTAGGTATATTAGCAGAGTTCTCTGGGTTGTTTACAACTGCCCACAAAATGAAACAAACACTTCCAGTATATTATCGTAGGCAGAGATACTATAGTTTCAGAACAGATCATGATGATCGGATAAAACAAAAAATTGTAAATTCTATTTCATACTAATGTTCTCTTATAGTTGCCACGGCCGCTGTAAAGTGATCGAAACGTCGGGATAAATAATAATGCCAAACATCTAAATATACGCGAGTCTAATCCGTAAAAGTTGTTTTATTTCAAATCGATTTCATACTATAATTCACATTACGAACGAAAGGGATATCAACCACGCAGGTGTTAGAAAAGTCTCTTAGGTATGTTAAGACAAGAAGCAAAAAACCTAATTTATAAAATGAACATACGTAAATCATATTTTTAAATTAAATATTAATAAGAACAATATATCTGTTAGGGCAGCGAGGTGAGGGCAGAGTAATAATTTCCACACTTCACGTATCGTAGGTAAAAGGGGATTGAAGGATTTTTCGTTACTTAATGTGCATATCATCGTACGCGAGGTCCGTCGCACGGTAGTTTAGTCAACCATCCACAACAGAGTTCCTTGATTGGCGCAAGTTAGGCGGTCGGTAGTTTGACAAAACACGTCATAATTATTACACCAATAATAATATTAATTATTGGGGCCAGAATAGGATAGGAAGGAGATGACATGTTTTGACTGATAACCAATGAAAATATTGTAATGATAAATTTTCTCTCATAGATTATAGCCGTGATTTAGGTGTACAACCAACAAGCCATCGATTGTGTATTTAGATTCTTTGTCGTTCTAATGCAAAACAAACTTAATTATTTCCTTCTCGAGTAAATTAACGCTTATGCCATATTCGGAAAATTATTTCCAGTCATTGTAACAAAGCGTTGCGTTGTTGCGTGACATGATTTTATAAGCTATGAATTTGAAATCAAGACCAGGAAGTGGATATTCACTGCGAGTGGAACATCCATCTCATCTCTATGTTATTAAGTAAACTTTTATTTAAAATAAGTGTTACTATTTATAAAATTTTAAGGTAGTAGATTCATTACTTTACGTTTAGTGTTGCTATTTAGAGCACAACACTACACATAAAGTAATAAATAATTTACTATTGTATATGAAATTATTTTACTATAAGAATAGGCTTCTTTTAAGTAACTTATTACTGTTATACATAATTATTTGACTATCATGATTTTTCACGAAAACTTCATATGAAAAAAAAACTCGGTGATTTTTTTTTACAACATTGTCATTAAATCTCACTCTACATTTATTTCGCTGATAGTGGCACAACATGTACCAGTACAACGCATTTTATAAAATATTCGGAGCTTTTAGCTTCACTATTATAATAATAACATTAAAGCACCTACATAATTAAAACAGCACTCTCGATTATTCGAAGCGTAAATTTCCTGGGACTAAAGCAACCGATTTCTGAATTTTTCAATAAATACAATTTACTGAAATTGAAGGACTAATTTAATTATAATTTACATTTATTCCGCTTTAAAATTACAGTCAGTGAAATAGTTAAGCTTACATTTATTTGGTATTATTTAAGTTGTATTGAAGGGTGGCAACTTCGTCCTGTTTCACATCCAGGTTGCCATCTAAATACTAAGGGCCTGTTTCACAATCGAAAAGTAAGTTCGAAGTAGCTTACTTTGCAGATCAATTGACATATATTTCATATTACAGTTGTCAAATGATCTGCGAAGTAAGCTACTTAGAACTTACTCGTCGATTGTGAAACAGGCCCTAAATCGTATATATTTTTTGCATTGGCAACCTAGCGAGGGTTATCAAATAGGCCTTGAGCTTACCTAGCCGAAATAAAATTGACTACTAATAATTTATTATTGCAATGTTTGTACGGTTAATTAAATTGTCACTTTAGTAAGTAATTACGGCGTTGCTCTTGACTGTTCAGCACATGAGCAGCAATTATATGAAAAGACTATGGAATACTGACAGCTATAAAGCTACGGTTGACCTGCCCAACTGGCTACTCGTGTCTGCTAAAAGGGTGGCTAATATCTTTAGTACCCCTGTCCTTTGACATCAATTGTCTTTGTATTTGGCTGAGTAAAAATACTGTATAGATCACACAAATTTTATTTTAGATTGAAAAGCATCTCTGACCTGTTTCATTATAAATATTTAAATGTTTAATAATCACACAGGATTTTACAATTTGGAGCACTTGAGTAAGACCACACTATAGAGGCACAGCTGTAGTTATCAAACTAATAGTGTAACTAATAGAAGGTGTTCATTATCGTATCTACGTTAATGAACAATTTTACAACGTTACCGTCTATGAAATAATGAAGCAGTTATTTATCTTTTTATATTACTAATTTATATACTACAACGAGTGCCTAATGAAAATTATAGATTTTAAACATTCACCTCTAGTCAGTAGAAATGACGTATGCATTAATTTCTTATATTTGAACATACGAAGAGGTTAAAATAAACTATAAAAAAATTCTGTAGTAAAAAAAACTCATGCCCCAATGAGACAAACAATATTACTCCTAAATCGTTCAAATTATAAAAAAATATCTATTTGATAAATGTAATTAAAAACTTGGTCAAATATGGCAGATAACCGGCGACTAGTTATCACTTGTCTGTATAATTTAACCAAAATTACCAGTGGCAATTTTAATCTTAATCTTAGATTAGACTTAATCTTAAACAAGACATCTATTTTTTTAAATATTATGTTTAATAAATCGGTAACATAATTTACAGTAAATTTTCTATTTGCCTTGCTATTTCAAACTCAACATCATCATTATAAACGTAAGCAACTGTTTTAACGAAAACAGTAATCAAACCCGGGTACCTTACACAATCATTTCGTCATTATAAGAGTGGTGTTCAAAAATATGACACACTTCTGTGTGGATTACAATAATATAAAATCTAAAATAGCTTCGGGTGGCGCCAGCGCGGTGATCGAGCGCGGATGCGGCGGCTGGCCCGTCGGTCGTTGAGCGGGCACTGATTAGACGTCCATCGCGAAAACGCCCGTTCTTGCCGTTGATGTTCCTTTGATTTTCAATGCCAACACGGAGCCAATTCATAATTCCGTACGCAATTACGATGTTTCTGTTCTACGAGTGAATGTGATGCGTAAAATAATGTCTGCACATTAATCATGCATGCAACACATTTAATAATATCCTTTCTTTCAAATTTCGCTTTTACCGAAATAATATTATGATTGCGGGTCACCAATAATCCTACACCGCACACGATTTTCGCAGCTTACACAGTTATTTTTACTCTATTATGTCTTAACATCCAAAGCGTCTAAAGCCCCTCTTGAGTAGTAAAATTGTAGGAAATCAATAGCAACGTTAGAGGTACTTAGATATATTTGGTGTGTACAGTAAAAACTAAACCATATACACCACAAAAACATAATGATGTCTGCCACAATAAAATCGACCGTTGACTGCACAGGACTATTTAAAATACAAATTAGGAAAACGTGATCAGCCCCATGGCATAATGAAATATAAGGACAATGCTGTTAGTTAACGGGGTAGCGTTCTGTGCGTGATCCACACACACCGATGCACCGCACGACGGTCAGGCATACTCGAATTGGGGCTAGCTAGGTGTAGGATAACATAAAGTTCATTAGGTACTAAGTAGCTAAACCGGCTACCTACCAAATTTCAATATTCTACCTGCAGAACATGGGCGGTTATAATATTGTCATCAAAGAAACTCTGTGTTATATTATTATATTCCGATTTAAGTCTATATTAGACTCAAGCTAAGCTTATCAATATTATGGACTCATTTGCATTAAAAACAGACTATATTAGTCTGTTTTTTCTCGGACAGTACAAGTTTTTATGAAAACAATGACACTAACAAAGAATAACTGAAATAATGTTTTATAATGACGTCACACAGATGCTGTTGCTGTTTTGGCGGAAATTTTAATTTACATATGTTTCTTTATATCAAAATCTTATAAAAAACAACGTGTAGTTTTTCAAAATTAGTCGTCATGTCTATTCTGGCATAATTTTTTTGGTCAAGCGTGAGTTGTCAATAACAATTAATAAAAATGAAAAAAGTTATGCGAATTGATTCAGTTTTAGGTGAAGATATTTAGAGAAAAATTCAGAGCAGCACAAATTAATCAAATTTAATCCAATGTTTTGTAACAAACAGTCTAGTGTAGACACCATTCCGACCTTGTGTTGGTACCTGTCTGTTATGTATCACATTGAAAACGTGTATTTTAACACATTTTTTTTACTTTAAGTTTGTTTTTTCATAATTTTACATTCATACGTATTTACAGAGATCACTTATGTCCACTTACTACTATTCCTTTTCCATATCATGATTTCTTCACTCATTCGCTTAATAAATCTCATTTCTGTCCTCATGCATGTTCGTCGGTTTCAGGTATTTGACGGGGCCCATTTTTATTTACGCAGTTTTATTGTTTAACTCATGCTTGACCAAATTTTTATTATTGTACCAAACTTGTTTTCATAAAAACATCAAATGATTTGTAAGGTAACTTCCTATATCTGTTGCGGTTCCGCATTTTTATACTGTCCCAGTTAGAAAAAAACACCGTATAGTTGACTTATTTGAAGTAGATACATTCTAAAGTTACTATAATAATATTAGCCAGTATCTATAGAAACACAATCCAAGTTTCCTTTGATTTTTTACCTATTTAATTCATTTTTTGTCTATTTTCGTATGAACTAATCATACGAAAAGATAAAAAAAAATTGCACTTTCTTGCAATAAACTATAATAACAATTAATTGATTGTAATTTGTTTGTGGCGTCGTGTTTGTTTGAATAAGTATTCATAGCTAAGCCAGGAAAACGTCTGTCGCGTCAGCTAGTAAGCTAATAAAGGGAACCACATCATTTTAAAGTAGCATACTTGCAACATTCGCCATCGGCATGATAGCGATATCGTGAGAAAGAGTTCACCGACGATACGGCCGCAAACTGCAACCGAGCGTAGTCTAAACAGAACAGACGTGCAGTTCGTGTCTCGTGACTCTAGTACACAAATACACGTCCATACAAAACATACTAAAGCCACGCCCTCTATTTTTTAGAACAACTAACTTTAAGTGCCATGATTAGCTTTAGTTCATAGATCCTCTTGTTTCAACTTATCGAAAGATCAACTTTCTGAACACAACGTAGTGGATGTAATGGCGCCTATTATAATTAAATCAAATAGATATTTGAAACTTTTAAGTTAATTGACGAAAAAGGTCGACAATCGGTTTGTACAAAATACTCGTCTATCGTTGCTAAATGTCCATTATAGCTACATCCTAAGGGGATGTCCATTATAATATAATAAATTTACAATAATAATGAAAGTTTTTCACTATTTTAAATAACTATAATTTTTTAAACGCGGAAAATATCTACCTTCTTAATATTTTATGTGATTTTATTTTAAAATTTCACTAGTGCAGATGGTTTCTAATAATGAAGTAACAAATTTATACTTTTTACAATATTATTTTGATACCATGCAGGTGTCCTGTGGTTACACAATACGCTTATCAAACTCAAAAGAATGTCATCCAAATTTATATAAAAAAAATACTAAATTATGAAATTAGCTTTAATTTTTATTGCTCTATTTTGTATCTTAGTTTTATTCATTGATACAGAAATAAAACAACTCTCAGTTCAAATACACAAGAATACCTTTGGCACAAGTCGAAAGATATACGATAAACGCAAATGTAGAGATATATACATACGTTTAACAGTAATTGTACGTATGTCGGCAGTGTTCTGTGGCAGTAACACTCATGAACGGCCTTACCGTGCAACTGATCCATATCACAAAAACTATCACCATGTATCACGCGGTGGACAATGATATAAAAAATAGCAGCGTATAATGTCGAGCGCTGCTCCCGCGCACTCTGCGCGCTCGCTACTCGGACATTATTGTGCAAGAGTCGTGCCAGTTCCTATTCAATTTCATATATGGAAACAGGCGCGCGCGCACGTCTCATTGGACAGGTACAGCATGCGAACGAAATGATCGCAAATCGAATTGTAAATAAATCATTTGGCCGGGACAAATACAATTATTCGTGACATAATAAACAATGATAATAATATAGGCACTCTATTGCTTCGCTGAACTAAAAACTTAATACCGGGCCATTTACAAAATTATGACTTCGGTTTGCAGACTAGCATCCGCAATATAACTATATAGATAAATATAAATTGACATTTTAAATGCACAAGCAATTCTTCATAAACCTACACGGAGTCTGAAATGTAATCTAAAAAGCACTTTCATGTAAATACCATTTACATGACTTAGTGACGGGAACACGCGAATAAAGCCCATGTTTACCTATTTTATTGTGGGTTTAAGTTGGATTTATCTGTTTATATTTCTGTGGCTGCGTTCAAACAAATTTTAAACTCAGTAGATAGAGGAATATTAAGTCAATCTTATAAAAAAAATACGTAGTAAGTAATACTTTGCTTTTAATTTTAGTAATTTCCTTTTCACATATAAAAAGGAGTGCACACAGTATTTAATCTGTTTGTGGTTCGAAAGAACCCTCATAATAAATATTCGCAATGATATTGTGAAAGGGTCGACCACTCAGGCAAGCATTATGTTTGTATTCGCTTTGCGCTTTGGCGATAGAAATGATTCATGTGGCGTTTCAAGTTAGTTTCGTAAGGTAGCATAGCTATAGCGAGAAATAGGAAAATTACGGGGGCATCACAACTCTAAAGTTGCAACTTTAAAGTTGTGATGCGGAAGATTGCCGCTTAGCATTACGTGTGTGTGTGGGTGTAACTACATACTAATTACTACTATTGAATACTATTTTACATATAATGTTTGATGTTTATAGGCACAATATAATGTAAAAGAATAAAAATATTCAAAGCCGCAGTTAACTAGGCTACGAATGATTACCAATATTAGACCCAATTACATAAATAATTGTTGGAGTTAATAAGTAAATTGTTAGAAATATTCTTCACATTTAGTTGGCAGTTACGATGGCGGCTGCTTACTAAGGCGATCCGAGCAGGTCCTGTATTTTCTAATCACGGAAAACATCTTCATTACAAACTCTTCATAAAGGCTTGTTTCAGTTCACTTCCAGGTACCCCATAAAGAATCTGAAGAGCTCTTTTAATAGCAAACAAATTTCCTAACAAAGGAGCCGTTCAATTTACTGTTTCAATTTGATGGCCTTTGAGTTTTCAATTAAAATAAGCTAATACTTCATTATTCAAACAGCAGGCGGTCGGGCGATGCTGACAAGCATACGTTGCGGCTACGGCAGGGTATTTAGCCGGGTACTAATAAGACGCATTGAACAACAATATCGTATTAATTAGGACGCGTCTGTACTCAAGTGGAGAGCGGCACGCCGATGGCGAATAGAAATGCGATTACCACTAGATACGTGGTATTAAAGGCCGGCGACGGCGGCGGGCGATGACGCCTGGTGCTTCTACTAACATTATTAAGCAGCATACCGGCCACTGGGAATTTGTTTTTCAATACCTAAAACCAAAGTCAAAAGGAGAAGCACGGAGGAAGTTATTTTGTGCGCACTATTTGCGTTTTCTATTAGTTTCTATGTCGATAAATACCTAACTAATTAACCCTACCCTTTTTTGCTACGTTTACATAATGGATTTTTGTTTTGAGATTATTTTAAAGTTAAAAATACTTTTAAATTATATATACCAATTCATAAAGGGATTGGCATTTCTTTATACTTTAATCAGACATTTCTTTATACTTTAATCAGACAATCATTTGAACAATATTCTTAATTTTTTTTATTATTGATTTAGTGTGCCTTTTTTATGAATATTAAGTCATTTTTGCGAGTGTTTAGAAAATAAACTATAATATAGTAGAATTATATTTCATAACGTGAATAAACTTACTTAAAATAATGACGTACCTATTTGAAACATTTATGGGAATATATTCTAAGAAGAAACTATTCTCTAGTATTTTGTTCCATAGAAGTATTATGAGGGAAAATTATGTTTAAGCATTTTATAATATCGAGGAGCTCGCTAGCGCAGTGGCACAGTGCGCTTGGCCTACGATTGCGTAAATTAAGCAATTTCGCTAAGGCCGGTCATTGGATGGGTGACCAAATATGTATTATCACGAGTTCCTCCGTGCTTCGGAAGGCACATTTAAGCCGTTGGTCCCGGCTGCATCTGCAGCCGTTAATACCCACCAACCCGCACTAGGCCAGCGTGGTGGGTTGTGGTTGTTGCCCAATCTCCCTATATGCTTCCATCCATAGGGAAGGCCCGTGCCCCAGGAATGGGAACATTAAAGTTCTGGTGATGGTGATGATGATTTAATCATATTATCAAGGGGTAGACAAACTACTAAAAATAATAGATTAAAATAGTGTTTTGAGAATTTAATACACGTATATCACGTTTATTTATATTATTATTATTATTTTTATTACATTTAAAATACATACAAAATCATTATTATTATTATATAAGGCGTAGGAGATGTGTTAATACCTGCATTTCTCCATGTTCGGCGCTTCAGTGTAATAGGAGGCGAGCCTATTGTCATGTATCAGGCACGTAAATCGCAGTATATTTCTAAGCGGGACAATACTGTCGCATTTCACGACACCCGATTGGGGTGATGACAATTGTACCCTGCTCTGCCGTCACCACACGGCCAATAATGAATGAATAATGAATTTAAAAAGCGGATTTTTTTATAGATTGATACCTACGTGTTTTAATAATGTATACAAACTACAATTACATTTAAAGCAAATACAAATTATACTATACACCCTGATAATCAATCAAACTATTACTTTCTATCAGTACCGACCGACTTAACCAACTCTAGAATTAAATTTTATATTTTAAGTTCACTATTTTACAGTACTTGAAGGTATTATTACAAAACAATATCAATTCATTTCGTTCTTTTGCTATGCCATAATTGAAACGGTATGAAAACGCCCACCCACCCGGCAACAATTTTTAATATTACGCTTCAATGTAATCGAGTAATTGTTGGTCGATTTTTTGTAACTACATATTTAAAAATTTTGATGAAAGTTCAGTACCTAATTCATTTGGAAGTAGTTTTTAAAAAGGGGTATTTTTACAAAAACGCGTAATTTTGTAGTGCAGGTTTTTAGTCATGGCGCTAATCAATTTTAAAGAATATCATACGTCAAGTTTACACCAAAAGCTGTAATTAATTAACGGAAATCATTTGTAGCAAACTAATTTGCCACCACTTCACATTCCACTTCGTTTCTGTGCCGGTAGTTTTCTCAGAAATAATTATATAATATGGATTACATTTGTATTGATAATAATACAAAACGTATTCATCAAACACTATTAAAATCCTAAATACGTGTACAATAATATGTATTGCTATTTTCTTATACCGGACATTAACACCTAAGCTGAAAGAGTTTTGGTCGTATCAAATATAGCGGTAATAAGCCGATACGTTACTAGAGCTATAATCAAATTTAACAAATAAGAAACAGATGCTGAAATAAATACCCTCAGCCAACCAGGATAGGTATGTTCGCATCGTTATCCAATAGAATATAAAATACATAGTATTATGCCAAAATAAAACCAGGAAATAGCTACTAATTTGTTTTTTGTAACTGATTCTATTTTAAGTAATTAATGAATTAGATACATTCTTGCCAATATTGCAAGCGTTTAACTAATTAAATAGAAGGGAGTTAAATCGTCATCGATAAATCACTTTTAGAATATACGAACCGGTTTCATTACATTTGTGACTTTGTGTACATTGTAGATTCTTTAAATTTTTATGCTCGATGGTGACGATTATAATATGGGGAAAAAAACTTACCGCCATTGGAGTTGGTCAAGTAACGGGAAATTTTAAAGTAAGCGCTGCGCAAGGAAAGTGTTCGCGCGGAAGCACCAACGCCGGTGGCCGGTGGCGGCGGTGTTGTCACTGTCCCACCTCTATACTGGCCCAATTCACTACTGTCTATATCCTCCAGGTTGATGGAGCAACGCATTATGGCACACAATTTATAAATTTTGGTAGCTTTAAAAGTACCGGCGAGAGAAGCTTTCGGTCTTGACCGAAAGCCTAGCTAAAAATTTAAGGAGTGCAAATATTTTGCACGAACCCTTTATTGAAAGCCGAAAATGTTTCCCGCTCTGATATTAATTTGTATGAGGGCGCGCGAGAGGGCCCACGGAGCAAGTGACGACGCGACGGACGTCTGACTGGAACGCGGGAGGGTCTATTGCAGTCGCAAGTACGCGTGCATCAACACCGGAAGTTGAGCTAAGTATGAACGCATCAACGGCGCGGACGGGTGGGCTGGGAGGCGTGTCCGGTGCATGGGGATGCATGCGTGCAGCGGTTGCGCGCCGGTGACGGGCGGGCGCGTGCGTTCCGACCGCCCGCCCGACTGACCCCGCGCTAGCGCTGCTGCCCGCCGCCGGCACGCACTCCGTACACCCACAACCATGCACCTACCAGCATCCGCCAGCGACGTCATTTCATTGAAGCTTACGACACGACTCGAATCACTTTGAAATTAAATGTCGACGCCTTGTTTTAAAGTCTGCCAGTAAGCGCTTTAAAATGGACAATGAAAATTTATATAAAAATGGCTGCCCTTTTTGAATTTTAATGTACCTTTTCAAACAGATATTTTATTTTGACAATTATTTACAATTCAGTCGGGAGGAAGTATTGGTATATTCTATAAATTAACAGTCTGAACTAAAATGA
The DNA here is from genome assembly GCA_963931975.1 of Cataclysta lemnata. NCBI lineage: Eukaryota > Metazoa > Arthropoda > Insecta > Lepidoptera > Crambidae > Cataclysta > Cataclysta lemnata. The sequence goes on from OZ008338.1 coordinate 12,968,923, forward strand.
TATCATTTTCATTTTATTATTCTTTGATAATATTTGATAAAAACTGTGGTTGATAATTATATGTATAACAATATAGCTAATTCATTCCCAATACGAGTTTAATAAATATAACTACATTTTATCATCGTTATTCTGGACCAGACACGTATATTTCCTGTCAGGGATGCAGTATTTTAGGGTCCGGTTACAGTTTAGCCCAGCGGACCGTGATATTTCATCAACGGTGTAATGAATTTATATTTGGTCGAGTATTAATTCGAAGGACTGTAACAGACGGCGTTGGAAGTTCATTGGTTTGTTTGTACGATACCTAGAGTTGATTATACCTACATGATTAAATATTTCTTACTTATTTATTACACTTGCGTTATGAATACAAGATGGTTTTTTTTAATGTATCTACATAATTATTAATAATAATATATAGGGGAAAGTCGGATGTATTGTACCAGTTTTCAGATTTTATGAATTATCTCTTTTATATTATAAAACTTACAAATGTACACAATTACAAGTAAATATAACTTTAAAAATTAGTGATAACATTTACATAATAAATCCGACGCTATAAAATATATAAAATAACTAATATAAATATGTAGTTCGAAAATACTACATGAACAACCATGACCTGAGAACAATAAAAATCGACTAAATAATATAAATTACATAATAAACGACATAATATATATTACATTTAGGTAATCACGGATTAAATATTAATAGAAATTGGTGTTCGGTAGCAAAAATATACAAAATCGATCGAAAGTGCCATATGCAGTGGACAAATTGTTAACTTGAACTTTATTTAATTTTTATACATTTCAATTTTTAACGGGATGTCTGGACGCATTAGAATAGGGATACAGTATAAAGGTCTCAATATTATTATATTTTAGTTAGTTAAGTTAGTTAGGAATAGCAAACCGTTGGTATCAGATGTAGCTGAAACGGCGTGCGAGACGGGGTGGGGGTGGGAATAATGTTTGCGTTGCGGTAGGTCGAGCTCTGAGCGCCGGCGGCATCTCTAGCTCATGACGATTGACGTTGTCAATATTGTATGCTTTGTCTAATTAATATAAAGAGCCCATGACATACACACACTATTTCGATATGTATCATGTCAAAAGGTCTTTTATGTTGATGAGAAAACCTCGTTATATTGTTATCATGATTATTCTTTTTTTTTTGAAGATATGACTGAGGTGTAATTGGAATAGATAAGGATTGTGTATTATAAGAGGAAGCATAAAGATAACACCCGTGAAAGGAAGGCGGCTGTCCTGGTATAAGAGATGAGCATTTGTGAGAAAAGAGAAATGCAAATGGATGTTAGTAGGTGGAGTGGACGAGGATGACCTCATAAAATTTATGGATTCCAAAAAAGGCGATATAAACAAAAACAGAATACTAAATTTGGTCGGCGTTCCCATGAATCTAAACTTCTTTGTGTTGTTTCATACCTGGAAGCATGAAGCAACGGTGAAAAATTAAGTTTAAGTGATCTATTGGATCCAGCTATTGAATAACTTTAAAAAAATAGGCCATCAAAGTGATTTATGAAGAAAAAAAAAAGATAAATAAATAATCAACTTCCTGTTTTAGTATAAAAGGTAAATTTTTTCCTAATTATATTAGACATTAACCTGGTTTGAAAAAAGTGGTTATTGAATGACATATTGTAGAATAATTGGCTACTAATTAGGTAAGTAGACCATTTGTACTTTCCATTAAGTACCTAAATAGGTACATATATAAAAAAAATATTTGCAGTGAAGATTAAATTTACAATAAGTATGTATGATTAAAAAATACCTTCAATTTTGCGTTCATAAAATAATTTTTTTTTTCATATATTTATAATTTATTTTGTTTAACGGAACTGAAACAAGAACAAATTTCAGATAGACAAGGATAACACAGGTAGCAGCTTTCTAGGACACGTCGGAAATTAACTCAATAGGAATGGTCCACGGACAGCCATGAATTGACATCACACTGACAAAAAGGAAATCACCCGCGTGTCAAAACTATTCATAGAATTCGCTTTAATGTTTTCATTTCGTTAATCAAAACGATAATTAAAACTTTAGAACACTGATATTGTAAATTTTAAAATTCCCTCGCCTTATTCCCAGTTTAGATTGGGGTCGGCGCAGTATGTTTCAACTTTTCATAGGTCCTATAATATATATTCCTATTACAGACGTTACCAAGCTATCCACTCACTTTCAATTTATATATTCCATTACACCAGACAGTACTTGTGATAAATTAATGAATATATGAAAAAGAGACGGAAATGTTCATGACAAGAGACCGATGAACGGAGAGAGTGGTTACATTCTAATCCATACTGCTCAATGTTTTGGTTTAGGTTTTACAATTGGCCTCCTGACTACCTCTGCACCCTACACCGCACCCTCTTCACGAGGGTGTCTCTTTGAGTATGTTGTTGCTGATGCCCACCACCATTCGGGTGCCCTAAGGTGGTTTTTGTCTATACCGCAAAATATCGTACTACGTTTTCTTTTCACTCCAGGCCACATGTAAAGCAAAATAATTTAATATATATGAATTTACGAATAGGTTCACGTTATATATTCTATAGCATTTAGCAGAAAGTTTAATTAAAATGATATTCAAAAGGTTTTCAACAAATTCCAGCAAATGTTTCCATTTTATATACTTGTAAAATTTTAAAAGTGGTCTTCTATTGAGTTGGTACAAATAGCAAAATAGGTACGATATGAAAATATCACAGTGCCGCTCGATTTTTATAATCGGATATAAGTCTATGGACGTTAACGGCTTAAAAAGTACTTTTGGCGGCCACGCCCCACATGGTCCACAAAGGCCTTTGAGAGAGGGAGAAACTACCCTCTACAACGAGTGCATCGGGCTCAGCTTGATTTAATAGATATATCGCGAAAATACTCAAGACGAAAGTCGTAGACAGATCTTCTGATAAGTACTTAGACATTATATTGCAGTAGGTGATTGATTAAAGAGTAATATATTATCAGTGTCATAAGTCAAATAAGAAAGATACTATCTACACAGATACCGCTAATCTGTTGAATATAAATTTCTTCGTAAAATAAAACAGATATTCCTGGTGTAATTTATGCCGTCCTTGTCTGATAAAAATATTCGTTAATGTGCGTTACTAGGGTAGCAGTCATGTCATTAGGCCGGTAATAGTGATCGTTGAAATCCGGTCAGTCGAGCTACCGAGATTCTGAGCTGTCTTGACCACTGAATTATATGTAGGTACAATATTTGAAACACTGTAAACTTTAAAATGTAACCAAGATAGTATTGGACATGTTGAGTTAGTACGCGTATTGCGATATTAGCTAAATATACGGAATTTGTACAATAGTGATGGGTCGATTAGCCTTATAGGTTGGCTAATGACCAGGTTCTAGATTTACATCCTGGTAGGACAAAAGCGAGTGGTTAGCGGAGAACATTTGTCTTGAATTATACTTATGTATACCTTGGTTACCATAACACATAATAGCGTATTTATAATTTATATGGCGATAGAACATAATATTAGTATTACAAAAACATGTTTTTTTAATAACGCACTTATTGTCGAAATAAAGTGCTTTTTTAAATTTATAAGTCTTCTCCATAATTAAACATCATTTAGGAACACGGCACTTACTGCCGCACTCAGAGACGTCAATTAACTTTAATGAGTATTTAATGTCAAAAAATTTCATTCAAATCTAGACCATAGACCCGGCAAGAATAGCGACTAGTTTTGAATTGTCATTTTTATACGTTTAGTACTCATTAACGTTATTTGACGTCTCTGAGTGCGGCAGTTAGACACTAAGTAGGCAGGAATCCATTGTATGAGAGTCAGATATTATCTATCTAAAATCTAATTTACCAAGGCTTAAATTGTTGCTTAATCTTAAATTGTAATTTCTTAAGTAATTCTGCAAATCAAATCATTTGTACTTTCTAAAATATCTCTGACTGTTGGGTAGGTGTCTACGTCAATCATAAAACAATTACAGCCGTTATTACTGAATTTTACTACTGAATCAATTCAATAAATCTATCTAAGAATAGCAGGTACTTTGTAAATTAAACGGACAGTTTATGTAATTTCGAAGTAAAGGGACCAAATTATAATTTATTATCTACCTATATAAGACATTTCGACGAAGACGGCGCGAAACTCGAAACTTTGTGTGAGTGACTGTGAATAATTTATAAAATTGGGTACCTACCTATTTTGAAGTCTATTTACTGGACCAAAAGATGGAAGAATATGAGTCCGGAATTCGGTTTGATATTAATCAGTGGAATGGACGATAGCCGTGTATAATTCTTCATTATGAAAGAACTCTTAGGATTTAAGGTAAGACATAGGTACCAAAGATAATATACACAAACTTTGCCTACACAAGTATAAAGTTTATGAAATTTTGTTGGGAATTCGATATTCGATAAGCGCACTATTTTATCCAGACTGTAATGAAATACTGAAATATAATAATTAATGCAAACCAAATTATATTTGAGCTTATTTTCTTCATAATGTTATTGATATGTATTTTGATATTTATTACCCCACCATGTATGTTTTAATAGGTGGTCATGCGCAACAAGCTCTGGATAAGAAAAAGTTTAATCGCCACGGATGTGTGCATAATTTTACCATCTTTGTAAAAGTCCAGCTGATAAAATTATGCATGGACATAACCATGTATATGATATTTGAAAAGCTTGAAATAAATTTTTAAAAAGTGTAGCTTTACATGGGTGCACTGAAATAGCGGACACGAACCCTAGATTAAACTAGTTCATCCAATCCAGTGTTAGTGATTAATAATTCTGTTAGAGCTAAATTGAAAGTTGCGTTGCTCTCCAATTCCCCGCCACTATTGAAGGGAGCTTCGACATATGAAATTGAACATTATTCAATATTCATAACAGGAGTAATATTTATATATCGTACTGACCATAAATGAATATGGGTTTTAACTTGAATAATTAATACATCATACTTCATAATTAAATCATCGAATACTATCTAGGCATTGGTAATACGTGATAATTGAAAGAGACCGATCGTACTTTACGTACGTTTTTAAAGGTCCTAGGGCAAAACCACGTTTGCCGGGTCAGCTAGTATTATTGAAAATGTAAGCTATCGTAAAATATACAATTGGTATATTTTTGATAGAGTAAAACTTAATACATGATGAGAATATAAAAATTTACGGACCCCGACGGAGTAGATGGACAGTACGGTGCGATAGCGGTGTTAATGACAATTTAATAAAGTATTTAAGCTGTTAATTAAGTAAGGTTTAGAAGCTTTTCTCTACTTTAGTAGTAAGATTTTCACCCTGTAAATTTGAATCCTATTTATGCAATCCATCGAATTCTCTTTGGGAACTAATTCATTGCCTCACAATTAGGTAGATTACTTGTATAGACGTATACACACTATCACACAACTATCAAGGCTTACATACAGGACTATCAATGCTGTTATAAATTGATGAGCGATTTTCTTTAGCAGCTTTAAGCTATCGTTAAAAATAAAATGTTGAGGATGAGTCTATAATATTTTTACGCAGAAACTGTTTGCTTCTGCGTAAACTGTGATCATGAACGGAAACCTCTGTGTAGGTACACGTAATGTAATACAAAGGGTCTCTGAAAGCGGATGCTCTTGATACTATCGTTGACATTTATTGCTTTCCTGGAAATGGTTCATGATACAGACTGCTTCCTTCCATTAAAAACTAGGTGCAAATATTGCCCAATTGTAATGAACATGTAACACCTACACAGACACAGGTTATTTGGTAACTACACTAGGCCGTTACACTTACATGGCATATTAAACTGTATAACTTTAATAATATATGTTTCAAATTGTGAAATCTAAATATGTAATAGCTTTTTTTTTTAATATTACATTGTATTTGAAGTGTTGTACACTACCGATGTGTGACGTCATAATAATAATAGCGCGCTCTCTTTTTATCTAGTCTATAAAATATTGGCATTTCGGTACATACTTCATGCATATTATTAGAATAAATGCTTGGATATTCAAGCATGAAGTATTCGGAGCCGATACTCATACCGCAACTCTATTCCAATTAAAGTCCAATTTGGCTATCACTATATCTTGTGGGGTCTACTGCAAACGGGACGTTCGACTTTTAAACAAACACACATGCATTCTCATTCTCAATGCCCACACAAAAGAATGTTCTTAAAATCTGTAAACTTTCAAGTGCCATTCAGGCATAAACGCGTTTTCCCGTTCTAGTTACAAAACAAACAGCTCCTGAATTTACCGACATCCAACAGCGATTGATTAGTTTTATAATTAATTATTTTTAATGGTTTTGCAAGCATTATCGAGGAATTGGTGACTATTATATTTTGTTGTTTTTAGTGTATACATACCTCGCTTCATAACTGTTAGGATTTAATGTTAAAAATAGGTTCATATTGATTACATTGACCGCTTCATTTTTTGCGTCGATATAATGTTCGTTTAGGTGTGTAGTTATTTTTTACAATTGAAATTGCTTAAAATATTCGTCTCGATGAATCATTTAAGAATACCTTTATCTAATAAAATATGTAGGAAAATATTAACCCTTTGATGTAGACAAAACATTCAATAAAAAAAAACTAACCGAATATAAACACACAATGGCTAGACTTACATTTTAGAACTCTTAGAAAGAAAATCACAAGGAAAGCTCTATGCTCTTTTATGAACTACTTCGGAAGGACGCGAGTTAAGGTAAATGGAAGCTTTATATCACAACTAAGAACCAAACCAACAAACTGGACAGCATTCGCGAGAGAGTACAATAAAAGCGTCCCTTTTTAGCAAGAAATGCAGTGAACTTTGTTACCGCTGCTCAAAAGATTACAACTGGAGCTCGAGATCAAAGATTAAAGAAGAGAAAATGTAATACGGATGGACATAAGAACATACAAAGTAGTAAATATTTTTTGTATATTATCAATATGACGTTGTGTAATGTAAATGTAAAAATTGTATGCATAGTAACATGTATCATAAAAATATATTTTTATTAAAACCTTAAAAATAGTCTTTACTATATGTATGTATATACTTCTCAATAGGCAAAATTACCAGTCAGATATCGCCCATTTTACTGTGTGATGTCGTATCTAACATCATAAATGACGCCAAGTGAGACTAAGGGCCTGTTTCACATTCGATAAGTAAGTTATAAGTAGCTCAATTGACATATATTTCATATTACAACTGTCAAATGGTCTGCGAAGTAAGCTACTTAGAACTTACTTGTCGATTGTGAAACAGGCCCTAAGACAAATAATATAACGCCAAGATACAGTGTAAATTAAAAATATTGTTTAAAAGTGAGTGATGTCGTAGGTTTTCAGATATCTATGTCTGAAAACAACATGACCGAAGGCAGCACAGGTTATTTGTCAATGTCAATTATCACTTTGACAACAATAGACGATTTGGGTTTTCTTGAATACTTGTCTTTCCGATTTATTTGGTATCTGAGGACATCTCTCAGATACCAAAAAATATATATTCTTAAGAAATAAATAAGAAATATATAATAAATACCTATCGCTGAGATATTTTAATTTAAACACAACACAGAATTAAAGGGTTGCGTACATTAGTGTTACAGTTATGACATATAATGATGGTTGACAATTTGAAGGCAAAAAAGAAAACGTTGCCATTTCAAATTTTGATTCGGTTCAACATTATAAACTAATCTGTTGTTGTGAAACAGATTTTGAACTTTGCGACTGGAAAATGTTTTAGATCTTTTTTGTTTTATTTAGATCTTAACTAGGTCAGCGTCAGCGTTAGTTTTTTTACCTCTGATACTTCTCATCATCCTGCTCTAACATATGGAAATGTCATAGTATTCTTCTCTCACATACAAAGCAAATGTGAACGTCAGAGGTAAAATAACTACCTTTAAACGGAATGTAGTTATAAGGAGCATTGGATTGGACTGCCAGTTATGTAGTCGATTAATACGAACGAACTTTATATTTTAGATAAATAATATTTAATGGCACCTAGCCTGAAAGGTAAGCATAATTTCAAGGCAATATTATTATGTCGTTGTCACGATTTTCTTAGATACATTTCCCTTTTGCGACCTAACTCTGCAAGTCGATTGCAATTGTTTTAGTCTACCAGTCACTCTCGCTCATTAGGTATGATAGCAACGTTTAAAAGAGATGGCAACACAAAACCGATTCCAATTAATTTAAAGAGTAGCCCCACTGTTCATAAAACTTACTTAGTTTCAATGCTGCTGAAAAAATTGACGTTTCACCATTACGTTGAAATTGTACGTATATTACTTTAAAAAAATCCTACCTAGGGTTTCATCGCATGGCTGGCTGAGTGGGCGTCGCGAAGGTGATGTCTTAGGCTGCGGTTGCGGTTTGAGTACATGTCCGGGCACGGCGCCTTCTTGTGGTGGCTCGCTGGGCACACGCACCACCCACCAGTCGGCACGGCTCGACCATGCTTCCACCACTTCCACTTGCTGTCCCTTCACCACTGACAGCTCGCCCGCGCCCGATGCTTGGTGCTCCGCTACGACCCAAGTCATCTCCGTTTGCTGCAACAAAAATATATGTCAAACCTCCATTTGATAAGTAATATCTATGATTGAACATAAAGACTGGCAATGCGATGTTATTCTACTGTATAAAACAAGTATTTGCACCGTGGTTCAGTAGGCCTACTCGCTAACTTTTTTTGACACTTAAGAGTGATAATCACTGAACTATTTACTGATCCATTACTACTTTACTATAACGTTATTGTGACACTTGTCCTGTGAAAACAGGAATGGATAAGTAAATAGTCCGGTGATCATCACTTTCAACTGTCAAAAAAAGCTAACGAATGGGCCTACAGGTGTGGTTGGTGATGATCATTTAGGAAAGGAATAAAGACAATGTATAAGATTGAAGTTTCAGAAATAAATAGGTATAATAACAAGTTTGATTAATAAAATATGTAAAACCGTATTTCCAACTCCGAAATAAGATTGAATTCGTCAAAATTAAGTAGGCATACCTAGTACCAAAAGATTTTGAGTTACTTTACTTGAAATGCCATCCTAAATTACAAGGAGACAAGTAATTTGACAGCTGCTACCTAAAGTCGACTGATCTCTCTCAGTTATTATTTTGTATAGACAAGGGCTAAAATTGAAACGTAACCGATTAATGAATTGATGTTATTATCAAAAATTTAATTTATCGTTTATTTACTCGACTGTACTTTACCATAAATGTTGATTATTTTTGGTAGTTGTATATTATTAAAGCAGTGTAAAGGATATGTTACTTTAAAAAAATATATAAATAGCAAATATTACACTTCATTATTTATAATAAAATAACAGAAAATCCAATATTTCCAATAGGTACTAGAAATATTATTCAAACACGAATAAATATTTTTTTGAAAAGTCATCCAACATAAATGTTTTATTAAACAGCTCATTGTAATGTACCGGACATCATTAGATTTAAATAAATGCTTCGATATCCATACATAAGAAAATTCTATTGCATTTAATAAGTAATGTATTAGGTACCGCGAAATAAATCTTTTCAATAATAAGATGTCTAGTAGATGTCACAATTTTAAATGAGTTTTATAATTTATAATGAATCCCTTTGACTCATGACTTCTATTTTACGACAAATATTTTGTTCAAAATGTGTCGTATACATTTAATTAGCACTTGGTCATAATTGACAGGAATATTTTAGTCGTATAATGTAGGAGGAGGTGGTCAAAGACTACAACATTTAAGTCGACTCATAACCACAACGATGGAAAATAGTAGTAATCAACGACGCATTTAGGCACATCCAAATAAACAGTGCTATGAATTAATTTAAAAAGGCGGCACCAAGAAATATTTTTATAATCTTACTTTTATTTAATTAATGCCGATTTTATAATAGTATTTGTTAATTAGCGTTTTCAGTCTGAAAATTCATGATTCCAAATCGTAACGACATTAAAAGGATTCAGTATTTCTGTTTTCTGAAACAGAATTCATGCAGTACCTAATTATCCACGAAACACATCCACGAAATTCACCTCTGCCTACCCCTACGGGGATATTGGCGAGATCTATGTATGGTATAAGAGGAATACTAGGGAGAGAACCCTTAAGTATTTATTGAATTTACTAAAACGATAATAAATTAAATTTCTCGGTAGTTACTTTTGTTGAGATAATATCGCTTTTTGGCTTATAATAATAATTATTATATGAGTGCAGAATAGTAGCAAAAATAAAAGGTGTGTTCCGAAAACAATATTGCACCTCAAGAAGAACTCACCTAATACAGAAATGTCACACATATTTTACTCCTTATCGAATTAAAAAATATCTTATTTAAGACCTTGGTGTTTGACTATACTGTTATTAAGTTTTATTAGTATTATAAAATGAATTCATTGTCTACAATGCTTGCTTATTCAAACAGTAGCTTCATTCTTGTTTTGTTTTATCGTTACATTGAATCACCGCTGCATTTGTTGCAAGTGTCGAATACCGGATAAACGCCAGACAAGCAATAAGCATCCCGATAAGACTATTACTTGGGGCCTAACATAACCAAATGTCGGTGGTAATACGTTATTGCGATTTGTGAATGTATTTTTTCTTCCAAAAAGAAGTTCTATTGCCCGCTATACTATTTTTACGGTAACTATCAGAATACAAATATCAGAGGTCAAGTGACACTAAACCTTTGAATATATCGTATGATCATCTTATTGGGATCGTTGGAGCCACTCCGGCTCGGCTGCCTAAAATGCTGTAATCGATCCCCGTACGAACGACAGATAAGTAAATTCGTCGATATATGATAAGTTTCAATGACAGCCATAGTCACTGCGATAAGGAACGGCAAAAGTGGAACAATAGATATTCTAACTTTTGTTTAGACGGTTCTACGAGAACGACTAGAAAATGCATTAACTGCCACACTCAGAGACGTCAAATAACGTTAATGAGTACTTAACGTCAAAAAATGACAATTCAAAACTAGTCGCTATTCTTGCCGGGTCTATGGTCTAGATTCGAATGAAAATTTTTGACATTAAATACTCATTAAAGTTAATTAACGTCTCTGAGTGCGGCGGTAAAAGATCAAAAGATAAGTAACCACACTAGGTATTAATTTAAAGCATAATATTAAACTATGCAAGATAGTTTATCATTCAGCTTATGTATCAACATAAATACCTAGTCTGAGTAGTAATGTTTTCTTATATTTGCAGGAGCACTACAGAAAAAATAGTCTGAACTATTCGATTTTAATTTTAACATTATATAAATGTTAGAAAAATTAGTACAAATTCGTTTATAACCATCAAAATCTTTGTGCTACATAGTCTGAAGTTATATTCTTCTTCTCCTTGCCTTGTTCCTAGTCGTCTATCGGGGTCGGCACAGTATCTTCCTTCTTCCATTCAAATCGGTCAGACGTCATCAAGCCAAATACTCCCTTTTGATTCATATCATCCATCATGTGTGATGAATGAATAGAAAAGAGACTAAACGGACCATGTCGAGAGACCGGTAAACGGAGAGAGTGATTGGAATGACAACATTCCAATCCATATAATAATATACTGCTCAAGGTTTTGGCTAAGTTTTACAGCCAGCCGCCTGCCTGGCACCATCCCTTTTTAGGTATGCTGTTGTTGGTGGTTTGCCCTTCACGATTCGGGTGCCCCAATGTGCATATTGGTCTACACGGGGCAATCTCCCTTAGTCGACTTTTACGACACCCTATGCCAAGGAATGAGTCGTGGCTGGCACATTATACGTTGTATTTTCGCTCCCAGGCCAGCATGGGAACACGTCTGGCTACAGTAAATAAATACTAAAACAAAAGCGATAAATCATACATGTAAATTTTTATTATTTTTATAAGATCCACTCACAGGGCTTCAAAATTCCCGTAAAAGTGCGCTTCCTGCGGTTAACTTAATCATAAGCTTTTCTAAGTACGAAACCAAATAGACAAAAATACAAGCTTGTTCATAACAAACTCGTAAAGTGCATTTTCATTCAGCAGGTTTAAAAGGAAGTCGTTCTGCTAATTGGGTGAATATGAAAGACCAAAGACAGTCTGATATAATAAAGAAAAATATGTCCAAGAGATCGTTTCCAAATTAACTGGTAATTTGTACCAAGCAATTAAAATAAACAACTTAGGAAATCTGTTCTAAAATATGGAATAAACAACTAATTACTTATGTTCGATCCCTTTTTATAATATGTATTTCATCATCATCATCACCAGCCCTTTAATTTCCCCACTGCTGGGGTATGGATGAAAGAATATAGGGAGAGATAGGGATAGAGATAGGAAGAATATAGGGAGTATATGTATTTAACAGTACTAAATTTACTAACTCATCATAACAATCGTTGTGTATAAACTAAATTAAGGCTTAATAATAAATGTAATGAGATCCGTTGTTTTACTTGATACATATAGATCTTAAGTGATAATATATACAAACTCTCTGCCAATTGAACAACAAAGCCCTATTATTATTGGGAGTAACTGTAAACGCATTGTCCGCACTAATTACAAGGCTTAATTGGCATTACTCGAGAATCAGTGATTAACAATATAATAATATCTAATTACCAATTCTGAGATTGTGTATCTTATAAATAATTCTATATTAAAATCATAGGCAAAAACTTAACAAGTGTATAGCTTGTTAAGTCATCCAAAATATAAGTATATTCCTACTTGTTGTAAATAACTACTTGAGTATAATCTCTCCCTACATTCTTCCATCCATAGAGAAAGGCAGTTGGGACATTAAAAGGGCTGATGATATTGATGATGATTGAGTATAATAAGAGTTATTTTTATACCAGCATTAAAGTATTCAATCACTTGCCTCGTGATAGAAAAGCTCTAGCTAGACCTATTTAAATTCAAATCTAAATAAAAGTATGTATCAAATGTATTTTAAGGAAGAAAGGTAAGCTCTGAAATATGCTTATTAATAATTTTAAATACGTTTACCATGTAGAATGCACTACGATGGAATATGTGGTATTCATAAAATCGAAAGTTGTTATAAGACTTTAGTAACCAAATAATAACATAATTCATATTGCTAGTGCACCTGTATAATATAACTTGTCTTAACAGTCTTTATTCAGCTATGTTTTATCAAAGTACATACATACATTAATCACGCCTATATCCCCGAAGGGGTAGGCAGAGGTGAAATAGCACCCACGTTTCGCCAATTTTGTTAGGTCCCATGTAATAGGTGGCGAAGCCTATCAGTGGCGGAGCGTCCATATAACCCGATTCCCAACAGCCGTACCAAACGAGCGAGCATCATTACCATAATGCAAGTACAATACCATTTTAGAAACAAATAAAAAAAATCCATCAATAAAATCTTACCATAACAGTATATAATTTTTACTGTGGCTTGCCTAACTTTTTTTTTCACGCCACGCCACTGGAGCCTATTGCAATTTATCGGGCACTACAGTCGCAGTACTATTGCTAGGTGATATATGAGGAACGCTGCTGCCCATTCCTCATCGCTGATTTACCCTTAGTCGCTTTGTACGACACCCACGGGAGAGATTTGGGGTGGTGACAATTGTATTCTAGTCTGCCGTCACCACACGGCATCATCACAGCACGACAAAACAAGGCATGATTTCATTATATTTATATTCACATAAATTATCTAGGATTTTGTGTTTGTCGGAACGGGTGAAAGAAGCCTGGTTGGAAGCCGCGAAGAAGACCCGCGCATTTGAATTTGAACTACACACGAACAAGCATACGATTTTATTTATTACATTATTTTTCTGTAATTTAAACGTAATTAAACGTCCAAAAAACTATAAGAGTTCATCATTAGATAATACACCTGAATGTACTGCACAGTGTTAAATAGGTATTTAATGACACGATTGCCTCTCGTAGTTCGTTACTGATTGTAGAACAATAAACTAGGAACCAACGATAATTATAGGAATAATGAGCGTAATCTATGAATCACTGTGCAATAACGAGTTAGCTATTACTAGTGATTCACACTGCTAGTCGTTCTATTAGAAAATTCATTACTGTTGTTGAAATCAAGGGTGCGAATTATGAATATCGTTAAATGTAGGTTTGGTTTATTGCGTATTTGTACAAATTAATAACAAAATAACTTAGGCCTTCGGACGGTGTCTGCCAACTGAAGACTGAACATATAGATTTCTGTTTCACATCAACCAAATTTCATCGTTTGGTAGCAACATTTGTCATTATAGTGGTAAACTTTGTTTCACGGTTAACTAATAGCAACGATCCAACTTCTAGGGACAGGCCTTTCCTCTGAATGGAAAAATATAGGCAGAATTGCACGATCTTAATAAAGTCTTTACCTTTCCAAAGCCGTAAATAGTATTGTACTCACAATCTCTCCTACGGGTGTAGTACAAGGCGATTAAGGGCAAAGACATCGGCGAGTAATGGGTAGAAGCTTCCAGAAGAGCGAAACAAATATGAAAGGATCGTAGCCAGTGGAAAGAGAGATCTCTGCGTACCCTAGGGGAAGAAAGGCCCGACATAATATGTTGTGTAAGTACATGGCTGGTATTTAGTCATTCAGATCTAGGAAAGTTACATTTGACAAAATAATCATTTAGAGATGTTTTTTCATGAATTGTGCAATTTTAAATGTTGTAAAAAGTCCCTGTCACTTTACGATAATTATTAATTAGTGCCGGTGGGTGCGCGAAGGACCAATTTACATGAAATAAAACTGATACCAAAACTTTACTCTTTCGGATAAAACCGCAATCATCATCATCGATAGCCCTTTCCCCACTGCTAGGATTTACCTTAGACCTTTCCTATGGAAAAGCATAATTATTAATTATGAAGACATGTTGTGCCGACCCTACTTAGAGTAGGATAAGGGCAGGCAGAGAAGAAGAAGATGGGCCATAACCCACCACGCTGGCCCAGTGCGGATTGGTGGGTTTAATGCAGACGGGATCGGCTTATCGGGCCTTCCGAAACACGGAAGAACTCGAGGTAATATATTTTTGGTCACCCATCCAATGACGGAAAATTTCGCAATCGGAGGTCAAGCGCACTAGGTAAGCCACAGCGCCATTGATATCATCTATTCAATTGTTTGTTTCCCAAAATTTAAATAAATACTAGTTATTATAACAAAGGTTAACACATTTGCTTTTAAATTTTTTTTCTGGCAGAGAATACAATCTGGGAAAGAGAAAGTGTCAAATCCAATAACTTCGCTTAAAATATAAAATAAAGACAGTTTATTTTCTTGTCCTCAATCAGAAGTGGTGATTTTTATTACGATGAAAGCACTCAATAATATTATCGAGGGATTACTGTTTACTCACAAGATTGAATAAACTACATGCTTTACTGAACAATGTAAGTATAGGTATATTAAAGGAAAATCTTCTATACGGTGAAGTATGTTCAATCAATTTTTGTAACGTTTTAGTTGTAATCAATATTGTCATTAGCTAATAGGACGTATCTGCTCCTAACCGAATGAACTGAAATTATTTTATGATTTTAATATGGATCTAGTCGCCCTATAACAACGTCTCTCCAACGAGCGCTAAACAATCTTAAAGGTCAGCGACGAGATATTCTTCACAGGACCATAACACCACATAACCCACTCGATAACACTCCATCGTCAACACTTGATAAGAAAATAAGTTTTACTTGTTCAAGAACGAAACTAATATTGGCACACGCCTGGCAATACTATTCGTTAATTCAGGTACTAACCTAACTTAACCCTAGCTCACTAAACTTATTTTCGAGTTACACAGCCACTAAACATTAGTCAATTTGACTAACAAAATGAAACGATAAAATAGTGCTGAAAAAGAGTTTTATTTAGTATTTAATGTCGTATTCATTTAAGGACATTTATTAATCTTTCTTAAAAGTATAACATACATTACAAAACTACTACTGGCAGTCTGAACAGACAGGAATGGTATGTTCACCACAAATGGCTTTCCTGCAGAAGTGGCATGACTCTGTAGTAATGCTACACAATCTCAGAATTGGCAAATTTTTCATTTATTTGGCTGTGATTGAGAAGTACTAGGTACGGCATTTTCAAATTGCAGTATATCTTTGATAGTGGTCCTGATATCTATCCTCAAAGATACAGTCTTGTATCGTTTCTGCAACCATGGCTCAATTGAGATCGTCTCCCAATTTCTGAACAAATATGCTCAGCCTTTCAGTGTTTTTTGTCTTAGCCGTACCATATTAGATATATAACATACGCATTGATCAAGCATAAGTTCAGCATATTATAAAATATGCGTATGGGCCATCCGGTAAGTAGTTGCCCATTTGTGTTTTTTTTTCCCATATATGTGTGTTTTACCTGGATTGATCACCGGATTTTCAACTAAAAGTGAGGTTTGATGTAGCTGCGACAACTCAGGAGACTTATCATGAGAGTCAATAATTATATTTGTGTTTCGGGTACCTCTGACTATGTTTAGCTCCTCATCAGAAAAGATCAAAGATTCTTCATCACTTAAGCCGGTGTTCACGCAGAAGTCCTACCCTTAGGAATCTACTTGTTCCGAATCTGATAGATCACCAGGAAAACATCTTGGTCATCATTCTCGTCATCAGGTCCGTCAAAATCTGCAGAATTTTCTCAAATATAGCTAACACACCTTAACTTTTACGTATCCATATTAGTTATTTTTACCTATTCACACTAAAGAAATTAATTTAGTTTGAAATATATTATATTATAAAACACTAACATTCTCAGAAATCAATAAAAAATTGTTTATTTATACAAAATGTCAATAGCTAAATATCAATAATCATAACTCACTTCGACTGACTTTACACGCGTTGTCACTAAACATTAGTCTGTGAGACTTAACAATTTTCCAAAACTCCGGTAATATAGAACGTGCGAACGCAGTGCATGTGCACAGGTCACTAAAACAATCAATTAGGATGGTACTGAGCGCGGTGAGGCGGGGGTGTGCCGGGAACATACTTATACAACGAATACGTACGAATACGGGGTTTCGCCTGTGAGACTAATGTTTAGTGATCTAGGGTTAAACATGCTTGTTTACGTCGACTGTCAAGTCACCTAATCTTTGTTCGTGAACACTAATATAAACGAGCGAAACTTTTATATTTATGACGCCTTTCTCCCACAGCGGTGGCAGAAATCACTTCCTTCCACTTGCTACGATCCTTATTACTTCTTATCTCATTAATGTCTTCATGCATGCCCGTCGGTTTCGGGTATTCTTTGCCTGGCCTTTTTTTAATAGGCTCTCAATTTGAATATGAAAGATCTGCCAAGACCTTCCTCTTCCCATTTCTCCACTCACTTCCGCTCTATAAATCTGTTTTGTCATTCTCTTTTCAATCATTATTTCTAGGCGACCAAACCATGCGATCATGTCTTTCTCAATTCTTGTCATTACGTCTCCTTTCAAAATATCTACAACTTTTATTTCTAACCCCCAACATTTTGCGGGGTATTATTACGAGCTTCTGTTAGGTAGAGTTACTTCCCTAGACAGGTATTCTATATTATATGATTACATACCTCCTTATTAAACTGTACCCAAACAGGATAGTTTTCAAATGAACAAAGGCATTGTCATTGGTATTTTTCGTGTAATGCCCTTTGAGAGTTAAGAGTCGGTAGTTGTTATTGCTTCCCAAAATTAGTTAATTAATAGAGCCACATCGAATATTATAATAAAATCTATTTGTAGCATGTATTCTTGATTTAATGATACTCTAGTGATGCAATTATGATGTTAGTTTAGCTTTATAGTAAAAGATGGCTCTCTAAAGTATGATAACTGGTTCCTCTTTATGACATTACTTATTTTCTCCGATTTGTTGCAGACAAATATTTGATTTTGTCTAAATTTATTCTTTTTAGGAAATTATTCGTAAGATAATGCAATAATGTTTTAAATATATAGTCCATTTATGCAGGACCTATATTTATCGCTAATTCAAGGGGAATGCGGGTGTGAAATTAATGTATCTTTGAGGTCGATGATTAATACATGAACAAACGTCCACATTATATTAAATTAAAAGTATTGGAATACATATATTAATGTTCATAATTAATTAAAGGTGATTTCGTCTATTAGAGGGATATAGACTTTATATAGAAAACATATTATGCCAATGGTAATGAAATTTTAAATAGCACATCAAATGCGTGTGCGGATTGCGCGACAAAATGAATGAATATAGCATACGAACAATTGTGCCAATCAATAAAATAAAATAATAAATTGAGGCATACACCGACAAGAAATTAATATTATAAAATAAAAAGGTACAAAGTGGAAATTGTTATGGTTCTAAAATAATGACACAATTTTCCGTCAAAATTTTATTTATTTATTAAAACAACAAGTGCATAACAATGTGAAATGAGATGGACAGTGATATTATCATATAAAAACAAAAACAAATGACTCCGTTATTGACCTTAACAATGTTTACATCCTTCACTGACACGCACTGCCACAGGGAATTGCGATAAAATATACGGTTGGGAAATTTTTTAACCGTTTTATTTTTATCGTAAGGTGTATAAATTCGTAGGATTGTTTATTGATACAGTGTGGTGTTAAAAGACGCGTGTGGGTAAAGCAGACTACTGTAAATCGTATCAAGCAGAAGCCAACCGGCGACCGGCGGCGGCACAACGTTGCGACTTGCAAGTAGAGGAGAGTGCACGGTGCAATTGAATGATAAAATGAACGCGGGAGTGCATTCGGGCGGGGGGTACTTGTGCGCAAGATGGGGGTGGCGGGTGCATCAGTGCAGGCGCATTCACCTGTCGTTGGCGGTTGCCTTTGAGTAGGCGCGCGTGGAACGAGCCCGGCGTGTCGATGGTGTGCTGCCGGGAGAGGGCCGCGTGAGGTGCGCTTATCGAGCTCTGCCTGAACCATGGCAGCGATATCTTGCGCCTGCTCTTGTTTTGTTTGGTGCCGGCGGGCGGCGGGGTCGTACCCATGGTGCCGGCACGCGCCCGCGGGCGTGTGGTACGGTCGCGGCGCCACCCCCGTCCGACGAGGCGCGCGGCGCTCTCGCCACTGCCGCCGTGCGCCTCGGGCGCTCTCGTGAACGTCCGCTCATGCACGCCCGCTAACTACGCAGCCTCCGTATCGAGCTACACTTCCCGAATTTATTTTACAAAGGGTCCCGCCACAGCGCGGCGGTAAGGACGCTCCTAATCCGTTCGTATCAAGGATGAGAAAATTAGCGCACTTTACGATGACGGGCGAAGTGACGCCTCGTCGGGCTGTTGTGGGCAGCGAAACCAACAGACAGGACGCGGCGTCCGGACGGCTAGCAGAGTGGTTGGATTATATTGCATTAACGCAGCATGAAAACCGTATTTCGACCAGAAGTTTATGATTTAATTTTTATATTTTGTTATATAATTTAATTTCAATTCGAAGTTAGTGAAAAGGAACTTTGTTTAATTTATTCAAATGATAGATATACAATTTATTTGCTTCACTGGTACACATAAACACATATAAATTACAAATACAAAATGTATGTTTTAATAAGTAACTAGTATGTAGCATATACAAAAAATATTTAATTAAAGAAAAAATTTTTGTAAGGGCATGAACACTCAACAAAATAATTAATATGCTAAAATAAAAGTTTGCCTATCTTAATCTAAATATATTTTAACGGAAACGAACACATACAAATTTAATTTACCTATTTAGCTAATGACGTCTAGTGCTACAATATAGTAGTAACATACAATAGGAAAATCTATTAAAGAAAAAAATTAAAGTATTCAAATTTTCCATTGAATTTATACAATAATATGACAATCACGACAGAGCAGAAAATAATAATTTGTCATCTCCCGCGGATACTAGGCGACTTAAATTATTAGAAGTGGTCATTAATAATTTATAAATCTATATGTATAATAACAGCTATCACCGGCACTGGCTACAACGGTATACAAAACTGAGCCGGGCATTATGAATTATTTTATCTAACATTTGTTATAAATAGTGGGCGATAATAACTTCATGGGTTAGGTCGTTGGGCGAGAGGCTGTTATTTCGCATCGAATGGATTTTTAAATAAAAGTCTCATTCCCTCAGGTGCCACTGCCGAAGAGTACCTACCTTGCAAGGCGCTTGGCATTCGGGTGCAGGGTTTTTAGTAAAAAATACTGTGTAAAAATCTATTTAGGCAATTCAGAACATAAGATATATTTTTAAAGGAACCTATTATGAGTCGATGAAAGAGATAAATATCGGTACAGCAGACGTACCATGGAATGTAGTAAGTACTAAATTTTCATTTAGATGGCGAAGTACTCTTAAGTTAAGTATATTAAAAATTCACTCAGTGGTTGTGTTTTAAAATAAATATTTATTTATCACAGTTAATTTGGTCTACCGAAGCACGGAGGAACTCGACATAATATATCAAATTTTTGGCTAGCCATTCAATGACCGGCGTTAGCTAAAATTCCTTAGTTTACGCAATAGAAGGCCGGGCGCGCTAGCCACTGCGCCATCAAACTAATATGGACGATATAAAGTAAACATTATTATGCGGTGTTATACGGGGTAAATTTTAAGGTACCCACAACCTCGTAGAACTAAATAGTTAACAACAATGTTTGTTTGACGATTTATAACAGAACTCAATACATTTAGCATAGTTTCTTAAAGTTTTTAATGTACTGTCGCGATATTTGTAACTCTATGTTTCATTCATTAACGAAAGGACGACGCTGCGCTTGCGCGCTGTCTAATAACATAGAATTATTAACATTCGATAGGTGAATTAAATTAATATTTATTTTTCTATGAAAGTAATTTCTATTGAAATAACATCAATATACATACATATATAAATCACGACTATTACGGAAGGGGTAGAACATCGAAATTTATAAAAAAAATAAGAACATTCCATTTGAACTAAAACTAATTTCATGAAATTGCGATGTCCGTAAAAAGGTTATATTACATTAAAAGTTATATTCCTACATACATAAATAAATCACGCATATAACCCCGAAGGGGTAGGCAGGGGTAAATACTTAATTCACGTACGCAATTTGTTTATTGCAAATAAATAGTGCTCGTGCAAACGAAAGAGAATTATTCTATTTCATAATACTGCAATTTGGAATTGGGTAATTTTTACCTAAAATAAACCATTATTTTTTGCACAAATATAACTATATTCTTAAACCGAATAAACACTATCATATATCAAGAAGCCACTGTACAAGTTATTGCAGATTATCTGATTATTAGGGTACATTCCAATCTAGTTGACATTCCAATTGCGTAAACGGAATGCAGGCCCACATGAAATGCAAATCCAAATCACTAATTGTCTTTGGACTGACGTACGTATACGATAACATATATTGCTGACCAGCTTTGATAGCAAAGCCATGTAAATTGTCAAAGGTGGTCACTAGTGCTTGAGTTAATATGGCTATTCCATGTGTGACTGGTGGCGGACGCTTAGTGTAAAGAAATTGATGGAAAGTAGTATTACAATACGTACGGCGTACCTACCTAGTATATAAAGATAATAAAAATATATTATCAAAGTAGATCGTATTGTAGATTGTATAATTTTGATGAGATTGATGAGACATTTTAACATATTTATATTTTACTTACATACATAAATCACGCCTATATCCCCAAAGGGGTAGGCAGAGGTGAACTAGCACCCACGTTTCGCCAACTATGTTAGGTCCCATGTAATAGGTGGCGAGCCTATTGCCATTTATCGGGCACAAAAGTCGCAGTACATTGCTAGGTGGTATAAGACTAACGCTGCTGCCCATTCCTCATCACTGATTTATCCTTAGTCGCCTTGTACGACACCCACGGGAGAGATTTGGGGTGGTGACCATTGTATTCTACTCTGCCGTCATCACACGGCCACATATTTATTTTTATGTTATTAAAAAAATATTATGGAGACAGACCAATCATCATGTGTTGTACAATGTAATGGAGATATTGATAAAATCTTTGAAAGAATCAGTCATCCGGAAACCAATACAAGATTGCCAATATACCCCGGTCATCTTCAAGATTAGGAGTTGCATCTAATAAACAACATCAGATTATTAACCTACAAACGCGAAGGTCACATAATTGACAATATTTCAAAATGATAATTAAGAAAACAATTTGCATATCAGTCATCTAGAACCCTATGTATTATTATTTTATTTCAGAATTTATTTCTAGCTAAGTTAAGAGATATTTAAAAAATAAAACTAAATGGATCAAAATGGAATTGGAGGATTACTAACAGTAAAAAAAATATAACATTTGTTTTTAAAACACCTCAAAGATTAGACTGATGTGATGTCAATATTTTTTCTTAATTTTTAGGCCCTTTAAGACATTAACACATAAAAATCCTACAGTTGCACTTATGTCGTTTAAGAATGAGTATGTTTTGAAATTTAAATTTAAAATTATTAAAACTTTTAATATCTTTTTTCCATTCTTATAATAAAAAAAATCTTACAAAAATTTTAATGATACATAATGTTGCAATTGCAAACCATTTAATTATGGAAATACAAATATTTAATAACAATATAATATAACAAATAAGGAATATTGCCCGTAAATCAGTGATACATATAATTTAATTGCACTCACAGCGAATGTGCAGACAAGTGGCTTAATTGGTAGAATTTAGCAAGGCGGTTCCTCGTCTCCGGTTTATGTTAAGTTTGATTAATTAATCAATGCATTTACAATCACGAAATCAATCACTGCATTGTAAGCTACAACAATTACCTGAGGCACGTCTGACGCAAATTCAAAGGTATGGGTAATAAAACGAGCAGTTGTATTAGTTACTAATGTTTATTGTAAATAAGATAGCAGTATGCAGGGATGAAGCTAGTTTGTAAAGATAATTATAATATCTACAATATTGAGAGCTACCACTCCGTATCAATACTATCCGCTCTGTCTAAGAATTCGAGATATTTGTTCACAATATTACAATATCCGGCTCAATAACTTTATTACCCCACACAGGAACGTAGTTATATAAAGCTGTATCCACATAAAGCGTTGTTAGTGCTATTATTAATAAACTATTATTCTAATAATATATATTTAGTTTACGTTGAGACAATTCAACTGAAAATTCACAACGTTTCTGTATTAATTCGTTTTTTAAGTACACTATTATTGTATAGTTTAATTATAAGAACATTATAGATTGCTAGTATTTTAGTTTTTTACGTGACTACGTCCACTACGACTACGTGTTTATAGAAAATTGTATTTCCTATTACGTTTACCTCCTTTTTTAAGGCTGCCAAAATGTATACATCATTTCTTGGTAATTGGTCTTGTAGCCGTGCTTTGAAACTTAACAGAGAGCAGACGCAAGGAAGTAACCGTATAAATGCAAATTTACAGTAGTCATTATCTTATAAACTCTCTCATTCATTTTCTATTGTGCTGATTTGAACAGGCAATTGAGAGTCGCAGACATAAAGATCGAATGCAAGCTAGGAAATGTCAAGCATTTGCAAATTGTCTTCAAGGATAGGTTTCAATCATATTTTATTATTAAATACTGTGGTAGTTTGAGCTATATATCATTAACATATACTATCATGTCATCTTTTTAAAATACATTATACAAAGTGATGTCAAATGGTTAGAGAAATTTCGCTAAGTTAACGGACTGCAGGGGATGCGG
Organism: Cataclysta lemnata; assembly: GCA_963931975.1. Classification (NCBI taxonomy): domain Eukaryota; kingdom Metazoa; phylum Arthropoda; class Insecta; order Lepidoptera; family Crambidae; genus Cataclysta; species Cataclysta lemnata. Next base: position 12,992,833 of record OZ008338.1, read on the forward strand.
GTTCAATTTCCGCATAAAAACAAATAATTGGTCTAATTTTTTCTAACTATATTAATTTTTGTTTAATTTAAACCGAATGCACGGTATTTGTAAAAATACCTGCTTGGGGATGTAATAAATTTATTTCTAAATTGCGAGGGTGGCCGTTGGTTTACAACGTGAAGTTGAATGCTAAGAGAAATTTCGGCAAGCTAATAAACGTCCTGTTAACCGAGTGGTATAAGCATCTGCCCGGATTAAAAATGATGACGCGGGTTAGATTCTCGCATCAGTACGAAAAAAAAATCAAAATTTTCTGTCTTCACTTTCTTTAAACTATTTTTCTAACACTTAAACAGAAAATGTTCAAATAAAAAGTCAAATCATAAAATTAAATAAATATTCTGCTGAAAATTAAAAATGCAATTTTCTTAATAATTATCAAGCCGAGCAATCCGTAGCGAGACAAATATAACTTTTTCTAATTTTCATTCACTATTATAATATTGATACTTATAAAATCTGTACAGAAGTAATAGGTCATACATCCATATTACAGACGGCCTATTCCAAGAAGAAATCCCACTCAAACTGTATATTAAAGAGATAATATTTTATTAAGGATTACAATATTTCATCTAGTACCTACCTAAAGTCTAGGCAGCAACACATATTTTTATGAAATACGGTTTTCCAATATTCCATTCTGAAATATTGAGTAATTGTTTCCTTAGGGTTATTATTTTTCAAATTAGATCTTTTAATATCTTGCATATTGCGTTAAAATAAATGTGTTAGAAATCTGTGAACCAGGAATTATTTACAAACCATTAGTGTTTATGGCTGCATGTATGTATGTATACGAATACAGTTATGTACAAAAAATGTTAGCAGCTTGCTCTGCTCAGAATAATTTCGATTTACTTACGACATAAATATATTCGTATTTCGTTTCTGGATAAAAAATAGATCAATGTTCATATGTTGGGTAATATTTAAAAAAATATTCCGTGATAAGGGATCTGTTCGCTGAAGCGTAATTCAATCGTTGCGATGGATATCACAAATATCTTTCTCCTGTATATTAAATTGTGTTAATTCTAAGCCATGTCTAGAATGGAGGTAGTAAACAAAAAGATAAATTTACATTTTACAAGTGATTAAGTATTCTACCATGTAATGAAATTGCGATAGTTCAGTTGAGCGGATACTCCCAAGTTTGCGAGCAGTTAGCTCAATCTGCACTAAACTGTCTACGAACTATCGGCGAATACAAACAATGAATCTTCCACCCGGATCAAGGGGAAATTTTTCGAGCGTCTCTCCAGGATATTGTTTACCCTTGAACGTAGACCTATCGCATCGCTAATATAGAGGTGTAGAACTTTTAAGGTATCCATTTGAAACGGAATTTCCGCTCCATTCAAACTAACGAAATTCCCAACTTGTACAACACAAAATATGGTTTCTATTCAATTTCGAACTAGCAATTTTATAAATGTTTTATGTAGTGTGATATTCAACGATACCCTTTGTGAGAAGGAAATAAATGATAATGTATTTTATGTTTGAGCTGTTTTTGGGTTTTATATTTAATATTACCTTGTTTTGGGGAAGTTTGAAAGTAGCACCAGTGACTAAGAGACTGGGGAGTGATAGACTTGGATGGTTTGGTCATGTTATGCGAAGAGATGAAAGCTATGTTGGCAGAAGAATGTTAGGTATGACTGTGGAAGGACGTAGAAAGAGAGGAAGACCAAAGAAAACATGGATGGATTGTGTAAAGGAGGATATGATAGCGAGAGGGGTGGATGAGAAATTGGTGAAGGATAGAGAGGAGTGGTAGAAGAAAACATGTTGTGCCGACCTCGACTAGAGCGGGAGAAGGCCAAGAAGAAGAAGATTTAATCTTACCTTGTCTGAGTCTGTCGTGTTTCCGCTGCCGAAAGAAGCTAGTGAATTTCTGTCTAAATTCTCTGTGGTTTCGTCTAGCAACGTGTCTTCGAGGTCCCTGTATGACAAATCAGTATCTTATTTAATTTCAAGATTAATGTGAGAAGGATTATAATTGGCAATATGTTACTAATGAAGCTTCTACATACATACATAAATCACGCCTATATCCCCGAAGGGGTAGGCAGAGGTGAACTGGCACCCACGTTTCGCCAATTATGTTAGGTCCCATGTAACAGGTGACTAGCCTATTGCCATTTATAGGGCAAAAAAGTCGCAGTAACCGTAATGATTTATCCTTAGTCGCCTTGTACGACACCCACGGAGAGATTTGGGGTGGTGACAATAGTATTCTACTCTGCCGTCACCACACGGCCGATGATGAAGATGAAGCTTCTATATTGACAATTTCGAATCATCAAGAATAGAAATTGTCAATACAGTGATCGTGACGCACTTGACGATACATCTGATTTCGTCGAAGTCAATTTTCTTTTTTTATAACTTGTTCATGACTGATCACAAAATATGTAATTAGAAAATATCAGGAAGATAATCACAAGGATTTTTACTATAATTGAGTTGCTAACTTGATAATCTAAAAGTGTCCCGACTAGTCGCCGACTAGTAGGTAAAGCCGACTAATCGGCCACTTTTGTAGTCGGCGAATAGACGGCGACTAGTCGGCAAAAAGCGCCGACTATCCGGGTTTGTACTTTGTATGTATTTCTCAATAAAATGTATACGGACTTAGTAAAACACCAGCAACCTCGCAGGACTAGATATTTATATAGCCATTATCTTAAGTGACATGGATTGTTTGACGACTTTTAATATGCGTAAGAAATTGCACAATAAACCCAAAAAAAAATTGTAAATCATAAACCAGGATTTTATTATCATTGCTTAAGAAATTATATTGAAAATAATATTACCGATATTAAGACTTACTTAAGATACATACATACATACATACATATGTCACGCCTTTCTCCCACAGGGGTAGGCAGAGATCACTTCTTTCCACTTGCTACGATCCTTACATACTTCTTTCGCTTCATCCAATCTCATCAATCTCTTCAGCCATGGCCATCGGTTTCGGGTACTCTTCACCTGGCCCTTTTTTTAAAAGACTTTCAATTTGATTATGAAAGACTTAAGATGACAATGTATTATATTATTTTAAAAGAAAATAATGAACTTTACATACAAAAATAAATAAATATTTCTTGCGAATAATAAATTAAGAATTATCTACAAGCTCCCACGGCGCTTTCATTAATTCGCATCGCCCATTATTTCTTCAATGTCATTCTTCTTTGTTTCGCCGCTTTGCCGTACCAAACCGCATCGCAGCAATTTACGTTGTAGTTTTCTCCGTCGCGAATTCGTATCGCGTCAAAACGCAGTTTTGTGTACAAGCTCTATTAACGGTTTCCATGACTCTTGTTTTTGTCATTTGGACTTTAGAATGCAAAAGTTTTGATCTATTGATTGATCATTTGATTTTTCACGTAAATTTTTTTAGGCGAGATAAATTCTGTAGAAATAAATCATTTTCGAGACTGTACAGCTGTCAAACATCACGAAGATTATGGAAACCGTTCGTAATCCAATTCGGAAATTTCTGAATATTCCCACTGACCATGATCGGCTTGGCCGACTAGTCGGCCTTTTTACAACCGACTAATCGGCTAGTGGGCTAGTCGGCCAAAGTCATAGTCGGCACATCTCTAGTTAATTGACGTCTCTGAGTGCGGCACTATGACTTTGGCCGACTAGCCGATTAGTCGGTTGTAAAAAGGCCGACTAATCGGCCGACTACGCCCTACCAAGCCAAGACCGTCATCCATAGGTCGTTGAGGAGGCGCGTGTGTTTATTCGGCGTCACAACCTTAAAAATTATTGTTATTTATTTTCTTTGATACTATTTTATTGTTTCATAATAATTCTGCCTTATACGCTATTTTATACTACTTATACGTTTTTTTGCATAATTCATAATTAGGTGAATGCTGGGGGGCCTCGAACTCGGCTATTTTACACCTCTGTCACGAGGCACCTCTGTCACTAAAACTGTGACGGAGAGGTAAAACGGAGTTATAACTTTTGTATGGCATTTAGAGCCTTGATTGACTTTCACATTAGGTAATAATATATTTTTTTAAGTTTTTGCAATTAAAATGTCAATTATTTTATTCATTTAAGGTATTACCACCAGGTGAATTGAAAAATTCCAATATTTGTAGTAGAAAAGCAGCGACATTGTCGTAAAAAAGGGAAAACTACTCTGAAACAGTTGCAAACGTAAGGATTTAGAAAGACATCATGCTCGTAAAAAGGTAGTTAAAGATGTCACAGCAAGATAACATAGAGAAGTGAAAAGAAAAAGGCAAATTAGAAACAAGAAGAGAAGAGACGTCAGATCTACCAAAGAATGGTTCTACCAACAGAAAAGTATAATTTTAAGAGAAACATTAGTTTTTGTAATTTTTCCTAAACTTAAAAAATGTGAAAAGGTTAAAATTTTTTCGTTTGGTTTTTACCACTCTGTCACTTTGTCCCCCATAAACGTAAAACTAGCATAAGAGTCAATTTATTAGAAATATTTACTCAAATAACCATTTCCACTATTCCATACTGAACACAAAAGTCGTTAACCAGATTTCCAACTGAATTTATTTCAAGACTTGCACAAAATTTTAAACATTGTTGTCTTAACAACCGAAAGTATACAGTATTAATTGCCAATTTTAAAATTATTATATTAAAAATTGTGGCATTTAAAGCTATAATGTTTGTATTTCTAGTAAGCACAGTAATCAAAACCTGAAGATCTGATTTTCCATAGCCACTAATAAATTAAAACATTTTTGTGATTGAAGTGTTGAAGTGTTGTGACTTTTTGTTACCATTCCGATAAAACGTGAAATTTTTAAAAATATCAAGTAATTCATCGATGCTTTATATGTTTCTGAAATCTACGCTTACCGGATAATGATTTAAGATATATTTTATTAAAGATAAGATACTTTTATTTTTTTGGAAATTCTAAAAAAAGTACGCTCCGATTGTCGATAGAAAAGAAGAACGTCCCTTATAATGGTCTGAGTATAATCAATAATCTCTCACTCTTGATATTATTTCTCGATACATTATTTCGCGGTACAGGCAAATCGATATTATTGTCACCTAAAGAGGAAACAGATTACACCAGTGGCGCAAATAGTAACACAATATATTTCTACAAAATATGGCCAGGTATTTCCCTAATTGCTGCTAATACATTTGACTAGATATATCATTATTTCTTTGAAAGGTATCCCCAAAGCGATAACGAGAATACAACACCGCTGAAGAGGTAGAAGTGCGTTGTTGTTATGTTAAAGGTTCGTAACTAGTGTTATTATAACAACTAGTTGACACATATAAAATTACACATTGCTGGTGTTTCCATGAACAAGTATATTCATTTTAATGTAAACTGGGACAATGTTTTCCTTAAATACAACAAATTTACCTGCTTGAACGCTGTGAGCTTGTAGGACGCGCACGCGCAGGGCTGCGTGGCGGCTGTTGGAGCGCACCGCTGAAGTAGGTTTCCTAAAAATAGATTATTAATACAACAAACATTGCAAGAAAAGAGTAAAATTTCATTATGTTGTTTAGGATAATTTCAAATTGTACTGAACATACGCTAGTTTGGCTAAAATACAAATCTTTAGAAGACATAGGTATCTATAATAATTGATTGAAGGTTTTTTTAAAGAAATATAAATAATGTTATAAAATATTTTTTTTAACTCATTGTTACCTGAATAACCTCCCTCAACCGACGCACCCAGGTTTGCTTGACTTCAAGAGAGGGTGCCTTGAGAACAATTCTACAATCACTCGCCATAGGTTCCCGACCGGTCCAAACTGAAAATTTACATTCATCGCCTTCGATGTGCTCTGTTACACCCAATTCTGATGTCTGCAAAAAATTAAGATTTTTTTTTTAACTAAATGTAACATTTTCCGCTAGATTTTTGTGGAAAATACTCCGGTGTCTCTTACCATGAATTTGGTTTTATAAATATATTTCGCTTTCCCGTGCGAGTCTTTGACCTCTTTAGCAAGCAGCAGGTGCAGGTCGAAGAGGAAGACTCTCCGCTCGCGGCCCTTTTTAATGATCTGCCGCAGATCCCACACGTGGAATGAGTCTTGCAAGACTACCTCGCCGAGGCTGTCAGTTGGCACATCGCACCCCTCCAGCAGCGACAAGTGCATTGCATCATTCGCCTTCTTTGGCACGGAAAGCATAACTTCGAGCCCGTCCTGATCACAGCAAATTAGTTATTATAAATACTGTAATCGTCAATTGGTAGGTGTTAATTTACCTAGTTGGGATAAATTGGGGAAATTTATATATGTATGTATTGAAGCGGCGTGAGATTCATAAATCACGCCTTTTATCCCCGAAGGGGTACGGCGAATTGACACCCACGTTTCGTCAAATAAAGTTAGGTCCCATTCCCAAGTAATAGACGGCGAGCCAATATTGTCATCTATTGAGCACGTAAATCGCAGTATATTGCTAGGTTGTATAAGAGGAAAGCTGCTGCCATTACTCATCGCTGTTTAAACATTTAGTTGCCTTGTACGACAACAGCAGGAATGATTGGGGGCGGTGACAATTATTGTATTCTGCACTGCGAGTCACCACATTGGAGACTAATAAATAAAAGTAGATATTTTTATAAAACAGACAATAATTTGTTATAATAACTCCGAGTCGTGTTATAATGAAAGAGGGATACATACATTCAGAGCAATAATAGGCATCTCAGTTTTTATGATCTGTTTTTTACATTATCTTTATTAGACAGATTACGTTTATGATTTTTGGCCGCTGCAGAGCGTAATTTATTATACGTTAGGTCGTCACGATTCTTATTTCCTTAAATATACCTACATTTCCTACAATATTAAAATAATTCAGCATCGGTTTGTAAATGCTTCAATTTAATACCGTCAAAATGAAATTAATAAACAAGGCAAAATGCTATAAAGGATCTGATCTAGTCATATTACACGAAAAACAACACGAAATAGCCTATAACTGTAAAAAAAAAATGGAATTTTTGGAATAGGTCCTTACATTAATATTTCTAATACACAGTTAAATATTTTTTTGCAAATTGGAATTTATATTTCTGCACTTAGGCAGAAGTTGTAAACAACACAACATGGATATTCTTTATATTTCTGAGAAATCCTTAATTCGTTTTAAAATATTCGTGAGTTTATTTTGATAGTACGAAATATATCTACAGTTCGCCTGTTGTTTGGATGTCTATAATTATAACAATTGATGACGTAATCGAACCAAACGCCATTTTGTTTTAAACGTGACATTTATTCACGAAATGTTTAATACAGATATTTTTATGTATGTATGTTACGTTACGTATATGATAATATCAAAAGCTACAGTGTTAATAATCATATTTGTATTATATACTAGGTGTAACAGAGAGGTGTAGTCATATTTTAAGGGGTTATTCAGGCCATCAAACTGAACAACTTTCGCTAAGGGACCAAAATCGAAATCTCAGAAAAAATAAATCACTTCCCCATACTAAACCGAGAACCAGCTGACATCAGTTTCTATGGGGGAATGTTTATTTTTTCTGAGCTTTCGATTTTGGTCCCTTAGCGAAAGTTGTTCAGTTTGATGGCCCGAATAACCCCTTTAAATATGACTACACCTCTCTGTTACACCTTGTATAGTGATCAATTAATACAGCTGCATGGAACAAATTTTTTATTTACTTTGACTGTAATAATATATACTATTAGCAATATAAAAGTACTAACGGTAGTGTGTCCGCAAATGGAAAATCCCAGTATATTATCAGGAATACGTACATTGTCTTTTTCGAGTATTTGAGGTCCTATACGGTTGCCACGTCCATGTAAATACTTCAGCATCATCACATCGATTAAATCACTACCACTGAGCACCATTACATATTTTATTAAATTTATTTTATTCACAAAGCGCCAACGTATACCGTCCGTCATTCGGGATCCCGAAGCAGTGCGCCTTTCGGCCTCTACTAATGACTCAAGAGGAAAATATCGAAGTAAATCTATTGTTAATTACAAAATGAACTACTTGTTTAATCTCCAACAGTTATAACGCCCCGGGTGAACGTAAGTAAGTAAGTAACCAAAATAAACAATCACCAGATACAATAATGAGTTACAGCTATTACAAAACACTAAACATCGTTAGTAACTAATGTAATGATAAGCATGTATGTATACCAACTGAACAGGCATATTCTGATACACCATCGTTTTATTCCACATTATTTTATTCCATCCTATATTAAATATGTTTATAATAATAATAAAGGTCCAAACATTTAAGGCAGGGGTTAATTAACTGTGGTAACATCATCCAACGCGTCTCAACAACATCCATTTGATAAACCATGATTTCGATTACTACTACTACTACGATACATTGTATCTAACGTATGTGAGTAGGTAACACATTTCGTGGTAGCCATTTTACTAGAACTGTACTGAAAACAGGAATTCCCAGAGAAGTGAGTAATTTCATGACGGCAAAGAAAACAAAATGTAACTAAAAAATATTTCTGAAGTAGGTGAACTTACAAATTAGAAACGTATACTTATATAAATAAAATTTCAATTTCATTCTTGTAAAAAGAAATATTACAACGAGAAATAAGAAAACTCCTAATTTTCGTAAATATCTAACCAGGCGTGTCGTGTTGTGCCGTCCTCGTCAACCTATGTGATATGTAGAACGAAATAGAATGGGAAATAGCTACGCGTATCTATAGTGGCTATCGCGGAATTTCAGTAAATATGGCTTATTAGAAGAACCAGGACCAGTAATAAAACCAAGAGGGGCTCCTTAAAGCTGTAACTGAAGTTCCGAGCACTCTCGGGATTTCTCTTCCTTGAACTCTATGGCCCCATGGTGGTGAATCAGGTGTCAAATACATACATATTTGCAGAACAATCATGAACCCTACAAGATAATGTAATTACCACACTTTATATTTAAATAGAATTGTACACAATAATTATGCTTTTATCGACGGCTATGTGATTATTAATATTTATACAAGCATTGGTGTGACAATGTTATTTAATGATTATTAGGAATTAATACGAATCGACTTTCTGGGGAAAATAATTTAATTGCATTGCGTAAAACTTTAAAAACAGATCGGAAACTAGAGTACTGAGTCAATAGTGATGTTTTTCGAAAGATTCTATTCAAATCATTCGCCTCACAGATTTCTCTTTGGAATCTTCTACCACTGACAAATTGAAGGAAATTATTTGCAGCCGATCAAAAAATGGCAGCATTCAACCTTGAAAGGAATTTTCACCACAGCTCGTCTTTGTAATATTTACAACGTTTAACAAGCAAAAACGGAGGCAATAGCAAGTTTGTTGAATATTTTCGTCGTTAATTCATTTATTAATTATGCTCTACATAGTGAATATGTGTTTTCATCAAACCTTTATGTAGCTTCGAAACATTGGATGTCGATTATAAAAAAAGAAATAAACTGTCAAGTCACTGCACTAAACACAGCATTTTTGTCTCTCATCACCAATATTTTATGCAATAAATTTTCAACCTTAAATTATTTCTATCCACAGACAAGCTCGTTTTTTAACATCGGTACGTCTTTATCTTATCAGAGTATATAATCTCTGCGGGTAAGTTCTACACATGCCGATAAGACAACAAGCTGACATTATTGCATTTGTACTAGAGTTGAGGTTATCTTTACTATAAAGCCAGCTGTTACCCGGAACTTGTTCCTCAAAGCCTTGGCAGGTGTGAACAACTGGAAATTTCGATCCAAGAATGAACAACTTACATTGATTTACCAAATTTTGTAATAAGACATTAAAGTTTGCAATAATAAAGCAAGAATAAAGCTAATCGAGGTTAGAAATCGGCCCCAAAACACCTGAAAGAGAAAATAATATATAAACTGCGTTATTTAAGAGCCGAGTAAGACAGAGATGAGTAAAAAAGTGTATTCATCGATACATGTACCCAATCCAATAGACAATATTAGATATTCATAATCTCAATATTCATTCGATACAAGTGATTACGAATAAAAAAAACAGTGTTGGTGTCAGGCAGGCGGCCGGCTGTAAAACCTAAGCCAAAACCTTGAATCAAAAGGGAGTGGATGGCTTGATGACCTCCGACATATGAATGGAAGAGGAAACATACTGCGCCGACCCCAGATAGACTGGGAGCAGGCCAGGAAGAAGAAGAAGCAGTAGGCAATGTATTAATTATCTGAACTTAGCTTAGATAGAATGTTCCGTATAAATTATATAAATTTCTCCCTATAGTATATTATACAGTGTGGAAAGAAAGCATGTCAATTTGCTGAAAGGAAACATTCCTTTAATTTTAAAAAGAAACATAACTGCATTCAGAGTTTTCTCAAAAAGTTTACCTGAACCAGTAATCGAACCCACTAAGCAAATTGAAAAAAATTACCCTCGCTTTTTTATTTTACCAATCGATGCAGTCTATGTTATTGATAATTATTCTCTCACAAAAGTGGTCTTAAAAATAAAACAAAGCATAAAATCTGAAGTTTATTTTACTTTTACTCTCGAATACTCTTAATCAATCCTTACGAGAATCTTATTTTATTAGAATTGAGAGATGCATAAACTAATATGGAAGAAAAGTATCACCTAGCAAGAATTATTTAGTTGGTTCGATTCCCGGTTCAGGTAAGCTTTTTAAAAAATCTGTGAATGCAGTTATGTTTATTTTTAAAAATAAAGGAATGATTTCTTTCAGCAAATTGAGCTATTTTAAAGATTTAAGGTACTTTCCCTCCAGGGCCCATGCTTTCTTTCCACACTGTATACGTAAAGCCCTGAACCACGGTAAATCCTAAGATATTCCGGTAAAACCTAAAATTTACCAACTCTTAATGATAAATGTCCCAATAGTTCTGTGATAATCGTGTGTGTTGAGAAAAATAAGTTATAACTTGTAATAGTCTTATCTAAAACAGACCCAAAAAGCGTTATTGCATTTGTGATAGATGTAAAGGACAACGAATTTTATCAATTGGGTGTCTATTCCCAGTATCCCCCGAACGTAAACTCTTCGAATATAATATTATGTAAATATGTTAAATGTTACTATTAACCGACATGTGTTAGTGAGTTGGTTAGGTTTGTATATGAAGTAGAAGTGTAGTACACATGAAGTAGTAGTAGTAGAAGAAGCACGAGCCAAGGGAGCGAAGCGAGCGTGACGTGGCAGCGGCCAGCGCGGCGATTGCCAGTGATTTGTGCTATTGTAGAATCAAACTTATTTTTCTCAACATATACCGTGTCTAGAGATAAATGCTAAGATTTGCTAAATTAATTATGGTAAAAATTCGAAATTAACAATAATTAAATTACAGAACTATTCGGAAATTGACCATTATTGAGTTGGAAAATTTTAAAGTGTTACTGATCTTAGGATCTAAGGTGGTTCGGGGATTTACAATAGCACAAATATAAACAATAAAAGTTCTATTTGAGCAAGAAATTTACTATTGAAAGGTCTAAAAAACGATGGTAAATTAGAATATTTTTATATTTAGACGCCTTAGATTCTAATTCGGGCTTACGCGAAAGTATCTTATTAAAGCAATAATAAATACATCACCTCGGGGTTATAAATATGATGAGGAATGGACAGCAAAGTTCCTGGTATACCACTAAGTAATAGTGAGATTGACATTCAATACACTCGCAAACTATCACATGGATCCTAAAAAAAGTTAGAGAAACGTGGACGTTAATGCATGTATGCTCTGCCTACCGCTTCAGAGATAAACTGGCTAACATATATAATATGTAAGAATGTAAAGATAAAGTGTTTTAAGATTTTTTTATAAAAACAGTTATTAAATATGTCGTGACATGTATATTAAATTATTATATCTGATCTAGATATTTCGAAATCATAATAGTATATTAAGTTTTCATAGTTTAACATTATATAATTCAAGACGGAATACCCTATGAATGTGAACTACTACGTAGTAAACTGTAATTAGATCCATAATAACCACGATTCTCGCCCGACTGACCTCAATGCGCTTCGGTGGCACATAGATACCAAATATAACACACTATATAGAATGCCGAATCGCTTTGATTTTGTGGGTAACACACAGGTTGATGAGTTTGATGAGAGAGATGCGACACGTTAAACGAAATACGTACTAGATTTCGCGGGTATTTCAACAATAATGTGTTACGAGTATTTTGGTAGTGATGTGCGATGCTTCATACTGGACTTTTCGAATAACGCGTAAACTGACTCCAGAGTTTTATTTGTGTGTATTTATTACCACCTATTTCCATACAAATTCCATAACAAATATATAATAATACTTTCTTTATAAAACTTTATCATGATCTTCTTCATGATTTCTCTTTTACATCACTATTACATGCCGTCAAAATAAGTTAGCTACTGCGGGCCTAGGACGGCACGCGGAGATATGTCACCCAGGGAGTAGACAATTTTTTTTCTTCTTTTTTTCCTCCCTTTTTTTTCTCTAGAGCTAGCATGGCAAAAGGGAGAGACTAGTCTATCCCCAGTGATAAAGTTCTCCCGACAGTGCCGCCAATCTAAGCGAATAAAGAGTGAATGACTGAACCCGATCATTACCAATAGAGCTACGATGTATAGGCTAACCAAAATTAAAAATACGTAGCAACTGGACTATTTTATTCGAATCTTTTAACTTTTGACATTGTTAGGATAATGAGAAGTCAGAACATAATATACATTGACATGACAGTTGATAATTAAACTTTGTTGTATTTTGTTGATTTTCTATTTGACTTGGAATATTGATAATAGTACATTATTGATAAGTTGGATTAATGCATACGAAGTTTTCCAACACAAATGCGAGGAAAAAAACAAACTTGTATTGTTAATAACTTTACCAAATAATTACGGAACATCACGCCAGATATGTCTGCGCGTGGTCAAAAATGGAGCTAAAAATTCGTCTGCTATTTTGTTTGTCTAGGAGTGTCAATGTTAGCAAGCAGCGCCACCCATCGTGCGCAGACTTATCTGCCGCACACTCTACAAGTTTTGAATTTTGTTCTTTTTTAATTCTCCTTAATAGTAGGGATAACAAAGGAATAACACATACAGCCTCGTCTGATGTAGTCTACTTTTATGCATTTTGGGAGAGTTTGGCGGAAAATTTACACTAAAACAGCCTATTGATGGAGACTGACGAAGTAGATCGACCACGAAAATGCTCATCGCTTTTCTCATCAAATGCACTTTTGTTTCACTAAATCTTTATATTGTTCATCGCCGTAAACACTTATTGCACAAAACTACACCATGTTTTAACAGTCAACATCAATGCAACAATATTAATTTAATAAAACAAAAATGACGACTTTCAAATAAGGCACAGAAAAACCGGCTGTGCATCCGGAGCAGCAGCAAAATATAAAATAAAATAAACTTTATATTAGTGTTTCTAAATACGATAGCTATGTTAATTTGTGTTTTTATACATCGAATCATATTTTAATTTGGAGGAGCTCGCTAGCGCAGAGACATAACGCGCTTGGACTGCGATTGCTTAAACTAAGCAATGTTTGCTAAAGCCGGTCATTGGATGGGTGACCAAAAATTTACTATCTCGAGTTCCTCTGTGCTTTGGAAAGCACGTTAAGCCGTTGGTCCCGTCTGCATCTGCAGTCGTTAAAACCCACCAACCCGCACTGGGCTAGCGTAGTGGGTTACGGCCTAATCTCCCTATATACTTCCATCCATAGGGAAGGCCCGTGCCCCAGCAGTGGGGACTTTAAAGGGCTGGTGATGAATATTTGAATTTACTTTATTTTTTCATTAAGGTTAGAAGCAAATTCTCTCATAACTAGTAAATTAAAATAACCCCTGGACATTTTAGTTAACTGACACATATATTATATGCAAAAATTAAAAGGGAACAATCGGGAATATCGAATAAATCACTAGAAATCACATAGACCTATCTTTGTCACCACCTCAATAGCTCGGAGACAAATTGCTCTTCTTAAAATGTCAAAAGTGGAAATATGTTTTCCATAATAGTGCCGCCATGCTAAGGAAGTAGAGAAACAGTCCCAATATTATGTCAAAAAGTGAAAAAACAATCGTCTCCATTGACGCCGTGCTAACTCCCGAGAGATACAGGTTTTGTCACCTGTCAAGTGGTGGAGAGAGACTTGTCCACGTGCCCGTGCTAAGCCTACTGCTATTGCTAGTAAATATTGTTTCCTTTGACAGATATCACGCGTGAGTATGAAGCGTATGACGCACATAAAGACATTGGAGATCTGTCTATAGAGCTACAACACTTGTCTAATTTGTCATTTGAAGTGCACCATTGATTGAAGTTATAATTAATAGATTCAGGGTGGTTGCCTTTGAGAAATTTAGGTCGGTTGCCTTACCGTCGGTGTCAAGGTTTCATAATAACAACAAAACATATTGATAATAACAACACAATTATTATAATAAATTGTAACCTAGCTAGGTAAATAGTAAAAATCCTAAATAGTTTTATATTACACCTACTTTTACTTATTAGTATTACAACTACTTTTACTTACATTATTCGGCGCAGTATGTTTCCTCTTCCATTCATATCGGTCAGACGTCATCAAGCCACTCACTCCCTTTTGATTCATATCATCCATCACACCGTAAAGGTGCTACTGATGAATGAATGTATAGAAAAGAGTCGGAACGGACCATGTCGAGAGACTGATGAACGGAGAGAGTGATGGGAATGACAAAATTCCAATCCATATTGCTCAAGGTTTTGGCTTAGGTTTTACAGCCGGTCGACTGCCTAACCTAACCCAACCCTCTTTGGGTATGCTGTTGTTGGTGGTTTGCCCTCCACCATTCCTTATTGGTCTACACCGTCTCTTAGTCGACTTTTACGACACCCATAGGATGAGTCGCGGCTGACATATTCTACGTTATTTGTTCGCTCCCAGGCTAGCATAGAAGCTTTTACTATATGAATAATTTTAACAACCGCTTGTTAGTGTCGCATACACTAATCGATTAGAATATATTAATCAAGCGGATATGACCTAAGCCAATGCTTAATTTGTTAAAAACAATATCCACTAGAATTCTTAAAACAAATACAATTTTATAGGGTAATATTACCTTGATCTCGCCTTGACCTTCGGCACAACAGGCCTGCAGATCTTTCAGCAGAAGTTGATATTTCGTGATCCGCTGGACTGGCTTTATTAAATACGCCGCTAGAGGATGCTCCAGTTTCTTCTTTCGTTGTACCCTATACGAAACCACACTTATGTTTGAATATTGCTTAGTAATATGTTTCAAATAATTGATCAAAATATTTCGTACAAAATTCACATACAATCACCAAATATGACAGAAGCACACAACCGTTCGCAGTACAACGATAAAAACATTGGTATAAAACCTGTTAACGAACATTATCATAATGAGTTTAGACTCGAGTGTCAGCTTTACACAAAGAATAAAGTGTACCACCTTCATAGATTAACCGATAAAAATGAATATGATAAGCAACAGTCTTATTCTCATTCTTAATCCGTAATAAATAATAATCGCTACACTATTGTCAAATAAGTTATCTACATAATATCATTACAGGTGTGGTTTTAATAATTTTAAATATCCCAATAAATACATACATACATAATATGTCACGACTTTCTCCCACGGGGGTAGGCAGAGATCACTTCTATCACTTGCTACGATCCTTACATACTTCTTTCGCTTCATTCAATCTCATTAATCTCTTAATGCATGTCCGTTTGTTTCGGGTACTCTTGACCTGGCCATTATAGACTTTCAACTTGTTTATGAAAGATCCGTCTAGGCCTTCCCCGTCCCATTTCTCCATTCACTTCCGCCATATAAATCCTTATTGTCATTCTCCTTTCATTCATTAGTTCGACGTGACCAAACCATGCGAGCATAAAATAAATACATTGCAGTAGTACAAATAATAGGATGCCTGATAGAATAATCACATAAAAATTCATAAACAGTTGCAGAGCAACTCCTATAAATCACTGAAAAAATAATAAATTTAAATTTATATATAAAACTGACCTGTCGAAGTAGTCGCCAGCGTTCTGCACGACCGCGGCGTTGCTGTCTGGTTTATTGCGACAATACGCGACGTACATGTCGAATTCACGAGCCCACGTCACGAAGCAATGGCCTACGTCTTCCGGCATCGACTCGTACTTGTCAAGCTCGCGGAGGAACACACGCTCGTGAAACCGATGAATTTCTTCAATATTTCCGAATATAACTTCCTCCTGAGCAAAATAAACACATAAATTAGTTAATATAATAAATCTAAATTATTTACAATAAAATGGTTTCTTAATCTTCTTCTTCTCCTCCCTGTCCTTTTCCCAGGCAATCTGGGGTCGGCGCAGTATGTTTCCTCTTCCATTCATATCTGTCAGACGTCATCAAGACATCCACTCCCCTTTGATTCATATCATCCATCACACCGGAAAGGTGCTCGTTATGAATGAATTTAAAGAAAAGAGACTGAACGTACCATGTCGAGAGATCGATGAACGGAGAGAGTGATTAGAATGACAACATTCAAATCCATACCGCTCAAGGTTTTGGCTTAGGTTTTACAGCTAGCCGCCGACCTGACACCAACCCTCTTTGGGTATTACGACAGAAGTTGCAACATACAACATCATACGTCAGTAGTTGCATTAATAACTAGCTTCGCATTTTTTTTTTATATTTACCTTTCCTTGTAAGGCGGGGGGTACTCCACCAGGGTCAGTTCTCATTTCACGGAGATAGCAAGTGATGCAAGTTTCTAAGTCTTTGACGTATGCGCGCTCGGTTTGAAGCAATTCCGCCATAATGAACCTATTGATATACAAATTGGATAAAGTGGGAAATTATAATCCTGACTTTAGGGTTTGTACACAAATCTGCGAATTAGCGCGATGCAAATTCGCAACGCAGGAAACAAGGCATCGATACAAAGAATAATAAAATTGATGCGAATCAATTCGCAAGTTTTTGCGATGCGTCATGGGCTCATGGGAGCTCGTAGATTTTTACGATCCAACGTTGCATCGCAGTTTTGTATATAAGCCATTAATCTAAAATTATTGGTTGTAATCTGCCATATTTTCAATACTATTTGCAGTCTACACATGTCAGGCTACTATACAATGTCAAATTTTCTCAATCGGCTTTGTGCAAATCAGGTCAGGTTGACAATCGATTGAAGAAATTTGATAGTTATGTGTAGAGAGTACAATTAAATGGCCGTACATTAACTGCCGCACTCAGAGACGTCAATTAATTGCTGAACTAAATTTCTGGCGACAAAATGCATGTTACGGACAACAATGAAGGAAACATAATAGAATAAGCAATACTAACTCTTTCCGCCTTGCGCTACGTCGTTTATCATCTGCGGCGGCTGGTTGCGGCTCTGCTCGTTCATGTTCAGTTGACTGTGATGATGCCAGCGAAGGTGCCACACCAGAGTCGCTTTCCGCTTCACTCTCGCCACCTTCCATTGATCCGCTGAACTCAGCATATCTAATAGAACCAAAATGGATAATCAATACCAACGTTACAAGAGATAGAGATAGATTGTAATAATATTATTCTTAATTGACATTGTATTGTATTTATAATCATTTTGTGACTTTATAATTGTGTGATAAATGTAATAGATTTATGTCGTTTTTATCACAATAAATAAATAAATAAATAGGCAAGAACTATCACGCAGGCGGTCGGCTATAAAAACCTAAGTCAAAACCTTCGAGTAGTATGGATTGTTGTTTGACATACCAATCAGACTCTTTGTTATTTGTCTTTCGACATGATCCTATACATTATATCCATTCATCACTATCACCTTTTCGGTGTGATGGTTGATATAAATTTATAGGGAATTTCTAGACGACGTCCGACCGATATGAATTGATGAGGAATCATACTGCGGCGACCCCAGACAACCTGGGATTAGGGCAGGAAGATGAGGTTTTGATACAAGTCTTATATATATCGCTGATGACGACTATATGCATCAGAAAAATTAAGCAAGTGGTCTTGTAAAGCAAGTATACCTGGCATCTACGGCAGCCACCCACTCCTTGATCTGTACAGCATGCGGGTGCCCTTTCTCGACCAGTCCGTCGGCCAGTTGGGCGAGAAGTCGCACCCGCTCGCGACTTTCGCGTGCTACTCCCGCTGCGGCGGCCGCTGCGGCAGCCCCGCATCGCTCCTGCGTCTCACGGATCCATTCGACCGCCGCACGCGCTGATCTCTCGAACAGAGCGAACTGCTGGCACTGTTCTAGCCGCTTCTTACGCACGGTCCAATGCTCCAAAACCTGATGGTATAGCACACGTTACTTAATGTAATAATTCAATTTTATAATAAGCTAATACAGTCATATTTCGCTGACGTCTACAAATGTGTGTTTAGTGTTAAAGATGTGAAAGTCAGGACAAAAGAAACATTATTTTAAGTGAATAATAGTTTGAAACATTTACCGGATGAATTATAACCATGACAAAACTCTTGATCATATTCGCTCTTGGCGTCGAGACGAGCAAAAGCCATGACGTGTGATCGAGAGTGCCAGCGCGAACCATGGGGCAGCGATACCATCGCTCCAACAAAAGGCTTTTGTTCTATCAGCTCTGACACTGACACTGACAATGGAGAGCTAATAGTAACCGCGAACAAAACACGACATAAATATTTTCATGTGACATAATTGGAATTCTGCGCAGACTAGTAAACAAATAAACATAGTTAACATACATACTTGGCGAATGATAGTATTCACAACGATTATAATTTCATACGGGAAAATGGAATTATAAAACCAGGACTCGATTTTATTTATTCCAGTTTATGTTGTGAATGTAAATTAATACCTTTAATAATTTTCAAGCACGTTATTTCTGAGTCTTAACAAATTCAATAGTTTATGATTTCTAAGAAAAGAATATTGTATTTAAACTCATAAAACCTTTTCACAAGCTTTATGTACAAGTCGAGTATATATTTGGTTTAATAAAAAAGACGCAACTCAGAACAATACTTTGAGACATTAAGTACTAAAAGAAATAATTTATAAAAATAAAATCCATATTGATACAATTATTTCAACGATCGTAAATCATTTTTTCCAGGAGACTGAAATAATTTTAGGCAAGTTAATATAATTTTCATTCTCTAAATATTAATCGTACAGTCAGTTATAACAAACAACAAACTATTGACTTTACTTTTAACATAGAGTAAGAAAACTATTAAACCTTTGGGACAACATCAACATTAATCTTAAAATAAGCGTTTATTGTGTTTTTTAATTAGTTATGTTAAATCTTCTTGACAGTCATGTTTAGTAGCAAAAACAAATAAAGCTCTATAATTGAGGGTTAAAATAGCCACTGTAAATATATAATGATACATCGCATTAGTTTTAAAACAGCCGCTTATTTTTTTTTCATAGAATTACAATTCATAAAAATGGGTCGGGGGGAAAAAAGATTATTTTTGTCACTCATGCGTAAAACATTGACAAAGTGCACAGTTGAGTGTGTGCCTCAAAGTATAGAATATATTTACAGTGGTACTCTTCAAACACTCAGGGCCTGTTTCACAATCGACAAGTAAGTACTCAGTTGCTTACTTGGCAGATCAGTAATGTGAAATATATGTCAATTGAACTGTATTTGTCGATTGTGAAACAGGCCCTTAAAAAATAATAAATTTGTGCGAACCTTGTTTTCCTGCGACAGTAGAGTGTCGAGAATGGCGCGCGTTTGTTCGTGGTGCGCCTTACTCGCGGCCGGTGTTTGTCCGTGCACTTGGGCAGAGCGCGCCGCGTACTTGAGGAAGGTCTCTGCAGTGCGACGCGCGAGCGTGCACGCTTTCAAGAACGCCTCCTTCTGCTCGCCGTGCTTCACGATCAACGCAGCCACCTAGCCCACATTCAATACATGTTTTGAAAAAATAAATAACAACAATATGACTGTGGATCTCACTCAAAGAGAAGACCTCTATTTCGTATTTGATACCAATCCAACTAATCTCTATCTATATTTTAACATCATGCATGCCTTTAGCATTAGTCAATTTGGAACAATACTTAATATTGATTTACTTGAAGGGTCATTGGAAGTTTTATAAAATGAGGCTATATGGACATAATGTTCACATACTAATTACATGTATATAGTGCATGTATAAGGTCTATCGTTCATTTTCCTCGACACTTTATGCAAGTCACTTTTTAAAATGGACTTAAAAAAATATTAAAATTTTAGGTTAAAATAAGACAGCATTTGTGGGACCTAAGTGTGTCTTATTTTTGACTGAACATTCAAACGTTATTACGTACTTTTTAAGCATCATAACGTACTTTATTGACAGTTAGAACAATACATTGTTCCTGTCACCTGAATAATAACCTATACTGACCTGTACGACAACTTAACCTAATAAGTGTGTCTTATTTTTAACCGAGAATTCAAACGTTATCCTACTTTTTAAACATTGCAACGTATTTTATTGACAGTTAAAACAATACATTGTTCCTGTCACCAGAACAAAATTACCTTTTCACTTCTCATTCTCTGAAAGTGCTCATTTGTGCAGGATATAGACTGCACAAAATCAAATTTTGTGCTCTAGAGCATTAACGTATCTACTCATAAATTTGTTTATATTAAGGCAAAAAAAATGAGCCATGCAGCCAAACACAATAAGAAATTCAGAGATAGAATTTGTTATTTTATGATATTTACTAAAATTTATATGTGTTTTTTAAGACATAAAAGATATTAAAATTTTAATTCAAGAAGGTACGGTAGGTTATTAAATTAATTTAAGAAAATTATTATTACTAAATTAATTTAATACTTGGCTGTATAGGTCTGCAGCCCAAGCCTAATATTAATGGGAATAACAATTTCCTTCAGTATTCAAAACTACTAATATTAGTTTGAAATTTAAAAAATGTTATGTTATACTACTGTTTTATTTCCTCGCTGTCGAAGTAAAAAGCATAGTTTCTAACTTGTCCACAAAACCATTTTTATCCTCGACATTACTATTAACCCTCGCCTTCGGCTCGGGCTGCTAAAAGTCTCGGACAAAAATGATTCGTTTTGTTCACTTGATGGAAAATCTACTATAACTATTCACGACAACTTACCTGGGCCGCCTTATCCAGATTAAGCGCTTGCAGCGGCTCGTCCGCGGACGGCGCGGCGGCTGACCCGCACCAGTCCTCGTCGCGGCGGTACTCGCGCTCCAGCGAGTCGAGCACAGAGCACACCTGCTCCGCGGTCTTGTAGAAGTTCAAGGACGCCGTCACCAGCTTGTGGCGTTCCTCGGCGCATGTCACCAGCCGCTGCCAGCGTTCGGTTACCTCTTCGGAGATCTCTCTGCGGAAGGGATCAAATGAATATACATAAATGCACCGTGTCGCCAGTATGTCAAGTGTACAAGTAACACAATGAAGTGGAATGCGTCCTAGATTCAAAAATAGTCTTCCTTATTACCTTTTTCAATTAGGATGAGTTCTGTGCCAGTAGGCAGAAAATATAGAGGTTATGTATGAAAGGGATCAAAATATGTATGAATATGACGACAGCTGTTGGGCTTTTAAACTGAAAGGTTCTTAAATACACTATGTTTGTTGTATACAATTGATGATATTTTTTATTTAATTTTGAAGTACAACAAGACTGACTTATTATCGATGTGCGTGTGGTGAGGGCAAAGAATAATACAAGAGCCACCTCCCTAACTCTCTCGTGGGTGTCGTACAAGTAGATTTACTGCCGCACTCAGAGACATCAATTAATTTTAATGAGTACTTATATGCTATTATCGATGTGTATTAAAATAAGCAGAGCCTCACACAGTTCATACCAAACACAGATATTACAAGTTAGACTAAAACACTCAAAGCTCACCGTATCGTGTGCGGGTCGTAATGGTTAGCCGCCCGCAACGCGTCCGCCCTGTACTTGACTTGCACGGCGCTCGCGTGCGTCTTCTCAACGGCCACCTGGAACTGGTCGTGCTCCCGCTTGAGCTGCTCCGCTTCGGACAGCGTGCCGGGTATGGAGAACGACGCCGCCAACATGGCTTCACCGTTGCGGATCCAGCTCACGACTTGGGCGGCGTCCTTTTGGAATTGACCTGAAATTAAGACCTGAATTAATTTCTTCTTCTTCTTCCTGCCCTGTGGCCGTACCATGAAGTATTAGTGCGATCCAAACGCGGGTGACAATACGGGACGCCTCTCTGCTCTACTCGGTTTATAGCGTTGTCTCACTTTAACAATGGGAATTGAGTCACGTTTAGAGTTGGTGGTAAGGCCCCTGTTCTCAGTCTATCTGGGGTCGGCGTAGTACGTTACCATTCATATTGGTCAGACGTCATCAAGCCATCCACTCACTTTTGATTCTTATCATCTATCACACCGTAAAAGTGCTAGTGATGAATGAGAGTATAGAAAAGAGACGAAACGGACCATGTCGAGATATCGATGAACGGAGAGAGTGATTGGAATGACAACATTCAATCCATACTGCTTAAGGTTTTGGCTTAAATTAAGATATTAATTAATAATTAATTTATAATGCTGCGAATTATTTCTTATTAGTGGTCGCCCGCGGCTTCGCTCGCGTTAATGTCAGTTGTTATATAGCCTGTAGCCTTCCTCAATAAATGGACTATATCACACAAAAATTATTTTTCAATTTGAGTCAGTAGTTCCTGAGATTCAGCTTTATAATATTAGTACAGATTAATAGCGGCAGTAAATCTTACCAAGTTGCACGCACTGCTCGAAACGAGCGCGCCTTTCCTCGGCCAACTCTTCTAAATCCAACTGGCGGTCGTGTAGGAACTCGAGTAGGAGTTGTACACGCGCTTGCGCATCCAAGGGAGCTGCTTCCGAACCGTCAGTGTTGCTAGAAGCCATCACGTCCGAAGCTTCCGCAATGGCAGCCGCTAACTCTTGTCCTTGTTGTACAACCTAACAGATGGAAATATTCATAATAAAATTAACTGCTAGACAATATAGGTACAACATGTAACAGAGATAACTAACACCCTGAATACTACCTATACTTACAAAGTCATATAATATAAATAGATGGTGTTTTAAAAAATCGTAATTGTTTTTTTTTTCTTCCCCCATTAATTATTGTTGCGTAACTTTTGATATCACCATAGTTTTTATATCACTAATCTATCATGGGAAGTATTCAGGGTGTTAGTAATATTGGTACATGTTGTACAAAACATGTCTGAGCAAGACATGTTTTGCTAACAATAATTTGAAAACATAATCAAATAGTTTTTTATAGCATATAAAGCTTAGGCAGTTACTTTTGGCAGTTACCAAGTACCTGTTTAAGAATAAATAGGACGGACATGGTCATTGTAAAAGACAGTTTTAAAAAGTTTGGTAAAGCCAGAACAGTATCATGAATTAAATATTATAAGTCAGTTGGTAACCATCAGCATTACCTGATAAGTAGCATGTTGCATCCGAGCCACGCTCTCATTGTGGGCTGCGAGCGCCTGCTCCGCTTGCTGCGGGTCCCGTGGAGGTTCCGTCCGCTGCAATTCGTCGCCCCACAATTCCAGTCGTGAGGAAACCTGCATCCAAAGTGCGAATACTATTATATAAAGCGCATACACCATAAAGATAGAGTTACACATAAATGATTATCCCCGATAATTAAAAATTCTAAGTCATAATTGAAGATTTCCATGGATAGCCTGGAATAGCAGCGTGATAAGAATTTATAGGAATAACACACTACAATAATGTTCTTTATGTCACACGTGACCATAAAGTGGACATTTCCACCACATGCCACCAGTACGTAAAATCCCACTTCCTGGTCAGGGGGTGACAAAATTTTGACCTCACCTAGGGCGATAAAACAAATGCCTCAGATCGCAAGTACATATTTGACAAATATGCGATCTGAGCCTTTTTTTATTGTTTATCTTGATAATCTACTATTTGGTATTAGTTGATTGTGAATATTACACAGAAACCTGGAGTCAGAATTTTTTTTCAACTTATCTCTTTTGCGGGAAGCGAAAACGCGTCCTGCGCAATGCTAGAAAAATAATTCTAGATCCCAATATAAAGAGACCACGTGACTGACCTCGAGTGCATCCCGCTCAAAGTGCCTCAGCTGCAAGGTGAGCTCCAAGCGGCGCTCACGATCCGACCACAGTTCCTCGAGCGCGCCGCGGGTGCCCCGCAAACGCTCCAGGGTGGTCTCCACGGCTGCAGTACTGGCTGCATCGGAATCGCCAGATGATCTGCGAAAGATTAGAGTTCTTAAATTAAACGTTGTTTCTATTTTTTTTTCACTGTACCTATATAGTAGTGTATAGTCCGATAAATACGCGCGCGACCTCGATGCGGGGTGAGAGACGTTGGGGGGGCTGAGGTATTGTATGCTGTATTACACTAGTTTTCCCTCTACTTACGTCGCGTATACCTACTATCCAATTCCTAGTTTCCAACATTATGTAGCACGACAATGCCCACTATTAATACGAGTAATGAGAATTGATGATGACACAAACGTCTACTAAGAGAAATTGTTTGATAACATTTCTTTGAGTATTATGTAACCGCTTGATATAAATAGCGGATTTAAACGATATAAGATACTTTTAAACTTTTAACATTATTTATATTCTCGAGACCAAAGAAATCGGGTCAAAAAAAACCTGTTAATTCGCATACTAGTCGCATATAGGTAAGACAAAAATATTATTACATAGATACATAAATCACGCCTATATCCCCGAAGGGGTAGGCAGAGATGAACTAGCACCCGCGTTTTGTCAATTATGTTAGGTCCCATGTAAAAGGTGGCGAACCTATTGCCATTTATCGGGCACAAAAGTCGCAGTAGGAGGAACGCTTTCCTCACCACTGATTTATGCTTAGACGCCTTGTACGACACCCACGGGAGAGATTTGGGGTGGTGACAATTGTATTCTACTCTGCCGTCACCACACGGCTATATTATTTACTGATTTAAAATTAAAGTTAAGCGTGAAACATGATGATTCCATAAAAGTTGTTTAAATCGATGATGATGGTGTTTGAAATGCAAAGACTGATCGTCCTTATTACAATAACATACTTAGTATTTGATCATCAACAGCCATTTAATGTTCCCACTGCTTTCACAAGCCTTCTCTATGGATGGAAGAATATACCCACGCTGGCCCAGCATGCATTAGTGGCTATTAACGACTGCAGATGCAGCAGGGACCAACGCCTCAACGTGCCTTCAGAAACACAAAGCAACTGTAGATATTATTTCACGCATCCAATGACGACCGTGAACATTGTTAAGTTTACACTATCGCAGGGCGAGTGCTAATTCACTGCGCTATCGATAGCTTGTGCTTCTTAAAAGCCATTCTGTAGATAGAGCCCAGTGCGCGACAACACTAAGGGCCTGTTTCACAATCGACAAGTAAGTTCTAAGTATCATTATCTTTGCAGATCATTTGACAGTTGTAATATGAAATATTTTATTATGTTAATTGAAATGCCAAGTAAGCTACTTCGAACTTACTTGTCGATTGTGAAACAGGCCCTAAATCATAAAGCTCATACCAAAGAGTTGATTCAATGAAATAAAATGATAAGCTACTTCAATGGATACCTACACCATCATTGTAGTATACTTACTATGAAGTATAAATACTTCCAAACTTGTTGGTTTGGGAGCGAAAAAATAACGTACAATAATATGTCAGGCTCAAACCCACGCCAGGCAACTCAAGTCGTAAATATCGCGAAATTGCTAGGTGCATTATACATTTAAACACCTTGGGGCAACTGAACCGGTAGCAGGGAAGCCAACAACAACGTTCCCAAACAGTGTTGAAGTCAGGCAGCGACGGCCGGTTGAAAAACCTAAACTAAATGCATAAATAGCATGGATTGAAATGTTGTCATATAAAACAAAACTCTCCAATCAGCGGTCTTTCAAATGGTACGAACCATTACTTATCTTTACATTCATTCGCGACTATGCCACTGTGATATGTGATAATCAAAGGGGAGTAGATGACTTGATGACGCCTGACCGATATAAATAGAAAAATAAACATACGCCGTGTGGTAATAGTAGAGCAAAATACAATTATCGCCACCCCCAATCTCTTACGCGAGTGTCATAAAATGCAAGGCGACTAAACCAACCAAACAAGTAGATCGGGATTTACGACATCAATAGATGGCAATTCAGGGATATAACTACAAAATAGGCGTGATTTATGTATTATTCATTAATCATTCTCCCACGAGCTCACGACTGAAACTGAAAACCGGACATGAAGATGATGATGACATGTCGTGTGACCATTAAATAAAAATTACTTAATAATTAATTACATTTTAATCGTGTACATTAATTATTTTAAAAATCTTATTGATTTAAAAATTGTCATATAAGGCCTAAAGGGACGATGGTATCCTGGTATAGCCAAAAGTTTGTGTAATGAACACAAGTATTCTTGAGTCATTATTGTTCATGTAGAATATTTTCAATATTTATAATTATTGCATAATTATGAATTTGGACTAAATAAGTGAGTGTGATATAAAAGGCATATTTATTTGTTATTAATCTAATTACCACAATGTGTAAAGTTTCCATTGATTAGACTATTTACGTCATAACTGATAAGGATAAAAATCTATTGGGAAAAGTTTGCATAGTCTGAATTGCTGTAGGCTATACATATAATTTACAAAACAACGCTTTTGTAGATAGTGTTTTATAAAAATGCTCGAATGCGAACTGGTATACAAACCTCCATCTCAAACACTGCACAGGTGATTTATGTCTATGAGAACGCCGGTGATATTTGAGCATTTTGCTGAAAAATGTTCATTTCACTAGCGATCACTTATAACTGTTATATTTAAAGTCGTTAATCGTTTAAGTCACTGCACTGTCACTGACATTAACAGCTATATGTTAGATAACGGTCATTAATTTGAACGCGTCAATTTGTTTAGAAGTGGAATTACGACGAGATGGTGATAAAAAGGCAAGTGTTCTATAACTATAACCACGCTGGCGCCTACGGACTGTTATGTTACGGTTGGATGGCAGATGTGAGGCAATCCCTCTCCTAGAGAATGCATCTTGCACACGTCCATCCTATGCGCTAATTGGATTAAGTCATTTGTCTGCTCAATAAAACAACGTGCATTATAACACTAACAATGGGCATAAAACAAATGATTAATACAACAAACATTTCTCATTATTCGGAAATCAATTATTTTTATCTCACCAAAACATTGGTAAGCCGTTTAAGGTCAGTCGAAATTATGAAGCTTTTCAGACCGTAAGAAAATAAGAACCATGTAGTTCTATTCTGGAATTTCTGGATATAATACATAATAATATGGAGTATAATAAAACGAATAAATATTAATAACTACATTAATTTTACTGGAAACTTGAAAGAATTATTAAAGTACCAAGGACAAGTACCAGCACGCACACGCCGCTAATAACGATTCTAGAATTTTTTTAGATGTTAATAACACCTTCAAAATTCGATCAACAATAAAGTAAAAATATTAAAGAGGTACTCCAGTAGATCATAATGATTTTGATTGTGTCATAGGCCTTAACTAATTAAATAATAGGAACAATTGTATACATGACCGGTTATTAAAATTCTCGTAATTTAACCATTATATAGGTAAGGAAGTATCTAGTAGGGTATAATTAAGAATTTTTAAAATTTTTGATTGCAGTCTTTAGTGCAGGTAGAATTAAATTGGAGTCAATTATTATAATAAAAAAAAGTGTTATGAGAAATACTGAATCCTGAACTTACATACATAAATACATAAATCACGCCTATATCCCCGAAGGGGTAGGCATAGGTGAAATAGCACCCACGTTTCGCCAATTATGTTAGGTCCCATGTAATAAGTGGCGAGCCTATTGCCATTAATCGGGCACAAAAGTCGCAGTACATTGCTATTTCTTGGTGGTATAAGAGGAACGCTGCTGCCCATTCCTTATCACTGATTGACTTATCACTGGGAGAGATTTGGGGTGGTGACAATTGTATTCTACTCTGCCGTCACCACACGGCTTATCCTAATCTAAGCTAATCCTGAACTTATTATCCAGTTATGAAGTTACAGGTTATTTAATTGCATTGGTGCTACAAATAATAAAATAGGCAGGTGATTAAAATACCATCATTGATTTGCGACACAACTTTCAACAAAAAATTAATTTACCAAGACACATAACACCTATAGTTTTTTTAGTTACACACTAGGATTTCGCTATCCGTGCCAACAACTACAGCTACGGTAATATATACGGATAATATATACGGAAATATCCTATAATATTCCACAAAATCCAAATGGCTTTGGCAGTTGTATTCTTTATAGGAAACCACGACCACGCGTCACGAAGTAAACCTGTGTAGATACTGGGATTTCACGACAGGACAAAATATGTATTGCCCTTTCTAAAGATTGAAAAACCCTTATTTACTCTTTCTATGAATTAAAAATAAAGGTAAGCAATTCGTAAACATTAATTTTTAGTTTATTGTACTAGTTCAAACATTATTCTCCAAGCACGACTCGATAAGCGGCATAATCTTCTTGAATATAAAAGAGGCACAATTCAAAAACGCTTTTCTATCTGAAATAAGTCTTCTGCCGCACTCAGAGACTAATGAATAATGAGCCCTGACAAGAATTTTATCATTCAATACTCATTATCGTTAATTGACGTCTCTGAGTGTGGCAGTTAATGCTATACGTTTTGAAAGCACAATGTGCATTCAAATGTTTTTATAGTTGTGCCCCTACATTATTTGGGGTGCGATTTAATGAATACAAATTTATTAGATGTTTGAAACATCAATAATTTATGAAAAGTACGAATCGAACAAGATGCAAGCATTCCGGGGCAGTCGGTTTCTAGTCGCGTCGTCGGCGTCGGAGCGCAGCGCATACCTCACGCGTCGGCGCCCAATCGGAACCGGGAGCTAATCAGATTCAAGCGTCGTCATATTGTTCGGATATCCTAATAGAAAATTAGTTTCATTTCACTTGTATTCAATAAATTATAGAATATAACATATTAGGGATTAAGCTTAATATTTAAGACAGACGCAAACTTGTAGTGTTACATAAATACCGAATACTTACTAAGCTTTCCAATTAGTGTAAGAAATCACATTATCTGAGATCTGGAGAGGAACTTGCTATTAGTTAGCCAAGATAACCCTAACTACAAAAAAAGCAATTTTGCAATCAAATACAATAAAGATGAACCAATTGGTGACTGTTGGGTAGGTTGACTTTGATTGCTTCACTTAGGCCGCCTGAGAATCAACGCATTGCTTCCGCAGTTGCGTGCGAGAATCAAAATGAATCTAAATATGACATTGCAGACTATTTTTGGAATTTTCATAGGGCATTTTGGTATTGAACTTTCAATTATTCCACAATAAAAACGCTTAGCAGCAAGTGTTAGCAGCAGCATATAATATTTAGACGGTACCTCCTATAGTGTCAACTGCAAAAAAATATACCTAAAAGGAATGCTAATAAAATAAATAAATTCGCTATTACGGTTGAAACTGCAGTCTTAAGTACTAGTCGTTGCCCTTTTTATTAAAACAATATAAGTAATGAGTGAAAGAGTTAAGAAATTAAAATAAACTAAACGTTTACTCAAATTAGAGTGACTGTAAAAATAGAGAACTAAGGACTCAATACGACTAACAGCGCATTTAATTTTATGAGCATCGCACCATAATTTTGCTAGTGGTGCCAACAAACACCATCAAGGGAGGGAGTCTCGCTGGCCAACAATTAGGTTTCAGTGGTAGTTTTATGGGTAGTTAAAATGCATTCAACAGCGGGTGTTTTATATCCGGTTTTATAGGCGTGCAACCGGGATTAAATGTTATGGCTGGAGCCTTCCTGTTCGACCTCCTTACCATTTATTACACGACATTTGTAATTTGTTGGACAAAACACTAACGATATTTTAATTCAGGGTCACACTTTATTTAACCCTTTGTTTGATCGATTTATCCAAACACCGGTGTAACCTACAGATGAATTATTGGGCATACGGGATGCGAGCACACATACAATAATATAAGGGCAAAGAAAATAAGGGCTAGGCGATCACAAAGAAACTGAAATCGTGTCCTTATCCGACTCTACTATGCAGTGATGTGACGTACCTGACATTCATTTCAATTGGCTAATTTATGTCCCCCCGTGACCACGGCCACGGCCACGGATCGAAACGTCGGGTTAAATAATTAATATGCCAAACACCAAATTATACGCGAGTCTTATCCGTAAAAGTTGTTTTATTTCTAATTTATGTGAATTTTTTTATTAATCAACTTGTAACTACATGTTTTTATGGCAATTTTTTCTACTCTCTGTCCTTATCCTACTTTTAAGCTATACTAAACATTAAAAATAAATATCAAGTGACCATAAACAAAGTTAACTAGTTTAAAACGTAGAAACTAGTATCCATTTAAATACACAGGAATCGAATACTAATAGGAAATATGTTATATTTACAAATATGGCTATGGAAGAGTGCGGGCGGTGAACTTAAAATATTATCATTAAGAATTGCGTGCGGTGCGCGAAGGCATTGTGTGGACTGTTCCATCCGCGTACGACTTTTTTGATAAATACATACCGCACTTGCATTCAACTGCAGGCAACGTTACGTCAGTGCATTCAAGGGCATCAGATATCATAATAAAGCGATGAGCCAAATTATCACTGCATATAGGCAGGCAATCCGATGTCAGCATGCATAAGTTGGTACTCTGTCTATACGACAAACTAGGAATGGTATGTCTGGCTACAAAACAAAACCATTTTCCGATCATATAATTATTTTCTCATACCTATCACTTGCTATCATAATCACGTACAAATAAGTCGTATTTATAAATAGTAGAGCATAAAAGTTGCCTTCGTTGCTTGTAAGTAAATAACATTTTACTAGCGGATGCTAGTGTTAATAACTATTAATTATTAACAATCACTGCTACGCTGCCATAATACAAACATCCACGCCCACAGCTGGGAACAACTCTACCTACATTTATAACATCTGTATTAGTGAATTAATAAAAAAAAACACACTTTTAAGTTATTAAAATATATTACATAAAATAAACCCACACTCAAAATAATTTCAACTAACTGGATCTATTATGTTGTTACTGCTAATGTAGCTCGCAAAGGCATCGGCTGTACAAAAATGTTTTAAAAATAGTGAATCAAATACGTTGAGTATTAAGTGTGTACGACTGAACGTGCAAGCGGAGAAGAGATGGCCACTTTCACAGGTACAACACTAGTTGCGTGACTTGTGCCGTCCCCTGCATGCCGCCACCGAACACCGGTGCTGTATGAATTTATGCACTCGCACCGGTAACATGCAAAATTGCAAACTATGAACGTATTGCAATATATTGTATTTTTTTACTGCTCGGACACTACTATAATACGCAAAACCATAAAAAAATATACAGGAAAACCATTTGATATTTCATATAAGGTTTCGTTTTTTCTTACAGATGCTGTCCCAGACAGAAAAATACGACTTACAAAGCTTGCGTGCGATAGATTTGTTTATGTAAATATGTATAATAATGAATTATAAATTTTATTGCTGTGTCGTGTATAAATCAGTTATACATACTTATCATAAGGCTCAAAAATATTATATATTAAATAAAATAAGGACCTAAAATTTGGTATTGAAATAAATCAGTATCATAATCGAACGTTCCAAACTAACAATATTCAAATATAATTCAATAATTTATATGATAACTGATGGATGTCAGTACGAAAAAAAAACAAAAAATTATAGTAAGCGATATTAAACTGAGCGATTGGGGAAGTGTTATTCCGGGTGTTTTATAATAATTATTAAATTTAATTATGTTTCATCTTATTATTATAAATTAAATAAAATATTAACATATTCATTCATTCATTAAAATATTAGCCACAATTGCATGTCAACGTGAACTTAACCAATTAAAAACTACAAGACATGTAAACAAATGAGGCTCACCGTGAAAGCAACAGAGCAGCATTACGTATGTCATGAATAATAAATTAACGGAAACTTAAACCTATTTGGCATGGACACAGTACAATGCCTGTCGTAATTTCCCCGATTAGACTATATAGATTTCAAATCATTTTCCCGGCCCATGACAATGGGCATTAGCGTGTGCTTTCTCTAAGAACCGGTAAACATAACAATTATGAGACAAAAGTTCCGCTTAGATAATTAATTAATGCATGTGCCATTTTAGCCGATGATTCTATCAGTCAATGGGAAATATGAACGGGCAATAAATTAAATACAATTTTTTTTTTTTAATTCATTGAAATACATTTTAAATTAAATAAGTAATTATTGAAGATTGACTATGAAAATTTTAATTTTCTGGTCTGACAATACAATTTGAAATATGTTAGTTAAGTCTATGTCTATATGCAGTTGCTCACATACTCGGAACGGCAACTAATTTGGTAAATCAAACTTTAGTATATATTTATAGTAGTTTTAAGAGTAGCGTAAGTATCGTAGATTATGTATTTTTTAAGATATGATATGACTAAGTACAAAAATAAAGCACTGGTATAAATTAAAAACAACCAACATAAATTAAACTGATGCTACTGTTTTTTGAAATAAAATAACATTGTGCAAATATAACAGAACATTACTGATATTACTTTTAACACATACATACATACATAAATCACGCCTATATCCCCGAAGGGGTAGGCAAAGGTGAACTAGCACCCACGTTTCGCCAGTTATGTTAGGTCCCACGTAACAGGTGGCGAGCCTATTGCCATTTATCGGGCACAAAAGTCGCAGTAGGTACATAGCTAGATGGTATAAGAGGAACGCTGCTGCCCATTCCTCATCACTGATTTATCCTTAGTCGCCTTGTACGATACCCACGGTAGAGATTTGGGGTGGTGACAATTGTATTCTACTCTGCCGTCACCACACGGCAACTTAATATTTTTAAACTCGGTTTAAATCTGACAAAGGAGAGACTAGAAATACAATTGTGCATTGAATGTCATTAGCTCGATATTACAAGTCGTTGGCATAATAATATGACAACTTTACATAGAACTCGCAGTGATACTATTTTTTAACGTGAAAAGGCTAGATTGCGTGATTTTTTGCTTAAACGCGGCTAAAACTGAAAAAGACAGCCATTATGTAAAAAATTCCGACAGAATGTGTGGAATTTAATATCGGCGTACGGTGTGGATGAGCGTACTTAAGTTACTTTCGTTATTAAAAGTTGAAAAAAATGCAACAAAGCATCTAACTAGAGGGTGAACTGAAAGGATTTAGAATATACATTTTAATGAGCAGCGTTTACGAAAAGTCTATCTTTCACAAATAACTTTTTAATGAGTTTCTTGCAGAATATATATCGTAGCTAATACTACACCATTTAAACTTACATTGAAAACGTACCTATGCTATTGATTCGTTATTAAAAAAAAAATTTTTTATAAAAGTCTCACCACAATCAAAATATCGACCCTTAATTATGATGAACTCAGAAATAAAGTAAGGATAAAAAAAATCTCCGAAAAATCTATAAAAGTTGGGACTTTTACAACACTGTCACTAACAAGCTTTATTTATTGTTTAATTTGTCAGGGTGTATGAAGATACCCATCTTCAATCATATCGTATATTATTCCACTCAAACTGAAGGCCCCACTCTTATATCAGGATGACGTCCATAACTAAGTACACTCCGGAAACTCCGATTGTGAGACAATTTGAGTCACTCCCATCCCAGCAACACGACAGCCATTGTGACTGGCATTGTGACGGGAAGCCTCCGGACACCAATCATATGAAATTAGTACTGAGGCCGTTAATTCGATCACATTCAGTTATTACTAATGTGGTTAGTGCGCTCAGTAATCATTTATTACGCGTATTAAGTAGATCCAGTTTACTACATTAAACAAACTACTAAAAGGTTTCAATGAAAGCGTAAATTAATTATTATGACATAATGAAATTCGCAGCTGAGGATATCTACACACTACAATAATAATGTACTTTTTGTTGGTACGATACGTAAGCATTTAATATTATGCGATTGGTAGAATGTCATCTTTGAACAGGAGGATATTATTAAAGTTACAAAGTGCACCGACGCGATGTGCAAATATTGACCGAGCCCCGAGACTAGCCAACAGAGATCTAATAAAAGGGACTTGCTGCAGACAAGTGCAAACAATTTCACATACATCCAATACTTTGCATAGGTTTATGGTATCGGTATAGGTACGTAAGTTTGTCGCAGTACGATTTCTAAGAGAGGACCAATAGAGGAAACTAGCAAGTGAATTACAAGCCACAATTAAACGTAACAAGCCAATTGATCGTGGCTGATTTGTTTACGAATCAAATATAGATATATGCCTATGGTAATAAGACATAGTGTATCTACGTTACATTATGGTCATAATCATCATTATAGTGATTTGTTGTAATGTAGATATCGGTTCCAATGTTATTGATTTTGTGTAGTAGGTGTAGGTTTGTTTGTTAGATTTACGTGCAAAGACCACTGGCAGAATATTTGAAAATTGTTTTCTATCAGATTTAAATATGAAAAATGGAATATGTTTATTCTAGTCAAGACTTATTACATACCTTTGACTTTATTTCGACATTCCTTAATGACCTTTTAACAATCGCTAAGAAAGATGATTTGATTTTGATTTGAACATTACATAAATGTTAGAAACAATAGGTATTACACATTAAACAAAGTCAAAAAATATGCATTTATTATCTTTGTAATATTCGCTAAGAAACTTGTTTCACTTTAGCAGGGACATTGAAAAAACGTAAAACTACATACATACCGTTTGCTTTATTTTAAATAATGTTTATTTTATAAACTGAAAAGGTATGAAATAAAACTAATAAGTAATTGATGAGTATAACTTACACTAAAAAAATACCTTAAATATGTATTATGATTCAGTCATACTTCAGCTTGCATAAATCGATGGAATAATCTTTGATTTGGCATAGGGAAAACTAGTGGTTTCTCAATCAAGTTTAGTTTTGGGTTAAGTATCCAACAATCCGAAAGAAGTTTGCCAACCCAAGGCCGAGTAGAAATATCGAAAGTATCTATGTGACATTTAAATTACGTTGTGTATCGTCTCTTAAAATCTTTACAATATTACCTAATAATAATAATAAATAAGCAAAAACGAATAACCAAGTATCTATTTCAATTATCAAGGATACATTTTAATTTCCAATAATCCCTAACACCTGTGCGTCCCACGCCTATAATCCTGAACCCCTTCCAGTCGCATATCATATTTATTATAATAACGCACTGATCAAACCAGTTCATGCACTAGTAGCAACACGTAAGCGAGGGTGGATTTTTAATTTATCAACTTACAAAGCCTTAATAAGGTTCAGGACTTTATGTAATACAAGACGACCTACTATACTAATTATTTCCGTTCCAGTGGAATTACTATGTATATAGGTAAGATATTTCCCTAGAGGTTTATACGAGTCGTTTATGAATACTCAAAGTTAAGCTATTACCGTTGTTCGTAACTATAGAAACAATAAGAATAAAGAAGGTTAAGTTTATGCCAGTTTGTGACGCTTGCAAAATTGATTATTAATTAAGTACTTCATTAAAATGCAAAAAAAAATGGTATGGTATAATTTGTAGAAAATTGTCCAACCGTCTTAAATGTTTTTCACATTCTATTTGATCAGGCCGGGTATGTTGCTTAATGTAATGCTGATTTTCTATTTAAGTCGATGTTGACGAAACTGGGACGCGGGTATACTTATTACTGACTTCCTTCGGCCACAACTTGAGAAGTTGTATATCTATTACTAATATTAGTACTAATGCCATAATTTTACAGTTCACTAATTTACGATACATTAGGTATCTAAGTCTTTCAATATACCTACTATCTTGCAGTCTACTGGCTGACAAATGTATTCGGGAGATTTGACCAAATATTCGGGAATTTCAATACATGACACACTCTTAACCGAAAACATACTGGCATCAATAAATATAGACATATATATATAGACATTGAGAGGGTGATTTTGACCGTACCAATGATAATGTATTTAGAACATAGAATAAATGAAATCTTTTGAATTTTAATTAAACACATTGCTCTTGTCAATGATTTGAAAACCAGGATTATGATAACATGTTAGAAACAGCACACACTGAATACAAATGACTGATAAAATAGAATCGTTGAACATTAGTATGTCACTTTCTTTTGAATTAGTTTACATGTTATTGCGATGTCCACTTAACGTCATGCAAAAATTTTTAAGGTAGGTAAATTACAAGTTTAGGATTGAGTATAAGTGAGCGATAGATTTAATGTAAATTATCAAATCGACGATATTTTGTAATGAAGTCAATTGAACCTGCTGTTCAATTAATTGATTGATCACCGTTAGAGATACAAAATTCATAGTAAAAAGAAGGATATGGAAAATAGAACATAATAATCGAGGGATAACAATATTTTCTTCCGACGTTTTAAAGACTGACAGATTTGAGCAATCATTGTAGAAATAATCTATTACAATGCCGCCAATTTACCAAGAGAATGGATTTTGAATTATGGACTTAAGAATTAAATTCTTAATAGGCTGTTGAATGTTCCATTAAAACATACATTACTTAGTTAGTAGGATTTGGTTTATCGGTTTTAAGTAGCACTACAGTCCACGTTTATCAAAATTATGCATAATGATAACAACATTGAAAATTGATAAATTCAAGTAGGTATATAAAATATATTTGTAAGATATGCGTAGAAGTTTCAATAGAATACTCTATTTGAAGTAATATGAAAAATATTTACACAAAAAGTGTAAAGGTATAAGCGATTGGCTTTGAAGTACCTATAAGATAAACTTGTTATATTTGTAGCCTACATTATCCTAGTACCTATTGTTAAACAAATATCATCATCATCATCATCATCACCAGCCCTTTAACGTCCCCACTGCTGGGACACAGACGTTCCCTGTGGATGGAAGAATATAGGGAGAATGGGCCATAACCCACCACGCTCTGGCCCAGTGCGGATAAGTAGGTATTAACGACTGCAGATGCACCTGAGACCAATGGCTTAGCGTGCCTTCCGAAGCACGAAGATAGCAAGAGATAATAATTTTTTCCACGCCCATCCAATGACTGTCCTTAGCGAACATTACTTGATTTCCGCAATCGCAAACCGAGCGCGTTAAGCCACTGCGCTATCAGCTCCTCCATAAATATAATTAAGGCAAAAATGCAATAATCTCAGAAAGAAGGTGTATAAATATCAAGACAGGTGCTCTGATAATTATTATCAGAAGTGTAATTTATTCATATAAGTAGGCTCAAAGGATCTATCAGTACAAACTGGTAATATCGTCTCTAGCGTAAAAGAAAACAACAGCGACTGTTTCTGGATTTCCTGAGCCGTACACTAGACGAAAATCCGTGTGAGGCCGCATCACAGATCATATAGGAATATAATGACCCCGAGTAAAGCTTCAGAGTAATAATCCAGAACCCCAACTGTGCACTAACATAAAGCACAAACAGTTTAGGGTGCACTCAACGGATATTCAATCAATCCCACCGGTAGATTAAGGAACGAGGGCGCTCAAATAACAATAAGCCTTGATGTGGAAAATTATAAATATTGCAACGAAGGAGCACGACACACTAATGTGGATAATGTGCTTTTATAATTAATCAGCCGTAAAATTACCAACAAAAAACTTTCTGAATTTATTTAAAGAAGCAAGCGTTATACGTATAAATTATTTGATATAAATTATTCAGTCAATAAAGCCTAAATAATTTAAAAAATCTTATTGACAATTTAATGTAAAAGAGCAACGTCTCAGACAGGGTCATCACAAACACTTATCACCATCTCGACAAATCAGTTATTGTTTATTGGCGCGTAAATCGCGTCGGACCGCTTCGAGAACGTACGTCGTTCCGCGGCGTGTCCAAGATGCGGACTGTACGATATTACGATACGAGACTGGGGACGTATACCGCGACCGGACTGCTTGACTTGCCGCATTAAGCAGAGCTATGGCTTCATATATCTACTACTAATATTCTGTAATAACTCGTGCAATAAAACACTGCTCAAAATGTGAATCGAACGATTCTCATCTACGTAACCAAAAAGTAGTTTCAGTTTCGAATCTATCTTTCAAAATCAAAATCAATGTTTCGTTTAGAATTAGAAATGCAGCTCCCCCAACCGGTCTCTAAATTTCTGATTCTATGGAACGGCTGCTCCCCATAAAATTATCTAGACATGCTAGAAAAGTAGGTATAATTATCACTTTAAAATATTTTAATACGAATTTTATTAATTAAAATTTAACTTAAGTCTTTTCTCATATAATGAGAATCGGTCCTACCTAACCTAACGTTGGCAAAATAAAAATGTTTTTAGAGATCTACTTCGGTTACATTAATACAGAGTCCGGACTCTACAAGGTTGTGTCCTCCATTGCTTGGAACATTTGGCGAAATCTAAGTGTTAATTCTCGACCTTACTTCGGGATAGGGTATTGTATCCAGATCTGCCTTCACTATACTCCATTTGTCTAGAAAAGTAAGAGAATTAATAAATGATGGTGATAAAAACCCTATAAAAATCCGTTGAGTGGTTAAGAAGGAATTAAGACGGATATGCAAACGGACAGACACAGAAAGTGACTTTGTGTTAAACGATGTATGGATATGATCCCAAAATTAACTAACCCTCTTTATCATAAAACACTGTTTTAACTTAATCACTGATAATATGTCTCTTTTTGTCAAACTTATATTTACGCTGTGATGAAAAGAGAAAAATCAGTGATTTAGTTGAAACAGTGTTTAGAAACTGATCTTGTTAATCTGAATAAGGGGGGTAAAAGTATATTATTAACATAACTGATACCATATTTTATATCATTCAATAAATCTTTACTTTTCTGCGCCCTCTGGGAAACGAGTCTTATTAATAAAGCTCGTCGAGTGTACGATCTAGACAATGGATTTCATGTAGAATAAAGGAACCTCTGCGGATTCCAATTAGCCTAATACTCTTGGAAAGCTCTTTGCAGTTTTTATTTTCCCTTAAAATATTTTATACAGGTACGACATTTCTATAATATCTCCAGGTAGGACTTTTGTAGTGTTTGTTAAAGGGAATTTTAATCTCGATTTTTAAAACGGTCCTAAAAACTTTAAATACTTTGTTGTTGGTGCAAAGATAAACGATATAATAATGTTATGTCTATGTTCTATAGTTGTTGCCAATAACACAAGAGAGTTCCCTTTGTATTGTCGACGGGCAACGTACGTACGCTTTTGTATTATTATTCAGAACCTCTCTTATGTTCAGCATTGAGTTGGAAATTTGCTGTAGGTTGAGTTCCTTGCGATTGAAATCCGTCATTAAATATTTCGTCATTCATTAAGAATTGAACTATAAATTTTAATAGCCTGTTTAACCTGAACTAATATGCGTGCATGTATTCACACTATATTCCACCTCCCTTGATAAAATATCATGTGTGATCAGAAGATTCTACTTGTATCATAAAATTACAATAAAAACTGATTTCTCGGTGCGTACCATTTCACCGAGACTTCGATGACGTTAATTAGTTAATTAACAACACTATTAATCATGCCTGCTTCACTAATTATCCGATAAATATATTGTATATTACCATAGATGCACAATATACAGAATAACAATTGAAAAAAAAAGTTGTTTATAACAAAGATTTTGGGGTTAGAAAAAGAATTTCGAAAAATTATGATCTTGAGGCGGGAATCGAACCCGCCTCAAGATCATAATTTTTCGAAATTCTTTTTCTAACCCCAAAATCTTTGTACTAATTTTTCTAACATTTATATAATGTTAAAATTAAAATCGAATTGTTTATAACATTTCACAGGGCCAGGTCAAGAGTACCCGAAACTGACCGGCATGCACGATGAGATTGATGAGATTGGATGAAGCGAAAGAAGTATGTAAGGATCGTAGCAAGTGGAAAGAAGTGATCTCTGCCTACCCTTGTGGGTAAAAGGCGTGACGTATGTATGTATGTAGAAAATTATATTTATAATGTTTTCTGAATTCCGTCGTCGTATACCAAAAATTATGATTAAAAATCCGGTCATTCTAAACAGACGTAAGCGCCCAATGACGTCACAGTCACGAAAAATGTCGAAATGACAATGTGGCGTTTGCGGTGGCAAAAATAAAAACATATTATTTGGAAAGTTTGAAATAAATTTTCAGGTAAATACGTTTTAAATTAGTTAAAATTTAAGTCTCGGAAGGATTTTAAATTTATTGTTACTTATTTAATGTTATTTTCGACGATGACAATTAATGACAATGGATTTGATTCATGACCGACAGACATGATATTGATTAATTTCGTGACGTCATCGCATGTTTTTACATTTTATTTTTTTCACTGTAAATAAAAAATTATTTAAAAAAAAGGATTCAGGTTCCATTTTAAAAAATAAGACGAAATCAGGATTGGAAAATAAAGAAACGGTATTTTTATGTTGGGGTTATAATTTTTTATAATACAAAGATTTTAATGGTTAGAAAAAGAATTTCGAAAAATTATGATCTTGAGGCGGGAATCGAACCCGAATTTTTCGAAATTCTTTTTCTAACCATTAAAATCTTTGTACTAATTTTTCTAACATTTATAAAATGTTAAAATTAAAATCGAATAGTTTTTATAATTTTTGTTATAATTTTTAAAATGTTGTCAATTCGTAACGATAGCTGTCAGATAGAAATAAAAATGCAATTGACAAGTTGGTGATGGAGCAGACCAGAATACGACTAGATACTAAATAATATCAATATAAAATGTGGCAGACACCAGAAAGTTAATAACTTTTAACTTTCTGGTGTCTTTCTGTCTATAAAATTGTTAAAATTGTTAGTTGTTTTATTATGATATAGAATACATTTACAAGATTCGAAGACTAGTAGCTAATACTTATCCCTACGATTAATTTAAAAAATCTTTTCGAATACAAATAGAAAAAGTTTTCCCATGCGTCACTAACATTCCGTAGTTGAATCAAAATAGATAAACTAGAACCAGGCTTATTCATCGGTCAAACAAGGCGAACGAGTACAATTAAAAAAAAATATGCAACTTTTTTTCAAATTACGCCAGTCGCGACGTTGCCTTTTTAATAGGGCTTGGACATCGCCCCTCAGGACTAGTTGGAACCATATCCTATTTGGGTAAACTGGTATTGAATCATACGGTGTACTTAGACTCGCACAATAATTACCGCTTATTAAATACAAAAAAGACACATTTGCAAAAAGACTTATAATATTTCGTTTTTAAAATATGACATTAAAACCGAATTTTACAATTAAACGATGGGATGGGCTTTTGAGTTACTTATCTTTTGAATTGCTTTATGTTTACATTCGTCCAACAGTAATTGTTTGAATAATATATTTACACTATGTTAATTTTGATATTCGTAAATATACGGCTATAAATGGATACATTGGGCAAAAAGTGAACACGCTTGCAGTTTTGAAACCATCTACTCGTGCTCAAGCTCCCTGACGAATTCCCAGCCCTTTTATGGAAGGGCAGGGCGTCTTATATTTAGCTCGAGTTAGAAGTCATTAATCTGGAAGTTCAGTATTCATGTTTACCAATACATACTGCATTTTCAGAGTAATTACTTCTATTTTTAAGCATTATTTCCTTATATGTAGGGCTTGTTGGGAATGGATTAACTTAAGACGTAATTTTGCATTATCCATTCCTAACAAGCCCTATATATAAGGAAATAATACTTAAAAATATACATTAATCTTTAATTATGTCTATATCGAACAACGAGTATGAAATTTATATGGATCGTAAAGACAATCATTTCATGTTTCTACCTACATTTTTAAATGGATAACTTACGAGATATTTCTCAAGATGGTACTTAAATAGCAATTACAATTGATCATCCGGTAAGCCGAGCGGCGCACCCGCCGCGCTAGATACTTTAGTTGCGTGTGATGAGCAATTTCACTGAAAACAAATACTTCAGTATTGGCTACCTACGAACGAACTAGCAAGCGTAGAAATTGGGCAGATAAACGTATCTTTGAAAAACTTCTTGTATAAGCTGAATCAAGTTTTGTTTATAATTACATTTCGTTTAATTATAAAGTCAAGCCGTTTTGCCGTGTGGTGACGACAGAGTAGAATACAATTGTCACTACCCCAAATCTCTCCCGTGGGTGTCGTACAAGGCGACTAAGGATAAATCAGTGATGAGGAATGGGCAGCAGCGTTCCTTTTATACCTACCACCTAGCAAAGTACTGCGACTTTTGTGCCCGATAAATGGCAATAGGCTCGCCACTTATTACATGGGACCTAACATAATTGGCGAAGCGTGGGTGCTAGTTCACCTCTGCCTACCCCTTCGGGAATATAGGCGTGAATTATGTATGTATGTATGTATGTATAAAGTCAAGGTATAATAACTAATAAAATAAATAATCATCTAAAGATCCCAATATAAAATATAGACAAATAAATAAGAAGAGGTTTTCTGAAGACATTTTATTTTTTGGGATACATATAATTATATGTTTATTATTTAAGGTTAAAAACATACCATTTCTTACAATTAAGGTTCGATTGAAATTTAGTTAAAGAATTAAGTAAATAGCGTACATAAAATATTGTGCATTTTATACAGCAGTATGGTTTAATACATGTGGTAAGTTTGATTAAAGGAGTGGTTTTTCAAATAAAAAGCATAGGAACTAAGCATAGGATCTTTACTATTTTCTGCCTAGATACAACTGTAATAAACATCACAATTTAATAAAATAAGGAAGTCAAACTAAACTGTTTTAGTATTTACATTGAATTTACAGTACATACAACAGTACAGTATGTACAATAGGCCACTGGGAATGTATACAAAGACTGGTGTATAGACGAACTTTGTTTCTGAAATTTCAAAGCCATTTGCCCCAGGGATGTCTCTATTATTTGCGTACCATTCACGCTTCTGTTCTACTTTATGTTACCTACTACTAAAACTCGAAATATAAAATCTGTGTATCCTAATTTATGTAGTCCCAAAAGAATGGGGGACGAAAATTGTGCATGAATATTAGTTTATGAA
This sequence comes from Cataclysta lemnata, assembly GCA_963931975.1. Lineage (NCBI taxonomy): Eukaryota > Metazoa > Arthropoda > Insecta > Lepidoptera > Crambidae > Cataclysta > Cataclysta lemnata. The sequence goes on from OZ008338.1 coordinate 13,036,348, forward strand.
GAGTGTCGTCGACTCTTCGAAACCCAAACGAAATATAAGGATTGTGTGAAATATCTTCTTCCTGCCCTGTTACTAGTTTATCTGAGGTCGACGCAGTATGTTTCCTCTTCCATTAATATCGGTCAGACGTCATCAAGCCATTCCACTCCTTGTTGATTCAAATCACTAGCACCATGGATGGTATGAATCAAAAGGTAGAGGGTGAGGGTGGTATGATGACGTCTGACCGACATGAATGAAACAGAAAACATACTGCTCTCACCCCAGATAAACTGGGAATCGGGCAGGAAGATGATGATGATGAGGCCGTAGTATACTTTTATTTGGCACAGTGCACCCGCTTTAAACTAACATATTTTGTGAATTGCAATTTTTGCAAGTGTTTAAACTTTAGAATTTATAATGATAAACTGTAATCACTATTTCGTTTTAGGAAAATGACAATTCCTTATTTTAGTAATAATATGTATTTGCGTGACTCGCTATCGAAATACTGAAGTACGTGGCCTACTCTGTATAGAAAACAAAAGAGCGGCAGTGGAACGCCGCCATCGCAGAGTAGAAACTTGCATACAATCACACTTCACAGTCCCTTACTCGCACAAAGCCCGTTTCCGAACCATTTTCTTCCCTGTATTGTAAGTATTGTGACCTATTGAGATGAAATGGATAGGATCTCTGTACAATACAAGACTAGTAACTGTGGTTTTCAAAATAGTTACGATGAAAATGAAGAGATTAACTCTTCATTTTCCTAATTATCGTATCTTTTTCGGAAAATTATATCACAGCGGCAACTATTTACCCGTGCAACCTACAGATGTCCAGCAACAGTTCACATTATACAGTGTGGAAAGAAAGCATAGGCCCTGGAGGGAAAGTACCTTAAATCGTTAAAATAGCTCAATTTACTGAAAGGAAACATTCGTTTATTTTTAAAAAGAAATATAACTGCATTCACAGAATTCTCAAAAAGCTTACCCGAACCGGGAATCGAACCAAGTAAAAAATCATTAAAATTAACACTCACCATTTTATTTTACTAATCGATGCAGTCGATGTCAACGATGATTTTTCACTCAGAAACATACAATACGGTCTTAGAAAAAAAAATGCTATTTCAAATCTATCATTTGTTTTACTCACGAATCAAATCAAACTTTTATTTTATTATTGTTGCTCGCGATTTCTGTTGGTAATTGGAATTTAAAAATGAAAGTTAGAAAATGGAACGTTTATTTGTTTACGGTGTAGCATTTTAAGACAATTTTGAAATTTGAACGAACATCTTGGAAATTTTTATCGATTTTGTTTTGTTTTGCCACCATTTCGTAATAGGTAAGTTGTTTGTGATATTAATTATTAAAATAATGGCGTATCAAGACTAAGTGCAATTCATCTAATAGAAGCATACATTTTAAACTATAACGATTAAAATTAAGCCCTTTAGTGGTGTGGTGAAAGGTATCCGAATTTACCATACCACTGACACAAATAACGTCGAGTCGAGAAAAGTTCTGGAGCGAATGGTAAAAAACTTAGTAGGTAAATGTTGGAGGTTTAAAAAACATTTATTACGAAGATCACAAGAACATCGTAATCTGCACTTTTTCATTATATTGGCCTCTTGGTAGGTGATATTTTTCTTCAATATTAGTTTATTTCTTTCAATTCTTATAAAATAAGATTGAGATATAAGTAAGGATTGTGAGTATTCGAGAGTAACAGTAAAATAAATGTTAGATTTCATGTTTCTTTTTTCTAAAACCCTATGTTTCTGAGTGATAAATTATCGTTGACTTGACATCGACTGCATCGATTAGTAAATTAAAATTATTATTAATTAAAAGTTTTCTTTGGTGTAGGCAAAACCGTAGTATTGGAGCCTTGCTTATTTCCTGGATTGATCATTGATTTATCCATAGTCGCCTTGTACGACACCCACGGGAGAGATGTGGGGTGGTGACAATTGTATTCTACTCTGCCGTCACCACAAGGCACCCAGGGCCTATTGACGAAATGCCAGAAACATTTAAAATATTACTGTTAATAAGTTAATTATAACTAACATTACCAACCTTAAATCCTGCAGTAAAGCTTCCCCTTGCGCTAAGGTAGCGGCACAAGCATCGAGACTAGCCGCCCGATGTTGTGCACATTGCTCGAGCGCCCGTCTCGCCGCCTCGGGGGTATCGTCTGTGGCGCACACTCCGCCACCACTGCGTAGAGTTTCCAGCCATTGCACCAACTAAGATGGAAAAAGACAGATGTGTCGACATAACCAAGCAACAAACATACAACACGTCACAGTCAGGATTTCAGAAGCTGAAGTGCGATCCAAACGCCGGTGACAAAACAATTAAGACGCCGCTCTACTCGGCGTAGAGCGTTGTCTCACCTTAACAATGGGATTGAATCGCATTTAAAGTTGGTGGTAAGGTCCGTTGCCGGACTATACCAAGTTTGCACATTGAGCGAGGTGGATAGCTAGCAGTTGACAACAGTTAGATAATCATGGTAGACCGCCAGCCGACTAACCCCCGAATCCAGAAAAGCTAATCAAAGTTTGATTTTTTTTCCTTGCAAATTCTGACAGGTATTGTCCACTTAACTTTTTAAGCAGTACCCAAAATTTGAGTAGCGTTTCTGTATTCTGAGGTAAATGGCAAGTCGAAAGAATGGATGAAAGGAGAATGAAAAAAAGGATTTACATGGCGAAAGTAATGGAGAAATGGAAAGGGGAAGGCCTAGGCGGATCTTTCATAATCAAATTGAAAGTCTATTAAAAAAGGGCCAGGTCAAGAGTACCCGAAACCAACGGGCACGCATGAAGAGATTAATGAGTTTGGATGAAGCAAAAGAAGTATGTAACGATCGTAGCAAGTGGAAAGAAGTGATCTCCGCCTACCCCTGTGGCAGAAAGGCGTGACGTATGTATGTTTGTATGTAATAAAGCATACCTCTTTCTCGTGTGTGTAGAGCAGCACAGCTAGGTCGAGCCTGCGCCGGCGGCGGTCGACGCGCGCAGCGAACGCGGCCACGTGCGCCTCGAGGTCGCGGGCCACCCCCAGCACCTCCTCAGGGTCGCACTCGCCAGACCGCGCCAACTCCTCCGCCGCCGCCAACAACTTTTCCGCGTTCGTGTACGTGTTCTGATAGAAGAGCGTTTAGGATAAGTACACGCGAAATGCACATCAAAATTTCAAAACAGCTACATGGGTAAGATCAGTATACACTAAAACTACATCAAAACAAAACAACTACATGGGCAAGCCTTTGCCACGTCTCTATAGTGTGATCACTTATCTGAAACCTCTCTACGGGTGGCCAACAGCGTTTTTAAAGTTCGAACTATCCCTGCATCGCTGACAGGGGGACAGACCATACTTTTTTGTCCGTTCTGTCACCCCAGGGGGATAAAGCATAGTGAGATCGGAATAATTCCTTCATTCAATGTTTGTGATTATTAATATAAATGAAATCGTACAATGTCTGAGATTATTGATATTGCATGATTTATATTTCAATTAAAATATAATTTACCGAAAACAGTCAATAAATAGCCTTATTATATTATAACCATTGCGTAAGAGAGGTTTGAATTAAGCGGTCTAACTATACATCATCAAACGACATCGGATAGGGCAGAGGGATGGTGTTAACATTTAGGTACGTTGCGGTATAATCTTATAGTAGTGACGTGACAATTAGCGCTTGCGGTCGAAACTAAGCACTCCCGAGGTTACACTAAGACAATGTATATGCATGACAACAACATTCATACATAGCCAAGGGGACTTCGTGAGATGGAATTATAAATGCTTCGCAGGAATCAGTCGCTCTGTAGGTACTGAGCTCGTGGGAGAAATAAAAAAAAACAACAACAAATGTATTCGATCTTATATCGCAAAACAACCATTAATAGAATGATTAATTAACTAAACCTTTTTAATAAACTAGATTTTTATTATCAGCTAATATAATATTTATTTCTGCGATTGTAGAACTCTACTTCTAACGTTAACATAATACTTACTTGGGCTACATTTTCAAAATGTTCATGAGATTTTTGATAGACCCTTGCTTTATGAAGATTTCTTCCCACCCCAGTATTTTTCTGCAAGAAAACTTCACCATGATTCGCCAACCAATCCAGCACCTGAAACAAACGTAGTATTTTACATACATACATAAATCACGCACCCCCCGAAGGGGTAGGCAGAGGTGAACTAACATAACTGGCGAAACGTGGGTGCTAGTAGTATTTAAGAATTGAGAATTATTATTGACAACACAGATTGAAAGAAAACAAGACAATTTTATTTGGAATAGAATCTTTTACTAGAAGCGATCGAGAGAGGGCGGTTGTGGTCGACGACGTAGTGGCTTAGCGCGCTGGGTATGCGATTGCGTAAACTAAGCAATTTTCAGTGATTAGATGGGTGACCAAAAAGTACTTCCAGTATGCCTGGGAAATCACGTTAAGACGTTGGTCCCGGCTGCATTACGCACCAATCTGTACCGGATCAGTGGGTGGGTTATGGGTACTTTAACAATGAGTTGTGTTTAGAGTTGGTGGTAAGGCCCCTGTGCCCCAGCAGCAGGCATTAAAAGGGTTGGTGATGATGATTACGTCTAGAAAAGACACCTACTAGGACCATCGCTTACCTGCCTACAATCTTCTTTGTACAAAAGTAACGCGAGCCTCTGGTGTAGCTTGAGCCTCGCCTGGTGGTACCTCGCCTCGAGCGCTCTGTGGTGACCCAGTATCTGGTGTATCACTGCGAGCACGTGGTTGGCACCGGAACTGTAGTCAGCGGCGGGATCACCACCACTACTGCCGGCTGTGCTCACTGACCCGTCACTTTGCTGTTACATCATTGAACAGTCAATAATGGATATATGCAATTCCAAAATACAGTTATAAAATAACAATAGCATTATAGCAAATAAAAAAAATGTATGTCAGTGAATCAAATCAAATTAATAACTAAATACCCTTACATAAATCACACCTATATCCCAAAAGGGCTAGGCAGAGGTAAACTAGCAATTTAATTTTATATGACGATACACGTAAGTTCGTCCTATTTTTCCCTTAATGTAGATAATATTCTCCAAGTGACAAAAATAAACAGAACATAGCAAACTTTTTTTCGGAGAAATGTTACAGTAAACTACGAAAGATTAAACATAACAGAAAAATTTATCAAAACTCATACCATATCAGCGGGATCCGTCTGATGGCACACTTGAACCAAATGATCCAGTTGGTATAATAACTTTTTGCTTGTAGAATGAACCTGTAGGATAAAAAAATGTAATGTATATAAATTACTACTGTAAAATCTGTCAGTCAATCACATTTGGTTACTGGATATGTAATGATAGTACAATATCGTATTTTAAATTAAAAAGTATTAAGTAGAGCACGACAACGATATTTTTATTTAGGATTTGTATATCAATTAAGTACTTTAAAACAATATAAATTTACCAAATGAGTGAATGTAATTTTGTATTATTACTGCAAACGAGTTATGTGACGCATGACAGACAATTCTACAAACCGATTCTTTAATTCGCATAAAAAGTATAACTACATAATATTATAAAGACTTGATCATGACGTAAACAACTACCTACCTAATAAACGTACGCGCTTCTTGAATCAATTTTTATTTATAATTAAAATCAACAAAAATGGACAGTTAAACAGTTTGACTTTGTTTACATTAATATTACAATACTAATAAATCTTCTTCTTCTTCCTATAATTATGTTATAATATTACATATTTTGTTTGTACAGTTATAGGTACCTATCATCATTACTTTCCAGAATTCGTTCCATCTTAGCGACACTACCAAATGCTGTAACGACCTGTATTCATAAAAAAATAGATTTTCTTCGTAAAAAGAATAAATTACTTGCTTACCTCTGTATACGCTTGACACATGTGCTCGTACAACTGCCGATGCCTTTGCGCATGCTGCTCAAGCGCACGTGGGTCATTGCAAGGTGCTCCCCCTTGACCGGTCGCCAGTTGTAACGCCACAGCGCACTGGGCCCCCCAGCCACCCACGGCAGACGCATACGCCTCAGCCTTATGGTGGAATACGACTGACAGGGACAACACGGCTGACCGTTCTTCGAGACCTAAAAACAGTTTCTTAATTAAAACTTATAAACCAATTATTAATGATGATCCGAGACAGAAACAAAACATTTGGATTACAATTTCAAATTGTTGTTTCGTGTAGATTATTCTTTTGACCAGTTTATGTAAAAAAAATTGTAAAAAATACCAGTTGATGTAATTTATATACCTAATACTTATTTTCGATTTCCTTTGCATTTTTATATATCTTTGCTATTTTTACACGAATAATAAATTGTGATGGTTTAGTTTCGTATCCCTAATCATCGACTCAATAACTGCAAAATTACTGAATCTATACTAGAAGGTTATTTTATGAATATACTTGTAGAACCTCAAAACTGCATACAATGCTAACATAGTTTCGTATACTATGCCCTATTAATGGAAATAAATGTAATTAATAAAATTAATAATACCCTCACCATAACTTAAAAGTATTTATGTACGTTGTTGTACCTAAGTCATTGTCATAGCTAGTTTATCTATTTTCATAACTAAAAATAGATAAACTAGCTAGCTGATGAAGTAAGCAGTCGGTGTTTTGAAACTGCAATCATTTATTTGGTCAGTGAAACGTAAAAACTTGCATTGCATTATCATATTCCATTTTCGTCATCGAATTATAGTTTTTACCTTTGATTCGACTAGACGTAGTTTCTATTCACAATCAAGAAATTATAAAACAACAAGTATAAATCAATTGAGAATAATATTTTATTTAATGGTTCTTCAATACAGTATTTGTAGTAGTAGGATGCGGGTGATTAATTGACACTTTATTTTTTAAATGATACTCAAGTGTCTAGTAGAAACTAACAATAAAACTAAATTACTAATTAAAACTGTTTCGTGGCAATTTCATTTTCGTTTTAGTGTCTATGATAGCAGCTCCGTAAATAATTTATAACATAAAAACTAAGGAGGTATTCAAGGTAGTAACATTTATTAATGTACCTGCAGAAAGCTGCTTGTAAGCCCGTTCCAGACGATGCGCAAGCGCTGTAATATGCGCTTCAGCATAATGTCGCTTATCGCCCAGACGACGCGCAGCCGTAGTAACTCGTGCTACACTAGGTCTACCGCCACCAGTGCAGGCCGCTGCAAATCTGTAATAAAATAATGTAATGATCAACCGGTCTAAGCTATTTATATTATTATTATTCATCGAAAATTGTTTACCTGGCATGTTCCTCCTGGAGGCGTTTGGCAGCTGCACATGATCTTCCTATTTCGACATATGTAGCAAGAAAAGCCGTTCGGTGGTTCACTATCCATTCTAACATCTGTCAAACATACAATCATTAGTAACACCAGTCTAACGTAAAATTTACGGGCAAATAAATTTTATTATTGGTTTAATTTTTTGTTACCTTCTCGCAGTCTTGTTCGAATAGGCGCAATTGGAAGCACTGGTCTAGCTGCATCTTTTTATGCTGCCATAGTTTGTGGGCGTGCGTGTGCGCAGACCTAACACTGGACAGTTGCGATCGCACAGCGCTCGGCGAGCCGCAATGGAAGGCGACGGGCTCGCCGCCACTGCCGCTCGCTTCGGCGCATGCTGCCTCAGCAGCCTCGAGCCGTTGTAGCACACGCTCCCCTAAATATTATATCGATTAGTGAATTGTCAACTTGCCTTTTCAGCAAGGAACTTAAAATTATGTATATAAAACCAGGTTTTAGATTTCAATAGATGAACAGTACGACTCGGTGTCAATGAACACAATAACTACTACATTAAAAGGTGTAAAATGTGCAGGCGTTAATGTCATTATTTAATTGACACAATAAAATAGCTATAATCGCTCTAGTAATTATCACATTGAAATTTTGTACCTTCGTCGTCGTAGTACCACAAACAATCAAAACACATTATCACTAAAACTCGGACACGCATCAACACAAGTGGCCATCATCCTCCAACATGCTGCAACGACAACTGATGCCCGGTATAGTAGCGGGGTACGGTCGCTGTTATACAACCTGTAACCAGCCTTTGGGCCACCGGTCCGGACTGGTGTGCGGAGCGCTCGACCGCAACAAAAAAATACCATTACGCGATCAGCGTGTATCCAGTGTCATTATTGCACAATTCGACGGTTTATGCTAGACATTGGAATTGGACCTAATTGCTTTATAAAATATGCTTATAGGTACCTGAGAAAGCATGACAATAAGACCGCAATAGCTACGTAGGGCGTATAGTGAAGAACTCTCATAAGTAGTACCTATACTTTCTAAAACGTTAGTGAGAATATAACTGGCTTTTTTAAATCTTAAATCTCTATTATGTTTCTTTCTGTATACAAGGGATTGAAGTATTTTTCTGTATTATATACAGTACAATTGACACATTTGCAGAAGAAATGTGAAAAATAAAAAGAAAGATGAGTATTAATGAATGTTGACTACCTACGTTACTTTTTAATGCTACAGTCATCAGCCATGATATATCTGCTATTTCTGATATTATTATGATATACTTTAAAAAAGTAACAAAATTATTTACAATGACAACTAGTCAATATCAACTGCTAAAGGCTATTAAAATATAGTAAACAGATAAAAAAAATGGCACCTATGGTTTTATTTAGGGGCAACTAGGTAGGGACACTTCATTACTCACCTTGAGCTTCAAGCTCGTCGACGGGCACCTTTCCCAAGCGTTTGCTGATGTCGACGTGAGCGTCGATGGCTCTGCGGGCGCCCGTCACATCATCCGCAAAGTCCGCTCGGGCCACATCCTCTTGCAAGTCGTCCAGCCTGTCTATAAGCTCACCGGCTTGCCACATGAGTTCTTCTAAAGCCTGAGCAGCGAAACATAGTACAATCAAAAAGAAACCTGACGGCAATAACGCATGAAGACGATCGCGAATGCAACCAGACCGGCCACTAATCCACAAGATAGAAAATAAGTTTCGCGCGCTCGGTTCCGTTATTAGTTACAAATTATAATATGCAGCACTGTTTTTTAAATGATAAACAGGTTTCTAAATCTAACTTGGTATAAATTTGTTTTCCAATTCTGTGAGACTTCTGTCATCTACATAGGTATTATGCAGATTAATTCTTGTTACAAATATGGATTACTTTATATGGATATTTATGAATTCAGCCTCACAAACATATCTTGACTTACCAATCTCAAATCTATCCATTGTGTATGATCGTATTGAAGTGTGCCTTCTAAATCTGTTGTCACTTGTGAACTATCTATTACTTTAGAAAGTGCTTCTAAGCTAATCATGGTTGTCTGAAAGAAATTATTTCATATAGTTAGAATGTGAAACTTATATTGGCTTATCAATTAACATTTTTATAGATAATTAACATAATACATATAATGTATTATACATTATAATAACATGATAATAGCTTACTTCAAACTTGTACTTATGTGCTCCTATCGTTGTGCGTTGCTTTTGCCAAAAATTGTCAGGTTTTACAACCAGTGCCTGATGGACGGATGAGGGGAAATGTTCTTGGAGAACTTTTAGAATTGGTTTTATTGCGGCCCATGCTGAACCTCTCATGTCTATCAAAATGGTAAACCCATGAGATCGAACATTGTCACTGTAACAAACAGGCAATAAAAATGTAAATATAGTTTAGTGAAAGATACATAGTAGGATAGCATAGTCAGATACAATCGCGACTAATTTCCCAATGGTAGGATAATACTCGAGATATTTCAACATATCACTATTTGACTAGAATAATATTACTTTAACACCTTATTGTACATTATGGTTTTGCAATAAAGACGTTGAGTATTAAATTAAAGCTAGGCTTAGCTTAGTCAACGTTAGACTGGTGAATTGCCTCACGGCAGACACTCTCCCCTCCTAAAGGGTTGGAGGGACACTGGAGTATTTTAGTGGGTTAGTCCCACCAATCCCACACACACCTAGCCTAGCTAGCGGCTGGTATGGTGCGGCAGCATTCCACTCCGATTAGAAACAAGGCTTAATTGGCCAATGTTAAATTGATACGGAAATTGAAACAGATTTCAAAATTCCTAATGCTTGAGTATTTAAAATTAGATGAAAATGTTAGCCACATTAAATCTCTGACCTATACCTGCCTTGTAAGAGCTTGTGTACAGAAAACTGCAAATTGGCGCAATACGAATTCGCAACGCAAAAAACTAGAACATAAATTACTGAGATGCGATTATTGGTGCGGCAGGGCGGCGAAATAAAGAAGAATGAAATTGAAGGAATGCACGATGTGAATCAATTTGCAAGTTCAAGTTCAAGGAGCGGAGGATAATATCTACCTCTAATAACTTTATAACTGGTCAAACAAGGGCAGTATAGATCAGAGATATAATGTGATTAACAATTTCATCTAATTTCGAATGCTCAAGTTTAAGGAATTTTGAGATCAGTTTTTATTTATTCATCCGTTTTTAATGTCACTTATTTTACGCCTTCATTTTGGGTGTTTGGACGTTACAAACACATTATTTGTAATGAAAGATTACGTCAAATTTATCTCATCATGTATATGTATGTGTATCAGAAAGAAAGTACACATAATCGGTGATATAATGATAAAAACTAAAACTGTCTTCATAAAGTATGTAGACTTACACAGAATATCGCACAGAAATTGTTTCCTGCATACACTAATTGCCTGTATCTTGGAAGCTAACAAAATGTTTGAAAACTGCGGCGGACAAACAATGAAGCTGAAGTGCAACTTGTAACAATGTCAAGAGTCTTTTGTTTTATGCTAAAGATAGGTCATGTGGGATCTACCGAAAACATAATGGAATATTGTATACTGATAAAATGAAATCAAGTTCATATTAATATACTATACTTATGCCATTTGTTTTTACATTTCACAAATTTATAGTTCTTTCTCTTAAAATTTTGACTTTGACTTATCCTACACAATAATTATAAATTTACATAGTATATATAGTACATAGTACATTTATATAGTACATTTATTTAAATAATTGCTTTGTTATGTTCAATCACTACCACCACAATTTTCACTAGCACATTCAAATTTGAAGTCGCACTTAGATCAATTTTTTAGAACTGAAATAGACTATAATCTAGCCATTATAATGAGATAAAAAATTTAAACAGTTTTGATATGTCTCTTTATCAACGACATGAATTTAAAAATAAGAAAGATGTATTTTAAAATACATCATCCATTTTAGAAAGTTAAAATGATTAGCTACTTCGAGAATTAGGTATTATAAATTTTTATTTTTGTATTTTATATTTAAAGACTCATCAACATTGTTTACGTTCTTTATCACGTCGCAGTGGCCTTACTGTAGTGTATGCTCGATGGTTCCTCCACAAAATGATAAAAATTACCGTCAGAGGGGTAAATAAAATGAAATACAATTTTTATTAACCAACAATCCAATATTGTGCCGTGTGGTAACGGCAGAGTAGAATACAATTGTCACCACCCCAAATCTCTCCCGTGGATGTCGTACAAGGCGACTAAGGATAAATCAGTGACAAGGAATGGGCAGCAGCGTTCCTCTTATACCACCCAGCAATGTAATGCGACTTTTGTGCCTGGTAAATGTCAATAGGCTCGCCACCTATTACATGGGACCTGACATATTTGGCGAAAAGTGGGTGCTAGTTCACCTCTGCCTACCCCTTTGGGGATATAGGCGTGATTTATGATAGAGAAAAAGTTTCTTAGGAACAGTGATTTTAATTTTAGATTAAATATAAATGGTATTTAATTTTGTTTTAATCTTAATAGATTTGGAGATACCGGATTTTATAAAAAAAAAATTTTTGTCGTTTCGATTGTATGTCACTATATACAAACCAAAAATTTTATGAAGAACATAGGTCTACAGTTGCTAGAAGTTGTTGAAATTGCTTGAAATTAGCATTATATTATATATTGGTGCTGCACAACACAGGTTCTTTGCATGCTCGCTAATGGACCCTCAAGGGTCATAGAAAATTTTGTAGAATAAATTTTAATGATACTACATACATACTAACCTAGGTATACTCATTAAATAATGTAATAGTCTTCTATAATCATCTGGTGCTACTCTATCCCGGCGGGAGTTAGAGGGGAACCATATGATAGGCCCTCCACGTCGATCACGACCTCCAGTCAATGCCGCCACCCGCTCTTGGAGCAGTGGCAGGACGTCCAGCGCACGCGCTGATGCGTCCATGGCTGACCCTCCTCAATGATTGCTGTAGAAAATCCTGTGAAAACAAAAAAATATATATCCATTTAAAAAAGCTACAACTATTAGTTTTAGCAACTAAAAAACATTCAAATCATTCTAAACATTAAATTTTATTTATCATGTACGGCTGAACCACAGATATAAAATTGAAATTTTATTAGTGCTTAGTAAGTATGAAGTAGAGCCTATTTAAATACAAAAATTACACCTTTTGATCCCTAGAAGGGGTAGCTAGTAGTGTATGAAGACCCTCAGTTCGCAAATTGTTTTTAACTAATTCCCATTCAATAAGAGGCGAACCTACAGCCATCCACAACATTGATTGTAGTATTACTTGGGACTTAATTTAGTAACCAAACAGTAATTTAGTAACATAAGATACAAGCATCCTTGCATTTGCTAGGTTCATAATATATTTTTATTTATAAATATTGTATATAATTAAATAATATTAGGTAAAACTACACAAACTCAGATAATCTTAGCTACAAAACAAATACTTAAGTCCATTACATCACCATTTCACCCTGTTAGATTTTGATTGAACCAAACCTACAAAACAAATAGCATATTTCTTTTAACTTACTACTAAAATCAATGTATTTACATCTTAACACAATTTATAGTATGATACAACTAATTATGTCAAATGAAGGTGTTAATATACTGCTGCTTTCACCTTCAACAATATATTATAGGCGTGATTTATGTAAATAAATTGTTATGACTGATAGGATGTAGAACAATCAAATATGCTCCAATTACTAGCTTATGAAATATATAGATATCCAATGACTTAAATGTTTCTAGATCTCTTTATATTTACGTCATCAATAATTGCTGTAGAATCTATGTGACTACAACTATTGACAAACGCATAATTGATTAGAATATTGTTGTTTATACGGCATAATAATATATTTGTACATAGTTAATAAATAAATTAAAATTTGTTCCTGTAGTATCCAAAACACTTATGCTACTTACTTTAGGCTAGCTGATAGGAGTGTGTTAGAAATGTTTATTTTGTTTAATAAATGTGAGTGTCATCTTGGTTGACTTATATTATCCATATCTAAAATATTATTTCAGTTTAGAATGGATATTAAAGTTAGTTTCTGCATCTATATGCCTCCTGAAACCATCCAACCTAAATTTCTACTAAGTAGCTACACAACAATTTCATTAATATGATGTCTATTGAATTAATGTAATAAAAGTTTGTTATAAATGTATGAACTAAAGCTAAAGTCACGTTAAAGATAGTTATGTTATTAGTAGGTAATAAGTTTATAACAAAATTCAAAATAAGTACCTATTACTTAGTTTCTTTGTAAGTCGTGACCAACGCCGAGATAAAACTTCTATCTCGTGGGCACACTACGCGTAGAGCATTGCGTTAATTAGATCCGATATTGGATGCTTTGACGAGCCAGCCATACAGCATCATATAAACTAATCAACACAAAATTTCCAAAATATTTAATTATAAGTGTACGTTGATGACAAATTATCGCACACATTAATAAAGCTATGTCACAACAAATAACCTCAGGCATTAATTTGAACTAACCGTGATGACTCAAAGGTGGCAGTTAGTCGGGTATAAAAGGTTCAGCACGCATTATTGTCACTGTTGTTACTTCCACTAAAATATTAGTAAAAAATATATTCATTACTGCCCTATTATTTAACAAAAACACACAAATGAATTGGATTGGACATCTATGACAGACAGAGGAACACCACCAACCAACCAACCACCACAATGGCGCGCTAGAGATGTCAGATTGTAAAACCGTATATTTTTATCAGAAATACTGAAATACTACTCGATTATGAAGTAATAATAGAAGATAGATTACTAGGTAATATATTGTTTTAATAAGGTTGCCTTTATTCCAGCAACCACAACTATAATAATTGATAAAACTTAACAACATAATTTTATTCCAGTCGAAATCCAATTGACAACATTTAAAAAATTATAACCCCCTTAAAATAAAAATACTATCATCATCAGTATCACCCACCTCCGGCCCCGCCAACAACAAGAGCACATGAGTAAATAAACCGAACAGAGTAAAAGTTTTCATCCCCGAGGCCCCTGTTCCGGAGAACCCCGAATACGGAGCCGGAACGGGGGCCGTGGGTGTGCGGGTGGCGGGGGCGAGCATCAGTAGGCCTATTCCCTAACTTTTTTTGACAGTTGAAAGTGATGGAATAGGCCTACTGGAGTGCCCCATCCCCGCGCCCCATCGTCTCTCATACCGAGAGATGATAGCGTACGCACTTGTCGCTCGGAAACGGTCAATCAGCTTCGCGTCAAGTTCGTTTATTTTCTGTGTGTTTAATTCTGTTGCTAGGTAAAACAAATCTTGTTTATGTCAAACAAATCAAACAAACATAAAAAAAATCTGTCTGACCTAGCAACAAACAAAAACTTAAAAGCGAGGACGTCACAGTCGCAGATGTATATATTAAAACGTTTGCCTTCCAAGATGGGAGAGTAAAAAAGTTATTATGGACAAGATAACAGATGGCGGTCATAAATCAAATCCAATATCATTAAATTGTCATCGTCGAAATTAAAGTAAAGTACGTTTCATCGTATAGTTCCTATGCCGTCAAGTTGGTAGTATTGTAAGAAAATGATACCATGTAAATTTTATTGTCTTACCTTTAATTCAGGGAGATTTTTGCAACTAACCATATAAACAAAATATGCATCTATCTTATTATGTTACTTATAACTACTAGCGGTACTAAGTAGTAGTTACATATTAGTTTTTTTTATGAAAGTCATATCGCAAAGCTCATGAAAATTTGTGAGAACAGTTCATGATATTAATCGTATGATAGAAATTAGATAGATAACGATAAATTTGAGTGACGTAAGAGGATAGACTCATTAAGTAAATAAAGGTTAAATTATAATAAAATATTATATTTATTATGGTTAACAATAATTGTGTGATGACATTTATATAATTGTGTTCATCTAAGCCGTGTGGTGACGGCAGAGTAGAATACAATTGTCACCATCCCAAATCTCTCCCGTGGGTGTCGTACAAGGCGACTAAGGATAAATCAGTGATGAGGAATGGGCAGCAGCGTTCCTCTTATACTACCGTCCTGACAATGTACTGCGACTTTTGTGCCCGATAAATGGCAATAGGCTCGCCACCTATTACATGGGACTTGACATAATTGGCGAAACGCGGGTGAGAATTCACCTCTGCCTACCCCTTCGGGGATATGGGCGTGATTTATGTATGTATGTATGTATGTGTTCATCTAACATGTCTACATTTGATATTTCCTCACTCTTGTCAGTTGTTAAATCGTTATTAGTACTAATTATTTACAGTTTTAAAACCGAAATAAATATATTTAATTTATTTATCAAACACTTAATAAAACTGATACAGGTAACTCAATATAATAGCGGCAATCCGAACTTATACAGACTAATATGGGTTATGCTTGACCTCCTTGACATTATTTGGGTCGCATGTAGTTGCTGGGACCTGTTGTGCTGCTGGTTTGTAATTTCCCGATCGATCTCCCCATCTGCTTGCACAAATGAACCTATGTACTGGAAATTGGAGCATTCCGGCTAGATTAATAGGTATTGGACCAGAGTCACCACCAAAATCACAGAACATAAATTCTGTTTTTTTCCGGTTCACTCTTAGTCCAAAAATTCCCTTACATCTGTAGCCATTCTTCCAATCTGTTCTGAATCTCTAGGCCATTCTCCGTTACCAGCACAAAGTCATCCGCAAAAAGCATGCACCAAGGAGCCTCTTCTTGTATATCCGACGTAAGAGCGTCCAATATTAACAAGAAGAGGTTAGGGCTCAGAGCCGAACCTTGGTGCAAGCCGACTGCCACATTGAAGCTAGTAGTAGTACTAGCAGTAGAGCGGACTTGGGTACTACATCTGTTGTACATAACTCGGATCAACCCCACATACTTCCCAGGCACACCTTCCTCCTTCAGGGCCCACCACAAAACCTTACGAGTTACCCGGTCGTATGCCTTTTCGAGGTCTATAAAAACCTCACAAGGTTTTTATGTGCACGTCTGTACTTCTCGCACAGTTAGGGAATTGCGAAAATGTCATCTGTTGCTCCCCGACCAGGCATAAAACCGTACTGGTTTTGTGACACTTCATACTCCTCTCTCAGTCTTCGTTCAATTGCTTTTTTCCATGCTTTCATACTATGTGACATTAGCTTTATTCCCCGATAGTTGTTACACTCAAGAACATCGCCCTTATTTTCAAAGATGGGTACCAAAGTGTTGGTACACAATTCATGGGGTAGCTCTTCTTCTCCTGTAACAACTGATTGAAGAATAAAGCTAACCATTTCCATCCAATAATTTTTAATCACTTCCATACTTTTACAGGTATATCATCTGGTCCCGCGGCTTTCCTATTCTTTATTCTACTTATACATCTTTCACTTCATTCACTGTAATCTCTTTCACTAATCCTACATTTACTGGCATTTCAGCTAACACACCATCCCAATCGTTTTCTTTATTCATCAACCTTTCAAAATATCCCTTCCGTCTTTCCCTTATTTTTCTATCATCTGACAGAACCTCTCCTTCTTCATATTTTATACATTTAATTTTTGATACATCCGTCATTCTTTCCCTTGCTTTGGCGAGCCGATATTGATTTTCTTGGCCAGCTGGAGTGTCCAAGGCGTCGTAGAAAGTGCTGATGCACTTGCAACGGCGACGGCCTTTTTGGCTTTTTTCTTACATTCATCATACTCCAACTTCTTCATTTCTTTCATGTAGCAGTATTCAGTGATGGGAATCATCACCAATACTCTGCAATTCTTTGAATTTATTCTTCTTATCTTTCAAAGCCTTCCTAACTTCTTCCGACCACCACCACGTTTCTCTCTCGATCACACCTTTGCCTTTTGTCACCCCCAATACAGCTTTCGTTACGTTTCCCCCATATTCATTTACCCTTCTCTCATACATATCTCCCTTTTTCAATAATTTGACACTCCCTACACGTTTTTTAAATTCATTCGCACGTCATCCTTCTATAGCATTTGCCATTTTATTCTTGGAGGGGCCGTTCTTTCCTTTTACTTTACTGTATTTGACCTCATTGATTACTTCCGTTATTAAAAGTCTGTGCTGTGTGACCAAGTCTTTACCCGGTACGACTTAACAATTTTTGACGATGTTTAGATGATTCCGTCTTATAAGGAAGTTCAATTTGAGTCTTATGGTTTGCCCTCTACCATTCGGGTGCCCGAAGGTGCCTATTGGTCTACACCGGGCAATTTCCCTTAATCGACTTTTACAACACTACTGAGATGAGTCGGGGCTAGCACGTTCTGCGTTATTTTTTCACCCCCAAGCCAGCGCGAACTACTATTTAATTATATATGATTTGCGATTGATTTACACCTCCTTCTTCACGTATTTTACGATACACACTGACAACAATATTTCTCCCTTGAGATCGAAGTGGTGTTTTCGATATTTTCACATTAACTATATTTTGAGAAAATACACAAAAATCTTTTAGCACTTACAAACCTTGTCATTTGATTTGACAGACGTCAGTTGACGTTGCCATATCAAAATCCTGATTAAAAATAAACAAATAATGCCATGAGATTCTGTTAGACCTATATTGTTCAGCATTGCATTAATAAAGTGAAAAGTTAAAGTAAAAGTTAGACTAGTGAGAATTTAATTTTATAAAATGAATAGCAGCTTGCACGTTTCATAATTCTTAATATTGATTAGTCAAGAAACAAATAATAATATTAATTGATTGTAATTTAGTTTTATAGTTATAATATTGTTATAGTTATTTAGGATATGAATCATTATAATAATATGATTATACTATGCTATGGATCAAGAAGTAAGAAAATAAATCATTATCATCATCATCGCTCTGCCCTTATGCCTAATCCCATCTTATTTGGGATTGCGCGCAGTATGTCCTCTTTTTCTATTATCTTCTGTCATTCGTCATCTCCTCATTTCCATCCATCACCTTCATATCACACCTCACACAATTCATCCATCTTTTCAGTAGTCTTCTTCTACTGAGTCTGAAAATAAATTTATTTTATTTTATTTATTTATAAAACGAGTAGATTATTCGCTGATGCGATGATAGCAGCAACGGAGACAGCAGCTGTAGTGACAGAAGAGAATGGTACTACTGCAAGCAAGCAATAAGCACGGTAACTACTTACTGTATAAAAACAGAAACAAAATAATAATATAATTGTGTAATGTGTCTTACATATTCCTTATTTTACTTGATTGAACTGCTTATATCTATCATTATTGGTCAGAGTGTAAAGTGTTGCTGCATACATACATACATACATATATCACGCCTTTCTCCCACAGGGGTAGGCAGAGATCACTTCTTTCCACTTGCTACGATCCTTACATACTTCTTTCGCTTCATCCAATCTCATTAATCTCTTCATGCATGCCCGTCAGTTTCAGGTACTCTTGACCTGGCCCTTATTTAATAGACTTTCAATTTGATTATTAAAGATCCGCCTAGGCCTTCCCCTTCCCATTTCTCCATTCACTTTCGCCATGTATATCCTTTTTGTCAGTCTTCTTTCATCCATTCTTTCTACGTGACCAAACCATGCGAGCATCCCTTTCTCAATCCTTGTCATTACATCTTCTTTCAAACCACACATTTCTCTTATCACACTGTTATACAATCGATCGCTCAGCCTTACCCCAGCCATGCTCCTCAACGCTCTCATTTCTACTGCATTTATTCTACTTTCATGCTTCTTCTCCCATACCCAACTTTCACTTCTATACATTAATGTCGGGACCAGTAGGCCTATTCCCTAACTTTTTTAGACAGTTGAAAGTGATGATCACCGAACTATTTACTCATACATTGCTGTTATCACAGGACAAGTATCACAATAGCATTATAGTAAAGTAGTAATGGATAAGTAAATAGTTCGGTGATCATCACTTTCAACTGTCAAAAAAAGGTAGGGAATAGGCCTACTGCACTCCATTATGAACAGCCATACGAGCCTTTCTGGACACGTTTTGGCTGTTCATAAAAGAGTGCAAAGCCCCGTTTATCATATTCCCAGCTTTCACCCTCTTTTCAATATCACTATCACATTTTCCATCTCTCGTAAATACAGATCCCAAATACACAAACTCTTTCACTTGTTCAACATTCTCACCCGCAATCTTAATTTCACACTTCGTCATTTGTTCATCCCTTTCTTTGTGTTGCTGCATTATAATAAAAGCGCCCTCATTTTATGTCATAGACAAACTGTATATTAGGCTGCATGGCTTTGACCCTTTGCTATCTCTGTGTATGGAAAAGTCATAGTGATGTACTTTGTATTTAGTTTGACATAGTAATCGATTTACTAAATACCGGTTTTCAATCACCGGTCTTATCACAGCTGTTCCTACGAATGTTTATTGATTTTCTGCCTGACGTTAGCCGAAAATTTTTGCGGTGAAGGTATTGGTATTTCTGAAGAAGGGTATCGAAATTACTGCATTTAATATGAAAAACCAAACATAATACTATATCCTTAAATAGGGTAAGTAATATTTAACAAAGTATTGTTTTAACTATTAAAAATAAATACAAAAAATAATATCTAAACAAATGTTCTGCAACAGCTGTATAAAATTGTCGTATTAATTAAATTGTTTACTACTTAAACTAAGCAATTGCGATTAGTAGAATGTCTTTTATAAAATGTGGTAATTTTCTTAGTTATTTTAGTAAAACTTGACCTAATTATTGTCCAGTGTTGCAAAGTGCATTGACCTCTTTTATTGATTGCAATTCGAATTTTATATTGATATCACTTGCGCAAAAGCGAAGTTATGCCAAACGAATATTATCAGAATCCTTATTCATATTAATCATGAAAGAAAAAATACGGAATATGTACCTACTTTGCAGATAAAATCATTTTTGTCATCAATATGGAGTCACCAGAATTTAAATGCATGGATTCAGGGAATTACAAAAAGTATTTTCGTGCCCTATGTTGGAGTTACACCCGGTGAGTATACATTTTGATAAATCCTGATTTCAACATTGAACCATTTTTTCATTTTATTATCAAATTTTACTAAAATTGAGATAAGCAATCTCTTATATTTAATTAAAAATTTGATTACAATAAGTGGAAGATACACACTAACTGAGTTTTTTATAATAGGAAAGTTGAACAAAAATCGAATCAAAAACTGGCCAAGCGGGAAAAACTTCGTCGCTTGCAACAACCCTCAAATGTATTGCCAACCTGTTATGCTCCTGCCATTCTCTGTAATCCGTCTCATTTTGCTGTTTATGCTACTGTTCGACGACTTGTACTTGCACGCTGGATGCATTTGCCTGGAGTGATATCTGACATCTCTGAAGAAAGCGATGAGGAAGATTGTTCTTCTCTATTGCCCATTAGTAAATTATCTAAGGTAATTAAAATCTATCTTAATTTTATTTAAAATTGTAACTAATCTCCTGTTGTATTTTTATTTACTAGAATAAATCTAACATGCCTGAAATTACTGACGTAAATAGTTAATTAAGCTGGGAGATTGACATTGTACAAAAGATCATTTGAATTTTCATGCAAAAGTCTATGCTCTAGAATGAAAAGGTGGTGTGATTACAACACATAAAGTTAGATAGTTTAGATAGTTATTGTTGTACTAAAAGAATCTCTGGACTTAGTGTGGACTATAAACATCATAAAAATTGTATTAATTAATCAGTGTTTATTTTAACAAAAGGGAAAACTACAAGCAAAAAAACGTAACACTCTTTTTGTTTATAAATTCTTACAATGAACATAATTTTGGTAAAAACTAAAGTGAAAATTAACTTAATTAAAATAATAATGTTTTCTTATATTTGCACGAGCACTACACATTTGAAATAAAACAACTTTTACGGATAAGACTCGCGTATAATTTGGTGTTTGGTTTGTTTATTTTAATTAAAATAATTAAATTTACAGGTGACAGGTATTGGTCTGCGTACTGTTTTTGCTCTCATATCAGAAGCGCGCTACACTGCCTCTGAATTTTGTTATTATGCACTTAATGCATTGCTAGACGTATTACAAGGACATGCACCTGAAGAACTGGCTTTCGAGCCTACCGAGGTAAGCTTACTGCTTGATACTAGAATTATAGTTTATTAGATCTGATGATAGCTCATCATAGTATTCTGTTTCTCACATAATATTTTAATCTTGAACAGATAATAAAAGGCCTTCATACTATGTTAATTGAAGTGTCCAGCAATAATACACAATGCAGTGATATGCTTAACGAGCTTATATTGTTAAGTAGTTCCTGTCTTGTTGCGCTGTCTGTAGCGAGAGGCGAAGCCGAGTACATACTCAGTGCTGTTGCTTCGCTTACCATGACGTTGCCAACTCTTTCTGAACACAACTTACAGGTAATTAGATCTTAGGGTCAGTTTACACAGTGACGCGACACGACGATACTTGAAGAGACCAGAGGTTTCGCGGTTCGTGACGCATCGCAACATGGCGAAGCGTGTTTAAAAACATTGGCGAGACGAATTAGCGAGACGCCGTGTGGCGTCTCTATTCTACTGTTGTTCCTCTTCATCTTCTGCAATAAGTCCGAATATAACATATCCATTATAATTTTTACTTG
The DNA here is from genome assembly GCA_963931975.1 of Cataclysta lemnata. NCBI lineage: Eukaryota > Metazoa > Arthropoda > Insecta > Lepidoptera > Crambidae > Cataclysta > Cataclysta lemnata. The sequence continues at coordinate 13,058,427 of OZ008338.1, forward strand.
GGTACTCGACCGAACTGCATCAATTCTACACGAAGTCTGGATGAATAGTTAAGTATGGTCAAGTCGCCACAGGGCGGCCTTAGGTTGCGCCACGTCGCACGGTTGTGCAAGGTGCAACATATTCTGAATTCTCACAATGAAATGATTTCTTGTAGTAAATAAACATAAATGTTGAGTCTCTCTATCAAAATTTGCGCGCAGCGTCGCGTCGCGTCTCGGTGTGGATTGCCCTTAGTCTACATTATTAGTTTGGTATAAAACAACTGAATGTATAAATATTGATATTACTAACTTAACTACGTATGAACTAATTTTTATATCTTTCTTTTAGATACCATCAAACTTAATAACCCTCCAAAGGAGTGTACAGTCAGTTATATTGGGTCCACCATCGCGTAACTTGTGGCTGAACTACGGCGTGCCACATCAGTGCCTCTTTACTAGCTTTCCTGTAGACCTACCCTCTCAGCTTACGGCGGGCTCTTCCGAGCTTGTTGTTCGGTCTCTAGTATCAGATGGGTGCTACCTTTATGTCTATACTTCGAAAGGCCTCCTTAAGATTGGATCAGGATATGGTAGTTCTATAAAACAGCATGTCTACCTACACAAGCCGGATTTTTTCGCTAGTGACCGACATGGCTGGTTAGGTTGTTGTAAGGTAAGACAATAATTTTGTTAATTAATTATAAAGATTAAAAATGAAAATATGTATATTATATTCATATAAACAACCATGTCTCGAGAACAAATGACTGACTGATTATGTACATTACACAAACATTTGGTCATACTGGGATTCGAACCTGGGGTCAGGTCAATAACTAGCGATCAGACCATTCCAACAATCGACCAGATTGGTTGAAATTATTTACAGTTTTCTTAATATTATATGCATTGTTAGGAAATTAAAAAAAATCTCGTTTCAGGATAAGCTATATGTCAGAATCGGTAGAAAGAAGACTGAAATTTATGAAATTGATAAAGAGACATTAGAAATTAAAGCCATGTTACGACTAGATCCCGGTCAACCAGTGCCCATAGAGCCCAAGTCAGCGGTCTTCAGTGATGGCAACCAACTGGGACTGATAATGCTAACGAATTTGGTAAGATTTTTAAACATTTACTGAAGAACTACTAAACTTAACATCAAGTGTACAATTATAGTCTGACAAGTTTGTGCGCGACCCTCCTGCGGGGTAAGAGACGTGGTGGAGGACGCGGCACTAGATGCTAGCGGAGGCGGGTGGGGCGGGGAAGGGGGAAAAGTCGTGCAATACGTGTTATAAGTCAAAGTGGCAAAATCTGTCACTCTGTACGATCGGTGTACACGAGATACCTATCTCAAGATGAGCAAGCCAATTAGACGACAGACTAAAGATGTAGTATAAAAAGTATACAAATATTTTACAGCACGTAAAAATTACCGTAGTTTGTTCGAAATGTTTTGGTATTTGGTGTGTGAAATAAATAAATGAATAATTCCACTCACAGTAGGTTCCAAAGTTTATATTATTATTCTTTCTTTAAGTGGATGGACAACACATTCACTCACAATACATAATTTTACATTAGAAACAATTACAGTTATTATTTAGGAGAAAGCAACGTGCACTTCGCGTCGTGGTGTAACTTCGACACAGTTGATTTCGTTGCTGGGCAACGCGGTGCGGCGCGGGGTGCACGTCAGTTATATAAATAAGGATGTACATGGGCTTATGTACTCCAAGGCGTGCAATATAGATAAAATCGATATTCATCATGAGTGAATATTATAAAATGTATTTTATTTGTAACATATAGATATAATAATAAATAGTTTTATATTATAAGTAATCATTAGAAATAATCTAAAGGAAAGTAGCCAACCAAGTAAACGACATCAATTTAACGAAAACAGTTTCTGAAGCGAATGGTTTTTCGGAAAAAGCATAAAAAAATTTTGTCAAAGAAGGTAGATCTACAGAAGCACAGGGCGGCGGGGCTTTTAATTCACCGCGGAAAAACTCTTACTTCCAAAAAATTACAATTGTGGTTTTTGACATTTTATCGTATGGAAGAACTGTCAAAAACTGTCGATTATCTTTTAATCGCTTGATTTACGTGTAGGTGAAGTCGGGCCTAATACGAAGAAAAATTAATCAGTGGTATACTGTAAAAAAATATATTCCTTGAGTGAAAAAGATTAATCCGAAGTTAAAAGACGATAACATTTTCAATTGTTCACGTGAGTATTTGAGGCAAACGCTGCTTAGATTGGGGTTCAAATTTTTGTCATGCCAGTCTAAAAGGAAATTGCTCATCGAATGTCACGATATAATACGGCTGGTATTGCATACGGGATATTAAAAATACCGCCAGGAAAGAAATACAATAATTAGTATTAATGTATTTTAAGTATATTTTTTTGTTTATTGCCACTCGACTGGAATACACTTTTACCAAAATTGGTCTTTTAATTTATTCATACCTTTATTATGTTAAAAATATTTACAACTTATCTCAAGATATCTCTGTTACTCTTCTCTACGCGTGTAGCCGTCCGCTAGCATGACGTCACAATGACGTGCTACCTCAGCCCCTCCAACGTCTCTCTTACCGCAGGAAGGTCGCGCACGAAGTTGTCGGACATTGTTGGTGATTCCGAATTGTGCTACTAAAACAAAACTTTTTTTTTGCAGGATAACTTAACTATAAGGATGTATGATGTTGTCACTCCAAAAGAACGCTCGGATTCTAATAGCCCTATCACACTGACGTCGCCAAAATATATAAACGTGCATTTATTGAGGCGAAGAACTTTGGCTTTGGGCCGAGCACCTTTTGAAGACAACCTTTCTCGCAGGGCCATGGACTTAGATATACCGATGGCGATGCAATTTGATGATGATGAGGACGATCCTCTTGCAAGTATTTGTGCAGGGCAAGACTTTGGCCTTTTATCCACTATGTCTGGGAAGGTAAATAACTGACTAAAATTGTTGTACTAATCATACTAATTAATAACGGGAATAAACAATAAATTAGTGAAAAATCTTGCATAATTAAATTTGTAATGTCATAAGGGTAGAGGTTTTTCATACACTATTGCAGCTTTTGTTATGCAATGCAAAAGCAAAGGGGTTATGCCCAGCCAGATTTACATAATTGATGGCGTCTGAAAAACGTAATAAGCGCTAGCTGTGCATATTAATTATCAAAGTAAGGTCAAATTAAATTCGCTAGCTTTAAAATTATAACTTGTAAGTTACTTTTGATTGGACTTAGTTAAGCAGAAAGCATGCAATGGCAACACAGAGTTAGTTATGAGATGCCAGACATTTAGTTCATAAAATATGTCTTATTTTTATAATGCCTCACCATTCATCCAGATAATGATTGAATGTTTTACTCCTGTTCATTAAATTTAAATATGTAATCAGTAATGGTGATTTAGTATATAAATTAATTTGAGTCTAATATAGTAGTTCGTTTCGTATTAACTGCTACCGATTCGATAGAACTGTTGAATCCTATGTATATTTACTAATGAAATCAGAGTGTTCAAATTGAGTTCCCTATGAGATTTCAATATATTTTAAATTTCAATAACCTTTAATACATATTATATCCTATTTAATGTTATTATAAGTTAGAATACTTTTTACAGGTGTATTATACCGGCAAGGCCACCAGCCTCGGCTACAAATCTGCACCACCATCAGGCCGGTGGGCCCCTATGAAAGAAACTGTTTTCATTAAAAATGATGCGCCCAACATGAAGAAATGCAAAGTCATCCAGGTAAAACTATAATTAAACCATTTATTGCAGTAAAATCAGTTTAATTCATTGCAAATTATACCGTAATTTTGTTGGCAACTTAATATAGGTACCTAGACCAATGAATAAATATCACTAATCAATTGAAATATTAAAGAGGCAGGCAACATTGATACTTAAATATTTTGTCTTATTTATTATTTTATAAACCCATACTATAAGTAACCTTGAATACTTCAAGGAAATTTAAGCATAATCAATTATACATACATAGTTCAGTTTTGAATATTGATATTATAATCTTGTTTACACATCCAGGTTACCGTAGGCCACGAAGGTATGCACGCAGTGATTGTTCTTGACAATGGCACAGCTCTTTTTACTGGAGTCGCTCGCCGTGGGGAGGATGGAGACACCAGTAAACACAGGCGTACCCCAAAAGCGACTCGACCAAAGAAAATCTATAAGGTCCGTTTTCGTTTTTGCAATGAAGTAACAGCCCCCTTAGCCAAGTGGCCAATCTATCGAACGCATAGAATACAAAATGTCGACCCCGCCTAAAGCGGATAAGTGCAGGAAGAAGAAGAAGAAAACAAAAGTATGAAACTAAAGTATTACATAGAAAACAATATTTCAGTTTCATACTTTTGTTTTGTATGCGTTCGAATAGATAAGCCACTTGACTAGACCCTCTGTTTTAATTAATTGTTACTTTATAGTGCATTTTCTGTGTACAGGCGGACGGTCATCATGTTGTGTACGCTGCTTGTAATTATGGTTCCACTGCTCTAGTGACCAAGCAAGGGTTGTTGCTAATGTTTGGAAAGGACTCGCAACATTCTGATTCAAATGGGATCGTACATGGACTTCGACACGAAAGAATAATACAGGTAATAAAAACGAACAATTACTTTTGGAACTTTTATTTATTACGATATTAATAATTGGCAATATGTGGAGTCCTTAATTAAATAAATAAATAGAAAAAGGAGGATTTAAATTCCGTACCATAAATTATTATTTGTTTAATAAGCTTAATATGTAGTTGTGTTTAATGTTTGTGCTAACATACAATTTCCTTGTTATTTCGGTCTGCAGGTGGCGTTAGGCAAGGCCCATGTTGTAGCTTTGACCAGTTTTGGCCAGGTCTATACATTTGGAATAAACAATAAAGGACAATGCGGAAGGGAGTTTGGTTACACTAAAGAAAGTAAGTCTATTATTGCATTTATTGAACTATTTTTCGTAAAGACATGGGTGATTTTGATTTGAAAAAAGTTGTTTTTTTCAATTTTCGATTAAGAGTTGATTATTGTTTATTGTCTAACTGTTAAAATAATTTATTTTGATAAACGTCATGAATAAAATGTGTCTTTCTAGTAACGTTGCTGTGGAAAAGCATCGGAATATTTCTCCCCCACTTCTTCTCCCTGCCCTAATCCTACTCTAGTAGGGTCGGCACAACATGTCTTCTTCTTCTTATAATGAATATAGACAAAACTACAAGTCCAAGGCAAATTATAGGCAATTCTTATAAGAATTATGCGAGTGTTATTGAAAGAATTCATGTCAATTTAAAAAAAGCTCACGTGATTAGGTTTCAAGGAGAGTTAAGTTTTGAGGATGTCGCTAGCGCAGTGGCATAGCGCACTTGGCCTTCGTGACCAAAAATTTATTATCTCGAGTTCCTCCGTGCTTCGGAAAGCACGTTGAGCCGTTGGTTCCGGCTGCATCTGCAGTCGTTAATACCCACCAACCCGCACTGGGTATAATGGCCAAATGTCCCTATATTCTTCGATCCACAGGGAAGGCCCGTGCCCCAGCAGTAGGGACATAAAAAGGGATGGTTATGATGATGGGAGTTAAAAAGACGTTTAATTTGTTTTAGAGATGTACACAAGCCGCCGGCACAGCAACAGCACTAGGGAGGACGCGCGGATATGCCCGGGCGCACACACCTGGACCACTGACTACTGCCGCATCTGCGTGTTGTGCCGCGAGTGCACGGGCTTCTCGAGCGCATGCCACTGCGCCAGCTTGCCCAACCGGGTGCCCGGAGAGTGAGTCACATACACTGACCTCTATTATAGAAGTACGCTGGACTGAAGGTTGTCATCCAAAAAATTATGCCATTTGATTTTCGCCATCTTGGCGCTGATGGCGCTGATGTACGAAAGTCAACGTCCACGGAACTAATATAAGAGATGCATTTGTAAAGTCAAATACAAGCAACAAACGCCAAATTTAGTACCCTTGCCGCTCGAGAAGGCACAAGAAACACTTTAGTAGACGCATTCAGTCCAGCGTACTTGTATATTAGAGGTCAATGTTCACAAAGCAATAATCCTTTTCCATACTGTTTACATTCCGCTTACATAATAGGCTTATCTTACGTTCAGCGATCGTCATCACCAACCCTTTAATGCCCTACTTTAAAGTACATATATATGTCGTGGCCAAATCTTAGAATTGATCACTTCATGATGTGGCCGACCATTTCATGAAATGGCCAGTTATAACTGACCATATCATGATAATGGTCTGGCCAGATCAATTAATATACAACGTTTAATGATATGAACAGCAAAACGCACGGTTATTTCATGATATGGCCAAACATTATTCATCATATCGTAAAATCGTCACATTAGCCACCGTAAGAGGCGCTTATTTCGATTTATTTTTGTGATGCATCATGGCGGCGGACAATTATCCTAATAAACAAACTATTAGTTATGTTGTAATGGAAGATAAAAGTGAAGTGAAACTTTGTTACAACATCATATTACTAGAATTTTACGTTTTAAGTCACTCTAAAAACGAGCGCAACGTAAAAATACCAAATATTAACTACGTTAATGATATGGCCAAACGTGGATGGACATATCATCAAACGTTGACGTTTCAACGATATGGTCAGTTTTAGCTGGCCATTTCATAAAATGCAACCATTTCATGAAATGGTCGGCCACATCATGAAGTGATCAATTCTACGATTTGGACACGACATATAAATACATCACGGTTATTTGTCCTCGAAGGGAGTAGGCAGAGGTAAATTAACACCCATGTTTCGTCAATTATGTTAGGTGAGTTCCCATGTGCGGGAGGAGACCAGTGACGGACTTTCTTGCTTCTGACTAAAAGTTATTAAAAAACCAAACTGCAAGTTCACAAATTTTCAACGCACTTACGTGTTGGTATTATTACCTACTTTCCTTCGATAAAGCAAATCAATTATTTGTCAATCAATTAGTTTTGGTGAACAAAGGGTTTTCTTTAACCAAGCTGGTTAAAGAACTAAAGTTGGTAACTGTCAGCTATTAGTAATCTCCTACACTAAAAGTATAGACGAAACGTAAACAAAGTACTTTTATTTGCTTATAAATCCATTTATGTTGTACAGGGTTATTTAACTAAACCTAAAACCTCCCAAGACTAGATAGCTAACATCATAAACAACGTTTGTTTTATGAGTTTTATTATAACGCAATACATTGCGCAAAATTATTTTTTTAAGTTTGTATTACTGTCGTGACATTTATACGTCTATGTTTCATTCATATATGAAAGGACGACGCTACACTAGGCCCGCAGTCGTAGAACAAATATTGTTGCTTATGATGTTAGATATCTAACCCGAGAGGTTTTTGATGTTTTACAAATAACCCTGTATATTTCTAGTTTTCTCCACGAACTTGTTATATCATTGTTCCACAGGAGATGCGGCTGCGGCGAAGGCGACAGCGGGTGTAGCGTTTGTGGGGTGTGCCGCCGATGCACCGACACCTTTGCTGCCGCAGGCCGCGTCGAACGCGTCACTGATTTGGATGACGACGCCGAAACTTCTGTTAGATCAGACAGTCGAAGCGGTTAGCTAAACTATTTGTTTTGTTATACAAAACGATGATGTTAAAATGAAATTCAGTCTAGCCCGGCCAGCATGACCACCGAAACACGTAATGATAAAGCTATATTTATCGCTTATAACTGTCAAAAATCCATTGTTTTTTGACAGTTTGCAGCGATCATATCATGTATCGGTGGTCATGCTAGCCGGGCTGGGTCCATTTTGTCTAGTAGAAAAAGAGTGCAGCGTTAATGCATTATTTCTAAATAATATTGAAACATTTCTTAAACGTTTTATTGTCATCGTGACCAGAATGATAAATGATACGAATTGAAAACCCACCAAAACAGTATTATTTGGTGCAATATAATAATTCTTTTTATATTATTGTAGCTTTTGTTGTGCTATCCACACTGACAAAACCACGTTGTTTTGAAATGTCAAAAACCCTAATTGAACAAATTTTATTTGGCTTGTATGATCAGATCGCTGGGCTATCGGACAAGTTGTCTCGGGTTCTAAACCTGGTAGAAGTAAAGTTTTTGTCGTGATGAACACAGATATCTATAGATATTATATGAACACAGTTCTCGACTCATGGTTTATTGAAATTAATTTTTTGTGGAATGAATCCATCGCACAATCAATTTTGCTACTTACTTTGGGCTAGATGATAGGTTCTTATACTCACAAGAACATTTATTCACCACTTGTTCCGATTTGCATCTCAGAACAAGAGACCGGGGTCCGCTTCGCCCAGTACGAGTCGCTGCCCGTCCACCCGGGCTCCGCGTCCGACATGGACCGGGACGCCGGCATCAAAGTGAGCTCTCTGGCGCCGGCGCGGGTCGCGGTCCCTGGTGGCCATCGAGTCGTCGCCATCGCCAGTGGCCTGCACCACACGGTGTTGCTCACGGAGCATGGTTAGTTGGGAAAATTTATAGTAGATTATATACAATATACGGCAGTATACTGCTATCTACGTGCCCGAATAGGCTCGCACGCTCCTACATGTGACCTAAATTAACTGCCGAAAAGTGGGTGTTTAATTCACCTCTGCCTACGCCTTTGAGAAATATAGACGTAATTTATGTGTGTCTGTGTGTGTGGGTGGGTGTGTGTGTGTGTGTGTGTGTGTGTGTGTGTGTGTGTGTGTGTGTGTGTGTGTGTGTGTGTGTGTGTGTGTGTGTGTGTGTGTGTGTGTAGATAATAAACCAACGGCGATAAAACAAAGAATGTTTCAGATCGCAAGTATTTGACACCTCTTTTGATTTTTTTATCGCCCGAGGTAAATTATATACTAGTATATAGTGTAACACTATACATTTTACTAGGGGTAAGTTACCCCCTGACTAGGAAGTGGGATTTTCCGTACGCGTAGCGGGCGGTTAAGTTCACTTTGTGGTCAGGTGTGACATAAAACTATTTATTTATTTCCAAGCAATGTCCTAAAGAATGCGAGGAGCTACATAAATGTTTCAAACGTTTATGTACAGTCAATAGCACGTGAGACTACCATAAAATGACAATTTGGCTTTTTATGGTAGTCTCACGTACTTTTCTACAAATAAGTTAAGGTTGACAATCGATTGAAGAAATTTGAAATTTTTGGGTAGTCTAAAGCGTCGTTGAGCGTACAACATTATTGGGCGGTAGTCCGTCCTTATTTATCCCCAAATGGGTAGGCCCTGGAATTAGGTGGCGAACCTATTGCCTGGTACTGATTATTGATTTTTATTTACTGACCCGTCCCGCATATTTATATGCATTATAATAAAGACGCGACCTATCTAAAAGTATGTACCGTTTACCTACTTTTCTAAAATTTTTACGTTGAATGCTTCTTAATAATAGTGTCTTACAATATGATTTCTGACGTATTCTGGTTATCCCGACAGGAGAAGTACTGACGTTCGGATCGAATCAGTACGGGCAACTGGGTGCCGGCGACATTTCAGCGCATCACCGCATAATACGCGTGCGTGTACCGCGCGCCTCGTCCATCGCCGCTGGCAGCTACCATACGGCCATCTTATCTAGGGAGGGGGAACTGTACACGTTTGGCAGCTATCAGGTACGCAATGCTGTCGCTAATGCTAATAATAGTAGATTTTCCATCAAGTGCACAAAACGAATCATTTTTGTCCGAGACTTTTAGCAGCCCGAGCCGTAGGCGAGGGCTGATAGTAATGTTGAGGATAAAAATGGTTTTGTGGACGAGGTAGAAACTCTGCTTTTCACTTCGATTGCGAGGAAATAAATCAGAATTTTTCATAACAATTCTTAAAATTCAAACTAAAATTAGTACAGTTTTGAATACTGACGGAAATTGATTTTAGTTAGTTTTAATTCTCCCTATATTTTAGGGAAGGCAAAGGGTCTAGCCCATACAGCCAAGTCTTTAGTGTATATTTTATATGTAGTCGTATGAAATAATGAGTGGGTGAAATGTATGAATGAAATGAATTTTACGTTAAAATATGGGTGCCACATATTTTAACGCATCTAGGGAGTGCTTGGCGCGAATTGAATGGTAACAGAGTTAATGATGGTGCTTGATGAAATGGATAAAACCACTTTTTATAGTGATCTTCACCACAACATCAAACACATCATGAGACTCATTTTCAATGATTGTACATAATTGCACATCAACACGGATGCTTGTGCATCAAAATAACACCACTTTCACAGCACAAAATCCACTCTGAAACAATTTTTGAATTAGTGAAAATAAATCTGACTGACACCACGAAACGCGCCAAACACTCAATTGTTTTTCCCATTGATATTAGGCTTGGGCTGCAGACATATACAGCCAAGTATTAAATTAATTTTGAAATAATAATTTTCTTAAATTAATTTAATAACCTACCGTACCTGCTTGAATTAAAATTGTAATATCTTTTATGTCTTCAAAAACACATTAGGCAAATAAATTTAAGTAAATATTAAGAAATAACAAATTCTATCTCTGAATTTCTTATTGTGTTTGGCTGCATGGCTCATTTTCTTTGCCTTATTATCGCCACATTTATGAGTAGATACGTTAATGCTCTAGAGCACAAAATTCGATTTTGTGCAGCCTATATCCTGCACAAATAACCACTTTCAGAGCATGAGAAGTGAAAAACAAATTATATGTAGCTGGTTGTCGAGTTCGTTAATCTTTACATATAATATGCTGATTAGTTTTTTGTTGTGCATATGAATTGCCAACGCGATTCTTCGCACTATGTCAGTTGACTATTGTGAATTGGTGGGGTTATAATATAACGTATTTATAATATTATAATTCATTTAACAACGCTTTAAACGGATTCTGCCTAATTTATTATATTCTTTATTGCATCTGAAAAAAACATTCTAAATGCAAGTTAGCAAATAAAAAAAACTCATGGTTTGCAAGGGCGGACTTATCTCTACAAGAGATCCCTTCCAGCCAACCCATTATTCCTAAAGTAGGAGTTATTGGGTGGTTTAGAACCTGTAAATCGCAATTCCGTATTTTTTTCATTGGTTAATAAACTAATCTACAATACAATACATATGAATAAGTTTCAAATTAAGGTGGCAACTATTTAGCCATTGTCATTTAAAGGTAGCCATTGTTGTTAACACGCTATTGTGTATGTGCGTCAACAGAAAGGCTCACTCGGCCGCCCTCGGCTAGAGGAGCTGCCCCGCAACGAGCGCAGTCCGATCTGGTATGCCACCCCCGGCCGGGTGCCGAGGCTGGGTGCCCGGCATGCATGTAAAGCTGTTTGGGTGTCGGCGTCCGGCGACCAGACTTTTGTGCAAGTGTCGCAGGCGCTCATCAAGACGGACACGCTCTTCAGCGCTACAATCACGGCTAACAGCAACTGTATAGGTTTGTATATTAACAGCCTTACTGATAAACACGCTATAAGCCTTGAGTATTGTCTTCGTCTCACAAAGATGATTTTGAATGCGAGGAAAAGAGACAAAACACTGAGTAAACTCAACGCTCTACCGTGTTTATTAGTAAAGCCGCAAGTCTTGCCAGGATGTCAGATTACCCACCAGAATAAACTGATTTACTAGTATTTTATCATTAACCATTTATAGTCCGCTGGCAACTTTAATTTATGAATGATTTATAATCTGTTTGACTTTTAACAATATGTGACTGGTATATCATGTAATTTTTTTTCCAGTGATATTACCGAACAGGCCGGAGCATACCTTTAAATGTGTTACCATAAATAAATCGGATGGCTCCTGCAACGCCTGGTCGGGGTCGGAACAAGTGGACTTTGTTAATACACTTGCATGTCTCGACCCTCTATACGACGTGCTTTGGTGTTACCAACCTCAGATGAAACTCATAAAATGCTACAACATCCTTGCCTATGATAACCACAAGCACCACCGATGCTGCTACAACGATTCTGATCCCGATATTGAATACAATTATCCCAACTTCGGATCCATGAAGAGATTGGATGAGTTCAAGAATATGCAAGTCTTAGAAACGACCATTGTGTGCGATGACAAGCCGTCCGAAAATTTAGCGTTGTCGCAAATGTCAATTTTAAATCCAGAGCTGGCCATTCCGTCGACACCGGGATGTTCTGTTACGAGAATGCATGTGTCACTACATTTACTCGGATGTTTAGATTCATTAATATATGCCCATAATGCCAAGTAAGCATTTTAGATTTTAATATATTTGGAAATATGGTATTGAGAAAGTACAACTCATTTATTTTTTTATTTTATAGGCAAAATCAGATGGAATGCAAAACAGAGAGAGCTTCATCACCCGTAGTGCCTCTAAAAGAGGAATTCTTAACAGTGAACAGGTTTGAGAATCTTGGGGGAGGTTGGGGATATTCAGGACACTCTGTTGAGGCTATCCGTTTTATGTGTGACACCGATATATTATTAGGTGAGCTATTTACATTTTCAGCTGTTAACAGTGAAATATCTTTTTTGTGATGTGGTTGATGGATCACTTTATGCCAAAACTGTATATGCAGGTGGCTTCTCGCTATATGGAGGTCGTGGCGATTACACAGCAAAAGTGAAGTTGTTCGATATTGGCTTCGAGGGCGGTGACCAAGAAGGTGACGGCGAGTTGTTGTTCGAAAGCGAGGAGCTCATGTATGAGTGTGTGCCTAGAGACCGTTACCCGATTTTGTTTGAGACTCAAATACCAGTAGTGGTAAGTTTAAAATCTTCAGATATTTATTCTGATAATTGTCGGTTGTATGCTAATGATGATGTCCATTTGTAATTTGCAGGCCAACAGGTGGTACGTCGCCTGGGCTTGTATAAATGGGCCATCTTCCGATTGCGGCTCGTCTGGCCAAGCCATGGTCATAATCGACGAAGTCGGTTTTCACTTCAAGACGTCCAAAAAATCTAATAATGGTACAGACGTGAATGCCGGACAGATACCATGCTTGCTCTACAATCTAATGCACGCGGACCAAGCCGTCCCAGTAAAGCATATTGAACCCGGAGATCCAGTCATTGCTCTGTCCAAGAATATATCGAGAAAAGTTACTGTGCCTTGTTTTAAAACACTTATTACGCTATTACAATGGAGCTGGAGTACCTTTAAGGAGGGTATTCTTGAAACAAATGGTCAAATCACGATTAATTTCCAAAAATTAACCGCGATGAAGCATCAAAAGCGACTGGTGTATATAATTAGAGCTTGTTTAAGGCTAGTTAAATCATACATAAACGAGGTGTATCCACAGAGTAATAAGAAACGCAATTCTCACGAATACATGTCGTACTTCGAGGCTATTGCCGAAATAAGGAACTTGATACAGCTTATAATGTCAGATAAGACTCCGACTTGCAATATGCTCCCCCGCAGAGGGAAGAATAAAACGCACCGAGTTTGTTACGTTCAATTCGCTTTGGAACTAACAAATTCTATTATGAACGAAGCCCATGAGACTATCACAGCGTGTTTCCACGCGTTCTTTCCAACACCTTCTTTAAAATGGAACCACCTGTGTTCATTACTCTTTCATGTTAAGGTATGAATATTAAAAATAAACTAAATATCTCTCCTCTCAAATATATTTTTAACCAAATTTACATTCTTATAGGATGGAGTAGTCCCATCGTCGCAAATTCGCGAGCTAACTTCAACATGCGCAGCATTGTGTGGGTCAAGAAGTCTTCGTGATGTGCTGCAATATATAGTTCCTGTCACACAGAGAACCTTGAATGAATATAGGAAACCAGATTCTAGGGTAAATGCTTCATTAATTTATTCGTTGTATTCCATACATTAACTACTACTTAATTCTCGGCTTAACAATATGCAGTGCTATCAGTCAAGGTATATTGCAATGTCCTAGTTTTATTTTTATAGCTTTCGGGTACAAACGAAAATAACTTTTGGAGTATTTCAATGGTAAACGAAAAACAATGGTTTTTCTATACTGTAGAGTAATATTCGGGAAGTATTGAATTCACTTCACTGTACATGATAATTTTTTTAGATAAGCAAAGATGTGCCATCTAAATCCGCAACAGTCCCGAGGTCTTCTTCACAAAAACCACCTCCGATACCGCCTCGTGCTAACAGCAAAGAAATGCCAAAGGTAATTCATATATTGACTGGGTCTTCATTAAAATGAAATCATACCGTTCAACAATGTTTTTATTTTCGGTATATTGCAGCCACCAGATCCAACCGACAGTAAATCTAGCCATACGGACTGGAACCTTCTGGATGTGGTGCCCAAGTTGCTAGATATAGTCACGATTCCCGTCAAGAAGCAGATGATGACCCGCCAGTGTGGGCAGCCGCACGACCATGGCGAGATAAAGCAAGCGGACATGCTGTCTGAGTACTGCTGCACGCTGGTTGCCAGGACTGTAGCCGAGCTCACTTACAGTGCTACTAACATTAGGGTTAGTGAACATAGAACCGTTAAATGTTACAAAGCCTGCCTAATAATTTATGATTTCAGCACGGCTAGCAAGACCACCGAAACATGATATGATATAGCCATTTATCGCGTCGAACAGTCAAAAATCATTGGATTTTGACACTTGAATAAGCCTGTATTGAATAAGCCTTTAAGGTTATCTTAAAGATATAGCCATTTATCGCTTTGAACTGTCAAAAATCCAATGACTTTTGTAAGTTCAACGGAGTAAATGGCTTTATCATATTATCGTGTTTGGATGGTCATGCTGGCCAGGCAGGGATACTTTTTCACCTGAACGGTTATTTTCTTTCTTAGGACTTGGACTCGAATTTGGTGAAGCACATGGTGACACCGTCTCGCTTCATGCGCGTCAACCAGTCACGTGCTTGGCATACAGGCAACGGCAGTCCGGACGCAGTCTGCTTCACTGTGGACCGACCGGGTGTAATGCTCGTCGGTGTGTGCGCTTATGGTGGTCTCGGCCACTATGAGTACACGCTTGAGCTCTTGCAGGATTTAAGAGTGAGTTGCCCATTTCATATAGGTACATAATAATAGGCATGATGACAAATTTTAAAAAACCACACCACGTTGTTTTTACGTGGCTACTTTACTTAAAATAAATTATATTTTTCTAAAAACTTAAGATTTTTGATAGAAAAAATATGTTTTGAATAATGCAATTTAAAAATTTCCACCAAAACGGCATAATAGCAATGGTGTCCATGTGACGTCACTGCTGCGTAAAATGACAGTTTCTACATCAAAATCACTAATATGGATTTTGATTGGCTCTTAAAAATTGTCAAAATGGAGTTAATGAAATAGTGACGTCACGCGGCGTTTGACCAAATATGGCGGATTGCTAAGTTTTCTTTTTTCATTTTTATGTAATAAATATCAATCACAAGTATGATCGGAGAACAAGGGATTTTTTAACGAATTTCCTTATCCTAAATTATTATTGTAAATAATTATTTCAGTGATTCTTTGCTAGTGTCATCATCCCTATTATAGTCTACCCGTCCTTAGGTTTATAAAAAAAATATAATAAAATGTTGTCAACAGTTACGACCGACCGCTGAAGAATTAGATCCAGGTCATTGTTGGGTGAGCGTGGAAGTGGCTCAGGGCACCTTCTGCACAGCTGATTGTCAGCACGATATGGTGCAACTCAAGTTTGACCGCCCGGTTGCTCTTAAGGTGCTATACACAGCGTATTCAACACAATCAAGCTTCTTAGTTGTAACTAAATCCAATTGTAGTGAAGCACTGACTTCTATTATATAAATACGCTGGATTGAATACTTCTACTAAAATGACAAATGTTTCTTGTGTTGATTTGAAGCGCCCCCTCGAGCGGCAAGGGTACTAAATTTGACGTTTGTGGCTTGTATTTAACTTAACAAATGCATCTTTATAATAGTTCCGTGGACGTTCACCTTAGTAAACCAGTGCCATCAGCGCCAAGATGGCGATAATCAAATTGGCTTAATTTTTTTGATGACAATCTACAGTCCAGCGTACTTGTTTAATAGTGAAGTATGTCAGTGTAGTGAAGTATGCACAAAATTAAGTAAGGTTTTATGCTATTGTAGTTATTTATTGCTTGGGTCCATGTCAGAGATTGGTAACGCTAAATAATGCGCTTATATTCTATATTTATACTTAATATAGGAGGATCTACGCTACGCCATAAGGTTGTGCAACCACGGTGGCCGCACTGCCAATGGTGACTGCGGTTTGCCCTCAGTGAAGGGACCCGATGGTACGACGTTCAGATTTGCATCGTGCTCACTCAGCGTCAACGGCACCTCCATGGCTCGGGGACAAATACCTTGCCTCATTTATTATGGGTAAGCGTTAATTTGGCTGCATAAGACATGAGGATACTGTTTTATTTGGTTGAAACTACCCGGTTAAAATATTTGTAGACCTGCCGTTGATATCCGTTATTATTAATTACTAGTGATTGATTTAAAGGTGTTGCGTTGGGAATGGGGAGGGCATTTACATTCTAGCCAGGTCTACAGATATTTTAGCCGGGTAGTACCTTAACCTACACATTTTTGTTGCCACTCACAATCAGTTTTGGGCAAATTGCATAACATTTTAATAATAAAAGTGATAATTTTAAAACTATAAGTATTGTTTCTTGAACAGATGACTGTCGTTAAATTTTAAATACAAATTAAAATAATTTCAGCACCACAAAACCGCACCCTTCATCAGAGAGCGCGGACACGTTGATAACCGAGCTCCGAGCTATAACGCTTCGCATGGGCACGCTGGTTGTGGATCGGTGCTCCGATCTATTCTGTGTGTTACGGAATGACCTCACCACTGAGGACTTGAAACGTAATGCTTCGGTGCTGCAACAGTCGCCAGTGGTGAACACTCTGGTACCGTTCACTATAGCTCACCTCATAGAGCTTGATGATTCAAAGGTATGTATAATCTAGCCATTGTAACGAGATAAAAAATATAAACAGTTTTGATATTTCTCTTTATCGACGACATGCATTTAAAAATTATAGTTTGAGAAATAGGTATTACAATTTTTTTTTTGTATTTTTATTAAAAGTATCATCAACATTGTTTACGTTCTTTGTCACGTCTCAGTGGCCTTATTATAGTTACATATTCATACATACAGCTGTTACATTCGCCTAAAAGTAGCCATTACTACATCATAGGCGAATGAAACAGCTGTACCTACATTTTATCTGTTATTTATAGAATTATTGTCCAATAAAATAACAAGCGGTTCAGTTAGTTATGATCTTTGCCGAGTACGTAAATCTATGACATTGATAATACATAAAAAAAAAATTATTCAACCGCCTGTTCTAATAGCTGCCTTCTTGAACCTTGATCTTCCAATTAAGGGTTTTTGTTGCAGAGTATAATTACGTTACTAGAGATGGTCCACACGCTGCTTCCCCATGTGTCAGCTATGAACCTGTTGGTACCGACTACAGAAGAAACACCCAATACCACAGGCCAGTACTACACCTGGATCGAAAGCGATCATCCATATAAACAAGCGACAGTGACTAACTCCAGGTGTGTTCATATATGTATAATTTTTCTATGCTATTTAACTAAGCCAAGTGGTGACGGCAGAGTAAAATACAATTGTCACCACCCCAAATCTATTACGTGGCTGTCGTACTAGGCGGCTAAGGGTTAAAACAATGACGAGGAATGGGCAGCAGCGTTCCTCTTATACCAGCTAGCAACGTACAGTGACTTTTGTGCCCGATAAATGGCAATAGGCTCGCCACCTATTACATGAGAGTTAACATAATACTAACTCCCATGTAATAGGTGGAGATTTATGTATGTATTTATCAAATCCGTCCGGCTAGCATGCATGACCTCCGAAACACGATATGATATAGCCATTGGCTGTATCGTATCGTGTTTCTGTGGTCATAACACCAAACATGTGATGGTGCCAGAGTGTTGTTCCCGCCGAACGTGTCCTGGATCGTGCTCGAGATGGACCGGCGCAGCATCACCGCGCAGCCCGAGGACACGCTCACCGTGTACGCGTCGGTAGGCCCGCCGCGGCAGCGCTGCCACTGCGATGTCGGCCGCCCGCAGGATCCGTCATTCCGTAAGGTATTCAAGGTAGCGCTCGTTTCAATCATTATCTGCTTAAGGTCTCTGCATACGTAACGGGAAAATACCCTGCACGGACGGAGACGAGGACTGCAGAAGCATTTTCAGTTGCAGTTTCATACAAAATGTACCATGAATGACGTAAGTTACGGATGGGACGTGCACGGGGCGTTTTTTACGAGAGGCCCCGTCCCCGGTATTTTCCCGCTAGGTATGCAGAGACCTTTACTCGTATTAGGAACGACTAAAATCCGGTTGGAGGGAGAACTTTGAAAGTTATGCCATTTTTTAAACAAACATGCACTTTTTTCGTCACGTGCCTAAAAATCACTTTTTAGGATTGTAAAAATAGTAAATTAATAATGACAAAAAAAGAGGCTATCAAAAATTGTTGTAGAGTTTGTCTTTGTGTTTAATGATATTCTATCACCACCCCTATCACACTATATATGGCTCGCTCGCTCAAATTATTTTTATAAAGAAATCTGACAATGATAATTGACATTTTGTCAAATAATATTGGAAGTTTCTGTTATTAGGTCAGAAAAAACGATATATAATTTCCTTTTTAGTTTTCTTTAATAGATCTAGAACCAATACCTTCGTCAATGCCTGCCAACTTGGCCATTGCTGAAAGGGTACAATAATTGCCCAATTTAATGAGGGCTTCAATATTACAGCGATATCGTGACAACTGTGACAAACGTCAATATCAATAGGCCTAGCATGGGACGAGGACAAAATCTCTCTCCACAACTTGACAGTGTTTTGTTTCGGGATAATAGTGTGAGTTAGAGCGAGGGGAAAATATTATCTTTTCCCCGAGGAGAATTTGTCCTCGTGCGGTGCTACGGAGGCAGATATCAATGTTGTCAGAGCAAGGTGCAAGCAAAACAAATCTTTATTGTGCTATAAACTGCAAGCGACATTTAGCTTTAGGGTGGTACACCACTTTTTTGACCGAGTGTACAACCTACCAATACTAAGGATCAACTTGCCCATTTAGATAGCAAAAGCTTCGCTCCGTATCACATGGGGTCTTATAGATGGTGCAATGTCATTGTTAATATGCCTATGCGGTAGGTCTTTGAGGATAAACAGGCGTGATTTAGGTATTGCCATTGTAAAGTAAAAAATAAGAACATTAAATGAAATTATTGCAGGGTATGATTAATGTGTTATTTTTGTGGTGTTTTACAAATTAAAATAAATGTTTAATCGTATGTCAGTTTTATCGAAAGATGCATCTATTTATTTAACCAACCTCCGACTTTCTGAGCTTTATCCTCAATTTAAGTTTTATAACCTTTATTAAGTTTGACATAGTTTATATTTTTACTAATTGCCCTACCTAAGAACACTGTCTAGCCATGTGCCTTTCGAAAATGTTATGCTAAAGTTAATAGTAACACTGTTTTCAGATGTTTTAAATGATATACAATATTCCATTTGTTTCACATTCTTGTTAAATAAATATAAATCATAATAATTTAATGTAATTATTATTCAAAGAATGATCAATAATATAAGATGATGTTAATTAAAAAAATCTAGTCTGTCAAATTAAATATACTTCATCTAACGTAAGAAAGGATATATTGAAATACTTTATAAAGAATTTAGTAACTTGAATCGATCGAAATATTTCGAACATCTTTATGTCGTTCCTATCACGCAATGCACGCTAATTCTATCATGAAATCATTAAAATAAGATGCCATTGGGATGTTAGTTAGTTTCTTGAAATAAAAGTTGTTTTAGCGCAGTATTATGTTTCCTCTATCATTTAAATCGGCCAGACGTCATCACGCCGTACACTCCCTCTTTAGCCGACTTCAAAAAAGGAGGAGGTCATAATAATGTTCCACAGGTATTTATTCAAGTAAACCATCACACAGGAAAAGTGCCCTCTAGTTCTAGTGATGAATGAATAATATAGAAAAGTGATAGAACGGCATCGGTCTATAGACACCATAGACCGATGAACGGTAAGTGATTGAGATGATAACATTGATTCCAAATTCTAATTCATGCTATTCAATGTTTTAGATTAATTTTTATAAATGGCCGCCTGCTTGACTCCGAATCACTTTGGGTACGCTGTTGTTGGTAGTTTGCCCTGTACCATTAGGGTGCTCCAAGATGCTTATTGGCCTAGACCGGGCTATCTCCCTACTACCTATTTTTACAACATCCCTTCCGAGAGTCGGGGCTGGGGCAAATTCTATGTTTTTCACTCCCATGCCAGCTTAGATTGACTCTTAAAAAGCCACTCTCGCCGGTCTAATCATTAGCTGTAAATTTGATAATAGTGTAAATTGGACCAATTGACTAATTAACACTGCTTCGCTATTTATAATAGTCAAGTAAAATCGCGCAGCACTAGTACATTGTATTTCTTTGTCCACACTATAATACTTGACTTTTATAAGTTCCATCATAATATTCATCATAAGCAACATGCTAATTGCCATATAAACGTGGCGTGTCCCTTAAGCAAAGGCTAATGACAATATAATGATGTCATAGTGCTTTATTACAGAGGCCGGGAAGTAGCTAATTAACGAGCAAACTCATGGTCTCTAACTGAGGCTCGATGTCACTGGTCAAGGCTTATGTGATGATGCTTTTTTTAAATAAAAATAAAATGGATAAGTGCTTTTATAATGTGATATTTACCGTGCCTATTAAAAAAGAAAGAATGCAATCATAATTATTATATTGGACCACCTCCAATATTGGAGAAACCTTGAGCTTGAAACATGTTCTTTTAGTCAAAAATTTAAAAAAATTATAATGTACTTTTATTTTTAATCACACGGAAATAATGTAAACAGATTTATGCCATGGTCAAAGTGATATTTCAGTTTTTAACCAAGGACTGTATAAAAAAGCACAGGTTTGTTATTCAGTTTTCAATGAACTGGTAGAGATGTTTTTAATTATTAAATACAATGTGTATTTAATAATTAAAAAAAAACTCTACCAGGGGGCCTACCGCCTAACTCGATTGCTAAAGCAAAAGCTATAGTTTATGACGTCATGCTGTAATTTCGCACTAAATGCACCTAAACTATTAGCGATAGTTTTGAACGAATGATCACCGATTTTGTATCAATTTGGCACAAAATCCGTATTGGCTAAATATTTAGGATGGCTGCTATAGCCGTAAGCAGTGCATTGCTTTAAAGCTATCATCAGCAATCGAGTTAGGCGGTAGGCCCCCTGTTCGAGTTCGAGCATTGAATTATTGAAGCAGTTTATGTTCTTGTGTACTGATATGTATTTGAACCATCGAAGGTGATGATGATGATGAAGGTATATTCAGTAAACCTAGACCAGAACAAACACAAATCATCACTTGAGTGTGTGTTCTCTACCTGGAAATAAATTTCACGTTATGTCATAGCAAACAAGTGCCCTACTACCTACTAGGTACTAATAATATTATTATTTTCAGTTCTTACGACCCATATTCTAATCAGCCCTGTAATGTTGTCGATAGTGTACATTTTCTTAATTAAAAAAATGTATTTGGGTATGTAAATTACTAATTATTATAATTACATTTTAATAAAGTGTTTTGAAAAAGAAAAAATATTAATATAAACATTATTTATTTCTTATGTCAAAATGTAGTACATAGTAAAGGCAAATAACGGCAACATCATCGTTTATATTTTTCCCGTGGGTATAAAAATAATACTTTGAAATAGTTATTCGTGGATATTTTGTGATAATACATAAAGTTATTATCCAGCGTCTGGTGCAACTGTCGTCGGAGGCTGAGGCTGAAGAGTGGTGCGACGACAACGTCACCGAACCCTGCATGCACTACAACTGCACATACTTCAGCGTCACACCAAAGCTCTCTAACAAGTAAGCATCATACAAATATACAAGTTCGCTGGACTAAAGATCGTCATCCAAAAATGAAGCCAATTTGATTATCGCCATCTTGGCGCTGATGACATTGGTGTACGAAGGTGAACGTCCACGGGACTAATATTAGAGATGCATTTGTAACGACAAATACAAACGACAAACGTCATATTTAGTACCCATGCTGCGCGATGGGGCGCTTCAAACCGACATCAGAAACATTTGTCATTTTAGTAGACGTTTTCAGTCCAGAGCGTACTTGTATACTAGAGGTCAGTGTACAAATTCGACGAGTTATTAATAATCCATTACCGCACTCTTTAGTTATGAGTTGCAAAGCATAGGACATGATTAATATATCATTATTATTGTGCGACAAGAGTTTGTTAGTTGGCTGTCTGTATTCACTTGTCTATTTAGTTATTACATACTGTACTGTGTAGGGATTACTGCGCAATATGCAGGCTTCCTCCTCCGGCCCGCATCCCGCTCTTGGCGGGGTCGGGACAACATGTAGTCAATAACCGACCCAATACAAGGGACGGTATTATATATTACCCCATAAGCTAAAATAAGCTATCTCCACAAAATACACTTTCAAGAAAATCAACATTATCTTTTTAAATAAATTAATTCAAATTATAAGTTATTGTTCTTATGCTATTAGTAATTTCATAGACACTATATGAAGAGCTATGTTGCCGTGCCGTCATTAATCGATAATTGATTAAACTATCCAAAGAAAATATTATTCTATTGGATAGTAATAGAAATATTTTCTTTGAGACACCGCTTTTCAGCCAAGAGACGTTATAGTGTTGTGTATTGTATTTCCCCTGCGGCCTATGGCCATGGTCACTCAATAGTAGGAGAGGATTAGAATAATGCCATTATGATGTTTTTTATTTTTAGTGCTGCTGATTGGCCACCCCCTGCTTTTATCGTTCCCGGAAATGAAGTTATATTCTCGTTAGAAACAGCATCGGATTATCTGAACGAGTTCAATAAAACTAACAGGTAACTAAATATTATGAACAATTTCATTATAGTTTCCCTTTTATACATTTGAGTTACGTCCGCTTACGACTGTCTCTATTTGCAGCGAGGACAATCGCTACGGCTACCGATGTCTCTGCGTTGGATACGAAGATTCTCCATTCACGAGTCAAAAACAAGGACTGGTTGCTTTGGAAATGGAATTGGTGTACGCAGGTGCCGGGTGCGCGTCGCGTTTGCTCTCACCAGATTTGGAAATTCCTTCTCTCAATTTCTGTAAGCAGTCTCTCAAATACATTTTTTTTAATCATAATAATATTTCCATAATATATCTTGTATATCATTTTCTCTAAAATGCATAAGAATTAAGTATTACCTATAATTAGAGCCGTGTGGTGACGGCAGAGTAAAATACAATTGTCACCACCCCAAATCTCTCCCGTGGGTACAAGTGGTCGTACAAGGCGAATAAGGATAAATCAGTGATAAGGAATGAGCAGTAGCGTTCCTCTTATACCACTTTGCAATGTACTGCGACTTTTGTGCCCGATAAATGGCAATAAGCTCGCCACCTATTACATGGGACCTAGCATAATTGGCGAGACGTGGGTGCTAGTTCACCTCTGCCTACCCCTTCGGGGATATAGGCGTGATTTATGTATGTATAATTAGATTTATAAAAATCAAGTATCTCTTTTAGATAATATTATTATGCAACATCAATTCAACAATTAAATTAATTGATATCATAGATTTGCCGCCTTATTATACTCGTACTTATTAGTCACATTTTATTCCTACGATATATCATTTAAATAAGCACTGCGTGCCGATAAGCCAGGAATATTTCTATCCTCCATGAGGTTTGACAGGTGATACTTTGACATCTGTTGATGACTCATTGTCATTCTAACGTTAAGGTGATAAGGTATACTTTTGTGTGAGTGATTCTATTGCTTACATTTAGCAGAAAACGCTGTCAGCTATTTGCTGTGTAAAATATTTGATCAACTAGTATAATGTTACGATTTCGTCGAATGAATCATAATAATCGTTTCCTGTCTTAGCCCGTGATACGAATGCACATAATGCAGGTGTTCAACAATTCATTGTAGACTTTATCAATAATATACATTATACAATGTACCATTATAAATGAAAAAAAAAACATACTTAAATTCTTAAAAGATGATATTAAAAAATAATTGTACTAATTATATTCTTTAATGTTTAAGTCTTTACAATTTCCGAAAAAGTATTCTATTTGTTTAATTAAAATAAAGATATTTAAGATCAATGATGTGATATATTTCCCATGCTGACGTGGGTGCGAAAAAATGCGTAGTATGTGCCAGCCCCGACTCATACCTTGGATGTCGTAAAAGTCGACTAAAAGAAATTGCTCCGTGTAGACCAATAAGCACCTTGAGGCACCCGAATGGTGGAGGGCAAACCACCAACAACAGTATACCCAAAGAGGACTAGTGTCAGGCAGGCGGCCGGCTGTAAAACTTAGCCAAAACCTTAAGGAGAATGGATTGGAATTTTGTCATTCCAATCACTTTTTTCATTCATCGGTCTCTACTGTTCCGTCTCTTTTCTGTAAATTTATTCATCACTAGCACCTTTCCGGTGTGATGGATGATATGAATCAAAGAGGAAAGAATGGATTGATGACATCTGACCGAAATGAATTGAGGAGGAAACTTACTGCGCCGAACACGGATGGACTCTGATGGCAGGGAGAAGAAAATTGTAGTTTTAATTCGTAGTGTAGTAAAATCAATTAATTATAGTTATATTTTTAGAACAACCTAGAAATTACAATTGAATAAGTTTCAAATGCCACAATTTTGTCTGTAGCAACCGTAGTGGAAGTGCAACTTCTGTCTATGATGGGAGCAAACCCCTCTGGAGCTGAGGTAGAACCTTCGCAGACGCCCGGTAGTGCCATGCTATTGTCCCGAGGGCTCGAGATATCATCTCCGCCCTCTATATACCAAGTGTTGGATGGCCATCCCCTTATTCGGTGAGTTACCTACTTTCTTTACAATTGCTTACATAGGCAATTAATAGCATAGCGCGGCATAGCTTAACATAGGTACATTAACTGCCGCACTCAGAGACGTCAATTAACTTTAATGAGTATTTAATGTCAACATTTTTCATTCAAATCTAGACCATAGGCAAGAATAGCGACTAGTTTTGAATTGTCATTTTTTGACGTTAAATACTCATTAACGTTATTTGACGTCTCTGAGTGCGGCAGTAAGTCTACCGCATTTAGTAGTGCAGTCGGTATCAATTTGGTGTTGATGACAAATTCACAGGTAAATCAGGACTTGACTTATGCTATGAATGGCAAACTTCGAGAAATAATATTTCAATATTATTATTAGTCGAGTGATTTATGATGGGAGAAAATAAAAAAAGTGTACAATGGGAAATGGTGCGTGGTGACGGCAAAGTAGAATACAATTGTCACCACCCCAAATCTCTCCCGTGGGTGTCGTACAAGGCGACTAAGGATAAGGAATGGTGATGAGGAATGGGCAGCAGCGTTCTTCTTATACCACCTAGCAACGTACTGCGTCTTTTGTGCCCGATAAATGGCAATAGGGTCGCCTATTACACGGGACCTAACCTAACATAATTGGCGAAAAGAGGGTGCTTATTCACCTCTGCCTACCCCTTCGGGGAGATAGGCGTGATGTATGTATGTGTGTCTGTACAAGGGGGAATGGGTTGCTAAGGGGTTATTTAAGTCTTTAACAGCTTAACGTGATTTCTGGAGCACGTATAAATTTCGAAATGATATTTTTTTGTCACCCATACAATGACTAGTTATCACAGTCACAAGCCAATAATATGAAGCCTTCTAAAGCGTCATAGAGATCCTTTAATTATAATATTACAGTACAATACCAAGAAAACAGCTATTATATCAGCAATAGCGTATGATTGAATCTAGGTCACATCAAAGGCAGGGAGCATCACAATCGTAAGTATGTAGTAGTAGTTAATTAGTTTATAACCTTTATAGGTTTTAAAGGTATTGTCATTTTAGATTGCAAATATATTGAAGTTCATTCGTAAAATTAAAGAAGATGTAATGACAAGGATTGAGAAAGAGATGCTCGCATGGTTTTGTCACGTCGAAAGAATGAATGAAAGGAGAATGACAAAAAGGATTTATATGGCGGAAGTGAATGGAGAAATGGGAAGAGGTAGGCTTAAGCGGATCTTTTTTAATCTTATTGAAAGTGTATAAAAAAGGGCCAGGTCAAGAGTACTCGAAACCGAGCATGCATGAAGAGATTGATGAGATTAGATGAAGCGAAAGAAGTATGTAAGGATCGTAGCAAATGGAAAGAAGTGATCTCTGCCTACCGCTGTGGAAGAAAGGCGTGACCACAGATATATCAGTATAAGGGCGTGACGTATGTATGTATGTATTAATAAAAAGTGAATTATTAACTTTATTGGGTATTTAATGTCAAAAAAATAAATTAACCAACCCGGGTAAAATAGAGACTAGTTTTGAATGGCATTTTTTTGACATTAAGTATTCATTATCGTTAATTGATGTCTTTAAGGGCGGCAGTCATTGATTGGCTTTACTTTGTTGGACTTCTGTTTATGTGTGTCTTGAATGTGCCTTTTATATTTTTATTTTCTACGTTTTGGGTGTCCGTATTTAAAATTATTTCTTCTTCTGTTCTCCCGCTCTAGACGGGGTTGGCACAACATTGGTACTATTTATAATCAATATTAATAAATCATCGTAAATGTAATGTACAGTCGACCAAATTGAATCATGACCCACCTTAAGATCATTTTCCTACAGTCACTATCTCTAAAGTAGGTTGAAATTCGCTTGAACATTTCTTAGTAACGGACCTGTTATCAATTTATTAGACACTGACAGTCACAGACAATTACTTACAATTATTTTATTCAATTCAATTCAATTTTGTTATGGGTCTCGGAGACGGTCAATCAGCTTCGCGTCAAGCTCGTTTTTCTGTGTGTTTCATTTTGTTGCTAGGTAAAACAAATCTGTTTTCATGTCAAATAAATCAAACGGTTATTTAAAAGACCTGTTTGACGTAGCAATAGATTGAAACACACAGAAAATGAACGCGGTTGACGCGAAACTGATTGGCCGTCTCCGAGGCCCATTAGGAGTAAAATTTGTTTTCAGACTACTACTTGCCATCTGACATACAACGTCATTTTATTTTTAAAATTATAATAGTTTTTCTCTGTAGTAAAAAGAGTTTAGATTATGAACGACATCTAATTAAAAATTCCGATTCAGACTTTAGTGCAATGATGCATTTTTATTCATATTGAAAACTTACTAATTGCAACACACATGATAGCAAAGAAAATCTAACTAAATTTACAATTCTAAAGGAATGATCGGCCAAGTGAGTCATGATTCAATTTGGTCGACTGTGCATATATTATAACATTGTGCAGTTAGTTCTATTAAAATAATTTCATGTAACTAACCGCACTAATCAGCAGGGGCACACTGACTGCATAGAAAAATTTCAATTTTGTAGGTATTTCTACTTTTATTAGTAGGTCAACCACATATGTATATTTTATTTCCCTATTTAACCATGTTTAATTGACTTCTATCTTTATTTTTATGCAATATGCAACTTATATGCTGCAACTTATATGTAATTACAAATTTAAACAGTGCTGTTGTTTAAATATAATGTAGAGCTAGAGGAAAAATAATTTCAATTGGTAGAATGTTTACGTAGTTATCATAATGATGTAATACTAATATTAATACCACTGCTATGCTCTCTTAAAACGAGTTGGTGCTTACTAACTACTATATATTATTTAATCGAAATAATGTCTTGTGGATAACGCTGTCTGCTGGATACTTTGCATATGGAATAATAAATTTTTTTGAAGTCATTTTATTAAAATGTCAGAAAATGAAATATGTTAAAGATCGCATTGCACGGACGATATAAACAAACAAAAATTACAATATGTAAAGTTAGTATTCGCTTTAGCTACAGAACCTATGGATGGATGGATATATAGATACAGGTGGAAATAATTCTAAGTATAATGAATTAACAACATCGGGCGTTAGATATAAATCGCATTGCAGTTTTATTATAAATTATATTTAATAGTAATTCACATGTGTGTTGTGTATCACAAAAGTCCATAAAATTATAGAATCTTATTCTGTAGAAATAATCAAAGTTTTTACAATTACTTAAGTTCATTAAAATATTTTACATAAGCAAACCACATAACAAACTAGCAAAATAATAACAATAAATTGTTTTATGCAGAAAGGGTTATTTACAAAGACATTTGTTTAGTAAAAAAACATAGTCATACGTAATAGTAATTTTATATTATTGTAAATTTATAAAAAATATTTTTGTTTATACTAATAATTAAAAATGTCGAATTAGCAACATGACGCCTTACCTTGCGCATAATACTGATCATTATTACATTAAAAAAGTTTCTATAAATATAAATATTTTGGCACTTTCGAATGACATTTAGGCTGAGGTAGACAACTAAACTACATAGTATATTACGGAATGTTACGTGTAATAACGTCCTGTACATTTACCCAGAGAAAACATTAAAAATTGGTGGTCAGTAGCTCCGCTCGTTCTACAACAATGTGGAACTCAGTTTCTCTGTAGGTTTTGCCGTCTGGCATTACAATCTGTACTTTCTTTTTCTTCTTTTGTTCGTGTTTCACTATAAAAATCGTTACAAGTAAAGCTGTAATCAGTACCACGACTACTCCTGTCACGACGAATATCCAAAATGTATTTTTGAATGTCCCGCATCGACTCTCCACGTATGTGGGTAGGGACATGAAATGCCCCTCTAAGTCGTACCAACATGTCAATATTCCACCTTGTTCTTGCAGTTGTTCTTTCCATTCATCTGCTAATTCACAGCTACATGTCTTATTCAGGTTCATACCATCTACACGCAATGTCAAAGTCGTCCTGTTGAACATTAGTGACGATGGAGTTATATTTGAAATTGTGTTGTTGTCAACGAGCAGCTCAAGCCTCCCCTTTACAGATGTTATCTCACGATCCACAGTAAATCCCAGTATTGCTCCTTTCCTCATGTTCATTATAGTATTATTTCTTAAAGTAATAGGTCCTCTTGTGACTACATGAAAAGCATCAGCTTCTAAATTTCCTATATTATTATTTTCCACTAAAACTCTCTTTGGTGAACTAACAAGAAATGCTAAACTATTTATATGGTTTACAGTGACACTGTCCATTCGTAATAGATTTGTCACTTCAACATCTGATAGGAACCTACTTGGCAAAATATTTGCGGTACCACCTCGCAATAAAAAGTTTACAGTGGTAAATTTTTTGAATGCTTGTGTGTCTATATTTTGTAACTCATTATTAGTTAATTCTATATTTCTAACGGCAATGAGACTAGAAAATGCGAACGGTTTCACTTTATTCAGTCTACTGTTCGTGATAATTATATCGTTCACCCGCCCCGTGATAGCGTGTGATGATATCTCGTTTACCGTGCTGTTCTCTATGGCAATCCGCAGCCCGGGCTGCGACTCTGACTCTATTGAGAACGGCGACCAAGCTAAGGCTCGTTCGGAGATGACTACATTATTCACGTTTGTTATTTCTATGCTTCGCAGTTGAAGCAGGTCTTTGACGGTATCTTGTAGAAAAATAACACTTTTGCATCCGTTTACTATGATAGCATTCGTCATATGTGGCACTCGATACACGCCGGCAGGTCTCAACGTCAGCTCCTGTTAAAAATTGTAACTAACTGTATTAGTTGTTAAGTAATAAAGCCTAAATAGATTTGAGTCTAGTCTCATAATATGCATAATAAAGTTATGTAAATCTGCTAATTGCACATGTCCATTAAATTTAAGTAATCAATTATTTTACTGGATGCTTTAAAATCAAAAAACCACTACAATGAATATTTCATTGTACTGGTTTTTTATCATAATGATGAGACATATATAAAAGTATATAAAGGTCTATTTATCAGGATTTTATGATTTATTTTCTGTATTGATGATATTGATGTCCCTAATAGGCTCTAAGATTTACATAATCACTAGCTGACCCAGCAAACGTTTTTTTTCCTTATCACCGAATCGTATAAATAGCCTACAGTGTATGCAAACCTACCAAATATACACAAAAAACATAACAATCGATTAAGCGGTTTCCTAGGAGTTAAATAACAAACACTGTGATACGAGATTTTTATATTTGTATTAGATTTATTTTTGTATATAGAAAACATTAGAGACTAGTAGTTGAAAGTATACTATACATACATGGTCCCTCGTACAGTTGCATATGACCTTGGTGAATGAGTCGCACCGGCAGAAGTTCTCGTCGCATATCGTGAGCTCGGGCTTCTGTGCGAGCGCAGCCGCGAACAGCGCCGGCCACAGCAGCCACCACGTCGATAAGCGCATGCTTCACGTCACCATTGCATTCATGCGCCGACGTTCTAAGACACAAATTCAAATTATGATTATAACTATAATTAGCTTCTGCCCGCGACTTTGTTTGCGCATAGCTTTATAAATTAAAGGGTTGTAAGTCTCAAGAGTCTAAGTGCCAAAAAAAATCAAATGTCAATATTTTTTACGACAAGAACGGTCTAAGTGCCATGCCTATTTCGTTTTTTTTTGGTATATCAAAAAGAGGAAAATTTAATATTTTAACTAATAGAAGAACTAGAAGAAATGTCTACGCGCGCTATGAACCTGACTCAACCTAAACTATGTTGGTACACTTACAGTGATTCACTTGTAAAAACACATCCTATACACTAGTAAAAATTGTCTCTATTGAACTCCCAATACAGGTGTATTATACAAGTATCAGTTTGTATTTGTCAGAACTAGATTGTTTTGCTATTCCACTGAAATCTACACCTTTTCTACATTCTAACCGCGATCAACACGTTAAAGTACTAATGAAGTCGATTTGAGTCACACAGCGATTGGCTTATCGGTGATACGTTATCAGGTACTTAGGTGCGCATGCCCGCGGCGCGATTTCAGCAAAGCATTGTCAAGATAAGGTCTAACCACAGCGTAGAATATAAATATTGCTACATGAATAAAATATTTGGTTTACTATAGTTATAAATCAATTTCATTGAAATTTATAGGCAGCGCCTTTTATTTTGGTAGACATTACACTCATGTCCTACACTTGCAATGACATTAGACTTGATATTTTGTATCCAAATAAAAATCTAGTAGAGACTGTAACTGTAAATCGTTGATAATATTCATCTTTTATCTGTAATTTGCAGAGCCTATTTCTCGAATTATGAACATATTATGCCAGTTCAAATGTTAGAAGGATCACTATAGTTACGTCATTTCCACCTTTATCGATGAGCATATTGAGATTTGTTACGAATCTTTGAAATTTAGTGTCACGTAACAAGACCGTGAACCGGCACACCTGATACCATGAATGTGTGATTTTATTCGATAAAACATTTCATTAAGCTGTGTATAAAATTAATAAAAAATACAGTAACATTTTTATAGAAAGGTAAGACTTTGAAATCCTGCTATCGTGTTTTACAGCTAGGAAGTCAGGAATTAGAAATTAATAAACAATGACTCCGTTTCCATGCTTCCTGATGGTGTATTGAAAGAAAATACATAATAATATAGGTAATGCGGAACGCGTGCAGGCACGCACGAATGCGCGTCAGGTTTTGTTTAGAGCCTGGACTTTAATAAGATTATTTCATTTAATTTTATCAGGTACTAACTTAGCTGCAAAACTTTAAAGCAAAGGGCTTTATTTATGTCGTATCTATGCATAAACAAACTCGTACATTTAGATTCGTAAACAAATTGTTATGTATTTATTCATATCTCACCAATTTATATAATTAATTTGTTATGATCATATTTGCTTATTTTACCAAAATAATAGTATTTACTTTCATAAAATACGTCCAGTCTTGAAATTAACAAACAGACAATTGAACAACCATTATTTTTATAATTTATGGTCATCGTATTGTTATTTTTAATAACATTTCGTTTAATATGCCTATTGATTCGATTACTGTGCTCGTGCATGCATATTAATTTGTCAAGTGAAATTTTTACGCAAAGCATGCAGGCTTTCGACGTAAAATAAGATTAGGGTCGACAAACTCTCTTTTGGCGCACGAGAAATCGCCACTCGCTTGACATAATCAGTGGCAAAGTCAGTCACTGTTCAGCAGCCTAATTAATATTATTGTTTGTAAGTAATACAATAATTTAAAAATAATTTTTCAATATCCCCCTTCTCCTCTACTGATAATAATTTGCTTTAAATTGATTTTTCATTTATGAGGGGAAAAGTACTTTAAAGTTATAATTAATATAATTTATTACAAACGTCTACAAATATTATGACCTGGCGCCATGTGGTGTCGTCAGAGCGAGTACAGGCAGGGTTTCAGTGGGTACCGTAATCGTAAGCACCGTACTGGGGAAGTTTCAGGATCTGTGCATATATAGTAACCGTGATGCCTTGCACTTGTGTTGTAGCTGGTAAATCACTCACACAATAGTTCCCAAGGAAGGCAATCCAATCAAATTACAAGTATTTCCACTACATACATACATAAATCACGCCTATATCCCCGAAAGGGTAGGCAGAGGTGAATAAGCACCCACATTTCGCCAATTATGTTAGGTACCATGTAATAGGTGGCGAGCCTATTGCCATTTATCGGGCACAAAAGTCGCAGTACATTGCAAGGTGATATAAGAGGAACGCTGCTGCCCATTCCTCACGACTGATTTATCCTTAGTCGCCTTGTACGACACCCACGGGAGAGATTTGGGGTGGTGACAATTGTATTCTACTCTGCCGTCACCACACGGCATTATTTCCACTATATTATTATATATAAACGCCTAAAAGTAGGAATTACTTGAAGAAAATTTAGGGTACACTCTTGGCTTCTTGCTTTATGTGATATGTTTATCACACGCCATAAGCGACCTCAAGAGTAATTCTTGAGGTTAATTGGTTAAACACGATCTAATTTGGTTTGCGCAGGTTATGTAATCATCGTTCGTTAAATAAAAGTTGGTCCTGGACCCTGGTGATGTGGCCTGGCGAATTAGTGCATTATGAAGCTTGTAACTTCTAACTTTAAGTGTATCTTAAGTCTGCCTATCCCATCGCGTGATTGGTGATAATGATATTGAATTGTGTCTGAAAATTACTGTATAAAATATTGGATTGATTGATACGTAGGCACCTAAATAGGAGTACTTTGTGTGAAAAGGTACCTATTTGCTATTGCTTTCTGTCAATTTATCATCAAGATAGTATTAGCGGTAACAGTCAGGAGGTTAATTACACATATGCATAAATATTTGAATAACTAAACTTTGTAGTTGCATTCAACACAGTCCTTTTGTGCTCTATGAATGTCCTTACTCATATCTCATTCTATTATAAATCGTGATATATCAAGTAGAACACTGTAAGTAGGTAGGTTATAAGGCTTAGGATTATAGTACTAAGCACTTAATAAGTGATATTTATTTACAAACTTATTGTCACTCTTCATGTTAATTGACTTTAGTTAAATTTCCTGTAGGTGTAATAATTCTGTAGGCAAGTAAAGTAATGCGAGACCATATCGATCGTCAGCTAGAAAAAATATAGCCGTATAAAGTATAAAATAGGCCGGAGGTTTGCCATTTCAATGTGTCTCCAGAACTCAGAAAGCGAAGTATGGGTCAAAAGCCATTACATTAGCTAAGGCTGCATTCAACTAAGACTTTTCAATTATACAACCTTTTAAATGAATTTAGCAAACACATATACTAGCATAAATTAATATATTTAACTAAAATTATGACAATCCATGTACTTTATGGTTTGTAACTTTTTACAAAACATGCAATTATAATATAAGTAAGCGGTCAAAGTGGAACTGTCGATCGCGGCAATTGACTTAAAAGCTAACTGGTTGCTTCCCGGCGCCGAGTTATCGCGTTATTCAATTTGTTATTTAATGATGCCTGTGATTTACAGTGCGCTGTTTGGTTGTGATTATTTAGTAATAAACCTGTAAATTTAAACATGCTTTGACACTTGGTCTAAGGTAAGGTAAGGTCCAATTATGCAGGTCCAATGGGCACCGATTACCGAACTGAGACGACGATTTGGGTATCGCAAATTTTTGTGTCCAAACATAATTGAATTGTTGCATCTTTCCGAATGAATGTTTTACGCAAAGTGATACAAAAATACCCAAAAAATATATAAAATTAAAATAAATATTTAAAATTGTCTTTTGGGAAATAATTAATAATACCATGAGTATTCATTGTAAACGATCTAGTGATATACTTAACATCTTCATAATCCAGATTACCCTTCTGGAGTATTTAAATCCTAATTCTGTTGTGTTTTTATCAAACAATTTGATTAAATTTCATGTTTCACTTTAATAATATTTTTTAAAGTCTTGTACATTAATGTCAACTTCTCTCTTATTTTAAATTTAGTAAATATAATGCTTAACCACTTTTCCCATAATTCTATTGATCTACTTCTGAATTTCAATATAAAATATTATATTAATTTAATTTTATTATTGTTATTAGGTTAAGGGCCTGTTTCACAATCGACAAGTAAGTTCGAAAGTACAAAGATTTTGGTGGTTAAAAAAGGAATTTCGAAAAATATGGTCTTGATGCGGGAATCGAACCCGCGTCCGCTGGGCAGGAGGGCAGGCGAGCGGTCTATAATGTTGAAATTAAAATAGAAAAGTTCGAAGTAGCTTACTTTGCAGTTTAATTGACATATATTTCATATAACAACTGTCAAATGATCTGCTAAGTAAGCTACTTCGAACTTACTTGTCGATTGTGAAACAGGCCCTAAGTTAATAAAAAACAAACACTTCTTGAAGTTTCATGTTACATTGCGCGATTTATTTCACTTTTATACTCTTGAAAGATCTTTAAGTATAATGAATAGTTCTCTTTTGTATTGTACGTTACCAATTTAATCTTTAAACAAGTCAGTTAAGTAATTCAGAATCATTCTATACCATTTTTGAATAAATCATGAGTTAAACAAACATCTTTTCATTAAGAAACATTATATACCGACCTCTTTTTAGTAGTGGCCGGTAAGAGTATTTATCTCGAGAATGCAAATAGAAGGATTGTTTGATCTGTTACGTCATGTAAATATTCCTATACATGTATTTATTTTTATCAAGTTAAATTGGCTCACATTCTTACTGAACATTATAGTAAAATAATTATTATTTACGACGAGTTTTGGGAAATTAAACTTATTAGAATAACACTATAGTGTACACTTGATATTACGATTTTATACTTACAAACTAATTATTATCGTTATTAACATTTATGCCTGATCATAATACAACAAGCATTTATAAAAATTAAATATAAAACAACTCACCTTATAATTCTAACCTTTACACAAATTAGTCGAGCTATGAAATTTTCAGCGTATGAACAGCTTGTAAACAAAGCAAGAACCAGAGTGGAACAATGCGCGCGTGTTCTTGTTCGTCTTCCCGCGCATGCGCATGCGACTGAACTGACGCATGAGCATGAGAGACGGTTCGGCTAGGTGTGCGCACGCCGCCCGGTCGCACGCTCGACCTTCCTACGCTGAATAGTATCTCGGTTGGCTTCGAATTCGAACAGTCGCTCCGAGACTATTCCAAGGTCGCCATTAGACTTTAAATAATCATCATAATAATATATAAACTTGAAGCATTCACGTGATGTTGATTCTGCCCGGCAGACGTTATACATCACACATGCACTTAGATATTCTGTTATACCTATTACAGTTTATGATATCCGCCAAGATGAAGTTGATAACGAGTTTTGGACCATAACACATGCTCTTACCATTTCAACAACAAAACAAAAGGTCCGTTGTTTCTTCAATAATTTTCCTAATCATGATCATTTATGAAAAAAAAAACAGTACTGATTGTCAACCTTAG
This sequence comes from Cataclysta lemnata, assembly GCA_963931975.1. Lineage (NCBI taxonomy): Eukaryota > Metazoa > Arthropoda > Insecta > Lepidoptera > Crambidae > Cataclysta > Cataclysta lemnata. The sequence goes on from OZ008338.1 coordinate 13,094,545, forward strand.
TGATTTTAGACATTGATAATAGCCATTGGGTCACCTTTATTTTTAGCCAATGGTAGATTTAAAACAATATTTATAGTTTACATCTAATTTATTTTTAACTAATAAAGAAGAAAGAATAAAATAATAGTTGTTTTTAATAGTTATTTGTTAGCTTTTCTTTACGCTATTTAGATCACAATACATTTACATACTTAAAAAGCTTTCAACATCGGACATAAAACTTTGTTGATTCTAGAAATCCTTCCAAGAAATCCTCGGTAACAAACATTAAATATTGATCTTTCTATTTCTTGTCTATCAGCTTAAGGGAATCTATCAGCTTAAGAGAATCTTCGTTTTCTTAATCGAATATTTTATATCTTTATTTTTTTATATTGCTTCAATGAGGTGCTTCAAATCCGATTTACAATGACGTCTGACTCATATTAATGGAAGAGGAAACACACTGCCCCAGATAGACTGGGAACAGAATACTTGAAAAAAATCCTTAATAATAGAGTTTTGTGTATTTTTACGAAAATGAACGAAATTAATAATGACAATTCAAAACTATTAGTCGATATTCTTGCCGGGTCTGTGGTCTAAATTTAAATGATATTTTTGAGTACTCATTAAAGTTTATTAACGTCTCTAAGAGCGGCAGTAGAATAAAATATATTTTTGTTAAGTATAATCAATTTTTTGTTATATAATATCAGTATTAATATCTTTTTAATTTACAGCACTGCCACTAGATAAGCGGAGGTCGGCAATAGGTTAAACTTGATTCTGATGTGCCGCTATACTCTTTTACTCATGATTTAGGAATGTCACCTCTTATCACCTTATTGTAACTCGTGAAAGACAACTATATTTATATGTTTTGCGTCGAAGCACATAAAACTGCACTGAAATAAAACTACTTATTATTTTTGTTTTAACATTATAAATAATAACCTTAGATTTATCTATCACATCATCATTTTGTAATTCGCCTTGCTATTTGTGTTTGTATGCTAGCTGTCTAACAGTAGTTATCTGCATGGGTATTAATACTGACGCTGTCCAGGTTTCAGGTTTGTTTATATTACTTCTCAATATGTTTACGTAAGAAGAATGATATGTTTATTTCAACACTCCAACTCGTTATAGTTAAGTTCACTGCGGCCGGGTGTTAGGGTGCTCCAGTCAACCTTATTTTGAATACAGTTTCTTGCACTTTTACAAGAAGTACTATTTAATATTAAAGTATTATTTTTTATACTAATTTTAATATACATCAGCTATGTAGGTTAAAATATAAATTTAGATAAATCATTGGAATTTCTTGGGTAAGCTGTGCCTTTGCATAAATACGTGTCTACTAAGTTATCGGCATAAACAATAACAGTAATTCACTTCATCAATATAAATATGATTTCGTCAAAGTTTGGTCTTGCTTGAACGTTGGGAGTTGTAATACCAGATGGCGGAAAAGTATCCATAATATTTATGCATTCAATTAACTGATAAACAAGGTGCCTGTGTCCATCACAAAAACATCTATTTCCACCAGAGTCGAACCAGGTACTATTAGGTTGTTAGTAAAGCTTCTGGCCCAGCACGCTGTTTATCTAGGGCTGGGATACTTGATAGCAATCCGGCTATGCACCGTACAAAAGTGCTGAATTTTTTTTACAAAAGAATAAAATTGTGTGTCAGTACAATACAAAGCAAATTAAGCTTTTGTTACAATACCGGTGGCGAGTGTGCCATACATTCCGACATCAAGTGCAGCGTCTCGACTCGAAGTCGTCGCCGGTCGGCCATTCGCCTGCGTGCGTACCGGATGTTGTATTTTCGAAGCGCACCGTAAATTACCACACTACTGAAGTTAGTCATTGGAACTATGGAAATAGCTCACTTTGATATTAAGCTATTGTTATGTATGGTTACTAATTAGAAATATCTACGACTCATTTTTTTTTTGTTAAATTAGTGTAATCTGCTTATGAAACTTTTAATCGTCATTGTTAGGTCTCTTAAAAATTTTGATCATTATTGTAGGTGTGACATTGTTCGTGATAATTTGGAATCTTCAATTACTTAATAACTCTAGATAGTAGTCTTTGTAGACATGTATTTTAAAAATTTTTTCACGTTGCTTAATTAACGTAGTCGCAAGCTGAGCGCGCTAGCTATGCCACTGCGCTGTCGAGCTTCTCGTTATTTTATTACCTACTAAAACATTTACACTTATATACTAAAACATAATATTATAGATGTAATAAAATAAAGATGTGCAAATATAATAAAATATATTATTATATTATGTTGTCTGTTGATTAAATGAAGATTGTGATCTTCCTATTATTCGAACAATTACTGACCAAATAATGTCATTTAAATACAATAGGCAAGTTCCAAATAATAATTTTTAATGTATTTAAACCTACTATTGGTATTCCATGCTGGCCTGGGAGCGAAAAAATAATGTAGCATGTGCTATAATAAGCACCGAATGGTGCAAACCACCAACAACAGCATACTCAAAGGGAATTGGCAGGTGGACCGCTGTAAAATTAAGCCAAAAACTTGAGCAGTATGAATTGGAATGCTGCCATCCCAATTACTCTCTCTGTTCCTCGGTCTCTCCGCAAGGTCCTTTCCGTTTCTTTTCTATACATTCATTCATCACTAGCCCCTTTACGCTGTGATGGATGATATGAATCAAAAGAGAGTGGGTGGTTAAGTGGCGTCTAATCGATATTAATGGAAGACAAACTGGGAACAGGCTGGAAGGAAGTTGACGTACACATATACATACATAAATCACGCCTGGGATTTAGGCGAAGGTAGGCAGAGGTGATTAACACCCACTTTTCGCCAATGAGTTAGGTCCCATGTAGTAGGTGGCGCGCCTATTGGTGACAAGCAACTGGCACATGGGGAGGCCTACAAGACTGCTGTCCATCGTGGTGTCGACACCTCTGCACTCAGCAGACCACCTCAAGTCCCAGCATTTCTCCGCTTCAATAGTTATGAATTTCAACGTGAAAAGTGGACACCAGGACCGGGAAGCGGCTAGCCGTCAAATCATCACGCAATTGTCCGCAACTCGCTCCTTTTTAGGTACTACCTACGTACCTCTGCCAGTCGACAGGCAGTGTTAATACAACGACCTTACTGATATTCGCACTCTCAATAAAACAACGACCTAATCCGAAGTTTTGCCAAAATGTAGAGTAAAATACCGACCTAAAAGATGAAGCTCTACAATTTTGGTAAGAAAACCCATGCTTTTTCCTTACGGAATAAGGTTAAAAAATTATTTGACTCTATATTCTTCTCCTTGTGCGCGCGAGGTAACTCAGTCAAAAATAGTTTTTCGTCGATTCCCAAAATTTTGTGATTTTGGATTCAGTCGTTGTTTTATTAAGAGTATTATTAAGTACGTAAGTACCTATACATTAAACATATTTTGCAAAATGGTTACCAATCGGACCAGTTAGGCAGAAAAATCATATTATATAACATGTAAGTAACAGAAATAACACACACCCTGAACTCTACCCATACTAACCTAGACATAAATTATTATAAAAACTATGGTACTATCAAAAATTCAAAATTATAAAATATATTTGCAATTTTATTCGTATGGGGTAAGAAGAGAATACCTATTTAACAATATCGATTTATTAGAAACACCATAGTAATTACATGTCTATGTTAGCATGGGTAGTATCCATCATATAAGGGCCCAGGCAAAGCGTATTTTTTTAAGTTTAATGTCGCGAAAAGTGTGACTCGCGTAGTTTACGTTCATCTGAAATTAAGTTGTACTACCGCTAGACGGGCACATTTTATTCGGTTACTATCTAACGTGCGTAAGTACGGGGCACTGTTCTTGACGATTCATATGTGTATTGTAATCATACCAGATATGGATAAATGAATATTGACTTTGACTTTAAATGGATCAATATTATTGACTGCTTACAACGATTAAATAATTTAATTATTTCTGGCATATAATATGTATACATACACAGTCGTTATCATTTTATAAATAAATACGTACATGCACATATAAATCACGCCTATTTATCCCCGAAGGGGTAGGCACAGTTGAATTAACATCCACGTTTCGCCAATTATATAGCTCCCATGTAACAGAGGGGAAGCGAGCCTATTACTATCTATCGAGCACATGGGGGAAATGGGAGCAAATGGGAGTACAAAACTAGGAAGTACCCATGAGAAGAACTTTGCCCGTTACTCGTCGCTGTCTAAACCCTTAGTCGCCTTGTACGAGACCCACGGGAGGGAAAGGGTGTGGTGGCAATAGTATTCTGCTCTGCCGTCACCACACGGCAATATAAATAGACAATAAGAATCAAATAAACACAAAAATTAGCAAATATAAATGAAACTTTAAGACTTTTTTAATTGCTCCATACTTATGATGATGATGATCGTCGACCGATTTCGGTCATGACCTTAAATGATATTGCTCACCACTATGGGCTCTTGTGATAATCTATAAAAATACGCTCGTTTCGCTGGACCCTGGACACTTTATAATTAAAAATATAATATAAATGACTTCAACGATCTATAGCATAGAGTAGGCTATACCGTTTTATTACTAATCTGTTTGGAATTTGCACATACCTATTTAAATATGCTTTATATGCTTTAGGCCTAAATTTATTTGAAAGAACATTACATTACAATATCATGCAATCCCATAAAAATAAATTTAAAAAATACATCTAATATACAGGCTGGAATTTTGTAGTGCCACCTGAAGGGAATGTACTCTTAATACTGTAGATAGAAAATTTTACTCAAAGGAAATATTCCTTTATTTTTGAAAAGAAAGAAAACTGCATTCAAAGATTTTCGAAAATTCGCTTGCCACATCCGGGAATCGAACCAACTAAAATCTGTAAAAATTATATCCTGTACTTTTATTGCATCGATCTTTAGGGTCAATTATAAGGAAGAAATCTCTAACAAACTTTATAAATTAAATTAAAGGAAAGCCATGAAAATGGCTTTATAAATTCAATGGGTCAAGTTAAAGCACTTTTACTCAAAGATCCACTTTTACTAAAGAAAGCCTGCGAGATCACCAGATCTCCTTCCTTTAGATTTTTTTTCACTAATTATAGTTAGTTTACCATTTTTTGTAAATAAATAAAATAATTAAGGGTTTCATGGTTTTCCTTTCATTTCATTTATCAAGATTGTTAGAGAGATTTCGTCTTTATAATTAATCCTAACGATCGATGCAATAAAAGTACGGGATGTAATTTTTACAGATTTTAGTTGGCTCGATTCCCGGGTGTGGCAAGCGAATTTTCGAAAATGCAGTTTTCTTTCTTTTCATGAATAAAGGAATGTTTCTTTTGACTAAAATTTTCTATCTACAGTATTAAGAGTACTTTCCCTTCAGGTGGCATTACAAAATTCCATCCTGTATAAAAATCTCTTGTCACATTGTTTGTTAAAAAACTCATCCGAAACGGCTTGACCGATTGTTATGAAATTTTGTTTGTGTATATGGTAGGTCTGAGAATAGGTCGTAGGCTATTTTTTATACCGCTAAGGTTTACTTATGCGCAGTAAGAATTTTTTAAAGATCAATCGAGGTGCTGTATGTATTGCGACGTTAAAGCCTGTAACCATAGTATTTTTGCTTTCGGTTTTGTTTCCCTTAAAAAGAAATGTACGATCTTTATTTGACCTTAATAAAAGAATAATAAAAATCCAGTAATATCACATTCAACTTTTATTTAATATCCACGAATCACGAATATACATGAAATTCTACATTGTTCATGTGCTGCTATTATCATACATTAGGTACTTAATATACGCATTGACTGGTATATTATAATAATATATGGCATTTAAAGCTCTTCACCAAAATGTTGCTGTTACTCCTTAATTGATACACTTTTGATTATCATAGACACCAAGTAATATCTAGAGGTAATCACTACAACATCAAATACGTTTATTATTTTTTTTTGTTATTTTTTTATGATTTTAAATACATCATCCGAAGAAGCAATATGAATATTATTATACCTAGTTATGTAATATATTAATACTACATGTATACATTTTATCGAGCTAATATTAGGTACATATTTAATAAGATGTTGTAGTTTTAGGTTGCCTTTGTCACTATGAACTACGAAGGTAAAGTCGAAACAGTATTGTGTTTAAAATCCAATATTTAAGTATAACTTTGGGGTAGGAAGAAGACTACTTATCAATCTATAGTAAATACAATATCTATAGTTATTGACCTTAATAGTTCTTACAATGGGGGTATGTCGTTTTAAAGCTATAAAATACCAACTTATTTTTTCACCGATAGTCCTATCACTGCGTATTTCGATGATTAAAACACAACAAGTACTTCTATTACGTACGTATCTGTTTAATTCGATAGTTAGCTTAAACCGACATTGACATTTCATCCCAGATTAAGTGCTATTTCACAAATTCATTTTATGGAGATAATAACACGTTTTAGTATCCATCTTATTTCTAAAATGATCAACTATGTAGTAACAATGGTGTCTAAAGATGGCAATAGAAAAATAAATAATATTATTAACATAAAGGTAAACGACCACACAAGTTCATTGTGTGCTAGTTGAACATAGACAATTTGGATTTTTAAATATACAATAAATATTTCCTCCATATACAAACATTTCACTATATCATTATTCATAATAAATATACAAACACAATTCCTAACCTTTGGACCAACGAAAGTTAATTATAATTACTGACTGAAATGAAAAAATTACATTTATAATTATAAATTACAATGACAAGCTGTTTTATTACTGCCTACAAGACTATAATAATATGATTATTAATACTAGCTTATAGTATCGCATAAAGTTTATGAATTTGTCTTTGTATGCGCTTAAATTATTAATTTTATTTCAAATTCTCTGATATCATTATAGTTAATATGCGATACAGTTCGATTACATATTTAAGGAGCGTCTGTATCTGAGAAGACGCAGTACCTACTATATCTACTACACTCTACTTTTGATCCACTTTGAGCGATAGGGTATCGCTAATCTGCAATACTTTACATTCCTACTATCATACAGCACATATATAGGAAACGTTACATTTATAACACAATAAGTGGCACATGATATTTGTTGTGGCCTTTTGGGTATTTTAAATAATATAATTAAATTACTTATACACAAACTTAAACTGAGCCTGGCTTGGCATATTCATTCCTTCTACTATTGAGATAAAAATAAACGAAATTAATATCACAGCAAAAAAATATCGCGATGTGTCGCTACTAAAGTAGGCGTCTTATGTCCCATGTTAGAACGTTAACGCTATTACGGAATCTGTTCCGTGGAATTACCTAACCTTCTTAACCTTGCATTGCTACAGCGGTAGAAGCATTTCCTTCGGCATCCTTATTCATTGGTTTTTCAGGAAGAGGTCTGTTAAACATCTTCCCGGAAGAATTCGACGGCGAAGATTTGTTAGACTTGACTGTTGCAGGACTGAGCAGTGGGCTAGTCATATGACTGCTAGTCGGACTCGATACCGGAGTTTTCTTGGAGCTGCCGAAAGGTGTGTACGGCCTAGAAATGTTGTGGCTAGAATCCTGCTGGCTGTTGCATTCTAAAGATCCAAGTGGAGTTAATTGGCCGACAACATCTGGTATCATACCCAGCCGGTTTCGCTTTTCTCTGTCATGGTTGGCAATTTCTGCATACAAGTGCACTGCAAAATCCTTAGGTTCGAAATACTCATGAGCCAAAGCTGTCTGTCGATTGTACGGAGAAAAAGGCAGCAGACTTTCCAAAGATGGAGGATGTGTACCCACACTAATCATTTGCTTTTTGTTCTTTCCGATACGAGGTGGGGTGTTCTGGAATGGCAATTCATAGATATTTTCTTCAGGTCTAACTACAATAGACTGATTGAGTTTAGGACGTTCTTCAACTTTGACAAGTTCATATAAATGTTCAATCATTTCACGTGCCTCTACGTAATCTTCGGGATGATCTAACTTTCGTTTTAGGTGCTCCAATAGTTCTTTTGTCAATTCTTCTGGAAGCGTCTGTGTAGTTTTATCATCCATGGGTGTATAATTCTCTACGCAAAAAATATCGGACATCGTAGTTTCAAGCATAATTTCTTGGCCTCTAGGTTCGTTAAGTCTGCGGCGCTCTGAAAATTCGTTTACTGACAGTTGAGATATCGATCTTCCATTATCCAGTCCGCTATTTGTACCGCAAACACATAATCTATTACAAATTGATCCACATGGAGTGTTTGAAGTAGAAAATAAATTTTTGAGTCTTCTACAGTAACCACGTCGTTTCATGCATCTTGCAAAAGTAATAATAATTACTATTATTATACACCCCAGAGCAGTGAGTACCACTATACCGATTACTTTCTTATCACTATCAGACAAAGAGGATTCCTCTTTTTTATGTGGGAACCTAGGGTTTTTTATTTCTGTAGGCTTTCCTTCCGTCTTCGTTTTATACTTTTCGCATTGTATATTGAATTTATCACTGCATACATTATCCAAAAATTTTTTGAATGCCATGTTTTGTTCAGGTTCATTAAAACACCTAGCAAAAAATTCATTTACAGTGCAATAACTTTCTTTTTCATATGGTTCTCCATGTTTGGTACCCAACCCATTCGCTAGCCATATGCTAATGTTGCAGTGGCAAGGTACACCATAATAATTATTTTTGTAGACAACATTGACTGCGTACTTACTGTCAAAAGTTTGGCCTACAAATCCAAAAGTGTTTGCACCAAGTGCTTCAATTTCATTGTCCACAAAAAATAATTCATGAACTACTGTGGTGGGTGCTAATATGGCATTTGGAGCCATATGATCAAATTTGTTTCTAGCCATGTGAAACTTATTCCACGATGACAGTTCGAACCCTCTTCCCATAAAGGCATGGAATACACTGTCTGTTATCTTCACTGAAGCTACTGTTGCATTTATGGAACCAGTTTCGATGTAATCAAATCTGGAAAGGAGAATTAAAGGGTTATATTAGGTGAAATACTAATACATTATGTTCACAGTTTTTTTCTATTTTGTTAAGAATTGTTCTATTTGTACTAAATTTGTTAAAATTAGATTATCGGACACTTACGTTGAATGTGATATATCAAGCTTCGTAACTGCTGATTGGATTGCTCTTGGTCTCATTTGCTTTACTTTACAACCGGAGAAGTGTAGATTGTTTATAAGTGATTTTTGCGCAAAAGCTTCTTCCTCTATGATATCAAAGGAAGAGTCACTGGCCATTATCACGTTGTAAGTGTTGGCAGCGAAAGCCAAGCTTCGAACTGCACTCACTGAAGATTTCTTAATGACGATTTCAGCTGCCGACGACCCGAATGTGTATGCGGGAAATTCGGGTGATGTTATATTTTTCAACTCGATCTGAAATATATAAGATATACAAGTAAATAAACATTACATTTTAGATACAGGTAGGTCGGAAAATAAGCAGTTATTTATATAGGTAAAATAAATTGTTAAAGAAAATGTCTTGGTTGGCCGAGTGGTATGGTATACAGTGTGTTTGGCATCGGACTTCCGATACCTTATCCACGTATTGTATGTATAATTTTATCAACAACAAATCATCCAAATAAAGGTCGCAACCATCATTCCTTCACTTGTATTTGTTTGACCGTTTCTAAATAATTTGTCTAAATAGCGGTAATAATTTTATGTTTATTACTTAGCACAGTTTATTGCGAATAAAATAGATGAAAAAAAATGATATGTCAACGGCCAGGAGGCCTACCGCCTAACTCGCTTGCTGATGATAGCTTTAAAGCAATGCATTTATTACGGCTATCAATTTAGCTAGCAACCATCTTCAATTTTTAGGCGGTTCGGATTTTATTCCAAATTCATACAAAATCATTTGGTGATCATTCGTTCAAAGCTGTTGCTCGTAGTTTAGGTAAATTTGGTGCGAATTTACAGCATGACGTCATAAACTATAGCTTTTGCTTCAGCAATCGAGTTAGGCGGTAGGCCCCCTGGTTTTTAAAGTAGACTACAATAACTAAAAAAAATATATATAATTTTACCAAATTTTTCGTCTAAATCGTTTTTGGTTATTATTTTCTGTAACTTCGTAACAAATATGGTTTTAAGTGATAACTCATTTCATCACCTTTAAAATAAAGCCGCTTTCATGTATGTGGGTAACATAAAATGATAAAAAAAACGACTTTCAATGAACTCGTGAAAATATGAAGAATGAAATTTAAAAATGGCTACCATTCATAGGGATGAGGGTTGCGACCCCTATTTGTATGGTTTTTTTGTCGATAAAATTATACATACAATACGTGGATAAAGTATCGGAAGTCCGATGCCAAACATACTGTATACGACTCGATTGCAGAGGGCACAGATTCCCGCATCAAGACTATAATCTTTCTAACTTTTTCTAACCACAAATTTCTTTGTAAATTGTCAAATATAACATATCACCCCGAACAGTACGCGATAACGATACACTATGAAATAATGCATTTTACCTCTTGCTGTGTATCATTCGCTAAGATGATGTCAAAGACTTATCACAATGTGTCACATTGTGATAAGTTTTCAAGATTTTGCTTGAGCATTACGCATTGTAAAAACATATTTCAAGAAAGCCTTGCTTCAAGTTATACTAAAGTCGCATTGGCAATTTGAGTACATATGTCTATTCTATTTTATTTAAACGAAATTACCACATGTATGAAACTACTACTCCGATTTTGTAAGTTATGAGATAATGTCATTTGAAATAAATGTTCAAATAGAAAAAAATACAATATTGCTAATAAATAATTCATAGTTGCCTCCACTCAAAGTACGCAAGCTAAGCCGCAAGTATCAGCTAGTGTATTATAAAACAATATTATACTAACCGACATGCCGGGACCATGTTCGCCTACATTTGCAGCAGTTGGGTCTAACTTGAAGGAGCCAGAGCTTAAGTTAAGATTCGGTACGTTGTTGATGGTCATCTTCAAAAGCCAGGAGAAAGCATCCCCTTCCATTGACACATAATCGCAATTTGTTATGGCCACAGTCAACGGACCTGAAATTTACGAAAACACTTATTTTTAATTGCCGCTATTAATATACAGAATAAACAAAAAGCAGACTGCCACAATAAAAAAGGAAAAGAATTTAAAGGCAACACAATAACTTTATTGGCACTATGAAAAATGGCAACTAAAAATATTTTAAGTCAACTTTAAAACTATTTATTTTGTATTATTTTTTTATATCTCTTTTACCGTCTCAAGTTCTAAGCTATTCAACAAAGTCATTTCATTTAAATAATAAAAAAAACTTCGTAATGTTACAATTATTGTGAAATATAGTTGACATTATATTTTTTATGAGTCAAGAGTTTAAAATTAATAATTGTAAGGGGCCCAAGTAGTTGCCCTGTCGTACCCAGAGCGTGTCGCTAAGATTGTTTTATTTTGTTGTAACAAAAAAATATATATTTTAATAAATATGACAAAGGCAGTGTGTTATTGGTCGCATAAATATGGCTGTGACGGTCAACGGACTAATGTAATGTTCAACTAAAAATTGACAATTGAAATTACAATGAAACACAACATGACTAAATTGAATCAATTTAGTAAGCATATAGGTAACTAACGTGTTAATTCAGTTCCATTTGTAAGACCTGTGAGGACAAAGAATAAGTTATTAAAATTAATGATTACACCAATTAATAGAATACGGTACGAGCCTACCTATCCCTACTCCGGCAAGTAGGCCCACCACACTTTGGTTTTGGCTGTACAAAGTGATTTGAAATGTCCAACTACCCTTCCCTAAGTTGACAGTTACGTCAACAACTGTAACTTGCACTTGACTATTGTCTAAGACACAATTTTGCTTTTGTATTGCTCCTCTCTCACCACATGAGTCATTATCCTGTGAAACACGTATGCCGAGTCGGGGAAATGAGTATTTTTAGATGGCGATCCTCGGACGGACGCTCTGCTGCCACCGACTCAAGATATGTCCTCGATTTGGAATATAATTAAATCATTCTTCCCATATTAGACGGTTTGGTTTCAAAACTGATCAATACGTACAGATTCTTGGATAATAAAAGGCCCGCAAATCACAAACGATTTCTTTCAAAAATAAGTCTTAATTATATGATAATGCAATACATTTTGAAATTACTACGTTAAGAAGAGAGAAGAAGAAGTATTTTTTGAGTATTGCATTTTTATAATAAATACGAGTAAGTAAAAAAAACACCTTTATTTTTTAATTATCGTCCTATTTTGGTGTGTTTACTGTTTTCCTAATTATATATTTTTTAAATGCTTTAATTTTATATATACTCGGCTACTTTAATTTATTGTAGTCAAATATCTTTATTGTTCACATTCCACAATTACTAATCATTGTTGTTCGATCGAAGCCGGCGTTTCTGAGCTGTTTAATTATGTCGGTTTACGGTACGTATTAAATACGATCAAATAAAATAATTAATAAAGGCAGCACAGATTTATTTTTTTATAAGAAAACAGAATAAATAACTTAATAAGTAATTGTAAGTCAATAATTAATTTTAGACGAGTATCGGTCACTAATGTATATTTTGATTTTTATTGTATAATTATCAAAGTAAGTTTTGTTTTAGACAGTATCAGTTGCCTTGGTTTTCAAACTGAAGCATATGAATTTACTTAACATGTGGACTTGTAAAGTTAGTCATCTGCAAATGCTTTCTTTGTGGTGCTTACGTACGTTTATTGTATTCCTTTCTCATAATCATTCATCTGGTGTCGTGGCGTTATATAACTTCCCTTTTTTATTTTAATGCAACTAATGCAAGTCTGATATTAATTGCATTGTACCTAATATTAATAAAATGAATTTAATTATAACTATTTTAGATACCTAGTACTTAGAGATAAATTACTTCGTGCTGCGAGTCATCACTCGGTTTCGGTGCGTAGGTACTCGTATATAATACATGTGCGTGACACCAATTTGTTTTATTACATAAAATAAATAATTTGGTTAAGAAATATTTCAGAAATAGGTGGAAGCTGTATATTTTTATCGGAATCCGCAAGCCCTGAGTATTGTTAGCGTTATATTAATTGCTTTGTTTAGTAATTACAATTTACGCATTAAAGTTACTGTATTTTTCTGAGGTAGGGCTCGTGTCGTCGTCTTCGTATCCGAATGTGCTATCTACGTCACTCAAGACTTGGACGACATTTACATTAATCGCTTGTTTTACGTGTTGGTGAACTCCAGAAGATAACTACCAGTTTTTGACAGTTCTTCCATACGATAAAATGTCAAAAACTGATGTTTAAATAATAATCACCTATTTATGTGCTGGTGAACACTTGCCTAAGTAAAATTTTGAACACCGCGCTTACCGATCGATACTTAATCATGACTGTGACATCCGGCGCTAAACCATGCGTATTGCCAACGACAGAAGTATGAAACCGGTTCAGCAGTGAGAAGTCATAAAGCTTGTTTGTGTCCCTTCCAGCTGACCATATCCTATGATCATAATATACATACGGACTACATATAGTAGACAGCAAGAATCAATGCGAAACTTGGTGACACGTCAGAAAATACTACTCGAGCTTCATCGAACTTAAGTAATAAATTGCTTTATTAAAATTTCATAAAGCGCCATATTACACTACCGGACATTGTTACAGTTGAGCTATGATTATGATATGAACGAGTAATGAATACATATATACCTCATAAAAGTAGATAGACGTTTCATCATTAATGACAACCGATAATGCAATTTTGGACTCGTGTCACGCACCTGACCATGTCTACCGCCGTACCATAGCCGAAAGTGCCTCGCGGTCACCTTTCATTGGTGCTTCCAAAAACACAAAGTGGTATATCAACCAATCTCGTATAACGCATGTGGAATTTTTAATGTTGTATACTGATATAATATAAGGCAAGAGTTGTATTTTTTTGTTTCTGTTGCCTTCGTAATGTTATAAATAAATATATTCTTTCATACAAACCTATTATCTAGCTCAAAGTAAGTAACGTAAGCACTTATTATCATATTATCCATAATTAATGGGGCTTATTAAATATTATTTCAGCTCATCATTGACGGCCGGTTCGGTCGAATGGTAAGATCGATAGCTATCGTCGATATTCTCTATATCATTATCTAACCTACTAATACTATCCTCAAGGTTAGGGTATTCTATTCTGCCAGGTAAAAATAAAAAGTTTATCAAATAAAAATAAAACATGTTGAAATAAACTGATAATACCCACAACTTTATATATATTAGGTATGGCAGAGATTGGCTTAAATCACTAATTCAATAACTATATTATAATGTTGCATATTTTCTGTACATTTGACTACATAATAATATTATGTAGTAAAATGTATAAAATGTAAATTTTGTATTATTTTGTATTTGTATTTGTTTAAAAAATTTATAACATTATTAAAAATGAGATTTGCAATATTGCTGCAGCTGGTAAACATAGTGATCAATATTATGAAATAGAATCGCTCCGCATTTACTTAGCTAATTTGTAAGGAAATCTAAAGTTTATCGCCAGCGTAATGTTTACATTGTAGTATAATACAAATATTAGACAATAGTAACAATAATTGTCACAATAGGATTTCATCAGTTATTAACTAATCTAGATAACCCATCACATTATGCTCAGCTTGTCGGTTTAAATTGGAACTATGATTGCTAAATAGTGTATGCCAACGTACCACGTATATTGGAGAAACTTTTCTCCTCGACTCGGAGGACTGCACAGTCCTCGAACTCCAGGAAGGCGTTGACGACATTGAGGTCGACAGCAGCGGCTCGGCGAAGCACTACTAGCTTGGCTCCTGTGACGCGCACGTGGCGCAGGTCTCTCAGTCGAGACAGTGAGTTCGGCCCCAGCATCACCGCGTCACTGCCGTTCACTATCAGTTCCGATGTTGACTCCGGAAGGTCTCCATCCAGTATATTCAGTGTCTGAAATTAAAGATGCCGCTGCATTAAATGCTTTACCTCATGTTCAATGTAGTTTTAGGAAATTATAGAGATAGCGCGTTAGTCATGCCCGTTGTTCCTACTAAAACTATTGTGGGTAGTGTGCCATCTGTTACCTCTTGTTTTCTTAATTATTATGACTCATACGTTATTTATGGATTATGTGACTTAAATTGCTTTTGTTTTATGCGGACCTTAGTTTAAATGTTGGTAAATAATTTGAAAGGTGCCCTTAACCAGCTTCGTACTGAGTTAAAAAGAGGGATCCAAACGGATACGGGTTGCTGATTGAATTACTCGTGAAGCGGGGAAACTAAGGGAGAATAGTGGCAGTGCGATCTACGAAGCGCGGGCCTCTCGGCCGGTAGAGCCGGCGTCACCCACCACCGAGCTGATTGTTCCTAACCAACCGACAAAAGTGAGAGTGCTTTCGTTCGGCAATTGTTCATTCGTACACCCACCGCTTAATGACCAATCCGAACAAAGGCAGCTGACGTGATATTGTATTTCCTCTTTATTTGTGCATTATTAACTGACCAGTGTATTGTTTCCGATAATATTTGCTCCTTGTAGCAGTGTCAGTTATCAAGTCGTTCGTCTTTATACTAACTGCGACAGATAGTAGTGACATGACTCACACGTTACAAAGATAAACTTCCACGTTGGTGTGTTATGCACAAAGATATCATAATAGCTACTGGCTTTTCTTAAATAGGAATGTTAGTTTACTGATTATTTGCTCAAGTGGCTTCTGTTTGTTGAACAACTTCTATAAGAGTGTAGCTATTGGTTCTACTACAAGAAAAATCTTTGTTGATGTGCTTCTCTTTGTAAATTCGTAATTTTATTTCGACTTTGCTAGTATGTATGTCTCTATAAATTGGTATCGGTTGAGCTTGATCATCATCATCATCATCACCCTGCCCTTAATTCATCCTTTTTGGGGTGGGCGCAGTATGTACATCCTTAAAGTAACGTCTTTTTTATCACAGTAAAATGCAGTCGTATTTGATTTCATCAAATAACCCAATTCGCTAACCATCCAGTTCGCAGATTACCGATTTAGAGTATTCATTTGTTTCCTAGTATTGCAATGTATATAACTCCCTAGCAAAAAAAAAAATTAAAATAATCATATCTTGCAGAATATCTATTGAAATGCCCGTCATAACAAGCTTCGACTACTTCGACCCGTACCCTACCTATTGCAGAATAAATAAATTATCAACCGTGCACTGGAAGCGATACTCTAATTATTTTGTAACACCTACATATATAAATATAGCTAAGCAGTGCACTTCCTGTTTACCCATGTGTTCTGTGAACTCCTTAGTTATACCTACTACCAAGCATCTTAAGCAAATTTTATTGAATCAGGTTTTCTAATAAAGATGTTACTTATTAACGAAGATGGCAATAAGACCATAAGGAATGACCAAAATTTTTCTATTTATATATTATAGAATATAAAATACACTATCATGTCGGAATGATCATCAATTTCATGGACAAACGAAACTAAATTCTACAGTAAATTATATATTTAGTAGAGATAGTAGGATTTTAAGATTAGCATCCGATTCTCCCGGTTTGTTTTAGAGTCAGACAAAAGTACAAAAGGAAAACGTAGAGATGACACGTCCGCTCACACATGCGCGCAAAATAAAAATAAACACACATAGATATAAACTGACGCTGAATCGTCCTCTCTTGCGCCCGAGTGATTTCTTGAGAACGCAACATAATTATTATAACAAATCTCGGGATATTGGTACTGTATAAAAAATCGAAATATTATCATTTGCTACGATAAATAATATTCATAGTATATAACACCGCAGCCAGAAGCTTGCTACATTGAACCAAGTGGAGCTATAAATTGCACTCAATTATTTGGTATTGAATATAACAAGCGTAATGTGGCAACAAGATTCAAGTAGCAGTTCCTGCCTGTACACCAATAATAAGTTTTAGGTACACAATACAAGGTAGTACCTTTCAACCATACCTCGCAAAGTACCAGCTGATTTTTCTTATTAAATCTTTTGTTTGAACAAGCAAAAAGATAGCCCGCTGAAGTAAAGCTTTCGTTTTGTGTTGGCCAATTACTAAGGCACTCAATTATATCGAATAAATATTAAAAAGTTCACGAAATATTGTCTGTGTCGTTTTCTGCCGTCTCTCACTGACTCAGAGAGGTCTTTACAGTTTGTTTTGCAATTCTACAAGTCTTGTTCGCCTTTTACGGCTCTCGTCTGATGACCGCGAGATACACTTGCCTTGCCCCAGCCTTCGCCAATTTTTGATATGTTCAGAGAAATTTACATCACATGGCTTCTCTTTAAATGTTACTTGTCGAGTTGTTATATTGTATCGATTATATGGGATCCTTTGCCATCGAAATCTGTTGTAATAATGTGTAATCTTTTGTAACTGCATTCGTATGAATATTAAGTACAATTGCAGGAATTTTATTTTCTAACATTTTTATACGTAGTACCACCTTCCTTGTCATGGTCTCGGAGTAAATAATTAAGTCTATACAGATTATGTGGATATTGCGTATAAAACCTGTTCGTCAAGCGAACCATAGTCAGACCGGGCACTACACTCATGCGCTTGCCTTGTTATTTAGGTCGGTGTACAGTAATCTTCAGTGTAAATGTCTCTGGATTTGACGGCACTTTGAGGATGGCGTGTGTGTGACTATTTTATTTATGTCATCAGTTCAGTACAGTATCAGGTCACATGTATCCTCAATTTAACAGATTTAGTTTATTACATAATTGTTTGTTTCATTTGTAGGTACCTACACAGATTTCGCAATATCTGTAATTTAGATAAAAAGGATTTGCTATTATTGAGTACTTTTGCGAACGTGTTGGTTTGCATGCGGCTTTGAGTCACAACGTGGGTTCGAATGGCGGAGCAGCAGCGGATACAATGCCCGGAGATTTTCGGTTCGGTGTGATGGGGCATAAGTCAATTGGAACAATAGATGGGTGCGATCGAGATTGCGATCTCGGCGATTGAAGCAGAAGAAATATATTTTTGCCATTTACAAGTACCTATTAGAAATACTAACTAGATCTTGACGTAGAAACTCAATGGTATAAATGAAACCATATTTGCAATAGATTATCCAAATAAAATACAAACGCAAGATTTTTTACTATTTAATAGGTTTTCATTCAAACAAGCGTCATAAACTTAGAGGCCTAGTGGTTAAAACAAGATAATGCGGCGAGTTATTTACTATCACCGTTATTATAAAAATATTTTATCTTTATCAAGAGATTCTTTACAGAAACGATATAAACATACTTCTAGACTTCTTATTAACATTTGGCTCGCAAAATGACCTTGTAGCAAACAAAGAAACTATTTCATGTAGCGTCTACGTTAGCACTGACAGTAACTGCTCAATGATCACCCTTGTATAATAATTAGTTTATTACTACAAAGCAATATTGTTCCTACAAAGAATAAATAAAAAATACCAGTCGGCCTATTATGATATAGCAAGCAATATATACACGTTAAGAAAAACTAAGAAATGTACAATTAGTGCTGCAAAAAGGTGCCGTGTTGTGACGGCAGAGCAGAATACTATTGCCACCACCCCTATTCTCTCCAGTGGGTTTTGTACTAGGCGTCTAAGAGTTAAGACAACGACGAGTAAGGGGCTGCAACATTCATTCCTCTTAACATGGGTAGTCGTGATTTTGATTTTGTCAAAATTATTGTTTAACAAATTGCATTAAATTTTTTGATAACATCTACATAGACCTTGAGAATTTATGCGTATAAATCTACTATTCTATTAATGGTAGTGGTATTTTTTTCACCCTTGTCACTCTGCTTTGAATCACCTAAACAACTATCTGTCATATCTGTTAATAATCAGATACCATTTATAAAGAGAAAAGGAATAGACAGTGTGCTTACATATCTACAACTTTCCTTTAAAAGATAATGAAGGCCAGTTTTAATTGTAAGTACATGTAGTAATGTGGACACCGAACTACTCTACCGACTCTATATTTAACAACATGTCAACAGACGAAATCAGCCCTTGATATTTCGATACTAAATTATTTCATACCTAATGGAGCGCATAGAGATGGGTCAGTCAGTGCTGAGTATCTCCGATAAAGGAAACCAGATAAATAACAGTAACATAGGAACACGAACTACTTTATTTTTCATCTTTTCTTTATTATGAGAGTTTTATATCTTTTAATATGGGAGGTAGAGTTCATTGGGTTTTCCCATTTGACTTTAAAATGCATGCCTTGAAAAACTTATTCTAGGTTACAAAAGATGGTAGTGAAAAAAAACATAACTCATATCTAAAAAAAAGGTTTGGGGATGGAATAGTCTTATATCCTTAAGGTCAAAATCTTGACTTAAATCGATATTCCACCTGTTTGATGTTCAACAGGACATCATCACGGCTCGGTATATCACAACCCGTCACAAGTCGTCGAGCGGGCGGCGCCATGGTGCATTTTAATATTAGACTTTATTCTGGGAATACTGTTCTTTGGATGTATGAATCCTATGAATGAAACAAGACGCATTCTAAAATAACTATCAGCGTCTGTCGAAATTTTCACGCGTTCACCAAACAGGCACAACCGTTCATAAAATGTATTTTCAACTATTAATTTTGCAATCACACTATCGTTGACAGTAAACTATTTTTTTTATGTTTGTTCCAAATATTAAGAATGTATGGCCGGAGTATTGTAACTTATAATTACAATTTATAAGGAACTTCTCGTTGAACTCAAAATATGTAAATATGACAATAAATTTAACCTATTTCCTACGAATCTTTTCTGCCTGCCCTGGTCTCAGTCTATCTAGGATCGGCGCAGTTTGTTTCCTCTGCCATTCATATCGGTCAGACGACATCAAGCCATCCACTCCCTTTTGATTCATATCACACCGGGAAGGTGCTAGTGATGAATGAATGTATAGAAAAGAGACGGAACGGAACATATCGAGAGACCGATGAACGGAGAGACTGATTGGGATGACAACATTCCAATCCAATCAATCCATACTGCTCATGGTTTTGGCTTAGGTTTTACAGCCGGCCGCCTGCCTGACACTAACCCTCTTTGAGTATGCTGCTGCTGTTGGTGGTGGTTTCCCTCCAACCAATCGGGTGCTTATTATATTGGTCTACACAGGGCAATCTCCCTCGACTTTTAAGATACCCATGAGATCAATTTCCTTCGAATGTTTCTTTCACATTTTTACTGCTATATTGATATTTGTTATACTGTTTAATTTATATTATATTTTCTATAAGGTGTCTATATTAACAGCGGAGCCTACCGTTGTAGGTTTTAATCATATTATTATTATAACAACCAATGTGCCCATTTCAACTTTAAAATTCACAAAGTTAACGATATAAGCAAATACGTTTCATAATTATGTAATTGCTCAAATTACTGTAAGTAATATAGTATAAGTATCTCTGAGAAACTTACCGAGTCGAATTATATTTAACAAGGTAAACGGTAATTATTATTACTTTTATTTCTTTAAGTAGGCCGTTTTTCTGGAGCATTCTGATAAAATTCCTCGGTAAAAAAACCAATGATGGTACATACGTATGAATAACGTGCACTAATTTTACTAATTTTTTCGGTTATGGTTATATGCGATGTATAATATGTATACTTGAATTGTATTAAGTGTCGTTGTGTTATTGTATTAGTTTTGTATTAAGCGTTTGAGGAGGCGTGTTGATCAGAATATCGGTGCAGGACACGTCGCGTCACCCGCAGGAAGCGGTCTCTCATTACGGTTTTTTATGGTTTGTTCGTTACTCCCGATTCTTTCCTACACTATGCGTCTTCGGTGCATGTAACCGACGGCGCATCGTGTGTCGGCGCGGCGACCTTACTTTACATGCCTTTACTTTTTTACACTATATTTTTTCTCTTTATATTTTTTAATAATTTATACTCACGCAACGGTTTTAAAAATATTTATGTAGTAATAGATTACGTCGTCCATCGGTTTATGAAATTATATCTTAATATTTTCCTTTTCTTTCTAATTGCCATTGAATTAACCGAAATAAGTTTCCGTTATCCGATGTTGGTAGTGGCCTTCTACAGAGTACAGCGTTGTTTATTTGGTTACCGCCACAGGAATGTCTATTAGCGCTTATTTTGTATTAAGATCGTGTCTATTTGTACATCAGATAATGCATCAGCGGTCCTATAGGCATACAAAACGACGGCAAAAGTTTATTACAAAGCAGCAACAAACTTCCGCTTTGGTCAACACGAGGCTACCGCTGGTCAATGTTATATTGTGTTCACGTAACTGCCAATATCGCCCTTTGGGATTAATTGTTCTAAAATACGCAACAACTCGGTCTTATGTAATGAATGAATTAATTTTATTTTGCTATGGGCCTGTTTCACAATCGACAAGTAAGTTCGAAGTTGTTTAATTTGCAGTTCAATTGACATATAATTCATATTACAACTGTCAAATAATCTGCGGAGGAATCTACTTAGAACTTACTTGTCGATTGTGAAACAGGCCCTATATATCTTAACTTTTTTTATTTGTGTAATGCAATCATGATTGTGACGCTGAAGATCACATTATTGTATTATATTGAATGATACAGTAGAACGCATCTTTTTTGTTTAAGAACACCTGGTGTACTGGTGTGGTGACTAGACGTATAAAATATTAAAAGATTTGAAATTTATGTATTTTTTTTCCTAAATATCTTATCCTCACTATAATCAAGATTGCCATCAGTAAATAGTGGCGGCAAATATCCTAGTGCCATCATATCATACGGATATTTAAACAACATTATCATTGTCCCCTATGGTTACCTACCATTGGAAACAACTGTATCGGTATGATTATAGCTTCGTAATACAAAACATTCTCTCGACCGTTCGGTCATCAGACAACTCGGTCGTTGACACATATTTCTATTTTCTAAAATTCAGCTGTAAACATACGAAATTTTTGCTTGTGTTGTCCTCTATTAATTGGAGGTAATGCCATTTGTAATTGAACGTTTTGGTCAATAATATTGTATTAATAAATATACAATGTATTAAATTAATAGACGCCTTTTGTCCGTCATTATAAATAATCTAATTGATTAATTAAGTAAAATATTTTTGTCAAATTGTTGACTTGAAGTTATCAACAGCTATTATCAACAGCTAATTATCAACTAGCTAATAATATCGTATGCAAAAAATTAACATTAGTAGGTACATGCGGGCCGGCACCATTCACCGTATTTTATATTTGCGTATGAACTAGTCGTCAAATTCGTGAGTGCGTTCGCAGTCACCATAAATAGCGCAGACTGGCCGTTGGCCGGCGATTTGTTTTCATAATTTCTGTGTCACTAGTTCTGTTCCGATTCACGATAGCAAAAACCCCGAAACCAAAAAGTGCGTCAAAAAAGTCCAACTGGTGTTCAATTATATTAAAATCAATACTATGGTAATTTTCTTTAAAAAACATTAATAATATCATCAAAGTTAACACAGCACAGCAGCGTACTATTAAATGAGGTCGTATTAACGCGATAATCAGTGCTGCTCGGGCATATATTTTTTTTTTCGAGCGCATCTTTGGTTTTGTTAGGGGATCACTTGTTGCTTCAACCCGGGGTCGGGCGGCGTGGCGGGGCGCCCGGCATGGTTATTGTGCCGGCATCGACAATTTCGACAGCTCTACGCGCCGTCGGGTTCATAATTCAGTCTCAGGTAGTTTCTTTGTTTACAATTTTATGGACCAACTGTTTTCACTCAGACGCCTTGTTATTTTTATTTAAATTGTCTCCATTTCTTTTATTTTCTCACAGTAAGTTAGGTAGCTGCACATGGTAAAGTTTAACCGAGTTCAACTTTTAAAACGAACTTTGTTTTTGACTAACTTGCCACCATAAATACTGCATAATAATTGGATAGAAAAAGTTTCCTTGTAGGTAGATAGGTAATATTATTTCGTTCCTTGATATTAAAACTGATATTTCCTACAACAACACGAACAAAAGTCATAACAGTTTTGTTAATTTAACTGCAGAATATGTATAAATAATTACAATAAGTTTTTGAAGACTACACATACAGAAAGTATGAAACCATTTTTTCTGAAAACTAACACTTATGGTGGTTCTTTGAATAAGCACAAGTGTGTGTCATAAATAATGTTTAATTTAAAATACTTATAACGTTCTGTGTTCACGTTCTTAGAAACAAGTTGGTCTGCTATAAGTGCTAGTATTGTCGACCAACACACATTCACTTTTGATTACGATAAAATAATTAAGTTGTGCGTACCTGTGTTGGGGGTAGAGAGCAGTTGATCACCAGCCAGGAGGGGTGACCGGCAGCAGAGCACACGCAACCATTCACATTGCATAGGCCATCATGTTTAGCTAGTACTATGGAACATGACAAAAGCACCAACACAACTGAGAAGCGCGTCATGATAGAGCGCTCCGGGCGAGCGAGCACGCCGCGGGAGGCTCATGCACGGACTGACTGACTGAGAGACTGCCGAGTGCCGCTGCTCGCGGCTGCCGGGGCACAGATCGCGTTTGCCTGCCGCCTATAGTGATATACCCGCCCTACGCCCACGAGTATCGATATCGATAGACAAAACAAACCTTTAAATGTCAAATCTTATTCTATTTCTTTTTCTATTCTATTTTATTTTATCTAAATTAAAACGAAACTTTTTATTGGGTACAAGCAGTAAGTAAACTGTTAATCTAGTGACAGTCATTAATATATAATACAGTGTTAAAATCTGTAACTTTATCTTTAAAATAATAAATCGTAGATAGAAATAAAATGTACTGTCCTGTGTTATTGTACTTATTGTATTATTTCTGTTAATATTTAGAATATTTGAATTGAATTGAATTGAATAGAAACATAATTGGCGAAATGTGGGTGAGAATTCACCTCTGCCTACCCCTTCGGGGATATGGGCGTGATTTATGTATGTATGTATCTATGAATAGAAATATAGAAATAATAATATTTGCTTCCATGTTGTTTTCCGTGTTGATTCCACGTTAACACTTGGAAAACGGAAATAAATTTAACAATATGTTGCAATCATAACTTATTTAATTGATTAAATGAAAAATTATTTGTTATGACAAGGACAATCTTTTTGGTTTGCTATTGTAGCTAGGAAAAAAGATATAATTTTTTTCTTCTCTAACTGTAAACTTTATTAAGTATAAAAAAATACTGGAACTAATAGTTAGTTCCTGTTTAATCTAATAGTAGATTTTCCATCAAGTGTACAAAACGAATTATTTTTGTCCGAGACTTTTAGCAGCCCGAGCCGAAAGCGAGAGCTGATAGTAATGTCGAGGATAAAAATGGTTTTGTGGACGAGTTAGAAACTCTGCTTTTCACTTCGATTGCGAGGAAATAGAACAGTAGTTTATTATAACATGTCTTAAAATTCAAACTTAAATTAGTATAGTTTTGAATACTGAAGGGAATTGTTTTTCCTATTGATATTAGGCTTGGGCTGCAGACCTATACAGCCAAGTATTAAATTAATTTTGACATAATAATTTTCTTAAATTAATTTAATAACCTACCGTACCTACTTGAATTAAAATTTTAATATCTTTTATGTCTTAAAAGATGCATTAGGCAAATAAATTTAAGTAAATAATCAAATACAAATTCTATCTCTGAATTTCTTTTTGTTTGGCTGCATGGCTCATTTTCTTTGCCTTAATATAGACAAATTTATGAGTAGACACCTTAATGCTCTAGAATACAAAATTCGATTTTGTGCAGCGTATATCCTGCACAAATAAGCAATTTCAGAGCATGAGAAGTGAAAAAATATTTATGTCTCGTGACCAATGCCGAAAGAATCCATCTTTCCGTATTAGTTAATAAAGACAATACAAAACGTATTCTGATGCTATATCCGATTTGTGTCATCATTATTGTCTCCCAAACTTGTCAAATCTCTTGAGTTGTCCGGTAACATGACTACTTCTGTACATTTTTAAAGTTAACATATTAATAAGTACAGATAAAGATGCATCGATAGTTTTATGTCGACCAGCACTCGCTAGATGGAGGTCGTCGGGTGCTCCGTACATTACGGTTCGACTCTGTGCTGCAGTATGCTGTGTCTGTGTGCATTATATACAATTGTCCTGCACTCCTAGATGTTCTTCAATATTATTTAATAAAATATAATTAACTTTTATCACCGACTGTACTTGAATATATTTTTTCCTTTCAAATAGACACTAATTATGAAGCTTACTTTAATTAAAGTCACAATTTTTTGTTAACCTTTCTAAAAACTCTTTTATCCAGATTTATAAGATTGTGATGTTGTGACTGTTCCTTCAAATAAATATAGAATCTCTCTAATTAGGTACTTTAAAAAAATTCTAAGATCAAACTTTTTTAAAGTGTATTTATAATTAATTATCGGTAAGGAATGAGTTTGTTTGTTTGTCCTTCACGTTTAGCCAAAGTAGGCGTTCTATGAGTAGCGCAGACGTCGCGACAACTTTACTCATGTGGCGACAACTTGTCGCATGCGTCTTGTAGTCGTTTGTAGTGCCTATTGCTTGTCGTTTCAGTATTGTGTCACGTTTACGCCCTCCGTGCTGGTTGCTGGTACAGCGTCCAATTGACAACTTTAAATTGTTTGTAAGCTATTTTTATTCTGGATGGAAAATAGACGTTAAAAGACTCCACACGTATTGACATAAGAACTGTCAAATCTTTGAGGTGTTTTAAAAAAAATAATAAATGGCAAAGACCATTACTGTTAGAAATCCTACAATTCCGTTTTTGGACCATTAAATTTAATTTTAGAAATATCTAACTTAGCAAGTATGTACCTACTTCATAAATTGTGAAAAAATATAGGTAGGCAGAGATGAATAGGCATGATGACTAATTTTGAAAATATACACCACGTTGTTTTTACGTGTCTACTTTACCCAAAATAAATCATATTTTTAAAGTGTTCCAGATGACAGAAGCTCCAAATAGTTTCGTAATTATCATATTAATATATATATTCATTTTATTAATATATATATGAATATACGCTCTACTACGATGCACAAGCGTTCATCGAACGCCTACGCTACGCTGAACTAATGAAGGGATTCGCATGAAAAAATCATTAAGCTGTCACATACAGAAAAGTTGCAAGGAGGGCGGGCGGCTATCTTGGCAAGGGCATGTAGGTAATGAGAAGAGATGACAATCTTGTGAACAAAACACGTGAATGAATGTTGGTGAGAGGAGCCGAAGAAGACGACGCGAGAAAAAATGATGGATCGTGGTTGATGAATGAACACAAGGCAGTGGATGATGTTATGACAGCTGACTGAAATGAATGGTAGCATAAAACTAACATCGCCAACCACAGATAACCTGTGAATACAGGCAAATTATGTTTTTATAATATACATAGTTTCATATCAATGATAAATAAACTAGTATACATTTTAATAAATATATGTATTTACTATCTACCTATCAAAATTCATGTTGTCTCAATATTGGCGTTTGAGATCTTTGACGATTCTCGATATTCAGCTACCATAGAAATGCCAAAACGGTTTGAATCATACTTTTTCTTGGTAAAGTATATTAATATTGTACACGTGGAATATTTTTCAAATAAATTATATTCCATTTAAAAATCAGCGACATTTTTTTTTCTGAGGGTTATACAGATAGCGTTAAGATGTCTACTTTGTTTATTATTTAATTCAAATTTATATGGCACCGCTACGACTTTTTACGATATTTCTTGACAACTGACCTAAATCAAATTAGTTGCTTTCTTTCTAAGTTGGCATTATGATGTTATTATACGAAAAATATTTCAAAAATTCTAGCGTCGTAAGTCCGTCCATACTTAATTATTTAATATCTAAAAGGTTTTCCGATCTTTTATTCATATTGCCATTAAAAGCTTTCCACATTGCTATCAGTTTATCTTGGCCTTGTATCGATCACCTTCGTGAGGATTGATAATTTTGCACACACATTTTATGTAGCCGCGCGCGCCCTTTATATTGGAAATGATAAGTGCTTACAATAGCCTACGATATTTTATATGTTTTCAGGTATTTATTTTGTTATTCAACACTGGCCTTGATCGAAATATACGGGTACACCGGCAACATTCTACGCCTTGACTGAAACTCTGCGGATTCCCTTTCTCTGTGACGATGTAGGAACTCTTTTATTTTTTCGACAGTTTACCTGCTCCTGTCAAAACAGTCCATTTTCATTAGACTCTCTACTCCGCCAACGTTACGAACTCGATTGTATTTTATTAATACTTCAATTGCATTTACCCATGTTCCTTGTAATTAAATAAATAGATATTTCTTAGGGCCTGTTTCACAATCGACAAGTTCGAAATAGGTTACTTTGCAGTTCAATTGACTTAGCGCCTGTTTCACAATCGACAAGTGAGTTCGAAGTAGCTTACTTTGAAGTTCAATTGACATATATTTAATATTACAACTGTCAAATGACCTGCGAAGTAAGCTACTTCGAACTTACTTTTCGATTGTGAAACAGGCCCTTATATTTCATATTACAACTGTCAAATGATCTGCGAAGTAAGCCACTTAGAATTTTCTTGTCGATTGTGAAACAGGCCCTAACTCTCACAGATAGGTGTGACTAGATGACAGCATCTAGAGCGCAAAGTAACCAGCTTAAGCGTTATGGAAAATAGATGATGGAGTTAGATGATGGATATACATAATAAGAGTTATAAATGTGGAAAATAAACTAAATAAAAAACTATAACTCGAGAACAAAATTAGTCTGTGTTTATATCTCACCAACATTTGCTAGAACCGGGAATTCAACCCGGGACCATTTGGGCGTCGAAAAAATGATATCATTTGATTTACGTATTATCAGAAAATGCTCGCTGATGTATCAAGAAATACATAAATATACATATGTCACGCCTTTCTCCCACAGGGGTAGGCAGAGATTATTTCTTTTCTTGCTACGCCGTAGCAAGTAAAGAAGTAATCTCTCTCTCGTAAGTCATTATCGTTTCATTCATTCTTTCGACGTGACCAAAACCAACCAATATTAAGAAATGATTTTGATTTTTCGAGATTTTCGTTTAGTCTAAGGGCCGGTTTTTTGATGCATAGTTAATTCAACCAATCGTTTAAAATTGTTACAAATCTTTAAATTTCAGTCTGATATGTATGTAATGGTTAGTAACAATTTTTAGCAACTATGCATCAAAAAACTGGCCCTTAGTCGATTTACGTTTATAGCCCTTAGCGATCACTGTTCTGATCTAACCTACTTTAGCGGTATCGTATAAAACTTCAGCGGTATCAGCGTGGAGGAGGTGAAGGTAGTTGGAGTTCATATTTTAAACGAACCCCAGCAAATGGTGCTGGGGTTGGCGCGGCCTAGTGATTTTTATGTGAAGTTCGCATATTGATAACACCAAATAGTATTTGCTGTGCTTTTTAATCAAAGTTACCTAACTATTAAATAGTTCACATTTACAATCTTATAATTGAAAAGGGATGCATAAAACTTTTAACATGACGGAGGGTACATTGTTAATAGAATAAAATATAAGGGAAATTAATCTTCAAATGTGATTTACAAACAAGCGTGTGTGTCGTGGAAACTATATCTAATTTTATAAAATAAGGTGTCCTCTACCTGTACTAGGTAACATAAAAATATACTATATACAAAAGTGTCAAAATTGACGATACCCTGGATTTTTTCGGATTTATGTGTTTTATTATTTATACACTCAAACATTAACGATACAATAATACTGACAATGTATTATTTTACGTTGTCACAAGAAAAACTAATGAAATGAAATTTAGTCATCATGCCTTCACCAACAACTTCCCTCATATTTATTCTACGTCTTTCCTATCCATCCAAATGTTATCTGGATGAGATTGCCAATATGGCGAAAAGGCCGCCCCATTGTACATTGTTTGTATTATTGTTTTCTTAATGTATTGAACAACTTATCGGTGTAACTGTACAATAAATAATATTCTATCTACATTTACAACGAGTCTCAGTTTTTAAAAGTTGCTTGTGATAATTTATTATGAAACACGTAGGTATGCAAAAACAGGGCTATTGAATGCCGAAAAGCTATGAAAATATGTGGATTGATTTAATTTTGTGGAAGGACGTATTTAACTTTTTGTAATAACGTGAATTCTAATACGCGTAAGTATTTACAAAATCCAAACATGACATTGTTAAGATGTATGGTGGTGTTAATTTTAACATAGTGCCTTTAAATTCATATTGGTTCCTAGATAGAATATTTCAATTTCATGGTTAATGTTTTCGTAACATTCTGAAGTAATTAATATGAAAAAAGTAAATACAGTGCCATGTGGTTTTTTTTACGAGTGTGCTCGTACGTATGTGGTGCCTGCATTTTATTTTTATTATAAATTATAATTACAAACCATATGAAAATGTATTGAAATTCCCCTCCCAATCAATATTTCGGTTCATCGGTCTCTCGTCGACATGGTACTTTCCGTCACTTTTCTATACATTCATTCATTACTAAGACCTTTCCTGTGTGATGGATGATATGATTTATAGATAATTGTATGACTAGGTGATGTCTGGACGATATGATTTGAAGAGGAAACGTACTACGCTACGCCGAACCCAGATAACCTGGTAACAAGGCAGTAAAATAATGATGATGATATTTATCGCACTCTAGAGACTGAGTCATTTTTACACTGGAATGAATACAATAAAGATACAATCGGTGACCAAACCAAGCAGCACGTGGTTATTTGTATTAAATGCGTAAATCTCTGGCTGAGATAACATTGTCCATTTCTAAGCTGATAATGACGGAATATTTGTAATGAAAATTTCAGTTTATAAGTATTTTATCATTAAAAAACAAGAATGGCCGGCCGTGGTTGTTAAACTTTTTAAGTTGTGTTCCATTCCCACCTATAGACATCACATTCAATCTATCAATTTTTCATTCAACAACACATCAGACTATAAAATCTGTCATATATCTGCAATCGATTGGCACACTTTAACGTAAAGCATAAAGTTGATTGAGAAAATTTTACATATTATTGTGGAAAACTTATAAAGACAGATGTCACTGCGTTCGGAAATTTTCGACAGTATAATAAAGGCACTAACTGCCTCACTCAGAGACGTCAATTAACTTTAATGAGTATTTAATGTCAAAAATTTTCATTCAAATCTAGACCATAGACCCAGCAAGAATAGCGACTAGTTTTGAATTGTCATTTTTTGACGTTAAGTACTCATTAACGTTATTTGACGTCTCTGAGTGCGGCAGTAAAGGATTGACCTAACACACTTTAATGTAAAGCATAAAGTTGATTGAGAAAATTTTACATATTATTGTGGAAAACTTATAAAGACAGATGTCACTGCGTTCGGAAATTTTCGACGGTATAATAAAGGCACTAAAGGATTGACCTAAAATACTCCCTGTAAACACTTTCATTAAGTATGTTATTTTGTCCACAGGTCGGTATCGACAGAACGCCAATTTCTATCAGATTTCGTGGCGGCGAATGTGATGACCGCAGGGGGTCGGCTGGCACGCTGGCTGTGCCCAGCACCTTTCGTGGAGCCAGAGAACTGTGAAATCAGGCCGCCCGTTGGTCCCGTGCGTCCCTCTACCAAGGTGACGCTGTCTATCATCATCCGGGACCAATATGGCGAGCCTGTTGTTGCGCCTGCACTCAAAGTTGAGGTAATACACAGTAGAATAAAAATATATGCTTACTTAGCTGTTGCTTGACATCTAACTACCAACCCGAAGCTCAGTATATTTCTGAAATTTACATACATATCATCATAATGGGAATTCATAATTTACTTAATAAGCAATTACAGTGTCTGAAAAAATAATGTTTGTGTCAATAGTAATAGTTTGACTAAATTTCATTTTTTATAACATTTGATAATGTTCAACAGCAAATCAATAATTTAATAATACTCCAAAATTTCTATAAATTATAAGAATTCGCCAGTACCAATCTACGAGTATATATTAGAAAATCGTTGCTGCTTGGTTTTGCTTTAGTTACATAATAATATTTTCATCCCCCCATCTCGAAAAAGCGTTTTTGCTCTTCGATATCTGAGTGCAAAAGCCGTTTTTATCCTCTAGAGGATAAAGTAAATTTGTATTTAGAACATCGTGTGCATTAAGTTTGTGAATTCAAAACATCATTAAAACTCTTTAATTCTACTTACATGGTGCCGAAATTATCATGCAACCTTTTTTAATTTGTGAAAAACTCAGACTCGGGAACTTCTTGGTGTATCTACTTTTTTTTTTGTAATTTGCTTTGCGCGCGCCATTTTCTTTTCACGTCATAAATTTGTTAAAACCTTGGAGTTTCGATGCGGTCATTCTTTCTTGAAACATTTTGATCGTCTACAACGCTTGCTTGATGCTTGAGTCAAGCATTTAAAAGCTTTTTAGGTCTGTTTGATTTGTTTGACCTAGCAACGGAACTAAACATAGAAAATCAACGTGTTTGACAATCTCTCGGAATCTCAATTTTTATTATGTACGTAGAAAATAATATTCTGGTGAGTGTCTGGATGAATGCTGCGGGTGTGTCTGGGTGGATGTCGTTGGTGTGTCTCGGTGAATGGGTGTTTTTTGTGGGTGTATCTGGTTAATGGGTGTTTTGTGGGTGTGTCTGAGTGGCTGGGTGTGTATAGGTGAATGGGTGTTTTGTGGGTGTGTCTGGGTTAATGGGTGTTTTGTGAGCGTGGCTGAGTGGATGGGTTTTTGTCGTGGATGTGTATTGGTGAATGGGTGTTTTGTGGGTGTGTCTGGGTGAATGGGTGTTTTTTGGGTGTACATACATACATACATAAATCACGCCTATATCCCCGAAGGGGTAGGCAGAGGTGAACTAGCACCCACGTTTCGCCAGTTATGTTAGGCCCCATGTAATAGGTGGCGAGCCTATTGCCATTTATCGGGCACAAAAGTCGCAGTAGGTACATAGCTAGATGGTATAAGAGGAACGCTGCTGCCCATTCCTCATCACTGATTTATCCTTAGTCGCCTTGTACGACACCCACGGGAGAGATTTGGGGTGGTGACAATTGTATTCTACTCTGCCGTCACCACACGGCAATTTTGGGTGTGTCTGGGTGAATGGGTGTTTTGTGGGTGTGTCTGAGTGGATG
Organism: Cataclysta lemnata; assembly: GCA_963931975.1. Taxonomy (NCBI): domain Eukaryota; kingdom Metazoa; phylum Arthropoda; class Insecta; order Lepidoptera; family Crambidae; genus Cataclysta; species Cataclysta lemnata. The sequence continues at coordinate 13,126,941 of OZ008338.1, forward strand.
GGTTTGTGTTGTGGGTGTGTATGGGTTGATGGGTGTTTTGTGGGTGTGTCTGGGTGAATGGGTGTTTCGTGGGTGTGTCTAAGTGGATGTATGTGTGTTGTGGGTGTGTCTGAGTTAATGGGTGTATTGTGGGTGTTTCTGAGTGGGTGGATGTGTTGTGGGTGTTTATGGGTGAATAGGTGTTTTGTGGGTGTGCCTGGGGGGAATGGGTGTTTTGTGGGTGTGTCTGAGTGGATGGTGGGTGTTGTAGGTGTTTCTGGGTGGATGTTGTAGGTGTGTCGGGGTGGATTTTGTGGGTGTGTCTGGGTGGATGTTGTGGGTGTGTTTGGGTGGGTAGGTGTTGTGGTTATGCCTGGGTATATGCTGTGGATGTATTTGGGTGGATGGGCATGTGCTGTAGGTGTTTCTGGGTGGATGTTGTGGGCGTGTCTGAGTGGATGTTCTGGGTGGGTGTTGAGGGTGTGTTTGTGTTGATGGGTGGGTGTTGTGGAAGTTTTTGGGTGAAAACAGAAACTGTTCTGATTGTAATATTTGTTATTTATTTTACCATTTCATCGCTGAGGAGGGATGAAAAGTTACGTGTTGCACTCGAGTGCAAAGATTTTTCACCTTGTGCTCTTTTGATTCCCTTGCTAATAATTTTAGAATCCTTCGCTAGCTCGGTCATGAAAATTGAGCACGCGGTTTAAAAGCAACTTTGCACTCACGTATAACAAATAACTATTAGTTAGGTATTCGATATTTTTTATTAGGTTGGCTAAATTTTTATACAAAAAATATAATTTAAAACAACAATTAATTTGAATAAGAATAGGGCAATTGTAGTAACAGGCCAACACAATATTAATGTTTGCAAAATATAAAATGATTCTTGGGACAGCAAGCAAAAGATAGAAAACTGCTTTCAGTGCGAAAAAAATAGAAAAAATGTGTATGAGTATGATAGCTGTCTTATAAATAGTTCTAAATTTTACAAACTATAGCAGATGATATTAAATTTTCTTGATTTCAACACATAACGCAAATAAGCACACACCGCTGAGACAGAAATATAGTAAGTGTAACATAGCAATAAAGTTGTAATTTTTTAACCTATAGAGAAAACATAATCTCATCCTGTTATTTGTAGGTATAAAGTACCTAGTAATCTTAAAGGAAATTAATTATATTCGTTTAACAAGGACATAATACTTTCTTGATATTAAATTTAAATTGTTTTTTTTTATCAAATTAAGGAATTAGAAAGATAAACCTAGAGTTAACTAACTTAGTGCGCACGTTTTATCTTTAAACCGATAAGCCTGTTTTTTCGATACATGGTTTTTATTAATAAGTAGGTACTTTGTCCAACTTGACCTTAATTATAGCTTTAATATTGTTACAATAACATAAAGTTTTATATCAACTACTCATTGTATTATATTATATACCCTGATACAGATTGTTTAGAAATTATATTTTCTTATTCCTACATAATGTAAAATATAAAACAATGAATCAGTATTGTGCACATTCTGTAAATCTGTATATTATTGCATGCGTATGTGCTACTCTTGATAAGGCAGTTTTGTGTGATCCGTGTTTCGGTCATTATTACCAACCGAATCTCATGCAATACATATTTGTCCGTGGATCTTTATTTAGAATTTGTAATTCAATAATATCACAAGTCAGTTTTTTTTTGGATTTGAATACTATAATGATAAATTAGGATAGGAGGGACAAGGCAAAGCCGTATTTTATAATAGTATTCCAGGTTCTACTTAATAACTCAATAAATCCGTCTCATACACCGGTGGAGTTTACAATTGGCGTGGTAAGTATCGTTAATCCAACATTTCAAGATCAACAATGGCCTTGCCTTCCATTATTGTTAACATGTAATAATAGTAGTCATTTCTAAATGAATCTATCACGAACATCATGTTTATGTGTAGGATAACCATGTCCCGTAAATGAGTACCCCGATAGTATTTCTTGCTTAGTTTATAGTTTCTTGATCATGAAAACCATATAAGGTATGTATGTGGGGACAGTAGCTTTTGCAAAAACTGTGTTTAATAAACTTGGTGCCGCACTCAGAGACATCAATTAACGTTAATGAGTTCTTATTCTTGCCGGGTCCGGGCAGTTACTTCGACGTACATTTTCCAGCCGTTTGCATGTGCAACCACCAACGGCCTTATCATCAATCGCATCACTTCCGATCAAATGCCTTTACCATTTTTGTAGTATTAAAAAGTACAAGAGCAATCACTTTTTTTTTAATTGTAGCAAGCTTTCTTAAGCATCTACCTTCTTAAATAAGTTTGTGATTTTAAAACCTTTCGTTATCAATAGTATAAGTGTAATGGAATCTATCGTTCTACAATGGAAATCACGAAATTAAGTATCAAATTTTCCCGCAGACTTATTATTGTAAGGAATGTTTCTATATAATGTTATTAAGCTTCCATCAAGTCAATCAGACCTATACAAAAGTTTTCATTTTTAACCGCAGAAAACATTTATGTTGTCTAATGATGCTGCTAAAAATAGACATTTGTGATTCTATTAATAAGGAGAATCAATACATAATAATGCTGCATAAAACTTTTCAATATCAGAGTTTTGCTTAATTACATGATCTGAAATATTGTTAATTTTATAGACTGTACTTATTTTGTAATAATATAGCCTCATGTAAATAGAAATTAAAGAAATTATTAAAAATGTACACATACTCATCAAAAGTAATATACAGTGTGGAAAGAAACCATGGGCCCTGGAGGGAAATTACCTTAAATATTTTAAATAGCTCAATTTGTTGAAAGAAAACACTCCTTTATTTTTAAAAAGAAACATAACTGCATTCTTAGTTTTCTCAAAAAGCTTAACCAAAATGCTCCATCTTCAACAAATTAAATGTTCCATTTACAAACATTCTTTTTTCAATTCCAATTCGCAACATTTCATTTTTTCAACATACCTTTATTATGATGTTATATGAAATTAAACCGAAAATAAAGGCACCCATATTTTTTATTTCTTTTGAATTCCGTCGTTTTCATACAAAAAAATCATTGAAATACCGGTCATTCTAAACAGACGTAAGCGCCAAATGACGTCACAATCGTGGACAAAAGGCGAAATCACTCTTGACACAATAAATAAAAAGATCACTTGTCAAAATTGACGAACTGGCGTTTCCGGTGTCGAAAATATAAACATTTTATCTGAAATGTTTGAAAACAATTTCAAAGTAAAATACGTTTTAAATTGAAGTATAAGAAGGTTTTCAATTTATCGCTTCTTTAGTATTGTTAATTTCGACGATGACAATTAATGACACGGGATTTGATTTATTTCTGACATCTGTTATCATGTCTATGATAACTTTTTTATTCTTCGATCTAGGAAGGCAAACGTTTTCATACATCCACGACCGTGACGTCATCCCATGTTTTGTACATTTTTTTTTCTCTGTAATTAAGTAAAAAAAAAATTTATAAAAATATTTTCGAAGTCAGCATTGGAAACTAAAGAAACGACATTTTTATTTTGGGGGGTTGTCATTTTTGAAATATTGTCAATTACCAACAAGAATCGCGAGCTACAATAAAAATTAAGGATTTGATTTGATTCGATAGTAAAATAAATGTTAGATATCATAATGTTTTTTCTTTCTAAGACCCTATGTTTTACAGAGAAAATTTATCGTTAAAATCGACTAATCGATATTAGTAAAATAAAATGGCAATGGTAAATTTTTTTATTTTTTTAGTTAGTTCGATTCCCGGTTCGGGTAAGCTTTTTGAGAAATGTGGGAATGCAGTTAGGTTTCTTTTCAAGAATAAAGGAATGTTTTCTTTCTAAAAATTGAACTATTTTAAAGATTTAAGGTGCTTTTCCTCCAGGGCCCATGGTTCCTTTCCACACTGTATATAAACAAAAGAGATACTTACATCTCAAAATTGCATTCCTCTGTTAAGTTGTACTGTCAGAAATTTAGATCACCCCATGTCTTTCAGATTCGTCTTTCTTGTATGTAAAGTATTTCAGATTCGTCTTTCTTGTATGAAATAAGCGTTATATCCTCTGCCTATTCCTGTGGGAGATAGGCATGACATTATGTATGTATGAACTTTTAATATCCACTGACTGACTTTTACATAATGGCAAACAACGTATAAGCACTCCCATTTGTAGTAAGAATATCATGTAAGTGTATAATATTCAAGGTTATGCTATTTTTTTGGTTTTTTGTTTACGAATAGTTCAGGGTCGATTAAAATTTTTGAAAGAAAAAATTAACCTACACCAAAACATAAAATACATTACGATATCTAAAATAATGACTTTATATTTCAATAAACAAACTCATTGAAATACTGGTACGAGTTGTCTCGTTCTCGTAGTTCAGTAACAAATTGAAAACATTCAATTTGTTACTCAAAACTGCCAAAATGTATCAATTACCACGAGTCTCTATCTCAGCCTTGTGTATCGCAAGAGAAGACTAATGTTTATAAATACGCCGAATGATAATTGATTGGGCAGCATTCTTCACGAGCCTAGTGATAACAACACCCCCTAGCTTCTATTACATTTTTTAATTCCCACAGGAGCCAAATTAAAGTTAACTAAAATGTTAGGTTGTTGGTTTTTATAACATCATTTTAATAGCTCCTGTCATTATCCTATTCTAATTGGGACTGACGCAATATGTCCTTCTTCGTATTTCATATACACACACGTCTCGCTTGTAAATACACCAAGTCGTGGTCGTCCACTCTGATTTATGCGTATGAAAGTGTTGCTAAATCTTTATAAAGTAATTTCTGTGATTTCTCGTATTTTTGCGATAAATATTTCGCACAAATTTCGTCCCTGTCGTATTTAATAAAAGATTTCCTTCTCGTGAGAGGAAAAATTGTCCGTGGGCGGTGAAATATCAGATCGCCTTAGCACTGCGTTTCACATCGCATTCTTGTGTCCATTACTTTTTGACTGATTGGTTTGTCTTCGTCTATAGATGCTGGTGCAGCGGTTGGAGGAGACGGAACCACGTCCACCAGTTCCACCAGATTTTCTTCGCGTGTCTATCCCCAACTTGTGTTACCAACCAACCATTCGTGAAAATATGCGTTTCCACTCCATCACTATGATGAAGGTAAAGAAATTAGCTGTACATATATAATTATATTAAAATTGGTAGTATCGATATTACACCTAACATATTAGTGATTATTATAGACTAGGTAACCCACAACCGATCACGTTAAATAAATATATATTATAAAAAATCTTAATACTAAAATGACCTACTTAAAAAGTCATGAATGTTAATGTTGGAATTATATCTAGCTGTTCCTCCGATGTTCATCCAAACCGATTATAAAATTAAAATTTACTATACATACATTGAGTAATTGGCTTTAAATCAGATTTAATTTGGATTCTTATTGGTCTACCGAATATTATGTCATACGAGTGTTTCCCCGTTTGCTGATTTGGTACTCGTTGTAGTTCTGTGGATAGATATGCCGGTCATTGGATAGGTGACGAAAAATTTATTATTTTGAGTTCCTCCGTGCTTCGGAAGGCACGTAAAGCCGTTGGTTCCGGCTGCATCTGCAGTCGTTAATACCCACCAACCCGCACTGGGCCAGCGTAGTGGGTTATGGCCCATACTCCCTATATTCTTCCATCCATAGGGAAGGCCCATGCCCCAACAGTGGTCCATTAAAGAGCTGGTTATGATGATGATTATGATCGTTCAGCATGCCCGTTTGTCCTTGGATGGTAGGGTGCTGTCGTTTTATTCACTATTTGACACGTTGTATGAGTACTTTTCTTTTTACAATTTCATAACAATATATTGAGACTTATTAATTATTTTTAACTAACATAAAACCAGAGGAGGTTACTCAATTCGTACCGGTATGATTTTTTATGTTAGTACATATATTACTATGCATAACAGGTGTGATTTTTTTACTAGTCCGCATATAGGCTCATTCAGGCCGCATACAGCGCCTCCACAAAAGGTACATAAAGGACAAGGCATTAACGAACCCCGGGCAGCAAAAACTAAAAATTCAAAGTGGAACGCATAGTGTTCAAAAAGTGTAATAGCATACCCAGTATGCTTATATAAAACCAATTTCCATAGGACAATACATTTATGTAGTCTAACGGCGGGTCCCAATATTCTACCTATGTAGATAGACGTACTACAGCTCAGTCGCCTAGCAAGTTCTGTTATTTATCGTAATATAACAAAAAATGCCAGGCAACTAAACTTCGGTAAGCTTACTTTCAACTGTAGATATAATATAGGGACCCAGTTTAAATAACAGCCTAAAGTACAAGTAAAGTTATTATACAAATCATCTAGAAACTCTCAATGTTATAAGTTAATAAAGCCCTAATTTTTTCATTGTAAATTAAGCCAAACCAGTGCTTTGTCATATACCTACATCCAACACATTCCACCAAGGCTATGACGGAATTTAGTCACAGGTATTATATAACCTCTAAAAGCATAAACATATTCGAAGAAAATAATTTCACAGCCAAGTGATTCTTCGTCTATTTAAGCCATTTATGGTAACATACCTACAAATTATGCAACATATTTTTTTTAAATAAAAACGTCCACCTCATGTTTCGGGATAATGTGGAAAGCTCCGGCTCTTTTTAAATATGTGCAACCACGTGGTTGCATAGATTTAAAAAAAATGTGCTTACACTAAAATGTTTGCGAGACAAAAGGTCTGGTACTAACACAGTTGACAACGCTCGTCATCAGATTTCTCTTGACCGGGTCAAGCGACTTGAAACGACACGCGTCGCGATCTCAGCCCCTATGAAAGAAAGTCTTAACACCCTTGTTGAGGCAGATAAAGCGGCCAAGGTGATAAAAATTTTGGTATATGTTTTTATTTGAATTAGGCATTGTTTCAATATCATTGTCAAATCTGGGAACCATTTTTAAAAGAGTATTTAGGTTTCATAATGAAATGGCTGAGATTTTAGAATATATTTATCTGAATATTACACTCAAATATACCTCGCCACGTGTTGTAATTGACAGTCGGATATTAAATTATTTCTGACGGCGGTATGTTTTTCTCATGTTCTCTGCCGTAATAACTTGTAAGAGGCTTTGGTGATGTACTTGTTGAGTTTCTTGCCCGTTTTTCTCAGAACTAGGCTTCCTGGTAGCTACAAACGGATGGTAGCTTATCACGTTAAATATTGACAACCATATGACTGTAACATACGTTTTCAATAGGTACCTATATGAATAAACCATACTTTTCTATGTATTTTTTTTGCCAAAAATAAAGAGTATTAAAATAGAATTTTATTAGTATCCAACTGTAGACATTGAAAGGACATTTTAGTATTCAAACTTAATCTAAAGATTGCTTATTGTTTAATTGTATTGAGAATATTTGATATCTAACTCATTGAACGCTTTAGGTAAAATTATATGACCGACGTCTGACCGATTTGAATAAAAGCGGAAACATCTGCGCCGATCCCAGACAAACTGGGAACAGGGCAAGAAAAAAATGATGATAATAGATACGTGTATCATAATGCCTAATGATACACATATCTATTATTAAAACTAGCCCTAATATTTAACGTTTGCGGTATAAAGTTTGTTTGGTATAATAGAATTAGCTCATATTCAGATGTAAATTAGTTCTTATCGAGAAGTAATATTATACTTTTAATAACAGAGGAAATGTTTATAGGTTGTGCACCCACACGAAACCACATAGACTATTCTTGATTCAAATGATTACAGATTGATTACAGCTAATTCCGTGCTATTGTAGATGTTACTTTGTAAAGGAACTTTAATTGGGAATACGTATTAAGGCTCGAGTTTACTAACACAAGTTATTAAATGATAACCGTCAGTTTTTGACAGTTCTTCTATATGATAAAATGTCGAAAACTGAAGGTTATCTCTAAATCGCCTGTTTCAGTGTTGGTGAACTCCAACCTTAATATTGGATTTTGTGTGCTATATAGTTGTGTAAATTCGCTGACATGTATAATCTTTACTTATATGTATAATAAGAAGATTGTGTTTGTTTGTTTGGTTGGTTGGTTGAACGCGCTAATCTCAGGAATTACTAATTCAAATAAATTTTTTTTTTGTGTTGGACAGTCCATTAATCGAGGAAGGCTATACAATAACCGACATTAACGCAAGCAAAGCCGCGGGCCACCACTAGTAAATAATATTCTTACTACTTTCAATCTTGTGTTGTTACGAGAAACATTAAATGCCTGAATCTAATTTTCAGCACACGCTGCTGTCACTACTTATAGGTAATTACGTTTGTTACACGTGTGCAGTTCGTTTCTGAGAGGGAGTGCCCGATCTCGTTACAATCAAAATTCACATGTGCAGTAAGGTAGCACGCGTCATTCATTATGATTTATTAGGTTGCGTCAGTGTGAGGAATAATAAACTGTGTAAAAGCCTCGCTTGGTTTGCTTATTTTTCTCGTTGTTCCCTGGCTCCTATTTCTTTTCATACATATTATTACGTATTATATATTATTCAGTTGGGCTTGAGACAAAATGTAAACAATCTTGATGTGTCGTTTAATATAAAATAAAATAAAAAAATGTGTAGAACAAATATTTCAAAAGGCTCTAACAGATTTATTTGTCTATAATTGATGATGTATTTTTATAATACACGTTTCTTGTTTTTTAAGAGAATTTCGTAGATAAGCAAGACATAGGTATCAAGAATGTTTACATTTTGTATCAAGCACAAGTGAATGTGGTATTCAATACCTATTACCTATAGATTATTTTTACCACTTTGTTCTATTGTACGCAGGCTTTCCAACACCTGTCGTTCGAGGAGCTGCGCCATGCGACCGGCACTTGGATCACGAAGGAGACGACGGAAGGCTTCGAGCCCCCGGGCCGCGTGCCCCCGGAAAGGCTGCCCGTCCGGGCGCAACCCGACGGCACCTTCCACGCGGTCTGGACGCCTAGGGGGACCGGCACATTCCTGTTCAGGTGCACACTCGATGATCACCCAACGCCCAAGGTGAGGATCTTAAATCCTGTCTTAATTTATCAACGTAAATAATTGACAACATGACCTAAATTTTTTTTAGGTATAATTTTTTTACACGTATGGAAAATAGTCATTAAATGACCTCGAAACGTGTTTTTATTTTTTATTTTCTTTAATTTCGATTCTAGGGGCCTGTTTCACAATCGACAAGTAAGTTGGAAGTAGCTTACTTTGCAGTTAAATTGACATATATTTCATATTACAACTGTCAAATGATCTGCAAAGTAAGCTACTCAGAACTTACTTTTTTATTGTGAAACAGGCCCTACGTATTTTAAATTTCAAAACTTACTCCTCATTCTAAAACGACGCAAGTGCAACTGTGGGATTTTTGTGTGCTTAGAGTATTTTGTTTTAAATCTCCCTATATTCTTCCATCCATATGGAAGGCCCGTGCCCCCGCAGTATAGGGCATTAAAGGGCTGGATGGTGTTACTTTTAAATGCAAATTAGTTAATCAATATTAAAAGTCTCTTAATTATAAACTGCAATATTTTATATCGGCTATTCAAATTTTCGTGGAAATCGTCAATGTTTATTTTAAAGGAATTGCAAGTGGACATCAGTGCCGACCCCCCAAGCGGTCTGGAGGAGCCTTCAGAAGGGCGAGGCCCGCCACCAAGCCCGCCTTGGCGGTTCCGACGATTCAACGTAGCGCACAGTGCTGGCTTGCGAGTGCGAGCCAGCCCCAGCCTGCAAGCCGAGGAGGTCGGCCGCGTCCCACCTGGCAGCAACATCGGCTATATCGAAGAGGTCAGTACATAGCCATACATACATAAACCACGCCTATATCCCCGAAGGGGTAGGCAGAGGTGAATTAACACCCACGTTTCGCCAATCATGTTGGTCCCATGTAATAGGTGGCGAGTCTATTGCCATTTATCGGGCACTAAAATCGCAGTACATTGCTAGGTGGTAGAAGAATATTTCCCTAACTTTTTAAATAAATGCCCGGAAAAAAAATCAGAAAAAAAATTCTCTATTTATTAAATACCGAGCAATATGTTTTCTGACATTCATCGTGGTCATTAAGCCATCCACTCCCTTCTGATTCAAATCCTCCATCACGCCGAAGACCTCGGCCATGAATGAATGTAAAGATAAGTAATAGAAAAGACCATGTCGAGAGACCGATATAGATAAACAGTTCGTTCCAACCTCCAAGTATGTGGTATTCCGAAAGAAGAAAAAAAGTTTTTATTTATGTTTCCCCAAACACCAAGTTCGGTGAAACATAATTTCAATCTTTTTTTTTATTGTTTTAACAAAGATTTCACTAACCAGATGCTGTTTTGTTCAGGTGGTAAATAAAGACGGAACATGGGTGCGCTTGAGCGAAGAGTCGGTGCGCGCGTACACGGACAGCTGCAGCGAGGTCGCGTGGTGCCTGCAACACAACCGCCACATCGACCGCGCTCTCCTCACGCCCATCGAGACGGGCTCCTCGCCACAGGTACGAGTACATGCATATCGGATGTCTGACACACTATTATTGAGTCACCATTTTTCTTTATTCAAAAGACTATGAACTATTTACGTGATACAAAGGAGGTTACTGCAGCTCTGCTGTGCTTATGAAAAACGCATTACGTACGATTTTTAGCGGAAATTGAGTTATCTACATATTTGAAATCAGGAAATCAACTCTGTAACTTTTCCAAACAGACCATTTCAATATACTGACTGTACCTAATTCGTAATAAGGCTCTGCACTCATTACGTTTTGGGTTCAACATACAATATTTTCCTCTTCCGTTACCCTTTAAGTATATTTATATCAACATGATGGGACCTTTTCCTTATAAAAATACAGTTACAGGAAGATGAATGTTGATAGACTATTGATAACCAGAGCAAATTGCCGGTAAATAATAGTCCAATCACTTTATACACTTAAAGGCATTCAGTGGCTGTATTGATTGCTTTACTTTACGCTTTCCTGATATGTGATGTTTGCGTTTCAGTCGGAATACACAGGATTCTGGAGTGGTTACGGAGACGACCAAGGAGACATGCAATCATGGACACAAGACGATGAATTGGAGTTCGTTACCACAGGTAAGACAAAGCTTGAGGTTTTTATTGTTGAGACTAAAATAATTTTGAATAATACTCAAAGTCCAAAGTTATATTTTATCTTTATCGATCATCTTAGCAATCGGTCTGCGTCTATATCATTATAATATTAAACACAGACACATAAGGCTAACTTAAGAATGTTTCTATTTTGTCTACGGAATATAACGTTTTTTAAATAACTCTGAAACGGAAGATTTGCATGTTGACAGGTTAAATTGTTCGTAATATTCTTACAGAAATACCCCAATTTGATCGAAGATATCCACCATCCAGCAGTCAAAGTGAACTTATGAATGAGGTAAGTTGACTTCTAAATATAACATTCAATTTATAATAATTATGCAAATGTACAGTTTCAATATTCTCTGCTTGGGTTCGGTTCGAATTTATGTGATGGTCGTTTTTTATGCAGCCAAAATATATAATTTAGAGATACACTGTTCTGTACGAATGAGTGATAAAGAGAATTTCGAGAATTTTTCATCCCCAATCGTAAATTGGAAACTAAACCCGTTGCAAATATTATGAGATATCAAACTCATAAATATGTCATTGTATGAAAAAAAGTCTTTTAAAATAAAGTGATTGGTTTATTAGACGAATTCGTCGTCAAATCGCTACGCCTTCGGCGGCTTGGAACCTTCCAAACGAAGCAGAGCCCTGCGCAGCGAATCCACATCTGTGCCAACACCCAGGTAATGAACAAACACCCTCAATAACAGCAAAAGTACTTGACAGACACATACAATGCCTACCCCTACATTGATAGGCAATTTTCGTTACAGTAAATAACATTTTCATACAAATCCTGATCAGAGCTCACTTATTCTAGGGATACCGCCGAATTATAAAAATAAATTGGAGTGTTTATTAAAATAAGGGCCTGTTTCACAATCGACAAGAAAGTTCTAAGTAGCTTACCTCGCAGATCATTTGACAGTTGTAATATGAAATATATGTCAATTGATCTGCAAAGTAAGCTACTTCGAACTTACTTTTCGATTGTGAAACAGGCCCTTAGTCTATATAAATATCAACAACAATTTTTCCTTTGTATATACCAACTTCAATCAAATTTCGATTCGCTAAAGTGGTGCTATCTTCACTATCTTTTTGACATTTATCATAATATTGCTATCAAATTATCAATGATTGTATCAATTCTGATAACGCCTTCATAGTATTCCATAATAAGATTTTTTTCGCCCACTTTCGCGCCGCCGTCTATTGTAACTTTTCTTTTCTGCTTCCTTTAGTTAAATGATCATTTACAGTACTTGTATGGCATGTTATCAGTCAGTCTTTTTTTAACCATTGGTACTTTCAACGTTTACTTTAGTATCATCCTTTCAAGAACGGGAAACCGTATATGTAATTGGCTTTTAGCCATTCTCGTTGATGGAAAAAACACTATTCTTGAAAAATATTCCTTTTATATTATATTGTTGCGTTCTAATAACATTTTCCTTTTATTTGATTCTTATATGAAAATAGCCGTGTGGTGACGGCAGAGCAGAATACAATTGTCACCACCCCCATCTCTCCCGTGGGTGTCGTACAAGGCTACTTAGGGTAAAGACAGCAATGAGTAATGGGCAGCAGCATTTCTCTCATACCACCTAGCAATATAAATTTGTACTGCGATTTATGTGGTCGATATATGGCAATAGGCTCGCCACCTGTTACATGAGACCGAACATAATTGGCGAAAAGTGGGTGTTAATTCAACTCTGCCTACCCCTTCGGGGATATAGGCGTGATTTATGTATGTATGTATGTATATGAAAATCCAATATAATAGGTATTGGGTTCATGAACTAAAAACACAGATCTAGAAACAATATAAAACGTGTATATGATGAGATGCTGTTAGTCTCATAAAATAACAATTTTTAATAGAACTATAAAGTGTAAATAGTATTTAGTCACGGAACTATATTTTGTTTTTGAAAATATTATTATTATAGTGCAATCAACTTATTTTTATAGTCAACATCACGCCAATTGAAAATTGAGAAATTGCTGGGTAGCGTTTATCACGAGCTCTCAGAAACGCTTCTCAGCGACCGTACTATTAGTAGTCCATATATTCAATGTATTTTTGCTTTATAGAAGGGTGAGACGCAGCAATGGCAACTCTGAAGAGACATCAGGATTCTGGTCGCCGATAAAACATCGTTCGAGCGAAAATGTGCGCGACTCTAACGCTATTCAGGAGGCAAGGATGTCCTTTAGTAATAATTATATTATTTTATGATAATTCACTATCCCTATTATCCGAGTGGTTTTGGCAGCCGCCCGAAAAGTGGAGGATGCGGGTTCCATTCCCGCATCATGACAATATTTTTTCCTGAACTCTTTCCTTTGTAATATTTTTTGTAACATTTATATTCTTTGTTTTATTTTTATTTATGTACTGAAATAAAAATGGGTGTGTGTATTTCATTTATTGCGTAGACATTACTTACGTATACGTATGATTATAATACGTGTCTATTAGATGATTATTTATACTGAAACGCTGATCCATATACTGTTTTTTTTATTATAAGAATAATAATAAAAAACATTACCAATTGTTGCCATTTTATAAAGAATATAAAAGCTTTTTAGCAGCCGAATTAAGACTATTTTATTTGTTTAAATTAAAATTCTGGACTTCGTTGAATTAAATCTCAATTAATTTCAAGTATCTCGAGATATTGAGACAGTTATCGATTTTACTTTAGACCTGCCTAGCTAGCATGACCACCGAAACATGATACGATACAGCCATATAAATAAATGGCTTTGAACTATTACAAAACAATGGATTTTTGACAGTTCTAAGCTATAAATGGCTTTATCATAATATCGTATATCGGTGGTCATGCTAGCCGGGCTGGAGGGGTAGTAGTTCTAAAAAAAAGATATGCTACAGAGAGAGCCGGATCGAGAGCGAGAACCGGAGCGAGAGCGGGAAGCAGAGCGAGTAGCAGACCGAGAGCGAGTAGCAGAACGAGAGCGAGTAACAGAGCGTGAGAAAGAAGCAGAGCGTGAGCAAATTCACGATCGAACGGAGACGGCGAGCGGAACGCGACTCGCCCAGGCCGGCACCCAGACCTCTCCCGACGTGCCACCCGACCCTACCGAGGTCAACTTTTATCTCAATGCCAAGGTACGCCTACGCACTATCTATTCCGAGGACTACACGAAAACAAATTTTCTTGAAAAACTATTACGACTTCCTTAGCCATATTCAATTGGTTATTGGCAATTTATCGTCTCGCCGTTTTTGTGAAAAAGCACAAAGCATTTATTGTAATGTCTGATGTAAGTTATCAAGACGAAACAGAATAATTTGTATATTTTTTCATTTGTACCTGATATGGCCGCTTGTTTACACAATGGCACATTCAATATTATAATAAACAAGAAAACGTTTATTTGTCAGCGAATATACCAGGGAATTAAGGTTTCTTTGAAGCATCTATAAAGTCAACAATAAAATAAAAAACTAAATTAATAATGTTATTGTATGAATAAAGAAACTTAATAGTGAATAAATGCTTTTCATGGTGGCACTGGCAGCCCTTAGCTCGTCACATCCCTGCGATATTATCTAGACACTGGCAGCCTTACCACTAGAAAAAAGTCTTCGGGCTCTTCACCATGGCGCAAAGAAAATGCTGCAGATGCTAGTAACCGATTGATAAAACAAAATTTACCCAGACAGTAGCACATTGTAAAGAAAATATCTATGTTGTTGTAAAGAAGAGATTCCACCAGTGTGCTGAATGGTGCGGTACATCGTATTTGTTTGGTCTTTCGCTGTGCCGTACAGTTCAGCACACTGCTGGAATCTCGCCTTTTGGTCTTAAGCCGGTTATACGAGTTATACTTAACACGAATTCTACGTAAGGACGGCACTACGATCGTTACATGTTACATACATACATACATAATTCACGCCTATATCCCCG
Source organism: Cataclysta lemnata (assembly GCA_963931975.1). Lineage (NCBI taxonomy): Eukaryota > Metazoa > Arthropoda > Insecta > Lepidoptera > Crambidae > Cataclysta > Cataclysta lemnata. Next base: position 13,142,088 of record OZ008338.1, read on the forward strand.
AAAGGGTAGGCAGAGGTGAACTAGCACCCACGCTTCGCCAATTATGCTAGGTCCCATGTAATAGGTGGCGAGCCTATTGCCATTTATCGGGCACAAAAGTCGCAGTTCTTTGCTAGGTGGTAGGTATAAGAGGAACGCTGCTGCCCATTCCTCATCACTGATTTATCCTTAGATGAATGAGATGTTACATTACACTTTAGATTACGTTACACGTTACACTCGTCTGGATCCGGCTTTACGCTGTGCCGCACAGTTCAGCACACAGGTGGGATCTCGCCTTAATACGTATATTTCGCGTACGCAGGACTCTCGCCTGAGTCCCCGCACTGCAGTCCGCGAGCGGTTGGCTCGTCGCTCTCGCGTGGTCACAAAGCCTGCGAGCTCGCCGCCGCCTCTACCGGCACGCGTGGCGCCTCCGCCTCCAGCGAGAAAACTCGCTCTTAGCCCTACTCAGGCAGAATCCCTAAGGGCTATATTCGCAGCTCTACTGTGGCACGAAGGTAAGTTGTATTACGTGTATCACTGCCTTGACTCAGTAAATCTGTAGTGTCATGGTGCATCTGTCGCCATAATAATAATGTTAACAGCATTATTGTGTTCCGACAATTGTGATAAGATAGCCAGCCCCTCTGTGGTTGAGGGTTCCAGGTGAAGCTCGATTCCGTCTTCGGCCCTTATCGTCACTTACCATTAGGTGAGATGAAGGGCAAGAGCTTCCCTGTCTAGCATAAAAAAATCAAATCACGAAAATTTAAATCCCTTGTGCCTAATAGCTACAATTGAATAAAATGCTATCTTCCTCCCGATCTGTAAACAAAATTGGACACCATTCACGGGCGATATTATGGATCGCGATCGCTGTGAACATAACAAGTTAATAAAAAAAGAATTGTATGGCTTGAAAAAATTGCTCTCGTCTGTCAAATAAGTATTTTAGCCCACACATAATTGAAGGTATATCTATAATAAATAAGCAACACAACAATGGATGATGACATAGAAAACTCTACATACATTAATATACATCGAAATAAAATGGACAAATGCTGTTTATGAATGATTAACATCACACAGGTATCGTGCACGACGCCATCGCTTGTTCGGCGTTCCTCAAGTTTCATCCTCAATTGCCGAAGCAAGGGGCGCGTGTAGTCACTCGTACCTCCACGGATCATACGACAAAACACCAAAGACATTCCGTCGAAGTCTCCAACGCAGGTAATGTTGTATACGGGACTTTTAAATCTTTTAATAATTTAGTAGTATACCACGCAGGATATTATTGTCCACAAACCAAAAAGAGGCGAATGAATGCCATTAGAACGATATACCGGAGTATTATTAATATTTATGGGTTTTTACTTTAATTTTTCAATCATATTTTATAAGTTGATCAAATATTTCCAATTGATATTTAGTTAAAGGTAGCCCGATAGAGAAAACTTATACTATTCAGCAAGGACATTTTCTCGTCAAACTTGGGCGGGAGTGTCACTTTCAGAAGGGGCATTCTAAGGTTGTCTCTGGGACATAGGACAATGTCACTGCCACGTCTGCTTCGCTATTTTTAGTTATTAGTATAATACACTATTTAAATAGGGATAAATACAACGTCTCATCATCGTCTTTCTGACCTGTTCCCAGTTTATGTGGGTTCGGTTTTGTATAATAAATATTATGTATGTATTTGTATACCTATTGAAATTCAATTTGACCGCCGATTTGGTCGAATATTCAGATCGCTGGCCATGCCTGGTCAAGAGGTCCTGGGTTCTAATCGAATGTTTGTGGTGAACACATACCTCTTTGTTATCGAGTCATTAAATGTTTATAGTTCTTCATAGACTCATACATACATATGTCACGCCATCCTCCCACAGGGGTAGCCAGAAATAACTTCAAACTTAAATATGTTATTTCTAATGCTTAAGGGTTGGCAGAGTTTATACTTGTACTTTTATTCTTTATTTATCTGTAATTGTTATTTATAGCTGGGCAATATCTAAGTATTCAGCCATCAACGCTGGAGACCTTGACGCGATCGGGCGAAGAGGCATCAGCTAGTCGGTCGCGGAAGTCTGACATTGATGCACCAATTAACGAGGAAGAAGTTGGGGAAGGAACGAGCGCCGCTGGTATGATCAAAAGTATTGAGTTATATACATACAATAATAGCTCTCCAGATCACCAGGAGTGTCCAAAGTTAATCAATTTATGGCACTTAGGGCCTGTTTCACAATCGACAGGTAAGTCCGAAGTAGCTTACTTTGCAGTTCAATTGACATATATTACAACTGTCAAATGACCTGCGAAGTAAGCTACTTCGAACTTACTTGTCGATTGTGAAACAGGCCCTTAATAAACTAAAGTGTCTGATAATTTTTATTTTGTGGAGTATTTTTATTTGTATTGATACCAACACTTATCATAATTATGGTGATAAATTATATCAGAAACTGTGTTATGATTTCTTTTAGGAGGAGCCGAACGATCAGTAGTGAACGTATTGCCCCCGGCATTACGAGCACTCGTAGCGTTATGGGACGCATTATACGACGCCAAGCAACTTAGTGTTGCCACTGACAAGTATGTTTTATTTATATTGCATTTATACTTTTTTGTACCAACATACCTAACTGATGTTTCATAAATTTATTTTATTTAGCAGGTAAATTCTTTAAGGCATATTAGCTGCTGCGCCATATAAATTTAATACTTTAATTAAATCGAGTAATTTTGCAATGCGTCCTTTAAAGAACTTTTTCATGTCAAACTCCTTGTCACAGAACACGGAAAGAATCAACGGAGAAATCCGAAGAGGAGGATACGCGATCGATTATCAAAACACGCCAAAAGAAAGTGTGGCGGTCGATGCCACGTTCGCCTTATGCAGGTATGATCTTTATGATTTACCTCACAGTTTAAAACTGTAGCCCACTTATTGAAAAATTTAAACAATTCTACCTATTAATTTTAATACCACTTAAATTTTTATTTGATTCGTGTGCCATAATCTAATAGTAATATATTAATGGTTCACTGCCCCTTCTATGCGAAGCAGTGGTACATAATGTTTTGATGAATTGTTAATTGACGCAAACGATGTCGTGTGTCTGTCACACGTCATTGGATTTGCGGCGTGTGCTAGTAGCGAGCCGATACGTAGGTACATATTTATTGATTGTAATGATATGAAAAGTTTTGTAATACATTTTTAAATGATTCACATATTTAGAATTTTGCTCTTAGCTTTCAAGTTGTCCTACATTGAATGTTGTTTTATAATTTTTTCTTATTTATTTTTCTTTGATATTTATTTTATGCTGTGTGGTGATGGTAGAGAAAAATACAATTGTCACCACCCCCAATCAAGTGTCAAGTGGCGTACAAAAAGACTATGGGTTAAGACAGCGATGTTAAGGGCAACATATCGCATAGCAATATATTGCGTTTTATGTACCCTATAGACATAAAATAATATCCACACCATTCACTCACAATAATATCAGCACGAATTTACTATAGACTTATACCATCGCACTTCAATTGACCTTTAAGAAAGTTCAAAAAATTAAGCAGATTAATTTTATTTCTCTGAGACGGGTAGACAAAACAACCTGAGAGGTACTCACGATGACCTTTAAAGGGTAAAATTTAAAATGTGTATTATTTTATTGTGTCTACAGTTTAAAATAAAAGTCTTGCTTTGTCTTCTGTAAATAAAACATCTACAAAAAATTTGGATCATTATATTTTTTATTTCTTGTTTTTTATCTGATAAAATAACGACACAACATTATCGGGCAATCCTTTTACGAGAGATTAGATTAATTGGATAGCTGTTAAAATAACGAAGTCTAAACTTATGCTTATATTGGTAACATCCAGTCGGGGTTTTTCTTCCTTGATTTAAATTTGCTGTTGTTAGTTTGTCGCTGTCTTACTGTTTTGGTGTCATCCATTTGCCCAGTCAGTGATACTCAGCTCACTGTACTTTTCAATATAAATACATATTAGGATATATATTGCACTTTGCCAGCGTCGTGGGTTATGGCCCAATCTCCTTATATTCTTCCATCAATAGGGATAAGGCCCGTGCCCCAGCAGTGGGGACATTAAAAGGGCTTGTTATGATGATGATGATGAAGTGTTTTTTGATTGGTTGCCAGTGATCTGCGAGCTATGTGCCGGGTCTAGCGTTCCACCTCCCCTGGCGGGTCATATGAGGCACGCGCATCCTGGTTGTCGCGCGCCCACGTCTCGAGGGTACGACCGCGCCGGGACCTACCGTCGGGCCGACATCGTTGCCTCCGATTCTGCCGCTGGGGAGACGCCGCTCAGCGCTTGCGGGCAGCTCGCACAAAGTGAGTCGATTCAAAGTTTCGATACGCTATGTTGACCCAGGACCTATGAATCTTTTTTTGTACTTTTGACTCGATTCTACGCACCCACTGTTTACCTTCTCCTCACAAAGTGAATCGATCCAAAGCTATGGTTACGCTATCGCAGAAAGTGAGTCGATCCCACACACAGATATATGAATTTCAGGAGATCGGCCTAAACGCTACGTTTATAGGGAGTCCGAGTGTCGCAATCTCAACTAACGTACACAGATTTAAAACCCCCACACTTATTATCACGACACGAGAAGCTTTATGCAGATTTGTGTGTAAACAACAATGCGGACGGCGTGTCGATATAGATATCGATACTTTTACTAGTAGGTACTGTACTGTAAAAAGATTTATAATAATAACACATAATAAAACGTATAATTCCAAAATAATAATAAATAATAAAACGCATATTCCCAAAATAATACAAAAATACAGATTATCGATAGCGCCCAAACAATCTTATGGGGGTTATCTTTATTTGTTATACGTGAGTGCAAAGTTGCGTTTTAACCGCATGCTCAATTTTGATGACCGATCTAGCGGAATATTCTAAAATTAGAATCCTGAGCGTTAGCGAAGGAATCAAAAGAGCACCAGGTAAAAACGCTCTTTCTGAGATGGGGGGATGAAATAGTAGATTATTAACCAAGGGGATAAAGCAGTGTCTTCTGTCGCGGGTGACGATTTAAATCGCGAGCGTAACGAAGGAGGCTTAGTCCCGAGCGTAGCGAGGGTGTTAAAAACTTAAGCGAGGGATTTAAGAAGAGTCCTGAGTGTAGCGAGGGATTTAAGTTCACCCAAGACTAAGACAGCTTTATCACCGCGGAAAATACTCTACTTTTCGTACCATTTGCGAAAAAATTAACACAATAATAATATGAGATAAGCATTTATTAAAAATAATGACAATTAAAAGTAAAAGTTAACATTCGAAACATTGGTCCAGTTATTGATAGACAGAGTTACATGTAAGTATTCCAAATTTAATTCACATTCTCCCCCTAGAGGATGAATGAAATTCAGTACAATCTCAATGGTGTAAACACAGATGTAGTTCAGTATAAATTTCGGTAAGTATTCCAAATTTTAATCACATTCTCCCCCTAGAGGATGAATGAAATTCAGTACAATTTTCTTTCCCTGTTTTTAACAGATTTAAAATGACTATTGTTTTGTTCGCTTTTTGTGGCATAGATTGTCACTTTTTTGAGCAAGTGGTACGAAAACTCAATTATCGTTCATCTACGACTGACGACTGACACATCACTGAAATAGTTCTCTTTTTTGTGACATTGTATAATTTAATTTTCGTAATAATTAATGTAATTCAATTGGATAGTGAACGGTAGTGAATATATTGAAATTAGTGAACTGCTTAAAAATTACTGTAATACATACAACAATAATTAAAGGAAAACCTTATACACCATCAACTAAAGGTTAGGTGCATCGACAGGTGAGTCGATAAAATGAACATTATAAATCTGTGGACATCACTAATCTCACAATGCACGTACTTCGACTGACGAACGCCATCAGCGGCTACATAACATGGTTCTAGTTGAACGTGTCGCAAAATACACAATTAATATTAACCGTGTTGTGACGGCAGAGTAGAATACAATTGTCACCACCCCAAATCTCTCCCGTGGGTGTCGTACAAGGCGACTAAGGATAAATCAATTATGAGTGGGCAGCAGCATTCCTCTTTTACCACCTAGCAATAGCAATCTACTGCGACTTTTGTGCCCGATAAATGTCAATAGGCTCCCCACCTATTTAATGAGACCTAACATAATTGGCGAAACGTGGGTGCTAGTTCACCTTTGCCTACCCCTTCGGGAATATAGGCGTGATTTATGTATGTATGTACACAGAATTTCGAGCGATTGTGTTTTTATGAATAAAAACCGGAGTGTTTGTTTAAATTACTTTAAATATTGTTTTTTAAATATAGATCGTACGTTTTTCGGTTCTTACTTGTGAAAAGTTATTGCATAACTTGCTTAATTAACTGCTGATTCACTCAATAAGATGGCATTTTGAATAAAAAAAACGGATATTTCTTTCTGACATGCGTACGTATTCACTCGACTATAACAGACGGCGAACTGGGGCACATGTATGCCCGCTGGGCTTACACTTGTCGCACGTTAAACGCCTGCTTGGCCGATCTCCTTATATTGATATATCTGTGAATCCCACCAAAGCTATGGTTACGCTATGTTGACTGTGACGTCTGATTCCTTTTTTGTACTTTTCCCCGACCCTACGCGCCCACTTTCTTTTGGACTTAAAGATTTATAGAACCATTTATAAATAACACGGAATTCTCGGGAAATCTCGGCAGCTTTAAAAAATATTGTTCAGATTTTTCCTGTAGAACATTTCTCCTGAGAATATATTTCTCGGTGACGAGCTAATGTTACCTTTTCGTCTGTAGGTATACAGTTTAGCCAAATAATTTATAAATTGTAATGTACTTTTGACTGACTAGACAAAACGGGACAAATTGAAATTGTTTTTGTACTTACACACCATGTATCAAATATGTATGTATAATCATACATACATATTTGAAGGTGCGTTTGTGTTTTCAGCTTGTCAACTATGGTATACATTCTGTGAAAAATGTCGCGAGAAAGCGCTCAGGGTTGCCACTTCAATAAAGCAACCGAAGACCAAGACAATATCGGAGGTCTGCTTAGAGCGCGGGCCTTCTGATGTGGATCACCACGTCATCAGGGAAAATGCTGTTTTCTTACTAGCCTTGGCGCCGCTTACGAGTTCTGGTGAGTCCACGTTAAACGTACTAAGAGTAGTACTAACCATATGATTATAATTACATTTAGGTAATGTCATCAAACATTATTAACACCACGGCTTTAGTGATATTTTAATTCAATATTATTATAATGAGTTAAAATGCGTAAATCCCTTTCTCAATTGACAACATTTCATTTTTTCAACATACCTTTATTATGATGTTATATGAAATTAAACCGAAAATGAAGACACCCATATTTTTTATTTCTTCTGAATTCCGTCTTTTTCATACAAAAAACCATGACATACAAGTACATTGAAATACCGGTCATTCTAAACAGACGTAAGCGCCAAATGACGTCACTGTCGTGGACGAATGGCGAAATCACTCTTGACTCGAAAAATAAAAAGATCACTTGTCAAAATTGACGAACTGGCGTTTCCGGTGTCGAAAATAAAAACATTTTATCTGAAATGTTTGAAATTAATTTCAAAGTCAAATACGTTTTAAATTAAAGTTTATAAAGGATTTCAATTGATTGCTACTCTAATATTGTTAATTTCGATGATGACAATTAATGACATTGGATTTGATTTATGACTGACGTCTGTCATCATGTCTATGATAATTTCTTTATTCTTCCATCTAGGAAGGCAAACGTTTTAATTCATACATCCACGACTGTGACGTCATCGCATGTTTTTTACATTTTATTTTTTTTCTCTGTAATTAAGTAATAAAAATATTTTCGAAGTCAGGATTGGATGGAGAGACGGTATTTTTATTTTGGGAGGTTGTCATTTTTGAAATGTTGTCAATTCTTATTCTTCGTTCGTTTGAAAGAAGGCGTAATACCAAGAATTGAGAAAGGAATTAAGAAAAAAATACGAATTAAGTTACATTTTAAAAGAATCAAGATTTTTCGATCCTGGCACAGTGGTACAGGCATCTGCCCGGATCGAAGAAGACGTGGGTTCGATTCCCTCATCAAGACTATAATTTTTCGAACTTTTCTAACCACAATATTCTTTGTACAGTTTTCTAACATTTATATAATGTTCAAATTAAAAATCAAAATATTAATCAAGATTTTTCTACAGAACCTATCGGGCAAATGTCCCCTATGAACGAAGGGCAAGCGCGTAGCCCGCCCACTCCAGCAGGCAGTATGTGGCAGCCGGCGCCGCCTTTCCAGTGCTTGGCAGCCCTAGGACTGGAGCCCAAGCCTAGCGCACCAGTGGACACTGCACGATACCACTCGCTTGGACGACCACCGCCGACCACTTCTACTAATGTCGTGAGTACAAATTTAAATAGTTCCATGCGTATTGAATAAAACAAATTATGCTATCTGTTGAGTTTTGATTATCACACTCTTTATAGTCTCTCCGTGATTTATTTTGATGTAATTATTAATTATTTAATAAAATCCAGGGGCTGAAGTTTGTAATGTTCAGGTAATATTTTCTGCTATTTATTTGGCTGGAAGGCCCTGGCAATCGAAAAAACCTAACGACTTACTATTATCCTTATGGATTTTATGTAGTTTAGTTTGCCATTGGCGTACCTTAAACATGGATAAATGCTTTTGTAACGTTAACTAGAACTTGAATGTTTGATAACATTTAAATACCTAACATGAATAGCGTTTCTTTATAGCATTGTTATTCGGAATGATTCACGAACGTTCAAAGTCTATACCAAGTTTATATATTTGTTGAGCAGAACAAACACATGTTATGGCATTTAATGAAAAGTCTTTATTCATTTTTAACTGGTTTCATACATAACAAGGTGATTTATATTGTAATGCTTATTGCTCTACTATAAGTATTCTACCTTAACTGTGGATTTTGTATAAAATTAAATAAAAAGTGTTTAATAATGTCACAGTCTACTTAAGTTATAGACAATTTGAGTTATTTGTCAATAATTTCCGGTTATGAACTGAAGGCACCTGTCTTCAAAAAATAAATCAACTTTTACGGATTGGACTTGCGTTTAATTATATTATTTTGCAAAGTTATTTTATCTCAAATATGTAGAGCTCTTGGAAATATAAGAGAACTTATAAGAAAAATTAGTCGACTTCAAATTATAACGACGTTCATTGTTGGCAAGGAACCGCAGAACATAGAGCAGACGAAAGAGCAGGCGCCCCGGGTACAACGTTCGGTGTCAATGGGCCAGGCAGGGGGGCGAGACCTCGCTCATGCAGCTCGCCTCGACAATATACCCTCCGCCCGCATACACTGCGATGACAGGCACGATACACTCGCGGGTAAGATTTCATTACCTACTTTAGAATGGGACCACATGGGTAAACTAAATAAAACTGTAAAAATGAAAGTATATTGTGATTTGGTTGGTGATAGGACTTCTTTCAAGTCCGCTTGGCTAGCTACCACCATCTTATCAAAATCTGTCGCTATAATAAGTGGTTGAGGGTTCCAGGAGAAGCTCAATTCCATCTTCGGCCCATATCGTCACTTACTATCAGGTGAGATAAAGGCCAAGTTCTTCCCTGACAAGCATAAAAAAACTTACATAATTTGTAACAGGCGCAGGCTCATCGCTACTGTCTCAACCAAGCGAAGCACTGCGCAAGCTAGTTGGTTGTGGAGAGGATCCGGGCAACACTGTGTCCGCGTTTGAGGCGCCACACGTAGACTCCGATGCTCTGATGAAGAGGCCAGTCTTGGACTTCGTGTTGGCGCGTCGTGACCTACATGCGTACACACAAAAACTAGATGGCGCTGTCAGGATTAACACCGTCAGGCAGTACGGCCTTGAGGTGGGATAATAAATAATGAATTAACGTGTTATTACCCAAACAGTTTTGCTTGCAATGCAAATTCGTGCCTTATTCATCCTTCCATCCATCATTTATTCATCATAAGTAAATCAACATTGAAATATTGGATACGATGTATAAAATAAATGAAAATGTACAACTCATCAATGTTGTTCCAATGTTTGACTATATGTAATTTATAGTCATATTATGATTTTTTTTTTATACATATTAAATTTTTAGTTAGTTTTGTGGACAGACACTTTCAGTCTGTCATTAAGGGTAGTCAATGTGTTATTGATGTATTTGGCTGTTAGGTACAACCAAACAGTATTTGACCGTTGTAAAAATGTATGACAGGCGATGAACTGGCTGTTGCGGTCTACGACGCAGCCGACGAGTGTACACGACGTGATGTGGTGGTTCTGTTGTGCGCTCGACAAGTACGCGCGAACAGTACCACCGCCAATCGGCGTTGAGGATAATAAAGAGGTAACTAAAAGTTTGCCTATAATTTTTACAGCACTATTATGTTGATCACACCACGCCCATCTGATTTATTCGTAGCACACTAATAATGAAAAAAGTAAAGACAACACAGTTAAAGCGATCTGGTAAAGGTCGCGGAAGCTTCTCGATGCGAGCAGCTGTTTGGAGATCTTTGGTGGAGGTCTATGTTCAACTGTGGGCGTCTCTCAGCTTTTTGACTGACAATTAAAATAGTCCACATGAAAATATACAGTTTGTCTATATTTTATATTACTTGCGTGGTGTCAAAATTTTCATTCTCCATAGACATCGGATTTTTCACAAATCCAGCTGTAGCTAAGTTCTATTTCATATATTTATAGGAAATCGAACTTAACGACAGCTTGTTTATAGACTTGAAATTATGCTGGTTTTACAAATCCAGTGAGGTTTTTGATGTAGGTACATGTAAAATTAATTGATTCAGACTATATATAGGTCGGTTCACTGTGTTATTTTTTTAAATTATATTATCCTAAATTATCGGCGTTCGGGTCATTATTTTTAGAAACAGATCGTTTTACGACATTGGTCTTGTCTAAAGATTTCCATTTATCTGTATCCTTTGCAACTGTGGTCCATTCTGGACCAGCTACCTCCAGACAATAATATTATGTTATGTTAAGTGATGTGTGTAACAAAACCGTTTTCTGTTGCCTCACCGCAGCCTGGCGCCAACGAAAACCACCGCGTGCAAGTGAAATTCCCGGCGGCCTCCTCGCTGTGCCCGGGCGGCAACTCGGTCCGCGGTGCCCGCACCGCGTTCCACGCGTTCCTCGGCTCGGTGAGCACGCTGGCGCCGTCGCTGCCTCCCGCCAGCGCGGCCGGCCTCCAGGCCATCCGGTGCTGGGCGTTACACTATTCGCCGTACGACCGCGCCTTCTTGCATAGGTGAGTTTGGGGATTTTATTTAATTTACACACATTTATTCAGACTTAGGGCCTGTTTCACAATCGACGGCTAAGTTCTGGGTAGCTTACTAGGCAGATCATTTGATAGTTGTAATATGAAATATATGTCAATTGAACTGCCAAGTAAGCTATATAGAAGTTACCCGTAGATTGTGAAACAGGCCCTTAGTCATTACAATCACGAAAGCCCCAATTTAATTTGCATAAATAAAAGCTCGTTCTACACGAGTAACATTCGCAAAAGCTCAAAAGTAATAAGTTTAACGCTCAAAAGTAATTAGTAACATAAGTTTAACGGTCTATAGACAGAATATAGACCTCTTTCTCTGTTCTGTACAGAGTCAAAATTATCTCGCATAATAATTAGGAATTGTGTTATTTTGTTAATATTATATCTAATATGTGTTTACTATGTGTATTATACCTAACACTATATATATTCATTTTATTTTTAGAGTTAACGTTTTCTTAATATCCTGGTTACTGTTAATGCTGCACGGATCAGATCTCAAATATTCAGCGTCATCAGCAAAGTGCTATCGCATTCCGAGGAGGATATGTACGACGAGGGCATGCTCGGGGCTCTCCACGAGAGCTTCCACAGCTTTAATAACAAGGTATTCTTGCAAGTAGAAGCATCTTTTATTTATGTCACACCTGAACATAAAGTGGACTTTTCCGCTCGCTACGCTACGCGTACGGAATATCCCAATTCTTGGTCAAGGGGTTACATAAAACTATGATCTTACCTCGGGCGATAAAAAATAAGGCCTCAAATGATATATTTATCGTCAATTACTTGCGATCTGAGACATCTGTGTTTTATCGCCTTTGGACTATTATGATGTTAAATTAGAGTTCTTGCGGGTGATAATAGATTTGTGTGGGCAACTTAATTCTTTTTTGAAAGTTTATATAAGTATAATGTTATGTGTTCTCAGGAGAGCTATGTTTGGAGTTGTCCTGATGTGACCAGCTGGTGTGACGTCACTGTGTCCTCGCGGCAAGGTATGGCCGGGGCTCTGACTGATGGTAGCACCGAGACCTTTTGGGAAAGCGGCGACGAGGACCGAGATAAGCCTCGCTGGATTGACTTTTCGTACCCAGGCGGCACAGTTGAAGATCGCCCGCATATTATTTGCGTTCACATTGATAACACCAGGGACACTGCGGTGGGTATATTCTATATTTAAGTAAAAATCTGAAAGATATTGTCTTAACTTTTTAAGCAATACACAAAATTTTAGTAGCATTTCTGTATTTATATCAATATAGTGTAAAAAATATCGATAACAGGGGTTAGAGTGTTATCGATATTTTTTCTCTATTCACATTCTTGTAGGCATTCCATTAGGTTATTTCCTAAATACAAAAGTTTAATTGTAAAAATAACCATTAATCACATTGCACGTTCGATATTAGAGGTAGATGGTATTTATATCCCACGAAGACTTGAATAGAAAATTTGTCACTATAAAAATTATAATAAAAATTATAAAGACAATGTTTCATCGTCTTCATTTACATTAATTTGCTTTTGTTGCAGAACAAGACCTTGCTCGCGTCGTTCTTGTACAGCTCCGGCTCTGGCGAATTGACGGTCATGCAGCAGATTGAGGTGGACCCTAAGTCAGCTAGTTGGCTGTGTTACACGTTGCCCAGTTAGTAAACATTTACACTTTTTATAGATTGTATTGAATTATTTAAAAAATGTATCAATATATTTTGTTCATTCAAGTAGCAACAAATAGCATAATACTAACAAGGAAATGAGAAAACAAAAATTGGCGACTCCGACGTCTGATAGTGGATACAACAAATATTTATGTATTGTTTTTATTTGATAACTTTGTTAATATCTTGTTGAAATAACTGCCACACTCAGAGACATCAATCAACGTCAATGAATGCCTACTTAATACAAAAAATCACAATTCAAAACTAATCGCTATTCCTGCCGGGTCTTTGGCCAGTATTAAATGAAAAAATTTGCCATTAAGTACTGATCCAAGTTAATTGACGTCTAGTTAATCCAAGTTAAGTGCGGCAATAAAAGACATAAATAATGTAACGTAGACAATATGGAATGTAAACAAAATCTAACCGATCTTATCAAATTTGCCATTAGTGTTATCTTCAGCGGACTGGTCAGAGGCGGACAGTGTTCAACTATTTGCGAATCGACAAAACGTCCGTCCGTTCCTCCGTCCGTCCATATGCAGCCATTACGTCAGACTCCTATAGTCCGACAAGTTCGCGCGCGACCCTCCTGCGGTATGACAAGGGGCCTACCGCCTAACTCGATTGCTAAAGCAAAAGCTATAGTTTATGACGTCATGCAGTCTTTTCGCACCAAATGTAGCTAAACTATTAGCGATAGCTTTGAAAGAATGATCACCGAATGATTTTGTATGAGTTTGGCACAAAATCTGTACCGCCTAAAAATTCAGGATGTCTGCTATAGCCGTTAGCAGTGCATTAAAGCTATCATCAGCAATAGAGTTAGGCGGTAGGCCTCCTGGTCAGACGCAGACAGTTACTCAACTATTTTCCAATTGACAAAAAGTCGTCCGTTCGTATGCGGTCATTATCTGCTTAATAAAAATTCTGGTATAATGTTCTTGCTGGGTATATGGTCTAGATTTAAATGAAATATTTTGACATTAAGCACTAATTAAAGTTACTCGACGTCCCTAAGTGCGGCAGTATATCAGACTCCTAACCAGTGGGTATATGGTCTGGATTTAAATGAAATATTTTGACATTAAGTACTAACTAAGTAGGAGCTCGCTAGCGCTGTGGGATAGCGCGCTTAGCCTGCGATTGTGTAAACTAAGCAAGTTCGCTAAGGCCGGTTATAGGATGGGTGACCAAAAATTTATTATCTCGAGTTCCTCCGTGCTTCGGAAGGCACGTTAAGCCGGTGGTCCCGGCTGCATCTGCAGTCGTTAATACCCACCAATCCGCACTGGGCCAGTGTGGTGGGTTATGGCCCAAACTCCCTATATTCTTCCATCCATAGGAAAGGCCCGTGCCCCAGCAGTGGGAACATTAAAGGGCTGGTGATGATGATGATGTGATGAAGTACTAATTAAAGTTACTTGACGTCCCTGAGTGCGGCAGTGTATCAGACGCCTAACCAGTGTGGTGCCCAGGGCTGTCGTCGTCGAGCATTCGCGTGCGGTGCGAGCTGCGCGGCTCGGACCTGGCGGTGCGCGTGCGGCAGGTGCGCGTGCTGGGCCCGGCGGGCGTGCAGCGCGCGCTCACCGCGAGCCCCGCGCACGTGCTGCACGCGGTCGCCGAGTCGGACGCCCTCAGGGTGTTCAGGCTGCTCACCTCGCAGGTAATGTTACCTCAATATTGTATGGCACCTCGATTCGCTTTTAGGAGCAATGTTATGTGTGTTTTATACGGTGTAAAGTTCTTGGCGTCTCTATGATTTGTGATTTTATAGGTTAGCAAAAGATATAATATATCTTTTGCTAACGAGGCGTGGTGATTAACGCCTCGCAGCTGCGTATTGGGGATCTGGGATGCCGCAATAATATTTTGTAAACTATGGTGGCTAATGTAATACTGCAAAAATGCGGTCGTTCTTGTTAAAAGTCACTAATGTGTTCATCAACTAAAATTTGACTTAACGATTCATTAAAATAAATTAAACTTTTTCTTCTCTTTAGTCGTCTTTACACTAACTTTTGGTCAGCCTTTAATATATGTTACTTATGCGGTTACACACGCGAAGGGCTCCCTTAAATTACCTACCTATCTGAACAATTAGGTTTGTTTCTCCTATTATTGCTGAAATTCATTTATTCATTCATTCACAAATGTAGATATACATACTATAACCTCAATGCAGGTGTTCGGCAAACTGTTGGAGTGGGAACGAAGTACCACCGACTCAAACGATGGGGTGGCTCCAGCTGACGACGCAGCCGCTAACGATTCTGACCTTCGGGAGCATGTCGTGGGCATACTATTTGCCGGGCATAAGCTTACGTCCTTGCAGAGACAGGTGAGTAAAAGAAATGTATCCTGAAAAACGATTGCGGTCGCTGAAATTGATGAAAGCAACGAAAACCAATCCTAGTTTACGATATACATGCAAAATCAACAGGTGCTAAAATGTCTGTGATTGCGTATAGTTCGTATTTGATATAGGTAGTATTTGTATAATAAAGTTTTGAATTATTTTCTAACGTTACCAATTGTTAATCGAGAAGCTAGATGTGGTCAGCCTGGTCATAGGATGGGTGGTAAAAAAATATGAACTTAAGTTCATTTGTAGTTTAAAAGGCCGCATGTTAAGTACTAGGTCATGGCTGTATCTGCAGTCATTAATACCAATCAATCCGTAGTGGACCAACATGGGGGTCTATTCCCCTATATTCTTCTATCCATAGGGAGACTCACAAAGACTTGCCTATATAATAAATATCACCACTAGCCAGTAGAAATCAGGTAAAAGCGCGTATTTTTAACCGATTTCGCAAAAGGAGGAGTCTGTATTTTTTTAATGTTAATTACCTCAGAACTTTCGACTGGGTGAACCCATTTTGATGATTTTGTTTTTTCCGAAACAGGTGATGTCGCACATCGTGTTCGCGATAGGTCACGAAGCGGGGCGCGTCCGCGACGACTGGGAGACGGCATTGTTATGCGCGGATGCAGCCGAGCGCGCCGACGAACCGCGCCCCCACCACCACGCCCAGGACAACTACTGCTTCGAGATGCTGTCGCTAGTCAGTGCCCGTTTCCACCTTTAACGAACTATCTTCATATTCTCCCTGCCCTGTTCCTAGTCTATCTGGGGTCGGCGCAGTATGTTTCCTCTTCCATTCATATCGATCTGACGTCATCAAGCCATCCACTCCCTTTTGATTCATATCATCCATCACACCGCAAATGTGCTAGTGATTAATTAATGTATAGAAAAGTAGAGAACGTAGAGAGTGACTGCTCAAGGTTTTGGCTTAGGTTTTACAGCCGGCCGCCTGCCTACTACCAACCCGCTTTGGGTATGCTGTTGTTGGTGGTTTGCCCTCCACTATTCGGGTGCCCCAAGGTGCTTCTTGGTCAACACCGGGCAGTCGATTCCTTAGTCGACTTTTACGACACCCATGGGATGAGTCAGGGCTGGCCTATTCTACGTAATTTGTTCGCTCCCAGGCCAGCATAGAAGACTTTAGCGAACTGTATAGGTAATTCATTTAAATCCGTCTTAGTCAGTCAATGTTATTCTAAATCATTTGTTCGGCTCATTGGTTTATCGACATCATCCTTTTCGTCACTTTTATATACATTCATTCATCACTACCACCTTTCTGGTGTGATGTGGATGATGTGAATCAAAAGAGAGTGAATGGTTTAATGACGGCTAAACGATATGAATAGAAAAGCAAACATACTTCGTAAACCTTAGATAAGTTGGGAACAGGGCAGGAAGATGAAGATTTCTGTAGAAATTATATTTGAAGGATTTGTTTATAGCATATGCATATTTCTTTTGTAGTTGCTGGCACTAAGCGGTAGCGCGGTAGGGTGTGCACATCTAGCGCAGCGGACAGAGCTTCTGGCTGACTTGCTTTCCCTACTACACACCGGCAGCGAGAGAGTGCAGAGACAGGTGGGCTATCAAACGAATTTAAACCCTTTTCCCTTACTGAAATACAAATTTATGTAATAATATATAATATGAATAATGAATCGCTTTAAGTCGGAGAATAAATTTGTAATCCAAGGATTAACTTATTAATGCTATGTACCAGATGGTAGATATCTTTATTTCGGCTTCCTATCTAAATCTTCATCATGACTCATGTTCATCTGTGATTCGTTTCTCAATATACTGACCTATTTTAGCCCTGAGTGTGACACATATCTATTCGTTTTATATTTGTTCGTTTTCAGAGTGACTTTAAATAAACGTTAACTTCTTATATTACAGGTTATATCGCTACTTAAAAGGATGATTTCGCCAATCAAGCCACAGAAAGCTTTAGTGGCTATCAACCAAGGAAACGACTTGGGCACACGGTAATTTACCTCTTACTCAAGAACTTCAATGCCTTTATGAACTTTTCTGAGGCCGGTAGGCATCACGGAACAGAACATAATTGTCACTCCTCTGTTTCACGTCCTGTTGGTGTCGTAAGAACCGACTAAGATGACTTGCACCCGGAGCTATTCATCGCTGTCTTTACCTAAAGGGCCTGCGGGAGAGATGGAAGAGGAGTGACAATTGTATTCTGCTCTGCGGTCACCACACAACAACTATTATAATTAGTTTTTGTCTTCTGTCATCTGCTCTAATACAATTCTTATCTATCTCAGTGTGACACTGTTGGACCATCTACTGAGCTACCTAGGCAAGGCCATCACGGTGCAGGTGAAAGTGAAGGGGACAAGCGGCCCGAGCACCGCCGCCGTCACCATGGGCGCCAGTGTGACGTTCGCACCTCCCGCCATCTGGTTCATGCGTGGCGAGACCACCAAGAAGCACGCGCATCTTGTGGCGAGACTGATCACCGATATGATTGAGGTTTGTAGCTGAGAATGTAATTGGAATATTGTGTGTGATCTCTTTTTATCCGTATTGATGTCCAGGATGAAGTTGCTTAAAAGTAGGGTAGGTCACTCAAAAAGTAAAATTAATACCTGGTAATAAATGTAATCAAGTAATATATGTAATCATAAAGTTATCAAAAATCAAAAGGCTATTCAGCAACGTTGCACGTTACACAATTTTTCATCATTATTGTTAAACGGCTTACGAAATAAACCTGTTTCACTATAATTATGTGAATAACAGACACTTAAAAAACCGGCCAGAAATATCTTTGACTAGAAGCAACCCCTTCAAAATCAATTTTGATCCATAGGTATCTGGCAAAAGTAGTACCGCTACCGATTCTGCAGCTTCAGCATACAGAACCAAATGGTTACATATCCATATTCTATACCTACTAATATTATAAATCTGAAGAGTTTGTTTGTTTGGTTGGTTGGTAAAACGCTCTAATCCCAGAAACTACTGGTTCAAATATTTTTTTTTTCTGAAAAATTATTTTTGTGTTGGATAGTCCATTTAATGAGGAAGGCTATAGGCTATATAACATCCGACATTAACCACTATTTTTTATATTTATTATCATTGTTTTAGAATAAGGTGTCCGAGGTGTGGACCCAGGAGACCCGCAGCGCGCTGGCCAACTACGTGAGCCAGGTGTCGCAGGTGCCCGAGCCGGACCGCCGGCCGGTGCGCCTCCTCGCCGAGCCCACCATGTGGCTCGCCCTCGCCGCGCTCTGCGTATGCGCTCAGGAACATCTCGACCTGTAAGTCATATAATCATTAATCACAAACAAATTTTGTATCGTCGTCAAACGGAGACATTATCGACAGCAATTTTGCAATTTTCATCGTCATCAATTTAGCTGAGAGTCACCTGCTGTTGAGCACGGCCTCTCCCAATCATAAATAATGCCAACAATTGTATAATAGTAGATTATACGATTGTTATATAAAACAAAAAATGTCTTAGAACGCCAGTATTTGACGCCCGAGCCGAAGGTTGGGGTTATAAATATGCGATCAGCCCCGTAGCACGGGACGTGCACACCTTCCTTCGGGGGAAAGTAAATCTTTTCCTATCGCTCTAACTCCCACTAAGTCCCGAGACAAAACACTGTCAAGTGGTGGAGAGAGACTTGTCCACGTCCCTGTGCTAGGCCCGCTGACGCTTTCTTTTTTATCGCCCGAGATAATCATAGTTTTATGTCACCCCCTGAGCCCCTTACCAAGAAGTGACGGAAAAGTCCTGTTGTGACATAAATATTTTTGTGCCTAGCGAACGTGTCTCATTTAATGGGTGAATTAATGGTATTGCCACAGAGTGAACGGCGCCTCCGAGGGTCGCGACACCCGTCGCTCGCCTGAAGCGCGCCCCTTCTGCTCGAACCACGACGACGGCGCGACCGCCGCAGTGATCGACTGTCGCTCCTGCGGCCCGCTCTGCAGCGAGTGTGATCGCTTCCTCCATCTGAACCGCGCCGCAAAGGCACATCAGCGGCAGGTACGAGGACAATATCCAACTCCACTGACCTCTATTGTACATGTACGCTGGACTGAATACGTCTACTAAAATGTCAAATGTTTCTTGCGCCGATTTGAAGCGCCCCATTGAGCAGCAAGGGTACTAAGTTTGACGTTACACATACATACATACCTATATCCCCGAAGGGGCAGGCAGAGGTGAACTAGCATCTACGCTTCGCCAATTATGTTAGGTCCCATGTAAACAGATGGCCAGCCTATTGCCATTTATCGGGCACAAAAGTCGCAGTACATTAGTAGTAGTACTAGATGGTATAAAAAGAACGCTGCTGCCCATTCCCCATCACTGTTTTATCCTTAGTCGCCTTGTACGACACCCACGGGAGAGATTTGGGGTGGTGACAATTGTATTCTATTCTGCCGTCACCACACGGCTTGTAGAGGTCAGTGTCAAACTCGTATTAAACCCATATCATACTAGACTTTAGACTCGAAGTCACCAAAACGTAAAACAAGCGATTGAAAAATAACCGTCAAGGTTTTGACAGCTTTCCATACGATTATATGTCAAAAACCGACTGTTAACTAATAATCGCTGTGTTTTCGTTTTGGTGAACTCGAGCCTTAATACAGTCATCGTTTTACACACACATACATGAACGTATATAGTATTTAATGATGTCGGTCCAGATGAAAAGTTTATAATTTGACTGTACCGCTTGATTTTTTTTATGACTGCCACAGTTTGATTTGGTAATGTTAAATGTAATTAAACATTATATGATTGTAACAGATATGCAAGGAAGAAGAGGGTGCCATAAGAGTGGATATACACGAAGGTTGCGGTCGTGCGAAGCTCTTCTGGCTGCTTCTCCTCGTAGACCGTCGGACCCTCAAGGCCTTAGCGGAATTCCGAGCGATTGACACCGAGGAGGAGGGAGGGGCCATGGGGGAGACAGGTTTCTCTGGCACTTGTCGATTCTGCGGCGCACGTGGCAGTACCGGCTTGCTCGCAATAGGAAATGTCTGCGCTGATCCGATGTGCCAGGTACTGACATTATTTAAGAAAAGTGTGATACTTAACTCCCATGTATATTGTCTATCTGAGAAATAAATTATTTTATGTCACATTTGACCTAAAATTGGACTTTTCCGCCCGCAAAGCGTACGGAAAATGTCATTTCCTGGTCGAGGGTGACAAAAACTGTATACTTACCTCGGGCGCTAAAAAGAAAGCATATTTATTAAATACTTGGCGGTCTGGGATATTTTTTGTTTTATCGCCCTTGGTATACAATCTACTACTATGTCATACCTGACCATAAAGTTACTGGTCACGGGGTGACATAAATCTATGATCTAAATATATAAACATAAAAAAGAAAGTCTTAGATCAATTACTTGCGATCTGAGACATTCTTTGTTTTATCGTTCTTGGTATAGAATCTACTATAAGGGCTTTACTGTTTCACAACCGACGGGTAACTCCGGAATAGCATACTTGGTAGATCATTTGACAGTTGTAATATGAAATATATATATCTATTGAACTGCCAAGTAAGCTATCCAGAACTTACACGTCGATTGTGAAACATGCCCTAAATCTATGTACTATGTGTCTGGAACTGTTGAGCATCTCATCTGTTTGCAGGAGCACGGCCGCTCGGCGTGCAACCGCATGCTGAAGTGCGGGCACGCGTGCGGCGGCGTCCGGTGCGAGCCCGAGTGCCTGCCCTGCCTGCACGGCTGCGGGCGTGCCGGCGGCGACACACTAGCGCCCCTGCGGCAGGACGCCGACGACATGTGCATGATCTGTTTCACTGATCCGCTGCGGGGAGCGCCCTCTATACAGGTATCGCCCGCTTGCTCGTGGCGTTATCGGTACCACTAATGTTCTTATTCGGATGATATTTCATTGTCCATTTAATTACAGTTTATGACATATTTGTAAGTCACGATAATACAGATACAGCGTCAGTTTTTTCGATACTGTCTGTTCAGTCGATTTATGCTATTCAGATGTGTTTGATCTCAAGTACAAAATCTATTGTGCAAATTCTGTATTGTTTGATGCCATTCGTGCCAGTTTCGAGTTACAGTGTAGCTATTACTGAGGATATTTCACTTATCGATTTACGTGAGGATCATTTCATTGTAACTGAAGAAAAATATATCTATAGCAAGAAGCAGGCGCTTTCAGAACCCCTCTAGTTGTCTTCGACAACGTTATTGCTTAAATCATAAATGACTGCGTCTTTTAACTCTTGTACGGTATTGAATGAGGATTCATAGACTCGAGCTTTAACCTTTTAAATAGCAATGCATTCTTTTTGTTTTCATTGGTTTTAAACCTTATTTCAAACCACTAAGGTCAAAAGGTATTTCTTAAGAGGAAGCCGTGCATTTTATCTATTATGACTATATTTGTTGCAGCTATCTTGCGGTCACGTGTTCCACCTGCACTGCTGCAAGAAGGTTCTAGCCAACAAGTGGAATGGACCAAGAATAACTTTCTCTTTTTCGCAGTGCCCTATTTGTAAAGTGAGCATTTGTAACCATAAAAAAATATTTTCTTTATTCGGTAGTTTTTATTGACGGTTAATAAATTTTTTATACGAATTCTGGTATTAACAAAATCTAAGAATAACACCTAATGTATTATTGTAAATTACAAACAGAAAACATGATATAAAAGAATAAACATATAAAAGAATAATAATACATTGGGTAATATTGTGCGAGGCCAAAAGGCCCTAGTCTCAGCATATGCTGCTATGACAATGGATCCATCGATACAGCAACGTCGTCATTCCGACTGGGGCTGTTTCGATTAAATTAACCGCTGATACAGTAACGTTACCAGAGAATAGCACAACTAAATCTACACATATAATATAATACACATATGGCCTTACCAATAAATAAGATAAGCATTGAGTAATTACTCAGTGTTTTGTCTTTTTTCCTCGCATTCAAAATCATGTTTGTGAGACGAAGACAAAACACTAAGTAACAACTCAATGCTTATACCGTTTTATTAGTAAGGCCGTTAGTGTGTGTTAGGAGTGATTGTAAGAAATGTAAGTAAAATACTCTGCTTTTATTTGTACTTTTCGTCACGCTGTTAACACATTACAGGAGGATATCAACCACTGGACTCTGGAAGATCTGCTGGATCCGATCCGTCGCCTCCAGGACGAGGTCCGTCGCAAGGCGCTCATGCGTCTGGAGTACGAGGGCGTCTCCTTGCCGGGGGCGGCGCGGGGGCGACCGTCTCCCGACCCCGCCTTGTACGCGATGGAGAGATACGCGTACTACGTTTGTCACAAGTGTGAGCGGGTTAGTTGGCACATGCATTGTTTTTACTTACCACTATGTAACAAAAAAGGGCCAGGTCAAGAGTACCCGAAACCGACGGCCATGCATGAAGAGATTGGATGAAGCTAAAGAAGTATGTAAGGATCGTAGGAAGTGATCTCTGCCTATCCCTGGGGGAGAAAGGCGTGACATTTATGTATGTACTATGTAACAGCCATCAAATGACAAAAATCATCTGTTCATTTAGAGGGACTGCTCTTTGGTAATCTATACTGCGTAATATGTTAGCGTGACATTTTTATAGATGTATTAATTATAAAGACCGAAATCTTTCCAGTAAATTACTACTCTTGGTAGAACATATCTTCCTCTTCCACTCTCTTCTATCAGACGTGAGCTCAGCATGAACTCCTCTCTTTCTCATTTCATCTTTCACAATATCCATCTATCGCTTCTTCGGTCTTGATCTCATTCTAGGTCCATCCACATCCATACTTAACATATGTTACGTAACATTCATCTCTCCTCTTCACATGCCCGTACCAAGCTAACTTTCGCTACCAGTAAATGAGTAACAATTTCCCATAAATGAGTACTTAATGCCAAAAAATTCATTTAAATCGTGTCTACCATAGACCCGGCAAGAATAGCGACTAGTTTTGAATTGCCATTTTTTGATATTAAGTACTCATTAACGTTAATATTGACGTCTCTGAATGCGGCAGTTAGAGAGATATTCTTACGCCCGAGTTCACCAAAACGTAAATCAATTGATTATTATTAACCATCGGTTAACAGTTTATCGTATGGAAGAACTGTCAAAAAGTGACGGTTATCTTCTAATCGCTTGTTTTACGTGTTGATGAACTCGGTCCTTAGGGGGTTATGGAGAGTGTAAGAGTTACTGTGCGTAGGCGTACTTCGGCGGGTTGGCGCGATGCGAGGCGGAGACCAGCGGCTGGTGGGAGCCGGCCGAGCTGGTGTGCGGCGCGTGCAGCGACGTGGCCGGCGCGCGCACCTGCCCCAAGCACGGCGCCGACTTCCTCGAGTACAAGTGCCGCTACTGCTGCTCGGTGGGTATATGCTCGTATATGTCGCTTCTTGAATATGAACTAAACAACACATCACATCACCTGCCACTCACCTCTATCATACAAGTACGCTGGACTGAAGGTTGTCATCCAAAAAATGGAGCCAATTTGATTATCGCCATCTTGGCACTGGTTTACGAAGGTGAACGTCCATGGAACCAATATTAGAGATGCATATATACAAGTTACAAACTTCAAATTTAGTACCCTTGCCGCTCGATGGGGCGCTTCAAATCGGCACAGGAAACATTTGTCGTTTTAGTAGAAGCATTCAGTCCAGCGTACTTGTATATTAGAGGCTTATAGCGTTGTCTCACTTAACAATGGGAATTGAGTCGCGTTTAGAGCTGGTGGTAAGGCCCCTGCAATTCATAATGTCGCTTCATGAATATGACAAAGATACCACATCACCAGCCCTTCGTGTCCCCACTGCTGGGGCACAAGCCTTCCCTATGGATGGAAGAATTTAGGGAGAATGGGCCATGACCCACCACGCGGGCCCAGTACGGGTTGGTGGGCATTAACGACTGCAGATGCAGCCGGGACCAACGGCTTAACGTGCCTTTCTAAGCACGGAGGAACTCGAGATAATAAAGTTTTGGTTACCCATCCAATGACCGGCCTTAGCGAATATTGAAGTTAGTTTACGAAATCGCAGGCCAAGCGCGCTATGTTCAAAATGACACCAATCCAAATATTGACGGGTAAGATAAAAATTCTATTTTGGATCTTGCCAGGTGGCTGTTTTCTTCTGTTTCGGCACGTCTCACTTCTGCAACGCGTGCCATGACGATTTCCAGCGCGTTACCAACATACCGAAGCACTCGCTGCCTCAGTGCCCTGCTGGTAAGTTTGCTGACAAATGGCGAAATATCGTATTTTTATAATTGATTTTCAAAATAAGTTTGTTATGTTGGTGTTGAGGGTCTATGACCAAGAAAATGTAATCTAATCTAAGAATTCGCAATATTAGTTTTGACCTGTAAAGTGATTAATATACATACATACATACATAAATCACGCCTATATCCCCAAAGGGGTAGGCTGAGGCGAACCAGCACCCACGTTTCGCCAATCATGTCAGGTCCCATGTAATAGGTGGCGGGCCTATTGCCATTTATCTGGCACAAAAGTCGCAGTAGGTAGGTATAAAGCTAGATGGTATAAGAGGAACGCTGCTGCCCATTCCTCATGACTCATTTATCCTTAGTCGCCTTGTACGACACCCACGGGAGAGATTTGGGATGGTGACAATTGTATTCTACTCTGCCGTCACCACACGGCGGTGATTAATATAAATGATATAAATGTACGTTCCGCGCTTGTGATTCCTAGTTTTACATTGTATCGCTAACAGATGATAATA
This sequence comes from Cataclysta lemnata, assembly GCA_963931975.1. Taxonomy (NCBI): domain Eukaryota; kingdom Metazoa; phylum Arthropoda; class Insecta; order Lepidoptera; family Crambidae; genus Cataclysta; species Cataclysta lemnata. Next base: position 13,167,316 of record OZ008338.1, read on the forward strand.
TAAGAACTGTACATACATACATACATACATAAATCACGCCTATATCCCCAAAGGGGAAGGCAGAGGTGAACTATAAGAATAGTATCTGTAAAAAATCATGGCTGTTTTGGATCTTGATGTAGTTGCAATGTAATTTTCATGAGTGTATGTAATTATACCTTATATGAATATACCATATTTTTATTATTTTTTATTTACTTATATAAATTCACAGCGGTTCCTTAACAACGAACATTACACAAAATCCACTGAAACTCAAGTGTCCACCCCTACTTTGCTAGGTCCCAAAGGTGAGCAGCTGCCGGGCTCTGCTGAGGAATGCCCGCTTCACGTGCAGCACCCGTCCACCGGCGAGGAGTTCGCCCTGGGTTGCGGCGTATGCAGACACTCCCAAGGATTCTAAACTGCACGTTGCCGTATTGAACACATCATATACATATATCAATAATCCAAAACAGTACGTGTCACACTTAACGTTTTACTGTAGAATAATTATACACCATACGCCAGAGCACTGTGCTATGCCAAACAAAGACAACGTTTCTAATTATTTTCTGATTTAATTGTTCTCAAAAGATATTCCCGTGTTATATCCGAAGCTAGTGTCAATTGACTGTGAATTCACTGTGACATACCACGATGCTCTAGTACGTGGAGAATTAAATACGGCTTTGCTAGACACCAACGTTCCTCCACACCAGAATAATGTTATATGTTTCATGTAGATAATATGTATGGTAATAACTTCCTTAAGTTATTGTCGAACACCGCTTTGGTTATTTAGTTATTTTAGGTTTAACAGATTAAACTTACAACTATTTTATTTAAATTTAAAAGTCTGTGGTTTCCATAGCAGAGTAGTTATCGGGTTGCATTTAATAAATATACTTTTACACTTATACCATTGTTCTAAGCGAGGATGTTAAAAGTTTTGTGCCTAATGTAATATGTGCCTATTAACATATTTGCGATGTTACAACCTGTTCATGTTTCTGTTTGGTTATATTAATTTATATTGGTTAGGTACATTAATATTGTTCCCTTGCAATGGTATCTTATCAAGGAGACAATTTTATTTTGCGATAATTTTCTTTCATCAGAACAAACGTTTTATATTATTTTTTGATTATTTTTTCTACTGTTTTGCGAAAACAGATTACAAAATTACTAATTTTCTCTATTTATATTAATATTTATAATTCAGTGTGATTTATTACGGCAGACGTAAACAATTTTTTTTCAAAATTATATTTTTTATGGCATGTTACAGTAAAATATTTGTACATAGTTGGTAAAATTGTACATAAGAGTACATGTGACATAAGGGTACATTGAGAAGTTTGTTGTTAATTTTCTGCTGTGTATTGACGCATGAGAAGTACCTATCTAGCACAGGCTATGGCCTCTGGTCCTTCGTTACTAACCTAGTAACTTTGCCAGTTATTTTAATGGAGTTATTAATGTACTAGTCTTTGTGACATTTCATAAATTTTTTATCTCAGTGTCTATTCATGTTATCATATTAAATATACGTAACGAGAAATTTGTTTATGATATAGAATATGTAACCATATTCATTGTAGTAGTCATCCATTAATATTTATCAATGATACTATAAACATGTGGTAGATTGAATCAATTCTTAATGTTATTATAAGTAGATAGAAATTAACAATTACAACTTGTATAATTTAAAAAGGTAGTACAATTTGTTTTTGTCACTTATTGTTTTATTAGTAGAATTATTATGTTCCTATTCATAGTAATTTAAGGACGATTGTAACTAATTAAATGATTATGAGTTCGAATATTGTGTAAATCAAGATGGTCTTATTTTTACAGACTTACTGTTTTACTGCACTTTAGGCAGCATTCGTGCATTTAACTATAAGGACTTACTTAAGATATTTTACAAATAAAGCTTGTAACCATTCTCACTTGTTTTTTTTAAACCCCTAAAAAACCCTTAAGTTTAACACTGTGGTTACATGCCAAGTCACCCAAAGCAAACTGGGCCGCGAATTTAGATTTTCTTTTCTGCTCTGCTCTAGTCTTACCTAACCAAATTACTTTAATGACGAAGTAATCATCATTTCAGCCTAGACACGTCGACTGCTGGGCATAGGTATCCCTCAGAAATCTTCAAACTTCAAACAAGCGATCCTTCTACGATGCTCGCATCCAGAGACGTTCCGAGATCTTTATCAGATCGTCCGTCGTCCGTCGTCCATATGACGGCCGCCTTGGTCGAATGCTCAGATTGTTGGGTATTGGCCAAGAGGTCCCGAGTTCGAATCCTGGTAGGGGCAAACTTTGTGATGACCACAAATGTTTGTTTCCGAGTCATGGTTGTGTATATGTTTATGTAGTATATTTTGAACATTTATGTACATAATTATATATTAAAAATATGTCCGTCATCTAGTATCCATAACACAAGTGCTTAGGCTACTTACTTTGGGCTAGATGATAGGTGTGAGTGTAAAAATATTCATTGCGGTGGCCCTACTAACGCGGCGTCTCTCAATGCCGCAGCTACCATTCGTGAACCATTACACCCCAACGTCCATTAGTTCACTTCGTCTAGTACTACACTGTGTAAAACAAAATGGGTTAGGCCGCGTATCAATATTATTCAAATCACACATCTCATATCCGCTCCGCAATATCATTGGTCAATTTTTGTAAGTCTCAGCTCAGCTCCGCTTCTATGGAAACGTAGCCTTACTTTTCGCTAAATTATGGCTTCGATGGAAAATTCGCGAATAAATTTAATTTGTGCTAAGCTACGAAAAGTAGAAAAGGATAGATAGATAGGTCCCTACTAGATTCCCAAAATATTATTTTTGGATAGTCAAAGTTTTAAGCTTGGACCCATTTAGTGTACGAAAATGTGTCGATCCGTTGTATCTCTCGAGATAAGAACCATCGCTCCCATTATCACTTAAGACTCGACACCATACAGATCAATTCTTACAAAAATCTGTGATATCACTTTATCAAACAGTTATCGGGAACGTTGCAAAAGCGTCTTGTCTGCAACAGTCATATCACACGAGTACTACGAAACAGTTCATCTGTTATTTATTATGGAGTGATTGTTTAGTGTTAGGAAGACAAACACGACGATGTTACAGTTCCTGAAGATAAAGGCAAGTAACTATTTGAATCACTTCAAAACTATTATTATGTTTTTTCTATAGTACACTGGATAGCAAGTAAACCGGGTCATCTGCCATCTTAGTAATGCCATTTGATTTGCCTTTTAAAGTATAAAACTTCCATTGTATCCAAGTTATGCCTACAAAAATAAAGCTTGTTATAGAACGATTAAGATAACGTAAATTAATTTCAAAGTACAGTCAACAGCACGTCACGTCTACCAAAAAATGGCAAAATTTCTCAATCGATTTTGTGATATATTATTACCAAATTAAGGTTGACAATCGATTGAAGAAATTTGACAGTTTTTGGTAGTCTGAAGTGCCGTTGACCGTGCCGCCATTACACGTTTGATGTTATTTTTTTCTATGAATGACGATGAAAACAATTGATGAATGCTCTATATACAGCATGCAAGCAGGCTCCTTTTACCTACAGAAAGAGTTGCGTACTTGAAGCAGCTTTATTAGATCATGTTAGTTTCATACTTTTAATGGATATGTAATTAGGACACCGGGTGACGCATTTGTGTTTTTATTTCTTTCATGTCATATTTAAATTACCTACGATTCTTATGTTGATTTTAACTGATTATCAACTTTAGATTAAAATAGGGTTTCACTAGAAATCATAGGTTACTTACTTATTATCTACTTACATTACTCACATTTGCAGCAGGTAAAGAAAAAACTAAGTAATAACTATTTTATCGAAAATTATAATTTCGATACTCACAGGACCCATATCCATATTTTTGTCAGCACAAGGATAGAGATTTTGGATAGAGGCTGTGATCCATCCTGCTAACGTAAAACAGTACCTAAGTAAATACTGCGTCAATGGTGTTGAATATTAAAAAATAGCAAGATTAGAAAACAATTGCAGAGACTTGTAACCTGGTTCATTTGTACCTACAAATACTTACGCTCAAAGTTATTGTTGATTGTCGAAACCCTGGTCCAGACTTCTCATTACGACAGCAACAGAGATGACATTCAGTCTTATTGATTGAATTAATTGAACTATTAATCCAGGACTGGCTTGACTGGCCGCTGATCCGCGGTCACCTATGCACGCTCGCGGTAAGCATAAGTTTCAACGCAACATGGCGGGTGCCACGCGCGGGCTCGCTCTATGGCGGCATACAATTCGCGCTAGCACTAACTGCCGCACTGCTGCTCGTTTTGCCGCTGGTGCTGCTGCAGCTCGCTATAGGGCAGCTCAGCCAGCAGGACGCCGTGGGAGTCTGGAGAGCTGTGCCTATATTTAAAGGTAAAGGTAAACCTACACCGTATAAGTCGGGTTTTCACTTGCACTCGGATGATTACACAGACGTTACTACATACATATATAAATCACGCCTATATCCCCGAAGGGGTAAGCAGGGGTGAACTAGCATCCAGTTTCGCCAACTATGTCAAGTCCCATTTAACAGGTGGCGAGCCTATTGCCATTTATCGGGCACAAAAGTCGCAATACATTGCTGGGTGGTGTAAGGGGAACGCTGCTGCCCATTTCTCATCACTGATATATCCTTAGTCGCTTTGTACAACTGTATACAAACTGTACTACCTGTGTACAACTTTGACAATTGTATTCTACTCTGCGGTCACCACACGGCCCCAGACGTTACATGTATCGTGTAAACCATTGAACTACTATTACTGTTTACTTTATAACTCAATGGTGTAAACACCTAATCTTAGCGCACTCGGACGCTGGCATCCAATCAGAGACGTCCGAGTAGTCGCCGAGCCCACTCGGTCCGAGTGAATTCGGACTGTGAAAGCCCGGGCTTTAGGTTTGTCACTTATTTCAACATTGTAGGTATAAATGTAAAAATTATGACAGAAAATGAACCCAATCTCTCCCGCAGGTTATCATACAAGGCGATTAATGGTAAGTATTTAATGGGCAGCAGCTTTCTTCCTATACCACCTCGCAATATACTGCGTTAACGTACCTACCCGTTAGTTTGCAATAGGCTCGCGCTCTATACGGGACCTAACATAATTGTCGAAACATGGGTGTTAATTTACCTCTGTCTCTCGACATGGTCTTTCAATCACTTTTATTTACACATCTATCACTAGCAGCTTTTAGGTGTGATGGATTGATTCATACAAAGGGATATGACCAAAAATGTATTATCTTGAGATTTTCTGTGCTTCAGAAGACACGTTAACAATTGCCTGCTGCATCTACAGTCGTTATTAATACCCATGAATAGGTTTCGTGCCTTAAACATTTTGTCATTATATTTTTTTTTCAGGAGTGGGCTACCTAAGACTTCTGACTTCTTTCATGGGTTCCCTTTACGTAGTTATTTACTTAGCACTGACTATTGTATACTTTCTGTACACGCTGAGCAACTCAATACCTTTCCCGGAATGTACAGACTACGTTCTAATGGAGGTATGTTTTGTTTGTAATATTGGGCAAATTATTGTTAGACATGTGACGTACCTATTCGAATCAGGATTCGAATCCGCGGGACCTTTGGTCAATAACCAGCGGTTTCATCATTTGGCACATCGTTATGTTTTATTGCAATTAAAATAAATGTTACTGAATATTACCTATAAGAAATTTAATACAAAATGTGTATCGTAGAAAAGTAAAATATTAATAGATTCTTAAAAGCATTTAAGTACCTATTTACTTCCACAGGTTTTTAATAACATAAATACTTTCAGGACAGCTACGTTAACACGTTCAATTCATCAGAGTGCTTAAAGTAAGTTACCAAAATTAACTTCACGGTACTAGTGTGGCTATTAGTTAATTTTTAACGTGATTTATTAATTTCTTTCTATTTCCCAGTTTCACTTTTATGTCTCCTGTCACGGAGAAACCGGAGTATTTTGTTGCCATGGTATTGATACTTTTATTTATCTGGATCACATTACCCTTCATGTAAGTACATTTTATTTGAACATTAATACCTACTTATAAATTATATTAGAAAAATTAAATTATTTGTGACAATTTTAGTGACCTTTTGTGAACAGTTACAATAGTTATTTTTTTAACGGGGCAGTATGAAAAAACGTAAAACCGTAAAAGATACAAGATGGCTATGTTAGGAATCCTTAGATGTTATTTTAAAACAACTTTTGCATACTTAATAGGTTTCGAATATTTAACGTTATAATTATAAGCTTCGGTGCCTATTACATAATTTCATGCCTGTTTTCCCGTAGGTACCTTTATACTCCTTACGTGTATGGTCAAATAGAAAAATAGTTTTTTTTTTAATTTAATATCTAAATGTCTTCAGTGTATGATAAAGATAAATATAGATTTCTCTTAAATGACAACTAAGTTCCACAACCATTTTATGATACCATCCGATATATTCAAATGGATGTTTTAATTTCCAGACTTTACAACCCTGTGAAGCTAATGAGGAGGGTTTTCTACTGTTTTGGGCCCCTGATAGTGGTCCTAAGTATCACGGCCGTAGCAGGACTTGGTGGGAGCGGTAGATTTCCCTGGTTTGCACAGAGTCACAATTGGGCTAATTTCTTGTATCCAGACATATGGTACGCAGCGGTCACACAAGCCCTCCTCACCTCTGAAATAGCTGGTGGCTACTTGATTTCCGCCGGAGATTCTATATATTCGAACAGCAACGTGCAATGGTGATTGTTTTTACATACATACATACATAAATCACGCCTATATCCCCTAAGGGGTAGGCAGAGGTGAACTAGCACCCACGTTTCGCCAATTATGTCAGGTCCCATGTAATAGGTGGCGAGCCTATTGCCATATATCGGACACAAAAGTGTCGCAGTTCATTGCTAAATGGTATAAGAGGAACGCTGCTGCCCATTCCTCATCACTGATTTATCCTTAGTCGCCTCGTACGACACCACCCAAGGGAGAGATTTAGGGTGGTGACAATTGTATTCTACTCTACCGTCACCACACGGCAAAGTGATTGTTTTTACTTAATAAATTTGGTACCTACCTTTTGTAAAATGCCGTGGTGACAGTAGAGCCGAATACAAATTGTCACCATCCCCATTTTGCCCGTGGATGTCGTACAAGGCTATCTTCAGACACTGCAGCAGCGTTCCTCATAAACCACCTAAAAATATGTGATTTACGTGCCCGATAGATGGCGTTAGAGCGCTTTGCGCACTACATCCGATCCGAATCCGAGACTTTGACGTTGTAGCCGTAGAATTATTTCTATGTAAGCGCTCTTAGCAGTGGCGGACTAGCCACGTAGCAAGAGTATCAAATGCTACGGGCCCCGCGCATTTTCTGAAAATGTTAATGTTATTCATACATACATAAATCACGCCTATATCCCCAAAGGGGTAGGCTGAGGCGAACCAGCACCCACGTTTCGCCAATCATGTCAGGTCCCATGTAATAGGTGGCGGGCCTATTGCCATTTATCTGGCACAAAAGTCGCAGTAGGTAGGTATAAAGCTAGATGGTATAAGAGGAACGCTGCTGCCCATTCCTCATGACTCATTTATCCTTAGTCGCCTTGTACGACACCCACGGGAGAGATTTGGGATGGTGACAATTGTATTCTACTCTGCCGTCACCACACGGCGGTGATTAATATAAATGATATAAATGTACGTTCCGCGCTTGTGATTCCTAGTTTTACATTGTATCGCTAACAGATGATAATATAAGAACTGTACATACATACATACATACATAAATCACGCCTATATCCCCAAAGGGGAAGGCAGAGGTGAACTATAAGAATAGTATCTGTAAAAAATCATGGCTGTTTTGGATCTTGATGTAGTTGCAATGTAATTTTCATGAGTGTATGTAATTATACCTTATATGAATATACCATATTTTTATTATTTTTTATTTACTTATATAAATTCACAGCGGTTCCTTAACAACGAACATTACACAAAATCCACTGAAACTCAAGTGTCCACCCCTACTTTGCTAGGTCCCAAAGGTGAGCAGCTGCCGGGCTCTGCTGAGGAATGCCCGCTTCACGTGCAGCACCCGTCCACCGGCGAGGAGTTCGCCCTGGGTTGCGGCGTATGCAGACACTCCCAAGGATTCTAAACTGCACGTTGCCGTATTGAACACATCATATACATATATCAATAATCCAAAACAGTACGTGTCACACTTAACGTTTTACTGTAGAATAATTATACACCATACGCCAGAGCACTGTGCTATGCCAAACAAAGACAACGTTTCTAATTATTTTCTGATTTAATTGTTCTCAAAAGATATTCCCGTGTTATATCCGAAGCTAGTGTCAATTGACTGTGAATTCACTGTGACATACCACGATGCTCTAGTACGTGGAGAATTAAATACGGCTTTGCTAGACACCAACGTTCCTCCACACCAGAATAATGTTATATGTTTCATGTAGATAATATGTATGGTAATAACTTCCTTAAGTTATTGTCGAACACCGCTTTGGTTATTTAGTTATTTTAGGTTTAACAGATTAAACTTACAACTATTTTATTTAAATTTAAAAGTCTGTGGTTTCCATAGCAGAGTAGTTATCGGGTTGCATTTAATAAATATACTTTTACACTTATACCATTGTTCTAAGCGAGGATGTTAAAAGTTTTGTGCCTAATGTAATATGTGCCTATTAACATATTTGCGATGTTACAACCTGTTCATGTTTCTGTTTGGTTATATTAATTTATATTGGTTAGGTACATTAATATTGTTCCCTTGCAATGGTATCTTATCAAGGAGACAATTTTATTTTGCGATAATTTTCTTTCATCAGAACAAACGTTTTATATTATTTTTTGATTATTTTTTCTACTGTTTTGCGAAAACAGATTACAAAATTACTAATTTTCTCTATTTATATTAATATTTATAATTCAGTGTGATTTATTACGGCAGACGTAAACAATTTTTTTTCAAAATTATATTTTTTATGGCATGTTACAGTAAAATATTTGTACATAGTTGGTAAAATTGTACATAAGAGTACATGTGACATAAGGGTACATTGAGAAGTTTGTTGTTAATTTTCTGCTGTGTATTGACGCATGAGAAGTACCTATCTAGCACAGGCTATGGCCTCTGGTCCTTCGTTACTAACCTAGTAACTTTGCCAGTTATTTTAATGGAGTTATTAATGTACTAGTCTTTGTGACATTTCATAAATTTTTTATCTCAGTGTCTATTCATGTTATCATATTAAATATACGTAACGAGAAATTTGTTTATGATATAGAATATGTAACCATATTCATTGTAGTAGTCATCCATTAATATTTATCAATGATACTATAAACATGTGGTAGATTGAATCAATTCTTAATGTTATTATAAGTAGATAGAAATTAACAATTACAACTTGTATAATTTAAAAAGGTAGTACAATTTGTTTTTGTCACTTATTGTTTTATTAGTAGAATTATTATGTTCCTATTCATAGTAATTTAAGGACGATTGTAACTAATTAAATGATTATGAGTTCGAATATTGTGTAAATCAAGATGGTCTTATTTTTACAGACTTACTGTTTTACTGCACTTTAGGCAGCATTCGTGCATTTAACTATAAGGACTTACTTAAGATATTTTACAAATAAAGCTTGTAACCATTCTCACTTGTTTTTTTTAAACCCCTAAAAAACCCTTAAGTTTAACACTGTGGTTACATGCCAAGTCACCCAAAGCAAACTGGGCCGCGAATTTAGATTTTCTTTTCTGCTCTGCTCTAGTCTTACCTAACCAAATTACTTTAATGACGAAGTAATCATCATTTCAGCCTAGACACGTCGACTGCTGGGCATAGGTATCCCTCAGAAATCTTCAAACTTCAAACAAGCGATCCTTCTACGATGCTCGCATCCAGAGACGTTCCGAGATCTTTATCAGATCGTCCGTCGTCCGTCGTCCATATGACGGCCGCCTTGGTCGAATGCTCAGATTGTTGGGTATTGGCCAAGAGGTCCCGAGTTCGAATCCTGGTAGGGGCAAACTTTGTGATGACCACAAATGTTTGTTTCCGAGTCATGGTTGTGTATATGTTTATGTAGTATATTTTGAACATTTATGTACATAATTATATATTAAAAATATGTCCGTCATCTAGTATCCATAACACAAGTGCTTAGGCTACTTACTTTGGGCTAGATGATAGGTGTGAGTGTAAAAATATTCATTGCGGTGGCCCTACTAACGCGGCGTCTCTCAATGCCGCAGCTACCATTCGTGAACCATTACACCCCAACGTCCATTAGTTCACTTCGTCTAGTACTACACTGTGTAAAACAAAATGGGTTAGGCCGCGTATCAATATTATTCAAATCACACATCTCATATCCGCTCCGCAATATCATTGGTCAATTTTTGTAAGTCTCAGCTCAGCTCCGCTTCTATGGAAACGTAGCCTTACTTTTCGCTAAATTATGGCTTCGATGGAAAATTCGCGAATAAATTTAATTTGTGCTAAGCTACGAAAAGTAGAAAAGGATAGATAGATAGGTCCCTACTAGATTCCCAAAATATTATTTTTGGATAGTCAAAGTTTTAAGCTTGGACCCATTTAGTGTACGAAAATGTGTCGATCCGTTGTATCTCTCGAGATAAGAACCATCGCTCCCATTATCACTTAAGACTCGACACCATACAGATCAATTCTTACAAAAATCTGTGATATCACTTTATCAAACAGTTATCGGGAACGTTGCAAAAGCGTCTTGTCTGCAACAGTCATATCACACGAGTACTACGAAACAGTTCATCTGTTATTTATTATGGAGTGATTGTTTAGTGTTAGGAAGACAAACACGACGATGTTACAGTTCCTGAAGATAAAGGCAAGTAACTATTTGAATCACTTCAAAACTATTATTATGTTTTTTCTATAGTACACTGGATAGCAAGTAAACCGGGTCATCTGCCATCTTAGTAATGCCATTTGATTTGCCTTTTAAAGTATAAAACTTCCATTGTATCCAAGTTATGCCTACAAAAATAAAGCTTGTTATAGAACGATTAAGATAACGTAAATTAATTTCAAAGTACAGTCAACAGCACGTCACGTCTACCAAAAAATGGCAAAATTTCTCAATCGATTTTGTGATATATTATTACCAAATTAAGGTTGACAATCGATTGAAGAAATTTGACAGTTTTTGGTAGTCTGAAGTGCCGTTGACCGTGCCGCCATTACACGTTTGATGTTATTTTTTTCTATGAATGACGATGAAAACAATTGATGAATGCTCTATATACAGCATGCAAGCAGGCTCCTTTTACCTACAGAAAGAGTTGCGTACTTGAAGCAGCTTTATTAGATCATGTTAGTTTCATACTTTTAATGGATATGTAATTAGGACACCGGGTGACGCATTTGTGTTTTTATTTCTTTCATGTCATATTTAAATTACCTACGATTCTTATGTTGATTTTAACTGATTATCAACTTTAGATTAAAATAGGGTTTCACTAGAAATCATAGGTTACTTACTTATTATCTACTTACATTACTCACATTTGCAGCAGGTAAAGAAAAAACTAAGTAATAACTATTTTATCGAAAATTATAATTTCGATACTCACAGGACCCATATCCATATTTTTGTCAGCACAAGGATAGAGATTTTGGATAGAGGCTGTGATCCATCCTGCTAACGTAAAACAGTACCTAAGTAAATACTGCGTCAATGGTGTTGAATATTAAAAAATAGCAAGATTAGAAAACAATTGCAGAGACTTGTAACCTGGTTCATTTGTACCTACAAATACTTACGCTCAAAGTTATTGTTGATTGTCGAAACCCTGGTCCAGACTTCTCATTACGACAGCAACAGAGATGACATTCAGTCTTATTGATTGAATTAATTGAACTATTAATCCAGGACTGGCTTGACTGGCCGCTGATCCGCGGTCACCTATGCACGCTCGCGGTAAGCATAAGTTTCAACGCAACATGGCGGGTGCCACGCGCGGGCTCGCTCTATGGCGGCATACAATTCGCGCTAGCACTAACTGCCGCACTGCTGCTCGTTTTGCCGCTGGTGCTGCTGCAGCTCGCTATAGGGCAGCTCAGCCAGCAGGACGCCGTGGGAGTCTGGAGAGCTGTGCCTATATTTAAAGGTAAAGGTAAACCTACACCGTATAAGTCGGGTTTTCACTTGCACTCGGATGATTACACAGACGTTACTACATACATATATAAATCACGCCTATATCCCCGAAGGGGTAAGCAGGGGTGAACTAGCATCCAGTTTCGCCAACTATGTCAAGTCCCATTTAACAGGTGGCGAGCCTATTGCCATTTATCGGGCACAAAAGTCGCAATACATTGCTGGGTGGTGTAAGGGGAACGCTGCTGCCCATTTCTCATCACTGATATATCCTTAGTCGCTTTGTACAACTGTATACAAACTGTACTACCTGTGTACAACTTTGACAATTGTATTCTACTCTGCGGTCACCACACGGCCCCAGACGTTACATGTATCGTGTAAACCATTGAACTACTATTACTGTTTACTTTATAACTCAATGGTGTAAACACCTAATCTTAGCGCACTCGGACGCTGGCATCCAATCAGAGACGTCCGAGTAGTCGCCGAGCCCACTCGGTCCGAGTGAATTCGGACTGTGAAAGCCCGGGCTTTAGGTTTGTCACTTATTTCAACATTGTAGGTATAAATGTAAAAATTATGACAGAAAATGAACCCAATCTCTCCCGCAGGTTATCATACAAGGCGATTAATGGTAAGTATTTAATGGGCAGCAGCTTTCTTCCTATACCACCTCGCAATATACTGCGTTAACGTACCTACCCGTTAGTTTGCAATAGGCTCGCGCTCTATACGGGACCTAACATAATTGTCGAAACATGGGTGTTAATTTACCTCTGTCTCTCGACATGGTCTTTCAATCACTTTTATTTACACATCTATCACTAGCAGCTTTTAGGTGTGATGGATTGATTCATACAAAGGGATATGACCAAAAATGTATTATCTTGAGATTTTCTGTGCTTCAGAAGACACGTTAACAATTGCCTGCTGCATCTACAGTCGTTATTAATACCCATGAATAGGTTTCGTGCCTTAAACATTTTGTCATTATATTTTTTTTTCAGGAGTGGGCTACCTAAGACTTCTGACTTCTTTCATGGGTTCCCTTTACGTAGTTATTTACTTAGCACTGACTATTGTATACTTTCTGTACACGCTGAGCAACTCAATACCTTTCCCGGAATGTACAGACTACGTTCTAATGGAGGTATGTTTTGTTTGTAATATTGGGCAAATTATTGTTAGACATGTGACGTACCTATTCGAATCAGGATTCGAATCCGCGGGACCTTTGGTCAATAACCAGCGGTTTCATCATTTGGCACATCGTTATGTTTTATTGCAATTAAAATAAATGTTACTGAATATTACCTATAAGAAATTTAATACAAAATGTGTATCGTAGAAAAGTAAAATATTAATAGATTCTTAAAAGCATTTAAGTACCTATTTACTTCCACAGGTTTTTAATAACATAAATACTTTCAGGACAGCTACGTTAACACGTTCAATTCATCAGAGTGCTTAAAGTAAGTTACCAAAATTAACTTCACGGTACTAGTGTGGCTATTAGTTAATTTTTAACGTGATTTATTAATTTCTTTCTATTTCCCAGTTTCACTTTTATGTCTCCTGTCACGGAGAAACCGGAGTATTTTGTTGCCATGGTATTGATACTTTTATTTATCTGGATCACATTACCCTTCATGTAAGTACATTTTATTTGAACATTAATACCTACTTATAAATTATATTAGAAAAATTAAATTATTTGTGACAATTTTAGTGACCTTTTGTGAACAGTTACAATAGTTATTTTTTTAACGGGGCAGTATGAAAAAACGTAAAACCGTAAAAGATACAAGATGGCTATGTTAGGAATCCTTAGATGTTATTTTAAAACAACTTTTGCATACTTAATAGGTTTCGAATATTTAACGTTATAATTATAAGCTTCGGTGCCTATTACATAATTTCATGCCTGTTTTCCCGTAGGTACCTTTATACTCCTTACGTGTATGGTCAAATAGAAAAATAGTTTTTTTTTTAATTTAATATCTAAATGTCTTCAGTGTATGATAAAGATAAATATAGATTTCTCTTAAATGACAACTAAGTTCCACAACCATTTTATGATACCATCCGATATATTCAAATGGATGTTTTAATTTCCAGACTTTACAACCCTGTGAAGCTAATGAGGAGGGTTTTCTACTGTTTTGGGCCCCTGATAGTGGTCCTAAGTATCACGGCCGTAGCAGGACTTGGTGGGAGCGGTAGATTTCCCTGGTTTGCACAGAGTCACAATTGGGCTAATTTCTTGTATCCAGACATATGGTACGCAGCGGTCACACAAGCCCTCCTCACCTCTGAAATAGCTGGTGGCTACTTGATTTCCGCCGGAGATTCTATATATTCGAACAGCAACGTGCAATGGTGATTGTTTTTACATACATACATACATAAATCACGCCTATATCCCCTAAGGGGTAGGCAGAGGTGAACTAGCACCCACGTTTCGCCAATTATGTCAGGTCCCATGTAATAGGTGGCGAGCCTATTGCCATATATCGGACACAAAAGTGTCGCAGTTCATTGCTAAATGGTATAAGAGGAACGCTGCTGCCCATTCCTCATCACTGATTTATCCTTAGTCGCCTCGTACGACACCACCCAAGGGAGAGATTTAGGGTGGTGACAATTGTATTCTACTCTACCGTCACCACACGGCAAAGTGATTGTTTTTACTTAATAAATTTGGTACCTACCTTTTGTAAAATGCCGTGGTGACAGTAGAGCCGAATACAAATTGTCACCATCCCCATTTTGCCCGTGGATGTCGTACAAGGCTATCTTCAGACACTGCAGCAGCGTTCCTCATAAACCACCTAAAAATATGTGATTTACGTGCCCGATAGATGGCGTTAGAGCGCTTTGCGCACTACATCCGATCCGAATCCGAGACTTTGACGTTGTAGCCGTAGAATTATTTCTATGTAAGCGCTCTTAGCAGTGGCGGACTAGCCACGTAGCAAGAGTATCAAATGCTACGGGCCCCGCGCATTTTCTGAAAATGTTAATGTTATTCCTCAACTCTTCTACTATTGCCCTACGAACGGTTAGCAGTCAATAGGCTAGGCAGTAGGCAGTGTTATGCGGGTGTTTGTTTATTCGATTGTTAATTAAATTTACCTGGGTAAAAATGTGTCTGCAGGACTGCAGTTGTGTTTATCGCGACAAACATAGTAGTCAGCTGGGCAGGCCTGTTGGCTTGGTTCGGCGCGTGCGGCGACGAGCCAGGCGCACTAGACACGGGCCCCGCCGCCGTGCTAGTGCAGTTGTACCACGTGGCCGACACTGGCGGCGGCGATGTAGTGTGGCCGATGTTCGCTTTTGCCGCACTGATCTTCTCAGGGGTAATTACTATGGTAAGTTGCTTAAATATTAACTTTTTATAGCTGACTAAAAACCGGAAGAGGTTAGTCAAATCGTACCGTATGTTTTTTTAGTGGGTGCTTAGATAAACATTGATGTTGTGGTAATCTTCATAGGCTTTTAAAAGAAAAGGGTTAGGGTCAGTGTTGTGACGGTACAGTAGACTACAATTGTCACCCATCTGTCCCCATAAAGACAGTGCTGAGTACTGGGCAGCAGCGTTGATCTTATACCACCTAGCTACACTGCGATTTACGTGCTCGATAAATGGCAAAAGGCTCGCCTAAAATCATATCAAATCTGCAAAAGGCAATGAAACACAATTGTTATATTTCTACATAAAATTGGTAGAAGATACACTATGTCCATGATATCATTGTACTATATAGTTGGTATTTCAATACAAGCTTATAGACGTCTTGTCGTTTCCAGAGTTGAGGATTAATTCATATATTAACAACGGGCTGCCGCTTACATACAGAAGTTTCGTTAAATAAATAAACATAGAGCGACTTTACAAATCGCCTTTGTTCTTACAGGAAAATATTGTACCAACTTATTAGCTTAGTACAATAATAATTGTTGTAAATAATATATCAACTCCAATGCTAACTCGGCTAACGGTGTAGTATTTAAACAATTTTGCGCAATTATACTTATTTATTATATAAAATATCTGCTATTTTGCGCGAATATTAATTGTACACGGCAAAGTTAAGGCATTAGTTATGTTTGCCACTAGACAAAGGTTGGTCCCAATAAAAGGTTGGTGGTTGCATCTGATGGCACAACATGTGTCAACAGATCGCACTAACAGATGAAATGAAAGAAATTAAGATTAGGTACTTTTTCTGAACAAATCGAGCGATTGATTGCACGTTAAGCCGTTGCTGGTCCCGGCTACTTATGCTCTACTTTCTCCCTATATTTCTCCATTCATAGGGAAGATCTATGCAGCAGTGGGGAACTTTAAATTTAAAGGGCTGCTAATTAAATGAATGAATGTTCATCGTAGCAGAGAAATATTAAACATCCACGCTTCGCCAATTATTTATTTATTTTTATTTATGTTGTCTAGTGTTTACCCATTTTATTTCATTTGTTGACAGCTTGTTCGGCTGTACCCCATCTACGAGCGCATAAGGCGCGTGGGCAGCGCGCGATGGCGGGTGGTTTGCGCGGGCAGCGCGCTTGTATGTGCGGGCATGTCGGTCGCCGTGCTAGCCGGCCATTGGACCTCTCTGCACATTCTAGAAGACGTAGCCGTGCCCCTGCTTGCAAGCATAGCTACTGTCCTCGAGGTGTTGGCATTCGTCTTCATTTATGGTTTGTACAGATCCCTTTTGTCCGGGAAAACTATAATAACTGTATTTACTGAGAGTATGACGAGTCTCTTTAACGTTCACGTGTCCTCATCACGACTATGCATTGATTATCATCTCATTGTAGTTTATAGGTTCTAGGTGTTGGAATGAACGCTGTGACAAAATGTTTGAGAAATTATTAAATGCGTTTCAGATTTTGTACCATCTTTTGGCACGTCATGTATTTGGTGAATCGTCACTTTACTCGGGCCGTTGTTTAGAATTTTATTAGAATTACTTTTGCATTTTTGTACTGATATAATAATCTGCAAATTATTTACTAAAAAATCAATTCAGCTTATTATTCGCGCATCAGGACATAATTCTGACCGATTTTCCATTGTGTTTATTTACTTTCAAACGCAAACAGGAACAAAAATAGGCGTTTCTAACCCAGCTAATTGTTCTGCTTCAGACGATTTCATTTTCATTTATGACGTCACAGGTTGGAAAGCCCTCACGGAAGACATAGAGTTCTTGACGGGCAATCGGATGAGGCGGTTGTGGGTGGTGGGTCTGTGCGCGGTTCCGGTTATGGTGGCGCCGGTGGCTGCTTGGTGGGTGGCCGTGGTGGCGAGCGAGGCGGTGGCGCAGTGGGCCGAACCGCCGTGGACTGCCCCCACTGTGATAGCCACTGCAGCGGTCGCCTTCGTGGTCCTCCTCGTGATGGCAGTCGTCACAGTCGCTAGACAAGTCCAGTACGATATTGTGGGCGTAAGTACAGTACTACTATAATTTTAATTACAATCTATACTAACATTTTAAAGCTGCAGTGTTTGTTTGGTTGAACGCTCTGATCTCAGAAATTACTGACTCATATTGAAAAATTGTTTTTGTGTTGGATAGTCCATTCATCAAGGAAGGCTATAGGGTATATAATAACCGACTTCACGAGAGCGAAGCCGCAGGCGGCCCCAGTAAAATTAAATGTCAGAAAAATAATTACGAATATGTTTCGACCGTTTCGAAACATTTTTCTGACCCTTTATCGGAGTACTAACTACTATAGCATTTGGTAATAGAACTAGTAGAAAACCGAATTAATATAATCAGCAAATTATGTCATTGACTAAGTCGAAATGTGTACTAGATTACTGTCTTATTGTTCTTTTAATGTATTATTATGATTTATCAACGTTGCAAATATTCATTAAATGAGACTAAGCTTATGACTTACTGCCTATAGTTCACCATTATCAGACTTTTTATGTCAACACACTGCTAAGGCACTGTCTTTCGCTGTACAAAAATAAAATAGAAATTGTTAAGCGTGGGTTCTCAAATACATGGTAATTCGGGACAATAATATAATTTTGTTTGATAACCAATTCATTTCCAGATGTTCTTTTGCGAACATTGCTTAAATAAGCAATCGTAGGTCTATTCTAAATCTGTGTAATTATTATATTTATCTGCTATAAATATAGTGTCTATCCGAAGGTGTTTAACTAGACCCTAAGAATACATCCTGCAATCATAACGGTTTATGATCGAGGTTAGGTAGATGAGACTAATGTCGGTTGCGTGCTTTAAATCCGACTTAAACAACCATTATGTACAAAGTGAGTCTTCTATTGCACAGCGATTTATATATAAAGTGTTTTATGTAAATCTATGCGAGTATCCGCCACGCTTCCTATATGATTTTCTTTGCCCACGCGAATCTGTGATAGTTTTCCTCAAACATGAGCCGCTCAAAGGACAAAACCTTGCTTGGTTTAACTGTAACATCTACGTGTAGCGAATGCGAACACGTTAGCTCTTCCTGTAATAATTCTCGAAGGGAACGAGTTCAGAATAATTCATGTCCACAGAAACTGAAGTCATCATTTAAGCCGTCAAGGCACTGGGGCCCGCGTGACCCCATCACGCACTACTATTGGCTGGCGCGGAGGGACGAGGCCGGACAGGCCGCCGGTGGCGGAGGGGGCCACAGGTACCGCCGCCGGGAGCTAGGCCAGCTCTCTAGCTCGCCGAGCTTCCTGAACGCTCTCCCCGTCACGAGCGTTAAAGAAATCACGAGAAATGAACCCAAGAGACGAGCAAACTCGGACGACTGGGTCTACACAGTGTACAGAAGGAAATACCTGGAGGCGATGTTCCCAGAGTGCTCAGTGTCCTTCAAGAAATGTCGCTCCAAATCCTTGGACTGGGTTAAAGTACCTAAGCTGATTTATAAAAGAGACTCGTTGGAAATAAAAATAATTGACAGCAGTGCGTATGCAACGCCCATTCAATCTGGACAGTCTGTGAACGCAGTCAATTGTGTCGATTGCAAGTGAGTGTGAACCTAGCGTAACCATAAACGTTGTTTTAATTTATAATATACTGGGCACTTTTCATTTCATTTTACGGTTGTATTGGACCCGATATTATTGGTGAATATACGGAAACTTACTTTCTAAAAGCTCTAACTGCCGCACTCAGAGACGTCAATTAACTTTAATGAGTATTTAATGTCAAAAAATTTCATTCAAATCAAGACCATAGACCCGGCAAGAATAGCGACTAGTTTTGAATTGTAATTTTTTGACGTTGAGTACTCATTAACGTAATAACGTTAATGAGTACTTACGTAACGTAATAACGTTAATGAGTACTCAACGTCAAAAAATTACAATTCAAAACTAGTCGCTTTCTTGCCGGGTTTTGATTTGAATGAAAATGTTTGACATTAAATACTCATTAAAGTTAATTGACGTCTCTGAGTGCAGCAGTAAGAGTGAGGGTTAAGTACCATTCTAAAGTACCTACACGCGACTCACATAGCGAGCGACCGGCGAGTGGCAAAATCAAATCTTTGTAAAAATATGCCATTCTTTTTCTTATCTAGCTCCAGTACCTACCTAAGCCCTTGGCAAACACGGAGAAATTTCTGTGTTCATCTATTGTGCTTATTTATTTATTAATTTAAAGCGTATTGATTTCTGATCATTGATATTCATAATTGATATAAGGAGGAATTTTGCATTTTGTAATTGTATAAGTTCGGCGTTTTGATAATTTAATTAGGATTTGTGAAAATGCTGACTTATAGGAATGTGATATTCAGGATATTATATGTCAATCATAAAATTATTCCTATGAACCAATGACTGGTGTCATGTAAGCGTTTCTTATGTCGGTTTCACACGAGGGCAGAACAGTGAGGCAGAACAGTGGGTAGCACAGTCCTGCTACTGTTTGGACACACAGTAGGCCTTATTCGCAAACTTTTTTGACAGTTGAAAGTGATGATCACCTACTTATCCATTACTACTTCACTATAACGCTATTGTGACACTTGTCCTGTGAAAACAGCAATGGATAAGCAAATAGTTCGGTGATCATCACTTTCAACTGTAAAAAAAAGTTAGCGAATAGGCCTACAGGACAGGGGGCCTAGACAAAGTA
Source organism: Cataclysta lemnata (assembly GCA_963931975.1). Lineage (NCBI taxonomy): Eukaryota > Metazoa > Arthropoda > Insecta > Lepidoptera > Crambidae > Cataclysta > Cataclysta lemnata. The sequence continues at coordinate 13,187,698 of OZ008338.1, forward strand.
ACACCGACAAAGATAACGAAGTTCGATAAAGCAAAATGTATGGGATTTGACGAAAGTCGTCGTGAAATCACGTGACCAAAATCATCTTCGTAAGTTCCTAGCTATGTTGGTAGCGCAAGCTAAGACGCTGTAGTGCCAAAGTAATATGGCCGATCGTGACGAACTTCGACACGTTATCGTTATGAAACGATTGCCACTTGGCTACGGGCCCTGTACAGATCAGCACTTTAGCTTAGCGATCGTAGACCAAGCGCCAAGCACCTCCTCAGGGGGCCTAGCCAAGCTTTTCTATTTTTATTCAAATCTAGACCATAAACCCGGCAAGAATATCGACTAGTTTTAAGTTGTAATTTTTTGACGTTGAGTACTCATTATCGTTATTTGACGTCTCTGAGTGCGGCAGTAAGAATTCAAAAGTATGGAACTGACGTTTTGTTTTCTCTGTAATAATACGTCAGTTTCATCCATTGTTTCCTATGCGTTTGAATAGATTGGCCACTAGGCTAGGGCCACTGCTCAGTCTAAGTACAGTACCAAACACAGATACACATACCTACTTAATTTTGGAGGCGAAAAGATAATGCCAAACGCATCATCTCAAACAAGGAAGTGAATCACCGAGGCACAGGCCTACGTGACACTTGTTCTTGTTTGTTGACCTTCCATTAGGAAAATGACACCGCGACCCTTATACGGCCCTCCATCCTTTGTGGCCGGATTAATGGCGATACGAATGCAGCGCACGCGCCAGTGACGTCACAGTCACAGCTGAAAGGAATCCGTGAAAAGAATTGCTTCTTAATTTAGCGTCGCTATTGTCTTCTCCACGTGGCAAACGCAACGTCTCAATTGAAAAGTGGTACTTAACATATTGAAGTCAAAGTTCAGTTTATATATTTATTCACTTCTACCTGCAAATATAAATATAGGTACATACATACCTACATGAATCACGCCTACATCCCCGAAGGGGTAGGCAGAGGTGAATTAACACCCACGTACCGCCAATTATGTTAGGTCCCATGTAATAGGTGGCGAGCCTATTGCCATTTATCGGGCACAAAAGTCGCAGCACATTGCTAGGTGGTATAAGAGATACGCTGCTGCCCATTCCACATCACTGTTTTATCCTTAGTCGCCTTGTACGATACCCACGGGAGAGATTTGGGGTGGTGACAATTGTATTCTACTCTGCCGTCACTACTTCTTAATTTAGCGTCATCTAATGTCTTCTCCACGTGGCAAAAGCAACGTCTCAATTGAAAAGTGGTAACATATTAAAGTCAAAGTTCAATTTATATATTCACTTCTACCTGCATTTGTATATATATTATTAAGCAAGCGAGCGAAGTGTGACATTATATTCAGGAACCAGTCGCACTGTCAAGCCGTTTTTTCCGGGCGATGTGATAAGACCTTCCAAAATTAAATAATCATGTGAACATGTGGAAGTAATTTTTTTTACGTCACAGCAAAGTGCTGTATTTTTTGTCATTAGTTCCAATGGACGTAGGTACTTTGAGGGATGTTATCACGTAGTTTGCATAATGGTCGCGTCATTGTTCATTATATATTATACGTTCTTTGTGGAAAAGTAGACATTTAAATGGTTATAAACGTATCTTAACCATTTAAATGACAGGTAATGTTATAAATATACTACATACCTAGTAATTGTTATTTGATATTTTTATAAGCATAAATAATTGATTATTTGAATAAGGTTCATCCACACCAGTGCGACCGACAGGCCTTCCTTATGGTATACACAAGAAGTTTGAGCTATATTCCCAAATGCCTAACACAGAGCTAAATTAAATTGACTTCAGAAACGGCCGGGTCAAGCCGATCGATCAGATGGTGAGGTCCGAGACGTAGATTCTACTCGGCAAATAATTCACGTACGGGTACGTACGCATCTGTACATCGTACGAGAATATACCGCGTCAAAGAGATAGGCATGTCGATCAGTGTCCGGTCAAGCTAGGTATGTCTAATGAATTTAGCAATTATAAGAAGTTGCGCTTTAAAATTTTTGTTTTTTTTGCTTAAAATCAAGTTAAATTGTAGGTAAAAATCTTGAATACTATATCTCCGACTTCCTTCTCTGCCACACTGTGCACTCGACACCAACACGGAGAATCCATGAAATGCTTAAAGTTTTTGTCTGCACTTTGCCGTCAGCAAGCAGCCAACATTTCCACTCGTGTACTGTTTTTATTTACCTTAGTTACTTCTGCTGTTGGCTACATGTTGAAGATCATAGTCATTGACAAGCTATGGAGTGGTTGATTTATGTTAGGGAGAAATTTGTAATTCTGCTGTGCCGTCATCACAGTCGCATGGTGACGGTAGACCAGAATACAACTTGCACCACCCCCATCTCTCCCGTGGGTGTCGTTACAAGGCGACTAAGGGTAAAAAGACTAGACTAGGCTATAGCTAGGCTCTCCACCTATGGGACCTAACATTTGGCGAAACTTGGGTGTTATTTCACCTCTTTGCCTATCCCTTCGGGTATATAGGCGTGATTTAATTATGTAGTAATTTGTAGGCGATTGCGGTGGGCAAAGGTTTTTGGAAACAGTTGTGATTGGCCTGACCCAAGCTGTATATGATGTTTATGCTGATGATAATCTACTGATCTACTGATCATCATCAGCATAGATATCAAATCTGATGATCAGAAATTGATCTTGACTTAACTGTCCCCAAAATAAATTTTCATCAAATGAAGTGGACACCATACGTTTCCACTAATTCCACAGAGTGACACATTGGGCCATCTGGGTTGTTGAGAATGAACTCAAAACCCTTAGTAACGATGATAATTCATTTTAAGTGACAATTTTATTCTGCTCTGCCGTCGCCACACGGCACTTTATAGAGAGGGCAGCTTTATATTATTTCACTTTTTGCCATTACTCTAGGGGGAGGGACCCGGAGAATAAAATATAATAACGAATATACACCGTCGTATGTTCAACTGTTCATATTAAAGAGACAAAATTTGTCATACATGACGTTACTATCACATGGTTCCATTGTTTTTTAATGTGTTCGTGTTAAGGTACACACTATATATACTATGACTGTGGCATACAATCTTATTCAAGGTTTTGATTTATAAAACGTAAACAAACACAATACTTATATACATATTAAATAGTTCACTGTGAATTCAGCCAGTGTTTGCGTGGGAACAGTCATTTACTCTATTATAATTATATTGACAAAGTGCGTAGCTACTTGCTCATTGTAGAACAATCAAGCGCCAGAATTAGTTTGAAGGCTATATGTAGTTTCTGCGACAATATGACGAGCTTATACACAGGTAGTCTACCCGTGCATTATTAGATGCATCACATCATATTTTAATTAATTAGATTTATTAATGATAGTCGTCATCTTAATCTTAATCGTCCGGGGGGTGAAATGCGTTTACTCATCCCCTCGCAGCTGACTTTCCCCAGGAGGTATGCGGGGTTCGGGGTACAGGCGTTTCCCTACATCCAGATAAACATTGCCCTCCCCTTGATCACCTTCAGGCGTTGACGTTTACACTAGGTAGCAACAGAGCCTTAAAGCCCAGTGTCCTCCTCCCGTGCTGATACACATGAAACGCAACGGGTCCTGCTCCGAACCACGGCGTCCTTCACAAGATTAAAGACACCACACCACGGACCATCTCCCTGGAGGTCCCGGCGGGCGAACTTCCAATTGCTCAAACGGGTATTGGCCTGAGCACACCCCACTCTCTCCTAGGAGTCGGTGTCCATTTCCTAGGAGTCGGTGTCCATCTCCTAGGAGTCGGTGTCCATCTACTATGAGTCGGTATCCATCTCCGGGTCTCACTCTACCACTCTGGACCGCGAAACTTGCTGATGTTGGGTTCTCGGTTAACCTTTTTTTAAGCTATATGGTACCGCCTTGCTCGGTAATGACCAGTGGCTTCCTCCTTTCCAATGGATCCACGCTCAACCATCGCCATTCCTGCCCTGGGGGCCTACTCTGAAACTCCGAACGAACGAACTCACATCTATCCGTCTTTCTCACCCCACTGCGTGTTAAAATAAGAGCGACGAAGACACAAAGACACGATCGAACGAAATAAAGTTCCAGAGTAACGCCTCTGTTTCCAGTTTATCTGGGTTCGGCGCATTTGTTTCCTCTTCCATTCATATGTGATAGACGTGAAAGGACTTATTATTATTATTACTACTAATTATTATTAATACTAATTGGGCCATTTTCGTAGTAGGTTTATTTTAATAGAACACTTAGTTTTTAATTATTTTTATTGTCAGGTAAGTTATTAATTCTATCCATGTAGCCGTAATAGACATTTTAAAACATAATATTATGTGTTTTATTGGTATTTACCAGTATCGATCGATCTAACTTAAAAGCTAAGTTTCACAACCGGTGGATTTAATTTTCTTACTACACTAGTCTACCTCTCTATGAACATTAGGTAATACTAAACTATGGGAACTTTTATAAATATTATATTATATATAATTCTGTAACCCCTTTCAATACATAAAGACAGTATGTATTGAAAGGGGAGACCGGTTTGATTTGCGTATATGCATTCATGAATAATTAGAGAAGAATATATAATTAGGGAACACGACAAAAAGACGAAGAAGAAGAAGAAGCTTAATTTTTATTGTATATTTTATCACAAATAGAAAATTGTCAGAGAAACTTAAATTGAGCATTAATTTTGTTTTAAGAAGTTTCTCTCGATTTAATTCGACGTTCTCTCTTTTTAAAACAGAAAATGATTAAATAATTCATATCGCATTTTAGAAAATACTTCTATGCTCATAATTATTAAATTATTATGATGACTAACGTAACGGTCACACGGTAGCCCAATAATAATACTTATCAAAACATCACGTGCGTCTCGTGACCTTCTAATTGCCACTCAGTGGAGTGTTGTCATATTCAAATGTAAGAAAGGTATGTTAATCAAAAAGGTATGTTAAGCAAAAATTACTTGAATTTTAATAATATTTACTATACGGCAGTGACCTGTTTGTATCGACTGTTCATTGCTACGGACCACGTCCTTGTCATCTGATTTATAGACAAACCTTGGTCTGAGATAAAAAATAAAAGGCCCGCATTATCTTATCCAGCCTATTTTCAAATTATGCACTAAGTATGTAGGGCATCAAATATCAAGAAAATCATTATTGTTACAAGGCAGAATTTAATTCCGTTTTTATATTATAGCTACAAACTTATTTATATATTATAACATTATAAGGATTACAGGAGGAGCTCTCTAGCGCAATAGCGCGCTTGGCTTGAGATTGCATAAGCTAAGCAATGTTCTAAGGCCGCTCAGTGGATGTGTGACCAAAAATGGGTTCTCTAGTTCCTTAGTGCGTGCCATGAGCCATGTTAAGCCCCTGGTTCCAGCTGCATCTGCAGTCGTTAATACCCAACAACCCACATTGGGCCAGCGTGGTGGCCAGTTCATTCTCCCTATATTCATGCCTGTGCCCCAGGAGTGGGGACGTTAAAGAGCTGGTGACGTGATGTGAAGGTTTACAGGACACACCGACATCTTTGTGCTCCAAAACAGGGATGAGTTTGCCGCGTCTTCTGAATATGGCGTTGGTAGAAGCGCGGGCGCACCGCTGCCTGAGATCGTCGCATTCGTCGTGCGCACGCGCATTCGTGTCGGAAACAGCGCGCGAAGCGGATCGCCCTGCGGTTGTGGTCGTGCGCGCCGTAACAAAATATTTGATCGTTCGTTTGTTGACTAGTGATGTCGAAGGATAGCTCGAGGTTCAGCAGGCTGGGGGTGCTTGCGCCGGCGGCGTTGTCCGCTTGCATGGACGCGTCCGTGCTGGCCGTGCCCGCTGCGGGCGCCATCGTCTCCACCGTGCTTAAGGAGTTGAGCAAAGCTTTTATGCTCAAAAAGTAAGTGGTTAATTGAAAGATAGCTAGGTACCTCGTCTTTCTAAATACTACAAATACTCGAAAATCCTGAATTACATAGAACTAATTGAAATCAACAGCTTACTGTTTACGATCTTACATTCATGTTTCGGGATTTTGATTCGGTTGATAAAACTACCATGCTTAGGTGACTGAAGTCTGAAACTATGAAGTTGTAATAGTATTGTTATTGAATGATCATCTGTTGTTTCATTTCATTTTATGCAGGTTTTTATTTTGGGTTTGATTGAAAATATTTTTTAAGAAACATAGTATTGCTGTATGTAGTATTTTTCTAAAATACAAATCCTTTTGTAATACGAGATTTGCGAGCAGCTCTAAAACTGCGACTTTCAGTCATCATTACTTACCCATTTAAGTATTTCTTTTTTAATAATTTATTTAAATACGAGGAAATTTAATATTTAATAACAGAATTTAATTTGGGGGCTCTCTGAGCAACAGGGTTGGCATGTAGGGTTCTTTCTGAGCTGTAACGAATAACAATGCTCGCTAAGGCCGTTGCATGGGTGACCAAAACATAATATTTAGAGTTCCTCCGTGCTTTGGAAGGTACGTTAACCTGTTGGTCCTGTAGTTGGTTAATACTAACTAATCAGAACTGGGCCAGCATGGTGGGTTTTGGCCCATTCTTCCTATATTTTTCTATCCATACCAGAAGGCCTGTGCTTAAGCAGTGGATACATTAAAAGACAGGTGATGATGATTTAACCATGAACGGGTGAAGACGACCTAACCATCCACAATATTCCTGTGGTCAACTATGGCCCATTTTCCCCATATTCTTCCATTGTAATGGAAGGTTTGCGTGTAGACATTAAATGCTAGTGATTTTAAAGAAAGTTGGCATTAAAGCTATTCATAAATAGTCCCCTAATAGAAGAAATCCCTTCAAACCCCTTCAAACAGTGCGCGGTCACGTCGCAGCGTTTCCATAATTAGATGTTATTCAGTTTCCGGAAGCTGCCTATCGATTCACTTTCATAACTTCCTTGTTCTATTTCAAAGATCATTGTTTTTTTATGATTGTCACTATTTAAATTATTCTAACTGTTAATCAGTTGCAATTATTCAAACTTTAATTGCGAAGTAATGTAATCTATGTGTTATATAATTAGGCATAATTTAAATATGCAATATTAGTATAATTCTGTAACTGTAATTTTGACTTAAAATTTTGTTACTTATTGTTAGAATTATAAAAATACAATTATGTAAAGCTCCACGTCAATAAGAAAATAAATACCAAAATTTTTCTTTTACGGTATTGTAGTATGGAGTTAATTACTTTCGTTTATTTTCAAACTAGGTTCTAATTTATAAGATCATAATTTTTCGAAATTCTTTTTCTAACCACTAAGGTCTTTGTAGGTTCTAATTTACTTATTCTCAGCCATAACGCACAACTATTAAATTAAAGATTATTGTTCACTGATTCCGCCGTGACGAAACACTTACAATTATGTCAAATAATTATACACAATTTTCAATAAATTACAAAACACGGCATATTGATGCAACAATCGTTCGGGATCCAAATTCAGAACTTTATAATGATATTATTTATTTGGAACGAAATTTATCGGAAGCCGTGTGGTGAGTGGCAGAATACTTACAATTGTCACCACCCCCAGTCTCTCCCGCTAGTACAAGGCGACAAAGGGTGAAGATAGCGATCTATTTTATACCATCTAGTACAGTCAACAGTACGTCAGACTACCACAAAATGCCAAAATTTCTCAATCGATTTTGTGCTCTATTATTACCAAGTTAAGGTTGACAACCGATTGACGGAATTTGACAGTTTTGGGTAGTCTGAAGTGCCGTTGACTATACAATACGTCAAAAGGCTCGCTTCTTATTGCATTTGAACCAATATAATTTGGGAACATGTGACATTTGGGAGGTAAGAGTTACCTATGTATGTAAAATCGGGATACTGGATAAACTAATTGGGTGCTAATTCACCTCTGTCTTACCCTCCGCTCCTTCGGGGATACGGGCCTGTTTTATGTCTGTATGTATAGATAAGCAGTTGCTTAATACATGCATTTAAAATACATAGTAGTTATTTGTATTAATTTTTAGATCGCTTTATATAATTTGTGCACCATTTTTCACATAGGGTGATATTATGAAATGTTTGGAACTGTGCCAACTTTTTTTTCATATATCCCTATTTGGTAGTCCGTCATTTGCGTAGGCGTTTGTTTAAGGCGAAGTTCCTGATCATAAAATTTTAATTGAGTTCCACAATCGGTGTCTAATCTGGTATTTCGTGTCTTAAACTGGTTAGATAATTAGATTAGATAATAGTTTTACTCGTATGAGTTAAGTAATATTGAATGAATCTTAATAAACATATATATGCGGGTAAGTAAATCTGTAAGAAAAACAAAGTGCGAACTTTGTTCTTACGACTTATTCTTGTATTAGTAGAGTTGTCAACGTGTTCTCTTAATATAAATTTATTGTCAATTATTTGCTACCCAACATAAAATATAGAATATTACAGGCAGATGCCACACATGCCTAATTTACATGAATTACCTAATTATTTGGTATTTTTACTGCATATCAATACAATTTATTACATAGGTATATTAATATATCTAATAGTAATGTATGCTATTAGAATACTTACAGTAATATATAAAGTAAAATATTAGAATCAAGAAATCTTAGGTGGCCGAGCGGTCAGGCACCTGCCCGGATAGCAGCGGACGCGGGTTCGATTCCCGCCTCAAGATCATAATTTTTCGAAATTCTTTTTCTAACCACTAAAATCTTTGTACTAATTTTTCTAACATTTATATAATGTTAAAATTAAAATCAAATAGAATCAAGAAAGTCGAGAAATTAATAAAATAAATTTTAACCCATAAGCAATATAGGTTAACATTTATTTTATTCGTTCCTTGTTAGCATCACCTTAAGTTATTGCGCAGCGCGCGCGCAGGACATTTATTACCCTATACATGGTGCTCAATAGGTGCTCAAAACTTTGGATCACGATTTTAGTCTGGGGTGCATAATTATTAGCGGTGTTTTACTATGCATTGACGTATTATGTCAAGGCTGTTCTGTGGGTGTATAACAGTGATTGTTTTTGTTAATTTTTAACAAGTTATTGAACAAAATTAGCAAAAGACCTCGTATTTGTATTTTTAATTTGGCAGATTATTCTATTACAATTTCTTCATCTCTTAATTCAAATAACAAACAAATCATAATAATTGTGGGCATAATGTCATATTTATTAATATTTTGTCAGTTGTTTTGTCAGAAATTGCAAATTCATTATGCTAAATGACGGGTGGTGGCGGTAGAACGGAAAACAATTTATTATCACCACCCCCAATCTCTCCCGCGGGTGTCCTAAAAGGCGGCTAAGGGTAAAGCCAGTGATGAGTAATGAGCAGCAGCATGCCTGTCATATAATCTAACAATATACTGCGCCTTACGTGACCGTTAGGTGGCAATAGGTTCTCAATTTATTAGATGGGACTAGGGACCTAACATTATTGACGAAACGTGGGTGTTAGTTAATACACCTCTGCCCTACTGGGTTATTAACTGGGCACGACTTATGAAGACTTGATCATAATACAGTCACTCATGGAAAATTGAGCTTATGTAACTAAGGCGCTGCGTAGGCCAGCCACCGTAGCGGCGCCGGAGCATGCCCGGTGTGCATTACACTGACGCAGGCGCATGCGCATACCGAGTGCTTATATTGATTTGAATATCTACTGAAAATTATACACACCTACATACATAATTATATCATCATCATCACCAGCCTTTTAATGGCCACACTGCAGGGGCACAGGTCTTTCGTATGGATGGAAGAATATAGGGGCCTTAATTAACACACCACGTTAGCCCAGTGCGGATTGGTAGGTATTAAACCACTGCAGTCGTTGCAGCCGAGATCAACAGGTCAGAGCCTTTTTTTTCCCGCACCCGTGGGAGAGATAGGTTTGGTGACAATTTGTATACTGCTCTGCCGTCATTACGTGGCGGCACTTAATTTTTTTTTGCTTAATATCTTGTATCGAGTCATCTATGCTGGCAGCGTAAAATAATATGGAAGGTGCCAGCCCTGGTTCACTTCAGGGGTATCCTAAAAGTCGAATAGCTTACCCGGTGCAAAAGGCCGTCTGCAAAAACCTAAGTGAAAACCTTGACAAGAATCACACATTATAAATATAGACTAACTATAAATCATATAGAATGTTAAAAAATGTCTGTAAATATAAATTGTTGTGATCCCATCTACTCTCTTCATTCATCGATGTTTCGACATCGTGTTTGGCATATTATTTCTATAGCCATTCCTTGTTCACTAGGTCATCTTATCTTATCAAAATCTGACGCCATAATTATAATGTTACATACATAAATCACGCCTATATCCCCGAAGGGGTACGCAGAGGTGAACTAGCACCCACGTTTCGCCAAATTTGTTAATTTAATTATAATGTTAACAGCATTATATTTTATTCCGACAAGTTCCTTTTCATATTTAGAACCCTTAACCTTGAACTACACTCCACACACGAGAGACACTGGGAGTGCTTGTTAAAATCCAATAGACCACACGGCATTAATATGACAGACAAATTGCTTATTATTACCTATATTGTTTATATTATAAGAACTCGCAAGCAACTTATGTTACAGAAAACAACTTTGAAATTACGAAAAAAATCGGATATTTCGTACACGCCGGCTGAATTAATTTTAATTGTTTAATGGAATAGTTGTTTTTTAACAGATAACCTTCCATACTGTAAGTTGCTTTTATTGATTCATATATTTTTGAGATAAATATTATTATGAAAAGAGCTCTATTTAAATGAATTTTGTGTTACAAGTATATAAACCTTGTGCAGGGTTGATGGCTACTCAACCAAGGCGACCTTCAATTTCGTTTATTTCTTTGTAAGTAGTTTGTCAAATGTGCAATTGTCTCACCGTATTATTCTCTCATTTCCTTGTTTACTGTATCTAGAGTCTTATCGCGTAAAACATTAAATACAGCGACCTTCTAAGCGGGATTAGGAGCTTGATAATGTATTTTGATACATTTAATGGCATGAGTATGAGGGATTTACTTATAATTCACCCCATATTATCGTGACATCGTGAAAATGAATGATTCATGTTATAATTCCTGCCGCGAGATGCCTACATTGAGGGGTAATCTCGCAGAGAATGGCAGAAAAGTTTTGCTTTCTTTAAATACCGCGAAGGTCCTCTCAGATAGAATCCTCAATTTTTTTGTTATTGAATTAAAAATTACCAAAATATTTGGCTACAGTAGATATTAGGCAGATATTTTATACCTACCTTATTTTATACAGTGCTGTAGTGCCCGAAACCGACGGACATGCATGATTACATTATTAAGATTGGATGAAGCGAAAGAAGTATGTATGGATCGTAGCAAGTGCAAAGAAGTGATCTCTGCCTAGCCCTGTGGGAGAAAGGCGTGACATATGTATGTATGTAGGTATATAGTAGTAAAAATAGCTAATGAGGTAGGTATTCCTCATTTCCGCAGCAATTTATGTGTCCGACAGATGGCGCCCCCTATTACATGGGACCTAGGATAATTGTCTTGCTTGGGTCTTAGTTCACCTCTACCCACGAGTAGTAATACGCTTGATTATGTGCATGTAAGGCTCCGTGTGAAATTAAAAAAGTGTAAAATGCGGTAAAGGCCTTCTCAGGCAAGTCCAACAAAAATTATGTCATAAAAACAAGAAATTAGAAAAAGAAATGACTACAATAAGGATTTCATGTAATTTTCTAACCGTCTTGCAAACATACACATATATAAATCACGCATATATCCCCCAAAAGGGGTAACCATGTCAGGTCCCATGTACATTCCTAGGTGGTATAAGAGGAATGCTGTTGCCCATTCCTCATCACTGATTTGTCCTTAGTCGCCTTGTACGACACCCACGGGAGAGATTTGAGGTGGTGACAATTGTATTCTACTCTGCCGTCACCACACGGCTATCCGTCTTCCGATCTAAACAGACCATTGTTCCGGATGGACACATTAAATAAATAACAACAACAGTACGAAATTTATTCGGTGCATAAAAAAGCTTCAAAAACCGGTGTGACGGCCGACTTCCTAATCGGTCGGGCTGGGCTCCGCAGTGCGTGCCGGTGAGGTCGCCGCGGCGTCTTCTTGAGGTCGTTCGGAAAAAACTGTACCAATTGTCGGTACTGGGCTGGTGGCCGAGGGCATTTTTTGTGTTGCCCTTCGAAAGCGAAGCTTAAGAAGGGTTGCCCTCGAAGAAATATTTCTAAGTACCTAGCTGCATTTAACTGTCCCAACGGAATTTTTCCTTGGACACACGCGTTTTCGATGTGTAGCGTCTTGACGATTAATATGTGTATGAATTTTGTCTTTTTTGGCTGCAGGTTTGGCCTAATTAATATTAAAATTAATTATGATTGCTTGCTAACGGCCGAGAGGTCCCTGGTTCGAACAAACTACTTGTTCTATAGCTATGGTTGCTTAAATGATGTACAGTATCCACATACTATAGCATAATTACTGTATAATTTAACTTTAGACATCTATGACTCAAAAACAAATGTCCTAACTAAGAACTATGCCTATTAGTAATAAAACAAATAGGTAAATTAACACCCACATATCACCAACTATGTTAGGTTTCACATAATTTGGGGCGAGTTTTTTGCCATCTGCTTAGTTTTGTGTGGTGGTGTGCTATGACTGCTGTTACCCATTCGACATCATATTTATAACCTTTGTCACCTTATACGATTCCCATAGAAGATACAAAGAGCGGTGACAGTAGTATTCTTCACACGTCAAAGCTATATTATACACAAAATGTAGAGTTAGTTCGTAGAAACAAACGTACAAACGGCCCTTCTGCTTCTACGGCTTCGTATTTTAAGTTCGTGATCGCTATCCAAACTGGTTACGGATTTCAAGGGTCATCTTATTAATGCACGTAACTATTTAATTCACGACCGGTATGCTACATTCACTTTCGCTTCATCAGCTCATAAATAAAGGTAACGACCTCGTTCAACTTGAGATTCTTTGTTGTGATCTCTACATTTCCCTCATTTCACATTATATTGTTGGTCGGAGCTACATTCCCCTTTCTTTGTTTAAAATAAACTGCGTTAATAGGGGCACTTCTCAATCCTTATAACCAGATGTGTAGCTTCTACAATTATTAATTTTATTCTACAATTGCAGTCAACGCTCATGCAAAATAACGGTCAACTGGTCAATATAATTTTGGAGTTGCTGACTCCAAAATTATACTAACCAAATTGTGCATTTTTTTAAATTATTGTGAATGATTCACGTCTGCCCTGTCGAACCGCTAATTTATTAATGCTTTGATTTATAATGGTATGGTACCAAAGTACTAAAAATCTAAAATGTCAATAAAATTTTATCAACACATTATTACTGGAGATATTCATGATTTTAATTTAAAACACAGTCATAGCACAAGCAATAAGAGGTCCATAATTATTTGGTGGTGAGGCTTATAGAGAAATATTTGAGTACTTATTTTATGCTTTCTTGTCAACTAGGTAATAGGGAAACGGTACCAAATTTGACATCAACATCAATCTTAATAATCTTAACTATGGCATACCCAACGCAATAGGTCAAGTCATTAAAGTGTAATATTACACAAAAAAACGGTGTGACAAATACCATGTTTATTCACTGATTGACATGATTACACAATGTTTGCGGAAAGCATATTCCACCGAAAATATATTTTTTCATTTTAAGTTAGAAAACTTTTATAGAAAGTGCGGATCATGAGATTTACAGTTTGTAGCTCGGTGAAATTATTCAAATAACAATTTTCTTTGTATTCAGTTGGAAAGTTTAATAATTTGCATAAAATTACCAAAATAAAACGCCAACACTCTTTGAGAATAAATTATTGTATAGGTAAATTATTATGATATACATGACCAATAAATGTATGTCAAATAAAGCTATTAATAGTACACTGATCTCGTTTGATAGCTAATTTTTTATGCCAAAGTTTTGTTTAATGACCATGCAGACCGAGCTCCATAGTATTTCAAAATGATAAGTGGGCGGATGGATGTTTGACAAAAAGAAACAGCGTGGCAAAGATTAAGCGAAGCGGTGCGCCCACGCAGTCCGGAGGTCGCTTCAATTCTGCGATCGAACGAACACAGCCTGCTCGAGTATTTCCGGATATTTTAATAGAATACGACACAGTTTCTATGGCGCTCATTACTTATTTAGTGGCAGCTCAATATCGAACCTGCCAGCCGGCTAGCATTCGAACGTAATCTATAACGATGATGAATTTGCCGACTTCCTAAAGTTCAAACCAATTGACAAAGAATTATTATGAAAATAAATCCAATTGACAACGAATTGTTATGAAAACAGATAAGGTAGTAGCAAATGTGTATTAATTAATTTCTAAAATATAAAACTGTTTCCACACATAACATATTATTTCTTTGCATAATAGGTAGGTATATACTATATAGGTACCATACGATAACTACGGACAAACAACATGCCATCATTTTCACAGAAACTTCAAACGATCAGTTTTTGTTTGCATTGTAATAATTTTAATAGAACGATTAACAATCATCTTGATTTTCATTAATAAAGGAAATCACCTGAGACACCGTCTCCGTATGGGATTTTGTGATTGTATTTTTTTTAGAATTACGAGTCGGATTAAAGCAAACTGTCAACAAAATGCTTTAGTGCATTTAAGTAATACCCTAAAATATGATTTTTTAATTAAGGTTGAGATAATTAAGAATCCTCATCGTTCTGCATAATCTCATAGGTCGTCGAGAATAAGTTCACAGAATATAACAATAACGTTCTATGTGAATTAAATGATAAACTCGAGACGTATTAATATTTTAACAAAAACATACGAATGCTGTGGAGATAAAGCAATAAAATAGTCTTTCATAAATAATGCCGCTCGTGAATACCGGAGCATTACTTTTATTGCGTGCCAATAAGTTCATGACTTCATGTGGTTATTAGCATACATTATTCTTGTTATGAATGCAAGGAGATGCTTAAAATAATGTCACCGCGTGACCGACGCCGCGTCATGCAGTTATATTATGTGGGAATTATTAATTAGCTTAGAATTCTTGTGAATTGTCACTTATGGGGCACACATTATGGCATAAAAATTATGTGACAAGAACATAAAAAATAACCAATAAATCCTTTAGTTTCTGTCACTTTGTTTATGCCCACATAAGTGACGTGTAATCTTACAGACAGGACGCACCACAATTAATAAAAAATCTTGTATTATGAATTGGGATAAATCAACATCCTATTATTAGAAAACCGACATTCATTTATAGTTAAGAAAAATGAGCACAAAGAATATGGTGGTTTGAAAAAGTTCGAAAAATTATGGTCTTGATGCAAGAATCGAACCCGCGTCCACTGCAATCCTGGCAGGTGCCAAAACCGCTCGGCCAACCAAGACGTCCAACTTTTACCACCATATTCTTTGTACTAATTTTACTTACATTTATTTAATGCTGAAATTAAAAACAAATTAAAATCAAGAATATGAGTACCTGTATAAGAAGCAAGGAGTAGTTATTCCCATTGTACGGAAGCTTGGAACTATAATTGTCATAGTACCATTGTTGTGTATTCATTATAGCTTGCTCAATTTGTACTGTCGATTGCAATTGATTAAACGCAGGATTGCGCGTTAAGCAAAAACTTACTTTATTGTGCTAACAAACCTTTGTTATTCTCAGTCGTTAAGTCGTTGTGTAAATCTCATGTACGTGCGTTGCTATTTGATATCATAACAAAAATACGAACAGTAGTCAATGAATGAAACTAGCTAATCAGGATATCAGTTGTGAAATATAAATAATCCTTTATAAATCAAGAGGGCGTAAAGTGAAAAGAATTTTCAACCATAAAAAGTAAACTAATTGGCAATGGCCATTATTATTTATAAAATAATTTCAGGAGTTCTTAATATCGGGGTAGTGTAAGGATTTGTGGAGATTTGTATTCGCAAATGCCCACAAGATGGTTTTCGGATCTTAAAAGAAAATTTGTGTAGTTATCCGAATAAGTAGAAAAAAAAAACAAATACCAAATGAGACCAGCTGGAATGTAGAAAATAGCGTATATTCGGTGATTACAGACTTATTGGTCAATGAAAATCTCATGAGTACAAGCAACGCCAAATTCTCTATTGCCGGTATTTAGTTCTAACTTTTGTACTGCCAAAAAATGTGTTTGTTTTATATAATTAGTCTGATTGTTCTCTGTTAATTTTTCCTTTATCATTAGGTAGGTACATACATCTGCTATGAATTTGATCATTACATCCTTTTTTTACTGCTCTTTCCTACTTTCATTTCACAAGGACATAATTATAGCTCATCTGATACAAGTGAGACGGAACTCAAAAAACTCTTATGAACATTGTGCGTTCTAAATGTATGCCAACAAGACTTACAGTGGCTCGAGTGAAATTTTGGTCTCTTTTTTACTCGTAAAGGATACATAGCCTCATCCTCTTCGCGATGTGCAAAGAAGCTTCGCCGCTATCAGGGGCCTTACCACCAGCACTAAACGCGACTCAATTCCCATTGTTAAAGTGAGACAACGCTATAAGCCGAGTAGAGCGGCGTCCCGTTTTGTCACCCGCGTTTGGATCGCACTAATACTTCATGTGGTCAGGTGTCGGCGCGTTACATTGTTTCTGCGTGAGTCCAGCCTTAAAAGTTGTTGCGATAATTACACGCGTGCGACCGGTTCCTTGCATTCCGACTTCGTGTCCACATACCTTAAGGGCTTTACTCTGTCACTTAATCGGAGCCATGCGGCCGGCTACCGGCTATTCGGTCGGACACCTTCTTCATTAGATGCATTTTTATGACCGCGGCGTTTTTAGACAATACAGCTTCGAATTTATTAGAAACGAAAATAATACAAACTAGTAGACGTTATTATAATAAGACAAATATATAGTTTTCTGCTTCTCTGCATTTCATTATTTTGATAAAAAATAGAACACAAAAATTTGGCGCAACTAAAATAGTTTGTTTTCTAAGAATTATTGTGATATTGGGTATTATTTTACTTTAAGTTCATTTAATAACAGATAACTTTTCAAACATCCAATAAATTTTGAATTAAAGTTTGTACCATTAATACCAACGCACATTTGAAAACTTACCTATAACAAAATTTTAATGCATACAAGAAAGTATATTAGATTTTATAAACCATTCAATGCATATCTCATTCAATTTAACAGCAATATCTTGAAAATTTGAAAAATGGTGGTAATATTAGACATGTCTATTTCACTCAAACATTCAATACCAACCCAAAATTGAGCAACACATCTATCAGACGCAATATTGACAAAAACTTTGCCTGTCTCGCAGTCCTTTTTTTTTAAATATACTGCAATCAAAAGAGGAAATGCAATAACTTTATCGAGGGGATTCACCCAAACGGTAGTTGCTTGTCTCTTACACTTGAATCGTATTGAAGTTTTGATAAAGGCTTATGAGCAGATAGTACGTTGATTATTCGCGATAAGAAAATGTCAATGTGTAGTCGTGATTTTACAAACAACCAAACACGCGACTGGTGTTGAAGAACTGCATATTATTATAAATCAAGATTACTTATTAAAGACAGGAAATCGGTTTCGTTCTTATCATAATTTTTTCAGAAAGCATTCATTATCAATAACAACTTCCAGCATGTTTTCCTTAATTTTATCAGATTAAATATCTAACGGAACGAGTGTTTGAGAAAAGTACATAAATAGGAATATCTATCTATACGAATATTATAAATCTGAAGAGTTTGTTTGTATGGTTAAACGCGCTAATCTGAGGAACTACTGACTCAGTTTGAAAAAATATTTTTGTGTTGGATAGTCCAATTATCGAGGAAGGCTTATAGGCTATATAATAACCGCCATTAACGCGGAAAATAGATTATGCAGGTATCTATTTTCCGCGACTACACCATCAACTTTTTTTTAATTTTGCGTCGGTTCTGGATGTTGCAGCATGATATGCGGATGGTAGCAACATCGTTTTTCATTTAATATTGTTCTTATATCGAGATTCGTCTAAGGTTTCAGATCATCTAATTGGTATTATTTTACAAAAAGAAACGGCCTTATTAATAAACACGGTTTAAGTATGGATTAGCTACTCAGTGTTTTGTCTCCTTTCCTCGCATTCAAAATCATGTTTGTGAGACGAAGTCAAACTTCTTTACTACCAGATTATTGGTGACTGACATCGTTCTTGTTTTCTAAGGTTTCAGTTCATCTAATTTAGAATATTTCCAAACAGAAAATGTCCAGTGACCAGCTCGTTGTTTCCAGATGGTTCCACGGCATAATGTCGGCGAAGGAGGCGGAGCACTTGATTATGGAGAAGGGCAAGAACGGGTCGTTCCTGGTGCGCGAGTCGCAGGCGCACCCCGGCGAGTACGTCCTCTCGGTGCGGGTGCGCGGCCGGGTCAGCCACGTCATGATCAAGAGGCAGGTTAGTGCGGCCTTTCTAATCTGTCATATTTCTTTAATCGATTGTCAACCTTAACTTGTTGGTAGTAAAGCTAATTGAGAAAATTTGACATTCATCACGATTGTAAAGTCTGTACCATCTAACTTGTCTGATTTGGTAAACACGCTTGGCACAACTTTTTAAGAAAACACCCATTTAAAAATAAAATAATAACAAAGTCAATAATCTATTACAATAAATCGTTATTATAGACTGAAACCTATTGAATAAAGTTATCAGTTGATTTTTAATGCTGCATTTTCAATAAAAAGGTATGCCAAGATTGTTTACCAAATAAGCCAAGTTAGATGGTACAGACTTTACAAAGGTGGTAAACGTGGACTATGTACAGACAACAGCTGCGTCAGGCTACCACAAAATCAGCTTTATGCTTTACTACCAACAAGTTAAGGATGACAATCGATTAAAGAAATATGACAGATTTGAGTAGTCTGAAATGTACAAATAGTTCCTTTATCGTTTTTTAACGTAGAAGAGTCACCACTTGAAAACAGTAATCTTACAAAAATAAGTCTACCTGCATTTTAATTACTTACACAACATTTGGGAGTACTTTTTACGTTACGCCACAAAAACTATCCCATGTTAAAAACTATGGTCATGTATGTATTTTTAATAAGAACTTAGTATCGTTTTCTGATGATTATTTTGTTTGGTTTAGATAGCCCAGTTCGTCTAAATGAGTATTTGTCTTTTTCAGTGTAATATCATTACTGTGATTATGATTTTGATTTTTTTACATACAGTAAATTGAAAATGTGGGCTAAACAAAAAATTACATAGAAAAGCGACTTTTGTTAAAATATAAAAGATCGCAAAGAAAGAAAAGACGATGCCATGATAATCCCGTTTTGACTTTTTTGCGGTTCTATGTTTTAAATTCTACAGAATTGTTTCTTGATTTTACATTACAAATTACAAAATAATAGTTTTGTTATTTAAACAAAAATATCCTAACATCGAAATTTCAACTTCAACAAATCTTTCGTAAACGTATGTATATAGTTTAAATTTCATAGAACAGCATCGACACTGTTATTTCTCTTTTGAAACACTACTCCGTTATTCCACCAAACTCAGAACGAGGGAATAGTCACTAAATAAATTTCAAACCTTTAGACAACACTCTTAACGATTGACAGTTATATTTGACACTAGTACTGGAACTAAGAATAGTAAGAATAAATTACATAGCACATTTGTCAAGCTTCCAAACAAAGGATGAACTACAACTAGGTAATACAAACATAACATACTCAAGTGTTAGCCAAAAGAGGCCTTGAAAAAAGTAATAATAAGCCAGATTCTCGTCCAAAACACTCGGCACGACTCTCAAAAGGCTCAACATTTTTGTAGTACTCCATGAACTTGGACAATGAATCTGCAAACAATATGGCCGAGTGTTAGCCTCTGTAGAAATAAATTATTACATTATGACACTGTAAAATTTATTCGTGAATACTTAAATTGTATTTTATTCGTATAGAGCTACCAGTGACCGTTTAACGCATGTCCAGTCGTTGTAATTTCGATATTAGATTTCCAAATGCTTTTAATCAATTAAATATTGGCCAAAGAGGAGAAAGAGAATGAAAATAATTGGCCTGAGAATAAGTCCTAGTGCTTTTGCCGTCAGTTTCTCGGAAACTAAGCAATGTTCGCTGAGACCAGTCATTGGATGGGTGACCCAAAATATATAATTTACCTCGAGAGCCTTGGTGCTTCGGAAGCCACTTTAAGTTGTTGGTCTATATCCCTATATTATTCCACCCATAGGGAGGGATGTGCCTCAGCAGTGGCAACATTAAAGGACTGGTATGATGATGACAATCTCGACTGGTTAAGTCAGGATATGAATGAAAGAGTAAACATACTGCGCTAATTCTAAATAAACCAGGAACAGGGTGATGACCCTACCTAAGGCCATATTTGACGAACATTCATTAAAAACTCCCGATGTCTATTTTAGAAGTGCTACCTGTATAATTTCAAACTTATGCCACCAGTGATATAAGTCGCGAGCGTGGTAATCCATTGTAACAGAGTTATACACACGTGAACATGTTGACGACAATTTTCTTGTCAAGTGAAATTATCGCTCGTAACTTAAGCAATTATTCAACCGCTGACTAGTGATTGTGTTTCTTTTAGAGCAGTAATGTGTTGGTGTTAGTAGGTACGCCTTACTAATGTTTCTCACTCGAAGAAAATTAAATAACCTTAACAGCAGGATGTCACTGTACATTGCGTATTATTTTTTTATATATTAGCCCGACAAGATAAATGAAATTAACCATTAAATAGTTTTATTTATTATACATCCCTAATATAATTTATTAGTAGCCGTGGGGTGAGCGGGTGTTGTACAAGGCGACTAAGGGTAAAGACAGCGAAGAGTAATGGGCAGCAGCATTCCTCTTAAACCAGCTAGCAATATACTGCGAATTAAGTGTCCGATACATGGCAATAGGCACACCACCGACACTTGGGTACTGATTTACCTCTGCCTACCCCTTACCCATAAGCATGACTTATGTATGGATGTAATACAATTAGTTGTCAAGGAACGTTTAAATATTTAAACAATTAAAAGAAAGGAAAATGTTCGAATTGTATCAAACAAGTTTAGAACAGAAATTGTATTTTTTTTCCATTTTGAGCTTTCGGTGTACTAAATTACAAGATTGGGAATTTGCAAAAGTGATGATCTCTTGGGTGCTTTTTTTGTTGTTGTTTTTTTTTTCTTGACAGAAGACTGTCAGAGTTCATGCGTACTCTGTTGATTTAGAACCATTCATATAGTAAACAAAGTAATTTATAAAATACAATTTAAGCTAATAAACGTGTCGGTTACAAACGAGGTGTTTCTTTTTATTCCCAATCAAGTGTGACGACTAAAAAACGTTGAAGATGAGGACAGTAGAGTACTTTTTGTGAACCGACCATCAAAAAGAAACTCCCACACGCAATCAGAGGTATAACGTTGAAAACATTAGCGGTACTGATTAATAATTGAAGATGATTTTTTGCACGCTGACACTGAAATAAAAAATGATGCTTCTATTTTATGCTACAATTTTGTGGTTATTAATAACACAAATTATGGCAGTGTGGTGACAGGCAAAGCATAGTACTGTTGTCATTTCAATACCTCTTCCGTCTGGTGTCGTACAAAGTGACTAGGGTATACAGATGTAAAAGATGAAATGGGCTGCAATATTCCGGGTAAAAAATCTAGCAATACTCTAACGTGCTCAGTGTATGTCAGTAGGGTGACCCTCTATTACATCGGACACAGAAAGGATATACATACCGCATCTCGCGTGGGGCCCTACCGGGGTTATGTGGGAATCTCCTAGCTAGTCTGGGCCTAACCACTAAAAACAGTTTTGGGCCGGCTACGTGGGGACACGTATCGCTTATTATTAGAGCCCCTTAAGACCATGCGAGTAAGTTGGACAACTAAATCGCAAATCGTACCAACAGTCATAGCCGCACATCTTTCTAACTAAATCGTGCACAAGTTTCTATGACTATTGGTACGATAAGTTGTCCGACTTAATCGCATGGTCTGCGGGGGTCCTAAGAGAAGATTTACCACCATAAGTATTAGACTGTGCTGTGGTATTAGTCAGTAGTCAGGCAAATAAAAATTAACAAATTTATATTGAGCAAGTGCGAAACTTCGCGAGCTGTCGGCGGTCAGAAGGTATGATAATATAGCAATAATGATATCAGGCGTGCTGTTTTTGAATGGCGTCGTAAGTAAGTCGTGCGTGGGCGGCGGAGTCTGCCCCGACAGTTAGCACGCCGTTGCCAAATTCATGACCGAAGCGATAGCATTCTTAATTACTCACAGGGTGTATTTGCCTACAACGGACGAAGTCGTCAATATGTCAAGCATTTCTTACAATGCCACTTATACTTTCTCTGAAATAAAATATGTATCAAAAGTAACTGTTATTTCGAAATAAAGCATGTGTGAGCGAGAGAGCGAGTGAGTTTTACGTAGTTTAAGAAACGTTTACCTACTCTGAAACGTGCTAAGCCGTGTGGTGACGGCAGAGTGGAATACAACAGACTTGGCGAAAAGTGGGTGCTAATGCACCACTGCCTACCCCGTTGGGGATATGGGCATGATTTATGTATGTATGTAAGTCTGAAACAAAAGAAAGAAAGGCACTGTTTCCAATGTAATCTTGTTCAATTATCATGCAATTTCCAAGATAATTGAAACAGTGGAAACAGTGCTTTTCTCTCTTTCAAGGACTGTATGTATGACAAAGCAATAGTGTGTAGGTACTACTAATTACGTCATTTTTTGACGGTAATAACAATTGATAAAAAAAAATTATAAAATGTTTGCGCAGATGACTCCAAGTTGAATTTTCCGGTATTAAATTGTGTTTCCCCGCATTGTTTGAAAAAAATAATAACAACTTCAATAACTTATTCCACTCCATACAAAAGTTGAAATGATGAAATGTTCGGCACAATTTGATGAATTTCGGTTTTATGTTCCTTCTTCGTCGGTGATTTTACACTCTCTAGACGCATGTGCAGTACCTATATGCTAATCAATTGCATATACTCAAATTGGCTGCATAAGTTATATAACGAGTGCATTTACATATTTATAGTCTATATTGAATTGAATAGCAACAAACAAGGTGATATTCAAGGAAAATTATGAGGTATGTTTAATTAAAAGACTCGGCGTTAGGTAAGTGCCACATGAATTCCTTCAGACTAATTGGATTGTCAATATTTTATTATGTAGTAATTAATTGAGGTGCATGTTAAATCATAGTCATCGTCTTATGCATACATGGATTTAATAATCAATAAAAAATAAAATGGCCATTACGATAAAACTTAAACCTTTTGTGTTGTCAAAGCATAATAACATAATACTGGCACCTTTTGCTGACGGACCGAAATAGTTTTAACTGGATCTATTCTTATTTAAACCAAGTACAAGATTAGATAATGGTTCTTTTTCTGCTTCTCCCTGCCCTTATCCTGCTCTAAGTAGTGTCGGCACAAGGCATTGGATGATTACATTGGTGAAAATGATTAATAAAAATAAAAAAAAAATCGTAGATTGCTTTTTGTCACGTGTTTTGAAAGGGAACTATTTGAATGTTGAGTCTACCTTAATGTATCTAATGGATTTATTTTTCTCTTGCTTTTTGTTACAACGATGATATAGTGTAAGTGTTAGAAATTGGTCATTGTGCAAGTGACGTGTTAAGTAAATAATTTTATTTTGTTAATTGTGATTTACTGTATTTTTTACTGTTTTATATTATTTTTTGTAATGTCTGTAGCATACCAAGGGTTAATATTCGATATCACCTTTGACAATACCCAATGTAACATAATTAATTAACTTTACATGATTGGACACTGTTTGTGGTAGGTATGTCAATGGATATAATTAGAAATTAAATATATTTTTGTCGATTCCATGACGTAATTATGTCACTCATTTCGCACGCACGTGACTCACCAACACCAGGGGTGACTTGCTTCTCTGAATGTTCAATTCATTTTATGACTCAGTTGCGTACCTCCACTGCCATTTATGGTGTTATAGCGAAGATGCAACGGACCTTACTTAGATGAGCGAGAGCTGGTCCTAGTCTACGATTGGATAGTCCGTTATTACAAAGACTTGCATACTGTGTTGATTGTTACTCTGTCACACAGTAAAAGTTCAATGTATTCAAATATTATGGTCATTGAAAATAAGCAATAGCTTTCAAGCACAAAATAATAATTCCCAACACTAGTCAAGTTTGTCTGCATGTAATAATTACAAGGTATGTCCGCGAAATAATATGTAAGCACACATAATACGCTTCTTAAATGTGAAAGAGGCACAGAATCTAAATCTTTTCTTGAAAAAATAAGTCTTAATGTCCTACATGTTGAATCTTGTTTAATACACAATGTTTTGAAGTATTTTACGGCGTATGTATGTGATATTCTAGGTACTTATTGGACCTAAATGTATGGGACAACTCATTGTTACCTCGATGCCAAATAAAATGTTAAAATCCACTTGAGGTTTTTATTCTTCGGGAAATATGTTTAATTACCATCAATGGCATGTCCATAATATTCACATAATAAAATTCTCATACAGATCGTATGCAAATTTTTGTCCACGTAGGTAACTATTGTCACACTTGTCTCAGTGACCCTAAAAGGGCAGCATACCTACTCGAGTTCTATGATATAATAAGCACACCCAAAAATTTAGGATAATAAATCATTTCGTACTTTTTCTATCGTAGGCGTCGCCAATTGTTCGGTAAGCAAAAAGTTATGAATAAATCTTGTTTTATTTATGTGGAGCCACTATGCTAAGACCATTGCCGCTGGTATACAATTACTTGAGTTAAGACGTAGGAGTACCTACAGCTTGGACTAATATCTTTCTTAGCGAATGTTTTAAATTATTCAAGTGATCTAAGATAATGAGGCTATTTTTGGCGTCTGGTGTAGAAAGTACGCTATTTTAATATTAAATTAATTTAAGGTAGGAAAGAATATTGAGATATAGCAGATATTAAAACAGTTTAATATCCTTGTGCATACATAGTTCAAGAAGCTACATTTAAAACTGTGAAGAATTATCAATAAATGTATAAATAATAATTTTCCTGATTTCCCTTACTATTATAATTATAAAGAGAGGACGAGAGTGTGTCTGGGCATCCCCTTGTGTTGCATCATTTCAGCTAATCAAAAAAAAAAAGCAAAATGCTACAGACTAATAATCTTCTCCTTCCCGCCCTGGGGGCCTACCGCCTAACTCGATTGCTAAAGCAAAAGCTATAGTTTATGACGTCATGCTGTCATTTTGCACCAAATGTACCTAAACTATTACCGATAGCTTTGAACGATTGATTACCAAATGATTTTGTATGAATTTGGCACAAAATACGTGCCGCCTAAAAATTCAGGATGGCTGCTATAGCTGTAAGCAGTGCATTGCAATATAGCTATCATCAGCAATCGACTAAGGCGGTAGACCCCCTGTTCCCAGTCTATCTGGGGTCGGCGCAGTATGTTTCCTCACCCATTCATATCGGTCAGACGTCATGATGCCTTTTAATGTGGTATACATCAATTTAGATGGCATATTTGGTAAGCGATATATTGATATGCATGTCCAATTTAATTTTCCTGGTAAAAACGTGACCTTTTTGAAATTATAAACAAAAATATGATTTGTTCATACATAATATGAATACACACACATGAATCGTCAAAAAAATACATTATCATCAAAGAAGCCTTTCAAAATACTTTGTTTAATTTGTTTCTTAAATTGAATATAAGGGAGCTCTGAAAAGTATCATGGGATTTTGTTATATATTTGTATACCTACTCCCAAGAGAGAACGACCAGCCTCAGAAAGACGGAAGTGAGGAAAGACTAATATACTTTTCACTTCTCATGCTCTGAAAGTGCTTATTTGTGCAGGATATAGGCTGCACAAAATCGAATTTTGTGCTCTAGAGCATTAACGTATATACTCATAAATGTGTCTATATTAAGGCAAAGAAAATGAGCCATGCAGCCAAACACAATAAGAAATTCAGAGATAGAATTTGTTATTTTTTAATATTTACCTAAATTTATTTGCCTTATGTGTTTTTAAGACATAAAAGATATTAAAATTTTAATTCAAGTAGGTGCAGTAGGTTATTAAATTAATTTAAGAAAATTATTATTTCAAAATAAATTTAATACTTGGCTGTATAGGTCTGCAGCCCAAGCTTAATGTCAATGGGAAAAACAATTTCCTTCAGTATTCAAAACTGTACTAATTTTAGTTTGAATTTTAAGAAATGTTATGATGAACTACTGTTTTATTTCCTCGCAATCGAAGTGAATAGAAGAGTTTCTAACTCGTCCACAAAATGATTTTTATCCTCGACATTACTATCAGCCAAAAGTCTCGGACAAAAATGATTCGTTTTGTGCACTTGATAGAAAATCTACTATTTATGCCTAGTATAAAAGTACCAATATTTAAGCAGTCTTTTAACTGCTGTGCTGTCTCCTTGAGAGCGCCGAAATATTTAGGTACGAATGCAGTTTTGATTCAAGAGAAATGCTATTTAAAGAATTTATTTATACACTCAATTAATTAATTGTTCCCTTTTGTTTTAATGTGCGTATAAACTACCAATTGAAATTCATATTAAGGATTTCAATTGGTAGTTTATTTATAGGTAGTAGATTATTACATTTTAAAGCAAGTTAGTATTTTCGAAGCGGTGTTATTGACACGTCAGAATCACAAAGTCCTCTCATGACTTTGAAAATTAAATCTCATTGGCAAACAAAACCGTTTCACAAATATTATTATATTATTTATTTTTATATTTTTATATTTGTTTTTATATAATTATTATTAATAAAGTACGAATAAGGAGGGCATAAATTAGCTTAAAGAAAACGTATAAACGGCAGAGAGAGACAACTGTTAGCGTTCGACAAACAACCATTATCGATTTTAACAACGTACGTTAATAAACCAGTAATACCATGATTAAGTATCAGGAGCTCATAGAATGGTAGGAGTAGGAAGTCTCGAAGCGGATGCTATCGAAAAGGTCAAATAAGAAACTTTCCTGACGGGTGTTGAGAGAGGACTCAATTTAAATACCACTTTTTTTAATTGATAAGCCTGACGCGTGGATAACAAATGGAGCCTTTTTTTTTTTGAAGCTGACATTTTTTCAGTTATTAGTTGAGGTATTGACTCTATATTACTCCAACAGGTCGTTGTCTAATGATAAGCGTGGTTCTGTGTGATGCGTAACTGCACACTGCGCATTGCAATGAAGTTTTCGCTTGCACCGCTTCGATCCAATGCACCGTCTCGATTCCAAATTACCAGGAGTCTAGACACATATAGGAAGTCTAGGGCATGCGTAGTAACGTCCTGGAACTGCATTTGCACGTCACCAATGAACTTGAACTTTAATATCAACAACAGAAGCACGTGAACACGTTGGTCTGCTGCTGGCCGGTATGCACTGCTTGCTAGCAGTGCATACAGTGAAGTTCCGGATGTGCAATTTAGTGCATGTAATCGTGCACTTGGTACCAGGATCGCATAAACTGCAAGGAGTTGCATGTGTTGGTGAGCCTGTTCGGTCTGTGCAAAAGAGATGGGTGTTGCTACTGCGCTGTAGGGACCTGACATTGGTGAGTGAAAGTGCATCAAAACAAACCCTATCCCTGTTGTTAGTACCTAGTTCAAGCCGGAAAATATTTTCCCAGGTACGTAAAATACCTCCTTATTCAAAAGACGAAATATCTCCATAAACACTGTTTAAACTTAAATTGGGATCTCTCTGATTTCGTTAAATAGTGCTAAATAATTTAGTTTTCACGAAGGAAATCTGTTTAGTTCTAATTTAGATAAACAGATCTAATTGAGACATTTGGACCTTATTAATTGTAATGATAAAATGAAACTTTTCACTCTTACTGTTTTATATCATGGCTAGACTTTTCTTAAACGGCTTATAAACGTTGCGTTGTACACATATTTAAAAGTAAATATTTATGACAAAGAAAATTATGGTCAGAAAAAGATCGAAAAATTATAGGAATCATATTCTTATATGCGGGATTATAATCTTGATCCTGCATCAAGACTATTCGAACTTTTTCTAGCCACAATTACCTTTGTCATAATGAATTATTACAAAGAAAATCATCATATAAAAGAATCAAAATTTAAAAAAATCATTCAGATTGCGAGAATTGAAGGTAATTTGTTTAATATTCTAGTTGCCATTGCGTTAACGTTCTCACTGAGAGCATGCTCAGTGACAGACATTAGCGTTAGCGTCGGCTTCAAACGCATTTCTAATTGCAGAAGTGATTACCCTAGATCGATACACAATCAATGAACACTGATGGAAAAACTTTAATTAGTCCGATACAGGCTGTGTGTGCCATTCTACGAGCTAATTTTTGCTTAGAACTGAAGGCATTCTTGATTTTTGATCATATTAAGCTGTTTTAGCTGCTGTGGCCGTGTGGTGACGGCAGAGTAGAATACAATTGTCACCACCCCAAATCTCTCCCGTGGGTGTCGTAAAAGGCGACTAAGGATAAATCAGTGATGAGGGATGGGCAGCAGCGTTCCTCTTATACCACCTAGCAATGTACTGCGACACTTTTGTGCCCGATATATGGCAATAGGCTCGCCACCTATTACATGGGACCTAACATAATTGGCGAAATGTGGGTGCTAGTTCACCTCTGCCTACCCCTTCGGGGATATAGGCGTGATTTATGTATGTATGTATGTATGTGTATTAAGCTGTTTTATCGCTTTAATTTTTCTGATCTAGACTGTTGGCCGATCTTTACACCATCTACCTGTATTTTTATCTAGAGCCTAGCAGTCGAGCATGCTCTGAAAGTTACCTAAAGCAGGTACTTTTCGCAACCGAAGCTACGGAAAAGGGATTTGTCGCTATAAAGTTCTATTATTATAATATAGAGAAAAAATATTATGCCATGTGGTGACGGCAGAGTAGAATACAATTGTCACCACCCCAAATTTCTCCCGTGGGTGTCGTACAAGGCGACTAAGGATAAATCAGTGATGAGGAATGGGCAGCAGCGTTCCTCTTTTACCTACCACCTAGCAAAGTACTGCGACTTTTGTGCCCGATAAATGGCAATAGGCTCGCCACCTATTGCTTATACACATGGAACCTAGCATAATTGGTTAAGCGTGGATGCTAGTTCACCTCTGCCTACCCCTTCGGGGATATAGGCGTGAATTATGTATGTATGTATGTATAAACAGAAAAAATACTACAATTTTTTGAAAAAATAATACATTTTTTTTAAAGTTTTGGTAAAATAACATCATAAGTATATCCAATTTTCGGTGAATTATCAACATTTGCTGTGCATTCTGTGTAGGTACATTTCAGTCTGTATGCTTTGGGTGAATGTTATTTAATCATTACATTGTAATCTGTATCTGTATCTATCAATAAAATATACAAAAACCATGGTTAATTTTGTCAATATAGTGGTGACTAGCTGGTTAATATTGACAATACTCCTAGAGATGCGTTTTGCCGTATTAAGTTCATTTCTACTTCAACAACTACTAAAAGGTAGTTAAATAATATATTCATTACACGAAACCATACAAAACATGTCAATTTTGTCACCATTGTCTTCGTTCCATCAGTCAAATTCGTGCAGTGAATATTGTCGCGTGGGCTGTTCTTCCTTATACTTATTTAGTACCAGTTTCTTTGATGTCATTGTTTCAACAACATGTGCGCAATAAAGGTTGTCCATCATTTGATTGATGTGCCGTTTGAAAATTCTTGTTTCTGGACTCGGGGGTTTTTACAATGGATGCTGTTATGTTGTTTCGTCATATTCGTACTATCGTACTAATTGAGTGCCACAAAGATCTTTATCCTGAAAGATAAGTTGATGAAATTGTGTCAATATAAGTAAGTAGGCGTACCTAATAAATTACTTGTCATCAAAAACATGTTTCTAAAGCAAAAGCCTTTGTGCTTTATTTTGCATCGCAACGACAATTTTATTTGCTCGTTTGATTTTGGACGTTATAGTCTGTGCGCTAAGGATGATGGAAAGATTTCAATTAATAATGCACATACAATTGATATTGCTTATCTTCGAATTGTTTTCCGCTTAAATGAGACCATAAACCAAATTTAAAACATAAATATGTGCACAGTGCTAGTTCACCTCTGCCTACACCTTCGATGATATAGGCGTGATTTATGTATGTATGTCATATGTGCACAAAAGAATGTAACAATATAAGACTAGAGGCTGAAAAAGACTACAAGGGCTCACAAGTTTCACACGTCACACGGAGTCAAGACTTGAAATACTTAATATTTACTTAAAATACTTAAAGTCTAGACTTTCGTGATTTTATAATGTATGTATGTATATATACCCGCCAATGTGTATAACCTGTCTAGAATACCTTAAACGTGTAGGTAATGTATGAAGTATTATTTATTTTATACTTTCCCTAGGTAATGTACGTAAAACATGAGAGCAATCAAGTAGTAATTAAAATGTTGTAAATCTTACTGTTTACCGACATGAGTTAGTAAGTTGGTTAGGTTAGGTGTGCACATGAACCAACAAACAGCACAGCCGAACGAGAATCGAATAGTTATTAAAAAATCTGCAGGGATTCATCACATTCCTTAGGGATTTGATTAAATCTCTTTTTTCATTATTTCCCCGAAAAATATAGACCAAGATCAATTTATTTTACACATTGCCAGTGGAACAGCAGGTAGGTTGTCTATACAATCCCTAGGAGTTGTATACATTACCTATAAAGTTAAGTATGTAATAGACAATAAAGTTCATAATATTTCATACATTGCTAAGATACCCCTGGTATTCTATACATTGCCCAGGTATTGTATAGAATACCCGAATTATACACATTGCCAGCAACATATACAAAAAAAAACCCTTTGGAAAATTCTAAAGTATAAAGTTATTTTGTGTTTGGCAGTTGTTTTTCTTTATACTTTCAACGATATATATTTTATTCCATTTAAAAAGTGGGTCTATTAATAGTACTTTTTCTTCCTCCTCCGCTGGGACCGACAAGGTATATAATAGTGTATTTTTTTTTATTAAATTACTATGTACCTAACTGTACATTATGGAATGGAATATAGTATACATACATACATAAACACGCATATTTATTCCAATGAATGAGATGAACTAACACCCATGTTTCGAAAATTATTTTAAGTCCTATGTAATGGGGGAGTGTGCCTATTGTCAACTATCCGGCACGTATATCGCAATATATTGCTAGGTGGTATAAAAGAAACGCTGATGTCCATT
This sequence comes from Cataclysta lemnata, assembly GCA_963931975.1. Classification (NCBI taxonomy): domain Eukaryota; kingdom Metazoa; phylum Arthropoda; class Insecta; order Lepidoptera; family Crambidae; genus Cataclysta; species Cataclysta lemnata. The sequence goes on from OZ008338.1 coordinate 13,219,264, forward strand.
ATTAATAAAATATTGAGTACATATTTAATTAGTAAAACAAGTAGTACTGTAAGAAAATACGCCTGAGTCACGACTTACCTCCAAGTACCGCGTTGAAGTCACCATGAGATTAAGACTTGGGACAGGCTACGTGACCGCCGCCACGATCCAACGCCCTTGGGCCTTCGGGAACTCGGACCGGTTCCGATGACATCGGGACTTAACACTAACATTCTATCGAGAGCCTATTATGCGAGGTATTTGTGGCAGTCGTAGTATACCTACGATACCTACATTCAACTTTGCCAAAGCCTGAGCTCTCCGATAAATATCGTCTTTTCGTATGAGACGCGTTATACGCATTGACATTGTTGATCTATACTAATATTATAAAGCTTGTTGAGAGTTTGTTTGTTTGCTTGGTTGGTTGAACGCGCTAATATCAGGAACTACTGACTCAAATTGAAAAATTATTTTTGTGTTGGATAGTCCATTGATCGGGGAAGGCTATAGGCTTATATATTGTGGTTTATATATTCTCGCGGTATTGTCGGTTGTATACTTATAACAACCGACAATACCGCGAGAGAAGGCGCAGGCGACCACTGGTAATTTATATAACGTCTATTGTGTCTGCTTCACTATATCTTACTGCCGCACTTAGAGACTTCAATTAACTTAAATGAGTACATAGTGTCAAAAAATTTCATTTTAATCTGAATCATAGACCCGGCAAGAATAGCGACTAGTTTTGAACTGTCATTTTTTGACATTAAGTAGTCATTAACGTTATTTGACGGTCTCTGAGTGCGGCAGTTAGTATTAATAAAACTTTAAAGATAGATAAGATAGGTTTAAACTATACAGTTCCAACGGATTATAACAGTAAGCAACATTAACATCAAAAGTAAAGACCATCATACATATTTCTAAGTTGAATTTGAAAATAAAAAAAATGCATGAAAATTCTACTTATCTGGTATATATGTCATGTAGTATATAGAATCTCAACTAATCTTGACGTCACACAAACAGTTTATTATTCTCATGGTACTTCTACACGGTGCACGTGGCTTGCGCATGTTGAAGCACTTGCACAGGTTGTGTACATCGTGTAAACGATTCCAGCAAGTCCAGCGATTCGATGATATATCAGCCCAAGCTAACTGCGCAAGTTACTCCGCGGAATGTGATGGGCGCGCAGGCTACTTGCGCATGTTACTTGTGTAGGTACAGATATTCGCATGCGTGTTGAACCCGCCTGAGATTAACGTGTTTAATTGTTATTTCTTTGTTCACATTGTTAATTAAAGTTAACAATAATGAGATATAAATAAGATATGTGGTACGACCCATACATAAAGTGCTCGCGCGGGCAGAATGCACGCCAAAAAACTTTGACCAAAGAAACTTGTGCATACAGCTGACGCAAGTAGCCCCCGCCTTTCTTTATGCACTGATCAACTAACTTGTGGATGCTGCTTGCGCAAACCGCTCGCGCGTTTACTTGCTACAGCTACTTGCACTGTGTAGAAGCACCATTAAAATCATACGTTCACCGTGTTGCGGGTTTTTTGTCACTTCATTGATTTGTGACTCATTGACCTGTAGTGTGTATTTGTACTAACACCTTTAACTATGCAAGTGAAGTTCAGTGTAGTTTTAATGCTATTGGTGGTAAAGTAGTTTTTGTATAACCTTGTTACTGAATGGTGTATGTGGGCCGGTGGGCCCTATTACGATTCCAAGAAATGAGGATACTTAAAAATGCGCCTTGATTATGTAATTTATTTACAAGAATAAACGCAATAGAAGTATAACCAACATAGTTAATTACACTCTAACATGAAATCAGATAGGAGGTATTGGTACTTCCCCGTCGATACGCAGCCGAGATCAACGACTTAACGTGCCTTCCGAAGCAAGAGGAAATCGACATAATAAGTATATTTTTGATCATCCATCCAATCCAGCCGGCCTTAGCGAACAAACGAATGCGTCAAGTGTATTTATTTTCAAGACAGTTCTGCAATGTTACTCATGGTACGAGTTTGCAAGAAAACTATTCGATGCGCGTTAATACGCTAGCGACTGTAGTAACGTAATGTCTATTTTCGATAGCAACTCATGGTATAGTCCGACAACTTCGTGCGCGACCTTCCTGCGGTATGAGGGGCGGTGGCGGGGACGGGGCGCTCAGGATGTTGTAGTAGGTGATGCGGGGAGGAGGGAAAACTCGCTCCTCTCCGCCTCGCCCGCCCCCTCTAGCGTCTACTGTGCCCCGTACCCGCCGCCGTCTCGTACCGCAGGAGGGTCGCGCACGAACTTGTCGTGCGCAACCCTTCTGCCATGAGCTGCTATCAAAAATAGGCATTACGTTACTACGGCCGCTAGCGTATTAACGCGCATCGAATAGCTTTCTTTCAAACTCGTACCATGAGTAACATTGCAGAACTGTCTTAAAAATAAAAACTCTTGACGCATTCGTTTGTTCGCTAAGGCCGGCCATTAGATGGGTGACCAAAAATATATCGTGTCGATTTCCTCTTGCTTCGGAATGCACGTTAAGGCGATGATCTCGGCTGCATATTATAATGGTACTGTTCAATGTTTCCAGCACAATAAATATGGTGTGGGCAGCGGAGAGCAGTTCGATGACCTCGTCGGGCTGATCGAGCACTTCAGGAACTACCCGATGACGGAGACCACAGGTGATGTGCTGCGTCTGCTTCAGCCGGTCAGTGGCACCCGTCTCCGGACCCATGATCTTCACAAGAAAGTGCAAGAGATAAAGGTAGTCACAATGTTAAAATTTTCTTTTCTTTTCTATGTTAAAATTATAAGTGTATTTAATTTATATAGTCCGCGCGCGAGTTCCAGGAATTGGGGGGCTGAACAAAGGGGGGAATGTGCGCCTATCTATAGTGTTCTTATGACATTACACTATCCCTAGTGTAGTGTCAGTGTGCGGACAGTGCGGGGCACGGAACGACGGTTGGGCGCGGCACACACCCGCCCTTTTCCTCAGTCCCCGATTTCTCGGTACTCGTGCGCGGACTATACATACATATATAAACCACGCCTTCCTTCCCAAAGGCAGAGGTGTTTTAACGCATTAGGCCAGCTAATTTCAAGACTCATGTAATAGAAGGAAGCCTATTGCCATTCACTGGGAAAAATAGAGTAATTTGCTAGATGGTGCATCAGGTACGCTGCTGTCTTTACTGGTTATATTTAAATTTTTTACTGCCGCACTCACAGACGCGAGTTAATGTTAATGAGTACTTAAAGTCAAAAAATGACAAAACATCGCCTAAAAAAATCCTGCCATGCCGTGCCGCCAATTTGCACCTTCCCTTGCGATCCTACAAACTGCTTTGACTTCACGATCAATTTGTAATTAAAAATAATCTTTGGAATTCTAATTTCTTAAACATACCTATTGATTTTTGTTTTAATTTAGCATAATTTGGCAATCTGACAACAATAGTTGCTGCTTATACCCGTATCTTACATTATCTAAGTTCACATGGAAGCAATATTTTTATTATTTTGTCTTTAATTACAGACTAAATGTTTACAACAAAACAATGTGGCAATATGATTTTATTAGCAGTTTCTCTAGGCAAATTTAATTGTCACATCAGTATGATAAATGGTCTAAGTTATTTGTAACATAGTTACCAAGGAGTTGAATAAAACATAACCTGCCTCAGAATCACAGATGTCACGCGGCAAGTAACATGGTCCTTCCCATTACGGTCTAAAATGAACCCTAATGCTTTGTAACTGTAACTAATTTTCAACCGGAAAACCTGGATCCTGTAAAAGGATTTAACTTATTAATTAAAAGTAAGGCATGTTTTTGCAAGATACAGTTTGTAGGTATATTAACGAATAGGCAACATATTAATTGTATCCTATCGACTTGTAAACGATTCGGTTCTTTAAATTATATAAATATTAATATAAATATTGTAGTAAATTATATCGTATCGGTTTTTCCATAGGAAATGGAAGAATCTCAAGAACAAGACTCAACCAAGAATGCTTTCGACAATGAATTTCTAACCCTCAAGGTTCTAGAAGACCGTCATGTATTTACCACAATTGAAGGTTTAAAGCTGGAGAATGCATCGAAGAATAGATACCGGAATATTTTGCCGTGTAAGTGTTTTATTGAGCATCTATCCTATTATAGTAAGCTGTTAAGCGATACTAATTACATCTTGCAGAAAAGGTTAGCTCAATAGTGGAAAGGGCTGGTGATGATAATGATGTACAACTGTTTCACTGATATTCAATTAAAACAAATGCTAGGTAATTCAAATAGCAAGGCAGGTATTTCTTATATTATATTACCTACAAAGATTTTGGGGTTCGAAAAAGAATTTCAAAAATTATGATCTTGAGGCGGGAATCGAACCCGCGTCCACCCAAGACACTAATTAACTTGCCGAAATTCTTCTAACCTTTACACTTCACGTTGTAAGCCAACGGGTACCCTCGCAATGTAGAAATAAATTTCAAACATTCCAAAGCAGATATTTTTACAAATACCGTGCGTTCGGTTAAGCTTGGGTTTGCTTTATAAACTATTTTGCGGAATCTGCCCGGATAGCAGCGGACGCGGGTTCGATTCCCGCCTCAAGATCTTAATTTTTCGAAATTCTTTTTCTAACCCCAAAATCTTTGTACTAATTTTTCTAACATTTATATAATGTTAAAATTAAAATCAAAATAGTTTATAAAGCAAACCCAAGCATAACCGAACGCACGGTATTTGTAAAAATATCTGCTTTGGAATGTTTGAAATTTATTTCTACATTGCGAGGGTACCCGTTGGCTTACAACGTGAAGTGTAAAGGTTAGAAGAATTTCGGCAAGTTAATTAGTGTCTTGGGTGGCCGAGCGGTCAGGCACCTGCCCGGATAGCAGCGGACGCGGGTTCGATTCCCGCCTCAAGATCATAATTTTTCGAAATTCTTTTTCTAACCCCAAAATCTTTGTACTAATTTTTCTAACATTTATATAATGTTAAAATTAAAATCAAAATAGTTTATAAAGCAAACCCAAGCATAACCGAACGCACGGTATTTGTAAAAATATCTGCTTTGGAATGTTTGAAATTTATTTCTACATTGCGAGGGTACCCGTTGGCTTACAACGTGAAGTGTAAAGGTTAGAAGAATTTCGGCAAGTTAATTAGTGTCTTGGGTGGCCGAGCGGTCAGGCACCTGCCCGGATAGCAGCGGACGCGGGTTCGATTCCCGCCTCAAGATCATAATTTTTCGAAATTCTTTTTCTAACCCCAAAATCTTTGTACTAATTTTTCTAACATTTATATAATGTTAAAATTAAAATCAAAATAGATTATATTACTTATTTACTAAACGTAAAATTGATTGAATATACCTATCTAGGAAGTAGGAAGTCGCGCTAATATTCGACTACTGAGACATTAATAAATATTTGTCGAATACTCAACACCTAACGCAAGTAAGATTAATCAAATGAGTTGGGTGACAGAAGAACCAATGTCGCGTTTATTGGTCACTTAAATACACTTCACTTAAATATTCAATGCAATAACGGCCAAACTCAAAAAATAATAATACAAAAATTTTTGTACACTGATTTCTTTAAGTTGGCCAATGTCTAATTAAATCTCTTTGCTTGCATTGTTTTTATTTCCTCCCTAAGTATATTCTTTTATCCAAAAGGAAGATCTGTGCTCCATCATTGAGGCATCTATGATGATGATGACGTATATATACTGCTTTTAAAATATATTTTTTTATGCAGGTTTGCATACATACATAGGTAGGTGGGTGAATTAACACCCACGTCTCGCCAATTATGTTACGTCTCATGTGATTAGTGGTGATCGGCCGATCAGGTTTGAGGTTGCATAAAACGAGCCTTATCATAGGATGCTGTTGTAATACTTCCAGATGACCAAACCCGAGTCATACTCCTGCAGCGTGATAAATCTGAAACGGACTATATCAACGCCAACTACATCCAGACGTCGCGGCTCTGCGACTCGCTGAGCTCTCTCAAGTCTTCTAACGAAAGCCTAGCCAGCTCCCATTGTAAGTTATGCATTAGCTAAGTGGGTATTAGGCAATCTGTAACTGTAGTTTCTCAGGGCCTGTTTCACAATCGACGGGTAAGTTCTGGTTAGCTTACTTGGCAGTTCAATTGACATAAATTTCATTTTGCAACTGTCAAAATTTTAATGATCTGCCAAGTAAGCTATCAAGAACTTACTCGTCGATTGTGAAACAGGCCCTGAGTCTTTTATAAGTACTAAACCACGGTAATGTTATGTCATTACCGTACATACAAAAATCACGCCCATATCCCTGAAGGAATAGGCAGAGGAGAAATAACACCCACTTTTCGCCAAATAAGTTAGGTCCTATGTAATAGGTGGCGAGCCTATTCGGTACATAAATCATGGTATATTTGCTAGTCGGTATGAGAGGTGCTACGTGGGTGCTAGTTCACCTCTGCCTACCCCTTCGGGGATATAGGCGTGATTTATGTGTGTATGTATGTATGGTATGAGAGGAATGCCCATTACTCGTCTCTGTCTTTATCCTTAGTCGCCTTGTTCGACACCCACTTTATAGATGGGGTTGGTGACAATTGTATTCTGCTCAGCCGTCACCACACGGCACTATTATATCATAACCATGACTAACTATAACGTTTCCTTTTTTATTATTTTACTGGATGGCAAAGATAAAACAAGAAAACCACCAAGGTATCCTTTGTACAAAATGCTGCTTATGTATTAGTGGGTTTTCATTATTGACCTGATTATAAATCAATCTATAGTGATTAGAAGGATAAGTGTTGATTTCGGACAATGCACTGAGTTACATTACGGATAGAGATATAATAATCATTTCCCACATTTACCAATTATTTGTAATTGGTTACGATTTAGATTATCGTAGCTGATTAGATTTGTCACTACAAAACATTTCCGTCGCTTATTTATAGAATATTGGTTATCAATGACTTTCCGGTGTTTTGCATCTTGATTTAGATTAGGTATAGCTGTAAGAAAAGTGGATCCTGATTGATTTTCAAGTTTTGGTCTCTGTTAGGAAATGTCTTGAGGGTCAGTTACTGGTTCGGTGACCAAAGATAAGACGCATGATCCTATAAACTTAAAATTTCCTTTTGTAACGTACAGTTGGACGGTAAATCATAATAATTTGAAATCGTTATTGATCATGTCGGTAATTCCTGCTTAATCTGTGATCTTCAATACGCGCATACTCCAGCGGCGTGGTGGTGTTCTCCCTGTATTCGTGTCTATCCATAACTTGTGAATAAGGATATTAGGTACCTAATGAGCTTCATGGTGATGGAGTGATCATTGAAAAGTGTACATACATACATACATAAATCACGCCTATATCCCAGAAGGGGTAGGCAGAGGTGAACTAGCACCCACGTTTCGCCAATTATGTTAAGTCCCATGTAATAGGTGGCGAGCCTATTGCCATTTATCGGGCACAAAAGTCGCAGTGCATTGCTGGGTGGTATAAGAGGAACGCTGCTGCCTGCTTCATCACTGATTTTTCGCTCGCTTGATTAGTCGCCTTGTACGACACCCACGGGAGAGATTTGGGATGGTGACAATTGTATTCTACTCTGCCGTCACCACACAGCATTGAAAAGTGTAGATACTGAAAAGACCTCAATAGGATGATGATATGATGAGTGGGTGGCCTCAGGATTAAAAATCACTCCCATATCACTCACTCCCACATCAGGCGTGTACATGAATATGTACGACCCACAGATCAGCTCACTTTCAGTATTATCCTTCGTAAGAGGTTGGTAAAAATGTTAAAAGATTAGCTGCAAGCTCTAATGACAGGCTGAACAATTGACCTTACAAAGATTTTGGTTGTTAGAAAAAGAATTTCGAAAAATTATGATCTTGAGGCGGGAATCATAATTTTTCGAAATTCTTTTTCTAACCATTAAAATCTTTGGACTAATTTTTCTAACATTTATATAATGTTAAAATTAAAATCGAATAATTGATCCTTAATTTTCGCAGCGCCGTTCGTCAATGTAATTAATTGCAAAGAATACAATAGTTAAAAGGTTGTACAATATAACATCTGCGTGCATACGTTTAAAAGTTAAAGTTTGTTATACACATAAAACATTTATGAATGAAATCATTTTCATTAGTATTTAGGTATCCATATAACACAATTGAAACAGTTTTTATAAAATACATAAAGTCAAAATTGTTTTCGTTGTGTCGTAAGTACCTACGTAAGGCCGTGGAATTGTCAAATCGTAATTTAAGCTAATAATATTTACAAATAGTTAGATTCGATCTTTTGTGACCTCCACTGCTGTTGACACGAGCGATAATCATTTAAAAGAAATTTTTGTAAGTGATAATTGCAGTGTCATTGATTCACATCAGAATATTGTAATGGTCACATTTCAATAAATGGATACCTACATTGCGGGTTGCGTTAATCTAGTTATAAAGAAAAATAGGTATCAAAATTTCGATAAATAAAAAATACAAAGCTTTTTCAATTCTTATTTTGTGTTCAGAGAACTAACTAAATGGTACACGTGTCTGTATCTATTGTCTGTACCTCTATATAATATAGCAATATATCGCTTTGAACTGTCAAAAAACAATATATTTTTGACAGTTCTATGCGATAAATGGCTTTATCATATCGTGTTTCGGTGGTCATGCTAGCCGGGCTGGTAATTGTATACTAAAGACAAAATTTCAACGTCCTCTTATGTGGCTGTCACTGTCGTTGATTTTCTAGCCACACAATATTGTAAACATCCGTCAATATCGACTAATAGTAGTTTATGCTACTGCACTGAAATGATAGTCATTATTGTATTAATATTTTTTTGTGACATAATAGATTAGCGCGAGTGCAACGACAACTATTTCTAATCCTAACATATTACTTTTGCAAGGTAAATAAAACAATAGAGTCAGTAGCCAAAGGAAATTAATAATTCGATTCCCATTTCGAAATGTTCCAATTTTAACTAATTAAAGTTTTCCGATTTTCATACACATTAAAACGCTTTCAGTTTCCAAATTAAATTTATGAAGATTCTCAACCTTTTTAGTCTAAGCTGACTAAATAAGTTGTTTTCATTTTCATTACGAAACTACTCCGACTACTCTTTTATGGAAAGATTTTCTCATGATACTGATTACATTTTAAAAATTGTTGTTTGGCAAATTGATAAAAACTGAACTAAGTACTCAACGGTTTTATTTCACAGCTTTGATCCTGAGAGGTGAATCGAGGAAGCCGACGCCGCTTGTCTCCAAATCTCTTTCAGACGATGCTCTCAGAAATGTCCAAATGAGTTTAAAACTGGACAAATTGAATGGCAACTTTTTTATGTGTGAGTTAATTTTGTTTCGCCTGAAGATACATACAGTTAATAATACTACTAGATAGTACGTCAGATCTATCTTCCTCCTAGTTTTTGTGGATACGGTGATTTTTAAACGAAAAAATTAAGCTTAATTGTATGCTCTGGCTACCTTCCTACAGCGTAGTAGATCGACTAATCACAATAAAAGAATAATATTTTTTTTATAATATGTTAAATTGCGACTGTTTGATTTCAGCAAGTGACAAAACGTATATCGCTACTCAAGGTTGTCTATCAAACACAAAAGATGACTTTTGGCGAATGCTTTGGCAAGAAGATGTTCGAGTGATAGTCATGATCACGAACGAAACAGAAAGAGGAAAGGTGAGCATTTATGCCTAAATCTATCTGTTGTACTCTGTTTGTGAATTTATAAGCTTTATATAAAGAGACTATCGACTAATGTATGTACAAAAGTATGTTCAAATACAAAGAACGTAACTCCAAAATGAGAGTTTGAGTCAGGAATATTGAGATTTTCGACAAAGTGAAAGTTTTAATTTGCCAAAATAGACGGGAAAATCAGGAAGGCCAGTTTTTATTGCAAAAACTGTGTACAATTTAGTATTTTTCAAGAACCAATAAATAGAAGCTTCTAAACTATAATTGAATAATTAATCATAAATATAATTTTGTCAAAAGCTAAACTGCTGAAATTTAATGTTTGACTTAAAACAAATGATTACAAATAAAAAAAAAATAAGAATGATGATAAAACGCGTCCCATTCATCACTGTTTCACAATCGAAAAGTAAGTTCGAAGTAGCTTACTTCGCAGATCATTTGACAGTTGTAATATGAAATATATGTCAATTGAACTTCAAAGTAAGTTACTTTGAACTTACTTGTCGATTGTGAAACAGGCCCTTAATCTTAAATATCTGGCGTGGTGAGAATTGTATTCTGCTGTATTCTTGTATTCTGCCGCCACCACACGGCATTAAAACAAATGATTACCAATAAATAAAAATAATGTTTACAGAAAAAGTGCGAACGGTACTGGCCCTCCTCTGGGCAAGAGATGCGATTTGCCGGGATGACGGTGAAGGCCATCTCGGAGGCGCACTACGAGGACTATCATGTCCGGGAGCTGGATGTGACCAACCGCAACTGCTGCCGGACAATCTACCAGTACCAGTTCACGGTACTGTGAAATGAAATTTTATAGTCCGACAACTTCGTGCTCGACCTTCCTGTGGTATGAGAGATGTTGGGGGGGGGGGGACTGAGGTATTGTATGCTGTATTGCACGAGGTTTCCCTTCTCCCCGCATCACCCGCCCCCGCTAGCATCTAGAGTGCCGCGTCCCCGCTACCGTCTCTCACCCCGCGGGGAAGTTGCGCACGAACTTGTCGGAGTAAAGGGCTGATTTATATCTGTAGATTTTTTAATGCTAGATAGGGAAGAAGGAAGGAGGAGCGTGCTAGCGCAGTGGCATAGCGCGCTAGGCCTGCGATTACGTAAACTAAGCAATGTTTCCGAAAGCCAGTCATTGGGTGGGTTACCAAACATTTATTATTTCGAGTTCCTCCGTGCTTACGTTATGCCTGTGTTCCCGGCTGCATCTGCAGTCGTTAATACCCACCAATTCGCACTGGACCAGCGTGGTAGCCCAATCTCTATATTCTTACATCCAAAGGGTAAGCCCGTGCCCCAGCAGTGCGGACATTAAAGGGATGGTGATTATAAGATATGGAAGCTCTTATAACCTTCATCTCACCTGATGGTAATAAGTGACGATAAGGGCAGCTGAACCTGGAACCCTCAACCACAGAGGGGCTGGCTATATTATCACAAATTGTCAGAACATAATAATGGTGTTAAAATTATTATTATAGCGACAGATTTTTGTAACATGATGGTAGGACGCCAACCGAGTACAAATGAGTACTTCCCTGGGGATCGAATCCTGGGTTCGATCCCCAGGAAAGTAGATATTAATTCCGGTAGGCGAACAACGGACGTTGTTTTGAGTTAAAGTCTTTTGGGCACGACGATGCGGCAATGGTTGGTTTTCTCCTTATATATGTGCTCAATAATTTTACCCGTTTTTCAGGAATGGCCGGATCACAGTGCGCCGGCAGAAGCAGACGGAGTGTTGAATCTTATACGAGACGTCAATAGAAAACTGTCAACCGTAAAACTAGACAAGAACCCACCAGAACAGGTAAGCTACTGAATACGTTTGGACTCAAAGAGGTTAAAATAATTGAGGCATTGTAAGGTCTAATTGCCAATTTTCTTATTTGGATATTATTAATTCTAAGCTTAGACCGTATTTTCGTAAAAATATTGACTCTAGATTTTTTGGCACTTTAGACCATTTAGACTTACAATCCTTCAATTATAGGTTTTCTCAAGAAACTACTTAAGGAAGATTTGGCTTTGTAATATCTTCTAGCCAGAGGACTTATTTTGTAAGCTGCTATGTAAAACTCAAATCGTGTATAACCCTTTATAGGGAAATGCATTCAAATTAATCTACTAATTAGTCTATCAGTGTCTTATCAAGGGTTAAAATGATAGACTGAACTGGACAGCTGCTGCCTTTCTTACCTTATCTCTTGACGTGATTATCAAAACCGGCTTTTTAACATCCCTACTTCTTGGACTCATCCCTTCTGGCTGATGATTGTGAAGTATGTGTGTGTATCATTTACGTTTCTGTAATAATTTCAGAGTGTGGTGTGCGTGCACTGCTCAGCGGGTGTCGGTCGAACTGGTACCTTCATAGTGCTAGATATGCTGATAGAGAGGATCAAGGGTTCTGGTGAGCACTTCATTCTACCATGACCATAGGTATTCAATTTAGTACTAAGGAATCATATTAGCCCTGCGGTTCCTTTTGATATACCCATGAATGTTGTAAATGCTTCGGAAATAGTTGATTATTTTTGCGGTTCTATGTATATTCTTCTTCTCCCTGCCCTGTTCCCAGTCTATCTAGGGTCGGCGCAGTATATTTCCTCTTCCATTCATATCGGTCAGACGTCATCAAGCCATCCACTCAATTTTGATTCATATCATCCATCACACTGTAAAGGTGCTAGTGATGAATGAATGTATAGAAAAAAGACGGAACGGACCATGTCGAGAGACCGATGGACTGAGAGAGTGATTGGAATGATAACATTCCAATCCATACTGCTCAAAGTTTTGGCTTAGGATTTACAGCCGGCCGCCTGCCTGACACTAACCCTCTTTGGGTATGCTGTTGTCACAATTCGGGTTCCCCAAGGTGCTTATTGGTCTACACCGGGCTATCTCCCTTAGTCGACTTTTACGACACCCATAGGATAAGTCGGGGCTGGTCTATTCTACGTTATTTGTTCGCTCCCAGGCCAGCATAGAAGACAGCAGCTTTTGCGGTTAAATTATTAATAATATCTGTGATGTCTGAGCGATTGTATGTTATTCAGTAAATTAAGCACTTATTTATTTAAGATGTGGCGTCGTTATTGCTATGCGATTTTCCATAATTTGTTACGTTTGATTGCACAGCCAACGTTTTTAATTCTGTATTGATTCACAAAGCTTTGATGCACAAAGCTTATTGATAGAAAGAAGTAAAGAAGCGACTGTATACAGTTAGATTGCCATATTTGTGGCGTTGTCTTTTAATACAAAATATATTTACATATGGTAACAGCTACCACTGTAGAGGTGCGAGAATTGTGGCTCCGCTAGACTTAAGTCCTCCTGAGTAAAGTGCGCATGAACTTTTATAATGTAGTTTAAAGCATTTGAAGCTCTCCAATATTTTGGAAAACAACCTTTATTTACTTAATACTACCGTAGCATTTAGTCGATGCAAGAATGCTGGCGTTACAGTCTGGTTGTCTTTTTTTCTTTAATACGTCTTTGCTGCGCCCGTGCGAGATTTGTTGACGACGAAATTTGAAATTTTGTAATTTGTCGGCAGGTCTGAACTGTGAAGTCGACGTGCATAACACAGTGAGGCTGGTGCGCGCTCAACGCGCCGGGATGGTCCAGAACAAGGCGCAATACAGATTCATTTACCTCGCGCTGGAGGAATATGTGCAAATGAACAAGTTAACACTAACGAAAAAGGTGGGTAGTTGTGATTTTAAAGCATCACTCAAACAGCATTGTTGGCGTGACGGTGGTGGTCGCGAACCCGAACTATCGTTGACCTCGCTGGTTTGAGTAATGTCCTTTAAGTTAGGCACGTTACAACTGATCGCCACCGCTACCACCACCGCTGACCACTGCAGTTTGAGTGAGGCTTAACGAAAAAACTTTAACGTCAACTGAATTTGTTTGTGTGGCGATACTGTTATTAATTTGCAAATGCGATATTACATGTCATAATAACGTATGCTTGTGTTCTTTGATATTATTTAAATATTTGTAAGCTTAATAATTTTAGTTTATGTAAGTAAGGTATTTTGCGTTTATTTACATTTTTTTAAATATATAGGTACGTACGGTGTCTGTCTTGAACAGTCCAAGCCACTCGAGTGATATAGAACGACGGGTATTTTCCCATTTTGCTGTAAACGTATCAAATACGTAGGCAACAACGAATTACCTATTATTTTCTCCTTTTGACAAATGTAACGAAGCCAATTTTATTTATTCATTCATATTCTTTCCAGATATATACATCTGATGCGTGAAGGAGCCCAAAACCAAAGTGAAACAAACACCTGAGACGGCGATATACTTACTCATTAAAATTGTTTTAAGTGTCTGTAATAACTTACCTATCACTTAGTTTCTATGTCAATAAGAGTACGCCCTGTATGGCAGTCTTAATGTGAATAGTTGTAATTAAAATATCCAAATAATTTACTTGATGAATTCGAGTTTCATTTACAATCAAGCGTTTTGAAAATATAATTTACCTGTGTGTGAAGTGCTAATTGCTGCAGCTTACACAAGGCGGTCATTGAATGGGTGACCAAAAATACATTAAATAGATTTTCTTCTTTCTTTGTAAAGTAAGTTAATCGATAGCTCCTGTAACACCAAACAATCAATACTAAATAGTTCCAGGTAGCAGTGGGTTATGGTCTATTCTAACTATATTCTTCAATCCGTAGAGATGGTACGTGCCCCATTTAGTGCCTATAATCATTGTCATATTAAGAGCATATTGATATATTGAGCGACACCAGAGCAGAATACAATAGCCAACACATTTAGCTCGCGAGCCGTGTGGTGACGGCGGTGCAGAGTACAATTGTCACCACCCTCATCTCCACGTCGCACGTCAATCGCAGCAATATACTGCGATTGACGTGCTCGATAGATGGCAATAGGGTTAATAATTCATCTCTGCCTGCCCCGTCGGATGTAGCTCAGGCTGTCTGGACAAATCTTCAAAATAGCTTACATTTAAGTAGGTCAATAGGGCATTTTATGTGACGGCTAAACACCCTTATTTCAGAATTTGTGACGCATAGAATCTTAGATAATCGATCGAAAACGTGTCCAGCCAGCTTGGGGATATAAGTGTGATTTATGTGTGTATTTAGTTCCAAGAGGCTCTGATATCAGGAAGGGCTGCAACTTATTATGGTGCGCTATCGAGCTTAATTCCTTGTCGATGAAATGGAATGAATGAAAATGGCATAATTTTTATTTTTTATTTTTATTTTTACACTCACACCTATCATCTGGCTCAAAGTAAGTAGCCTAAGCACTTGTGTTATGGATTCTAGAAGACGGGCATATTTTTAATATAATCATGTATATAAATGTTGAAAATATACTACATAAATATGACTCGGAAACAAACATTTGTGGTCATTACAAAGCTTGCCCCTACCAGGATTCGAACCCGGGACCTCTTGGCCAATACCCTGCAATCTGAACATTCGACCAAAGCAGCCGTACTTACCTCCGTCATTCTGATACATGCATTTTTATAGGTACTTCTATGAATTCATCGTTATATTAACAGAGAGCCGCCCATTGTCGACAAGGCTCCAAGGGAGCCCCAACTTTATTAGTCCTACGCAGCTCGCATCCATCGGTTTTAGTTAATTAGTTTTAATTTATTCAATCTTATTATTTAGCTTTTAAACAGACCTTAGAGATGGTATTTCGTCACCAAAACCTACAAACCTCTAGCGCGTCCAGCACAATCCAGAATTTATATAGATCTCGGGGTTGGTATTTTATCACCACTAGACATTATACTAAGTAGGAGTTGATCAGTCACACCACATCTATTTGCTTCGCTTGGCTTCAAGAAGTTAATGGAAATGAAATTTCCCTAATTTCAGATCCCCTATGGTGACAAAAGAAAACAAACAATGTAACTCGACTTGTATACATTTATTTATAATTTCACATTTAAACATTAAGCTATGTCATATATCTATACAATTAACATGAACTATTAAATAAGTTTCTATATAATTAGAACTAACAACATAAAATTCATCATATTACGAAAATTAATTGAATCGATAAAGCTTTAAGCTAAAAATTACTATCGAAAATCGTTTATAGTATTAACATATTAATAAATTCTACATTATATAAATACATATTGATTAATAAAAAAGAAGATTACTAAACACCATATATTTTTACAAATTAACATAATAATTATGTATATTTTGGCACTCTTATCGAACGTAACTTATGTAGCAAATTTCGTAAAAATTAATGTTACTTAAAATCGTTGCATAAGTAAGTTATAAAATGTAAATTCCCAAAGACTTGGCCTCAAAATGTGTGTCAAAGTAGGATGAATTCCACATTGGACAAATTCTACTGTTTCTATATTCAATTCTGTAAATTTGAATATACCGGGTTATTTGTAAAACGTCAAAAACCTCTCAGGAGTACCTAGATCCTATATCTATCATCATAAGCAACAATGTTTGTTCTTATGACTTTTGATAATTCGTAAGATTTTACTTTCATACAAAAATAAATACTAATTTAATTTATCACTCTAAAGTCAATAACTCTACGTACACGTACTTGCATCGGCATTAGGCAGCGCGCGGGCCTAGCGTAGCGTCGTCCTTTCGTTTATGAATGAAACATAGACGTATCGGTCACGACAATACAATAAAAACTTAAAAATTAATTTTGTGATACATTAAAACTCATAAAACAAACGTTGTTGTTTATGATGTTAGCTATCTAATCATGGGAGGTTTTTAATGTTTAAAAAATAACCCTGTATAGGAAAACACTCAACGCTTTTATAATATGGTGACATTTATTTCGGTTTCAGAATTATATTTGCCACCTACAGTACCCTAAAACGTCTCAGATGTCACTTGGCACCTGAATAAAATTATGGTAGCGTGAGAAGGTTATTTCAGTTCTTTGAATACTTTCTGCAACATTACTGAATATGAACTTTACTTGAAAGAGAATCCGTACAAGGTGGAATTTGTAACAAAATGAGAATCTCAATTTTTGAACATTCTTCATAAAGCGAAACTGCACAAAATGTAACTTACTAGACGTCAATATAGTAATATAAAAAATATGCTTTCTAAATTATCATAGAACAAAACGTGGTAATATGATATTGTTCTAACATATATACGTATATTGTATTACCGTTACATATGGTTATAACGAATAAAGTTTACAAATCAATTCAAGGACTTCACAAAAATTATTCCTAAGTGCTTTAAATTTTACTGTGCATAATATTTAGGTTTTAAAGCGAATGTGTGACGCTCTTGCACACAGAGCTTAGTACTCCATTTACACTAATAACATTCCAAGCTGAAGTTTAAAAATATCTATAAATTGTAAAATAATTCAGTTTTGTTGGAAGATCTGCAACTGTAGGTAGGTCACAGATCAGCGACCATTGTCAGTGCTGTAAGATTGTTTTAACTGTCCAACGGTGTTGATGGTTTTGCCAGTGGGTTGATAATGAAAAGAGAAAATGTTAAAATAAGTCACTCTGTACTAATTGGTGCTCTAGTGGAAAAGTTTAACACATTGTGGCAACCGACATTCATAAAAGTCAAACATTTAGTTGGCTTAACATAATTAATTTAAGATACAATGTTATGAATAAAGACGTTGATTCTATACACGTCTAAAAATAATAATTTTATAATGCATAATTATATCTATTATATCACTCCATTATCTGAATAAATTTGACAAAAGTTATACATATATTTCGTTTTAAATATTTTTTGACTATGCTAATATTAATGACGGTTTGTAAGTGCGAGTACACATTGATAATATTTCAATAAAATTTTACTATATTTATTAATACTGGGCTGAGCTAATGTGTCAGTAAAATATCAAAGTTTCACGACTGAGCAATAGTTGTGCTCAACTGTAAGGAAATGAAAAGAGGCAGATTGCTGTAAAGACAAGATAATGATTTCAATTCTTACGCATTTTTTAAATTAGGTAACTTTTTCGTATCACAGACATTTCCATTTAATTTAATTAAAATTTGCCGTCAAAAATATTAAATAGTATACAACATAAATTTCGTTGTATCTATAGAAAAGAAACTAATCAGCATGCATTATAATAATATTATTATAAGTACCTATATACATTTAGATGTCGTTGCAAAGATTTAGAAAAGAAAATCGGCCGTTTAATTTTAACGGTTGTTAAAGTTCTACAAGATTACGTACAGAGATTGGAGCTGAGTGACTACAATAAAAGCTCCATACTTTAAATACAGTTCATACAGTGCGTCTTATTTATCTTGGCAGGCGACGAAAATTGGAACTACAATTTACATATAGATTTTGACATTTATGACAATCTTTGTTCTTCACTAGCGACAGCACCAACTGCCAAGAGAAATCAGTAACACTGTAGAGTCAATCATCAAGATACTTTGTAATAAGAGTTATATATCTATGGTATAAATATCATGTGGCTGTACTTATTTATAAATAAAAAAATCCAGCTACTACGCTTGATTGATTTATTTATTATTTATAAATTGTCCATAACTTTTGTTATGAAGAAGGACCAAGATGACGATAGGGCTAATTTTTCGTTACTCCAATAAAACGAATCAGTCTGAGAAACTATACACCCAATCAACATTAAATGTCACCCGCGTTTTGTACAAATAAAATAGACGAGAGCGCGTGTGCATTGCATCAGAAGAATGAAATTCACGTAGACATTGAAAAATCAGCCCTAGGGTTGGTTGTTAGTGGTAGAATGACAATAGTATAGATCAAATACAAAGGGCGATAAAGCAAAGAATGTCTCGAGCCAAAGGCGAGTGCGATAAATATGCGATCTGAGACGAGTTTCGTTATACATTGCTCGCTATTAATGCTGAGAAGAAGTAAAAGCTACTAATGCTGTTTAATAGCTAGCAATGTAGAACGAAACGCGTCTCAAACGCGAGTTCATCTGAACGGGGCCTGAGGCTTTCTTTTTTATCGCCCGAGGTAAGATTACCGTTTTATTTTACCCCCTGACCAGGTAGTGAGACTTTGAAAAGAAAAAAAGAAATTACTTTGAAAAGTCCACTTTATGGTCGGGTGTGAGATAAAATAAAATGATTCACTATTTTTATCTAAACGCATTAATTGTATATATCAAAATTACAATAACGCTGAAAAACAACGCTGATAACTGAATAAAAAAACACTGATTACTTCAATATTGAGGAACCTGAAGAACCTGCGTTAATAGATACAAAACAATGTTCCAAAAGCCCGCAGTCATTGGATTGCTGACCGAAATATATTACGTTGAGTAAATGTTCCTCAGCCACCATTACGCACTAGGCCTTCGTGGTGGTTATGGCCTATTTTTTCACCCATAAAGAAGGTCTGTGCCCCAGCAGTGGGTATAATAAAGGGCTGGAGATGAGTTCCTCAGTGCTTCGAAATACAGGGCAAGACGTCGGTCTCAGTTGCATCCGCTGTCGTCAACCATAATGTATCAAATCAATCTTAAACCAAATTATTTGAAAATAAAATTATTATGTCACATTTTTTCTGTGTAGTCATAATAGAAGCAAACTATTAGAAAATAAATAGACATTTTTGTATATTAAAATGTTATTAATCATCATATTGCACACTTACTATATATACATAATCATATTATATGTGACGCTGTACGGATTTTATAGTAGTACCTACCAGTCGGCTCTAAATAGAATTATTTTATTTTATCGCTATATTTGAAATACCTAATGAACTTTATTTCGAAAGATAATGGAATATTTATAATGGGACATTATGTCGCTACTATGAATGTACTATTGATGATCAAAACGAAAAGTCAAACTTCAAATTGGAAGTTCATGATGGTAACAAATCAATATAAGTTCTTACTTAGGATAAGTTAGATAGTCGCGTAGGTATAGTATTTAATACTTATTAATTAATAATTACACGTATTATAAATATTTTACATTAAATTACATACACGTTTATCGTAAGATTAAAGAGTTACAATAAATATAAAGGTGGGGATAAACGTTCAATATCATATACGTTAATATAATTAAAATTTGAATTGATACCTAATCACTTAAATATTTGAAATGGATTGAATTATCATATTGAATAAGTAACACACCGATTAAAGATGCAACAATTACCAATATAATTTTATTATGTACAATACATATTCAATTTACGCGACTTAATGGGTGAAATTTTATTGAAAGATTCTGCAGATAGAATAACGTAGTAGAATATATAGCATTTTTTTATTATTTTCTCTTATAATATTTACACGAGTACTACACAATTCAAACAAAAACAACTTTAATGACATTAGCTCGCGTGTATTTCTCAGGTAAGTACTTAGCATTGGTATAATTTCACACGACGTTTTATCACTTTACGCGATATAAGAATTAAAGTTGTTTTTAATTTATCTCAGATATTATTTTTTTCCCTTTTTCTGTGTCATTCTATTTTACTTTCTATCAATTCTATGACACCTAATAATGACCTATTACGGAGCTCCCTTATGCGTAGCTTACCTACAAACAACAACGCGAAGCGGCAACATACAGAAAACGGTAAATTGTGGCGGATCGTAACTACATCGGAGTGTTGCGCTAATATCGAAAGAATGAACGTCGAAACTATATGGCTGTTGTTATAATAGGGGTCGCAGATATATATTTTTCACTACTGTCGCGATTCGCGGAGTACAATATTCAACTATACAACATCAAGACATGAACATGCATTGGTAATTATGTAATCCAAAAAATAGTGTTATTCTGTGACTATAGGCACGTTTTCATAGGAGGATATAGACCACTGACCTGAAATATACAAGTATGTACTCGTATAATAGTGGTCAGTGATATAGACGAAAAATCTTCCTTTGTTTTAATTTTATTGTTGTCAAATCATTTGGGGTCAGCGGTAAATGTAAAAATTGGTAGATTATTACAGGAAGTGGTTACATTTTTTTTATTATAAATAAAAAGTGCATTAACTGAATGCACTTTTTATTTGTCATAATGGAATCAAAACGCAACCCAAAATTATATATTGCAAAATTAAATGTACTGTATATAAACAGCCATGACCTGAGAACAAAATGTCCGCGTACGAAACAAACATTTTGCCCCTATCAGGATTGGAACATAGGACCTTTTGGCCGATAGCCATTCTAGATGACCATTCGACCAAAACGGTCGGCAAACAAAGCAGCACACGAACCCTGAACATAATGTCTGATCCATTTTAATATGTGAACGCTGGAAAATTTACAAATTTAAACAATTCAAGCGGTTAATTCCAAGCAATGTCTTTTTAGTCACAGAATATCAGTTTCATAGACCTTATTTGTTGTGGCTACTATTTCTCCAGTGTTTCCGGAACTCAACATACTATCTTTTTCTACGGTTGCGGGCGTTTCCGAGTTATTCCTCTCGGTGTCGACGGCTAGATGAGTCATGCTCCCGGAAATATTGGCGGGAGCTAGATTCAAACTCATCTTGCTTAGCAAGTTGGACTCACTCCCGGTTTTCTTCAAATCTTGCTGCATAGGTAGGGGCATAGACGGCCCGGTCCTCTGTATCATTTGGAGCCGGGAATATTGCTCCTGAAGCGCTTTCTGCTTCTTCAGCAACTCCTGATGTCGATGTTCGAGTAGCAGTTGGCGGGACGGGTAATTGTCGTCGGTATCGCAATATTTTTGGGGGGACATCGGGGAGGTTGGCGAAGCGAGTGGAGAGCGCGAAGTCGTGCGAGGGGGCGGCGGAGGCGGAGCGCGGCGCGCGGCCAGCGCCAGCAGCTCTGGATGGCGCTCGGGCACGGGCGGCTTCGGTGGGTGCTGCCCGCGCGCGCGCACCGGGGGAGACGCGTCGGTGTCGCTTCCGCTTGGGTAGGAATGCAGCCGTCTCAGAGGTCCATCTCTCGACGCGGGCGTAGGCCTCGAAAACGTCTGCAGCTCGTCGAGTAATGCGTCTAGTGCGTTTTCTGGCTTCAAATCCTGCCCCCTGTTGGGGCAGGGCCGGCTTCCTGTGCAGTTGGGGGTACCCTGCATGCCAAACCACGTATTTTTTAGATGTTCCCACTGTAGACTTGCCATGGGAACGATGTTGCGACTATGACTGTTTTAAGTTATACATATTAAAACAGTCGTAGTCGCAACAACAACAGTGTCACAACAGCGTAGCGTTTTTAATGATATTTTTAACACAACAATAACGAACTATATTTGAACATTTATTTATAAAAAAAAACCAGAGGCCAATTATTGTTTGCACTGTAATCAAACATGCAGAAAATAATTATATGAACAAAACTATAAAATTGATTCCGGGTTAATTTATGATTGAAAACAAATGCAATTAATTATAATTAATAATGATTTCAGTACAAATAATAGAAAAATGAAATGTAGAATATTTCCCTATAATTCTGTGTGATGTTAATAGGCATATTATGAGTGGGTGTAAAATTTTGAATGTGCTACCTAATCATTTCTATCATGTTTTTGTCATTTCTGTTAATATAATAAAACTATTATCAATTTTATTATTTAGTGTTTTTGAATAGAATATTACATACATACTTTTAATAATAATTAGGCACTGTCTACGTAAGGAAGGAAAGCTAATGTCAAAGTGACATTTTTACAAATTCTAATCTAAACAAAGCTCAAGTGAATGCAGAATCTACTTTATTGCAATGTCTTGAATTGTACACTCGTTAATTCGTGACTGATATTCTAAAGACTAAAAGATAACTAATCAAACTTTACTAAAGCATCCGGGGCCATCGGCTGCTTATAAGTAATGAACGAATTAGTGAAATTTTACCGTGATCCAATACACGCGTAGGACAGCCAATTTGAATGTAAATGTATTATGTATTGCTTGTGTTCCTGTGGTTTATGACTAATGTGTAGTGTTCGAATGATCGATGATGCATGAAACATGCTCTTCCATACTGCACATTGCACTTTCAGAAAAAGAAAACCCAACAAGAGAGATTTTGTCTTAGTTAATCGGAGAGATTGAAAGTTTTTTTCTCTAATCAGAATATTAATTATTACAATAATAATATATATTCTGTTGTTGGACTAGATATTATTATAGTAAGCTCTCAATATCACCAGATAAAATTGGACGTTCGCAGTAAATCCAAACAAAACAAATTAGATTTGCTATTTTTAAAATAAAAATCTTCTGGCTCATATTTATGGCAAGTTAGGTTGGACCCAGAAAATGTAGGGATTCAAGCTTTTCTTGAGTCCGTTATTATGTAATAAACAGAAGTGATTTGTGTAAAGTGAATTGCTGTCTAATGTTGTAGTTCCTTTTTGCTTAACTATTCGTCCACTTAAAAGCGATCAAAATATTCTCGATTCGGTAATAGTAGCCTATTGTGAAATTCTTAAGAAGATTACGACCATCACGTCTTGTTAGAGGCTAAATTTTTCCTGAGCGTTTCTTTGACGACAGTGTTTTGTTTCACAATAGCTGTACTCGCTCAAGTTTAATTGGATGCAGTAAAGAAGTGCATGCGCGCATGAATTCGACTGACAAGCACAATGTTAATACCAGAACACGCAGGTTTCAGTAGTGTACTCGTGGGTGGGAAATACGCTGCAACAAAAACAGAAAAAGGCAAATGCAAACCATTACAAAGCCACTAACGTGCTAGTTAATAAAAACTAACATCAGTCATCACTAATACTAAGGTAAAATCTGAACCTAACCAAATCAGATTTCTGCAATTTGAAGGATATGCATTATCTAAGTCTACTATTACAGTAGCGTTTGTGCTCTTTAACTTCCCTAATAGCACGGAGTGTAGATAACTCATGTTCCATGACGGTAATAACAATATCCGAACAATTAATCAACTACTTAATGCTAAACACAAAATGAAATTTAAATCATTTGGAAGTTGAAGCGCACAAGCGAGTTCTAGCTTGTGTGTAATTTTGGGTAAGAAAGGTTTGTATTTTTATGCAAAAATAGGCGAACATCTTGAAAACAACGGGTAATAGGTAAAATGTAAAATGTTTCTGCGCTCTGTTCACTTTAAGGTAAATTTATACTTCGAATATTTCACAACAGGGCCTGTTTCACAATCGACAAGTAAGTTCTAAGTAGCTTACTTCGCAGATCATTTGACAGTTGTAATATGAACTAAATGTCAATTGAAGTGCAAAGTAAGCTACTTCGAACTTACTTGTCGATTGTAAAACGGGCCCTAAACAAGTAAGTAAGTACTATAATAATTATGTATACGAAAATATAAAACTGATTGCAGCTCAATATTTGTGCTACTGTCACAAACATTCAGTAGTTCGCCGATTTTCCATATTTTTGTAAGAAGAAATATGGTAAAAGAAAAGATTTTAGGGTATTCGTGAAAAACAGTAGCAATTAAAACTGATTTTGAAATGACCTTCAACTGAGAGGAAATTAATTGTAGTACACTGACGCTGCACTTACTACTGACTGTTCGTACTTCAGCGTAGGTATTGTGATAATTAAATCTTAAAGGAAATGTAGTAACTATTTATACAACTGCCCTTCAAATAAGAGCCATAATACAAAATGAATTGCATCTGTGTTATCTGACAATACAACGACCCTCAACAGGGGAACAGGCAAGGGGCAGCTGGATCACAAAGTTTTCTCCGGACTTAGCTGCCCTCTCAAATTAGATGCCGTGTCGTGACGGCAGAGTAGAATACAATGGTCACCACCCCCATCTCTCCCGTGGGTGTCGTACAAAGCGACTAAGGATAAATCTAGCAATATACTGCGATTGATGTGCCCGATAGATGGCAATAGGCTCGCCACCTATTACATGGGACCTAGCTAAATTGGCGATAAGTAGGTGTTGATTCGCCCTTAGGGGATATAGGCGAGATTTATGTATGTATGTGTGTCAAATTAAATTTTTACTTTCCCTCAAGAGAAGAGGAAAACTGTAATCTCGTGACAGTTTAAAAATATTAATTAGGTAAAGAAGGTCATAAAACTGTGGAATTATTGTGTTAGGCCAGCCAGAACGTTTCTCTTGGCTTGCCGAGTGGTAATATTTTTTTATAATATTCATTAATAATATTCAAATCGATAAATAATAAGGAAATGCATTGCGACTGTTTTTCAGGGTTCAGTGAATAGAAATTAAAGCATCGTGGCCGCCCATGAGATTTACTAGTTTTTCAAAACTTTAAGTATGCAGTGAAGTTTATTTATTTCCCAGGTTATATTAATTTCTTTAGACCTCTCTGTTTAATAACTTGAGAACAACAGCGAGTCTTTATTAACAGTCTCTGGCTGGTTCACATCACCCAGAAACGGCGTTATGGAAAAGTAGATATTCCGACGTTAAGTCACCCCCGGATAAATTAGATGTTTACCTTGGTAGGTGTTGAATTACAATTTTTGTCTTAGTGTTTAGTCTAAGCAATGACTAGAATCTAAACCTAGATGCACTGCACAAAGACGGTTTCGTTATTTAATTTGTTAAATTTGGTAGGCATATTCGATGACTTTTGGTTTTGTTGTGACGAATATAATCAAAATTACTGTAACAAAAACTAATATATTTTTATCGGAGCAATGTTACGTAATGTGTATTTTAGATTCAAGCCAAAGTAATAAGCCCCGTGCTAATTTCGCTGTTAATGTAATTATCATGCAAATGCTATAAAAAACATAGATCGAGACTTCATCGAGTCATCGGTCAATTTAATAGTGCAGCATTCCAAAAAATACTACTGCTTCCAGGTTTACTAAAAGGGCAGAGGCCATTGGTTAGAAAGCAACTTGGTGTGCAATTAACAGTAAGCCATGTTTGAACAAACTAAACATTTCTCAATTAATTTTTGATAATTTTTGATATGGTGATAAGATTGAAAATCAATTAAGAAAACGATTAGTTTTATAAGACTTGGCGGGCTGTTGACTGGACTGGGTTATCGCCTATAATGGATAAACAACAAGCTACGGCTGCCAGTGTGCCAGTTGCAGTGACAATTACTGGCCAGTATGTGTTTGGCGTTTAAAACAACATCTTTTATAGGACTTGGTCATCGCGTTGGAATTCGTCATAATTTGGTACCTGTATGTTGCACCGATCATACTTTGTCTTCGCATTATGATAGCCGTAATTAATTTTATTTTTGTACATGGAGATGGTCACGGCCCTTTTATTTGTACTTTCATTTGAGATATTTCAGAAAACTAGTTGCGCTCGCCACTTCAATTATTTTGTTACATTTAATTTTATCTACATATTAATAGTTATCAAGTGTGTGACTGTGTCGTACATACTTACCAAGTAGTAAGATAATTTAATACGTTTCAAAAGGGGACAGCGCTCTATCGTTTCAATTACTCAACAAGATTTAAGTTAAATAAAACTATTCAATAAATAGTTTAAAGCTTGTGTCGGCAAATATTAAAATAATTGAAGGGGCATCGCACGAGCTGTAATATCCCTCTGAATAAGCCAGTAGGTCACCAGATCATTCCGACTCAAGTTTTCTAAAAAGATAAAATAACAATTTACGACTGTATGCCACGTCGTGTTTCTGAATTTAATTCAAAATGTATGCTTTGGTCACCAAGGATCGTAATGAAATGGTGACTTCATGCATAATTTAGAGTGCTCACTTGATTCTTGCGGTTTAAAATCTCCTAATCGCAGCAGTACCCATCTGTTTATTCTCTCAAAATAACAATAAGGGTTTAAAGTGAGTTTATTGTGAGCACATGAGTAATTATAGAACATGGCATAAATTAATATGAATTAATCTGTAAGGAGGGATTTTCCGTGAAATGGGGATAACAAATGTACGTACTGTGAGTGCGATAAGAAAATTTTAAATCTGATACTAAATCCAAAATATTATTTTTCTTTGGATCCAATATTCGCATCATAACATAGCTATTGTTACCGTTAGATTCCAAAAATATTTTTATTGTCATAGTTGAAGTATAATAAATATTAAGCCACTTTCATTATAACTAATGAAAAAACGTGAGAACATTATTTTTGGCAAAATCATAGATACTTTATGGCATCCAAAGATAACTTAAGCTTTAAGAGGCGCATTATATATTCGTTTATAAGTTTTTAAAATATTACCGAGTAATTTAGAAAATTAAAAAAAAGAGTATAAGTAATTAAAGAGTAATTTAAGATGAATCCAGACCTTTTCCCAAGACTTATATTGTTAGTTTAGCGATAAGAAGTGTGTTAATTATTGTGTATACCATTAAAATGTAAGATGAAGAGATTATAAAATTGTGTCTTAAGGTAGTGTTTCGTATCTGCCTGTTATATCTTGACATCATTATAGTATAGGTAAATGAAACATAAGTCTACACAATCAATTGTAGTGATTAAGAATTCTAAGCAAAATCTAATCTCACAAACCAAATCGAACCCTTGTTTGACGAGTCAATGAACATTAAAACACATTTTTGGGCGAAAGTGGGTACTATGTGAATACGGTGCAGAAGCTGTCAAAAAACTCCTTCGTTTCTGTATCCTTTGAAGAAAGAGATATTTTGGATGTATCAATAGCGGCTCTCTCTCCGTTCATCGGTCTCGCGGTCTCGACATTTTATTTTATTTTAGACAGGGAAGTTCTTGCCCTTCATCTCACCTGTTGGTAAGTAACGATAAGAGCCAAAAATGGAATCGAGCTTCAACTGGAACCCTCAACCACAGAGGGATTTGAAATAAGTCCTATCACATACCAAACCGAGTAAAAATTCGTAGGGTACAAATCCGATCAAATCCTGGGGATCAAATCCGATCAAATCCTGGGGATCAAATCCGAGACCTCTGGATCTTAATTTTTTTTAAATGTTAGACAGGGAAGCTCTTGCCCTTTGTCTCACCTGATGGTAAGTGAGCTTCACCTGGAACCCTCAACCACAGAGGGGCTGGCTATCTTATCACACATTGTCGGAACACAATAATGCTGTTAACATTATTATTATGGCGACAGGTTTTGATAAGAAGGTGGTAGCTAGCCAGGCGGACTTGAAAGAAGCCCTACCACCAACCAAACCGAGCACAAATTTGTACCCCCCGGGGATCGAACCCAAGACAAGTCTGGATCTTCATTAATTCCGGTGGGCGAATCACTAGACCACGGATGCGGATATGGGCCGTTCCGTCTCTCTTATATACATTCATTGGCTTGATGACGTCTCACTAGGAAATAAAACATACAGCGCTGATCCCAGATAAACTGGGAACATGGCAGTAAGATGGAGAACAACAATACCGGCAAGGAGTGGACCGTAATAGAGCCTTTCTGCTTGCGTTTGTGTAAACCAAGCAAAGTTCGTTAAGGTCGGTCATTGGATTCGTGACCAAAAATATATTATCTTGAGTTCCTCGGTGCTTAGGAAGGCACGTGAATGCGTTGGTCTCGGCTGCATCTACAGTCGTTAACGCACTGAGCCAGCACGATGGGTTATGGCCCATTCCTCCTATATTCGTCCATCCATAGGGAAGGCCTAGGCTCCAACAGTGGGGATATTAAAGGGCAGGTGATGATAAATAGTGGCAAGAATATACATAGCAGCTTCAGGAATATACTGCTACTAATGCATCCTAACGTTTTCATAAGGTTTTATACAGTTTCATGTATACCATCTTATATGAAGCTTGCCGTCATTGAACAAAACTCAAGGTACATAACTGCTTGGAGCGAAGGGCAGATGCTGACTGATTCTATTCCTTTACCTTACTACTGCCTCGGACAAAGTGGTTAGGTTTATTCAACTCGATAATGATTCTAGGAAATGGTATTGCAATAGATTTGCATGAGAAATTATAATGGAAAATCGTAGCAGAAAGTTAAGTAGCAATTTAGAGATAGGAAACAATTTTTTATGCTAGACGGGGAAGATTCAACTGTGTAGCCAGCCCCTTTGTGGTTGAGGCTTTCAACCACAAAGGGGCTGGCTACACTTTTTTTCAGAACACAATAAGTGGTAAGACGATAGCCTATCGAAAGTGGCCGAACCAGACATGATGCCTTGGTGAAGTGAAGTTTCAACCTCAAAGATAAATCGAGATCCTTCTATAGGCTCTTCTACAGGGATGGTGCATTTACAGTTAAATCCGTGAAATAAAATTGTTCTCATATTGTATTCAGTGGGTATTTTGTAAAGAGTGTTAGTAATAGCTACGTGATATGGTAAACTGAGATCAAGTTTTGATGTGGATTGATTGTAAAAGTAAGTGATGCGTTATTTTGTGTATGTTTTATCGATTAGTTGTGTAGGTAAACATGACTATGTTTGTATCATTGAACCCTAGCTTGTAATAAATAGAATAATATAGTGTATGGATTCACCTTAAGAAGTTAAGACTGAACAACAAAATATAATTGTGAATTCATAATGATTGACTGATGAGGACAATCTAAAGCTAAAGTTAAATATTTAATTGTAATATTTTCAGATGCCTTAATGGAGTTATCCTAATCAATTGATATTATATTTAAGTATATATATTGAAGTTTAAATTCAATATATGTATTAAATTTAAATGTATTAAAGATAATACAAAGAGAATTATAAAAACATGTATGTATTGAAGTTGTTACCACGCTTAAATCTGTATGTTTTTGCCAGACTGACTGAGATGACTCTATGTTGTGATTGCAAATAACACAATTTAGCAGAACCGATAAATATCTAAAACGATTATACAAGACGTGCTTAAAGCAGTCTGTTGAAAATAAGATGAATTACACATTAATATTCTATGAACTTCACCCATTTTTTAT
Organism: Cataclysta lemnata; assembly: GCA_963931975.1. NCBI lineage: Eukaryota > Metazoa > Arthropoda > Insecta > Lepidoptera > Crambidae > Cataclysta > Cataclysta lemnata. The sequence goes on from OZ008338.1 coordinate 13,248,937, forward strand.
AATAATATAGGAATCGAATGTATTTTTGGTGATCAAAACAAATATAATTATGGCACCTGAGACGTGCGGCAATTATGTTTTGGGACGTATTCAAACTTAAAAATGCTATAAATTAGACACATAACACATATTAATAAGTAGTATTAAGAAGTATTCAAAGTGCATTTTTTATAGAATAAGGCAGTAACAACTTCAGTGCTAGTTTCATAATAAAGTGGAATATATACTTAACTTTAGCTTTACAGATTATGACATGATCTAATGATAGACCAGCTGTGAGTAACTCGACGTGGCACACAATTTTCTGTGGCACATTATTATAATATGAGCTGGCAGATATAAAAGTAGATAAACGATCGATAAATAAATTCAGACGCACACAGACCAGATAAAAATATTTTTACATTAAATGTCTCTAAATAATGTATTAATTATTTCTATATAATAGGAAATATAAAGGTCTGTACTTCTTCATCTGCTATAAACATTTTTTATTTATTTGAAGTGTATGATACAATGGATCCAATGAAAAATGTAGTGAGGAATAAAATAATGGGCAGTTGCGAGATTTTGAAATATGTAAGCATGCGTACATATCGATCGACACTTCCAATATTGTAAGGAAAAATTTTATGAAAAACTTATGTCTTGAATAAAAAGATGAAGGAAATTTTATAAAAACTTTTTCATACCTTTTGACGGAAAGGGCCGATACACATCAATTATGGAACCGAAAAATTGAATGATTAGTCCAATATTTGGCATTGGTGTAAAATTATAGCTGTATTTAAAGTACTTGAATAAAAATGTATAAGAAAAAAACATAGGGGTACGAATTGAGTAACCTCCTCCGTTTTTTTGTCGGTTAAAAATAAAAATACCTGAGACAGCAATCTGAATGTCTGTCAGATCAGAGACCAGTATCATACTTCGGTCCACTGGTAGATTTTCACAGAGAATTAGAAATTGAAATTTACGCCAGATTGGTACATATATTTTACATTACTGTTTAGAGATTAGATTATTAATATTGGTACATATGTTTAGAGGTAGCCAATTAATAAGTGTTAAATATTTCCAGTGTATTCCTGGATACAATGGCTGTAAATAAAATAAAAAAATTCAATGTGTATTTTAGGATGTCTTTAAGCTTGATTCCTTTTTGATACATGTCGGCCCCAAAAGTCGTTATTGATTCACATTATTGCAAAAGTATCGTGTAGAAAGTGCACACACATGCCTACATAAAGTGACAATCACATGCTTTTAATGTTCAATTCCCAGAAGTTTCAATTTAATATTATATTAAAATGGACTTTGTTCTTAGAACGTAAAAAAATATCGCTATATTTTATTGTAATCAAAAATATATTCTGTTTTGTTGTCTTAAGAAATTACTCTATATACTTAGGATACGAATCAAAAATTAAGGGAATTACGTAAAAACGAATAAAATATTAGCAATTCTTATTATTTCTATTAGATCCATAAAGTAACAGCAAAATAATTTTAACTCGATTTTCACTAATTGAAATTGTATGTACATAACTCTTTATGTGTGTCTCTTATTGTATCAAGAGTTTTCAGGAGTGAGTCGGCAAAAGTTATGGTTATATAAGTTTGAAACTTCTGGGAAAATACTTTTGTGAAAAACATGAAATAAAGAATCCAAAATTAAATATAAGAAAAAGTTATGATTAAATAGTACGTGAAAAAAAAAATAAACATAAAAGAGTAGTAGTGAAAAAAATATTACTCGGTCAGTACAACAGCCTCTTTGAAGTTATTGCTAAACCTCCAGGCGAACTGACCGAGGGGAAGAAAAATAATATTCTGTTAATACATTGTGAAAATACAATTAAAATAATTAGTTTTTTAATACACTTTATAGGTTTTCCTCGTTGATTATACAATAGTTGTTCTATGACATGGTGAAAGGCAACGTCAACAATGCGCGGCGCTTAGAGTCTTGGTGTTTGTTGCTATTATCAGTCAATAATAGAAACATCCGTGTCCTCCGTTTTAGACAAAGTTGTACAAGAAAAAAAATCATTTCATGCTACACCCATTATGCCTATATTTACCATTTAGCAGATGGCGTTAAGTTACTAACAAATATTGCTTATATGAATATTACCTATACATACCTACATAAATAACAACTCGTGGACAAATTGGGATGACGCAAATATTTTTCTCTTACCTGAACTCGAGCTCGAGGACCAGTAGAGTCCTGGGCCAGCGAGTATTGGCACCTTGACCTGTCCGGAGGTCATATTATGACAAATTATTGACATTATGACATCTTAACATAAGTTATCCAATTCGTGCGCAGGCGCAATGGTGATGTAGCCAATCACGGTTGCAGTACCTATTATTGTCATGAATCCCTCCTACCTATTGTACTGAAACCCTAAATAAAATGAGTAACATAATTTTTAAAAGTACCTTTTATACCTATTCGCTGTTATAATTTTTTATAAATCAAAGAACCTTGTATTCTGTTTCCATATTTTTGCCGCACTCTGTCTTAATTTCAAAATTGGAATATAATAACGTTTTTTTATTTTTTTATATTATGTCTTGTGATAAATAATTCATGTTTAGTTCTATTGCTTCTCGAACATTTTTATTTGATGTGGCAAATAATAACGATGTCAATCACCTGTCAATTTATTGTATCAATATTTTGTCAGTGAATAAATACTTGTATTATTATAAAAATATCTTCTTCTCCCTGCCCTCTTCCCAGTCTATCAGGGGTCGGCGGAGTATGTTTCCCCTTCCATTCATATCGGTCAGACGTCATCAAGCCATCCACTCCCTTTTTATTCATTTCATCCATCACACCGTAAAGGTGTGTACTAGTGATGAATGAATGTATAGAAAAGAGACGGAACAGACCATGTCGAGAGACCGATCAACGGAGAGAGTGATTGGAATAACAACATTCCAATCCATACTGCTCAGGGTTTTGGCTTAGGTTTTACAGCCGGCCGCCTGCCTGACACCAACCCTCTTTGGGTATGCTGTTGTTGGTGGTTTGCTCTCCACCATTCGGGTGCCCCAAGGTGCTTCTTGGTCTACACCGGGCAGTCTCCCTTAGTCGATTTTACGATACCCATGGGATGAGTCGGGGCTGGCCTATTCTACGTTATTATTAATAAAAATAAAGAAATATTAAACCAGCGATGGACATCTCACGCCAATTTACGTTTATTCCTATCTGGATTCCCACTATCATGTCGGTGATTTATATGAGACTCATTGTGGATTACATAAGATTCTTAACTAAAAATAATAAAATATATGTTTCTGTAATCTCTCACAGATTATAGATGTAGAGGCAAATAATTTATTATTATGACTTAGACTTAGGACATACTCAAAGTGAAATTATAATCTTTACTATAAATCACTTCTTGATAAAATAGACACTAATCAAAAACGCTTTTCTTGGCAAAGTAAGTCTTCATGCCATACATTTTTATTTGGCAATGTTTCGAAGTATCATACAAGAATCATACAATTTCAGAAAATGCTCCGTCTAAGTGCAATTATCGGCTTTTCTTGTAGGCTACAGATTCACAATAAAAATATAACTCAATGATAATTTTATTAAGAAATATAAAAAAAAAATCAAATTCTGCTCGTAAATTTACCGTAAATTTGGTACCTCCATAATAAACTAGTATTTTTTTCGTTATTTTAATTTGCCACATTTTTTTAGTGATGTAATATATAACAAGAAACGGCTCACATAAACCCTTAAATTACGCACTATATCAACTTTCAAGTGCTACGTTTTGAGCATACAATACATTTTGCCATACCCTTGCGTGGATAGTGATATTTCTTTGAAGAAGAAATGGCATTTGAAATATGCAACTACGCCTTAAGGAAATCAATTTACTGGTACTATGCAAATTTAGATCGTGTCGATTTAAGTACTTTTTGACTAACATCATTCTTTATTACCTTTATTTGGTATATTTATTAGTTATTTAAATAAATCAATTTACCGAAATACTAAGTCTATTATAATATTTCAAAACGGTCTTGAAAAATTAAGTCACTGTGCCAGTACTTACGTGACTTACCTACTATATCAATAGACATTATCTATACTACTCAAAGACCCCAATCGTTACGTAGAAAATTAAAGCGTCTATTATTTTATGTGGTAAATTTTGTTGGTTGGACCAAAAGAACGACCAACGGGAATAATTATAGAAATAATTGTATCATTGCCATTCAAGGTAACGGAAGAATTATTAGGTCAATTAAGGTCAAAATGATTTATGGTGAGCCCTTACAAAATTTGCGTATACATAAAATCTCCATATCGATCTAGGTACAATTTTCTAATACTAGCTCAATTATTCGTTCATTGTGTCTGAGTGCTATTACAAGAGTGTGGTAATAAAATTATTTTTTTATTATTTTGTGTAGGTGTTGAAACACTTCTGTCTATCCCACGGGGGTTGTGTTATTTTTTTTATTGTATCAATGTGTGTAAAGTAACCAAAATCGCGATTGTGTAATGGATTAACAAATGTGTTTTTTTTATTTATAACAATCGAGTATTTTTGGACTACCATCTATTATTACTTTATTTTTAAGTAATAGAAATTGAAGATAATTTTTATTACTTAGATAAGTACTTATATTTTAATAAAATACTTATTTAATTTTTATTACTAAAATAAACTAATACACGTTTTTTTAGTTTTACTTGAATATTTATTTGTGTAACAACTAATCTTAAAAAAATTGCTTTGTAGTCGATTTTAGTTATGTGTACAATGTTTAATAGTTTTTAAACATTGTAAACAAACTAAAAATAAAATACATCTAAAAGAATCGATTATTAATGAGTAACAATTGATGAAACTTTTACCTCTCCCGTGTTGGATGTAAAAATATCTCTAATTTTTATTTAAATCTAGAACTACATTACAGGTGCATAGAAAAATATGCATCTAATCTTTTGCAAAATCATCGTAGCTTTAACTTATGTACTTGACTATCTATTCTATATCTATATTAAAATAAAACTATGATATTAAAATAGCTATAATTACCTTATCTAAGAAAAATATTTAATACATATATATTTTATATTGTGTACTTTTATTTTAAATACTTTGTGTAAGCCAAGGCTTTAGATATTATGAAAAAGCTGATTGGTATTTCGTTTAAACTATAATATGATTCTTAAATAGACGATACTAGCAAGCAAAATCAATCATATTATGATAACTACAATTTATTCTAAGCTAGCCTCCATGCTCTTGCTTGTTTTAGCTACTGGTTTTGGTAGCGGATATAAGATGTAACATGTCGGTTATATGAAAATTATATGTGCGACAGACTTTGTTCCACTATATTTATTACAGAATAGTTGTAAATGGAGGATTAAGGTTCATCACACAGACACCAGAACCCTGGACCTCTTGACTGCTATGCCACCTTTCGACCAAGCTGGCGTCAAATTGCAATTATTGGTATTTCATGTGCACTTATGTGCCATTTTTTACAGGGGTATTTTGCAATACCTCGAATGTGGTATCACCTTACTCGATAATATTTATAGAAGTAGAAAAAACGCGTCCTAGGAGCATCAATCAATAGCCAATTTCTGTATAACTGAAAATAAAGTCCGTTGTTCGAGTTCATATTATTAATGTTACATTATGTTTGTTAACCGTCATCAATGAAAGGTGTCTTTCTTTAATGAAATATTTTCTTGTAGATCTGAAATTCAAAATTGCTGTTTTATAAATAGTCCAAATTATAGGAATTTGTGGTTGATATCGATTTTTCGAGGCTTTATTTTGTATTTTATTGCTCATAATTTTCTTAAGAACACTTACATTACTACAGCATTGTAATAGCACTTGACATAAACAAATAAAATAGCTTCGATTATACCAGTTATTATTATATTAAAAGTTAATTTGTAGCCTTGGTAATCTTTGTAATCGTGAAAATTGTAATACCTAGAAGTTAGTAATTTCAAAATGAATTCGTTTCATGTTATATAGACGTAAGCCAGGAAGACAGAGTGAGACGAAATTTTATGCTCGTATAATATAAATTTTGATGCCAATTTTGTTCCAAAGTGTTGTTGTGTCATAGTGAAACAATGTTATTTCGTTATGACCATTGAAAATTTTGTTGCCAATCACATACAGAATACACAGCACACAAATAATAATTATGAAATAACCAAATTTTAAGTAAAAAGCGTATATTTTTTGTGAAGCTGTAACAAAAAAAGAAAAAATCGAAGAAGGTATGATAGAATTTAATAACATGCCTAGGTTTAAATAAAGTGGGGGCAGTACATGCTTGTTTAAACTAAGGAAGCTTCAATTGTAGTATTAATTATAGGGCGTGGGGTCAACTAAATCAAAACGTGTCAAAGGCGGACAGGGTCGCAAAAAAAAAAAAATAAACACTTCGTTACTGAAGTGTTAACCAAAAAAAAGTTTAGGCAAAACTGTGTACAATTGTTAACAGTTTTTCCTAAAAATAAATTCTTATCCATTTTCTCTAATGAGCTGTGAATACTGATTTTTTATAATTTAAGACATTGTTAAATGTCTGTGACCAAGGAAGAAAACACAAAGTTTTTAGACAAACACTCGTAAAGGAGATAAATATAATTTACAAAAATCCAGGACCTTTGTTGTAATGGAATGTACACCTGTTAAGTTAACCCGCTAAAGCTACCTGTTAAATTTGATAATAAATAAGATTTTCACATCTTCTAACATTTACAATTTAATAAAAGATTACTGGCTTCTCTCTCTATATTATAATGTTATTAAACTAAGAAATACGAGTATATAGCAAAACCAAAAACTTTTAGAAGTAATTTTTATTCAACGGTGTAAGTTTAAGCTCGGTGATAATTTTTCAGTCGCTTATAGCCAGTTCGTTCAGAAAATCCCAAAACTAATGCCTTTAATAATTATTATGTCTCCTAAGTTTGCGCTATAATTTACTTTAAATCATAAATGTACATTATTAGCTTGTGAATTGTTTAGACAATGAGTATTTTCCTATATATTTTTTGGAAATGGAATGCCTTGTTTTTTTAAACCTTGTACAAAGTGTAAACAGAAGAAAAATATTGTACAGGCATTAAAATTAGGATTGCGGGTGCATTCATTATAGATTATTTATTTATTATTATTTTCAATCGAAATATTGGAGATATTTTAGAATTGGAGATACAGTTCATTTGAACCGTTTTGCATTTAATTTAGATTGTAAAAGATATTGTCACATAAAGGCCAAGTTACATTATTAGGGTAAATTATATGTTTTCTTCCTTGAATTCACAGTATTGTATTTGGGTGTAACTAATTAATTATCCAGTATTCATCTAACAAAGGGAATTTTCTTTATGTTATTTGATATGTTTTTGTCAGTCTGACCTTAAAACAGCTACATCGGATACACTTGGCCTATTATATCTTTTGTTACAAATGAATAATAAGTTAAACATAATACGGTAAATTTCTGAATAAATAGTAGGCCTATTCGCTAACTTATTTTGACAGTTGAAAGTGATGATCACCGAACTATTTACTTATCCATTACTGTTTTCACAGGACAAGTGTCACAATAGCGTTATAGTAAAGTATAGGCCTACAGGACGGTAATAAATAAGCCACGTAGGTGTATACTAATATACCTATATTAATACGTCGTTTCATATATAGTTATGTCCATAAAACACTTCTTGACGAAATTTTCTTTTAATATGAAATAAAATCATGTAATTGGTTTACCGAAAAGACTTATTTACAGCTTGTATTTGTTTAAATAATTGTTTTTCCGTAAGATTTATATCGACTATTATAGTAATTTTACCTGTAAAAGTTATTGACGACTTCATACTTTATTTACTGACACTTGATACTGATTTCTATTATTTAGGTTTGTTGCATCATCGATATTTTTTATATACATAAGTTAAGTAAATGTTTGATACTATATTTGCAATTGGTTGTAACAGAAATTTATTTAACATTTTATAATTTGTTTTTATCTACAATTATTTAATTGATAGTTATCAATTCGCAAAGTGTAACCGATGAGCCGAATTCTCATAACTCCTTTGTTAGCAAAAATACCTAAAACACCTAATTTTTGTCTCAAAAGACAAAACTGATTTTAATTTAAAATTAACCTGGCATACGTTTTAATTAAGGTAGTAAATATAGCTACCTAACATTGATAAAAAAAAATTGTTTGAATAATTATCATTTATGGCTACTTAACTCTCATCACTTTAATTTAGTTATATTCCAATTTATTTATTAATTGGTAAATAAAAAGAGAGATGTATCTAGGGTGAATGCGGAGGTTGTCTCTAAGCCTTATAATGTATTACGTACCTTGTTCTGCGCTGAGGGAGTGATAGCGCTGTCAGAGTTGAATTCATCGGAAGAGGGGCCAGCGGTCAAAACCGAGCTCTGAGAAGAGCTAGGCGAATCGCGCCCATCAGTTATCGGTAGGCGCTGCTCTTGTACGCAAGCAAGCCTGTAGGATAGTAATTACTGTGTTAAAACCGAAATACTTGAAAGTTTATAACTGAATGTACAAAAGAATGGAACAGCTGGAAAATAGTTTACAGTATGCGTGTGCATCACATTTACTGAAAAAAGTATTTTATAAAAACTTTACAAATCATCAACAAAACACCTTTTATTCTAGCACAGTCGTCACTATTTGGCATGTGACTTTTACTCAATGCAACATTCACATAATTATCGCCGCACTGTAATACATTACAATGAATCTAAGCCTTAATTTGAGTTCTATTTTTGATACACCATAGCTAAGCCAATTATAACAGCTGCCATTCTTTTATACCACATGTATATGGGGAGCGTTATTATATTAGAAGTGTCGGCAGTCGAACGGGGTTTTCAAGAGCCTATAGGTTCTAAACGTCGTACGATTACCCACGTGAATATTTATGATATACAATTACACTTAGTACAGTATATAAAAAGTGAAAAAGGTAACAGAACATCTTAAGCCATCTCTGTGTTCGAAAATAAATACCTCTTTAGGGTAACTAGTGTACCAGTCAGCTTTTTGCAGCGACGCAAAGCCAATTCTAGCCGTTCCGGTTCTTCTTCGAGCATCTTTTCTTTACGGACAACCTGTAAATCGTCGTGTACCAAAAGCAAATAATCCAGAAAACCAGCTTATTAGAGATCTTGTGGTGAATACTTGATTTCAGATCTTAGATACGTAACGGGAAAATACCCCGGACTGGACGTTGATGGGACGGGGACGGGGCCTCTCTCGTTCAAAACGCCCCGTACACGTCCCGTCCGTGATTCTGTGACATTGTGCTTCATGTACATTTTGCATGAAACGATATTTCTGCAGTCCCCGTCTCGTCCACGTCCTGGGTATTTTCCCGTTATGTACGCAGATACCTCTATAAATCAAAAGGTTGTAGAATGGGGTAATTATTATTGTCTATGAAAATTTGGTGCAGGCTTCGTTTGTAATTCGAAGGACCTCACGGACTCTATCCTAATCAGGCACAGGAAAATAATCAGTGCTGAATATTGAGTTACGTGTTAGTAAACGCATACAAAAAAGTGTACGACACTACTAAGGTTAACCAGAGAAGCGGCGCTGTCAGAAAATGAACGCAACCAATATTGCTTAATAGTACAGCATTTTAATTTATTGTAAGTTAGAAGACAGAACCACTAACTGATTTGTACACTGACGTATCGTCGATTACAGCATTATGTATAATTATTAGCATTGTAGACTGTAGTTATATAGTGCACTTTATCTCATTCTTATGATAATTTTTTTAAGAAACGTCTTAAAGCCATCCTGTATTATAACGGTTCCCAGCTTGCGTTAAAAACGTTGATTCTCTTACGTAGTATTGTATTCTCTTTGGTTGATTCTTAATCATACGTAACAGATATTGATATCGACAGCGTTCTCCACAGATAACAGGATCGTTTCTTTATTTTTCACAAGACTAAACAAACGTCTTAAAGAATCCAACGAAATAAATAAAATGCTCCTTATTTTACGCAACTTTGCGCAAAACTTGTCTGTATTTTAAATGATTGATAGCTTGGGGCTATAATTATATATTCCTATTATATGGAAGACATGCCCAAAGAGCAGGAATTTGTAATATTGTCGGTTACAACTGTTCTGTCAAACTTATTCAGATTTAGTTTGATTACAAAGAATAATGTTTTAAAATATCTGAAATAATAACAATTTGATATAATGTCTAAAGTACTAAATTCATTATCTTTTTTACCTATTGGTTGGTTTTGATTACTAATTGGTTGAATTGCATTCAATCAGCTTAGCTTTTCTGTAGTGTTTCTAATGTAAACGTCAAATGGATATGCAGTCAATAGTAGGTCAGACTATTTTTAAAGTATGTAACTAGTAATACATGATCCTCGTACAAATCTATTTATAGTTGTTTATTTCCAAATACACATAATAATCGATAATGATATTTGTCCATTTTCTTACATTCAACTAAATAAACATAGAAAATTCAACTTTTAACAGTTTTTAATTACCTTTCACAGTGTTTAAATAAAATAATTAAACATTTATATATTTTTCACTTCTCATGCTCTGAAAGTGCTTATTTGTGCACGATATAGGCTGCACAAAATCGATTTTTGTGCTCTAGAGCATTAACGTATCTACTCATAAATGTGTCTCTATTAAGGCAAAGAAAGTGAGCAATGCAGCCAAACACAATAAGAAATTCAGAGATAGAATTTGTTATTTTATTATTTACTTAAATTTATTTGCCAAATGCGTTTTTTAAGACATAATTTTAATTTAAGTAGGTACGGTAGTTTATTAAATTAACTTAAGAAAATTATTATTTCAAAATTAATTTAATACTTGGCTGTATAGGTCTGCAGCCCAAGCCTAATACCAATGGGAAAAACAATTTCCTTCAGTATTCAAAATTGTACTAATTTTATTTTGATTTTTATGAAATGTTATGATAAACTAATGTATTATTTCCTCGCAATCGAAGTGAAAAGCAGAGTTTCTACCTCGTCCACAAAACCATTTTTATCCTCGACATTACTATCAGCCCTCGCCTTCGGCTCGGGCTGCTAAAAGTCTCGGACAAAAATGATTCGTTTTGTGCACTTGATGGAAAATCTACTATTTCATCCCCCCATCTCGGAAAGAGCGTTTTTGCTCTTCGATATCTGAGTGCAAAAGCCGTTTTTATCTTCTAGAGGATAAAGTAAATTTGAATTTAGAACATCGTGGGCATTAAGTTTGTGAATTCAAAACATCATTAAACCTATTTAATTCTACCTTCATGGTGCCGAAATTATCATGCAACCTTTTTAATTTATGTAAAACTCAGACTCGGAAACTTCTTGGTGTACTTTTTGTAATTTGCTTTACGCGCGCCATTTTCTTTTCACGACGTATATTTGTTAAAACCTTGGAGTTCTGAGGCGGTCAATCAGCTTGGCGTCAATCTTGCTTTAAACATTTTGATCGTCTACAACGCTTGCTTGATGCTTTGGTCAAGCATTTAAATGCTTTTGAGGTCTGTTTGATTTGTTTGACCTAGCAACGAAACAAAAACACACAGAAAATCAACGTGTTTGACTCAAGCTGATTGACAGTTTCGGTATCACAATTTTTATTAGGTACTCACAGGTTTTAGGCAAGTAGAAAATAATATTGTAGTGAGTGTGGTTAGATAAATGTTGCGGGTGTGTCTAGGTGGATGGGTGGGTGTTATGGGTGTGTCTGAATGGATGTTCTGGGTGTGTTTGGGTGGCTGTTGAGGGCGAGTTTGGGTTGATGGGTGGGTGTTGTGGAAGTTTCTGGGTGAAAACAGAAACTGTTCTGATTGTAACTTTTTTTTGTATTTTACCATTTCCTCGCTGAAAAGTTACGTGTTGCACTTGAGTGCAAAGATTTTTCACTTTGTGCTCTTTTCGGTCCCCTCTTGATTCCCTCGCTATTGACTTCTCAATTTTGATGACCTCAATTTTGATGACCGAACGGTCATCAAAATTGAGCACGCGGTTAAAAAGCAACTTTGCACTCACGGATAACAAATCACTATTTATACATAAACGCTTCCAGCCCTATATATATTACGAAATATTATGAGGCTTTTATGTTCTGTTGTTCCCCTTATTTTAGCTGAATTAAAATCAACCCACCTATGTGCGTCTAATGTATAAGTATTCTTAAAAAGGGTTTCGTTTACGTTTCGTTATTTTTGAAATCATCGTTGAGTGTTCTACACCTCAAACCTGCTTAATTATTAAGACAGTAATATTTGTCGGTGAATTATTGGAAGACACGGGTTGGATAATGCAAGTACCTACATTGAAGTATGTAAAAGACTTTGGCGAGAGAGAGCTTATGAAAATGACAGTTAACACGCGCGAGTGCATGTCGTCAATGTGATTTTCCTTCCAAGACATCGGATCGTGTCAGCGAGTTGTCTACTGGTGTGTCAATATATTTATATTTTATCTAAAATGCTAAAGTCAATCAATATCAAAAGCACGCAAAGGTTCAAAGTTGGATACAGGCTCCAGGAACAAGCCAGAATGCTTTGCCGGTTTTCGTAAGTGACGAAATATGCCCAGCGGTACTCTAAGCGCAGCTAAATAACGGCCTCAATCCTGCATTTTGATATTTGATCTACACAGACAAGAACAAACGGTCTTTGTTAAAATCGAAATTATAATTCGAATTAATTTTAATATTTTAGTGATTAAAAAGATCACAAGACTATCACAAGACTATACAAGACTATGAAATTGATTTAGGCGAGAATCAAATGAAAAACTTCAATGCATTTAGCTGATGTACTGTTGACTGCATTTACAGGACGCCTTAAGTTTAATGCGGTTTCTATTCTTGTATGTACTTTTAACCATTTGATCGTTTACGATAGTAAATGTGATCTATACGCGTTAAGAAAATAGTAAGTCATTTTAGGTTAATGTCAATATGGTGCATACAGTCATGGAAAGATTACATAATTTTATAATAACTATTTACCTATTTTTATAATCATTATTTGATTTCAGCAAAACTGATATTGGTGTTTCTTAGGCGTTCGATTTATTTGTATTATTATTTTTAATAACGAAGATCACTATTTTCTTATAGCGCATAGACAAAACCCAGAATGGTCAGTATTATACAATTTAGTGCAACTTAACTGATACCCTACCCCACAATTAATGTTTACCTTTTCCATGTCGGCGGCAAGCTTTACTTTCATAGTGTCCTGAAGAATAGGGAATTTCAATTTCCAATCTGCCACTGTCTTACTACTCTTTGAGAGTACCATGGCAATTCGTTCGATGTCAGCCATGTTGACGCGAATCTCGCTGAAATTATCATCTCCATCTATTTTGTGTTCCAGTATTCTACAGTTTTGTTTTATTAGTTGGACAGTTTGACATCTTTCCTTGTTGTTCTACTGTCCATCTTTTAGAACAAACTGAATATTGGATTGTGAAAGTGATATTCTTCCACGCTCAAAATAATTTCTAGATTTTAAATAAAATTAAAGCGTAGACTTGTAAATTATTGGGAAACAACGCTTTCTGAGATAATTTTTTTTTTAAAATATTTATTTAAAGGAAAAGTTTCAATTGTTTTATCATTTGTTGTGAATTCATACCGGTTAGCGGCTTGACCCCGCAGGCGTTCAACTGTCGCTTCCAACTCATAAAGGTCATTTTCTAGGAGCAACATGTCTTGTCGGTAGATCTCTTCTTCCCTTGTTAGTTGCTAGATATAAATACATGTATGTATTAGAGATTAACTATTTTATTATTATTCGTGTTCTAGTGACAAAACTCTACTGCTACAAGAATACAAACTTACATGCCGTAACTATTAGGTACGCCGTTACAATAGTAGTCTCGTTTTGTGTCTGTCACTATAATAAATTTTTTTTTTCCAGGTCAGCTTTAGTCCGTTGAACGCTGTTATATGGGAACGGGAAACTATTGAGACAAGTCTGTTCACTATATTGTCTGCCTGTTAGTAAGTGTATGGGTATCAAATCAAAATTCTGATAATGAAATCAACATCATCATCACCAGCTCTTTATTGTCCCCACTGCTAGAGCACGGATCTTCCCTATGGATGTAAGAATATAGGGAGATTGAGTCATAACCCACCACGCTGGCCCAGTGCGGGTTGGTGGGCATTAACAACTGCAGATGCAGCCGGAACCAATGGCTTAACGTGCCTTCCGAAGGACGGAGGAACTCGAGATGATAAATTTTTGGTCACCCATCCAATTACCGGTCTTAGCGATATTGCTTAGTTTACGCAATCGCAGGCCAAGCGCGCTATGCCACTGCGCTAGCGAGCTCTTCTTGATGATATGCCTATAGTAATATACACGTCGTAGTAAATTTGACAGAAATAACGTCTGACAAATACGGCCATGCTGCTACTTTCCGGGAGGCGTCCTCTTCGTTCTTCTTCATTGATCAGCTGTCTTGATACCCTAATATTTGTAGTAGCAGATATTATTAGCTCTACATCGCGTCTGCATACTGTGCAGTGATAGAATAAGGATTAAATCAATATAGTTTCAGATTTATTTCCGTCTAACACAATCTGATACTACTACAGTAACGTGAAATAATAATTGTTTGCTTAATACCGACTGTTGGGCGAAAATGCCTCATATAAACAAGAAAACATATCTGCATGTGAGCTTGTGGTGTCTCGTCGAGCAAAAATAATCATGAAGGCCAAAAAAATCTTCAGGTTACAAATGAATATTACGGACTATGTGAAAGTATGAAGAACAAATTAAATATTGTATCACTAACCGAATCAGGGTCTTCTTCACAGAAACTCGCAGCTATTTCCCCTATCTTGACAATAGTTTCAGCCATAAGCTCTCTCATTTGAATCGCGTGAGCCAATGTGGAACGACGAAGATTTCGCGTCTGTAAACCAAGCCGTATGATCTAGTAATGAAGATTCCTCACTCCTCATTAGAAGGTTCTTATGATAATTCAGTGTCAATATTACTTCACTAAGACGTACAACTCCAAGAATAATTAATTAAAAACTTAAACAAAAAAAAGGACAGCATCCATAATCAAAGACAAATGAACACACTTCTTCTTCTTGGCATTGTTCGCCAAAGTAACGCAATATCTGGAATATAAATAAAATTACACACGAAATAGACGCGAATATACCGGCCGGCATTCCGTACCCCCCAAATATCAAGACAATGCTGACATACTTCAGTAATAAAATACATTGAATCGCAGAGGCGTTTGTTTCGCAAGCTTCATTTTTATCATATTCGCGCAGTAAACAGAAAGGTCTTGGTAAGAATTATGTATATTTAGCATCAGCATTAGAATTAACAAATTCTTTGGAAAACACACCTCTAAGCGGAGATCTCGACTCTGCTTTTGCAGTATACGCAGCTGATTGAAGAAGTCTGGTGTAACGTTTATGGTGTAGTTCCTCTGGGGGACCAAGGCAATCTGTTGACCAACAAGCCCCGCGGGTTTCGGCGGTGGCGCCGGTTTCAGGCGGTCACGTTCTGTAAGTTCAGGTACCAACTATAGAATGACCCTGATCTCTCCACTAGCACACCCAACCATAGTAAAGCCGCTATAGTAAATACGTACCACGATCATTTACATAATTGTACAAGCAAAATAACTGTTACGTTTTTATTACGGTGCAATCGATAAGCTAAAAGGCCTTAATTTTTATTAATGGAACATCGTGGAGTTCTCTTCACCCAAGAATGAGATAATGACCCTCAAGCACTTTGCATACGTTTCAAAATGTGAGTAAAAGCGTTGGTTACGTCAGTTACAACACGACCCTAAACATTTTTACACCAATATCAATTGACATCAAAGATTTACCTTGCGACGAAGTCCGTGGCAATGTCGATGATTTGATTGCCGGTTTTGTTGGTTTTGTATCAGCTTGTTATGGCAAAGAAGTAAGCGGAAAGAAATCAAATACAAGAATTATGAACATGGTTATGGTATTAACTACGAGAGTGATAGACAGATCCAAAGAAAGATATGACCTTCCAAGAATCAAATGCATTTGAGTATCATTTCATTCTTAGACGGTGACGCCACTATGTTGTATATCATCACATGGAAATTATGATACTAGGTACCACTACAAAACATCCATACTTTTCATGTTGATAATGATAAATAATGATGTTATATTTTTGTCGGCGAGTGCAATTGGTTCCAATAATTGAAAACTAATAAAACGATAATACATAAACATACATAAGAAATACATAAAAAGTGTAGTCGATAAAAATAATATGTAAAATAATTGTAATGTACCTATCTATACACTGTATATATACTTTTGTTTCGTATATTGTGCTAACCAGGTAATAATTTACACGTGTCATAAATATTATTAAAGCCAATATTGATATTAATATTTACTGTTGATTTTTTTGAAATCGCTCATTCATCATCAGTCAGACAAGTTATTCTACATTAATCGGTATTTGCGAATAATCGGAGGGTATATAATGATAATTGCGGGTTTTTTACTAAGTTAATGACAATATGTATGCATACCTGAATGTTGAGGCGAATGTTGTTTGGGGGAGTTCATGTCAGGTGGATCATCACTAAATGATACCGATTTCTCAAATGACACTGACTTCTCTGAAATCACAAATATTCCGTGGTCAATTACAATAACTTTCCCATAGAAAGTTACTGTAATATGGTCTCTCTATATAGGGAAACGTAAGTCGTTTAGTTTCAATTACTAATTACGAACACACGAACTATTTTTACACGTATCGATGGGCTACATGCCTAAAGAAGCCGAAATTGAAGCAAACATTCGAGTTAGGTACAACCTTTGAACGAAATTACAATACGAACGGTAATACTGGTACAATAGCTAGGAATTTAAAGGTCAAGTGTAATATCCAATTTTAGATTGAAGTGAAGACAACAACAGTCCAAATTGAAAGTGAGTAAGCGTGGAGGTGGTGAACGTTGAAAGTGTTTTGAAAGAATAATCACGTCGTGCTTAAACATATTTCTTTAGTCTCTTGAAAAGTGATTGAGCAAGTGCTGGGTACCATAGGTTCTGTGTCATTAAAATGCAGTGAACATAAATGTAAAATAATTACCGACATTCAAATTTTTGTGAATGAATAATGCTTCAAGAAAAATATTGTCGATACAATGAAACTTGTGAAATAAAGTGACACATTTCTACATTGCGATATTTACAACGTTTCTTAACTAATCATACCGAAACTAGAAGTAAACGACAATAAAAGTAAAATGATCTCGAATCAAACTACAGGTAGCAATGACTCACTAATTCACAAAGCTTTTGTCCAAACCTAAATGGAGTTGGTAATGTGTGGAAAATATACATTATTTTGTCTCGATGACGGCAGTCATACTGGGCTTGTACGCGGAATACTTAAGATGAAACTTAATTAACGATTATATCAGGAACTGTTAAATGATATATAAAATGAATGGTTTCCTTGCAAACTGTGGAGATGAATTTCAACTCAATACAATAGTTCAAGTAAAGCTGAAAATAAGATGATAATTGCTCCGTAGATGTAGCAAGCCAACTGAAAATAGAGACAGCGTTCTGCATTGCGAATGTCGAATATAGAACTAGCATTAAGTAACGTACAATTTTATTTTACTAATGTGCTCACGTGGTGGGCACACTGGTATAGTGTACTGTACGTCACGAAGTGAAAGTGACACTTTCTATATACAACACGTACGGAAGAGCGTACTGTGAAACCAATGCATTTTCTCGTACATTAATAGATTGCGGTGGCACTCACAATTTGTGGTTATGTTCATCTCAACGGCGAAATAGTCATCGTGTTTCAAGCCGGACTTTTTAATCGAAGCTTCGAGAAAATACGATCTCAGCTATGATTCTTTATTGATTAGGTGTAATCGTGTGCATATCAAACAAACGTAGAGAAAAAAACAAATTGAAAAATACGTCATTCCAAAAGGCCAAGAGTTTGGGACGGATGGATCTTTGTGTAAACCATTGAGGCTGTAAGTGCACTATTACTAATCTTGGAAGTCATGCCGATTATAAATCAGAACAAATGTCTTAAAACAAATCATATATTGGCCCCATGTCTCCTTATATAATATCTAAAGGTTCTAAAAGAATAGTAGTAATAAGAATAAATATTTTAATAATTCATGTTTTCAATGACCCTATGTAAGTATCTCTGATATTGTAACGACAAAATAATTTGATATTTTGATTTAGAATTTTTCAAGACTGAGAAGAGTTCAAAAGGAACATGACCATTAATTAAAAGATAGGGACATTAGCAATGCATTATCGCTCAAAGGGCCGCGATAAATCACACTTACGAAATTTATCCCTCCCTAATTTTGGAGGTCTCTCGTTCCCGGAAATTCTCGCGGCATCTGAGTGCAGGAAAACAAACATGTTGTATCCAGCCGGTTGTCTCGATTAATGTCGACCTTATGATGATGACGATAATGTAGACAAAATCTTTATTTGCACAATTGTGAATTTTATGGCAGGTGGTATTAGGTAGTGATTTGGTTAAAGGAAAAGTAGGTTTTTTTTATTTATTAAATCTTCAAGCAGCTGCTGGACTTCGGCGAGCATAAAGTGTACCGGTGTTGTAAACGTACCCTGCGCAGGTGCTCGCGCAGAAAAGGAATTGAATTCTTGACGAGGCGCAACCGTTGGCGTAGCAGTCGTTCCCGGAGCCTGTAGAGCCTTTTGCACAAGGCCAGTCAAATTGGCTAACTGCCGTTCCATCTTCTCGACGCGAAGGCGTTGCATTTCTTCCAATTGCGAATTGATTCTGTAATACCCGAACGATCAGAAACTATGGTCGGTCATGTTGATCACAGTTAGACAGATCGACTATAGTTGTATTCGCATAGGCAATGCGCAGCCTTACAATATTAATGATCTTTACGTCTCTAAATTAATGTATCGTAAAACATATGTATCATACTAGTTAGTTCTAGGTACTAAGTTTTGTGGCCACAAAAACCGGCAGCGCATAGCAATTGACTGCTTGGCACGGAATTATTCTGGATGGGGATCTAGATTACCAGATTTCAGTCCGTTCAAGCAGCTGAGTTACCTTGAATCGTATGGTGGTCGAGGCATGGGGCGCGGCGCTGCACTAATGGCATTCACGCCATACATTTGATAGGCGTCATCTAAAATTACTCCATCGCTGAAAGGGGTTTAAAACTATCACACAACATATATTTTTTATAAACGGGTTATTTCGACCCAGCTGTCTTATTCGTCCTTAGTTCAAATAGAGCACAGACATTTATTTGAAGCCGGGTGTAGTTTGCATTGGAACCTCTTGGACATTTAGACAAGTGGGTCGATACACAGAGATGGTCTAAGAAAGATAACCCACTAGTGCGATGCGATGGAAAAGGAAATCAATCATACATATGTGTATTAAGGCGTGTCGCTCGCACAGGCAAGTCATTTATAGTAAAAAATAAAAGAAAATGGAGTGGGCGCACAAGGCCTGATATTCAAATAGCCAAAGGAATCAATGGCAATAGGCTCGCCACCTATTACTTGGGCTCTATTCTAATTAATGAAACGTGGGTGTTGATTCACCACTGCATATCCCTCTCTTTGGGGATATATGCGTGACTAATCATATTTTATTAAAATCTAAATAGTTACATACAGTGAGTAGGGGAAATAAAAAAAGTAACAATGTAAATCGCTTCGTCAATATTATGTGCCGTTTGATTTGTATTCTTAACGAGTAATTTATATAAAAACATAAAACTAGAATAAATAATTTTCAGAATAAGGCCTTGTACACCCAAACCTGTAGATAGTTAATTAAGTTGTATACTAACTTAAACTATTTCAAAACAATTCGCCAAGTGACTTGAACATTGAATTACCTAGATTCCTCATCGATTACGGGAGTAATATTGGCCCGTGAAGTGGACGGGCCTATATACTGGGAGTAGTATGGGTCCTCGTAGGGCGGGCGAGACCCACCGCGCTCCGGAGAGGACATGTATCCTTCGCCGCCATGCCCTAGATCACCATGGAAATTGTTATAATACACCGACTATACATAATTCAACTTTCAATAAGTTTACAACGGAGGCGTTGAATAGAAAAGCTCACAATATTTATTTATCTTTCTGGCTCTGTTCAGGCGGAATTAAAATAGTTCATTGTGTACCAGGGCGATAGAACAAAGAATGTCTCAGATCGCAAGTAATTGTTTAATATGCGACCTGAGGACTTCTTTTTTATCGCCCGAGGTAAGATCATAGTTTTATGTCACCCCCTGACCTTGAAGTGGGGTTTTCCGTACAGCGTAGCGGGTGGAGAAGTCCACTTTATGATCAGGTGTGACATAAACACCTTTATGTTTAGTATGCATTCAAAGTCTGTTTTCACTTGGATATTCACTGGAGAACAGAGGATCAGAAGAAAAATAAATATTTAAAACAAAGTGTATGTTTTATGAGTAAGTACTACGTATAATAAATAGTAATGAGATTATGTATGGATCATTATCGTCTAAAATACATGCAATGTTGATATTACAATATCGATTAATTAGTAAGCATAATAGTGTTATTAATATTGATTTGAATAAGGCTTTATATTACTTTGTTTTAATAAAAGGATAAAGTAGTTTTAAAAATCAAAACGGTGGTTTATAATTGAACAATGTGCAAAAGTTATTTTTTGAATAATGTTGGATTTCACTGTCCTGTTGGACGAATAGGTTAAATAGTAAAAAATATTATATTGTATAGTGCAATTTTGTTTAGCACGACAATATGGTTTGGTACAGACAGCAAGCGTTAAGCGAAAAAGCTCGTTGACCGAAGGAGGCTTAGGTTACCCGGGATCGTGTATAGCTGGTCTGGGCCTCGGGAGCATTCGGCAGCATAGGCGAAACAACGCTCAGAGCCGCTGCCCGGAATGTATGTACGCAAGGGCTTGACTGGCGCCGAGAGACCTAAACATACACTGCTCTGTACCCATCCAGACATATTCTTAACCCGTCAATTAGTTAAGTGATAGATTTCCCAGTAATTGTTCAATGTGATAATCCTTCTTATCTATAAATGGCAGCGGTTGGTCTATTCACCGGTCCGATTCTTGACCAGTGGTCTGTCAACGCAAATCATCAAAAAATTGTTAGGTATTTTAATAAAATTCGGAAATAAAAAACATGATGCAATTTTTATCATGAAAATTCCAATAAAACTAGTTTGAATCATTTGAAAATAGACGTTCAAACAGAATTCCATTGCGTCAATTGTATATTTTTTACTAAGAGAAATTTAAATCCTAATATTGCTGCACATGGAAAAATGAAGTCAAAATAGTACCTACTTGACGATGTATTAAAAGGAATAAAGAAGACGGTGTGGATGTGAATTATAAATTATTTAATGTTTGCCTTGCTCTTTATCGATGACCACTGCAGTCAATCGTCGTCGCATGATCCGCTATGATGATTAGGAAGAAGTCACTTGCCACACTAAATGTTATACCTTAATAATGTTTAATAATTTCTGATTTACATAATCTCCAGATAAATATTCATCCAATGGTGTTTGTGTCGGATGCAGCCGGGACCAATGGCTGAATGTGCCTTCCAAAGCACCGAGGAACTTGAGATTATATTAGTTTTTCCAGTTATTCCATACAATTTTCAAGAAATAACAGGAAAACAAATAATATGGAAATAGAAAATAACAGATTTTTTGTGACTACAGACTTGCTTCCCTGTAGTGATGTACAAGTCACTAGTGATACCACATGCATACCACAGACGTAGATTTATTATCACATACACTTCGTTACTGTGTGTCAGGTACCAAAATCATAAGCTTCTGAGAACTTGTCAGTCGCAGTATTTCTGAATATGTTGTAGTACATAGAACACTACTGCTCATTGTCTGATAAAATTATAATTGCTTAGGCGCAACTTACGACACCGGAGATGTCATTATTGTTATGTATTTATTTTACTATAACGATATAATCATAGTTTAAATAATATTTATTTAATAAATCTGCTGTTCGGTCTCGATGATATTATGATCACTACAAAATATTAGTATGAATTCATTTAGTGTGGCAAGGGAAATGGTACTGTCCGGTTACACACGTTTACTTTTTGCATTGTTGCAAATGGTGGCATTAGTGAGTAAAGTGGACGCGTTCTAAAGGTGGGTATCCACTATGTTCGCGAACCTTTTACGCTCCGCGCTTCTACAACTGGTTCAATGGATACGTGATGCGCTCCTTTACATGCAACACCTGCGCTCCTCTTGCGCTCTGTAGTTTTTTACAAACCTTTGAACGAACATGTCGTCATCAGAATTAATAGCCAGTGCGGCATACATTTTGGTACATTGTATTGTTTATGACTATAAAAATCCTCCTCGGTTTTGGGAATCTAATCTTTATAAGAGAAAGATGTAAAAATTCTCTATCTGTTGGATCTCAAATCAGTGGACATTACAAAATGTGCGCGGAGCGGAGAACATACATACATCAT
The DNA here is from genome assembly GCA_963931975.1 of Cataclysta lemnata. Lineage (NCBI taxonomy): Eukaryota > Metazoa > Arthropoda > Insecta > Lepidoptera > Crambidae > Cataclysta > Cataclysta lemnata. The sequence goes on from OZ008338.1 coordinate 13,271,603, forward strand.
ACGTCTTGCTTTGCTCGCGTCCACGAACACACTCATTATCATCATCATGACCAGCCCTTTATTGTCCTCACTGCTGGGGCACGGGCCTTCCCTATGGATGGAAGAATATAGGGAGATTAGGCCACCACGCTGGCCCAGTGCGGGTTGGTGGATATTAACGACCGCAGATACAAGCCGGGACCAACGGCTTAACGTGCCCTTAGAAGCACGGAGGAACTCGACAACATAAATTTTTGGTCACCCATCCAATGACCGGCCTTAGACACATTGCTTAGTCATAGTAGCGTGCAACGTTGCACGCTCTAAGTTCACAAGCGTATCTATTAGGCGGAGCAGTTGCAGGAGTGGGGAGCGTAAAAGGTTCGCGAAATTAATGGATATCCACCTTAACAGCTCAGCTTTCGAATCATGATAAAGTTGACACAAAATAAGCTAATGCAAAAAGTAGCTGTGCATAACCACGCTTAAAATGTAGCTTACCGGTGCCTGGCTTGACACGATCAGCCGGAATGGGTGGGGCAGCCGGCGAAAAGCCCCTCATCATGGACCCCCCACCGCGAGGCAGAGTGCTCGGTGTCTGGCCCCCAATATAATAAGCCGGTGGCTTAACCTGAAAAAAGAAACCGATTCAATATCTTCGAAGAACTTTTCACTACTTTAAGGCCCTTTCATTCTGTGGCGCGTCGTGGTTTCGTGCGAACGCGACCGGTATAGGTCGAAGAATGAAAGGGACCTAAGAACGTATACATACGAAAACAAGAGCATATCGAATGTTTCCCGAACTCGTAGTAACAATGAAATTCATAACAATTTCAATCGTAAGGAAATTCCGAATGATTTATTTATACGCATGTCTGGTACTTCTACGCGGGTGTGGATTAGGAAGTCGGCCAAATGAATGGGAGTTAATTAAGATGAATGAAGTAATTATTTGGAATTGAGGCCGCTTCTAAGGTAATATTCCAGAAATTACAATTTTGGAAACAATTAGCAGCTATTGTTCTCGCCTGAATGATTAAGCTCATAAGAACATGCTGCTACTTAGCGACATTTCATTTTATCTTAATTATTTTGTATTAAATTTAAAAACTGCATACATTTTAACGGTTATTTCAAAAAGAAATACATTGTAAAATTCAAGGAATGAGTTCAAATGAGTCAACGAAAAAAACTTTATCACATCGACTATTCGACCTAATATTAACTGAAGCGATGAAATTCGTCAAAGTATTATATTTGGATATTAATTAGTCAATTCACTATTAAAATTTTAAAAGGTGTAACTATAAATTCAAATTTTAATAATAAATTTATAGGAGAAAGTTATTCCTTACAGGATGTGAATCGTAAGCACTAACACTTCTTGGATTTATTTAAAGCGGCGATTTTTTTGTAGGTTTGTTGTTTTCCGCGGTAGTTAGGTTAAAAGTGCCTTTAAACGTAGGTAGGTAGGCACCTGCCTACCTAACAAGATTATAGAATAAACCATTTCTCTTTGAAAGCACCACAATGAAGCACGTAGTGCCTAGCGACTTGCAGATGCTTTTCTGCGAGAACAGACGTTCAAATTTGATGTCGCGCTAACAGATGGCGCTAGTTGTCTTTTCAAGAAGTAAAAATCTTAACAGAAAGTTATTAGTTTGTCTAACTAAAATAAACGATATCCCACTTAACGATATTCGCAATAAACGTGCCGAAAACTCTTAGCATTCCATGGATTCACTGCGTGTGGGTCCATATAATTGGATAGAGCAAGGTAAGGTAGTACTTGGTACTTTGGACTTGTGACTCAAGGGTACAATTTTTCAGAGCCCTTTCACAACAAAGGATAGGAAAATATGTGTATTATTTTGCTAGTGCTTCTTCTTTTTTTCGTCTAAATTGAAATAATGATTGCTTTTATAATGTAGATCTATTTTGAGATACAATAGCTTTATTCGGGAGAATATCCTAGAGCCTATCCGTGCCCTTTATTGAGTGAACACTTACTAGCCAATATATTTTTTATATAACTCGGTCGTCCATCTATCCGTTTTTTTTCTTGTTTACGTTAAATTCGTTATAATAATGTTTGTTACTACAAATATCGATAATGGTGCTGGTTGCATTGTAGGTAACAGTTAATGATTATTTCAGCATCATCACTAGCCCTATATCGTACCTACCTAGATAATGTATGTGTGATGCTGGGGCATAGACGGTATAATACAGATAGAATGGGCCATAAGCCACTAAGCTGGCCCTGTGCGGATTGGTGGGTATTGACAATTACAGGTGCAGCCGGAAGCAACGGCCTATCTCGCCTGCCTAAACACCGAGTAACTCAAGACAATAATAATTTATTTAGTGCATTACCAGCCTTAACGAACTTAAGTTTACGCAATTGCCGAAAGCGCTCATCTACTGCGCTATTGAGCACGTCGAACATTATTTAAGTATAATAATTAAAGCCATCATCATTGTGTGTCGTACAAGGCGACTAAGGATAAATTAGTGATGAGGAATGGGCAGCAGCGTTCTTCTTATACCATCTAGCTATGTAACTACTGCGACTTCTGTGCCCGATAAATGGCAATAGGCTCGCCACCTATTACATGGGACCGAGCATAATTGGCGAAGAGTGGGTGCTAGTTCACCTCTGCCTACCCCTTCGGGGATATAGGCGTGAATTATGTATGTATGTATGTATGTGTATCATCATTGTATTTGTTTGTCGTCTCTAGAAAGCTATAAAAGGTATCTAAAAAATTTATATTTAATCACTTCATATCATATTTTTAGATGAAATTAAGTAGGAGTAGGTAGAACTAATTTGAAAAGTTATTAGAGTAAAATGTGTACAAGGCGACTAAGGATAAATCAATGGTGAGGAATGGGCAGCAGCGTTCCTCTTATACCACCTAGCAATAGCAATGTACTGCGACTTTTGCGCCCGATAAATGGCAATAGGCTCGCCACCTATTACATGGGACCTAACAAAATTGGCGAAGCGTGGGTGCTAGTTCACCTCCGATATAGGCCTGATTTATGTATGTATGTATGTGTTAGAGTAAAATCAAACGTGTGTCAATCAGTCAAACAATACAAAACAATATTGCTGACCAGAGAGAGATTTAGGGGAGGCTAACGTAAGTGTTGACATAATTATTATTGTGAAGGGGCCCCGTAAACCTACACTTGGGTCACAAGCCCCAGGCTGACTTCCCTCTCTGCTACCGCACGGCGAATCCATGGAATGCTAAGGGTTTTCGTCTTGTCTATATTTCTAGAAGCTACCATCATCATCCCCCTGCCCTTATCCCATCTTATTTGGGGTCGGCACAGTATGTCCTCTTTTTCCATTCTCTTCTGTCACTCGTCATCTCCTCATTCACATCCATCACCTTCATATCACACCTCACACAATCCATCCATCTTTTCAGTGGTCTTCCTCTACTTCTACATCCATCAACATTCATGTCCATAACTTTCTTACTTGCATTCATAGCATCACGTCGCAAAACATGTCCATACCAAGCTAAACGGCTCCCTTTCATCTTCTCTGTTACTGGCGCCACTTTCAGACTCCCTCTATTTATTTATTCAGCAATTATTTATTTAATCACCAGTAAATATTTATTTAATCAGCTTTAGTTTAGTTTAACTGGGCTTTATCCGCACTTTGCCCCCTGATTGGGCCATTGTACGTGTCTCCCTATTATTGCTACTCCAACCATCCCAGATTATCCCAAAAACCTAGCAGTCTTTTCAGACTGCTGCAAGCTCCTGGGACCGATACTGGGGATTGGAGAAACCTTGCCCGTTGATCTGCCACGCTCTTGCATTCATTTAATCAGCTTATAAATCAAGTCGAATTTAAAAAGAGAAAATTAGCGCACCGCTTCTAAAACAGCGGAGACTGATGGTTTTTTTAAGTCGCATTACATAAATGCGATATTACCATATTCGTGTATGCAAGTAATGTTGTAAGTCAAAGATTAATTTGTCTTAAAAACCTGTATGTTATATGCTCTCTGTATGCTCACGAAATTTGAATATATTTGTACATTGAGTGTATATTACCTATATATTAATAGGTAAGAGCAGAATGGAAGGTTGGACAAATTAGGCACTGAGGTGGGGATTTAAAAATCTTATCAATTTTAATTGCACTTTATTTGAAATAGTAAATTAAGGTTGGAAAAAGTTAAGAAATATTTGACAGCGCTGAGTACAGAAATGGTAAGACCCACAGAACAGTAAACCTCTTTCAACTGTTCGGTGGTAAGCCGATTCCTATGGGTCGCATGATTTAATCACGTAAAATGGAAGAATGAAAGACGATTGACAAAAAGACTTATACGCCAGGAGTCGACGGAGAACTCGAACAGGAAGGAATGCCTAGGCAAAGAATTGGTAATCAAATTGAATGTCTGTTAAAAAAAATGTCAGGTCAAATGCTTTATTATGCACAAGAATGCTTGGGATGTTACCCAGCTGTTTATTATTATTATGATAATCGTCTCGTTTAAATAACTGTGTTTACGCATTGTTCATCAAAATAAGTGCCACTACAAATGAGTAATATCGACAGTATCTAGGTATGAATAAGAGTAAAGATTAAGATACGAGGGCGGGTCAATAAGTCCGTGACTTGTCCAATTTTTTGAACTTCGACAAATCATATTTTTTGGAAGGGATAAAAAAATTGGAGAAGCCTTGGACAAAGTGTATAGAGCTCAAGGGAGACTACGTTGAAAAATAAAATGATTTATTTATCAAAAAATCTGTGTTTTATTCCAAAAGACCTTATTGACCCGCCCTCGTATAAACAAGAATTAAGATCTCGAGTATCGAAATAAAACAAGGAAACTCATAATAGCAATCGTAATAGTCACAGTGCAACAATGTATTGCAAAGAAGAAATGACTTTGCGGTTTACAAACATCGTATTATTCAAAACAACATCACCTCAAGCAGCGGAAAGGAACAGTCAGTTATCACTCGGGTATTCTGAAGAGAGCAATGCGCACTGCTTTCTACAATACTCAAGAAAGTTTAGTCTGTGATAATTTCATGAAGGCAGACTGCCTAATTCTGCACTAAATTTGAAATAGTACGAAATTGTGTTGATAGGTATACGTAACGTTCGGGATACAATGACTTATTACTTGGTGGTTACGTTCTTAGCGATGATGGGTGTTGGTTACGCCATTAACCGGCCTGTGTATAAAATAGTTTTGACCCAAAAAGGTTACACTCAGGTAATTGAGAAAATTAAAATGTTTTGTTTTCATTGGTGTATTTTAATTTAAAATTTACTACGGATAATGGGACAGGTGTACCCAAAGAGGGTTAGTGTCAGGCAGGCGGCTGTAAAACCTAAGCCAAAACTTTGAGCAGTATGGATTGGAATGTTGTCATTCCAATCACTCTCTCCGTTCATCGATCTCTCGACATGGTCCGTTCCGTCTCTTTTCTATACATTCATTCTTCTAATGGTCTTCAACTTTATTTGTATAATTATTGACTTTTCCAAGTTGAATTGAAATAACAACGTAAACGACTGAATTTGTATAAAAAGAACAATATACCGCTACTTATGTCCCATGCAACGTTAATAGAATTATGCATTGTTCTACTGTATGACAGAGGCTTTGTAGTCGACTATAACGATTCTTGGACAGAATTTAATATTTGACCAGACCAACACAACTAAATTGAGTATGATTGGAAAATTGTCAATGACAACCATTTTATTTTCTCTCAAGTGTATTCAGTCGGCATGCGGTTGGTTGTAATGGTAAAGGGAAACTAATGTTTTGTCATTATTCAATGCCTAGGAACTTTAATCATTTGAATAATTGTGTTAAATATTGCTTGCAGTTTTTGCAGTATGACTTGGAAACCCCGCCTTTGCGTGAATTTACATTTTGTACATGGATTCGGGCTTATGACCTTAGTGGTGATCAGACCATTTTCACGTACGTAGGTAAGTGAAGAACATTTGTTGAGAGATCTAAAAAGAACACCAGATCATAATTACTAGAAAAATAAAGGATTCAATGTATACATTAGTTTGTAACCAAAAAGTTTTTTGGGGTTAATGTTGTCTTACGATCTTAATGTTAAACACTAATAAATAGTATTAGGGGTTAAAGTACCAAATTGCCGTTTTGTATGGAGAATTTAGCGAAAATTCATTTTTCCATACAAACATATTTGCGATTTTTTAAGGAACCACAAATCTAAATTTTATATAATTTTGTGGGTATATTTAGACAACATTAAGCTATATGATACCTAGGATACCTAGAGATTTTTTTTTATAACGGGGACGGACTGGTGTCCGTGTCCGTGGACCTAAGTGGTACTTAGAACCAGCTGTTTTTGAAGATTTATTAGTAGTGAAAGAAATAAAAATAAGATAAAATTTTATGCATAAATAAAAGTCCTTGAAATAAAGTTTAAAATAAAAAAGATCAATGGACATTACTAATGTTTAAAGGAATTATAAACTATTACTAAATAATGAGGGAACATCGGCAATTTCATACTTTAACCCCTAATATTTAACGAGTTTTAAAAACGAGCACGTTGGAATTGTGTTGAAGCTTAATCATATTATATTTATCTGGATTTGTGTCGTTTAACGAAGCACACAATACTCTCAGTAATAATTATCATAGAAATAAAGGCAGTATACACATATCCGGTCAATAATTCAAACCCTTTAAGTCATAGTATCTGCTATATAATTCATATCCCGCTATTTTTGTATTCATATATGAGATACAGAGTGCCATGACATGCGCATCATCTAGAAATGGCGAGATTAACATGACCGTCATAATGTAATGTAATATTATGTTTGCTCTCTATTAATGTATTTGAAAATAAGAATGCGCAGCCTAAGATTGTTTGTTTGCTTTTCGTTGTGAGTGTGTGTGCCAAAGTGATATAATTTGAAGTAAATAAAAATCCAAAATGTCACCACTTCGTACTTGTAAATTGTACCTACCGATTTTGGCGTAACTAGTGCAACAAGTGGTAAAACTGGGAATTTCAAAAGCAAAACATTCCGAGGTCGAAATCCATATGACCCCCTTAATTTTGGACCTGTTTCATGCAAGTTTTTGTGTTGCTCAACGGAGCTACTTTTAAATTTAGTTGGTATTATTGAGAAGGGAAAGAAAATGTTGTGCTGTTGCTTACCGTCCTCTCTATGTGTATTGATGCGAGTAAATTAACAGTATCTCTTACTTAATAGAATTATAAAAATAGGGCGATAACGAAAATATTTTTTTAATTTAATTTCGTTCTCATAAATATAAGTCATCAACAATCTGTTGACAAGCCACTGCTGAGCCGACAAGATGACAAATACGTGAGATTCTTAAGACCAGGGGACCTATCGCCTAACTCGATTGCTTAAGCAAAAGCTATAGTTTATGACGTCATGCTGTCATTTCGCACCAAATGTACCTAAACTATTAGCGATTTAGCTATTAGCTTTGAACGAATGATTTTGAATGAATTTGGCACAAAATCCGTACCGCCTAAAAATTCAGGATGGCTACTTTAGCCGTAAGCAGTACATTGCCTTAGACCTATCATCAGCAATCGAGTTAGGCGGTAGGCCCCCTGATCCAGGTTGATATTCATAACTTTTTCTGTTTATCAACGTTATCATGTCAATAAACCCTCGTCATCATCATATATGCAATACTATGATTATACTACTTGTAGTACTATTTACTGTGGTAGTTTGAGTGCTTCTCCATTGCTTCACATATAGAAAAGTTCAATGATTGAAAGAATGAGCTTTTCACTTGTGCGACGTTAGCTTTGGTTTTTGCCTTCTGGCTCTTCTTCCACATTCGATATTGTGAGCAGATTGAAGCTTATTTACCCAGGTTTGCCACGTTCACATTGAATTACCCAAAATTACTTCATTTCAGCTAACGGAAACAATCGTCTTATCAGACTGTGGCTCGATTCAGGTGGTCGCTCTATGAAGATCGCCATTGACAATAAAATGACAGCTGAAATTCCAGTGGAATTGGCAAGAGATGTTTGGCGGCATATTTGCCTCTCATACCAGTCTGATTTTGGTGCATGGGCACTGTACATTGACGCAAAACTGCAGATGTGTCAATCTGCACAAAATGTAAGTATGTGTTATTTGTTTTGACGACCGGGTGCTACATAAGTCAAAGCCGTCTTTATTGACGTATATGGTAGGTTCAAACAATCCTGCGATGAATATTGGCACTTTCTATAGTTCAGTTTAGTACATGTTCTTTATGACAAAAACAGTAACTGGAATCTTGGCATGGATCTAGTCGTAACAAGTGGTTGTTAGCAAAATAATAATATACCTAATACCTACTATGTCGTATGCCTAACTGGGCTTTAGTTCGGATTGTGCATAATTAAGCGCGCTGCTAAGCTCCTTATGGGAATCTAGAAACTATTGGGATATTCAGCTTACGTTGCTCTTAAACGTAATTTCCTAAGCTAGACCTAATCATAATTTAATAATAATTTTGTCTAATTATCATAATATTATGACTAGAAAAAAAACAACAGTTCGCTTCGTAATCCGAGAGTTTACTTATGATAATTAACCTGTTGAAATATATAACTCAATTATAATGCAGGGAGGTGCCGAGAACCAACCAGTTGCAATAATTTAAGAAGACAAATGACCGCATGACTTTGTTGGAGCTCAGAGGTCACTATGTTCACGACTTTAAACATAGTGATTATTTTGATGAATTGATTCAGACATTTATTACGAAATTAGATCTTGCGAGTTGAAACAAGGCTATCGCTTCATTAACCTAACAGTGTGGGGAATTTAAATGTGACCTCGGGACAATTAATGTATGGAAATGCCTTGCCCAAAAGCCGACTTTCGTACCACCAGAATTGTTCTAAGTATACCAATTGAATTTTTGTTTTCTTACAGCTTTATGGATTTGAATTACCGGCAGGAGGCAGCGTCATAATAGGATATGGCACAGGCGACAATGGTTAATAATCAACTATGAATAATTCAAATTAAATCTTATCGTGATTGCATACTCATATTTCAATATTTGCTATTTACAGGTGCTCCAAATGGATTCGAAGGAGAAATTTTCGGTGCAAACATGTTTTTGGCATCAACAATTGAACGAAATTATACTTCTGAAAATAATCACTTATATCGCCAGAATGGATTTAAAAAAAACAAGCTCAAGGACGGTGAAAAAAATATTAAGTATGTAATATTAAGCGATTTGCAAACTGATGAAATACACAATAACTTCGAAAAAGTTTCTACACCTTCTATTTTAAAAGGAAATAATAGTTTTGTACGATTCAGAACACCATACACGTCTATTGATTACGATGTTGGATTAATTGCTTCTAAAAAGTCTAAAACTGCAGATGTATCCAGCGAAAAAGAAATTCTCGACCTAACTGCCGCTGAAAGACTAAATCCATCAACAGAAAACAATAAAATAAATTTCTGGAACATTGTAAACACTGAAGGTCGAGAAGGTAAATTCAAGGTAAATAAAAAAGAAAAATCCAACCGTGAACAAACTAAATCTAGCACAAAAGACTTACCAATGTTATCAGAATTTGAAACACCTCCACCTCCTGACTCTCAAAATAGTGACTACATGAAAAATTTGGAAATAGAAACATCTCCTATGCCAAAATCGTTCTATAATACCAACTACGACTTTAATGGACAGATAAACATGAATAAGAAGGCTGTTGATTTGCCTGATATCGAAGTTCCCCCACCTGTACAAAAAAATACAAAAGTTTACGGGCAATGGACTAGCTCAAAATTTGCTGGAAGCGTCTTGAATTATTTAAAAAGCATTAACTTTAACAACCGTGACAAGAAAATACCCCCTTTGATACCATTGACAAAGGTGTCCGATAGTTATCCTTATCCATCAGAATTTAAATTGTCTAAACTCCGACCTCCTGTTAAATTCCAACGAAGAAATTTCATTGATCACAGATTTAGACTTAAACGAGATATCAATCCCATCCCTGAAATAAACGTGCAAGTCATAAAAGAAGACCAAAGAAGTGATATACTTAAAATGCACGCCGAAACTCGACCAAAAGATGTTGAAATTATACATAGAGGAGCAAATAAAAACTCTATGGATAGTAGATTTTATAGAAACGTTGATTCTTATGGGTCGTCTGAAGAAATTTCCCTTAGTATGGAAAATATTAATAAGCCTAGACCTTTTTCAAATATAAATAAAACAATTAAACATAGTAGGCCCTCATCAGATTTTGAACCGTATACAAGCTATATCACAATATTGCCATTTTTGAAGTCATTAGAATATTTTATAGATGATTCACTAAATAAAAAATCTCAACACGTCTTGCGCAGTACTGATATGTACACCAAAAGCTTATCAAATCCTAACAAATGGCACAACGTCAAATCTTATAGTAATGACTACACACCAAGGCACATAAATATCGACTCTGAAGACGAACATACAAATATAAATCACAAAATAGCCGATGTAAACAAGAAACATCCATCTATAAGACTAAAATATAAACAAGGATCACATACAATTAAACCTGGTAACAAGGATCTGAGTATTGCAAAAGGCAGACAACTGGCAATAAAAGTATCAAACCAATCGAATATCAATGAAGATTCAATATCTATTATCAAATATAATCATGGGCATTTACCATCACAGGAAAAACTCAATAAATTCTTAGACAAGACGAAATCTATCCCGCACCCAAAGAAGTCTAAAGTAAGAAACAATAAACATAGTTTCAATAAACAAGTGAAAATTGGAAATGCTTTAAATGAACATCATTTGATCGGAGATGATGAAGAGCAAAAGAAGAACAGTTTTGTTGAAGGTTATGAAAACGTACCCGATATTAACAAATACAGATCTGATATTGACAATGAAAACACAAATGTTCCAGGGTCATTGAGCTCTAGAGTATGTGAAAATATCCATTTCGGTAGCCGATTATTGTATATTCAACAAGACGAAAGTATAATAACGTCACACATTGAATCCCCTTTGAGGGAAAAAAATGTTGCCGCTGAATTTATTCAGCAAAATTATAATAAGTGTTCGTTGGATGGATCTAACTTTGAAAAAAGTTATCTTTTGTTTATTGACTGGAGCAAAACACCAGTGAAGCTATTTGGAGGAGCTTATCCCAAAACCACGACTGACTTGTGTGGATTTTTTTGAAGTAAATGGTGCTTTTGCCATTGTTGTTGATTTGTTAATTTAGCAATTTAATTAATTACAAAGTTTCTGAAAATAAGCGCCGATAGTTTTATATACGTGTTCATAATTTTCTATAATTCTTATTAAACGGTGATTACAATGATATCAATGATTTTCCCGAACTCGAGTTACAAAATAATCAATAAAAACGAAATCAATATTTAAGATATTTTCAAACCTGTACATAATTGTTAATTTAATATTTTATAATTATTTTTGCACCTTTTGAATGAAAAATAAGTATTTTAATCATAGATAATTTGACATTTTACCTTTATTATTGTTAACCAATAACCTTTATTATGTAAAATGTTACCTATTGTAAATTAGGGGAAAGACAGGTAAGATGGACGCATAAAGTATTGAATAAAGCTTATGTGCTTATCCGAATATCAATAGTGATTTAAATCAATACAAAATAGAAAAAGATACAGATTATGCAGATAATCTTAAAAAGATGGTAACATTTGTCTTTAATTGACTTTGATCTTTGATTGCATTAATTAACCTATGCGAATATAAAAGTGAACTAACTGTTATAAAAGTTAACTAACTTTTATATTCACATGGGTTTGGTGATTGGTAATTTTTACACAGAAGGCAAACCCAACTTTATTGTGTCTTAAAGAAATATATTTGATAAACATATCCGTTCAACCTAAGAGCCCTTTACTTCGCAAACTAGGTTTAGCTAGGAAAAGATCTCTCCATTCTTAAGAGTGATTGACGTTTTTGGCAGCAACCAGTGTAGTTAATCTGGAGTTAAGTCGAGTTAAAATTGTTACAGGAAATTCTAAGAGCGTACCTAAGCAAATAGATAAGACTAATAAGTAACTACCTTATCTAATTACGAATATTTAGGGCACTATTACAAGTCTCTTTGTGTGTACTAAATGTCGTCGCGTGTCTTCATGGTGTCTGAGTCGATTCAGATATGAGAAATACTATATTGTTGCGTCAGGATATTTCAAATGTGGATGAAGAAAATTACAAATTGTAATTTAGTAATTGTAAATATATATAAGTGCTAGTCGTAATTTGTAAAAATATTTTCGTCGCAACTTCCTCCCACGATAATTTTCTATTGAGGTGCTGCGTTTTGTCTTTATGAGAACGAATGATGTAACGAATTACACTCTTATCACCATCATCACCAACCCTTTAAATGTCCCCACTGCTGGGGCACGGGCCTTCCCTATGGATGGAAGAATATAGGGAGTTTGGGCCATGACCCACCGCTGGCCCAGTGCGGGTTGGTGGGTATTAACGACTGCAGATGCAGCCGGGACCACCGGCTTAACGTGCCTTCCGAAGCACGGAGGAAGTCACGATAATAAATTTTTGGCCCATCCTATGAGCGGCCTTAGCGAACTTGCTTGGTTTACGCAATCGCAGGCCAACTAGCGAGCTCCTCGAATTACACGCTATTGTAATGTAATTAGTTTTAGGGCCTGTTTCACAATCGACATGTAAGTTCGAAGTTGCTTACTTTGCTGTTCAATTGACATATATTTCATATTACAACTGTCAAATGATCTGCGAAGTAAGCTACTTAGAACTTACTTGTCGATTGTGAAACAGGCCCTTATTATTATTTGTTACTCTGCGTATTATATTAGTAAAAAGCATAGTAATGGAGTGTCGAATATTATAAAACAGTTTAGACGACGTATTTACAGATTCATCATTAATTGAATCTGTAAATACGTTATAATCACTGTAGATAGAGAGGAATACTTACAGATTCATCATTAATTGAGCTTGGTTAAACTTAAAAAAATTGGACATTGATCAACTCAATGAATTTGTCTTTGTAATGATATAGATAACATCCCACATGGTCATCGGCTTTTGAATCATTAATCCAGATACTTGCTGACCTTGATTTTGACGGCTTTCACTCGGTACTCAAGTCGTGATGCATGAGCACGAATTATTCTGGTTATTATATGACATTATTAAACAGATTATTGTGATTGTATCAAAAGTAATCAAAAAGGCAGTAAGTAAATAAAAATCATCATCATCATCCGCTAACCCAATATATTTGGGTCAGTGTAGTATGACTATCCTTAATTCTAACCTGTTGCCCATCATCTCTCTCATCGCTTGCCAAAGATCTTAACTAAATTCTTTTAGTTAAAAGAATTTCGTTTCTTTTCATTCTACAACAAATTCCATTGTATTTTCTCTGTCAATGGATCCACTGTATATAACAATCTCATAACTGTTATATCTTATTTCTTCTCCGTCTTCTTCACAGCGTAACATTTTGAGATATACAGGACACGATTTTTTGAAAATAATATAAAAATGAATGCAGAATAATAAAGGAATATTGATATTAGGAATAATTTATTAAAGCTGTTTTATCAATGGCAATTGCCTTTGAAGAATTATTCGCAAATAATTAGTGACTTCATGGAAACGCAGTCCCTACATTGACTAAAGCTTGAATAGATATTGTTTCAAAGTCCAATTAACAAAGAGCATTTAATAGTACTGGGCTATTAATGAAATAGCTGGAACTGCACTGCGTATTATACCGCATTTTGATTCGTTGTGATTTGTTCTCCACATTTAATCATTTTCACAATAGTTAATTATTACAACATCGCTGGACTCTTTGTTATTTTCATACATTATTTATATAGAACTTAAGAAGTATTCAAAAGCTAATCCGCTTTGAAAATGATTTTCTTTACGCATTAACTAAATAATGGTACCACTTTGTTATATATTATGTTGAGGGCCTTACCTGCGTGCGGTTACAGGTTACAGTTACGGTCATTACAATCTGACTTACATTGTTTATTTTTAAATACTGGAGTACCTTGCTCTTTTTACCTACCAATTTAATAATTATTCGCCATTCTTAAAGTTCAATGTGTTGCAAAAACGCAAAGAACACTGACTGGACCGACTGAGAAAAATGTTTACTATGTTAAAAACCGTATAAGGATAGTTTTTGTTTCGGTATATTTATTAGTTTATCGCTCATGGTATCCTATTCGAATTTAATTTTAACATTATATAAATGTTAGAAAAATTAGTACAAAGATTTTGATAGTTAGAAAAAGAATTTCGAAAAATTATGATCTTGAGGCGGGAATCGAACCCGCGTCCGCTGCTATCCGGGCAGGTGCCTGACCGCTCGGCCACCCAAGACACTAATTAACTTGGTGAAATTCTTCTAACCTTTACACTTCACGTTGTCAGGCACCTGCCCGGATAGCAGCGGACGCGGGTTCGATTCCCGCCTCAAGATCATAATTTTTCGAAATTCTTTTTCTAACTATCAAAATCTTTGTGCTCATGGTATCGTTAAATTTAACCACAAATATTTTTTGTACTTTTGACGGAAGGCTTGTTTAATGGCCAGTTTTATGGCTATCGACCAAGAGGTCCCGGATTTGATCCTGGTAGGGGAGGATTTGTGTGATGAAGGAATATTTATTTTTATATCCATTGAATATTAGAATTCATTAATTAATAATAGCAAAATTAATTATACATTCATACCTGTTATCTAGCATATTTAATATAAAGTTCACAATACAAAGTCATTTCTCTACTCTAGAATAATTAGAGTAAATTAACAATTATTAAAAATATCAATATCGATACCACGACCGACAGATATTTATTTTCTATGAAATAAAGAATCGAATGAAAGAAAAGAACGTACTGCGCCGACTAAAAATGAAATGGGTTATACTTATTTGTAAGAGGATGATGGTGATTTTCATTTCTGTTGAAATAACAAAATATTGTTTGGATTCTTTTGGTGTTTTTGGTTTGATAAACCATTCATTATTTATGTAATGCTATCTTAAGTTCAATTTCTAAAAATTACACTTATTTTCAAATTTCTAAAGATTTATTGAAGATTTTTTTAATTAATATAATTGGCCAGTTAGTAAAAGCATAATAAACCCTGTTAGCCAGTATGGAGCGTGTTTGACTGCTTGACCAATCAATTGCTATCTTTTTCGATCACAATTAAGAGAAAGGAACTGTACCGTCCTTGAATTGCAAGCTATACAGTGTGGTCGGAATTAGACCCAACGTCCTACATTTTTTTGCAAAAATTTGAATATTTTTAACAGAAGTGTTGCCACACGTCCTGATTTTGGAATCTTTTCTAAATCTCAACAACGTTATCCACCTTTGCATTACTCTGAAAAATTGCCTTTAGCTAAAATTCTGTAATAATTTACGTAGAATAAGCTGGAAGAGTGCGTAAAATTTTTATCCTTTCTGTTCAATTAACCAAAGAAACACACGGTTAAACCTTAATTGATCATTAGTCGATATTACAGTCGGCTTCAACAATCTTATATTGATACGAGTACCATTCGTGTTTTATTGAACGCATGTGTTGCCGGGGACTCAATTAGTCTATATACACAATCGAGTACGCACCACGAAATATGAACCGACTACGCTAAACTACTTTCAAAAATTCATGTTACCGATGCTGTTTCGCAACTCATCACAAAGAGGTACCTAAAACTATAACATTCGTAAAGGAAAAAAGTCAACTAATTGCATCCAAGTTTGGGTGAAAGAGAAAGCAATGTTTGTCTTATGGCACCAGTAATTCTAGTCAAGATATATATTTGGAAACATAACAGTATTCATAAAATTCCTGCTTGTAATTTAATATAGGCACATTTATAAGAAATTACATTTTTTTTAAAAGAATTGCCCCATAGAAATTAGTAAAATAATTAGTAAATTCTATTATATTTGGCGATTCCTTCTTAGTTTGTTGCATTATAAACAGTTTATAAATGTGATAAAAGGCATCAAACGAAAATAGGTCATACATTATTTGAAAATTTCTGCCCCGTATCTCGACTTTACCATGCATACAATTGCAAAATGTTAGTTACATTATTACGTATACATCTTTAATGCTTTTTAGGTAATGGATTTCCAAGCATCGGTTCCGCCTCCCTTTGGTCGAAGAGTAACAGATTCCAACGAAACAAAATTCGAACGAGACAAAAGTTTAAAGCACCACCTCTACCAATGTTTCTCGCTTCGTGATAAGGTGACATAATTACTACGACAAATATGCAATGCATTACATAAGACTGCTCAGCTATGCGCGACAGATTAATAAACGGATTTCAAAATGCTAATAACAGAGTCGCGTGGTTCTTGTTTCATCGTTCTGTTGTTATCTTCGGCTGGATTGTTTATTTACACTTTTATTTAGGTCATCGAACTTGTTTTACCCTTCATTAGCGTGCCCACACTCTGTGATAGGAATTGTAGTTTTTCATCATAAAGGTTGTACTATTATTTACGAAATACTTTTTATATTTTTCACTTACTGCGCCGTGTCAGGGATGTCAGAGCAAAACACAGTACCGTAAAACGCGACTAAAGGTTTTATGCCTCCACTATTCCTTATCATATAGCCAGTAGTGCTTACGGTATACCACCTAGCAATACTGCAATTGACGGCTCGGTAGATAGCATGAGGTTCAGACCATAATTACATGGAACATATTTGGCGAAATATGGGCGTTAAACGCATCCTAACCTAACATAACTCTACGTGCATAAACAGGCACCATTTGCCATATTTTTATTATTATTCTATAAATGACATAAGCAATGCGCGCCAAACTAAGATTTGTTTACATCATAATATTAGGATCTATTAATATTATTACACTGTCGCATATCAGCTATAAAATTGATCTAATAAATACATTATTACACGGATTAACTAACCAACTAATTGTTGGTAACTTTTCTCTAAATGGTATTAAAATTTTAATCGAAATAAATTTGGCAATGTTTGAAACGCAAATTAGCTATTTTTGATGCATTGAGACCGAATTACCAAATGCGAACCGAATAAAATCACCTTGATATCAAAGAATTGCGAATTCGTATTCTTATTGGTTACGCTTATACGAAAAAAATCAGTAACGTGTATTGAAAATAGCTAAGGAAACATTAGAACTATACCTGAATGGAACCCCAGAATCTCAAGGCTAAAGCCGAACACTCAGCCTTTTTGCTGTCAACCATGCCGCCCGAAATGGGAGAATGAAAAAAAACCCACACGGAAGCCTAATTGAGTTACATTACATATTGAAAATGAAATGGCTTAGAACTCTGGCTTCAAAGTCAATTACTCAAAGGGGAGCATCAAAGGGGAGCATGTGTTTACAAAGTTATATTCTATCAGACTTTATTCTAAAAAATGCCGAAGTTTGAACCAGAGCCCTTCAAATCGAAAACAGCAATTTTGTATAAAAGTTGCAGCATACCAGCGCTGGACAATGCTTTGATATTTTCGAATTCGTAGTTACTACAGCCAGTTGCAACGTTGCTGTTTGCCGTGAGGACTGGATTCCCTATTGTTTAAAATCGATTTGGAACTTCATGAACTAAATCCTGGAATTTGAAATTACTCTTTGATGCTTTGAAATTTATTTAACTCGAATGTTAATCAGACTGCGTTTTAATAATGCTTTATTACCTTTCATATTAGGTGTCATGTGAATAGGCGACATTTGGGAGATGGGAAATCAAATAGCAATATATAATATATGTTTAAGCCATATAAGCTATAAGATAATAGCCAATTATCGCTTTGAATTGTCAAAAATCCAATGATTTTTGCAAGTTAAAGGCGATAAATGGTTTTATCATATCGTGTTTCGGTGGTCATGCTAGCCGGGCTGGTACGGAAGGCACGTTAAGCCGTTGGTCTCGGCTGCAGTCGTTAATACCCACCACGCACTGGGCCAGCGTGGTTGGTTATGTCACATTCTGCCTATATTCTTGCATCCATAGGGATAGCAATGGCCCAGCAATGAGGTCATTTTTATATAATACTTCGATGTTCTGGAGATGTTTGCGCCACTGCGACCTATGGAGATCTATTGTGACTAGCTCCAAGTAAGTCTTATTAAGGTCTTACATGAACTCCTTTAGCTGGGCACTGTCTAAAAATGATAGGATGTTCCTAGGTTGGATTGTTTTTATATATTCGAGGATATGCCTTCCCTATGAGGTCATTAAAGTGATATTAAAAATCAGTTCCGTATGAATGCGTTTCGCCAATAACATCTACTGGCGCTGGGTGAATTTCATTTTTATTCTTATTATCCCTTTACGTGGACGATATTAAATTTCTAATAAATATTATCCAGTAGGCTGCACGGGTAAAGCGAACTTAGATACGGAATAAAAATTTTTCCATGCGAATTAATCTATACGTTGTGAGTAAAATTTTAAAATGTATCGAATTTCTTCATTAGATTCACTCATCTTGGCGGTACGAAAAACAAATGAAAATCACACATTTTCCTAATTTGAATTTGGAATTATATTCTTTAAAATTTATACTTTCAATGATACCAAAACCAGCCAGATACAAATAGTATAGCCAAAGAGATTTTATTACAAGTTTATACATACTATAATGCGAAAAGACTTTTTCCCCAACCTAATAGTTCATGGGACTACAAATAAAATTGGAATTAATTATTACAAATTGCCGAAAAGCTTTAGCCATCCTTCAAGCTCAGTGGTTTCATCGTGGTAAATTATACTTCAATATAATAAAAAAATGTCACGTAAAAAAAATATTTGAAAGAATCTTGAATCATGAATAAAAAGGCCTTATAGAAATTCTGGACGCAATCGTTTTCCAGAATTCTCACATGAGGATAATTTCACAGTTAAATGTTAATATTTAAATTTTAATTATTAAGCATTTTTACGCGTCATCCAAATACGTCCGTATCCTTAATACGCATAGTTTTTGTGTTCTTAAGTTGGTCGGTGGCAATTTAAAAAACGTTATAAATTATTATGGATGCACACTGGACACTATGGATGCGATCGTCTGAAAATAAATGATTTTTATTTTATTTATTATAAAAAAAAAAGGGAATAGACAATAATGCGTGTCGATTCAATTCATCTAAAGCTAAAGCTAAGCTAATCATTCAATTGGCAGATTGGCAACTTGTAAAAGCTAACTCAGTGAGTAACTGATATTAAACGCTGTTATTTGAACGGATATGGCAGAATTAAACTTGTGATAATTTTGCAGTATGATCTGTTATTAATCAAGTTTTACTAAAGGTTGGATGATACGTTGATTATTATGAGAGCTGGTTTGTTTTTTCACTTTTGTCCTGTCGTCTCTCTATTATACTTATCTATAATAAAAAATGTGTTTTAGTTTTCGGCCTTTGTTGTTTTATGAGTGATCTTTAATTTTGATTGGGTAAGAGTTTATTTGAGAATTATTCAATTAACTTCAGTTCTCGAAGGCACTCCAAGCCTGCACAGAACACTGAGTTCAAATTATGTACAATACCTATTTACAATATTTGTTTTTTTATTATTAATTGCGTTGGAAAAAGTGCTAGAAATTAAATTGATAGTCGCGAGAAAGCAGACTTGTATAGCAACAACTATTTTCACGTTAATAGCAACTTACGCATGTCAGTAAAATATGGGACGTAGGTACTAATGGCTTTATGCATTTTAGAGAAACTAAGCGACTAATGAATAGGACTTGTTTTCACATTGAATTCAGAAAGACGTTAAAATCCTTTGACGATTTCTCGTTTAAACATAACTTTGCGGTGAATTGTCAAGGTTCACAAAATGCTTTAAGGGACACTTGCATGCTAACCTCCATCAGGGAGATGCTGCTCATTAGATTTTCATGGCAAGCAGTGGTAGAATTCTACAAGAGCATCATTCCGCAGCAGGAGTAGGCAGACCACTGAGGCGAGTAATCAGTTCTAGCTGGTTTTTATGCTAGACAGATTTTATGCAGAAGCTCTTGCCCTTCATCTCACCTGATGGTAAGTGACGATAAGGGCCAAAAATGGAATCTTAATTTCGGTGGGCGAACAACTAGAAAACAATGCCAGATGACATCGAGAAGGAGTGCGGTAAAAGAGGCGGAGGCACCAGTCTTAAGTGCCCTAGTTCTGGAAACTGCTCAATAGATTGCTAAATAATTAACGCGATAACATTTACGCATTATTGTGAAAGCTATTGAATTAAACACCGCGCAATTATGTGAACTGTAATATGAACAATGAAAACTGTGACTGATGGATATCACACTAACGCGCTGAATAAAGCTTATTATTCAAAACAAATTATTCACATAGATAAATCATGCCTATTTGTGATTTGACACTCATGTACTAGGTGGCTGGCATATTTTATTACCATCTATCGGGAGCCTAAATCGCAGTATACATCTAGATGGTATAATTGACGTTTAGGGCCGGTTTTTTTATGCCTAGTTAACTGTTAATCAATTGTTAAAAATTGTTACTTATCTTTAAATATCACTGATATTTAACATTTAGTAACAATATCAGACTGATATTTAGAAATTATTAATAGTTTTTAACAATTGGTTGAGTTAGCCATGGATCAAAAAACCGGCCCTTAGTCACCTAGGACACTCAAGGGAGATATTGTATTCTATGGCACCTTGGTACATTGCTCATTTTTTGACATGGAAGTTAGAAATAATTATTCTCTGGTTTTCAAAGTAATATTAAAGTGTATTAATTGGCTTTTGGATACTAAATAGTTCAATCTATCGTCTATGCATGTATGTCTGTATGTTTCGTAAGCTTCTAACTAAAACTTTAAGAAGGCAGGAAGACATTGAGGCAGTAAATCAAAGTGAATTATTGTTTTGACGAAGCCATGTCTGCAAGGACGCTTCATACTGAGAGCAATAAATTGATAATTCAATGTAAACATTAAATCCTACACATTAACGTAATGTGGGAAGAATGTATAAATCGTATATACTGACATTATAATGATTGCGTTTTTTTTATTTATTATACATGTAGGTGTTTTAATTATTAATGATGTATAGTTATCGGTTGCTAGTGTGATGTGATCCGGGAACCGGATGTTTAGGGAATGAATTGCAGATAGCCAAACGGCTTTATTTTTTTGCGTGTAGGTTTAATACTAATTACTCGGTAGATAAATCGTCATTCCTCTACCGGAATAAGGCATTTCACAATTAGCTGAACGAATTACTCACTAAATAAACTAAGCTAAGTTAAACTATGCCCTAACAGCAGAATACAATTGTGAGTATTGTGACCACCTCGAATTTCTCCCACGGGTGTCGTACAAGGCGACTAAGGGTTAAAACAGTGATGAGAAACGTTCCTCTTATACCGCCTAGTAATGTACTGAGACTTTCGTGCCCGATGGATGGCAATAGGCTCGCTACCTATTACATGGGACCTAATATAATTGGCGAAACGTGGGTGGTAATTCACCTCTGCTTACCTTGTCGAACAATCGTTCTGCTGAATTTTCTTTTGCCGAACAATCGTTCTGCTGACTTTTCTTTTGCTGAACAAATGTTTAGATAATGATAATTGTGACTACTACTCAATCGAACTTAGGTTTGAGAGTGGAATTGTCGTGCATATTATCACGCATAATCATTCTAGCTATAACTATTACCTATGGTTTACAAAAAAGAATTAATTTTGGCCGGAGTTCACCAACACTTAAACAGGTGATTATTATTTAAATCAGTTTCTGACATTTTATCATATGGAAGAACTGTCATAAACTGGCGGTTATCTTTTAATCGCTTGTTTTACGTGTTGGTGAACTCGGGCCTTAAGCAATTTACTTTTAAACGCCTACGAACAAGATCTCATAATTATAAAAAGACGTATGGCTAAGGCTAGTTCATATCCTTGGAGGTGGTCACGTTATCTCCTAGAGCTATGTATGATTGTTATTGTATAAATTATGCTAATCAAACTCGCGGACAAAAGCTTAGTAAATTCTATCTTATTTTTGATTGGGTGATAATTTAATCCAATACGCGTCAGTCTCGATTCACCCCATTTTTAAGACTTGTTTTGTCGACTAAGGAAGACTGCCCGGTGTAGAAGAAAGCACTCAATTAAATGTTTTTGCAATAAATCTATTCAAAAAAATATAATAATAGGTCAATAATAAATGACACTCGGACTATAGAAGCTGATGGGGATTGCTGTAATGTTAAACGTAATTTATTATGCTACTTTTAGAGCACTTTAGAGAATAACATGACCAAATTAAACGAAAAAAATTGAATTTTGCGTGGATGCAACGTTTCGTTTAACTATTTTGTAATAGGACATTATTTGATTGTCACAAAAAATGGCTCAACTGTTTCTGGTTGGAGTGGATCCGTTGCGCTTAACTTCGTCCAATTGCAAATTAGAATTTGTCCCGTCTCGATCTGGCTAGACATCTTACTTTCAATTTTCAAGTCACCGTAAAATTGTGTGCGTTTATTGTATCTAAATAAAATAATTATCATCACTTTCCATGTTACAATTTTTAGCTTTCAGGCTTCCTTAGGTACTATGACAAAATTACCATTTATCACTTCTTCGTTATGCATATACAGGGCATCCCACGGCCATGCCACACGGAGGGAAAGTATATTAAATATTGAACGTAGGATATTTTAGTAAAAGAAGACATCGTTTTATTTTTTATAATAAGTAGAACTGCATTCACAGATTTTTTTAAAATCGCCTACCTCAACCGGGAATCAAACCCGCCAAATGTGATAGAAAAATTACTTGTATTTTATAATAGCGTTTGAAAGGGCTACTCATAAGCATTATTTTTTCCTAAATAACCTAGCATATTAAATGAAACTAAGATCATAAAAATTTTCATTTTATTTAAAAAAAAAATTCAGGGAAATTTCCTCTGACTTGGCCATGCTTCCAACAATTAACATTATCATTTCAAAGACCTACCCACTTGAGATACGAGATTTCCGTGGTGTAAGTACATGATAATAATAAAGCAATACATGAAGTGTAGTAGGTACTTGTATGCATTTCTTCATGAGCTCACAATTACCATGCAACTGGCTGATATTAGTAAAAATAAATAATTCGAAAATGGAACACGTAAATTTTCAAGCGTCTGTTCTTTTGTTTATTGTGAGTTTCATTTTCGTTTATTAGCAATTTTTGTTTTAATTTACTTACCATGGCGTACCAAAATAATTTGGATTTAATAGAAGCATACTTTTTAAATTACAAAGACATTTCATTAGCTTTGCGGTGGTACCGCGAAAGATATCCCGATAGACGCACACCATCTCGATATGTGTTGAAAAGAATGGTGGATAATTTAACAAATTTAGGACGTTTTGATCATCGCTTACAGCAACCACAGCAGCAGATAATAAACGTCAGCGATGATGAACTCAACATTCTGATTTACTTTGAAGCGAACCCGAAGAGTTCAGTGAGGGAAGGTGAAGAAGAAATTGGACTTTCAAAGAGTAGAATACATCGCGTTCTGAAAAAATACAACTTTAAAAGTTATGTGGAAGGGCGATTAGTGCAAAAATTACGGCCGGGAGATGCTGAAAGACGATTTAATTTCTGCCAACGTATCGAGAGACTCATCCTTGAGGATCAAAATTTTATGAACATCATTATTTGGTCAGACGAGTCAAACTTTAGTAACAACGGTATGTACAACCGGCGTAATAATCGGATTTGGTCCAGACAGAATCCCTTACGAATCCGCGAGACTAATGATCAAGTGCGTTTTTCTTTCAACTGTTGGTGTGGGATTGTAAGTAACCGGGTTATCTTAATACATTTTTACGAAGGAACTCTGAACACAGAAAGATATCTAGAAATACTTGAGATTTTAAGAAATGAGATTGTAAGAATAATCTTCCTGATACAGATCGACGAAATCTCATATTCCAGCAAGATGGGGCTCCGGCTCATAACAGTAGGAGAACAGCCGAGTTTCTTAATGAATATTTTCCTTCCTGGATCGGCACTTTTGGACAAATTAGATGGCCACCGAGATCCCCAGATCTAACCCCACTTGATTTTTTTTATGGGGTTATGTAAAAGATTTAGTTTACAGGATCCGGTACAATAGTGTGCAGGAGTTACAAAATGAACTTCGACGTATTATTTCAAACATCCACCATGCAAAAATAAGTAAATCGACATAGAGAGAAACTATCAAAAGAGTGAGAATTTGTATACAACAGAACGGATCACATTTTGAGCATTTGATAATTTTTTTTAATAAAATAAAAATTTTTATGATCTTAGTTTCATTTAATATGTTAGGTTATTTAGGAAAAAATAATGCTTATGAGTAGCCCTTTCAAACGCTATTATAAAATACATGTAATTTTACTATCACATTTGGCGGGTTCGATTCCCGGTTGAGGTAGGCGATTTTAAAAAAATCTGTGAATGCAGTTCTACTTATTATTAAAAATAAAACGATGTCTTCTTTTAGTAAAATATCCTACGTTCAATATTTAATATACTTTCCCTCCGTGTGGCATGGCCGTGGGACGCCCTGTAGAGTTGAAATTCAGTATTCGTAAACTCTTGTCCACGACACATCTTTCCTCGAATCAGTTCTCGTTATCATTTCGTGTAAGTTGTTATTAGACAACCAAAACAAAATTCAAAGCTTCACTATGGTCAATAGACTGTTAACTGTACCCGTAATGAAGTAACAACATACACTGGTAGTTAATCGTTTGTCACGGCATCGAGTTGCTACAATGAACAATGCACGAGGTGGATTGAAGTAATGATCTCAATTTCGTGGCAGTCAAACTAGGTGTGAAATTAAATATTATTATTTCCATCATTTCTATACATTCATTCATGAGAGTGATAGATTATTATGAATCGAAAGTGGATATTTTGATGACGTCTGACCGATATGAATAGAAGAGGAATTATGTTTTTCTAATATTTTAGTTTTAATAACTGTTATGGTTAAATTTTATTGGCTATAATTTGACTTGATTGGCTTTTGTTCAGTCCTATATAATTCTATGCATTACGAATATTATTTTTTGTGAAAACTTTAATTGTTTTATGTATTCTACTGTATTGATTAATATAATTAATAATGAATTTACCTACCTAATATAATAATATAAATGAATAAATACGTCGTAAACTGCTGTTTAACAGTGCAATACTTAAATGGTAATTGTTTGCCATCTTTATGAAATACAATTTTGTTCCGCTCCTAACGAATAACACGTAATAGAAAGTTATTTAATATGGTTACTTAATGTATAAAAGCTCATTAAAAAACTTATCTAATTAGTGCCACATTGGTGGACATGATTAGAATTAATTGTTTCACTCAGATATTGCACCAGATATAAGTAGATATTATTCTAATGGATAATATTTTTAATATTAATTTCAGTATAGGCTTAAAAATAATAAGATTAATAGGGTCGTTGCAAAGACCAGTTCATGAATAAAAAATAAACGATAGACCCTTAATTTTAGTTTTTGTTATTAATCGATATGAAAAAATATCGATTCGCGCCTATTCATTTATATGTCACAACACGGAAGTTGAACCTGATATATCCAAGTAACGATAAAATCATAATAATTTTATTTAGGTTACCAGACTGTTAATCTATCTGGTAATTGCATCTGTCAAGTTTAAAAAGCATGCATTAAAAAACTTTGGGTAAATCAGGGAATCTTCATTATAGTAAATTATATTCGTTTTCTATCGTCCGAGGTAAGATCATAGTTTTATGTCACCGTGAAGTGGGATTTTTCGTACGCGTAGCGGGCCAAAAAGTCCATTTTATGGTCAGGTGTGACAGAAAATTTAAATTAATGTGTATAAAATGTAACGTAAATCATCTACTCATTGCAGTTTAATATGGCTAGTGATTCATTCCTTAATTATGATTAAATTTATTAATTTATATTTATTATAAATATTTTTTTGAAAAAGATCGTACCTCTCTTTTCTTTTAGAAGTATTTGAAACTTTACGTAAAACTAGCATAAATAAAGCGCAACACAGTACCAATAAAAACCACACAGCAAGGTAAATAATGCAAACTGTGTAGTAGTATGGATTTAGAATGACTTGCGAAACTTTTTTTTGTCACGATCGATGAAATTTAGTTCAGTGCGCGTTCAGAAAAATAATAACGCTCTTTCATTCAAGACAGACTCAACTCGAAATTTACTTCGAATAATTTTGTGTTCTAATTGTATGCTAATACGACTTATTGCTGCAGGAATACAGTTTTGAGTTGACTCTGTCTTGTATTAAATGAGAGATATGTTACACGCTCGTGAATGGTGGGTTATGGTAGGGCTGTGTCGGGGTTCTCGAGTGGGGTGGTGAGGAGAGCTGTGCGCTCAAGCAGTGTCTATGCAGTACGTGTTAGTGTGCGCGCGCATCTGGAGTGTTCACATAGTAAGTGTTGTGACTTGTGATCTGCGGTTCCAAATTAGGTTTAATAGCGCGTTGCGATTTCCACTTGCTTTGCGAATTTAGTACCTAATGTGCAGCGCCGGAAAGGCAAATAAGTTTGGGTTTTAATTTAAGTGCTATTAAAACTATTTTTGTGAAAATTAGAGCGTGCAATTTTTGTTTGTAATTTCATTTACATATGATTTCAGGGTTGTTTTGTTTCCGATGTTCGCTTTTTATTTTTTTGAATAACTTGAACATAAATTGAGATTTTTAAACTTAACAATAATAATTTATGTTTTGTTAAGATAATGGATAAGTGAACATATCACGATGCATATTGACAGTATAGCCAAATTCGTTACCTTTTTATGGTTAATGGTTAACCACATTAAAAGTTTTTTTTAAAAACTTTACGGATTTTAGTACTACCCAAGTGTAAGAGTCGTTAAAATATATATTTTTTAAAGTATTTGTAATGTTTTGATAAGATACACTAACAGCTATATTCATTATATTTTCGGAACATTAAACATAGCATCTCTTACATTATAATATTATAGGTAAGCTAATATGGGCGTGCACAAAATTCTCAAGAATCTGTCAGTATTTAATGAATAGAAAATAGGATTTAACAATATAAAACTACTGCACAATTATAAAACTATTTCATGTTAGACTTCCTTAAGTACAGTCAAACTATATCTCAATTAAAATTAAATTTCAATCGTGAAGTCCATTATGCTATGTAATTATCGGATGCATTATGGATGAGCTCGGATTTATAATGTGGGCTGAATAGTTTCTAGATTTAATACATTATTTCACGGCCATTTATACAAATCCTATCAGCTTTGTGTCAGTTGGAATTCGTATTTAATTTTAACCAGTCTGCGTCCGCGACTTTGACTGTGCCATTCCATAGCAAATAGAGCATACGAATAAAAGTTAAATTATCTTCGGAACAAATTCCACATGTGCTTAAAATGTCATTCAAAACCATTTAACTTATGAAGGTGTGTTAGTGATCAAGAAAAATAGCGTTTTAGTTTGAATTTAAAAAGCGCAGCGGCGTTACTTATTGCAAAGACAAGATGAGTTTAAGCACCCTGTTTAAAGTTAAAGCCGTATGGTGATAGCAAAGTAGAATACAATTGTCACCACCAATTGAACAAGGCAACTAAGGATAGAACAGTGGTACTGATATGATAAGGCATTAGGCAGCAGCATTCCCCTTATACCACCTAATATCTGGACCATTTGTTTATTTAATGAACCTAGTCAAAGTGATGGTACAATTCATTAGTTTCATTTCGTGGAAACCGGATATTTAGTGGTGTCCATCGAAACATTTCAAATTTCAAAGCAATGTAAACATGGTACTCGCGGGACAGACACACTTTTGAGCGGCTTTATTACATGCAATAAAGCAAAAACGCGGCCAACTCAAAGTGACCCTGGCTGCAAAAGCGACAACTTCTTTTTTAGTAAACAATTGTTTTTTGTGTCATGATATTGCTCTTTTACGATTCGTAGCCATTTTGAAATAAAAATTCTAGAGCGATATTTTAAATTAATTTCCGCACATGTTATTAGTTATATTAAGATGTCGCCATTTTTCGCCAGTTCGACAGTATCTATATTTCCACAATAACCAGAGGATAATGTCAAACAGATAAACCCACAATGATTAGTGTCAAACAGATAAACCACCAAATCCTAGAGAATATAACATACAAAACACAGTCGACAAATAATTTTGGATCAGAGTGATAAGAATAAGACATGAAAAATTCCGAGCGCAAGCATAAAGTAAGGACTTTCTGCTTGTGCGTGCCTATGTAGGTGTACATTGTTAATAATACGTATGCTTCCAACAATGAACGGGGAAATACAAAAACAAATGGTTCGATAAAATGGCATAATCCAATAAGATGGAAAGTGCAGCATATCTCGGCCAGTCGGAAGAGGCGCACTTACATAAGAGACTGGCGGACGTAATAATTTCACTCAATCACCGCGCTATACTACGCTGGCTCTTGCGGTATGTAACGAATGCGAAACTCGCATCTACGCGAAACCGGCTTTTAAACCGATGGCGTATAAAATGATTTACTTATCACGTGACATTTTCACCAGAAAAGTGACTGAGCCTTTTTTCATTTGAAAATGGACGAAGCAAAAAGCTCTCTAACGATTTATTGAAGATAACCAAAGAATATATCATTTTATTTTTTTCGATATTGATTTTTTTGTAAATGTCAAGGTCTCCTCACACATTACCAAGTAGTTACTTATCATACTGGAACAATTGGAAATTGTTTCTATTCTTCTATTCTATTCGAATTATTCTTCTAGATTTTCTGGAATATTCTATCGGTTATTGCGATCTACTTTTATGGATTGATTCCAATGATATTATATAATATCATTGATTGATACATATTTCATATAAATACATAAATGCCAAATTTTGTTGTAGAAGGTTGAGCACTCATTAAATTTTGCTTTATCTGAATATTGTAAATTTACTATAGAAAATATTGCCTGATATGTGGTATGTATACACGTTTAGTATACTTATCTATGGAAGTAACACTTGCTATTTTATCTCACACTAGTGGCTTTCTGGTGGGGATTATTCATCGAGTGTCCCGATCCACGCGGTCCCTCGAATAGACCCAAAGGACCCCGATAAATTTTTTTAAAAGTCAGTTGAGCTACCATCAGCAGAGATGGTTTTATTAACTAATGTAGTAGCTACAGAAATGCAACTACACTACCCAGTATTTCAAGACTACCACTACAGTTGTAAAAACAGTCATCTCGAACATGTCACTTTGTACAATACCAAAGTAACTTCTGATAAATAATAAGTAAATTTGTAGATCTTTGAGCATACACAGCTTAGTTTTAGATGGAAACGCTAGCCCGCTACGAATTATGCTTGGTAGCAACCAAGCATCCATTTTTGATTTCAGTTCATACTAAGCTCATCGATTATTTTACTAATCGCCTTATAAGCCTCTTGAAAATAATATTATTATAATAAAACCGGCAATTTAATTTATTAACCATCAACGAATTTCAGTAAACACGTGGAAAGTACCTTGAAAGTGGATAATTTATTGTCTCAACAACGGATTATATTAGGCCTACTACAAATATTTCCAATAATACAATATAAAATAAGCTAGGAAATTTATTCGGAAATGGTGTTGGGTAGGTAAGTAGAATAAAATTCCTGGAGTCCCGATGTCGTACGATTAGCCTAATTCAATAATAGTTGAAATATTTGAGTTTTAAAATAGCAGTTCAATTGCCACCATAGTAGTTATTGTTAAAAGGTTCTCAAGTGAAAAAATACTTGTGAGTCACATAGCGACTAATTTATCAATATAACCAGAAATCGGTGCACAATTTAGTGAACAATGTCCTAGGTGTTTGAAAATACGATCGTCCCCTATCACATGGGGCATAATAAAATCTGGCAGACTGTGGCTGACATAGGAACACCCACAGCCCATGCTTTCTGGAATAAACAGGCGGGGTTTGATATAATGTGTACCTATGGTCTATTTACATAAATAATAAATATCGAGATAAAAAGTAAACTATTAGTTACTACATAAGCTACACATTTGGATTAAATGCAACATTGCGTATCTCAGTA
This sequence comes from Cataclysta lemnata, assembly GCA_963931975.1. Lineage (NCBI taxonomy): Eukaryota > Metazoa > Arthropoda > Insecta > Lepidoptera > Crambidae > Cataclysta > Cataclysta lemnata. The sequence goes on from OZ008338.1 coordinate 13,301,867, forward strand.
ATGTTATTTTTAATTATAAAAGAGAGCTATTAGTCACAGCCACTGAATAAAACAAAATTAATTACATCAATACTAAATTAATAAATGTCATTCAAATGGAAAAGCTTTTACTATGATCCCAATAACCATGTTCGTCAGGTGTATTCGTAATGAGTTATATCAAAATACGTACTCATTTCTATGCGACATTGTATTTTGAACTCACAGAATAATTTAGTAATGAATGAATATAATTACGGACACAGTTGCCGAGAGCTGTAAAAATAAGTTATGGATACGATTTTGTTTTGACTTTTCACTGTTACAGTAAATCATAATAAGTACAGTATAAAAACTAAACAGCGAGTTCAGTTCATTTCTAACAAGAAAAATACTTACTTCAAAAATGTAAATCCATTTTGAACAATTCTGCAAAATGAAAATCCATCAGCAAACAACGTTACTTGTTACAGTGAAACAAGTAAATATTACATGTAACAAATGTTAGAACAGTTTCTGTTCGAAACTGTTTTGCAGTTTTTAATTTAATCCCGAGTAGTTAAAAATGCACGGTATTCCAGCTATTTCACTGGGCAACAAATTTATTGAGATATTTGAAGTTGGTTCCTCGATATTCGATAGACAATATTTGTATGAGTACATTGAAAATAATGACTAGTACTTCACCGAATAACTATTTTCTCTAAGCTTATAAACAATTATTATTTTGATTTTTATGTGAACATTAATAAATAAATTAATATAAATATTAGAAAAATAATCACAAATAAATTTGCTTAGACAAATCTCACAGATCAAGACTATAATTTTTCGAACTTTTTTCACTTTACGCCAATTAAGCTAGGTCCCATGTAATAGGTGGCGAGCCTATTGTCATTTATTGGGCGTAATATAAATCGCAGAATATTGCTAGGTGGAATATAAGAGGAATGCTGCTACCCATTACTCATCACCGGAAGAAATGGGGGAAAAATAAATTAATAACATTAAATTTTGCAATATTAATATTGGAGAGAGAAAGGGACGATTTCAATTCGAAGTGTCTAGAATTAACTCCTATGTTCTATGTGTTAATTGTTCCTAAATTATTCCTTCCATCAGGGAGGCCTGTGATCCGTCAGTGAGACAGTTTCATGTTACCCATGATGACCAAAGGCAATTTCATATTTAGCTAACTACCGCACTCAGAGACATCAATTAACTTTAATGAGTACTTAAAGTCAGAAATTTCCATTTGATTCTAGACCATAGACCCCGCAAGAATAGCGACTAGTTTTGAATTGTAATTTTTTGACATTAAGTACTAATTTACGTCTATTAACGTCTCTGAGTGCGGCAGTAAGTGTAATAATGTGTGCATTTCTTATGCAATCATGTAATAATAACTTCAATAAAAAAAAAATTAACAATGTAACTGTGATAATGGAAATAATGTAACACCGGAATTCCTAAGAGCATTAAAAGGTACCGTGAAATCGATAAAAATATGCGTAAATTACGTCACTACTAACTATGCGGTGGTTCCGTGATCACATCCGCGATTTAAAGATAATGTTTCAAGTTACGACACTTTGATTTGTGAAACTTAGTGCAGACGAATATAAAAGTAATACACCGCAGCATAATACAAGATGCAAAACTTAGCCATTTTACTGCAGCTTGGAGTGCCCTTAGAACGGATAGTATTCAAATCTGACGACATAAGAGATTCTAGCCACTAATTTCCATGGTGCAGTACTGTAAAATATCGATAAAAGTTGTTTTAATTTAAATTAACGATAGGTATGCACTGTGTATTGTTTTTTTTCTATCAAATCATTTTTATGTAAAATTAATCTCGAGCTCTTCCTGAATTTACCCCTGATAACACCTAAAACTTGAAATTAAGTTTTTAAAAACATTAATTGGTATTGATTTTACTTTGTTATTTTAAATGAATGAAGATAGAGCCTATCTGTAAACCAAGATTGCGAGTAATGTTTACCTTGTGCAACCTCGCTGAGCATTTCATGAACATGTCCGAATTCGTTTTCTTTTGAGGCTGTGTGTATACAGATCCAGCATCACGAAATAGAATTTAACTAAAATTACTTAATATTATACTTTTTTGTTCTTGGTGATTGAAGTAAATACTTTAATTAAAAATCAAGTCCTTTTAATATTTGTTATTGTTATAGCATCTTTGATTGATGAAGATAAAACAGATATTTACTCTATTTTAACTCCTTGAAAGAATAGGATAAATATTATCCAAAATGAAAATTCTGAAAAGACCAACTTCAAAAGGTCGAGCTGTTTGGGCATAGTGATACTGATTTCGCTGAAATAAAGCTTACTTGCTATCGACAGTAGCTCCTAGAAATTATCTATGTGCAATAATTATCGAAGCAATACAAATGTCTAACGAAACATTCGATGCATTTCTATTAATATAATTCTGAAATAGGTGTAAGGTATTTAGAAATATTGAATCCCTGGTGGTATTCCTATTACAAATATGGTTTGTAAATTTGGTCAATACTTCATTTCCGGGATTACAGTGAACTACTAGTAACTACATGAGAATTTCATTTGAGAGATATGTGCTACGTTTATTTAATGTGCTACGTTTATTTAATCGTATTATTTGCAATAGCGATCTCGGAATTCGCTTAATTAGCGTAGTGTTTCCATCATTTTCAAAACAACATTGCAGTCAACACATGTGAATGCAAATATGTAATGTAGCCATGTAAATTCAGGACGATATCATTTCGAGGCTTTAGAATATAAAAGCAAAACTAGTGGAATGTGCTTGAGTGATCTCTTAATAAAACTTCTGGCTTGTTTAAGCGAGATTGTAATGTTAGTCCCCGTGCGTGACACTCCTGAGATTTCAGAGATTTTCGACGGGCGCAAAGTCGCGATTTTGAGTTTCCGTTCGCAAAGCATAATTGGCTTCCTTTGTGTGCCGATACATCTACCCTCTAACTAATTTAAGCCTTCATGTTATGTTGTATTATCTGTCAGTTAGTAAGCATCTTATTTGATTATTGACTTAGCTATATGTTATTGGAGAATTAAAGAGTTTTCATTGTTAGTCTCTAATTTTAACGAGCACCTCGCAATTATTTCCTTTAACCTCGTGTTTCGAACATAGGCTTATTTGCTTAATACAATATGGATTGGACCTTTCCACCTTACGGCTAGTTTTAGTTTCACGCCGAGCGCGCTAATCATCATTCATTACTGTTTTTATATGGCGGTGAATCAATAGAGCCCACTGAATGGCCGGCAATGGACGCTCATCAACTCGCGGACGGTCAGTTCGTTAGCGTGACACTAAAACCAGCCTAAGACAGCACTAACTAGTATTACATGACGATGTGTCCAGCTTCCTATATATTACCACTTTTCCTCACACGCCTATGTTTGTTAGTCGGTTGATCAACTACAGTAAGCAATTCAAATTGCATTGCCACTTTCACGACCGATACGTGGGTCGCTAGAATATTGAGATATAAAACGAACGGAAGCGCCGAAACAAATTTTAACGTCTGCATACTGAATGTATATTGTTAACATTCTTAAAAGGCTTCTTAATATTTGACTTGTAACAAATTAGCTAAAGGAAAGCATCAGATATTTTTGTTATAAACAAACACTGAGAGGACGGTGTGTGTACAAACTAAGCAATGTTTTCAAAGAGCGGTCATTGGTTAGTGGCAGAATTCAAGAGGCGATTCCCTATGTAAAGGGTGAATCAAATATATATTATTTTGTTAAATACTATACAAAATATGCTACTATATAAGTTTTAAGTATAAAATTTTATGCGCATTACCCAACTGATTAAACAAAACGAAAAAAATATTTTAGGATTTATTTTTTATGATTCTACAAAGTTAAATAGATAAGAAAAAATATAAAGTTGAAATAAATTTCAAAAATAATAATTTTGTGGTCCTCTATTCATAACAATCGATTTTTGAGAAATGACGTTAGATTACCTAAATTTTATCGTTTTTATAGAGTTTTATTGCTTAAAATTACCTATATGATATTAATCAATCTGAGACACAATTTTAATGTTATGTAAATTGCTTAATATCAATAATATCAACCAAAACAGTTTTGAGACTTACATCGTTTACATCTGTGCAAACAATAATGTTGAATAAGCATGCACATGCAATATTGAACCTTTTAGCTGCAGTAATAGAAACATTTCCAGACTACTGTAGCGAGTATTGCCTGCGGGTGGCGGGAGGGTTAGCTGTGACGTTTGCGAGTCGGCTCTTAATTAACTTTCTCCAGTTTAATTATTTATACGTGGAACTTCATGTACACCGACAAGCGTTATTTATAAAATATAATAGTATGCACCTTTTGTAGTTATCGAAGTTGTTTTACGTTTCTGACAAGTTAATTAAAATGATATTATTGTATAAAATCTGGTTCTATGTTTAGTCCGATATGAAGTGAAGTGAAACTAATTTTAATAATAGGTACATTATTTCAATGTGTTAATAAGCTTTTTATAGATAGAATAATCTGTAAAGTGGAAATTGAACCCACAACCATTCTAGTTTAAAGGTTTCGGAGGACTTTTTCTGTTAGAATTTTTTTCACAAAACACCCTTTATAAAATTATTTCAAGTCAATTCAAAATTGAAAGCTATACCAGTTTTGCTATGGTTGTTTGATCTTGTTGATTTTTATCTGATATTTATTTTCTGCCATTTACCTCCATTTTGCCTCAAAGTTAAATTGGTTTGTATTAGTTCCAGTAATTTGTTTCTAGTATTTTATTAGAACAAACGTACACAATAGAATGCGTATAGTAATTCTATTATGGTATCTATTGTCTTAAAACTCTTACATTCCGTAATAAGCCGTGCAAGTATATTACAATTGAGAATTTTAATAGGTCCAATACGCTTGAAAGTGTGTTACGGTAAAGCTTGTATGTATACAAATACACTATTTGTAGTAATACCGATTAGTATCAATTAGTTTTGATTTTACATGCATTTAAACTTACGATAGATATCGAGTACCATTAATAGTCACTTGACCGCATGTGACGTCATTATACAACGCTCAGCAAGTTTACTTTTATAAATCGGAAACTTTGACGTATCGAAGTAATTCTTTCACTTGTATTTTTTATTTTTACATACATACATACATAAATCACGCCTATATCCCCGAAGGGGTAGGCAGAGGTGAACTAGCACCCACGTTTCGCCAGTTATGTTAGGTCCCATGTAATAGATGGCGAGCCTATTGCCATTTATCGGGCACAAAAGTCGCAGTAGGTACATAGCTAGATGGTATAAGAGGAACGCTGCTGCCCATTCCTCATCACTGATTTATCCTTAGTCGCCTTGTACGACACCCACGGGAGTGATTTGGGGTGGTGACAATTGTATTCTACTCTGCCGTCACCACACGGCTGTATTTTTTATTTTTGACAGGGAATATGGAGATCTACTAATTAAAAATAGTAAATATTCTTCATTATTAACAGATTTTAATACAGATCACAGAATTTAAGTATAATGACAGTGAATTTTTACATTTAAGGGAATTATATGATTTGCTTCTCCCTGCGCTTTTACCTGCGCATTATCCTGTGAAAACTAGCGTGCGATTAAAAGCTCTAACAAGGTTGCCATATAGACCTATTCCTGTAACCCTGTTAATTGGTAAAACTACTACATTATCTGAAAATACCGTGATAGTAGTTTGTTATATTCATTTCAGGTATATTAGTTCGTTTTCATGGTAAAAATATAATAAAGTTTGTAATAATCAAAATAAATAGGAAGTCCTGTAGCACATGATTTCAATTATCTCATCCGATTTCAGTCAAAATATAAACAAGTCTACAAATAATTATGAGATATTTACAATAGAATAAATATTGCGATTGTATAAAAACTTTACTTGTATTCAACTTCTCAAGGCTTAATAAGTAATTATTACTTTTTAGGCGATATCATTATTATGATTATCATTTTTGTGTATTGTTTCAGATGTTACGACTACTATTGGTTGTTGCTTTTGCGGCAATAGCTTTAGGGGAAGATCAATGGCAGCCCATAGTGCCTGAGGAATCTGTGTCATACACATCGTATCTCAAACCGTCCGAACGATCTCTGGATGCAAGGTAAATATCAGTATTCATTTTCAGAATTGTTCGAGGGCAGATAATTAGAGAATACTTAGAAACGTATTGTTTGATTATTTAACATTTGAATTGATACACATGCTCGTCATGTAATTAAATTTATCCTAGGCAACGGCATAGCTATTTAGGTACATTGAAACTATCTTCCAAATCCAAATCTTCCATTCCATCCTACCCCAAATCTTTGCCGTGGGTGTCGTACAAGGCGACTAAGGATAAATCAGTCATGACGAATGGGCAGCAGCGTTCCTCTTATACCACCTAGCAATGTACCTACTGCGACTTTTGTACCCGATAAATGGCAATAGGCTCGCCACCTATTACATGGGACCTATCATAACTGGCGAAACGTGGGTGCTAGTTCACCTCTGCCTACCCCTTCGAGGATATAGGCGTGATTTATGTATGTATGTATGTATGAAACTATCTTGAATATTCAGTGTTAGCCAATTCATGAAATACACTCATTAAAAACGTTAATGCTTATAAAATTAATTCTTTTTTGTGTTGCTTATTTAACCATTAGTTTGTTCATTGCAGCAGCCTCAAAATCATAAATCGGCGACCCTCCTATTCCAACAGCAAGGTTCCATCACTACTAAGCACTTCACCTGTTGGAAATTCCGACACGTGCAGTATTTACAAGGTATCCATGAACCAGGAGCTATTCTACCAATATATGCAATATGAGAAATCACTACCTGACCTCAAGGAGTTCACTATGTGCATGTGGAAGAAATTCCACAACCACTCCATCGACCACCCTCTGTTTTCCTACTCTGGTGAGTTACACAAAGTCACAATCTGAGAATGTCAATAATAGTTATAAGATGAATTTTAACTTTTTTTTTATAAATTTGGCAAATAAATAATATTGACTAAATAATTAAATAGTACACGACAAAGTATATTAAAAATCTATTTCTGATCAACTTTTAAAATACAAACAAAACATTATTAATGTGGGCATTTTACTATACTCCAGTGAACTGCCTAAATAAATTACAAAAAACTATTTATTTGCAACCAAGTATACGTAATAAGATACCACCTCTTAATGCTACCGGCGGACAATTCGTAAACAAGGGAAAGTTAGGCTCCAGCTTCATTGTACACATAGTTACCAGTGTTTGACTAATCTGGAACTAACCAAATCCAAGGATACCCCCGCTAATCTTCTTGAACGCGAATCGAATGACTTGGACTTTAGACTCTCTCAAAGATACCAAACATCTGAGAGAATATTATCATAGTCCATTAAGCAGACCCAGCAAGTTAAGATCGATATTGATTAGAAGAGAGCAATCGTGACAATGTTTTTCACCTGTACCCCTGGAGAACCCTTAATGGACGCGAACGGATTACTCGAATAAACGCTATTTACGTGAAAGCTTTGTCTGGTAATTTTGTTTCACTTAATCCCACACTACATTTTACCTAACGTATTCAGAATTAGTCGATGGCTGTGTGTAATACGCGTTGTTTATTAAGCTTTAGTGGAGGTACAGGCGCATAAAATAGTATTATCGGTTTGTGTGTTAAAGCATCTACATTTCACAACGGTAAATTCCTTCTTACTGCCACACTCAGATATGACAATTGTAATGATAATGACTAACGATAATGAATACTTCATCATCGCCCTGCCCTTATCCCATCCTATTTGGGGTCTGTATGTCTTCTTTTTCCATTATCTTCTGTCACTCGGCATCTCCTCATGAGATTGGTAATGATAATGAGTAGGTACTTTATACGATAATGAGTACCTCATACCTAAAAATGAAAATGCTAAACTAGTCGCTATTCTTCCCGGGTCTGTAGTCTAGATTAAAATTAAATTTTACCTACCATCATATCAAATAATTAAAATTAAACTATTTTCACTATTTGATATGATGGTAGCTGAATGTCGCCAGCTTTACAAACTGTACTATCCATTGATATTTTGACGAGTTGCGAATTTTTGTATACTCGCTGTGGTGCTCGCTTCTGGGTGGCGGTTATGCATATAATGTGCAATATTAATTAGGTAATAATAGTCAGTACCTAACACGAACCAGAGTCTAAACGCACTAATCACTTGCGCCACCGAGCTTCTAAGCTCTTTACTCCAAATATAAAACACACAGGTAATTTCAAATTACATGTAGCCGCTGACAACTCCTAGCGAGTTGTCGTGTAGTTCAATTTATTGGCATAACAAATATAGCCTCTATATTCAGATCGTGGTACAGTTTCGTTTCGGACGTTTAACCTACTTATGGCCACGCTAGTTGCGAAATGAGAGAATATTATAATCGTGATTCACTTCTTACATAAAACAACAAGGACCACCGGTGATCACCGGTCAGTGGTGTCCGAAACTGGAACATTTACCTTTCTCTTGTCACCTTTCTATTCGGTATAGGTATTTTAATCGTAGTAAAACACATACGGAATACCTCGTAGGAAAGTCCACTTATGATTGGATTTAGATCGCATTTTACTAATAAGGTAATAAATATTTATTTATTATTATCGAGTGATATCACAACTGTTATCTAATAAGTGTAAAACGTACTAGAAAAAAGTAATCTAAGTGAACTTCATGGTTTAAATGAAACGTCATTATAAATATAATTTAAACCCTCCTTGTGCTAATTAAAAGTCGTTATCATATAAAACAATATACTAAATGTAAGATGAGACACCCTATTATTATTATTCTAATCCGGTAAAGGCAGTGATTGAAGATTAAGTACTGCCTTGCTCATTAATGCATGAATGCATTTGAGAAACCATTCCAGATGTGATCGTCAATCTTGAACTAGATTATACTATACAACTGCAGTAGTCAGGTCCTTAACATGATACAGTTCTTGTGTGTACATGCTCCATAGAAACATGCTAATATTTATAATGTTCCATTCTTATGTACAAATCTGGACAATTATTTAAATATACTAGGCACAGCTATAATGATACGATCACTCATGAGCCATTTGATGCCACGACTATTCAATTATTAACATAAAACGTAGCTTAAAACATATTATGGCGAAACGGGGCCATGAAATACCCAACCGGCTTTAGGGTATCATAAAAGAATTCCGCCTTTTTAAAAAATTCAGTGAGGTGAGGCAATAATTTTCAATCATTGTATTTATTATATTTCGAGAAGCCTTCCGCGCACGGTCAAAATATACTTATGAGTAACAGTAATTAAATTCCGAAACGTTTTGTGGTATTGGTAACTTCGATACGACTTTCCACTCAAACAATCCAGCGAGTCGGATATTAAGCCAAAATGGCATACAAAAGTATGCCATTTTGGATTATATAATTATCTGATTCACCAACAAAAGGTTTGTAAAACATTTTGTTTCACATAATTTTTCTCTGTTCTTACTTTAGTTGGCGACAGCCCCAAGGAGATTTTGGCCTGGATATCGAACACCAATGAAGCCAGTTACTTCAGCATGGCTGTGCATGGACAAACTTTCTTCAGGCTCAACTACCCCCTCAAACTAAACAAGTAAGTTTACCCTTCCAGATGTACATACTTAAATAAATCACGCCTATATCCCCGATGGAGTAGGCAGAGGTGAACCAACACCCACGTTTCGCCAATAAGATTAGGTCCCATGTAATGCGTGGCAAGTCTATTGCCATTTATCGGGCACGGAAATCGCAGTACATTGCTAGGTGGCATAAGAGAGACGCTGCTGCCCATTACTGTAAAAGTAATAATCTAATTTTACATGATTGCGTATCGTCGTTAAAGGTATTGTCCATTGACAATATTTCTTTAAATAAAATTAATAAAGACACTCTTTACTAAAAACATACATACGGGTACGAATTAAGTAACCTCCTCCGTGTTTTCGTCGGTTAAAAAAGGCACTTGCCGAGCAAAAATAACTTGAAAAAACATTGTGCGCAAACAAAGTTTGAATTAAATTGAACCACTAACATTGATCTTCTCAGTTTTCAATACGGATTGCGTTCGGCGCAGTGTTTATTAAATGTAATTAATATACATTTGGAAATACAGCTTAATGGATTAAAGCCAACTTCAATAGAAAATGGTTGTATCGATGCAGTGAAAACCGTGTGGTGACGGTAGAGTAGAATACAATTGTCACCACACCAAATCTCTCCGTGGGTGTCGTATATAATGACTAAGAATAAAACAGTGATGAAGCATGAATGGGCAGCAGCGTTCCTCTTATACCACCTGGCAATGTACTGCGACTTTTGTCCCCGATAAATGGCAATAGGCTCGCCACCTATTAAATGGGACCTAGTTTGATTGGCGATTATTGAATTTAACTGAGGTTTTCCACATAACACATTCCTCTGGCGCAAGCACTCTGAAAATGCTTTTGAAATTAATTACCGAATTTGTTTTTATTATAAGTGAACGTCAAAGGTTCTTCAACATCAAGAACTAAATATTATTTACATCAGTTCAGGTGCAAACTATGGAAAAGGAAATGTACTGTTGTTTCAGTGAAATGAAAAGTGGAATACAATAGAATACTTAAATGTTCTTAAATGTTCAGCTTTTGTTTTCTTACTGGAGTTACTATCACAAATTAAGCCAACGGAGTGAAATGATATTCCGAAACAATTCTGCATACTGTTTTCCGTATTGGTTAAGCGTCGACAGTCAATTGGTTGCGTTGGTTGCATGTAAACTAACCGTTGCGGACAATATGTGAAGTGAACGCTCTAGTTAGCATCGATAAATATGTACTGTACTTTCAAGGGGCTAAACCTGGTTATAGAAACCTGGTTATCTAACCTATGGCAATCTGATACGGAAGTATATTTTATTTCTAATATCTAAGGCATGTTATATAATGTTAATTAAGTTAATTGTTCTTATAGAAGAACACAGTATAGCGGCCTGGGGTATACGAATATATCTGATACAAATGGAATCATCACGCATTAATAAAATCACAAATTCATTACTAAAAACAAAAAGTTTGAATATTGTGGTTCATATGCATTGACCGCCAATCTTCATAAGTTATCGTATCTGAGACAGACATGATAAGATATGAAGATTAGCGGTCATTTAGAAAAACTTGCATTAAAATTATTTTAAGAATAATCCACTGTTTTCTTATCCTACAGAATCACTACAAATGTTGCGTTGTTAAGCAATAATTGGATGTAAGTTAAACTAAAGTTGAACACCGTGAATTAAATAAGGATTTAGTCTATAACCAAATATTAAATTGTCATAAAGCAAGAAATACTAAATTTTGTAGTTACTATAGGTTAAAATAAATATCTGTAATTTTTTTCTTGCCTTTAAAAACAAGCACTTTCATTATTGAAAATGAATACATACATACATACATAAATCACGCCTATATCCCCGAAGGGGTAGGCAGAGGTGAACTAGCACCCACGTTTCGCCAATTATGTCAAGTCCCGTGTAATAGGTGGCGAGCCTATTGCCATTTATCGGGCACAAAAGTCGCAGTAAATTCTAGCAATTTAAATAATATTAAGTTGTAATAATTTTAAGTTGTACGAGTATAGAGGAGAGGAACGCTGCTGCCCATTCCTTAGCACTGATTTATCCTTAGTCGCCTTGTACGACACCCACGGGAGAGATTTGGGATGGTGACAATTGTATTCTACTCTGCTTTGTAAAAATGCAATTTGAAATTAAAATAATGATTAAATTTTTTTTATTGAAGTTACATTTCATTTCTCGATAAATATTTGCGGTGCCCGAAAATCTCGTATAAGAAAGTCTATATTTTGATCACATCCAATATTTTTTCAATATGAATTGACATAATTACAATTATAAGCTATACAACTACCCTGTATTGTGTAGTAGCAATTACATGTGAATGATAGATAGCCCACATTATGCGCATGTCCCGTAAGTCTATCATAATTTATGTCTTACGTAATATAAAATCATTCTGGTTCATTTTATAATCTTCATGACTCTAACAATCCAGAACCTACTCGTTGCAAAATAGCTGTTAATAATTTAAATTCAATAAATCAATTCCAATTATAGTGGATCATCCAGGATGCTATCAGAAATAAAATCCTGACTACATCCTAAGCTTCCCTCTTAACCTTTAGAAAAGCCTTTGTTATTTTATGAATTTCTTAGACGTATCTCAAGGTGAAGTATGTTAGCAAGAAGCGTTAATTTATTTAATAAACAAAGCTTTGTTAAAGTGAAAATTATGTCTGATATTTTACATTGTCTACAAGTTTCCCGAGGTCAGAGTTGTTAACTAGAGTTACTTTACTGTTTTTCAATAAGATGTCTCAAGACGGTCTTACTATAATTATTTTAAATTTTGAGCAAGCAAAATGTGAAAATGTTTTTAAAAAGGAGCATTATTTCATGTCTATTTTAGAATAAGAAGGCATCTGAAGATATGAGCGTTAAACACAATTTTATGAACATTTTCTCACAAGTTTGTCTAATAAAGGTTTTAGTTAGGAATAATACTTAATGCAAGTAGCATTTCAGTGGAAAAAGGCATTGTTTTATTAGTTTGTGAAATACATTAATCGCAATAATTATTGCAATTATAAACATTTCTGAACATTGTAGTGAAATTGTTCTCCAATTTCGCTCTTTTAAATAGAATTATGCATCTATAAAGATGAATTTAATGTCTCTGACTAAACTGTATTAATAATAATAATAATATTCTACGGCCGTGTAGTGACGGCAGAGTGAGTAGAATACAATTGTCACCACCCCAAATCTCTCCCGTGGGTGTCGTACAAGGCGACTAAGGATAAATCAGTGATGAGGAATGTGGAGCAGCGTTCCCTCTTATACCACTATATGGCAAAGTACTGCAACTTTAGTGCCCGATAAATGGCAACAGGCTCGCCACCTTAACATAATTGGCGAAACGTGGGTGCTAGTTCACCTCTGCCTACCCCTGCAGCGGATATAGGCGTTATTTATGTATGTATAATAATCTTTATTAACAAAAACAACTTCGTTGGTCTCATAACATTTTATGACCAATGAATTATTTGAAATAATTGCTTGAAATAATTCAGTAAACATAACATTAGCGACGTTCTGTATAACGTTTCTTAAATACAAAAGATAACTCAAAATTGCTGTCCTACAACTCATCTTCAAAAATATTTAGTACTGTTTACTAAGTTTTTAGTGTTTACGTATAAATAAGAACATGGGGAAATGGACCATAATCCACCACGCTGGCCCGTAGCGGGTTGGTGGATATTACCGACCGACTGCAAATGCAGCCGGGGCCACGGTGAGCCTTTGCGATCCTTGCTGATACCTGTACCACTCAGCCAACCAAGACGTTTACGTCATCTTGGTTGGCCGAGTGGCACAGACCCTGTATATTCTTTATCTATTTTATTATTCTATATATTCACGCATCTGCAAAATTAACTATAAAAACACAGCGCATAATTACAAATAATGAGATGAGAAATCCAAATACCTTTTACGTAACACAACATTTAAACAAGTTTATTTTAGCAATCATTTTTTAAAGGATATCGCTGTCCAAATTATGTGTATAGGCTAAGTGGGTTTGTTGTGTAATAATTAATTATGAATTGATTCTGAGTCATAATTATAAACATCAAACAGTGTTACAGACGATTTCTCCGTACCAAATAGTGTTGGTCTGTACCAAAGTAGTAGCCACACCTTTAAAAGTAGGTCAATTTATTTTGTAGACAAATGAATAGCGGATTTGCGCAAAAAAACGATTTCGCATTTGGACCTACTTGCATTTTATAGTACTGTTTGTAATTGAAAACGTGTATCAGAAGTGGCCGTCAAATAGTGGTACCCGGTTGAAACTTCTTTTTTACGTTTCTGTTGTAATTCAAGTGTAAAATCTTCGAACATGATAAAAATTATAATAGGGGTTAAAGTATGAAATTGCCAATGTTCCCTCATTATTTAGGAATAGTGTATAATTCCTTTAAAACAATACTTATGTCCATTTTTTTTATTTTAAACTTCATTTCAAGGACTTATATTTATGCATAAAATTATATCTTATTTTTATTTCTTTCACTACCAATAAATCTCTTTGTATCATATAGCTTAATGTTATTGTACATAACAAACGTCTTCTTTAGACCTAGATAATAAGCAAATTACGAATGACAGAGTCGTTGGTTAGTTTTTCAGGGTTATAACTTAATTTGATTGCAAAATGTCAAATGTCAGGGAGGGCATCTATCTATTCTTTAAAATTTAAATAAGGTGGATTAATGTTCAAAACTAGGACGTACTTTGTTTTTTTGCAAAATCATAAAGAATAAATATTAACTAAATCATTTTAAATGTGCTGTCTACTTGCACACTTAATATGCTGTGCTTAGGGAGCTCATTAAATCATTAGTGTTATGTCATTTTAATAGGCACGCACATAACTACATTGATTATTACGGTTATGTACGTCTGATTACCGCAAACATTGCAATAGAGACCAAGAAATGATTAAATTCTGGGACTCTTAAAATTGTTAAGAGCATTTGAAAACATTTAGTTAATAGTTAAAGCTTTACAAAACAAACCTAAAACGTCTAGAAAATACAAAAGTTCAAAGAAAAAAGAAGAGCCTTGTAAGGAATGGTTATTTAGATGTCGGAAGCAAGAATAAGGGGTCAAAATCGAGCAGTAGGGTCGGCGCAGTATGTTTCCTCTTCCATTCATATCAGAGTCAGACATCATCGAGGTATTTTATGTGAGCTCTTTTAATTTATATCATCTGTAACGCTGGAAATGCGCTAGTCATGACTAGTTAAATAGTGGCTGAAAAGGGTCAAGGTCAAGTGTAACCGGAACTAATTGTTAAATCAATAGAAAATCTTTATTTTTAAGAAAGTTGTAATATAATAGTAATATTTCACTATTGGAACATATTTATGTGAAATCACTACTAGAAAATAATATTTTTTCTTTATAAGGTGATACCCTACTCGTTGAATATAAATGTTTTTCAGATGGTATCACTCCTGCCAATCTTGGAACGGCAAAACTGGCGAATGGCAGATATGGGTGAACGGAGAGCGTGTCGGCAGAGGATTCCACAATAGGGTATGTTTTTAATATTGAACACACTGATGACATAACCAGTAAAATGGAAAAAATATTCGTTTAGGGTCTAGTTTCAAAATCAAAATATGGCAATTAGCACGGTCTAGTTGGCTTATGACGAATGCTTGCAATATCGAGAGTTTCACTCATTGTGATTTCATTGTATCTTTTGTTATGGTACTTGAGCTGGGGAAATTTGTATTGTTCGAGATAGTTTAAGGAATGTTGTCTCTTTAATGGTAAATAATTGGAAGAAAAATGGTCGAATATCAGGGGAACCTTTTGGATTAGATAGCGACACAAACTAACTTTTGCATACCTATGTTGATTTTAATATCATCTACAATATTATCTGCATAAAAATATAAAGGCTATATAAAAGTTAGAATCATTTTAGGGCTAATCTAGCCAGTTAAATACCTAAAATTTTTGCCTAAGCTCTTTCACTCATCCTACAAATCTTATATTTAAATGTATTAAAATATTCAATAAAACTAATTTTATTATTTCATCGAAGCTTGTCGTGCTTTGGTAGGGAATAGGCAAAGGGCTAGCACAGTAATGGAATGGCTTTACCTCCTTATGTGTTCATCCAATTTGGGCTACAGGTTAGAAGTATGTCGTTTGGGGTAAATGATCAATTCAAAGCATGAATCAATTTTAAGACAGAAACATTTATTTCTAGAAGTGTATGAAACAGGTGCTACTAATTTTTATTATTTATTGCAGCTGGTCGGACACATTATTAAAGGTGGTGGCATAGCTATAAGTGGACAAGATCAATCTCTTCTATTCAACAAAGAGACATTGGAACCAATGGCTAGTAAGTATAATTTATTGGTCGTTAGGTTAAAAAGTAAATTATCATTTTTTTCGAATTTTATATTAAGTTACATAAAATATAAATTACAAAAGACAACACATTATTATGTATTTTACAATACTATCAAAATAAATGGTACATAGGTGTTAAAGATTTAAGATTGCTTAATGAATTTATTTTTCCAGAACAACCCGGTCTTATTGGAGAGTTAACAATGCTGCAAATCTACCACGTTGCATTGACAGCTGGCAAAGCACATAAAGATCACAAGCATCACCATGCTCACCACTTTAAACACGACGGTACTCCTGTGGAAGCATCAACTGAAGCTGTCACTGAACCCCCGCCACCACAAGCACAGCCCATTGGCAATGGAAACTTTTTAATCGGTGGTCAACTGCAACGACCACAAAACCTTAACTTGGCTGGACCTCAACAAATGATATCAGTACAATTGCCTAATGGATTACAAATACAGCAGGAGTACATTAATGGTCAGCTTGGTAACAGAGTAGTATCTGAACAATTAGTTAATAGCGTGCAACAAATTCCTTCCAATCAGCTTAATGGACTACGAATTCCTCAGCTAAAAATTAATGCGCCAGCTAATGCTCCAATACGACAAGGACCTAGTTTCCTATCTCGGCCGTTAGGTCCATCTAAGGGAACGTCTGTAGTGTTATCTGGTTCTCTGTTAAATCCTGCCAACGTGCAATTTATTGACGATACAGTATCACACAACGTTTTTAAGAGAGATTCGAAGAAAAGAGACAAACGTGACAACCCTGAGAAAGAACTAGCAGATGAACTAAAGCCTGGTGAGCACTCTAGAAATATATCTGATTTGTAGTCATGTAATGCCGATAAGTCTTTCTAAACTTTTTAAAACCTTTCAGGTAAAAAGGACAAACGTGGTTTGGTAGCTCTATCTGATGGTTCCATTGTTGATGAAGCTCTCCTGAGTCCAGGATTGATTGATCAAAAAGACGACGATATATTATTCCAAGAATCCCTTTTAAATGGACTGGCAGGAGTTGTTGGCAACGTACCTGTACAAAACTTGCAAAAGCAGACTGTAAGTGTAGCTATTTACCAAGTATTAACTCTTTCACAAATGGCCTTTAAGCTAATATGTCAAGAAATCTTAATTTAATGTCGTTTATTTTTAGGTCGACGAGAGAGAACCAGCTGAAGCTGAAGTAAGAGCAGTTATGCAAGTATGCAGTGGTTGTACACAAGAGCCGTTTAAGAAAGCTCTTGTGCTTTCTTGGAGAATGACACCGAAGAAATTATTCAGTGGTGCTCACTATTACAAAGGTTTACCAATATGTCGTGCCTTTTAGTATTTTTAAGTTAACTACAACTCTGCCACCAATTAAATTTAATTGTTTTTCAAATATGGTGAAACCTTTAGATGTATTTTTATAGCTTGTATCTATCGCCTAATACTTTTTTCCTAAATGTACTTCGTATAATTACATTTTTCATGAAAATGGTACTTTGAATAGAGGCTGGTAGTTGTTAGAAAAAAAAATCAATGATAACTTTCGTCCATTATTTTAAAATTTAGTCATTGTCTTTAGATTGGAGCTTGCCATTGCGAGTTGTTATTTATTATAGTCATTAGGTTCTTTTTTAAAGAGTTTCTTTTTATATTAGTTTTAAGAATTTGTTTTAGTTTTTAATGACCAATTTGTTACCAGTAACATTTTGAATAAATTCTCGAATATGATATAGAAAGTTTTATTTTAATCAAATAGTTTGGATTATTTTATTATAATCGTGGTGCTGGAAGATCAGAATATAATTGTCTTCCACCCTTATATCTGGTGGCTATCTTTCCGGGAAACTGTGGGTGTAGGCAAAAAGTCTTCCTTCCTTTTCTTTCTTCCACACTGGCCTAATACGAAATCTTCTTCTTCTTCCTGCCCTTATCCCGCTCTAGGCGGGGTCGGCACAACATGTCTTCTTCTTCCACTCCTTTCGATCCTTCACCAATTTCTCATCCAGTCCTTTCGCTATCATGTCCTCCTTTACACAGTCCATCCATCTCTTCTTTGGTCTTCCTCTCCTTTTACGTCATTCCACGTTCATGCCTAACAATCTTCTGCGGACATAGCTTTCATCTCTTCGCATAACATGACCAAACCACCCCAGTCTATTACTCCGCAGTCTCTCCTAATACGATATAATAACTTAAAATTATGCAAGTTTTGACTCGCTTCAGGAGTGCCTTAAAAATCGGCTTATAAGGGAGATTATCTAGTGTAGACGAATAATAACTCTCAATTCATGTCTTTCGACATGGCACGTTTTATCACTTTTCTGTACGTACCTACATTCATCAACTACTAGCACCTTTCAATTGTGAAGAATGATATGAATTAAAAAAGTGAAAGAAGAACATAGGTACAGTGCCGATCCCAGATGAACGGGGTAAAAACATAATGATGATTTATGTACCTACCCAACTTTGAGTTTCGTGGTCAGAAACTATATGCCGTATTTATAATATTCGTGTAGATAAATATTTTTTTTAAGCCACACGTGCATAAAATATTGCGTTTACCAGAAATATATCGAGAAGCCCTTTGTAACACTCCAGTACACATTCCTTTGAGCGATTACAAAGATAAGCTCTTTGATTCTCTTACGATTGTTGTTGGAGGTTCAAAACAAAATATCGATGACCACTGCAAACGATATTCCAGGCTTTGTGGATAGAAATACCATTGGAAAATCTATAACCGCTAAGAAGAGAGAAAATACTATCTAAAGATCCTACAAACGTAGAAAGAATATTAGCAGATAATAACATTGAGCCCAACAGGTGGATAGCTGCACACAATATTACACCTGAAAGGAAAACGAACGCTCAATAACACAAAGAAATATGGCACATGTGTACCGAAGGTTACCGATGTGTTACATTGAAATAGAAAACTTTTTAAAATATCATGTGGCACTAGCTTGTTGTAATATAAAACACATTGGGCTGTGGATTTTGTTACTGGTAGTTCTGTAACCACTAAAAATCTAACTTGCACTTGCTGTAATAGCAACTTATTCGTATCCTATTGTATTTTAAATTTTTGTAAAATAATAATAATAAGGCTCTCTCCTAATAATAAGGGCCAAATACCTCTTCTCTCCTGGTACCTACGATTTGTGTAGTGACATGTTACCAACGACAAATATCATTTTAGCAAAAAAAAAATAATGGAGTTAGGATATTGGAGAGAATATTATTCGCAAAGGGCTGGTAAGGTTTTAATTAGGACCAAAATTCTGTGAAAAAGCTGCAAGCTTGAGTGAAGAGTAGGCAAGGGATAGCATAACGAAAGCCCACGACCTAACTAAATGGAGAGTTATTGAGGAAGACAATACAGCAAACTATTAAAACTATTATTTTTTAAAATCAATACTAATATTTTCTTTTAATATCACACTTAGGGCCTGTTTCACAATCGATAAGTAAGTTCGAAGTAGCTTACTTCGCAGATCATTTGACAGTTGTAATATGAAATATATGTCAATTGAACTGCGTAGTAAGCTACTTCGAACTTACTTGTCGATTGTGAAACAGGCCCTTAATATAATAATTATATGGTAAAAAACATAATGTAAATGTTTCTCAAAGTATCTCAAAAGTGGATCATTCAACTTCACACTACCCCCGAGGCTTCAAATAGTCACTCATTAGTAAGGTAGTTTCCACATAATATATTAGTGCATTTGGAGGATACTACTTCCAAATTCCAGTCAATATATTGAATGCTAATAATGTTAACCGATATGAGTACTTAGAAATGATTTTGGATTATGAAACGGATGCTAATGTAATAATTATACATGTACAAGTGGGCACAACGTAATATGTCTATATAGCAGTCTCATTCAAAGAAAACGATTGTCCACCGTTCTATTTTATCTATTGTTACTAATAGTAGTAGTAGTATTATTTTTTAACTTTGTTTGATCTTTGTTTGTCCTATTCTTACTGTTTTCTGCCCTGCAGGCCTAGCCAAATGCAAGCTGGTGTTTTGTTTTCTCTGTAATACCTCAGTTTCAAACATTTGTTTTCTATGCGTTCGAATTGATTGGCCACTTGGCTTGCGGCCACTGTTACCCCGTTTCCACTGTCCTATCGATAACCGATATCGACAGCAACAAACCTGCTTTGAACGTGGTGAGTGATGACATGGAGAAACATATTCTATTGCAAATTTGTTCCCAGATATCCGTTCATAGGGAATGAGAACTGAGTATCAGAATTCTGAGACGCTATTAACTAGTTGTTTGGTGTAAACAACATATTGATATGAAGATAGAAAATGTGGAAACAATGTTGACTATTTTTAAACATCACTTGACTGGATTCTATCTGGAAGGTACCGGCCCTCTTAACTATGGGACTTTGTTGAAGAAATAAGTAACTCGCACAACAAGTTTTGGTAAGACTGCCTGTGATCTAAAAAATGTAACTTATAAAGTTCAAACTGCAGAAATTACAGGATAGTATTTGTGATGATTTTATACCACAATAAGATAAAGACGCTTATAATGATTATTTATGACGTTGGTGCATTTTGCATTCTGGCATTCCCGCATTCTGGCTCGACCAATGTCTGCTGAAGCTAGAATTGTATATATCATGCAATGTACCCGCCGCTCCTTCTGTTAGTGTATAGTTTATTCACTTTTGTCAGTTTCGATAAGACTGACATATTATGGATAAAAGTTATTTAAAATAAACATGATAGTAAAACTCTATTGGCATCTTTCAGCACAGCAAAGTGATTTTTATTGAAAGTAGCCTAATTTAAATAACGTAAAATAAACCAAACAGATGGTAATTTTATTTCAGGCAAGAGATGCCTTCAGTTGGAGATCCTCAAAGAACTCCATCCGGATTGGTCTTCAGACAGACAGAAACTGTTAGACAACTCAAATAAATCGATATTACAATTTATTTTTTTTACACTTAAAATTTAATATTAATTCTAACTAGATATATGTAGTACGTGACTTACCTTGGACTTGTGAACATGCTGATGCTGATAATCCGAGTCTATTTCAGGTTCGCTGAAATAGCTCTGATCCTGTAAAAGAAAAGAGATAAGTGTTAGTAATGATATTTAGATGTTTAAATCGAATCTGCCTACCTACCGCCTTCTATATTAGTAACATTCGTGAACATGTTTCCACAATTACATAATTTCTTGAACATGCTTCATTTATATATTACAATTGGTTTTAAAGAATGATATACAAAATGAATTAGAACGAGAGATATATGTATAATTCTATAATAAAACTAACCTTTTAATTTGATGGAAAATTAGTTAATGTATATTAATTTACTATAATATATTTAATAGGTTTTACTAAATATAACCTAATATAGGTTTTATTAAATTGTTAGTGCATTGATGTTGTAATGACTAATAAAATAAACGTTTTGGTATTTATAATGATCAAGACACATTTGTAAATTGCAATTTAAAAAAGAAACAACATGACTAATTATTTCATTGTTGTTTATACCGGTACATTTGGTATAATTTCGTGATTGGACTGATGGGGACTGATGTGGAAAATTTTAATTTTGTATTTTAAACATTGCTTAGACCGAAATATATGTGAAAATAGTATTCTGTAATTAAATTAAATCTACAGTTTTTACAATAGCAACAATTAAAATTCTTGAAATATGTATAAATTATACATGTTTTTGCCGTATACACAATGAAAGAAGGAGCTATACAGTGTTGTTAAGTTATATAAATATGATACCAATTTATTTCACCTATAAATACTATCTCAAACAAAGTGTACAAATCAACGGAATAGGAACAGTTAGGAGTATGAACAATATTATAATATAATTCATTATTATAATAAAAGAGGAATCTGAATTAGAAAATAATAACTTATTTCTAAACACTAAATATACTTACTGCTGCAAATTAATAGACACCTGCAATATAGCTTAAACGTGTTTTAGGAGAATAATAATAAATTATTATCTATAATACATTACAAAGGAGTGTTCTAATATTAATACAGCTTATTACAAATTAATCTATATGATGCAAATACAGAATTATTTTTCACCTATATTGTTATTACTATAATCTAGTCAATATTACCTAATAACAATAAAGGATTACAAAACTTGCCCTAATTTTTTATTTAGTACTTTTTAATATCATATTTCTAGGATATTCTGGCAGAACCAAATAAGTGCAAGATTTAAGAAAATGTAGTTACATACGTGGGGTACATATACATACCTAGGTTTTTCTTCTCTTGTTAACTAGCAAACCCGTATAGGTAACTTCAGGAGCTTTGCCTATGATTTTATTTTCTGTTCGCACGCAGTTCATCAAGCATCTAGCAGTTTTAATAATCATCACTCAATATTTAAAATTTGTTATTCTCATAATTAACATTTTGGCACTTATTCGATTCTGCCGGAACACCCTCAAATTATAAAATAACTTATTTTTTATAAATAGACCAGGGGCCTTACCACCAACTCTAAACGCGATTCAATTGCCATTGTTAAAGCGAGACAAAGCTATAAGCCGACTAGAGCGGCGTCCTGTTTTGTCACCTGCGTTTGGATCGCAATAATACTTCATGGTACGGCCACTGAATACGTCAAGCATTTCTAAACAATAAAAAGTGTTATTGTAGCGCAAGACAACACATATTAAATACCAATTTTTTATATGCGTTAAAATGCACTTGTCTGTAAATAAAAAATAAATGAAATCTGTTTTTATTGAAAATTGATTTTTTAAAACGGGCTTTTATTTGTTTCCATACAGCTTTATTGACAATACATCATCAGAAATATTTTGTCATATTTGATTAAATTATTACAATATTGAACATATTTTTTAAAAGCTCTTGGGTCGTGAAGTCTGATTAAATTACGATACCCATTTTAAAGTTAATTGAATTAACAGCGCAGAAATGCGTTTTAACAGATGTCATCATGTCAACCGGAATGTAATGATTTTCAGTAGCTGCTCAAGTACCAACTAATTATATTATGTTGTTTTCGATGTGAGTAGGTGACGAGGACGACGGACAAGGGAAAGTATTATAATATGAAAATATTGAAAAAGGTTTGACTTCCTATGATATACACACAATTAACAAAACATAACAATAACCACTACTTCCAATGTTTACAAAAAGGTACCATTTCTTTACTACTAACGATTGTTTTAATATACATAGTTTCAGTTGAGTTCTTGAAAATGTCGGTAATTGATGATAATACATTTATAAGTTGTTCGTGTGTATGTAATTGTATTTATCCATGTACGTGTGTCTAGTACGTTGTAATGTTACCCTACGACACTGTCTTACAATCAGTTAATTATTATAATCAATAAAAGTGCAAAATATCGAGATTCCTGTTTTTTTCCTCAACCACACCGTTATCCATGGTTTTACCTGATCCCAGCTAGAGGGCCCAGAACAGGCTGTTGAAGCGACAGGCATTGCCAATGAGCCAGCCCCAACGGCTCCCGGGAAAGCTCCTCCGCCAATATCAGTGGCTTCAAATAGTCGTAGTATGGAACGGTCTCGAATATCTCGTAGGTGTGCCCTGTAAATTAGTTCAGTTAAACGGAGAGCATAAAGTGGTCAGTGGTTGAGAGAGAAAACCATTTTAATTTAATCTACGATTTCATTCAAATACCTTTCTGCCCTGTAAATGCAAAACACTCTTGAGTTACAGTGTTTTGGGTTTATAGTGCCCAATCGATTTATTTTAATGAGTCACTTACATTAATTTCAAATGACATTTATCATATTTATGGAAACATGAGTTTGTCAAAAAGAATGTATTACAAATATAGCTAAAATAAAAACAAAAACTTTAAAATGCATTTTTCTCCAAATCAGTTTTTCTAAGATACAGTGTTTTGGGTTTACACGCCAGCTTTGGATTGGTTACTGTGATGGCCAACATTTCAAACTCTAAGCTAATTTTCACTGGCATGTTTGTTTCAGGTCCCATTAGATCGCTAATAGCATATAGTATAAGCCTATCTCAGTGAGGAATCAGATTTAGTACCTACTCTGTGTAACAAATACTGACGACGCCGAGACGTGGGATTGCGCACTAGGGCGATTTTACCTCAACCAATTGTTAAAATTGTTACTAATGGTTAAATATTAGACTGGCATTATATAACATTAGTAAAACATTTTAACAATTGGTTGAGTCGCCGGTTTTTTTTATACATAGTTAACTCCTTTGCCGTGTGGTGACGGCAGAGCAGAATATTGTCGGGTGGTGACAATTGAATTCTCTCACGTGGGTGTTGTATAAGGCGACTAAGGGTCAGGGATGAGTAATGGACAGCAGCATTCCTCTTATACCACCTAGCAAGCTAGTGCGATTTTATGTGCCCGATAGATGGCAATAGGCTCGCCATCTATTACATGGGCCCTAACATAATTAGCGAAAACTGGGTGTTTAATTCGCCTCTGCCTACCCTTCGGGGGTATAGGCGTGATTTATGTATTACGAATTATTATTAATGGTTAAATAGCAGAGTGACATTTAACTATTAGTATCAATTTTTAACAATTATTTGAGTTAACTATGCACCAAAAAACCGGCCCATAAAAATACGTATTTACAACATTTCTAAGACGCTACTGTAGTCTGATGACCTTTAAAAGATTACTGCATAATATTACCGGATATCTATCTATACTAAATATTATAAAGCTGAAGAGTTTGTTTGTTTATTGTGACCAGGGGGCCTACCGCCTAACTCGATTGCTAAAATATGTTTATGACGTCATGCTGTCATTTCGCACCAAATGCACCTAAACTATTAGCGATAGCTTTGAACGAATGATCACCAAACGATTTTATATGAATTTGGCACTAAATCCGTGCCGCCTAAAAATTCAGGATGGCTGCTATAGCCGTAAGCAGTGCATTGCAATATAGCTATCATCAGCAATCGAGTTAGGCGGTAGGCCCCCAGTAGTCCCAAATAAGATGAAGCGACGAAGGTAAGAAATATTATGTAAGATATTTTAGTGATACCTATTGAAAAACAGAGGGCTTATTAATTATAAATAGACTTTCACTTTTGTGTGAAGGGCACAAAATATTGTGAAAGGATTACTTCTGTCTAATACACAATATTATAGAAAATATTACCTACATGATAATACTTGTAAGGTACCCCAAACTGTTACTGTTGTGTGTAGTTTGCACCAATATTTTATCATAGATTAATTTGTTAAATTGAAATATCAATTACAGTTGACTTCATTGAGATTTCATTGATTACGTACATATAATAATATAAATGCAAAGATCAGCTAGAGCTAGATCTCTGCATCAGTATAATTTTAACGACGCATAATTAACCTCATACATACATACATAAATCACGCCTATGTCCCCGAAGGGATAGGCAGCGGTGAACCAGCACCCGCGTTTCGCCAATTATGACAAGCAAATTTATCGGGCAAAAAAATGTTTCTAAAATAACGGAAACAATGTTTAGAGATGCAAGAGATTGAGAAATAATCATATTAAACTATGTTCGACCTGGCCACCAACCTCCCAGCGAGCCTGCGGCTATGAAAAATTTAGTTGAACTTTTTGTCCGCTCCGACGCTACGAAATCGGATTATTTGATGTTAAAGTGCGACTGAATTTTAAACCTGTTAACATTTTAAAACGGGGTTCCGTAAATGTGAGGCTATGTCAAAGACATTTCGGCAATCCAATACACGTTGCATCATTGTTAAAAAGTTGATTCTTGTCAATTTTATCGGAACAATAGATATTTTGAGAGATTATTTCGATATTTTATTTTAAATATTAGGATAATAGGTTAATTAAAACTTTCCGAATAAATAGGTTTCGTGTTAATATTAGACATGTTTTAGTATTGGTATGCTTGCTACAAATCTGTTATGGTACCAACAGAAATTAGTTTGAATTACTTACGCGTGACGGTGTCTTTGTTTTGTGGATTGTCACTTTTGTCTATTTTGTCACCTAGTGACTATAATTAATACTCCTAGCCTTTTGTTTAACATATTATTATATCTAGCCCCATTTATATATCTGTGAAAAAATCAGCGCCTTCCTTCCTAACAGCAAATAGAAACAAAAGAACTGTCGTAAACATTCAGGTAAATATAGTAAAATATGGTTGTTTCACTTTGGGCTTACGGCTAGATGATAGATGAAATAGTTTTGTGCTATTTATCTGTAGCATAGTTAACATAGTTAACTAATTATTACATTACATTAGTTACCTACTTACATTAGTCTTTAGGCACTACTTGTGTCAATGAAAGTTTAGTGCAAAAATCACTGTTTAGAAAAAATTTGTTTTTTTGTAATATTGTTTTGAAAAACAGCAGCATTGGATAAGAATGAATAAACCCTGAAGACGATAGGGATCTTAAATCTGCAATTACTGAATCGACCCAAAGCAATTTTCCAATTGAATCTAAAACTCAAAGGTAAACAGACGACTCAAAGAGTGAAATAGTTTTGCTGGGAAGCCGTGTATTGTATCGTAACCAAATTTCTAGCGAAGTTACAAGACAAATGGCGTTGAATTTTGAATACAAAAATGTTTTCACAATCTTTCAAGAAACTACCTGAAATTTGTGATCCGTTACAACTTTCAAAACGAATGTAAGAGCACTTTGATTTAATAATAGGGGATCGTACCATCGGACAGTAATCAGATTAAAATCTAAAAATGCGTTCAGGTAAAATAAATGCATTAAGTCGATATAAGCTTTTCACAGATGTTTCCTCTTCCTAGGAAAACCGGAGTAGTTATTATTGTTTAATTATTTAAGGGACTTTTTAAAAAAGCTTACATGCCTATAGTGAGTGTTTTTAATTCAGATGTACTGACTAAGTTTTAAACTGCATATTTGTAAATCAGCTAAGCTTCCTCGAGAGGCTAACGAGAAAAAATATACAATCAAGTACAAAACAGACCTAGAATTTCCTTGTAAAAATTAGTGGTAACCAGCCGGTTCCTTGTAGAACTTTTGTTATAAGTTAACTTTTCCATATTATGTTAATTATATTATTGATCAGTGTTTATTGTATGTAGGACCAAACAAACATGCCATGTATGTATTGCAATAACGTTATATTCTTACCTGTCATCTTCTAATTCGTAGAACATATCTTTAGATGAGTCGTGAATATATATTTTAACCAAGGGGCTGTCCATGTACTGCATGGTGAGTTGTTTGGGGAAACTTCTTACAAATAATGCCTTAACAGTATCAATTGATGTAATTTCATTCGGCAGTAACGCTCTTTTGGTTTCATTTCTGTATTGTAGAAAAACTAAGCCTGTAAGCAGAGATAACGATTTAACTGTCTGTATCTAGAAACTTTTTAGCACATTCACCGTATAAAATATATCTACCATGTTTTGCTTGTAACTCAAAGGTTTGTATAACGGCATTTTAATTTTATTTAGGGCCTGTTTCACAATCGAAAAGTAAAGTTCGAAGTAAGCTACTTCGAACTTATCTGCTCAGTAAACATTTTTTTGCGTTTCACAATCTCTGAGTAGGGTTAATTACAACGTAATCTGCAGTTTAAATTAATCATCAGATACACTACCAAGTAGCCGTATACTTGTGAGTTTGATTGTGTTTGTTTGTTTGTATTTGACCCTACTTTTAAAACATTACATGATTCGAAATTTGTAATAACCATAATGTTTTAATATTTGTATTTTGTAAACAAACTTTGGCTAAAGCTCTTGTTTTCAAATAAGTTTTAGTTACAGATATTAAAAGCATCGTATAAATTCCTTTGAATCTGACTACAGCCAGTAATTAGACCGTATATACGGCTTTTTCATTGAAAACGGTGTGCTATCTTTTGGTTTCAGTACGTTTACTACACAAATATGCAAAGGAAATATTAATACAGATTCATACAGGTACTGAATAAGATCTTACCTAGTAACAAATCAAACATAGCGGGGGACGTTTCTAATATTTAATGATGAATACCTGAAGTGACCCTCCTTTGGTTTTCGGAACCAAGAGGTTAAAAAGAGATGGCTTAGAAAATATCTAATGCCAATACAATTTTATATGTGGGTTCGAGTGGGTTCATTTATGGCAGGTTATATTAATTCGTTTAAAAATCCTAACAAAGAATTTGTCGATGTTCTTTATTTGTAAAGTTTCTGATATTTAGGCTCGAGTTCACCGACACGTGAATAGGCGATTATTTGTTAACTGGCGGATTTTGACATTTTACCGTATGGAAGAACTGTCAAAAACTCGTGGTTATCTTTTAATCGCTTTAATTACGTTTTGTGTGAACCCCAGCCATTGTACAATAGGTAATCCGCGATTAAATATGTTATCTTTTTTTTTGTTTAAAACTGAACTCGTTAAAGAAGTTTCTCTGCCGGTGGACACAATTTTATAAGATATGTGGATTTGAATGGGCTTGTTTATAGGTCTATTTTGTTTGTTTATCAAAAACCCTTACCAATAATTCTTTAATATTCATTAGTTTACAACAAGTTTGTGATATTTATTGTAACAATCGGTAGGTAACCCACGCGTGATTCTGTAATACTTGTTTTGTTTAAGACTAAAATAGATAAAGGAATTTCTCAGTATACAGATTTGTTTGTCTGGTCGTCAACCACACTATTTTTTTTCTTTCTCTAATAATAGTAACTCAATAAACATTGCGAATCAGATATTTCATTATCTTTTACAACTGTTCAGACTTTCAATGGTATTCATTGTTACCCATTAACGTTGGGAAATTCGGCTTGAGGAAAAATTACTTTGTTTATAATTGTATAGGTACTGTATAATTTTATTGGTCGAAACAATTTCGGATCATCTACCGCATCACAGTTATTGTCTGGAAATGGATGAATTATTGTCAATTCAGATTACTTATGCATGTCACGGAAATAGACGTAATAATTGGTATAATTCCATCTCTAGAGATTTTTACCATACATAAGTATGGTAAAATTATTATTGGGATTACATCTAGCATTAATGCAATTAAGTTGTTAACTTTACCCAGATTTTGGAAATAAAGCTTGCTGATACGTTTCCTCAGACTGATATAATTAGAGAATTACCGGCAAAACATAGTAGTATCCATTGTTAAATAGTTATGCTCAAAAATTAAAATAAAACAATAAACATCGATGGTGTTAATTTCGTGTGTAGGTAATATAAATATCAAATACATTTTACTTACCTAAAGGTCTCTCTAGTGTCTTGCTCGGCGTTCTAACAACCGGGAGGGAGGAGCGCTGTTTACCGCCTCTCCTAAACCCAGTTGAAGCTGTTTCCACCTCAGACATGATGCCGGGGTCATCGTCGAAGAGTAGAGCATTAGATGGAGGATAATTTCGCGGTAGCGGAGGCTGTAAGTAATTTATTTTAAAGCCATCGGCACATGTGATGACGTACAACTGAATTATTGGCAATTGTATGCTATCAAGGCCTTCTTCAACAAATAGTGTACAGCCAAAAAAGTGCTCGTAAATGTTTTTTACAGATCAGACACAAACATGACCTATATTCGAACAATCGCTCACTCGAAATACTCAATCGGATTCCATATTTTATAGCAGAACGAACTATTATGTGCCGGAAAATACAATGCTCCGTTGGCGACTAAAACAGCCTATAGAAGTTTTCGGACTGACACTTTTTAGAGCAAAATCGTAAATTACAATAATAACGTAAATGTGTCAAATGTGCATAGATGTATGAGTAGTTAGAGACTTGATTAATTAATGTCATATTGAATTGTTAACTATTTAAAACGATTTTCTGCCTTTGTCAAAGCTATTTGTCATGTTTGTTTTTTTTTTATTTAAGTAGTATAATAAACATATTTTATTGTAACTAATTTTAGTCGGCTAGCTGCATTTTGTCCCCAATAGACAAAGTGTCTTAAATTAAACGTCGTCTATAAGGGCAACAGTATTGACTGAGCATGTATTTTTAGCCCCCATCAGTGGTGCTTAAGAGAACTATTAATAGCACTAAAGTCATAAATATAATTTTTAAATTATAGAGTTTGTTATGAATTTTAATTCACAGTCAATGCCAGTATTATTTACTTACCTAGGTCATATGAAACATCTGGTTTATTTAGTTGATTTTCAATTTAAAAAATAACCAGGGGTCTAATATCTTTGTACCTTTTCATTTAACTACATTCAATTAGTTAAGCTGATATATTTTTTTCAATTTCAATTCTTCACTTAAATGCCCATTAATTTGAAACGACCTAATTGTAACAAAAAAAGCAAACAAATACGGCTGACTGCGCATGGGCATCGTAGCTTTTTCATGATTCCTTCGTTAAGCATTTTTCCAACTTGAAATTTTAAAATGAAAATGTTCGGTAACATTTCAAAAAAAAAATATTAAATCATGTATGAAGCGTGTTTTAATCGAATCATACTTACCTAATAGCGAAGGAATTAATTTTTAATGTGACCGCTTGTTAATGTGGCTTCTGTTAAACTCACTGATTATTCACGCTAGCATCTTTTTAAATCATATAGGTACCAAGTGACATGCGATGCCTTTTTTTATTTAAGAAATGTTTAAAGCCATGTGGTCCAAAAAGGGGAAATAAACAAGTTAAAAAAAATGTGAGCTAAATCGATAATACGTGCACTTTTTTCAGAAGCTGTACAACATTTATTGAAGTCATTTACAGACAGTTATAACAATTCAGAACTGAAAGGATATAACTCAAAAGTAATCTTTAAAGAAAACCAATGCGACCTTAGAAAATTAATTGACTTATGTTATCGTGATAATTAAAGCAATACGCACACTTTTAAACTAGACAATTAATATTAGTAGCAGTACGACAGCAGCATTTATCTAACTTCAGTTCTAAGCATAAACAACTGTTTGTTTGTAAAATCTCAAGACAAGTTACAAACAAACTTTAACTATTGGTTCTTGGTAGATAAGGTTGTCATATAAATTCCTATTTTTAAATTACTAAATTTAACAACAAACATTTATACAATTTGATTTAAGTTTACATTTAATACGAGTATGTCAATGTCATGAGTAGTGAGACCAACTTATTAACTATCACTATTAAATAGCATTAAAACACAAAATATTAAATTATTATGTTTAGGTAATTGTTAAGGACTTATTGTATAATTATATGAGGTTCTGAAAATTAAATATCCCAATACTTACAGCTGTAGTCACTACATTAGATTAGCTCATATATTATACAACAAGTAATTACAAGCTTTATGAATGTGATAGCATTACAAAATAAATTTTGATGTTATAACAAGCTTACAAATTATTATATCTTATGAATAATATTATATAATTAAAAATAGCATCGGTAGCCGAACAGAGTACCGACTCCGTATTATGCAAGCCGATTTCAGTTGCTTAAGTCCACCCGCCACTGTCTCAAGTTGATATTACATATTCTCAATGAGTGAGAGAAACGTGTAGACCAAAGCAACTGAAATCAGCTTACATTATATGGGCCTGGTATGCTTTAAATCTGTTTCCAAATTGAAAATCAAACGTTTGACTACCCATGCTCATTATAGACTAACTAGCACAAGGACAATATACATTTTGTTACAGAGGATTAAGAACATAAAAATATATTAGAGAATATTAATAATAATTTTTATTAAAAACGTTATATTTGAAAAGTATATTATTGTTTTAAAGTAAAATAGTCTTAATATATTTGGTACTGTTGATAAATGAACAAGTAAAATTATACTCAATAAAAATCGTGAACACGAAAACATGAACTATATCTACGTTTAGTAATAATTTAACACATATATTAATCAAATTTGTGCTGAAAGTGTACAATGAAGTACCTACATATCAAAACTTAAACATACATAAATAACATATTATTATTTCCAAAGGACGGATGTATGTTAAGAATGCTACAAAATAGATTATACTGATTAAAGCATTCATACCATGTTTATGCCGTAGTATACTTGGCATTCCTTCAACAGAGCTACAATAAGCCTCAAATAACCGTCAACTTTCAGGAAAACTTTAAATCTTTAGCAATTTCACTATTGTTAAGTCCTTGGTTGGAGGAATTTGCTCAAGCTGTATTGTTAATTTGATTTAATCCCGTCTTGTAAACTAAGTAGTCATCAAAACTTGTCCATAGTCACAGGGTTTTTAACGAAATGTTTCGGCTAAATTGAGTTTTGGCTAAGCACGTGTTTTTATTAAAAACCAAACCAGTAAAGTATTTACTGTTGATAATAAAATGAACAAATCAATCCATTACTTATGCTGCTGACGTTTTATTCTGGTATTATTTATTAATTTATTGTTTGCAAAATCCACAGCTCTTCATTATATTGTTCTGTAACTAAACTTCTCAAACACAATCTTCAATTGTATGATATTCAATTAGAAATCACGTGGGGGCAAAGTTACTTTGAGCACACCATTCTAAAAAGCTCACTTTCTAAGTTTTGTTAATGATACGTTAGTAACCAACAATAATAACAACCCTTAAACGAGTACCATACCTTCCTCATTCGGGGATCAACGAAATCACTTTTTCTGGAATATTTTTCAACAATAGCGTATTCTGGGACACTCATTTGTGAAGCTCGCTGGCTATGCTGTGTATTAACAAAAAAAGAATAAAAACAATAAAAAAATAAAACAATTAAATCATAATAAAAAAATAATAATAAAAATGCCTAAATTCCTAAATGTAAGCGAGTTATTTCAACTACCACGAATAGTTATATACACTCTGATTTATTAATATATATTATCATTTTTTAACTACTGATGTGAAAGTGTACAACTATACAAACAACTTTTTTTAAAATAATACAAGCTCTTTCATGTAATAAAAATAACATTACCTACACAAACAACATGAATGAGAATTGAGATTATTTTTGTTACCTCGATGGAGGCCCGTAGTAAAAGTGGTTTGTATAGATCAGCACGTAATTACCTAAACACACCTTGACGTATTTGTACAAAGCAAGAAATAACGTCCATAAATCTAAAATTTGAACACAACAAATTATACTTGGACATCAATTTCTAAAAGAAAGTCTATTGAAATTAACTTTAAAAAGCCAAGCAAAATCATAGGCTTGATCGTTTATATATGGCCGGCTTCTCTGACGTCTGCAGTGATAAAAGCGACTGAACAGTAATTTATACTTCCAGCAAGGAAGGCAAATTGCCTTACAATGTGGCCGTTAAAAGAGCTGAAGATGAAGGTGATTCAAAACTGAGGTGGTATTATTTAGGTAACGCGCGCCTAGTTTTGTTCGATAAAGAGAGAGTTCGATGGCCGAGATGCCGCGAATATCATTCACAACGTTGCCTCCCTACTATTCATTGAAAGTAGCAGGGAGGCGAGTTACAAGCCTGTTAAATTCTAGCTCGTAAGGGGTGGTAGAGGGTGCGAGTATCCCCCCATGTGGTATCGAAAATAATGTTTCTACATGGAGGGATTCTGTGTATATTACGAACACAAGCCGTTTGATTACCTTGGCACGAATTTTGGGTATTCCTATGAGAAGCACAGAAAGACATATTTTACTACCTGACTGAATCATTTGTATTTTAATGAATTACTGAAGGATATTGATTGAAATAAGTATCATAATTATTATGCACAGCGATCACCCAGAACGTAATCAAAGAATTTAGCTCAAATAAAGTCTAAGGTGTCTTGAACATTTCGAATCAGTGAAATGCCAGCTTTTAAAAAAAACAATTAAAAAAATATCTTAAATTAAAATATGCCTATATTCCTTGTATATTTTAATAGATTAAACAAAAAATAAATGCAAATACAATTGTAAAATATACTGATGATCGTCAAAATATTTTTATAATAATTTTTATCCAGATTCAAAAATACATTATACTAATCTCTTTGTTTAAAAATAATAAGTACATTAATATAAAATAAGTCTAATTCGTATATTACTAGAGGTATTTATTTAATTCTATAAAAAAGATGATACCTCCTACATATTATTCAACGAGCCCTATATTTTGACAACTCATCGGCGCTGGGTAGCGTGGTGCTGCCCGAACATATTGAGAAACTTGATTAATAATCACAAAGCTTAATTACCTTTATATGTATTACAGATTCCAGCTACAAATAAATAAAATGTTTGATTTGTATGGGAACAAATCGAACATTGTATTCAATTGTAGAAATCAGACCTCGATAACTAAATGGAATGTAGATTGAGTTACAGTAGAGCAAAAATGTTTTTTAAAACAACATAACAAGGCACGCGTCATTGAATGGGCTGTGATTTCAGTATGATATTTACAAATGCATTGCGCGCGGATATAGCATGTCTAAATATACGTTAGATATTAATATAAATGTTAGAAAAAATTGTTAAAAAAGTATTAAATTAAATTATTAGCAAAGAAATTATTTTTGTAAAAAGGTAAGGAAGATTTCACACAAATATACATAAATCACGCATATTGATATCCTAAGGGGCAAGCAGCGTTATATTAACACTCCCATTTGACGGCCGGCTTGGTCGAATACTCAGATCGCTCGATATTGGCCACGAGGTCCCGGGTTTGAATCCTTGTAGGGGAAAATTTTGTGGCGAACACTAATACCCGTTTCCTGAGTCATGGTTGTGTTTATGTTTATGTAGTATATTTTGAACATTTATATACATGTCGGAGTGTCAATGAAAACGCAGTGTTAAATACTCTTTGTACAGTGCCGGATCTAGGGGGGGGCAAGCCGGGGCCCATGCCCCGGGCGGCAAGTTCAGAGGGCGGCCAAATTCACACTTTACAGACGAATGGATAACTCATCATTTACTTAACTGTGGCCACAGAATAAATAATAGTATAGTATAAGTGCAAGAACTTTCGTGGCCATATCAACTCGACCGATATCCGGAGAGCGCGGAGTGAGACGTGCTGAACGAACATTAGGTATTAGTCGCGAGCGAGGCGCGTAGGCATAGTTCAAAATACTCGCCCGCTCGTCCGCAGGAATCGCAGATCGCGGCAGCACGCATCTGGCTACCGTGCGTGCGAAAGAGTTGAAGCTATATTCAAAAACTGCCTCGTCGATCTCTATCCACGACAGTGTTTTGTTTTAAACAGTGTGTTGTTTGTTTATGTTTACTATTTAGTACTTGTCGATCAACCGAAGGTAAAATACTGATTGTATTAGTGTCGCATCAATAAATCTATCACAGCTCATCGATCGCTTTTCTAGGTAAGTATTTAATTATAACTTTCTTATGTTTTTAAGTTACTATATTTATTTTTTAAATTCAATTTGATACGTGCAATCACTTACGTCGTCAATTCATCATTATTCAAACTTACTTGAAATTTTTACGTCGTCGTGCGTGTAATGTTTTGTTTATTACACGATGGCAGCCATCGGATGACTGAGATGTAAAACAGCCTTTTAATTCCAGCTATTAATTCAATACAAGCAATGCAGCAGTTTAAGATGTATAAGCAGCCGTAACCGTGCTGCAAATGGTACCTATAGTTTAGCTCGCAGGCTGGGTGCGCCTCGCTTTATTTTGTAGCATGGCAAACCTCTGTGCTGCATGTCGCAGTACTGGCCGCTTATAAAAACCTTTTAAAAAGGAATCGTCCGTCTGCGTTCGATTTTCCTTGCGCTGCTTTTGTTATTTGTTTTAATTGTTTTTTGAGATCATAGAGCCGTGCGAGAGTCCGTGGTTGAGTCCTGTTCTAGTCATGCCTAAAAAAAACAAAAAACAACAGCCGCGCGGGAAAATCGAAGGTGGGCGGACGTTTCTTTGATAAAAGGTTTTTATTGGCGGCCAGTACTGCGACATGGAGCACAGAGGTTTTCCATGCTACAGTTTTTACTTCTTATTACCTTAATTTAATTTAATTGTTCCATGCAATGACCTTGTTCCCGGTCGATTAATTTACTAAAAATATTTATTATATTGAAATGTTTTCAACAAGGAAATAGATTATTTTTGTTTACAGGTTGTAATTATGAGCGCACCAAGAAAAAAGCTATCGGGAGCGGAATATAGGAAAAAGGCTAAATATAAGGAGTTGCAGGGAAAAAAATGTGCAGAAAATATGAAAAATTGGCTTCACAGTGGGGGTGACCCGTCAGTATCTGCTGGAACTTCCGCAGTTGATATTGAGTTAAAGGATGATTCTGGCCCTTTGCCCGATCAAATGGATCAAGATTTTTCACAGCCTGATTTTACAGTGCAAACTTCACCATCTTTATCGATGTGCGAAGAGCAACCTGAGCAACTTGAAAAAACAAAGTCAGAATACGAAGGATCTAAAGCCCCGCACTCGGATTCAGATGAACTGCAAAAAACCGGATTTGATTTGACGGACCCAGGCAATTGGCCAGGGGTGGAAAAAATGACTGACCAACAACGGTCTTTTTTTAGCAATCAGGCTGTATTATTAGCAGAAAGTTACCCCGAAAACATTGAATTTAGATCTACTGAACGCAATGGCAGACATTTAACATCTTCTTTGTGGTACAGGACGTTGTCTAATTGCGAAAGGGTTAAAAGATCTTGGCTTATATTTTCGAAGACAAAAAATACAATTTTTTGTGCGTGCTGCAAGATTTACCAAAAACCGTCTTCTACGGCCTCATCTGCATTGTGTTCTACAGGGTTTATTAATTGGAAAAAAGTTTCAGAGAGATTAACCGAACACGAGGTAACTCAAATGCACAAAGAGTGTATGATCAAGTGGAAAACACGGGTACAACAAATGAAATCATGCCAGGGTATTGATCAAGACATTGAGAGAGTAATTCGCTCAGAGAAAGAAAAATGGAGACAGATCCTGCGTATTGTTATGGATGCTGTATTGTATCTATCTACAAACTGCCTTTCTTTTCGTGGGTCCCACGAAACTCCTAGCGATCTCATTACGCAATATCCTCAGCCTAGTCAAGGTAACTTCTTGAACTTAATTTCTCTGATCGCCAAACATAATTCAACTCTTAAGTTTCAATTAGAACACTTAAAAAAGGGACAAGTATCATATTTATCAAAGACAGTACAGAATGAAATAATTGACATAATGGCAAAAACAGTTAGAAATAGCATTTTAAATGACATCAAAGAAGCCAAATACTATACGATAATGTTCAACTGCACTCCAGATGTATCCCATACAGAACAAATGAGCCAGGTAATTCGATATGTAAAAAGAACTGGCGATGTGTGTGAAATAAAAGAAAGTTTCATTGATTTCATAGAAGTTGCTGGAAAGACAGGAGAGGACATTTGTCAACAGATTTTAGAAAAATTGGCAGTTGATGATTTAGATATTGGACAATGTCGTGGCCAATCTTATGATAATGGGTCCAATATGGCCAGCATACATAAAGGAGTACAAGCCAGGATTGCAGAAAGGAATGAGCTGGCCGAGTTCGTACTGTGTTTAGCTCACTCATTAAATCTTGTAGGTGTTCATTCTGCCTAAGCATGTCAGGAAGCTATTAACCTATTTGGACTGATTCAAAAAATATATTGCATTTTTGTTGGCTCCACTACTAGGTGGGACATTATGAAAAAATATGTTAAAACAAATTTAAAAGGAAGTAGTCAGACAAGATGGTCGGCGAAACATGTTGCTGTGAATGCCCTATTAAATAATTTGCCAGAAATAGCAGAAGCCTTAGAAGAAGTTAAGCAAACATCTCGTGCTCCAGAAGCTAAGTACGAGGCAGGCCATCTCTTAACTGCTATAAAGGATTTTAAGTTCATTCTTAATTTAACTATTTGGGCGAATATTCTCCGCGAAATAAATAGAGTGAATATAGAAATTCAGAAAGAAGATATTATCCTTGCCCGTTCCGTCGCACTAATGGATGGTCTGCTCAAAACTTTGCAAAAAATGAGACAAAATCCAATGGAATATTGGATAAAAGAAGCTGGAGAAGTTGCTGAAAAATGTGGTGTTGACCCTATTTTGCAAAAAAAACGAATTCCGAAACGTAAAAAACATTTCGATGAGATGTGTGAAGATGAACTACAAACACTTCAACCTATCCAACTATTTTCCAAAGAAATAATGATTGTATTTGATCGAATCATATCAGAAATTAGAAATAGGTTTGATTGTGCTACCATGCTGAATTTGAATTTAGCTTTTCTCAATGGTAATAATGTTATGAAAATGTCAATTGAAGAACTGCAAAAGTCTGGAGCAGATCTGGCTCGAAAATACGAGCGTGATTTAAGCGTCGTTGAATTTTGCCAGGAACTTAACGTTTTTAAAGAGCAAGCTCCGCTTTTATTTGGTGATATAGAAAAGGCTAACGGTTTCTATCTCTTGCAACAGATCTATGCGCATGATTTGCAAGATGCTTTTCCTAATATTTGTATTGCCCTGCGAATTTATTCTACGCTTCTTACTACATCCGCAAGCTGTGAGCGAAGTTTCAGCAAACTAAAACTAATTAAAAATTATTTGCGATCGTCAATGAGCCAGGAACGCTTATCGGGTCTTGCAATCTTAGCGATAGAAAATCGAATTGCACATGAGTTAAATTATGACAAGGTCATAGATTTATTTGCTGAACAAAAAGCTCGAAGAGTTAAATTGTAATTTCAATTCACAAACGCAATAATATATTTGATTTTTATTATTATTATACAAATTTTTATTTTAAATCCTATCCTGTGCTGTATATAAAATATATATCCTACACGTTTATGTCTATATATCTCTATATATAAATGGGCTTAACACACGGAGAAAAAAAAAACAGGAACTTTTATAGTTTGAAATAGTAACGTGGAGCTTCGAACGCAAAAGTGGAAACATTACATTGTCAAATAGTAAATTTTACATTTCTGTAAAACTTACAGTTTCAAAATGTAACATTTAGAGTTTAAACTATCAAATTTACAAAATTTACTATTTAAACTGTAATTTTTCCAGTTTTGCGTTTGAAG
Organism: Cataclysta lemnata; assembly: GCA_963931975.1. Classification (NCBI taxonomy): domain Eukaryota; kingdom Metazoa; phylum Arthropoda; class Insecta; order Lepidoptera; family Crambidae; genus Cataclysta; species Cataclysta lemnata. Next base: position 13,341,001 of record OZ008338.1, read on the forward strand.
CGCCACGTTACTATTTCAAACTATTAAAGTACCTGTTTTCTTTTTTCGTGCAGAAAAAACAGCGATGGAAGCATTATTTCCGGAAGGCCTATGTAGGCTATGTTCAAATGTCAATCAATTAGTGGACATCTTATAGCTGAAATTATATAGATGATAAACGTAAAAATAAATATAAGGGGCGGGGGCGGCATTTTTCAGTTTTTGCCCCACCTAAAAAAAATTGAAGATCCGGGGCTGTCTTTGTATCATTGTTTGTCAGTTATTGGGAATGGCAGTTTGTTTATTATTGTTTCTTTTTTTTGTTTTTTAATTCTCCCTATATTTTAGGGAAGGCAAAGGGTCTAGCCCATACAGCCAAGTCTTTAGTGTATATTTTATCTGTAGTCTTATGAAATAATGACTGGGTGAAAAGGATGAATGAAATGAATTTTACGTTAAAATATGGGTGCCACATATTTTAACGCATCTAGGGAGTGCTTGGCGCGAATTGAATGGTAACAGAGTTAATGATGGTGCTTGATGAAATGGAAAAAAAACACTTTTTATAGTGATCTTCACCACAACATCAAACACATCATGAGACTTATTTTCGATGATTCTGCATAATTGCACATCAACACGGATGCTTGTGCATCAAAATAACACCACTTTCACTGCACAAAATCCACTCTGTAACAATTTTTGAATAAGTGAAAATAAATCTGACTGACACCACGATACGCGCCAAACACTCGCAGTTTGTTTAATTAAAAGCGTTAATGTTTTAAACGTCAGGCTAGTGTTGCCTGGGCGAAATCCTAGATGGCGTAATTGGCGCGGTAGTTCGGAATCTTTTGCCAGAAAGTTATTTGAAAAAAAAAAAAAGATATTATGATCGGAGTTGAAATATTAACTAGGGATTTTCTATTATGGTTTACTTTATGTTTAACAAAGAAGCAGATTCTTTGCTGTGTAGTGTCTGTGTAACTGAGTAGCTATAGTTTAATTATGTAGTGTGGGTTGTGTATTCACGAGGTAGTAAAGAGTATTCTGTCACTATGTAGAGTGGCACAGAGAGCTTTTGACACTGAGTGTATCACAGAACGTCATTCTGTGGTATGTGGAGCTGATATGGTTTATCGAGCTGGTGTAATGACAGAAGTAGAAGAGTGTTTATTGATGTTGTTGGTATTCTATCACTTTTGGGTAGTTGATTAGGGTGGTGTGTGGCTAACACTTTAAAGAGAAATTAACAGCAAGGTTGCTAATAGCTTAAGATGGGGTGGAGGCCAATAGTTTAAGATGGCGTGGAGGCCAATAGTTTAAGATGGCGTGGAGGCCAATAGTTTAAGATGGCGAGGAGGCCAATAGTTTAAGATGGCGAGGAGGCCAATAGTTTAAGAAGGCGAGGAGGCCAATAGTCTAAGATGGCGAGAAGGCCAATAGTTTAAGATGGCGAGGAGGTCAATAGTTTAAGATAGCGTGGAGGCCAATAGTTTAAGATGGCGTGGAGGCCAATAGTTTAAGATGGCGAGGAGGCCAATAGTTTAAGATGGCGAGGAGGCCAATAGTTTAAGATGGCGAGGAGGCCAATAGTTTAAGATGGCGAGGAGGCCAATAGTTTAAGAAGGCGAGGAGGCCAATAGTTTAAGATGGCGAGGAGGCCAATAGTTTAAGAAGGCGAGGAGGCCAATAGTCTAAGATGGCGAGAAGGCTAATAGTTTAAGATGGCGAGGAGGTCAATAGTTTAAGATGGCGTGGAGGCCAATAGTTTAAGATGGCGAGGAGGCCAATAGTTTAAGATGGTGAGGAGGCCAATAGTTTAAGATGGCGAGGAGGCCAATAGTTTTAAGAAATGGTGAGGGGGCTAATAGTTTAAGAAATGTTACGGATAGACCAACCCTACCATTGGTCAAGAGTGGCCGAAGCGGCTTATCCAAAATTTGGTCAGGGCTGGCTGATCTGGATCAGATACTTTTGTTTTTTTTTTGTTTCATGTGAGTTCCGGGACATGCGCTGTAGTACCGTCAGCGCCAGCGCAGGCGAGCTACCTTCAGCGGAAACGGACGATGGCTTCGCGGCGGCACGCGAGGACGCGTGAAACGTCAGAATGGCCGTGTCGGAGTGTCAATGAAAACGCAGTGTTAAATACTCTTTGTATCATTGTTTATCAGTTATTAAGAATGGCAGTTGGTTTAATTAAAAGCGTTAATGTTTTAAACGTCAGGCTAGTGTTGCCTGGGCGAAATCATAGATGGCGTAATTGGCGCGGTAGTTGGGAATGTTCGTTTGAATTCGAGTGATTGGAAGAAGGTTTCTCTAGAGGAGGATAGTCTGTGGTTGACGGGCGAGTTGGCCAGTCGAACAGAGTGGTGCAGAGCACGATTGGTAACGAGCGAGGGTTGACGTGGGATCTCGAGTTGAGGAGAACGTGTTACGACATCTTGGGATCGCCGCGTTTAAAATCTTAACGTATCTGAGCCATCATTTCCCTGTGTGTGTTAAAGTTACTTGAATAAACGGCCATCATTGTAGTTATTATGCGCCTTATTTATGAGAATGGAACCCAACGTTATGGAAAATCACTACGGCGATACCCGCATTCTCCGACATACATAATTATTATTATTATGATATTAAAAATATTTTCCGTCATCTAGTATCCAGAACACAAGTGCTTAGGCTGTGGGTGTCGTACAAGGCGACTAAGGATAAATCAGTGATGAGGAATGGGCAGCAGCGTTCCTCATATACCACCTAGCAATAGTACTGCGACTTTTGTGCCCGATAAATGGCAATAGGCTCGCCACCTATTACATGGGATCTAACATAATTGGCGAAATTTGGGTGCTAGTTCACCTCTGCCTACCCCTTCGGGGATATAGGCGTGATTTATGTATGTATGTAAGTGCTTAGGTTACTTACTTTGGGGAACTATATTTTTTGTCACCAGAATTTATATTTGTCATTAAATTGTATCACCAAATAAATAGAGCTATCACCACGAAATATGTATGTTATCAGATAAACAAAAAGTGTTAACAGGTATGAATTATCAAATTAATGTTAATATAATATCCAAAATAAGAGATGGGTTACCAATAAGATTTTAAAGCAATACATGAATATTAACTTCGTTCTTATAATAATAGTTTTATTACATAAATAATAGCTTTGTCCACAGAATAGTAGATCTGTCACCAAATAATATAGATTTGTGCTCAGAATAGTATATCTGTCATCAAATAAATCGATTATCGATCCCTGACTCCTTTTTATTTGTTATTTTGTCACCAATATTGTAGTCATATTTTATTTCGTTCAGTTACTGAAATAATCGTATTCGTTACCAATTTAATAAATCAATATCCAATTTAAATAAAAATATGCTCAAAGAGGCGGAGTCAAATTGGCGCGCTATTAAAAATTGACCAATCCAGCTCAACGATGGGTTGTAGGTAACTAGGTACTACTAGAATATAGTTAGGCAATAGATTCCATTTAGAAAATTATACAGTTTTATTTACAATCATTCACTTCCCCCAACAATACGACCCATAAATAAGATCCCGGGGTAGGCATTAGTCCACTTAACCCCCGTATACGGAAACGCTACTCAAAGTTTGAGTCCTACTTAACATTTAAGTATTGTCAAAATTTACGTTTCTCCATACTAATTCTGACAGGTGTTGTCCACTTAACCCCCGAATACAGAAACGCTACTCAAAGTTTGAGTCCTACTTAACATTTAAGTACTGTCAAAATTCACGTTTTTCAATACCTACAAATCCTGACAGGTATTGTCCACTTAACCCCCGAATACAGAAACGCTACTCAAAGTTTGAGTCCTCAATATTGACGGTTTTCAATACCTACAAATTCTGACAGGTGTTGGCCACTTAGCCCCCGAATACAGAAACGTTACTCAAAGTTTGAGTCCTACTTAACATTTAAGTATTATCAAAATTTACGTATTTTAATTCAAATTCTGACAGGTGTTGTCAACTTAACCCCCGAATACAGAAACGATACTCAGAGTTCGAGTCCTACTTAACATTTAAGTATTATCAAAATTGACGTTTTTCAATTCAAACTCTGACAGGCGTTGACCACTTAAACCCCGAATACATAAACGCTACTCAAAGTTTGAATAATAATAATAATAATAATATGATTTTGTATGTATTTGAAATATAATAATAATAATCTTTATTTTGTAAAATGATTGACATCAAACAAGCATGTTTTACATAATTTAACCTGCTTAACATTTAGGTATTGTCAAAATTTACATTTTTCCATACAAATTATGTTAGGTGTTGTCCACTTAACCCCCGAATACAGAAAGGCTACTCAAAGTTTGAGTACTACTTAACATGTAGGTATTGTCAAAATTGACATTTTTCAATACCTAAAAATTCTGACAGGTGTTGTCCACTTAACCCCCGAATACAGAAACGCTACTCAAAGTTTGAGTCCTACTTAACATTGAAGTATTATTAAAATTGACGTTTTTCAATTTAAATTCTGACAGGTGTTGTCCACTTAACCCCCGAATACCTACAGAAACGCTACTCAAAGTTTGAGTCCTACTTAACATTTAAGTATTATCAAAATTGATGTTTTTCAATACCTACAAATTCTGACAGGTGTTGTCCACTTAACCCCCGAATACAGAAACGCTACTCAAAGTTTGAGTCATACTTAACATTTAAGTATTGTCAAAATTGACGTTTATCAATACCTACAAATTCTGACAGGTGTTGACCACTTAACTTTATAAGGAATGCTCAAAATTTTAGTAGCGTTTCTGTATTCAGGGGTAAATAGCTCTCTTTTGGTTGGAACTATGATGACGATAACCCTAAATTATTTTAAACTTTATGTCTAGTGAAATAATATTGATATATTGGCGATCTAAATAAAGGACATCCTCCACTTTTCATACATTTTTGGTCCAAAATCAAAAGTATCCGGCCAATAAAAAAAAGTGCTGTATTCTGACAGAACACGTCGGCCTTAACATTTGTTAATATGGCACGAAAGCTGTTGCACAATATTAGTAGTGCTATACAGAGTGGTAAGTTGAGATGGGGCATTAAGGGCAGCGACCAGATCCCTTGCTGCCACGGTCCTAGGAGACCCTTCCCAACTTTTTAGTGATGACAATCGACATTCACAGATTTTTGATTAAATGTACAGTCAGCGAGAAAATCGTCTTTAACCTACTCAAATATATGGAAAAAGTTTTCTTTCATTTGTGGGTGTTTTATTACTCTAACCTCAGTTGGTGTCAAAGAGTGTTTTAATCCTCTATGGGAATGGGATCGATTGGCATTAAAAAAAATCTTAATTCTGACGATTTATTCTGACAATTTTCCCGCTAACTGTGCATTTTATCTAAAATCTGGAATGTCGATTGTCATCAATCTAAAAGTTGGAAAAGGTATCCTAAGACCGTTTTCGCGTGGCAACAAGGGATATGGTAGCTGCCTTTAACGCCCCATCTCAACTTTCCTCCCTGTATAGCACTACTAATATTGGTGCTACAGCTTTAGTGCCATATTAACAAATGCTATGGCTGACATGTTCTGTCAGAATACAGCACTTTATTTTATTGGCCGGAACTTTTTTTTTTGGGCCAAAATAGAGGTTGTCCTTTGTTTAGTTATATACTTATTAGGACAAACCTAGACCCTGAGACTAGACCCTATATCTCAATGATTTTATGTGATTTATTGTGGAATTGATTTTATATTGTTTGGTAACTACAATCTGGTGACCAATCTACTATTTTGGGGATAAACCCTATTAGTTAGGCAACACAAAACTATTTAAATTAGTGATAATTTAAATCATACCCCTTCACTTTGGGCTACATGATAGGTGTGAGTATAAAAATATATTTTTTTTTTCGCTATATATCATAGGTCACTTATAATAGGGGCCAGCCTATTGTCATCTATCGGACACAGCAAGCCATCAGCCTCGTGACTGTTTCAGCCCTTAGTCGCCCTATACAAAACCCGGCGTGGAGATTCGGGCGGTCGCAATTGTATTCAGTCGTTACCACTATTGTTACTTTATGAGATTAAACAATATTGCATTCGCAAAGGTCAAATAATTGTTTGAAAAATAAATTGACCCCATTTTTGTTTATGAATTATTATTATTTTTAAAGTAAGTACCTAGTCCTTATATAACCCCTTACATAAAATAATATTGTTCCCAGAGACATACTTCAGTATTTTGACATCAAGGCACCCCAACATCTTTTATAATAGGCGTGACGACATCATCAAAAAATCAATGATTTAATGATTTTATTAGATAATATAATATATTAAGGGAATAAAAAAACCGATTAAGTTTTATTTAAAAATCAGAGATGGATTTTCACCAAATAAAACATTAAAATACTGCAATCGATCCATTTTGGCTTCTATGCTTCTATGCTGGTCTGGGAGCATGCAAATAACATATGAGAAAATACGCAAAAAATACTTTTTTAATTTGTTAAAATCTCAGACTCAGAACCTTCTTATTGTACTTTTTTGGAATTTGCTTTGCGAGCGCCATTTTCTATTCACGTCATACTGTTAAAACCTTGGGCACGGTAATACGATGTGTGTTGTAGGTGTGTCTGAATGGATGTTGTCGGTGCGTCTGGGTGGATGGGTGGCTGTTGTTGTGGTTGTGCCTAGGTCACCCATCCAGGGTCGGTGTTTCTGAGTGGTAAGGTGTGTCCGCGTGTGTGTTGTGGTTGTGTCTCGGTGGATGGGTGTGGGTGTATTTGTGGGTTGGGGTGTGTGTGATGGTGGGTGATTGTGTGTGTCTAGGTGGATAGGTGTGGAAGTGTGAACAAGTGAAAAACATAAAAGTGAATCTAGTGACGAAAAAGTTTATTTGATGCTTACAGTGAACTCATTTTCTCGTTGGAGAGATGAAAAGTTACGCGTTGCATTCGAGTGCAAAGATTTTTCACCTTGTGTTATATTGATTCTCTCACTACCGCTCAGGATTCTAATTTTTAAAATTTAGAATCCTTCGCTTGCTCGGTCATCAAAATTGAGCACGCGGTTAAAAAGCAACTTTGCACAAATAACTATTAAAGATCAAAAATTAATATAATGTTTCTCAAAATATTTGGGATCAGAAAAAAGTCACAAGTGGATACGTGGGTGTTGTGGATTTGTTTGGATAGATGGGTGGGTGTTTTGGGTGTGGATTTGGATGGATGGCAGCTTTGGATGTGTCTGGGAGGATGGCTGGGTGTTTTGAGTGTGACATTGGTTGTGGGTGTGTCTGCTGGGTGGATGGGTGTTTGTTGTGGGTGTGTCTGAATGGTTGTTGGTTTTGGGTATCTGCTAGGTGGATGGGTGGGTATTGTGGGTGTCTGGGTTTTTGTTCTGAGTGTGTCTCGATGGGTGTGTCTGGGTGGATGGGTATGGGTGTGTATGTTTGTGGGTGGTTTGGCGTGTGTGTGTGCGCGGGTGGCCTCGGGAATCTCAATTTGCAATACTGACTAACTCAGCCTAATGCCTGGTGAATTGCAATAGGCTCACCCCAACCTACATACATACATAAATCACGCCTATATCCCCGAAGGGGTAGGCAGAGGTGAATTAACACCCACCCTTCGCCAATTATGTTCGGTCCCATGTAACAGGTGGCGAGCCTATTGCCATATATCAGACACATAAATCGCAGTACAAATTTATATTGCTAGGTAGTATGACAGAAATGCTGCTGCCCATTACTCATTGCTGTCTTTACCCTTAGTTGCATTGTACGACACCCACGGGTGAGATGGGGGTGGTGACAATTGTATTGTGCTCTGCCGTCACCCCAACCTAAGACCTAAAATAGCCGGTGAAGTGATTTTAATAACTTTCACCTCTTCATGAGTAGGCGAAGGTGATTTACATATCTTAAGTACTTTATCACCATTTTTGTCTACTTGGTTTGACAAGTTGATATTTAGAAATAATTTTGGAAGTAAGAAACACAACTTATTTATGAAAACGGAGACTGACGTAGAGCCATCATGGTGCTACTCTACAAGGGTAAGGGTTCGCAGCTACATTGCAAAAATTACCGTGGTATTACCTTTTTTAGTGTTGTCGGCAAACTGAATGCAAAGATTCTGATTGAAATGATTTTTAAAAATACTGATCAATATAATATAGGACGTGCAAGCAGGATTTCAAAACGGAATGGCCCCTCCATACCGTTTTGAATCAAGTGTTTTCCATACGATGCACAATCCAGGAATCATAAAAACCTAAGATTATATTACGCTTCCGTTCAATTAGAAAAGGCTTATGACCGGGTGGTGAGGAATGTGATCGATGTGTGGGGTGAGTATTTCAATATCTGGATCAGTCTACTAATCCAAGCATCGAAACCTCTATAAGAGTATTTCAATGCTTCCATTAGAATAAATGAAGCATGCGCGGAATCTTTTCGCATCGGCACAGGTGTGAGAGAAGGATGTGTAGCGTCCTCATGGCTGTTCAAGTTATATATGGATAACTGCCTGAAGAGACTGATAGAATTTGGTTGTGAATTATGAGTGAATGGGTTATTAATCATGACCAGGAAACATATGCGTTATCAAAAAAAAAATTGCAAAAAGATGGTAGCTATGCATGAAACGTAGACAGATAAGTATGGAACTGAAGTTGGGAATGGGAACGGTCAAACCCTTTCGGAGGAGTTCGAAAATAAACACTGCGACACGAGATTTTTATACGACAAATGGCAGGCTCGGCCCCTATTACATGGGACCTAATATAATTACTAACTACCCCTTTAGGGTTTATATGCGTGATTTATGTGTTATTTGTGTAATATTTTTATCATTAAACTAATTAAATGTAATTGAAATAATTTTACTAACAGAAATTGGTTCGATATTCTCATTATTTCGAATAAAATAATTTATTCACTAGGAAAACATTCATTTTGAGTCATCTTCCTATCCTGTTTCGAGTCATTGGGATGACAACATTGTAATCCAATTTGATCATAGTTTAGAATTAGATTGTACAGCTGGCTGCTGTATGACAGTAACTCGCGAAATAAAATTATATCATTAAACATATTTACTATTTGAAAAGAAAATGTGTCCGATTTTTAAGGCGAGTTTTACATTTCGTAATAATGATGGTACAACGATAAGGCCCCGGGCCGTTTCCCAAAAGCAAGCCTGGATGTATTGTATCGTAATACTTCAAAGATTCAAATCCAGGCGGATTGAGGGTACATCAAGTACAAAATTAGTCGGTGTATCGGTGTCACAAAATGGTATCTTGAAATAATAAGTCATTGAGACTTATTATTTCTAAATACCAAATTTCCTGAAATTTAATATTTTTCCAATTATACCATAATAATGAAAATCAGTAATTCAGCTACGGATTACCAATAAGTGATTGATTTATGAATAATAGAATATTACTATTCTCACAATTATCACATTCTAAAGAATGAAGATTATTACTCTTCTTATTGGCGATTGTAGTTTTCAGCTAATATCAAATGGCAATCGAAACAAGATAATTCCATTGACGGTCTTTATCAAACCTGTCTCTTAGTCCAAAGGAACAAATCATTCGCTTCAAGTCTTAAACAAGTCTTCTTGCTCCTGACGAAAGTAATTAGGTATGGGTAAGTATTTAATAATAATAATTATATCATTATTGAAAATATTTCTTAAAGTCACGAGAAAAAGTAAAATGAATAAAATAAAGATTTGGAAATATATTTAATCACACTCATTAAAAAGTCATTTGACTGACTAAATAACTCATATTCCTTATATACATTACACGATCAAAATATTTTGATTCTCTTCAACATTATGAGTGCAATCAACAAATTCAAGCCCCTAGCCAAAACTTTGCATTAGCCCGACGACCGGAGATATTGATACGTCCGATACTTCAATCGAAATCAAATATTAAACATTTCCATTCCAGAAAGCAGATAAGATTTTCAATTTAATGGATAATATATATTATAATATTGCAATATAAGGGCCTGTTTCACAATCGACATCTGGCAGTTCAGTTGACACAAAATTCATATTACAAATGTCAAATGATCTGCCAAGTAAGCCATCCAGAACTAATTTGTCGATTGTGAAACAGGTCCTATGTATTGTATTTAGGTACAATGTGTTTATTTTAAATTAAAACTTACCTCGGAGTTCGAAGAGGTCGCCGATGGCCCACTGTGCATGTACATATTGTTTCCAGCCAATGTATGGCGTCTCGGATCATCTCGCCGAGAACTCCGACTTCTCGGGAGTACTCGATTCGATTCATTGTCAGATAATCCACCACCTGTAAAAATATTTCATTATAAGCTTGTATACATAGGTTCAAAATAGGGCAGATGAATGGGGCAAAGAAAGGAACATTCGCTAATAATCACCTAGGATTTATTAGGCATTATTAAAGAATCTTTAAGTCTGATAAACTTCAAGCTGAGAGTATAATTTTGTTAGAACAAAATACTAATGCTGTTTTACAAGTAGTTGCCATTTTCCTTTGAGTAAGACACCAAAGCTTTGTACACACTTATTAATACAACAATACATGGGACCTAACATCATTGCCGAAAAGTGGTTATTAATTAACCTCCGCCTGCCCCTTAATATAGGCCTGATTTATGTATGTATTATGTATTAATACGACTGCTTAAACATTAGTTACTTTTAATACACGCTGGGTCCATAAAACTTAATTTAACTTAATTAAACCAGGTGTGGTAACTGTAACTGATCCGAGGTCCTTTCCAATTGGCTTATCTATTCGACAGCATAGAAAACAAATGTACAGTCAACGGCACTTCAGACTACCCATAACTGTCAAATTTCTTCAATCGATTGACAACCTTAACTTGGTAATTATAGAACACAAAATCGATTGAGAAATTTTGCGGTAGTTTGATGTGCTGTTGATTGTATGAAACTGACGTATTGTTTTCTCTGTAATCGGTCAGTTTCATAATTTTTTATATTCTATGCGTTCGCTAGGGGCGCAGAGGGCCTAGCCAAACATTAAATTCTTTTTAGATACAGATGTTTGATTTTATTCAAATATATTATAACAGTAACAATATCTTAAAATTTGCATTAAAACTTTCCTTTATTCGATTTAGGGCCTGTTTCACAATAGACAAGTAAGTTCGAAGTAGCTTACTTTGCAGTTCAATTGACATACATTTCATATTACAACTGTCAAATGATCTGCGAAGTAAGCTACTTAGAACTTACTTGTCGATTGTGAAACAGGCCCTAAGCTACTCTGGACAACAACTTAACAGACACCTTTTCATTATTCAATTAGAACATTAAATTTAATGTGCTTTGAAATAGAATTGGTCTTTGGGGACATTCTGAAAACAAATCAATTTTCTTTACTTAGTTCAATCAATTCAATTCCTATATATGTGTCTAGTCTATTCGTAACTTTGGTGTAAATAGAATAGTTTCGTGCTTTGATGTATTAAATGCGTCAAGGCAGTCAAAGTAAAGTTTGCAGTGCAAACTAGAGTCAAAGGTAAGGTATCAACCAAGTACCGAAATGGAATTCTATGCCATTGTAAATGTATCAATGGCACACTTCCATGGATTAGTGAAGCTCCTTCTGATAAAGACTACTCACAATATTACTATAAAAGCTTTGATCGCGATTATTATAATAAATATATCGCTTCTTAAATACAAAATAGATACAACTGTCTTACTTAAATTTCATAACACATACACATCTCAGAGTGCGGCAGTATCTGCTGCACTCAGAGACGTCAATTAACTTTAATGAGTATTTAATGCCAAAAATTTTCATTCAAATCTAGACCATAGATCCGGCAAGAATAGCGACTTGTTTTGAGTTGTCATTTTTTGACGTTAAGTACTCATTAACGTTATTTGACGGCTCTGAGTGCGGCAGGTAATGTTTCAAAGTATAAAAGATATTTAATTTATATTTTCCCCGACCTATTTATTATTAACGTTGGTGTACACTGAGTCGAAACGATTTCAGCAAAGAACTACGTTCACAAAGCATAGTACACTTAGAACTAAAACAAGTCCCAAATAGTGTGCACTACAATCCCGAGTAGCATATCTGTTTTGAAGGAAGATCTTCCCTTTTCGCTGATGATGCTTCTATCCGCACATTTACAGTAATTCATATCGAAAAGAAAAAACATATCGAAAAGAAGCAGGCCCTACCCAAGTGGCCAATATTCGAACGCATAGAAAACAAATGTATGAAACTGACGTATTACGGACAAAACAAAACGTCAGTTAGTCATACTTTTGAAATCTATGCGTTCGAATAAAAAAGTCACTTGGCTAGGCCCTCGGGTTAAGTTTAATATCGTGACAACGCACAGCAGAAATAGTGAACTAAGTACAGCATCTAGCTCTTGCAAGGATTTGATTGCTAAGTTGCTTCTACTTGCTCCTAGTGCCCTCAAAGAGCTAGTAGGTAGTATATTCTGTTCTTTGATCACGATATCGCAAGCAAATCAAATTTCGCAATGATTATAAGCATCCAGCATTGTATAGGCTGTAGCTTCCAAAATTAAGTGTGTATGTTCAAAATCAGTGCCCGGTGCTCATATCACTATCTATCTCCCAACTATAATTATTATTATGCTTTAAGACTCTCATTTGAAAATGTCTGCGCATAGCATTATTAATATAAAAACTGCCACCGAGATCTAGTAATTTGTTGTTTTATCTAAGCTTAAGTTAGGAATTACATCCTATTAGTAAAAAGGCAAGATGATTTATTACTCCGTTATAGTACTTGATTAACTACCAACTGCATAGTTTCCTTAGTCCTAAAGAGGGAAAGTTTGTCATTTAACATGATCTTCAATGTTGTACCCGAAGTAAAAGTTCCTCACTACCAATTCGCCAATAGTTTGAAGTGCAAAATAATTGATTGTCTTAACAAAGGAGATCTTGGAGTAATCAGCTTTCAGCGAACAGGAGATGAAAATTTCTGCTTGTGCTTTACTAGTATTTAGAAATATTTTTTTTTGAGTTTTGTAGCTAAAAGTTTAAATTTAGTCTTAGATAATCATTACAATTATTTGTTTACAAACTATTTTTTGTATAACAGTCTTAGATAATATCTTAAAGTAATAATGTATAAAAGAAGTTATAAACTTTGGCTTAGCAAAAAAAAATGGACACCAACATATTATTTTCAACAATGGAACTGTGTATAAAACTAGTGTGTTTTATACTCCATTCTAATATTAATTCTTCTAATTCAGTTTTTCTCTGTAATATGATACTTTGTATTCAAAGTTTTGATGTACAAACTTCGATCATCTACAACCGTGTACAAACAAAAATAACGGAGTACAAACATGATCTGGAAGTTGTACGCTTTTACTTCATTTGTTTTTCAGGTGGATTTTTTTGTATACAATTCGATGGACTGTTTCAAGCAACTTTTACAAAAGCCAAAGTTTGAGGTTTATTCGTACGTTCCGGTGAATTAATTAATAAAATTCCGTCGTGTATTCTCTACGTATATTTACGTATATCCGGCTTTTGTTTGATGCTGTAGTAGTTTTAGTTTGATTTCATTACATTTAGACTGCAGGCTTTGAAGTTACTAATTTTAACTTGCCTTGCCATGTCTAATTTTAATCACATAATTGCATAATGCAATTATGACTGGGATAATTGCATTATGCAATTTGATTAAATTTGTCCGTAATAAAATTCTTATGAAATACCTAAAATAGCCTATGCATTGCACCTCTGAACTTATAGAAAAAACTGAGTTTATAGAAATTAATTCTGAAGTAGAACTTATCATAGATTCAAGCAACATAAGATTGAGTGACCTTACTTTTAATGAGACGAAAACTCACAAGAAATTTGTAGTTAGGAAAAGTTCGAAAAATTAAAGTCTTGATGCGGGAATTAAACCCGCGTCTTCCGCATTCCGGATGATGAGATGCCTATACCACTCGTCCAACCAAGACGTTAATTAACTTGCTGAAATTTCACAGTGTAGAAATAAATAAATAAATAAACGAGGGTGCTAGTTCACCTCTGCCTACCCCTTCGGGGATATAGGCGTGATTTATGTATGTATGTATGTACAAATAAACTTTTAACATCCAAAGCAGGTATTTTAAACATCCAAGGCAGGTATTTTTACTAATACCGTGGCATTCGGTTAGTTTGGGTTTGCTTTTTAACTATTATTTTGATTTTGGTGTCCATTGGCTTACAAAGTGAAGTAGGTTAAAGAAATTTCGACAAATTAATTAAGGTCTTGGTTGGCGAGTGGTATAGGTATCATGCCCGGAGTAAGGAGGACGCGGGTTCAATTCCCGCATCAAGACTATAATTTTTCGAACTTTTTAAGGTCTAATTTCTTTGTGATAATTTTCCTAAATGTTGGAAATATAATGTTGAAATCAAAATCTAAGTATGTAATAGATAGCAATGAACTGCGACTTTTGTGCCCGATAAATGGCAATAGGCTCGCCCCCTATTACGTGGGACCTAACATAATTAGCGAAACGTGGGTGCTAGTTCACCTCTGCCTACTGCATATAGGCGTGATTTATGTATGTATGTATGTAATAGAGACGAAAACTCTTAGTATTTCATGAATTCACCGTGTGGGTGCAGGGCCCATAGTGATAATTTGAAGATGATACTCGTAAGAGATTACGACAGAAATTATAGTGATTTTGAAGAGGAATCTGTCGAAGAAGATACATCAGGAACTAAGGCCATACAATCAGCAGCTCCTGTTCCCGAATACATTTATTTTGCATCAAGTCACAGGAATTAGTAATTTATAAATGTGAACCCAAAGTAATTCTTTGATCAAATTTGTAATAAACTATTTCGATATTCCGCAGCATCTAGCATTAAGTACATCATGTGCATCATCTTCTGCAGTTGATGGTTCTATTGTATGTTCTTCTCTACATTAGGGACAGAAAGAAGAGGGCGGTCCCAATTACTTTGAAGTATCTACCGAAGATATATAGTACTTCAAGTCATAAGCGAACCAATGTTTAGAAGTTTAGAGGAAGGAATCAAGTCCGAGAAATAAAAGTAGATCCAAATGATCCCAATTTAATTTATTACAGAAATGATTTCAATAAAAATTAATCAATGTTTTTAGAATGTTTTCGTCTAGTGGATACAAGAACCCAAGAAAAAATAATAGTAGCACTTGAAAAGGTTTGCAGATACTCAGCTGTATAATTTCGTCGAAATACAATTATTTTCTTATTTAACAAATATCAATTTATTTATACGTGTAAGATAGGTGTCATACGATTGAAAAAAATCTAATAAGTTCTTCAGAAAATAAATGTAGGCTACTTATGACGGAAAATATTGTTTTTAGATCCGTGATAATGTTTAAGATTCAATATTTTTTTTTTGTGAATATTATTATGATCAACCCACTTTCTGCTGACTGACAAGATAGTTTTGTTGATTTTAATAATATCAATTTATTTTGCTTTACATAACTCTTAAAAACGTGTTTGTTAAAGTGTTTGTTAATAATTATAGAAAGGGAAATATAACAGAGTTGTTCATATTTTGGTTAATTAGCAGGTATACAAATAAGGTAATTATTTCTAGTGTCATCATCACCAGCCCTTTAATGTCCCCACTGCAGGGGCACGGGCCTTCCCTATGGATGGAAAAATATAGGGAGATTTATTGGGCCATAACTCACCACGCTGGCCCACTGCGGGTTGGTGGGTACTAACGACTGCAGATGCAGCCGGGACCAACGGCTTAACGTGCCTTCCGAAGCACGGAGGAACTCGAGATAATAAATTTTTGGTCACCCATCAAATGACCGGCCTTAGCGAAATTGCTTAGTTTACGCAATCGCAGGCCAAGCGCTCTGTGCCACTGCGCTAGCGAGCTCCTCAATTTCTAGTGTATACACGTTTATTAACAAGGCGTTTGATTTTGATTTATTAATTAATTCGGAGTTCATTGTAACAGGTAATAATTATATTTCCTAAAATTCCTTGCAGCCCGTAAATAAATTGCTATATTTTACCATGATTACATCAAAAATATTAAGCACACACACATATTTTTTATGTATTAGGTTTTTTTATATATTTGATAAAAAAAGTAGGTTGTTGAATTAAATTAAATTCAAATTTTTAACCCGCCAGTAGTCGCGCATGGGTCGAAAAGGCCCAGACGTGCGTTGTTTGATCCGTATTTTTTTTGTTATTATCTGTTTTAAGTTGCCACACTAGGTACCTTCCAGTAACACCATAGCGCACCCGCACACACAATTTCAGCTATTTGGTTTGCAGCGTTTGAACAGAATGGATGAATCAAGTTAGTTTGGGTCGTTTAGACCCTTGTGCGACGTTTCATGTAAGTATTTTTGTTATTGATCAAAATGAATATTACATGTTTCTTAGCTTACAGAATGTATTGTATGAACTTAGATACATCCACTATTGCAAAAAATCTGCAGTAAGATGAAATTAAGGCGAAGATTGGTCAGACATCGAAGATAATTTAGAAATATACGAGATAGTTCCTACTCTTGTCATAGTTCATAGTAACCTCGAGGGTTTCTGTGTTCAGTTCCAGTAACCACACCTATAGATATTTTTCAATGAAGAACTGATATAAGAGTAATGTGCCATTGATTTACATACGTCAAGATTATAATCAAACTGAAATGGTGCTGAAAAATACAACATTTAAAAACGGTACGAACTCGAAGTCAAAATTTTATTGGATATCTCCGTGGTGATCATATCCAATCAACGAGGTGAAAGAAGTTCAAACTCTCAACTGTTGGACCCTGATTTATCCAGGTTTATTGATAGTAAGATTTTCAAACACATAGTCGGTGTTCGCTCTGCCCTCCTAACAAGGATAGTGAGACCAAAACTTACTGCCGCACTCAGAGACGTCAAATAACGATAATGAGTACTTAATGTCAAAAAATGACAATTCAAAACTAGTCGCTATTCTTGCCGGGTCTATGGTCTAGATTTGAATGAACATTTTTGACATTAAATAATCATTAAAGTTATTTGACGTCTCTGAGTGCGGCAGTTAGTGTTATTATTGCCACACGTATCTTTACCGATATCATACAAAATTCGTGGGTAAAATCTGTGAAAATAAAGATGAAAATCATCCCAAAAAGTTGGTTACAGTCGGTGACACATTGACTTTCTTGAATTTTTTGTGACAGGTTTTAAAACTGTTTATATAATAAGTTATGTTTGTTTGATTACTTTTATGACATTTTTTATAGATGTATACTACATATTTACTAAAAATACACTATTTATATATTATCACTCTAATTCTATATCATAAAGATATAGCTATTTATCGCTTTGAACTGTCGAAAATCCAATGACCTTTGTAACTTCAACGTAATAAATGGCTATATCATTTCGTGTTTGGGTGGTCATGCTAGCTAGGCTGAAATCACTTCAACAATGTGAGATTTTTATTTACCGATAGCCACACGCTGAGTTTTTCTATAATTGTAAAAAGAGCTCCAAATCGTATTAAACAAAATTTTATATCTAAACAGACTGATGATGATCTATTTTATCGAAGGCCTTACTAAAATCCGTGTTTACTAGGCCTGGCCTTCTTGAACACGTCACTCCAAACATTAAAATAAAAAGGATATGACGCCGTGTGGTGACGGCAAAGTACAATACAATTGTCACCACCCCAAATCTCTCCCGTGGGTGTTGTACAAGGCGACTAAGGATAAATCAGTGATGAGGAATGGGCACCAGCGTTCCTCTTATACCACCTACCAATGTACTGTAACTTTTGTGCCCAATAGGCTCGTCTATTGCCATTGGACCTGATATATTCGCATGGGACCTGCCATAGGTGGTGAAACTTAGGTGCTTGTCCACCTCTGCCTACCCCTTCGGGGATATAGGCGTGGATTATGTATGTATGTAGCGTAGGCGTGGATTATGTTCATCATACCGTAAAGGAGCTAGTCCATCACTAGCTCCTCTACGGTATGATGAACATATCGAGAGACCAATGAACGGAGGGACTGGTTGGGATGACAATGTTGCAATTCACTCTTTAAAACCACAATAAAAGCTAATAGGAACTTAAGTCAATACATGGAATATAGATCTTAAAAATCTAATCAAATATCGATAAAGGTACATCACAAGTCAAGATAGAAATTTGAAAATGTATACGCTTCAAAAACACGTCTCAACAATTTACAATATAGGTACTGTCAAGAGCGCAGGAATTTAATATGAATTCTCAATAATAATTTAAAATCTTCTGTGTGTACTTTAAAAGATATTTAAGGCACAGCAGCTTTAAAATATATATTCTTAGGGTCAAACATATTATAAACAATTTTTTTTCCTAATAAATAAATGCGAAAAATATATTTTGTATGTAATAAATCGAAAGAATGAACAAAACCGATATTTATACTTATATTTTTTATTTGATTTTTTCTTTAATAGTTAGGAAGGAAAAAACATTTTACTCTTGAAATTTATCAAAGTTGCCCCATTCTGCAGTCTATAATTACTACATAAAAATAATTATGATTACTTTTGTATATTATGCTACGAGTATGCTATGTTGGTCATTACATACGAGGCAATATTTCTAGCGCGAGCCGCAGGCGAGCGCGGTAAGGAAGCTGAGTATGTAATGATCAATGCATACGACGTTTTCCAACACAATTGCGAGTAAGAAACAAACTTGTACTGTTAATTGTTATTAACTCTATCAAATAATTACGGAAAATGGCGCCTAAAAGTTTGGTTTTTGTTCTTTTTTAATTCTCCTTATTACTAGGGATGGCAAAGGGAACCAGCACATACAGCCTCATCTGATATAGTCTACTTTCTTCAGTATTAATCGCATTAAAACGCGGATGTATCACGTTTTAATGTATATTGGGAGAGTTTGGCAGCAAATTTACACTAACAGCCTATTGATGGAGACTGACGAGGTAGATCGACCACGAAAATGCTCAACGCTTTTCTCATCTAATGCAATTTTGTTTCACTAAATATTTATATTGTTCACTGCCGTAGATACTTATTACACAAAACTACACGTTTTTTAATAACAGTAAACATCACTCTGACAATATATAATAATTTAATAAAACAAATATGGATGGAGTGTTTGGCGCGTTTCGTGGTGTCAGTCAGATTTATTTTCGATGACTCAAAAATTGTTACACAGTGGATTTTGTGCAGTGAAAGTGGTGTTATTTTGATGCACAAGCATCCGTGTTGATGTGCAATTATGCAGAATCATCGAAAATAAGTCTCATGATGTGTTTGATGTTGTGGTGAAGATCACTATAAAAAGTGGTTTTATCCATTTCATCAAGCACCATCATTAACTCTGTTACCATTCAATTCGCGCCAAGCATTCCCTAGATGCGTTAAAATATGTGGCACCCATATTTTAACGTAAAATTCATTTCATTCATACTTTTCACCCACTCATTAATTCATAAGACTACAGATAAAATATTCACTAAAGACTTGGCTGTATGGGCTAGACCCTTTGCCTTCCCTAAAATATAGGGAGAATTTAAAACTACTACTAAAACAAATATGACGTCTTTCAAAAGGCACAGAAAAACCGGCTGCGCATCCGAAGCAGCAGCAAAATAAAATAAATAGTGTTTCTAAATACGATAGTTAAGTTAATTTAGGTTTATAAACATGGAATAAAATGTTAATTTATCATCTTAACTCTAAAATAATTTAATATTAGTAAAAATATTCAATGTTCATAGACAAATTCAATGAGCATATATACAGATTTTTTTTAATTAATTAAAAAATTGTTTCAGAGAAATTTTGTGCTATGAAAGTGGTGTTATTTTGATGCATAAGGATCTGTGTTGACGTTCAATTAAGATGAATTATTGAAAATAAGTCTCGTGATGTGTTTGTGTTGAAAATTTTATAGTGGTTTTCACCACCTCGTCAGTCGCCATCATGAACTTTTTTACCATTAAATTCGCGCCGAGCACTCCCTAGATGCGTTAAAATGTGTGACATCCCTCTTTTAACGTAAAATTAATTTCATTTTTATTCATTTCACACACATGAATATAGACTCAATATACTAAAGACTTGGCTGTATAGGCTAGACCCTATGCTTTCCTAAAAATATAGGGAGAATTTAACAAAAAAAAGCATTAAGAAATATACCATTACGCACCAGTACGTAATATATTACGCACTCGTGCATAATATGCTGCATTATGAACCTTAAAACGGTGTAATAAGAGTCAATTTACGAGCAATTGTGTTGAAAAAAATATTACAAGCTGTTACTGAATTCGCTATCAGCGCTTATCACGCTTGATTTCGAAAGTTCAATCCAAAGTTTCCTTGAATTTCGTTTCGTCATGGCATGCATCGCGCGGTAATAATAAAAAGATAAATAATAATACGTACTTCTTCCGCCATGGGCCATACTGAACATCTGACTATAGGTTCTTGGCACATTTGGACCATAACTGTTGTCAGAACTGTCCGGAGACAGTTTGAGTATGTCCATATCTTGACTTAAAGTCAGTGTGTGTAAACTTATTGCAGACATAGAATACGGTTCACCGCAGTAATTTACGCGCGAATTTCCGAATATACAGAGTTTGATACACCCGCACGTCTAAACAGAAATCATGTTACTTTAATAAAAGCAAAAAATAAAAAAAGAATTGCAAATTAATGATGATTAAAAAAAAATGACATGGCATGACATGGAATGAATGATAAAGTTTAAAACACCAGAGGAACACTTCACTTCACTTTTCACTTTTAATGAATGAGAGAACCGAAGAATTAAAACAGTAAAATAAAAAAAACACTTTATTTCATCACCACTTCTTAGTTTTAGTAAACACAAATGAAATAACAAAAGAATACCAACTCAACTTGTAAAATGTTTTATGAAAGCGGAAAGTAACAAAAGTTTATGTAAAAAATAGTGGATAATATAGAAACATTTTCTAATGTTTTGTGGCAGCTCCGCTTGCATTGCCGGGCTCGGTAGCCTAGTCTGTCCATGATGAACGGCGGAATATCATCAGCGTGAGTCCGATCGAGAGGACAGCTTGTCCGACCGACACGCGTACAGCTACTGTACACAGCCAGCTGCGTTCCGTTCTACGGGTCCCGAAATAAACCGGCGTCAGTGATGCCACTCGTTAACAATTTTCACTATGCACCGATTTATTTTCACTATCGTAAATTTCGAAAGGACAATGTTAGCGATTGTGAAATGTGCACCACATTTCAAAACCCCGTGTAATTGGTAAAATTGTATCAAACTGCATTAACTTTAATCAGTAATAAATACCAAAAAAAAATCAATCAAAACTAGACCATAGGCCCGGCAAGAACAGGGACTAGTTTTGAATTGACATTTTTTTATATAATTTAGTATTTATTAACGTTAATTGACGTCTCTGAGTGGGGCTGTAAATCTTTGTTAAAACTAAAAATTTCGTAACTCTATTTTAAACTGTCAATCGTTTCTTGTGAATGCATGGAAGAACCTATGTGTATTTGTTTTAATGAAGCCGTATGTCGTAATAAAGTCACAA
This sequence comes from Cataclysta lemnata, assembly GCA_963931975.1. Taxonomy (NCBI): domain Eukaryota; kingdom Metazoa; phylum Arthropoda; class Insecta; order Lepidoptera; family Crambidae; genus Cataclysta; species Cataclysta lemnata. The sequence continues at coordinate 13,362,642 of OZ008338.1, forward strand.
AGCACACTTAATTTGCACAGTTGGCAAATAGTTATTAATACTGGCAACAACAACCATCTACATGCAGCTTAATATTGTAAACTCTCCTTCGCATGCGCACAAACAATCTCGCTGCAGCCTCCAAAAGGGAAGCTGGTTGAGCCTGGGAAATGTCAGTGCGGATACAAAGAGTACTGTTTATTTGAATTATGAGTGCCTTACATTTTTTCTTTACACATTACAAGTGAGTGTATATGCAAAGTGACAAGCTATTAGAGCCAGTTTAAGTTGGTAAGTACTTTTTTTTGCACGGAAATGAACTTTCTATCTGTTGACTTAAGTTGCAAACTTATTTAGATTGCCGGGAGTTAAAATAGTGTGTGTATTTTACACAGAGTATTTCATGTGCCTGCCCATCCTACTTAGAAAATGGGATTTGGATACGTGATCGTAATAAGGATGAAATACAGTTTTTCATGCAGAAGGGCAGTGCATCCATTGTTTAATATTTAGTAGAGCATTTTATAAAACTCCACTTAGCACATAATACGATATTAATGTTCCTAAAGGAGTTTATTTAAATAAAAATGTGTTTATGATAGATAGAATGTATCGTTCATCATTATCATTACCAGCTCTTAAATTCCTCAACTGCTGGGTGTGCCCCAGTGCCTTCCCTATCGATGGAAGAATATAGAGAGAATAGGCCGCACTGGCCCACCACGCTGTGGTGACCAGTGCGGATTGGCCTGATCGACGACTGCAGATGCAGCCGGGATGGCTTAATGAGCCTTCCAAAACTCGGAAAAGCTCGAGATATTTTAGTCACTGACCGGCCTTAGTGAGTAGTAGTGAACATTGCTTAGTTTGAGAAATCGCATGTTGAGCGCACTAAGCCACTGCGTATCTAGCTCTTCAATATTCGTTATACTTGCACGGATCAGAAAAAAAACTACGCAGTCAACAGATTAAAATGAGCATTCTTCATTTCCTCCTAATAATACTCCTATTACTAAAGGCGATAAAATAAAGAATGTCTGGATCTCAAGTACTCAAGTAAGTGACGCCCGCGAGCTGAAGGCTAGGGCGTTTAAAATACAATCAGATGCTTCTTTTTTATCTCCAGAGGTAAGATCATAGTTTTATTTCACCCCTGAACATGAAGTGGAATTTTTCGTGCGCGTAGCAGGTAACAAAGTCCACTTAATGGTCAGGTTTGACATAAAATATATTCTATTCGATTTTAATTTTAACATTATATAAAGGTTAGAAAAATTAGTACAAAGACGGGTACCCGGCTTGGCTTACAACGTGAAGTGTAAAGGTTAGAAGAATTTCGGCAAGTTAATTAGTGTCTTGGTTGGCCGAGCGGTCAGGCACCTGCCCGGATAGCAGCGGACACGGGTTCGATTCCCGCATCAAGACCATAATTTTTCTGTTGTATAAAATATATTTTTGTGATCATAAATCCGCTCAGAGGAACATCTTAGTGCCTTATTATCATCAATATACAATTTATTACTATTAAGAATTTTATTAATTAAATGGGACTATGAAAGGTAATACATTTCACTACTTTATAGTATACTTTTATACAAAATACTGGATATTAAAACCACGAACATACGAACCATATTCCCGTGAAAGCGCTATATCCCTACCCCAAAAGGCTCTCTATCCCAATCACTCCAGACCTAAAACACTAATACATTCTTATCCGCCCGAAGTAAGTACAGCACAAGCGTAGTAGGTAGGCACCGTTATTATTTATTAATATGTTACATACGATCTCAAATTATCTAAATAAGTACGTGGTGTTTTTATTATTTGATTTTATTTGAACTTTAATAATAATAAATGATATGAGCAACCGATTGAATAGTGGAGGAGCCCGGCTAGCATGATCACTGAAACACGATATGATAAAGCTATTTGTCGCTTTGAACTATCAAAAATCTATAGAGCTTTGACAATTCAACGCGATAAGTATCTTGATGTTTCGCTGGTCATGCTAGCCGGGCTGGGCAATAAACGCTCATTTGGTACAATATTGGCGTAATTGTAAAATTTTGTGTTTTTACAGGTGTAGGAAATAAAGATTAATTGAATTTCCCTTTTCAAATTAATAATTATCATCTCTGGCATAAGAAAAAATGCAATTGTGTCATTGTTGCACCAAATCATCGATATATCGAAATTTATTTGACCTCTTTTTTCAATATACTAAATGTTAGCTTAACTATCACAAAATACGAGGATGGATAATGTTCTCTTATATTTGCACGAGCACTACACAATTGAAATAAAGCAATTTTAACGGATTAGACTCGTGTATATTTAGGTGTTTAGCCATTTTATTGCACGGGGAGACTGACCACGGCCGTTGTTAAGTGATCGAAACGTCAATAATAATTACAAACACCGCGAGTCTAATTCGTAAAAGTTGTTTTAGGGTGGATTTTATTCGAAATATTATGTGCCAATTTTAGAGAAACTTGGTATTCATTACTCTGCAATCTTTTTGAAATGTCTCGCACAATTTTATAACATAAAATCCTCTTACATTCAGATATGAAACTGAAAGTAAAACTGTCATATCACATTCGAGGGTGAATATCAACCAAAAATGAAGAAATATTCTTCGTGTAGCAACAGGTGTATGAGAATAGAAAGGCGGCAAATACGGCGGCGTGCAACAAGTGAATTTCAGTTCACTGCTACGCAAACAAACGAATGGGGGTAGTTTTTAAATAGATCTATGCTCGGACTACTATGTACATGCTGATCAAAAACGTATAAATTATAACCACCCACCCCGGCTAGCATGACCATCGAAACATGATATTAATAATATTATCATGTTTCGATGATAATATGATATATCTATTTATCGCTTTGAACTGTCAGGGGGCCTAGACAAAGTAACATACCGACAAAGATAACGAAGTTCGATAAAGCAAAATGTATGGGATTTGACGTAAGTCGTCGTGAAATCACGTGACCAAAATCGTCTTCGTAAGTTCCTAGTTATGTTGGTAGCGCAAGCTAAGACGCTGTAGATACCAAAGTAATATGGCAGGTCGTGACGAACTTCAACACGTTATTGTAATGAAACGTTTGCCACTTGGCTACGGGCCCAGTTCAAAGTGGTCTATGGCTATAATTAAATGTAATAGCCATAGATAGGCTTTAACATATTTAGAGCCAAAAATCCAATGATTTTTGACAATTCAAAGCGATAAATGGCTTTATCATTATCGTGTTTCGTTGGTCATGCTGCCCGGGCAGGAGGAGTTCGATAGTGCAGTGGCTTGGCACGCTCTGTCTGCGTAAACTAAGCAATGTTCGCTAAGGCCGGTCATTATGGATGGTCTGCCCAAAAAACTATCTCAAGTTCCTCCCTGCTTCGGAAGGCAAGGCGCGTTAAGCGACATTAATATTGTAAATTGTTATATTACACATAAATAATATTAAAACATAAATTTACTCTCGAAGGATTGGTTACATACAACAGAACAATCCCCTAACAACGACAACAAGAGTTAATAATGCATAATTCTCAAAATATTAAATCATATTAAGGATACCATTGTCGGTCTTCGGCAGTCTGTATGTATGTCATTGATAAACCATCCAGGAAATGCTCGAAAGCACTGATTGAGACCCACCAAACTTTTCGCCTGCAAAACTTCGTCAAAAGCTGTATATAGTGAACTCTAGGCTAATAGCCCACCGGCTGATTACGTAACTCTGTTGCCAACAATTCTCGATTGAAACTAATTAAGTTGTTCCTTTTGTAATGTATTTGCGATTTTACAGTTTCAGTAGCTAACAGCAATAGGTAGCTGCAATATCTATACTTATATAATAAAGCTGAAGAGTTTTTTTGTGTGTTTTTAAGGTTAAACGCGCTAATCTCAGGAACTACTGACTTAAATTTAAAAATTCTTTTTGAGTTGGATAGTCCATTTATCGAAGGAGGCTATATAATAACCGAAATTAACGCGGGCGTACACTAATCATTTATATCAACGGAGTATTGTTAGATAATTACGGAATCAGCCTGCAGGATGACTTTGAAAAAAAGATGCCGCTGACGGCTCACTCCATGAACGATATAACTCGATTATGAAACGAGGCAGTGCTACACGTGGTGTAAAGCAGCGTCCAGCTTTCACCGCTATGTTTGGATCGCATTATGAGGTCACGACACGTCCCGGTAGCACATTTTCTAAGGCGCACGTCCTATTTTGAGCATTTGTTATAATACAGACAGACCGACTGTGATACCGTGTGCCGTTTTCTTTTCGTGTGGTTAACGCTTAATTCAACACTAACAAAAATCCACCATAATTTTGGAATACCTGCTTGTAGCAAGAAATAACAAAAATCTATGCAATAAATAGGTACACAAAGCACTATAGGTAGGCAAATAAATTGAAATAATACTTATATTTAATTTTTTAGTTTCGCATTAAAACGATAACTAACAGATATTTATTAGGCAGAGCGAAATAATGGTCAGCATCGTTCCTCATATACCACCTAACAATAAACTGTGTTTAGTTATCTTTTCATAATTAAATACAAAATTGTAATTGTAATACATCATTCTGACTTTTTGTTTAATTTAGATGAATATTGTAATAATCGTCTAAATTTTTTTAGATGATTTTTTCAAAGTTACTCATCCAAAAAAATCGTAAACAGCTTAGCCACATATAATGACATTTTATTTACATAAATAATTATTAAACATAAAAAAAATACTCAATAAATATTAATAATTATTAAACAAAATAATACAAAATTATCAGCTTAGCCTCGTAAACAAAATTTTTACAACATTCCTTGTATTGGGTGGGACAGACTGTCTGACCAATCGACTATAGCACTATGCTATTATTATAAGTCCTCTAATCCATTGTAATCTATGATGTATTTATAATATCGAACAACTCACCATCCATCCTAGAACCATCGCTATGCCAATCGCCTTCTGAAACAAACGAAAACATTTAAGACTAATGTGCTTATTAATGCATAAGTGGTAACAGGTCTATTTAGATGCAAACATCAAAAATACGAAATGTCTTATTAAGGGTCACGTTTTTAAAAAATTCTTTTACACAGAACTTGGTATATAACATAAATTATAATTTCGCTTTAGGTAGATTATGGTTAAATTCCATTAACGCTTACAATATTTGGGATTAACTCAGAAAGGCTAAAGATATATGTAACTGAAATTGAAATTGAATCAGCATATTTCGGGATTCCAAATGAAAATAATAATTATCCGTATTTTAAAAGTTAGTTGGTCATTCACAAAATATATCTTACACTATTATAATATGCATGTCATTCGTAGATTATGGTAAATAAAACATTACTTGAACTTGGTGCACAATTTTTTACAAGAATGGCTAATTAGTCTAGTTTCGAGAGAATTTTCAACTCGAGGGACAAACTCAACCACTGTGCAATGTGTTTACAAACTTTAACAGAGACTTGCCGGAGTAATGTTAAAATTTCAGTAAATCAATGCTTAAGAAAGTTTTACTAAGTGTCTTGGAACTTATAACGATGTTCGCGAGCACTGCGACAGGCGACGTTGTTTCAATTACAATAGTCAGTTTCGGTATTCACGTTTTAATATTTAAACTAAATATTAAAACGTGAATTCAGTTTTCCTGCACACGAAAGTTCACTGTATCTCACTGTATCTCCGCACTGGGTCAAGGTGCTGGTATGTAATGGCTATATTTTTCCATCTATAGGAAAGGTGGGTGTTCATTCACCTCCGCTTACCATTTCAAGCATATACGCGTGATTTATGTATGTATGTATAGGAAAGGCCCCAGCAGTGAGGACATTAAAGGGCATCATCGTGACCACAAAAATTGGTGATGATGATGATATTTTGTATGTATTTTGAGGCCATTATGATTGCACTACCATTTCTAGGAAATGGTGGGTATTGCAATAACAGACCAATGCAATCTGAGCAGAGGAATAAGGATTAACGTGTCTACGTGCCCAGTTAAAAATCTGAGTGATTGTTCATTAATCGTGTTTTCATTGAGCAAATACACATGTGTTACATTTTTATTGATAATCATTTTCCGTGCCATTCCAGGGTCTCAAATGGTGAGAAAATATCCGCTACTTTTGTCGCTAGTGGCTAACTGCTGTTTAAATACAGGTAAGTCTTCCAAAATCTCGAAACTTTTTTACCTAGGAAAACTTTTTCTAACATAATTTTATAGTACTTATTAGGTATAATGTTGAAACAATTAGGTATATTGTTGCATAAAAAGCAATTAATAAGTTAATCTTCTTGGCTATCTTTCCAAAAAGTTAATTTAGACAGATGTGGTTAGGTATTACCTTTGCTTTAGTATTATAATTTAGCTGAACCATACATACAGCATATGCAAACCAAATTAAACTATATGGAATTTCGAAATATAATATAACATATTTTTGGAATCATAAATGAAATAAATTTAGTATGACCATATTAAGTCCTATACATGCACAATTGTTTAAAAAATCCTTCATTATTGTTATGGCGTATTGGCATCCACCCTTCTCTGCTAAATAATATTAGGTCCGAATGCCATAGGGGGTGACACTATAGTTAAAAATCAAACAAAATAAAAATATAATATTAAAAAGTACGTACCTATCAGTAGCTTAAGCAGGTCTATTTGTAATGGAAACCGTGTAAAATCAAAACGAAAAATATATTAAACTCGAATTGGTATAATAAATATGAGTAAAAACTGTTTTAATTAATGCCAGTGTCAGGCACATATTAAAATTTTTATCCCATTGATATCGGAATGAATGTCATATTGAACTTTTTGCCTCAATAGAAATGTACTCGTATAGAGTAGGTGGACATTGCATCCGTTACTTTTCTGTTTTAATATTTCCATTTATTAAACCTTTCATTTCAATAAAAGATGTCAAACAAAATGTTTTTGCAATACCTCTAGGTACGAATAATTTATGAATGCGTATTAAATGAACATAATTAAGGTATTATAAAGAACACGATTCCTTTATAATATCGTCACGGTATACTTTGTAATATAGAACATTAGAAAAGTAACTGTTTTGTCTTTAAACTTAAAATAATTTTAATTTCATACCTTTAAGGCCTGTTTCACAATCGACGAGTAAGTTCTGAGTAGCTTACTTGGCAGATCCTTTGACAGTTGCACTTAATATGAAATAAATGTCAATTGAACTGCCAAGCGAGCTACTCAGAACATACTCGTCGATTGTGAAACAGGCACTTAATCTGTTAGAAGCCTTTATCGGCAAAACAATCTGTATATAAAATTCCAGATTAATAAATTATTGCCACCTCTAATATCGAGAAATCGTCTTTCGTAGCGATATCTGATTCTAGTACCTAGGTACCTATATTTAGGTTATAATTCATATTTAGGTTATATAAATTAGTAATTGGCTAAGAGTGGATGTTAATTCACGTTTGCCTTCGGGCATATAGGCGTGATTTATGCATAGAAGTTTATATATTTTTTCGTGAATTTGCTTTTTTGAACCAATTTTATTGCGAAATGTAACTCGACGTAGCTACCTACTGTAAGCTATAACATCACACATTACGTAACGCTGTGTCGCCATCTAGTTCTTGTTTTGTCCACACTCGAAGCAGAGCCAACACCAGAGGTAAAAGCTAAACGGAATCAAATTTATCAAATATGCCCCTTGATGTCACTTTCAACTTTCACATTTTAATAGTGCATTATTGCAAAGGCCGCGAAATAGGCAATTGCAATTTCAGTAGAGAGGGCATATAGTCATTTTCTCAAAAGAAGTCGGGGAAATAAAATAATAATAATAATAATATATTCTTTATTGCACACATAGAAAAATACAAAAAAGCAACATTATAAAGAAAGAAAAAACAGTACAATAGCATAAAACATACTTTTTATTATAGGTATTATACCTAACCTACATTCAATTGAATGAAATGAAGGACGCCGTCGCGGCCGGGCAGCGCGCTGTCGTAAAGACACAATAGCTCGAGCACGCTGTATATATAGGCCTCGAAAACGGTCAAGCGGCTTCGCGTCAATCTCGTTCATTTTCTGTGTGTTTCATTCTGTTGCTAGTTCAAACAGATATTTTTTATGTCTGTTTGATTTGTTTGACATAAAAAATATTTGTTTTACCCAGCCCCTGTAGCACGGGACGTGGACACATCTCCTTTGGGGGAAAGAAAATCTTTTCCTCTAGCTCTAACTCCCACTAAATCCCAAGACAAAACACTGACAATTGGTGGAGAGAGACTTGTCCACGTCCCCGTGCTAGGCCCGCTGCAACAGAATGAAACACACAGAAAATTAACGAACTTGACGCGATGCCGCTTGACCGTCTCCGAGGCCCATAGAACATTGCTTATGCGCTGGCTGTAGGAGCATTGTAATAATGCTCCAAATTAAAAAAAAACCCGCCAATAAACGAGTTGAATTTTTTTGTCCCTAAATTCGATACAGCTACTTTTCATGTTTTTTTTTCATGTTATTTTCATAGACGGCCGTCTTGGTCGAATACTCAGATTGCTGGGTATTGGCCAAGAGGTCCCGGGTTCGAATCCTGGTAGGTGCAACCTTTGTGATGACCACAAATGTTTGTTTCCGAGTCATGGTTGTGTATAGGTTTGTGTAGTATATATTTTCAACATTTATATACATAATTATATTAAAATATGTCCGTCATCTAGTATCCATAACACAAGTGCTTAAGCTACTTACCTTGAGCTAGATGATAGGTGTGAAGGTATAAAAATATTTATTTATTATTATTATTAAAAAATATATATATACAGGGCGTCCCACGGCATGCCACACGGAGGTAAAGTATATTAAATATTGAACGTAGGATATTTTACTAAAAGAAGACATCGTTTTATTTTTAATAATAAGTAGAACTGCATTCACAGATTTTTTTAAAATTGAACCGGGAATCGAACCCGCCAAATGTGATAGAAAAATTACTTGTATTTTATAATAGCGTTTGAAAAGGCTACTCATAAGCATTATTTTTTCCTAAATAACCTAGCATATTGTCTACTTATTATTAAAAATAAAACGATGTCTTCTTTTAGTAAAATATCCTACGTTCAATATTCAGTATACTTTCCCTCCGTGTGGCATGGCCGTGGGACGCCCTGTATAAATAAAGAGTGATTTTCTTATTATTGCTTTGCTATATCTAGCTACAACAGTTAGGTATTTGATGTAATTTCTTTACAGCTCAATAGTAACTATGCCTTTTTATTAGAAGTCTATAGTAAATTGTAAAATGCTACGTGCCTTTTACAATTTACTGTAGACTTCTTTTGAAAATTCAATAATACTTTATAGTACCTATGTAGTTTCAAACACATTACCTAACTAGGTAGGTAGGTACAACTTTAAAGTCATTTAAAATTAGGTTATCTGGCCAGCGCCATCTATGGTGCAAACAAGGAACTGTGAGGGCATGCAAACTGCACTCCAAGCAGGTTGGTTCATATCGGAAAATTGCAGCGCGGCATCGTGTTTCCTGGCAAATTTCGATGCGCCACCTTTAGTTACATTTGAGTACTACTGGGTTCGTAGCTTTGTTCCACTGCTATGGGAACAGTGACCTAGATGTCACTGCAATGCAGTGAGAACGTCGTGGGTGCTTGCTTTCTGGCAAAATTAATTCAGCATTGCATGACGCCATCTATCTTCTTAGCAAGGCAGTCAACAACTACGCCCGGCGCATTGCGCTAACCATTTAGGTTCAGCTAAGCATTTTTTACCTATGCACCATTTTATGAAATAGTCACAAGGCACTAGGTACCTACCATGCAATTTTGATTCTATTATAGTCTACTTCTACTCCACTACCTTTCCCATAAAAAGTAAAAACCTTGAATCAGTCAATAAAAATTAGTAACTAAAGACGTAAAAGTGGCTAATAAATTCATAATTACCACACAACACACAATCACAATCGTGAATGGCACTAAATTTTTATTTATTAATGCACAACTTTTAAAATGAAAATTCTAACATGTCTTCATGTGCAATATTTTCATCTAGTGCCTATCCTTAGTTTAATTTTGTCTTCGCCTATAAATATGAAATTAAATACATTAATGTAGGTAGGTACTCATAACAATTAAAATAGGAAATTTGTGCATTTGGAAGCTATTCCAGGTTAATGATGCTGTTGGTCGTATATATGATATTCTACAATACCTACCGATCACCTCACGTCTTGTACCAAATATTATTAAAAGTCGCGAATAACAATAACACTGTATATGGTCAAAGGCTGGTGGATTTATACTGACTTAGTACTTTCATTATGAAAAAAAGGCCAGGTCAAGAGTACCCGAAACCGACGGGCATGCATGAAGAGATTGATGAGATTGGATGAAGCGAAAGAATTTTTTAGGGTCGTAGCAAGTGGAAATAAGTGATCTCTGCCTACCCCTGTGGGGGAGAGAAGCGTGACATATGTATGTATGTAGTACTTTAATTGTGACTTCAACTTTTTTCAGTTGTAAATCGGACTGCAGTCAGAAACTACGGATGCTGATTGCACGTACGAGCCTGCGGCGAAAAATGCTAACAACAGTAAATCCCAAAAAACAGGTAAATAATAAAACCACATAGTGTCATTATTATGAATGTATTTGAATTTATTTAGTGTAATAATTGAACATTCTTATTAATATGACTCAATCAAAAATATTAAATTAAATAACTGTATGTATTTAGCAGTTTCAATGTGAGTTGGATGTCAGTATAATCTTTGTAATTATGATAATAAACTTAATACAACTGTATGATTGAAAGAAATAAATATAACAACAACATATTATTATTTGAGCCGTGTGGTGACGGCAGAGTAGAATACAATTGTCACCACCCCAAATCTCTCCCGTGGGTGCCGTACAAGGGCGACTAAGGATAAATCAGTGATGAGGAATGGGCAGCAGCGTTTGTCTTATACCTACCACGTAACAAAGTACTGCGACTTTTGTGCCCGATAAATGGCAATAGGCTCGCTACCGACCTAGCATAATTGGCGAAGCTTGGGTGCTAGTTCACCTCTGCCTACCCCTTCTGGGATATTGGCGTGAATTATGTATTATTATTTCATAAGAACGAACTTTAACTAAGCGATGTCTTTAATAATTTCACAGCGTCGGCCGGTGCCGTTATGACAACCTACAGATAATCCTGAGTAGCAGCATGTATAAATCAGTATCGCAGATATAACAGGTGATTTTTTATTTTTCATTGTGATCTGTCTGTGTAAAATTAATAATATTATTCATCATATTTTAAAAACTGTGGTCACAGAACAGAATACAATGGAGGCAACCTCGAACTAACTAACTAAGGGTTAAAACAGTACCTAAAGAGTAATTTATACCACTCAACATACTACCATTTAAGGCTATTACGTGGAACATAACTTATTTGGCCAAATATGGGTGTTAACACTCCTCTGCCTTACCCCTGTGGAGTCAAATAAGCGTATAATTTAATGGAACTATGTACATGTTTATAGATACATTGGTCGAGTCTCGCCTATGTGTCTCCTACATTTTGAGACAGAGATTAAATACCTCCAAGTTTTGGTGGACTTGCTTCAGTACCATGAAATAGCGGTGAAATGTGCTACAATTTACCGGTCACGTTAACCTCTGCATTTACAGATAGTTCTTAAGGAATATTGGAGCTCCTTGAATGACTACTGCCTCCGTAACACGGGCCGTGGACACATCTCCTTCGGGGGAAAGAAAATCTTTTCCTCTCGCTCTAAAACCCACTAAGTCCCGAAACAAAACACTGTCAAGTGGTGGAGATACACTTGTCCACGTCCCCGTGCTAAGCTCGCTGAAAAGCTAATTGTATTCACGTTTTAATCACCTCCCCAGTTATTACAAATATAAAAATATTCATGTTTATAAAGTGTTAACATTAAATGTTTAATGTTCACCAAAAAAAAAACAGTTATTCGCATCGTAGTTGTAATCGGTATTCGATGTCCGTCGAGAGTGGTATGGGAAGCCATAAAAAGCTCTCCTCGTTTGAGGCATTCATTTTAATTTTATAAGGAAATGGTTTTTCAAAAATAAGACCGAAATAATGGTACTACTGCACAGCACTACTCACAAGATAGTATGAATGATAGTATTGAAACGTTAAAAATAAAAGTTCTTTTGGAATAAGATGAGCATTACATTTGTGTGAGTGATCGCAAAAGTAGGGTTAGTAAAAAAAAGAATATAATTATATATTTTAATATATATTATGTTTATTATATAAATAAATATTTTTTATTAGAAAGCAAGTTATCGAGTAGTTACGAATCGAACACTTAACCATCCTCCGGCTTCACCGCAGTCTGGTAAAACACTATTTATGTCCATAACTTATCAAAAAAATATTATAACTCTTCTACATCGGTCATTGAATCTTCACTATCTTCACTTCATATTATTCACTCTCTTCTGATGACACATCAGAGCCTGTGAGATGGGGTGGGCCCAAAGGGTATAGCAAATTACGCAAACTAAATTAGGCCCAATAGGTCAAGCCTATTGTTATTTAACGAGGATGTAAATCTCTATTGACCGCATCACTGTTTCAACCAATAGTTTCAACCTTTAGTCGCCGTATACGACACCTGCGGGAGAGATTGGGGTAGTGACAAATGTTTTCTGCTCTGCCGTAGCACACAAATAGCAGTGATGGTATAATTTGTAATTGAAGCCCCGGAAAAATTGTAGTTTAGTGTCTTGTGATCGTGTTTTGTCTCATATTGGTTAGTCTATAGATATTCATAAATATCTTCTTATCCAGGAGTGCTTGGCGGGCTTTCAATAGCGTCAGTCAAACTTTTATTTCGATCATTCAAAAATTGTTTCAGAGTTTGACGGACGGAGTCGGACTTTGTGTAGTAAAAGTGGGGTGTTATTTTGATGCATAAGGATTCGTGTTGATGTTCAATTATGAAGAATCATTGAAATAAAAGTGTTGTGCCGTGTTTGACGTTGAGAATTTTAAAGTGGTTTTCACCACCTCATCGGTCACCGTCATGAACTGTTACCATTTGACTCGCGCCAAGCACTCCTTAGATGCGTTAAAATGTGTTTCACCCATATTTTAATGTAAAATTCATTTCATGCATTAAGATCATTCATTCATTTCATACATTATTTTCATTTATTCATTTATCATTCATTCAAAATAAGAAAAGTAAACGAAAGTATACAAAGACAGGACTTGTATCAGGAACGTTAAGCCAATTTAAAAAAAATCTTCTTATCCATAACTCTACCAAGTGTAAAGGAACGGAGCATTCGGAATATTAAACATTCCGAATGCTCCGATGAACAATATAATTGATTAACTTCAAAAAGATCTTCGACTGTTCCCCACGCCAAGCCGTCTAAAACTATGTAATAATACCTATCCGTTTGTCCCAATAATGTTTACTACATAATATAATAAAGTAAACGATCAAGTAAGTAAACAATCTTAAGTAAGGGATAAACATAGTGCTACACTGTCTATAAATAATATTACGTTAAAACAAATAATGTCTCAGATCGGAAGTAAAACGCCCGAGGGCAATAAATATGCGATCTAAGGACTCCTTTTTTATTGCCCGAGGTAAGATCATAGGTTTATGTCACACCCTGACCAGGAAGAGGAATTTTCCGTAGTCGTAGCGAGCCACTTTATGGGCAGGTGTGACATAAATGCATGCTAAAGCCATTTTCAGGTAGTTGGCTATACGGACTAGAGAATACGACATCAATCTTGTTTTCACAGTTTGCTATAGTCATAGTTTAAGACTAATATTAATCTTATCTCTCTTCTATGCTGGCCTGGGAGCAAACAAATAACGTAGAATAGGCCAGCCCCAACTCATCCCATGGGTGTCGTAAAAGTCGACTAAGGATGATTGCCCGGTGTAGACCAATACACCGGCCAAAGCACCTTGGGGCATCCGAATGGTGGAGGGCAAACCACCAACAACAGTGTACCCAAAGAGGGTTGGTGTCAGGCAGGCGGCCGGCTGTAATACCTAAGCCATAACCTTGAGCAGTATATTGGAATGTTGTCATTCTAATCACTCTCTTCGTTCATGGGTCTCTCGACATGGTCCTATCCGTCTCTTTTCTATACATTCATTCGTCACTAGCACCTTTACAATTTGATGGATGATATGAATCAAAAGGGAGTGGATGGCTTGATGACGTCTGACATATGAATGGAAGAGGAAACATACTGCGCCGACCCCAGATAGACTGGGAACAGGGCAGGAATAAATAGAAGATTTATCTTATCTCTCTATTATGAAAGAGCCAGGTCAAGAGTATTAGAAACAGGCGAGCATGATATTGATGACATTGCATGAAGGAAATGAAGTTGGTAGCAAGTGGATACAAGTGATTTCTGCCTACCTACGGGAGAAAGGCGTAACGTATGTGCCATAAAAGCTACAAGTATGAAGGTTTCAGATTGCGAATAATTACCTCTGAAAGTATCTAACTAACCCCCGAATACAGATACGCTATTCAAAGTTTGAGTCCCACTTAACATTTAAGTATTGTCAAAATTGACGTAATACTCTTAAAATAAAAAGATGAGTACAATGGCGCAGTGGCTTACAACCCTCGGCCAGAGATTGCGTGAACTAAGCAATGTTCGTTAATGCCGGTCATTTGAAAGGTGATCATAAATATTATTATGTGTAGTTTTTTCGTGCTTCCGAAGTTATGTTAAGCCGTTGGTCCCGGCTGTATCTGTCGTCGTTTATCGGCAGTGGCGCAACCAACCTATTGGCAATGGGCCAGCGCGGTGGGTTATGGTCCATTTTCCCCTATTCTCTTCAATCTATGGAAGGCCTGTGCTTCAGCAATGGGCATTAAAAATCTGTGATAATGGTGTAGAGTACTAGGAAGTTGAAGTAACTAATAACAGTAATTGTCCATAATATCTATCAATATGAGGTCGGCGCACTGTGTTTTCTCTTCCATTCATATCGTTCAGACGTCATAAAGCTATCCACTCCCTTTTAATTCATATCATCTAACACACCGTAAAGAAGCTAGTCATGAATTAATGTATAGAAAAGAGACGGAACGGACCATGTCGAGAGATCGATGAACGGAGAGAGTGATTGTAATGACAACATTCCAATCCATAATGCTCAAGGTTTTGGCTTGGCTTTTACAGCCGGCCGTCTGCCTGACACCAACCCTATTGGGGTATGCTGTTGTTTATAGTTTGCATTGCATTCGGGTGCCCCAAGCCACAAAAAAAATGTTTTTAAACGCAGTCCTGGCTGTGCTGTAGCCGTATGTATATGTTGCAGCTTTAAAAGGATATACGTGTATCTCTGTTTGCTTTGCAGCAGAGGAAAACACGTCGAGCTGGCACGACACGGTGGGCGACGAAGCGTTAAATCGTTTCGTCGCCTCGCCTGCTGCGCCATGCCCCCGAGGCTCAGCGTCATTTAACGCAACACTAGAAGCGCTAACGAATTGCAAACGCAGGTCTTTGAATCGTGCAACTGTTTCGAATTTGAACTATTCCGTATTCACTATATATAGGTACAAAATTGTATGTTTGCCGTGTGGTGTCAGAGCAGAATTCAATTATTATTGTCACCCACCACCCCCATTTCTCCCGTGGGTGTCGTACAAGGCGACTTAGGGTTAAAACAGCAAAGACCACCTGGCTAGCTACCACCATTTCATCAAAATCTGTCGCCATAATAATAATGTTAACAGCATTATTGTGTTCCGACAATGTGTGATTGCGATAAGATAGCCAGCCCTCTGTGATTGAAGTTTCCAGGTGTAGCTCGATTCCATCTTCAGCCCTTATCGTTCCTTACCATCAGGTGCGATGAAGGGCAAGAGCTTCCCTGTCTAACATATAAAAAAGATTACCTAATGGATAGCAGCGTTCCTCTTATGCCACTTAGCGATGTATGTACTGCGATTTCCGTGACTGAATAGACTCGCCACCTATTTTATATCGGTATATTTTTTGTGGGTTGAAGGGATTTTATTCACCTGAGTCTAATTTCAGCGGCCACCTTCCCTTGCAGTGTTTATCACATCTTTTGTAAAACATCTATTTACAATAGCGGCGCGAAGATAAGATTTTACCTTTTTGCAATCTTAGATTGGTCCACCACTAATCGACATGTCATGTCTATATCCACAGATTGGTGATATGGACGAGAAAGAGCTGAAGCTTTTAGCAGGTCGAGTATATACATCAAATAGTACCTTAGTTACTGTTCCCCTTTGCTAAAGCAAAATACCATAAGTAGGAGCGAAGCAAGGGAATTAGACGCTTATAAATTAGACTAATTTTCGTAACCACACTATTAAATTAGATCTTTTAACCCTTATCCCTTGGAACAAAAATACTGAAATAGAAAACAAGCGCTGGAGGCCTAGGAAATAGTTTTAAAAATCCTGACCGGCTAGCATGACCACCGAAACATGATATTATTATGTTATAGCCATTTATCGCTTTGAACTGCCAAAAATCTATGGAGTATTGACAGTTCAACGCGATAAAAGGCTTTATCATATCGTGGTGGTCATGCTAGCGGGGCTGATGTGGGCTATTTCTTGTCTAGATTTACTACTGGTACTTAGACAATTTTCATTCACGAACTTAATCTAGAAATCTTTGCAAGAACTGATCCAGGAGTAGTCCTATACCCTAATATGTTTGTGGAATGACTGAGAGTTTTTGCTAGGAATTAACTTCTTTTATTCGAATTGAGTTATGTTAGATGAAATACGGTATTATAATTAAATACATCGGATTTCAAGAGCTGGGTCTCTTAAAACTATAAATAGATATGAATACTGGATATTCCCAGAATACAACAGACCAAAGGCATGATGATACTGAATGGCGATTTCTTGTACATTTATTGACGTAATTCTTACAGTTAACTTTCCTTAAAGTATTTATTTTCCTTATTTTTCCTTTCAGACAAGTTTAGGACATTTTCCGCATTGAAAGAAAATAAAAGCTACTTATTTAAGTATCTTTTCATCTAAAATGAACAATCAAATGTCACTAATTACGTTCAAGTCATGCCTGTAAATCCCCAAAGGGAAGCAGAGGTGTGAAATAAAACCCACACATCGCTGGCTTATGTCATTATCAACACAATAGGGGTCAATGCTTCATTTCCCTAGAAAAGGCACCCTAACCGCTGTATTACGGCTATCCGATATGCGACACACTTTAACTATTACCCTCATCAGAAAAAAGACTGTAAAAATGTGCTTGGGTAGTCTTTAAAATCTAAAACGCTTAATGGGTTATAAGGCAAATACTTTCTCACGGGTATTGCAACGCATTTACGTATAGAATCTAAAGCAGCCAAAGCAGTTACAGTTTACAAAAACTTACAAATACTATACAAAGTATTCAGCAATTGAGATAATGTATTCCTGCATTAAAAAGTACCTATGATAATTATATTTCGGCAGCGTATACATACCCGAGTGTTGGTTATATTATTTGAAAAAGGCAGCACAAACAAATTCTATATAATATTATAATATATGCCACATATTTATGTGTAATATTATGGATTCTGGAATCATTACTGAGTAATTGAGTGCTCACAATCTATTCAAGTGCTCTCAACTGTAAGCCTTGAGCGACTCATTAAGGGTCCGTTAATAAAAGACATATAAAGGAGGGGTTAGAATAAAAGGTAAGGAAGAGTGTATTGAAAAACTTTGTGGAAATATCCGCTGTAATTATAGGGGGAAAACAAAACTTAACTAAAACGACGCACTTAGCTCTAGGAAAAGGGAAAACATTGTCCCTTAGTGGGTAAAATAAATAATTCGGGTGAGGGCTCTGAAGGTATATTAAAAACGACATAATTACTTAAATATTTTATTAAACTGATAGATTATTTGAAAAGCAATACTGATAGACGATGACTGACGGCCTCCTTCATTAGATTTTTTTATTATTATAGTGTATTCGCCGTTATATTTAACAGGGATTTAAAACACATACTATTGATTAAAAAAGCTATTTAGAAGCAGTTAATTTAATTTATATAATATCAAGTGTATACAACCAATCATAATTATACATTGGTACGTATAAAAATATATAGTTTACTTAATTTATGTAAATTAGTTATTAGTAAGCATGTTAGTTTAATTATCATACATTAGCTTAATTATCAGATCAGAATATATAAAATACATACATATTGGTCACTATCTTTACTTCAGGTATAACATAATTTTCTCCAAAGGTTCACACTAAAAAAATATTTACAGATAGCGCTTTAGGCGCTAAAATAATGATATGACGGAATAATATTTATAAGACTCACTGCCGCACCCACACTTAGAGACGTCAATTAACTTTAACGAGATAGATACTTAATACAAAAAATATCAATCGTAACCAAACCCGGCAAGAATAGCGACTAGTTTTGAATACACTTTTTTTTTTGTATTAAGTACCATTCATTAACTACTCAGTATCTGAGTACGGCTGTGAGACTAAAGACTCAAATAAGTAATGATATTGTAAGAATGTGACTTTAGACAGACTAGCGATATTTTACTTGGCCATCGCTGATAATATAATTTACAGAAAAAACGCAAATCCACAACCCATCAGGTTAATCACGTTCTTAAGATTTTACCTAATTGAATATATTGTAAAACATATTATACTTAATTATAATAATAATATACCATTGTAAAATGAACTTTCCTTAAAAACCAAATCAATTATATTTTTTGAGAATTAGGCAATATCATAATCAAACTACTAAAATGTGATAGATAGTCATGATTAGTGCCGCCCTTACGAAACTAGATGGCGCCTACAGTTCGAACCAACTCCGTGCATAATTTTGTCGGAGCCACTAATAGAATTCAGTTTAAAATACGCTTATTTATACATGAAGGCGTAGGCAGAGATGATTAACACCCTCACTTTACCAATTATGTTATGTCTCATAAAATAGGGGGTCATTTGTCATTTAACGGGCACGTAAATATTGGTAGGTGGTATAAGAGAAACGCTGCTGCCATTCTTCATCGCTGTCTTTACCCTTAGGCACCTTGTACGACAACTGGGGTAGGGATGGGGGATGATGACAAATTGTAGTCTGGTCTGCCGTCACGACACGCCACACATGCCACACAACTTAAAAGGACAATGGGCACAAATGTATGGACTCTGGTCCAGGACCCAATAGACTCATAGAACACAAATTGGTATGGCGCTTATCCTGATTTGTTGTCCGATCGGATCACGCGTGCCTTGAATATTAAATCATTTAGAGATTACATCTCTAACTGCCGCACTCAGAGACGTCAAATAACGTTAATGAGTACTTAACGTCAAAAAATTACAATTCAAAACTAGTCGCTATTCTTGCCAGATCTATGGTCTAGATTTGAATGAAAATTTTTGACATTAAATACTCATTAAAGTTAATTGACGTCTCTGAGTGCGGCAGTAAGTATTCTTATTTATATTCGTCAAACGTCGTAATTCGTCCTTACATTAATTATATACCTTTCATTTAAGACCTAAATCATTAAAATCAGTTTAGCCGTTTAACGAATATAACAAAAATACTTAGGGCCTGTTTCACAATCGACAAGTAAGTTCGAAGTAGCTTACTTCTTAGATCATTTGACAGTTGTAATATGAAATATATGTCAATTGAACTGCAAAGTAAGCTACTTCGATCGAACTTACTTGTCATTCGTGAAATAGGCCCTTAGAGAGTTTAAGTACAATAGATCTAGCTCCAGTATTAAAGCGCAGGTATGTGACAAGATGGCAACCGTGAGTTGCATGCTATCCGAATACCGAAAACACATATTTATAAGCCAATAACTCGAATCGGACAAAAATTCGATATTTCGAATTCGACCCATAATAACTTCTTTCTGTCTAGAAATATCCTATCCATTGCTATACGATCCAAGTCTATTGGTCAGTAGACCAAAATGCCCATACCCCTTTAAACTCTGTAATAACAATAATGACCCTAAATATTATATCGTAAATCCAAAATTAATACAATAATAACTTATCCCATGTCACTTGGGCTAAACAAACTTTACTATCAATACAGACTTGTTCTAATATTATGTACCTTTGACAGTAGGTATAATGGCTTAACGGTCATTAGATCCACCCGGCTACCGACCCGCACCACCTCGAATTGCGCGGTTAGTATTCTCTATATATAGATTTGTAAATAAGTCCGGTCACTACATCAATTCCATAACGCCCCTGGATCGCCTCGGTTGTATGGGGTTTGCTTTCAAAATGGATACTGAAAGACTTATATAAGTATTATAATAAAGTTCGAAAATATAAATAAAGGTCTCTGAATACGTGAAGGGTTTTTATACGAACGGGACGAAACCGGAAGTTTTAGAAATATCATTTCAAACAAAATGTACATGAAGGACATTTATATCACGGAATCACTGACGGGGCGTGAACGTAGCATTCACTATCGTCCTCGTCTCGTTAACGTCCCGTCCGAGGTATTATCGCGTTACGTATTCAGAGACCTTAAATGTAGGGTCTTACTGCCGCACTCAGAGACGTCAAATAACTTTAATGAGTATTTAATGTCAAAATTTTTTATTCAAATCTAGACCATAGACCCGGTAAGAAAAGCGACTAGTTTTGAATTGTCAATTTTTGACGTTAAGTACTCATTAGCGTTATTTGACGTCTCTGAGTGCGGCAGTTAATGACACCAGCCACAGTGAGGTTAAGTCAACTGGATGACCGCGCGGCGTCCACCCGTTGACCACGCGGCGGATACCCGTTGACCACGCTGCGTCCACCAGTGAACGTCAAGTGACGAGGTGGTGCTGGTCGGGTACCGAGTGGGTGTAATGAGCGATAGCCTAAATCCGTTAAGTTCTTTTTGACAGCCTATGACAGCAATACTTAATTACAAAGTTAGGAAAATGAGAATATAAAATATTAATGAAAAATAATCACAAATCTAATGCATTTGCAACTACAAATATGACCCTTTACAATTACTATCCACAGTTTAATTAGTTGATATATTACATAAAACTGTAGCATATTACCTTACCTATCAAAATATAGCTTTTTCAGGCAGACATATAGATCTAACATTCAGGTGTATCATTGGTTTATGCTAGGTAGGTCTAACGTTCAGATATATTCAGATCATATCATTGATCAGTTTCATGAAATTGCCAAAATAGAAAAGTCAATAATCTACAGTATTTACAATATTTAGGAACATATCTACCGCATCGATCCATTTCAGCCTGTTATCTTATACAAGACGATTATTATAAAACAAGTTAGTCATGATTATATTTGACATAAAATACATAAATATAAATATTTAATATAACTTATTGTAATTATAGTAATGGACTCAATTAGGTAATACAATAAGCTATTTAAAAAAATATAGTCTCCATACTACACACATAACATGATACGTATGAAACGACATTTTCAGGACAATGTTTCAGATAACGTTTTGTTAAGGAAAAGGAGCAATGTAATCCGGCTTATTGTAAGAACACAGTTATGATTTTTTCATGGGTTTCGTCGGGTCACAATACCTTTCCTAATCAAGATCTCTGGTTGCCCTTTTCACTACTCTATGGTGATCACAAGTCGCTGTCTGTTGGTCGTTGACGCTGATCTCTCGTAGGTCTGAAACTTTAATCATTACAATGTTTCTCAAACAGTTGAATTTCAGTTTATATATTAAGGGTTAAAGTATGAAAATGCGGTTTTTTACTGAAAATCTAAATTGTTGATTTTTTAGTTTATTACAAATTTATTTAATCCAAATAGTTACCATTATTATCTATACATTGCTGCCATCTCATAGGAAGGTCATTTATGCCTTTGCGATAGAACTCTGAGGATCTAGACTGCACAAACTGTGTGAAAGCATTTTCGTCACGCAGACAAGAAGTTTTCTTCCCTGGATAATTGTCCAAATCACGAAAAAAATTGTAGTCCGTTGGAGCAAGGTGGTCTGGCAAATACGGAGGATGACGAATGGTTTCTAACTGCAGTTCATGAAGGGTCAAAACGGTTTCTCGTGCTGTATGAGGTCTCGCGTTGTCATGGAGCAATAATGGTGAAGATCGGTGAGTGAGTGAGTCGGGGCTGTTTTACTGCTAGTTTTGCCAACATTGTTCGGAGTTCGGAACAATAGACATCTGCCGTTATTGCTTGACCAGATCGGAGTAAACTATAGTGTATTTACCTTTTTATTGGTAAGTTTTGCTTTTGGACACTGTTGGGGCGTTTGACCTGGCCAGCCATAGCATTTTTCTTTTACGGATATCACAAAGAATCCATTATTCATCACATGTCACAATTCGATCCAATATTCCGTCATTTCTGTACCGATTCAACAAGGCAACACAAGTTTCAACACGCGTTTCTTTCTGCAGATCAGTTATCATAATCATGAGGCCCCCATTTTTCGTATTTTTTTATTTTATTGATTTGATGCAAATGAGTCAATATTGTGGGTAAGGTAACGTTAAACCATACCGCTAATTCCTGGGTAGTTTGACTAGGATCGGCTTC
This sequence comes from Cataclysta lemnata, assembly GCA_963931975.1. Lineage (NCBI taxonomy): Eukaryota > Metazoa > Arthropoda > Insecta > Lepidoptera > Crambidae > Cataclysta > Cataclysta lemnata. Next base: position 13,385,327 of record OZ008338.1, read on the forward strand.
CACCATCTCTCTTAATTAATTCTTAATTCTTAATTAATTGTTATTCACCTGTGTGGGCGGCCTTTCTCGTGGCTCGTTCTTGAAGTCGAAGTTTCCATCACGAAAGTGTTTGAATCAAAATCGCAAGGTGCGTTCATTAGCAGACCCCTCACCAAACGCAACATTGATATTGCGGGCTGTTTCTGCCGCGTTACTTCCGCGCCGGAACTCGTATTCAAAAATCACTCGAATTTTCGCAGTATCCATCTTTCTTGTCTAAGTTGAATAACAAAAACAATTGAAAGTCGATATTCAAATGTTTCAAATTTTTTTTAAAAAAAGAACATCATAGAAACCATGTGAAAAAAGTTTCATTCGAAAACCTCAAACCATGAAGATTCTATGTCAATTCAAAAAACCTATTACAATAAAACGGCAATTTCATACTTTAACCCCTATTATTTGGTTTTCTAAGATCACGTAATCATACTATACTTGATCTATCTTTTCACTGTCATTGAATTCGGTCTCGGTGTAATTTGATACCTTTAAAAATAAATATTTATTATTTAGGTATTCGGGTATCGAGACTTTGTATCTTTTTTTCCTCCTGCGTTTTTATGAGTATTGCCTTTTTTGCTTTACAAAATACAATACGACCAAATTTCGAACATCTTCCTGTTGAACAAAGTTTTTATTGATATTTGTTGCGTTCACTGAATTCATCGTAATCATTGTTATATTTTCATCATATTTGATACAGAAAAATTAGCATCTCCCAACTCCTTTAATTTACACTACTGCCTCATTCGATTTACGTAGATTCGCGCAAGTAAATTCAAGTTCTTTGTGATATTCGAATAAAAATAGTTCCGATTGGTTAGACAGCGCTAGCTTAAATATTTAAAGTGTCACCGCCATGTCTAGACTGCTCAAGTATTCTGTGACCTGAATACAAAAGCAGATATCCCCAAGAGTCTTTCACAGACTACAAACTTATATATTAGGCATAAGATTGGGCACCTACTACTAATAATGTATGTAATAATGTCTCCAGCCATAACGAGTTTCTATTTTTAAGTCCACATAATTTGTTATAACGTGTTTATTATACACCAAATTACCTACTTCGTTTTACTAATTCGATCTTTAAAAAGAGCTCCTGGATTAATCCCTTTTTAATTTCACCTGCTGTAGGTAATGGCAAAAGGTGTTACAAACATAAAGTGGACGTTATTTTAAGTTCAAGAATTTTATCATCAGAAGTTTAGGCTTACATTGGATTAGAGAACGATAATAATGACTTTTCACAGACTTCTTGCATTTGGTATACAAAGATGTTGTATACCAAATGCAAGAAGAACTTCATAAGCATAGAAATGTTTAACGTTCAAATTTCAATAATATAAATATTAAGAAAAATATGATAACGATGTATAATTATTATGGGCTACCGTATTCCTTTGCCTAGTAGAAAATTGTAAATGAAAATAAATAAATATTAATATCAACAATCTTGGAAATACAATGCACCTTATGATGATAAGTGACCTAATTCAAAAATGTATGTAGTAATTTTATCAGTATTTAAGAAATAAATTACAGTTTAGTATGATTGATTATATTCATAATTAATTATAGATATTCCTTGGAAAATATATCGCTTGTCCAAACCAACTCAACCATTACTTATTGCAATACTTTAGCAGTATAAAAAATTTGAAATAGGTTACTTTCTTTTTAAGTGTACGGTATAAATATTTCAACTTCTACGAACAATGTGATGTTCATTTAGTTGATTCACGTCTGTACAGTAACGATTTATTTATTTCTGAACTAAATGCAATTTAATTAGTTCAGAATAAAAAAAATATTCATTTAATTGACGATGCAATACTGATCTAATTAAAAAAAGAAGAATTGAGCATAGTATCGTTTGAAATTGGTATTTTGAAGACCAATCGTAGATCACTAATTGGTACGACAACTGCCTATTCGGCAGAGGAGGTCGATGGATTAAAATCTTTAATATTCACCAATCCATTCAAGGCAACGTAGCCAGTTGAGTCGTAAAAACAGGGCACTACTTAGTGCCCTGTATATAATTAAAATTTAATTGATATAACTAAATTTATAACTAATAATATTTACCATAGTATTCATTAGGCTTCTATGTCTACGCAGGTTGGACTGAAACCCTTAACTTATAGCTCAATATGAGATGAATTATATTTGACCGAGCCTGACACAAGGTGTGTACCGCAAAATGCAATGAGTGTTTTCAGTGATAATAAGTAGGTAAACCCATTCTCTGTTCTGTAGGTAAACCTAAATCGAAGTTCCTAAGGCGAGTGTGTACTTCTTGTGTACACCACTTCTCCTGTGAAGGAATAGGCAGAAATTTAAAAGTGCGGGTGCACTATTAAGGGTCGGACAAGAATATAGATAAATAATTTAAATGATTTTTGACAAATAGTCTCTGCGTATGGCTCTATATGCATGAACTAAGACTAACGTTTCGATTCGAATCGGTTTGGTATAAATATAATTCATCCCCGATTTCATAAAATTCATTCCCAATGACGTGTATGTATTGGTAAGGTATATTGTTTCAAATGATTTCAATAACTTACCATTGTCCCTTCCTTTTCGTTTCTTTTTACTACTGGAACTCGAAGACTTGCCGGACTTCTCCGTTTTATCTTTACTCTTCCACCGACTCAGCATCCTGCTTTATTTGTTGCACGCTGTCATCGAGATAATCGCCACATCTTCATACTTCTTATTTGGCTAGATACAAAAAACTTTAGCTATAAAAAACTTTCACAATTCAAAAACATTTCCACTATCACTAAGTAGACCACTGTGGATCACTGTTGACACTGCACATCCAGTTGACTCGAAGATCGCATTTTCCAAGCACTGCATGGGGTGATTGTAAGTCTTCCTTTTCCAATTGGTTTATTTGTTTTGCATCTCACTAGTTAATTACAACGATATGTATTGAAATTCTATTACTTATTTATGTTGTATTTTTTTGTGTTTGTTGCGTTTCTGGGTATAAAATCTGAAGTACAAAGTTAGAAATTCAATAAAGTAAAACGTACCGATGCTAGATGCCAAGTAGTATAGTTAACATTGTAAATGGGTGCGATTCCACAAATATCTTATAATAATTAAGTAGAATAGAATTTATTTCACATTGCTAGGTACGGGATTATACCGCCACAATAATAATCGTGAATTGGGTACCTCTTTTATTTGTTCTGTGGGTACAGACAGCAGTAGATTTGTGTATTCAAATGCTTATAATAAATTATGATAGTGTAAATTCCAAATTAAGGGCAAATCTTTTCACATTCCCCGAAAAGAATTTAAAAAAACATCGAAAACAATCGACAAATTTTATTGGCAGATTGAGGCTTGAGTTCACCAACTCATAATCGTCAGTTTTTGACATTTTACCGTATGGAAGAACAGTCAAAAACAGGTGGTCATCATATAATCGCTTGTAATACGTGTTGGTGAATTCCAGCCTAATTATTATCCATAGTTAAGATAAATTAAATGAGCTTTTAAAAGACACTAGAGTTTTAAAAAGTATATTTTTAAGTTCACCATATACGGATAAACAAATGTAGGTACATAAAATATTACACAATAAGTCAACATAAACTAAAAAAATACACAATAAATACCTACACACAGTTACGGTTACATACATACCTATTACATACCTCATATATAAAAATCTAGGGTTTGTTATCATTATCGAACACCTCCGAAGCGGGTTGAGTGATTTTTGTGAAATTTATTTTCTATATTTGGTATTTCCAAGAATAGGGGTGTAGGCTAATTTTATACTCCTAGGTGAAAGGGCAAAACAAGGTTTGCCCTGTCAGCTAGTAATACATTAAGGCCTGAGTACACCAACACGTAAAACAAGCGATTAAGGCCCGCGTTCACCAACACTTAAACAGACTATTAATATTTAACTGTCGGTTTTTGACATTTTATCGAATGGAAGAACTAACAAAAACAGACGGTTAAATAATAATCTCCTGTTTTACATTTTGGTGAACTGTAGGCCTATTCGCTAACTTTTTTTGACACTTGAGAGTGATAATCACTGAACTATTTACTGATCCATTACTACTTTACTATAACGCTATTGTGACACTTGTCCTGTGAAAACAGTAATGGTTAAGTAAATAGTTCAGTCATCATCGAAAGTGATGTCAACTGTCAAAAAAAGTTAGCCAATAGGCCTATAAATAATGGGGCCTTAATATCAAAAGGAACCGGTTAAATATCGACTGTTACGTGTTGGTGAACTCCAGCCTAATAATAATTCTTCTAGCTGGTTCCGAGCGCACGCTCCCACTAAGCAGTCAGAGCTAGCCCTTGTAAAGAAAAGTGTACCTTACTATTAAGAAACAAAGCGCTTACGCCTACTGAAGCCGAAAGAATAGTTATTTGTTGTACGTGAGTGCAAAGTTGTTTTTTAACCGCGTGCTCAATTTTGATGACCGAGCTAGCGAAGGATTCTAAAATTGAATCACAAGCGTAGCGAGTGATTCAAAAATTAGAATCCTGAGCGATAGCGAGGGAATCAAAAGAGCACAAGGTGAAAAATCTTTGCACTCGAGTGCAACACGTAACTTTTCATCCCCCCCAACGAGGAAATTACAAAATACAAAAAAAAATACAATCACAACAGTTTCTGTTTTCACCCAGAAACTTCCACAACACCCTCCCATTAACCCAAACACACTCTCAACACCCACCCAGAAACACCCACTGTGGGTCCACTCAGACACACCCAAAAATCACCCATTCACCCAGAAACACCCACAAAACACCCATTCACACAGAAAAACCCACAAAACACCCATTCACCCAGAAACACCCACAAAACACCCATTTACCCAGAAACACCCAAAAAACACCCATTCACCCAGAAACACACACAAAACACCCATTCACCCAGAAACACCCACAAAACACCTAATCACACCCAAAAAAACACCCAATCACCCAGAAATACCGACAATACTCACCCATCCATTCAGACACACCCACAAAAACCCATTTACCCAGACACACCCACTAAACACCCATTCACCTAGACACTCCCTCAAAACACCCATTCACCCAGACACACCTCCAACAGCCACCCATCCACCCAGCCACACCCGCAACATTCATCCAGACACACCTGTAAGTACCTAATAAAAATTACCGTCCCTAATGGAGTTCCAAGACGGTCAATCAGCTTGAGTCAAGCACGTTGATTTTCTGTATGCTCGGTCTGTATGTTTTTGTTCCGTTGCTAGCGTAAACAAATCAAACAGACCTAAAAAGCTTTTAAATGCTTGACTCAAGCATCCAGCAAGCGTTGTAGACGATCAAAATGTTTAAAGCAAGATTGACGCCAAGCTGATTGACCGTCACGGAACTCCTAGGTTTTAACAAACAGTGTAGAGTAATAGTGTTCTATGTTAACAAATTTATGACGTGAAAAGAAAATGACGCGCGCAAAGCAAATTACAAAAAAAGTACAACAAGAAGGTTCCGAGTCTGAGTTTTTAACAAATTAAAATAGGTTGCATGAAAATTTCGGCACCATGGAGGTAGAAATAAATATGTATAATGATGTTTTGAATTCACAAACTCATTGCACACGATGTTCTAAATTCAAATTTACTTTAACCTCTAGAGGATAAAAACGGCTTTTGCACTCAGATATCGAAGAGCAAAAACGCTTTTTCCGAGATGGTGGGATGAAATAGTAGATTTTCCATCAAGTGCACAAAACGGATCATTTTTGTCCGAGACTTTTAGCGGCCCGAGCCGAAGGCGAGGGCTGATAGTAATGTCGAGGATAAAAATGGTTTTGTGGACGAGTTAGAAACTCTGCTTTTCACTTCGATTGCGAGGAAATAAACAGTAATTTATCTTAACATTTCTTAAAATTCAAACTAAAATTATTACAGTTTTGAATACTAAAGGAATAGTTTTTCCCATTGATATTAGGCTCGGGCTGCAGACCTATACAGCCAAGTATTAAATTAATTTTGAAATAATAATTTTCATAAATTAATTTAATACTTACCGTACCTACTTGAATTAAAATTTTAATATCTTTTATGTCTTAAAAAACACATTAGGCAAATAAATTTAAGTAAATATCAAAAAATAACAAATTCTATGTCTGAATTTCTTATTGAGTTTGGCTGCATAGCTCATTTTCTTTGCCTTAATATAGATACTTTTATGATTAGATACGTTAATGCTCTAGAGCACAAAATTCGATTTTGTGCAGCCTATATCCTGCACAAACAAGCACTTTCAGAGCATGAGAAGTGAAAAAAATATTACATACATACATACATATGTCACGCCTTTCTCCCACAGGGGTAGGCAGAGATCACTTCTTTTTACTTGCTACGATCCTTACATACCTCTTTCTTTTCATCCAATCCCGTCAATCTCTTCATGCATGCCCGTCAGTTTCGGGTACTCTTGACCTGGCCCTTTTTAATAGACATTCAATTTGATTATGAAAGGTCCGCCTTCCCCTTCTTTCCCCTTCCCATTTCTCCATTCACTACTGCCATATAAATCCTTTTTGTCATTCTCCTTTCATTCATTCTTAAAAGATTAGGTATATACAATTACTACCTGACCTCGCAAACGTTGTTTTGCTCTTATCACATTAGGGTATTATAAATAGCTTACGACCTATTCTCAGATCCACCAAATATAAACAAATAATTACACCAAGGTCAAGTCGTTTCGGAGGAGGTCGATAACATCTGTGACTCTGTTTTCATAATGTATATTAGATAGGTAATGAGTTTACTGAACTGTGCGACAGGATTACGGTATTACTTTGGGCAGTTACTTATAAGTATACATAATACACATAATTTCGTGTAGCTAGGTCAGCTACACCATAGCTACACCAAATATTTATGTTTGTATTTACCCAGCTATGTGGTGTGGATGAGACAATTTTATATTATGTATTTAACAGCTTAATTATAAGCTTATTATCATTTTCAATCATTGCGCAAACGATGAGAGCGTGAGGGTTAGGCGGGCGGGACGATCGGGAGGCAAGCATCTACGATACGAGTTTAGCATCGCCTGTAGTCGCGCGAAGTGTTACAACAATTATTATTATTATATATAATTATTTCACTTCATGTCGACCTATCTATACTTATTTTACTTTCATTACATTAGTATGATACATTATACTTAAGTAACTATGCTACTTTTTATCCCACGGAAAAATAACGCGAACAAAATCGCGGGAACACATGTGGTTCCAAACAAATACCGATAAAATACTGATATGTCAATCATAACATCACTGTTTTGATAGACACTGAATGTAAGTCATTTCTTATCAAACGTTTTACGCTTCTATCATTTTTTTTAAAACTACTACACATATGGACTCAATTTGTGTTAGATTAATATTATAGGTGATCAAGAAACTAAATTAGGTAGTTTAATATTTTTAAGCCTCCCATTTAATTTTTTTTGCGAAACGTCACATAGCTACATGCTAAGTGAGCTGTCATCGAAAAATAAACGAATGGACGGAGTATATACATAATTTGCTTTTTTCATCACTTGCAAAATGTAGTATAGTACTTTATTTAGTCAGTGATTAAAAAAAATAATACATACCTACAAAACATTTGAAAGGAGATGTTCCAAAATGGCCCATGTATTTGTACAATATCTCAAAAAATAGAGAAAAATAAAATGTTTCTGGGAAATTTGCAAATTAATTTATAACAAATAAATATAAAATAAAATTTTTCTAACATTTATATAATGTTAAAATTAAAATCGAATAATATAAATAATGTATAGTTTTTTGGTTTAAAAACCTATTAAAATCACATAAATCTGTAAGTGTAACCCACCTAATGTCAAATAAAATACGTACCGGAATATTATATAGTCACATCTTCCTTCTGCCATGACGGTAGGCTAGGCTGTTGTGTTGCAATATAAGCCTAAACATAAGTACAACAAGCCAAAAAACAGAGCTTAAAAATAGGAATTTAACGCTTAAGAACTGTATTATAAATTATTGCCTACAATTTGAATAACTGTACAAATATATGGGCCGGACTCCATACATTTTGGAACATCTCCAATTTATTCCATCTCCTCTTTAATCCAAATTCTTTTCAATAAAGCAAGCTACATATACCTATATGAAGACAATTTTTCGCAAAGTGTGATTCCGGAAAACTGCTTCCTTTGAACGGTTAGATCCATTCGACCGTCGTTTCATTCTGGTGTATTTGAATGGAAAATACTTGGAGTTTCTGCAAAATATGTCGACGAATGTTCGACTATTCACATTATCGTGCTAAATTTTATACAGCGTAGTAACACTAATTTGCCCATTTATATTGTGGTTTTTAAATTATCGGTACCCAATGGTGGTTGATGTTGAAAGGATAAATCAGCGATGAGGAATGGGCAGCAGCGTTCCTCTTATTCTATTCAACACGTAATTTTTGCTTGGATTATTCAATTCTATCCATTAAAGTAATTTAATAGGATTTGTCGATGGCTTCTACAAGTAACACTTTTGGCTAGTTACTTTTAAGGCAGTGATCGCAGTACAGAACACAATTTTCACATACCTACTACTATAGGTTTATTGCCCGGTAATTAAGGGATTTTTCTAGATCTGTACTGTATCCAAATAGTTGGACGGCAATAGACTCGCCACGCTCACTCGAATGGGTAGACAGAAGTGAAAGAGCACCCACTTTTTGCAAATTATGTTAGGTCCCATGTAAAGAGTCTATTGCCATCTATAGGGCACAGCAAATCGCAGTAGCTATCTAGCTACTACTACTAGTGGTATAAGATGAATGCTTGCTGCGCTGGAATGCTGCGTTGGCATCACGACACGCCAAAGATTTTCAAATGAGCATTTACGAAAATAGATACCTGTGGTTTAAAAAACGCAGACACTCATATGGTTTAGGGGGAGGCGGTGAAGGCGCGTCTGCCACCCTGTACGGAACATAGTAAAGTTAATAGGTCAATATGTCTTTGAACTCAGTGACCCCGCCGTCAATGCAGCCGCCACGCCGCCCGCCCCGCCCTGTCAAACGTGTATTGCACCGGCAAAAACGGCGTCTGCTACGAATTCAGTTTCCATGGTGCTGTCTGCAGCGCGACGGCAGCATGTAGCGACTGGGTGGAAAACTAAGGCAAAATGTATATTTGACTCTTAATCATATCCCACAGGTAAAATGTAAAATAAATGTAATGTTTTAATGAAAAATAATAAATTATCACGAAGTAATTTGTAGTTAGAAAAAATTCTAAAAATTACTAAACGTTTTGTGACTCTTAATTACATCCAATAGGTATAATATAAATTAAATTTAATAAAGTTTAATTTAAGTTTTAAGTTTAATTTCAGAAAAATAAGAAAAAAAAGAAAAAAAATTCTTTGTTTGTAATTTTTCTAAGATTTATAATACCGTTTTTTTATTATTATTGTTGTAGATTTTGGAATAAAAATCAAAATAATAAAATTGAAGTAAATAGAAGATACAATTATAAAATTGCAATTTAGAAATTAACTATTTAGTTATTTAAGATGACTGTATTATTTTTTCAAAATAATAGCTTTAATTCTTTTTATTATAAAAGGCTTTATAACAATTTCGCTACCTTCAATGTTATAAATACTACTGACCCAACGAAGTATCTTTCTACACATAATTAACTTGACACAAGTATTATTAACGATTATTAGAAAATTGCAAACATAATAAAAAATGGCGCAATACCGCAATACGGACGGCGCAATACTAATACTGTTGCCAGAGTGTCTGTTATCTCGGTTCTGAATGAGTTTTTAACACAAATGAATGAAAATATTATTAGAAATACGACAAGGCATTATTTATCTCGCGTGTTTTAACATATCGATTTTATCGCGCCGTATCGATTACTTTACAGCCGCTGTGATCACGAGGAGGCTCCTCAAGACCACGGCCGCTACTGTAAATGTATAGTGTTCTGGCAAACACCTAGAGAACATTGTTAAAAAATTAATATTTGCTTTGAAATGAATAAAATATAAAATAATGCTTAATAATGCCTAATAATGCTTAATCATGCTTAATAATGCTCAATAATGCTTAATAATGCTTAATAATGCTTAATAATGCTTAATAATGCGTAATAATGCTTAATAATGCCTAATTATGCTTAATAATGCGTAATAATGCTTAATAATGCCTAATAATGCTTAATAATGCTTAATAATGCTCAATAATGCTTCGAGGCGAACATCGTTTTGCCAGTTTTTATTTTGCATTGATCAAAAAAACGTGGCTAAACAGTACTGAACCTATAATGAATGAAGACGTTTGCCAAGAAGTCTGTTGCAATAATCAGCCTACGAGTAGTACTGTAGAGTTTAAGTCCATAAGAATTTTATGCCGTTTGAGGCTCATTTGCTTCTGTTTAATTGTCAACTCTATTGTTGTTTTTATTTCTGTTGATACAATAACTTTTGTTCGTAATATTACTTATTCAATTTAGATTTTATACTGCGTTTTAGTCCAAGTCCAAGATCAGTTATTTATTGTTGCAAATGTTTAACAATAAATATTGATACCTAAAAAGTTTACAATATTCCAAAATAATCCACTCTTATGTTAATATTTATTAGTACGTAAGTATGTGCCTAGTTTAAAAGTAAGTAAAATAGAATTGATACAAAATCCATATCACTTTTTAATTGTTGGAACAGAAAAATCGGTTGCTTAATTAAATTCAATTACTGTCGTTACCATAGAAAGACCTTATTTATGACTTTATCCTTAAATAGGACATCAGCAGCGTTCGCTGGACAGGAAAGCAGTGGAAAACAGCAAATCCTCCCACTTAGCAAGATTGCGATGAAGATAACAAGAAAACTACAGCTTATGCAAAATCTCCCTTCAGAATTCGCAATGAGCAAATTCAATGTAAGTACCTAAGTCATAAATATGTTCACTGAGAGATGCCATGTGAGCACTTGGATTGGCGTGGAACATGCCTTCCTCGCCTCGTGCTTCACTTCAATGAACGCCAAAGTCGGAGGCACTTCAAATACACTTGATTGTAATTCCGACGCGGCACCAGTCATTTGGCAATGAATTGCAAATAGCGTCGATGGGCGCACCGAATAGTTGGTTTGCCGTAGACGTCATATTGCGTCATCCGATACAGTGATCCTTGAACTTTTTATTCAATGAAATATTTTTGGAAAAGTTTGTCTAGATACCTATAAAATGAAATAAAAAGCTGCAATAGACGACGGTGATGTACTGTTAATTAAGCTAGTCAATCAAGGCCATTTTGTTATTAATATGAGCAAGAATAATATGAGATGTGAAAGAAAAATAACCGTGCTATTATGTAAAAAAGAGATATGGACATAGTTACTTAATCAATCGTACTGATCTTATAGAACTTAAGATATATCATCATAAGGACCTTAAAAATTATAGCATAAAAACTACATTAATTATTATTATTGTTGAAAGAAGTTTATAATGTCAAACGTTTTTGTTGAAACACAATAAGATACTCGCAATATTGTATGAAATCGCTCAACTAATTAAAGCTGCCTCAGGGTTTCACCACTTTGAACTTTGACAAGGCTTTTTCCACCATCCTCTATTTGGCTGGCTTGCTCTCGGAAACAAAGGCCGATTGACATTGCAATTACGCAATGCCATTCTCAGCGGATCGCGAACATTTATTGAGTTTCGAGTCGGTATAATAATTAACTTTCAAAGGATACTGCTGTAGTTTAGGTACTGTATAACAAAGTAATATGAAGTCATCATCATCATCATTATCACCAGCCCTATAATGTTTCCACTGATGGGGCACGGGCCTTCCCTATGGATGGAAGAATATAGAAAGGTTGGGCCAAAAACCACCACGCTTGACCAGTGCGGCTTGGTGGGTATTAGCGACTGCAGATGCATCCGGGATCAACGGCATAAAGTGCTTCCCGACCAGCATGGAGGAAATCGAGATAATACATTTTTGGTGAATATAAATAATAACATGAGTGCAATAGCATATTAGGTTATACATATTAGGTTAGAAAGGAAGTTCCATTAGGACAGCCTGCTTTATATAAGTTAAAAAATCCAGTCGATTTTTTGTGCCTTAATGGAATTTCAGTGTTATTTTACATTTTGATAAACAATGTAGACAGAACTACAGAAGTGTCAGTATTACGATCTTCATAACAATATATAAATTCCCCTTGGTGTCACATGTACGTAAAGTTGTGTACTGTAACATAATTTATTCTTACAGAAGTCCATACAAGAGTAAATAACTCTCCAGTTATGGGCTTTTCAATATCATGCGGGGAATATACATATTGGAAAAACTACATGAAAGCATTGCGGCAGATAAACACAGGACAGCTGTCTGACTTTCATAACATTGATCAGATTAACTCTCTCAACAATAGTATCAATTTATAAAGTAATAATAATAATGTAATTATATACTATGATTATTTTCTTTCTAAGCAATGCCAAATAAAAGTCGTAATTAATTTATTCACATTTATTTTGATTCCAATATAGGTGCTTATAGATCGACAGTTATAAAGATGACTTTCTTTTTAGCATTTACTGTCTGTATAATATTGCCACCAGTATCTAATCGTATTTGATAAAAGAGAATAATAGGTAGATATATTAAAAATAGAATAATGCTGACTTCTTACCGCTTGAAAATTATTTCTTGAATACCTTTTTGAAAGTATTCAATCTTTTTAGACTTCATCGTAATTTATTTCTAAACCAAAGTGTAAGCGAAAACGTTAAATATGAGTTAGTAAGCGCCATTATTTGACGTAGTTTCGCAAAATTCCTAATAAGTTCCTAGAACAGTAATCAATTATGGAATAAAATTAGTCCCCGTACGGCGAGTGCTTTGTACCCAGACGAAAGTGTGTTTCTAAGTAAACTTTGTCTTTATGTTGTTAGTGAGACTTTATGTACCTTATGTAGTCGAGTTTCGAAGTAGATTTCAATATTAAATAAGCCTCAACATTGTTCTCGTTTTACATAATAGAGTAAGCGTAGATGTTGTCCAAGATTGAATTAATTACGTATTAATTGCGTACTTAGATTATACTAGATGTGACAAAATTGAATTTTAGATGTGATATGAGCCCATCACTGGTTCTAATCCCAGTGGAATATCTGTAAGTTATGCTCAGCAGCCGCCTTCTTAGTTTTACTCTATTAACCCATACATGTAAAATAGTTGTGAATGTGGGAATTTTTTTCATTATTTTTTTACGGAACTATTTTTTTTTATTTGAAATACAGAGTCAATACTGTACTATATCCTAGTCTTTATGTTTAAAGATATGGTAATGTTGTCCTCTAATAGATATTATAAAATAAAATTATTTATTCAAATAATATATTTTAAGCTCAAATCAATGATATTATGTATGTGGCTAAAACTGTTGAATTCTGTTATCTCTTTCAACTTTTAGCATATTACCCCAAAGATTTTAAGGTTTGATTTTCATTCAATATTTATTGGACAAACTTTTTTGAAATATGCTTTACATAATTTGGTTTACGGCGTGTAGTGACGGTAGCGTATAAGACAAATTTTCTGAGTTCCGTTCTCAAAACATGTGACTAATAAGATTTTCTGGACCCATGCATTAATTATCTTTGCATCTAGGACGGCTGGAGTGGGAGGCTGCCGGCCGTAAAACTTAGCTGAATATTGTATTAGCACGACAGTCCAGTCTTGTGAATTCATTTTTTAACATTTTTAAGCTTTATTTAAATAGAAAATACTAATTGCTGCGAAAGTTCATTTGGTTAAAACTCGGAAGTTACTGTGTGAAGTTACATATTACAATTATATTAAATCACTCCCGCGGGTGTCGTACAAGTCGTTTAAGTGTTAATTATAACAGTGATGAGGAATGGGCAGCAGCGTTCTTATTGTATCACCTAGCAATGTTCGCTAAGGCCGGTCATTGGATGGGTGACCAAAAATGTATTATCTCGACTTTCTTCTTGCTTCCCTATATTCTTCCATCCATATGGAAGGCCCGTGTCCCAGCAGTGGGAACATTAAAAGGGCTGGTGATGATGGACAATATAACTGCTATTTAGGTGCCCGATATAATAGGCTCGGCCCGTATTACATGGGTCAAGAAATATTTGGCAAACCGTGCCAGTATTTAATGATGCCATTAAATAGGAAAAATCGAACAAAACTCTTCTTCTTCTCCCTGCCCTGTCCCCAGTCTATCTGGGGTCAGTGCAATATGTTTCCTCTTCCATTCATATCAGTCAGACGTCAGCAAGCTATCGACTCCCTGTTGATTGATTTCATTCATCACACCGGTAAGATGCAACTGATAAGTGAATGTATAGAAAAGAGACGGAACGGTCCATATCGAGAGACTGATGAACGGAGAGAGTGATTGGAATTACAACATTCCAATCCTTACTGCTCAAGGTTTTGGCTTAGGTTTTACAGCCAGCCGCTTGCTTGATAGTGACCCTCTTTGGGTATGCTGTTGTTGATAGGTTGCCCTCCACCATTCGGGTGTCCCAAGGTGCTTATTGGTCTACTAAACCGTACAATCTGCCTTAGTCGACTTTTTCGACACCCAAGGGATGAGTCGGGGCTGGCACATTCTACGTTACATTTCCCAGGCGAGCATGGCAGACTCTGTCGTTTCTATGGAATATTTGTTTTTACGCCCTTTTTTACAGTACCTATCTGTGCTTTGAAATAATAAATCGTTATTATTCGCCAGTCTTGATTCCAGTTTACTATTCCATTTCGCTGGCATAAGTTTATATTTGCGGTCTTCCTTGTCCCTTCTCTTGCTAATATTGGAGAAACGTTTAAAATGTTGAGTCGTTTATTTTACCGCGACAGATTCCCGCAACCCTCTCAATGCTTTTTAAAAGCAGACTCTCCGTTCGGTCGACGTTGTATTAAGACTATTAACTAATGCTGTGAGATTTTCTCACCGTTTCTGCGAGAACGAATTGAAATATCGTTTCAAGAAAATGATCGAGCTAACAGCATTTACGCGGCGGGAACTGGGAATATTGAGTTTTGCTTTTATTTTTGAATAACGTTGCTGCAACTATTAAGTCTCAGCCGCTAAGCCCGTCTTAACAAGAAATGCAATAAGAAGTGTGAAGACAATTTGAAAACATCGTGACTAAAGTTGTTTTATTGTTAAATAACCCTGATAGACATCATTAACGGCTAAAATAATTTCACGTTACTGTGTAAATTAAATTATCGTAACATATTCCTCGATGAATAATACGCCCATTCTGCGACATAAAAAACAATGTGACATAAATTTCTCGCTTGCAATATAAATCATGCTCGCTCTATTGTGAATTAACATACTTCCATAAATTCGGGGAGTCTAACACTTTGAGACAAGTTAATTATGGATGTGTCGTTTCCATACTAAAGTTTTCTGTGCGCTGTCTTAATTTATAGCAGTTACTGACTTTATTTGTGAATCTAAGTAAACTTTTTGACAGGGCTTTGTAATAATTTTAGAAGAAAATTAAGAATAAATAATAAATATGACACAAAAAGTAAGGAGCCTTTTTAAGAAAAAATACACTTAAAACATAGCATGAATTAAAGGTTCTATGAAAATTGTGTGGCGAAGTAGGTCAAGCTATAACTGATAAGCACAGATAGATCGATGCAATCAAAGATTGATGAATTACGCCAAATAGTACCAGGGGGCCTACCGCCTAACTCATGTTCATGACGTTCATGACGTCATGCTGTCATTTCGCACCAAATTTACCTAAACTATGAACAATAGCTTTGAACGAATGATCACCAAATGATTTTGTATGAATTTGGATTAAAATCCGTACCGCCTAAAAATTCAAGATGGTTGCTAGCTAAAATTATAGTCATAATTGCTTTCTTTAAAGCTATCATAAGCCGTAGGCCCTCTGACCTTGTAATGACAATTAAAAGAAAAAAGTAATTGAAAAAAATGTATAATGCTCGTGCAAATAACATAATTGCCCGGTGTCAACACTTTAAGCTGTGTTAATGAAACAGTGAATTTATTTTAATTATTTTAAAAAAATCTTACAGGGAGGGAAAAATAACGTAGAATGTGCCAACCCCGACTCATCCCAGGGGTGTAATAAAAGTCGACTAAAGAAGATTATCCGGTGTAGACCACTAAGCACCTTAGGGCACCCTAATGGTGGAGTGCAAACCACCAATAACCGCGTACCCAATGAGCCCGGCTGTAAAACCTATGTCAAAATTATGCCAAAGTCTAGAGCAGTAGGTACCTATAGTTGATTGGAATGTTGTCATCCCTCTCTTCGTTCATATGTCTTTCGACATGAGAACCATTGTCGTATTCCGTCTCTTTTCTAAACATTCATTCATTACCACCACCTTTCCGGTGTGATGGATGATATGAAAAAGGGAGTGGATGGCTTGATGACCTCTTACCGATATGAACGGAAAAGGAACATACTGGGCTGACCCCAGATAAGCTGGGAACAGGGCAGGATTTATTAAGAAAGAATTAAACCAAAAAATTATATTGTATTAAAGCCCACTTCCCACCAAGTGTTAAAATAAGAAAAACATACTATAATTATGATTCCATTTTTATTTAAAAAATATAAGTAAGTAGGTACATAAATGTAAAAAAAAATTATAAAGAAAGTCAAATAAATTGTCGAAAAATTATTGATCTGATCTCCCCATAATTTTTTTTTCAGATGTGGTCGTATATACATAAAGGCCTTTAGACGATGCTTTGTTACAGTGAGAATCGATTCATTGGCATTTTTATTCCATTTCTCAGGACATTAAAATAAGTAGAACTCTAATAATTCTTCGATTGTTTTTCATATTTCTCCAATAAGTCCTTAATGATAAGATGAATAAATGTAGTCATGCCGGCGAGGTGTCGGTCCGTACCGTGTAGGTATAAATTAAACAAAATCAAACATTTGTGTTAAAACATCAAAAAATATCGAACGCCAGAAGAATTCAATTATGGTTTGAAGTCACCTATACCATATTATAAGAAATAACGTAAACCTTCGTTTGGAATTAGAACTTTTGTCAAATCACTTAAGTAAGCACTATTTTTGTACCCGTTTCTCAATACTAATCGTGTCTGATGATTTATAAAAATAAATGATCCAAATCATCTGAATTACAATAAATTTGTTATGACAGTAGTAAATGCGACAAGACAGTCTTGACTTAAAATGCAGGTATTAAACCCTTCCTCCCCGTGCACACACGTTCGTTATCGCTACTCACTCACCTTCTGTAGGCTGACAGTCTCCCTTGTAAATATCTATGACGTATGAGTATCTATGATATATTTTGACTTAATTTGATGAAATGGGTAACGTATTACAAAGATATGGGTTTTATTGAGTATTTTTAATTTCCAAAACCCTCATAATTTGTATCTTATAAAATATGATGCCGTGAAAAAGGATTTATAATAAAAAATATGTTGGTAAAAACTGTGAATAGTTTATTTCAAGAAAAAATGTTAAATAGAGCAGCAACTAAATAGAGTTTCTTCAAAAGCAAGACAATTTAATTGTTATTATAAAAAAATATATGTGACAGACACAAATGTACTTGTCACTGGCAAGAATTGCATAGAGTACTTATTGAATGTTCATATTATCTAATTTATTTAAAAACTATATCATTGTATTTTATGTTCTTGTTCGTTTAATATTGAATTCATAATAATGCATCTTCGATAATCCATTATATTGTACGCATCCCTTTCACGCTACAATTAAACAAACAGTAAACAATTTGCACAGCGACCTCAAAACAAATAATACGAGTAAACTTCGATACATTTATTTGTACTACCTACGTGTCATTAACATCAACGAACGCCTCGAAATAATATTGCAGCCAAATTTAAGACTTCATGTGTTGTACGAGCTACATTGTTTACGTTTAATAACAAGACTGCAACATTGTACTATTATTGATAACGTGCTTAGTATGTTGGTAAACTTATTTAAAAGTTATGCAACGCAGAAACTTCAGCGCCATGAAACGTAGGAACGAACTAAATGCCGGGTCCACGAGTGAACCGTAGTATTAAAGTTTGTGCTAGAATAACGCCGGTCTGAAGCGCGCCATTCAAATTCAGAGCTTAAATTTTCCGATGCAGTGTGCAGTGTTGTTCAAATGCATGCTAGTACTGCTGTAGTACTCCAATACATCATCACGTGGTCACCCCACCCTATATACATGTTAGTAGTAAAGTTACAGTGGAACCACACCCATGGTCACAAATGCCGGTAGTTTAATAAGTTTCGAATGCAACGGTAAGTTTTACGCAAAGTTATAAAGGTAACCTATTTATGTTTGGTGTTTGTTATCACAGTTGGGGGTGTATGTAGTTTCGGGAATCGCGCGAAAGAGGTTATTCGTCACTTGTCAATAGCGGTCGCGACCACCCGGCTTGAGGGCATCGTCTGAATTCTCAGACGCTCTCTTTAGGACTGAACAGTCTGGCTTGTGTTTTCACTATACACAGTGAACGTTAGGTTGGGCCTGTTGCGCGGCATGTGCGGTGCCGCACAGGCGCGAGGGTTGTTGCAATCGATCGATGCGGACGTCGACCTTGCGCGAAGGAATACTGAACAGGGACATCACCCATGCCACGCCACTAAAGCAACCGCCAAAATCTTCCTGGAATACAAACAGCCGAACCACGCGGAAACAGCCTTACAGCCCTCCCACGACCAGAGCTAGACTGAAGTACGGTTGAATTGAACTAGAAACATACTCGTGAACAAGCCACGTAACTCTAATAGATATCTGCTAACCGCAGAGCGCTACACCTACACACATAAAAATACAAATGGATCAATGCACGCAAACAGTCAAATATCACTACACAGAGCACAACTGCGTCGCTAAGCTAACTGCAGCTATCGGCCGTCTATAAAATATCTAAAAAAGTTTTTTTTAAATGTGATATGTGGTCAAAAACTAGTCCGCTACGTAGTTGTCTATTTTGCAAGGTTGATAGCTATGTAACGATACTCCTTAAATAGAAATTGCAGACTTTCATTCATATTTCTTAAAAGCTGAGCAGACGAGTTGAAGCTTATCTGATGCAACGAAACGTAAAGTTTATTCATGAACCAGCTGATTTGTCAATTCCGTAACTAAAAGTCTACTTGGAACGTAAAATTACTAATATTCAAAACGCTTCAAACCTCTCAAGTAGTATTAATGCTAAAATAAGTGAGAGGTAAATACAGCAAGCGCCACAATCTGCGTACCGAACGGTGTCATAATCGCCTCATTCTCGGGAAATTTGCTTTGAAAATGTTTAACGTGCAAATTGTTTAACTTGGTTTCTCTTCAATTAAATTACTATTGTAAACTATCGTTAATATTTTACCGATAGTTTCTACATCTGTCGGCATCCTGTTTTAGAGTCTTCTTAATATTTAATAATGTGTATTTTATCAAATTTAATAAAGACTAAACAATTTTTACATACTATCATAATCAGCATAGGATAAAAAAAGCATTTCAATATTTACGATGACCGATATTTCGATAACGTATAATGAAACTGAAACGTCAATGAATTAAATCCCATTCATATATCAGGAGACGAAAGTTATATGATACTCGAATTCAGTAATTCAGATGAAAGTAACTTTTCCATGCGATATTTTTAGATTGGTAAACGGATTATCCCATTGAGAGAGCGTGGAAAGTCACATCGCTATTTGTACGACTATAACTTGTTACATATGTACATAGTAATGTAGTATAAAATTTCAAATCGCTCAGTTAATTACCATCATTATCATCATAATCACCAGCCCTTTAGTTCCTTCACTTTCCCAATGGATGGAAAAATATATGGAGAATGGGCCATAACCCACCACACTGGCCGAGTGTGAATATGACTTAACGTGCCTTCCGAAGCACGGAAAGCCCTCCAAATAGTCACCAATCCAATAACAAGCCTTAGCGACCATTGGTTAATTTACGCAAATGTAGGTTTGACCGCCTCATTAAGATATCTGTGGTTTACATTATTTAATTCCGTTCACTCAGTCACTATCATCACTCATACACGCTTAAACACGTTCTACTGATTAGAGTGCTCAGAATGTGATAAATTTTTTTTAAAACAGATTTTTATCAAGTTTTCCCGTGAGGTATTCTGTAGACTCCTTGATACATAATTATCTAGACAGAGCTATGATAGGTAAAGTCGTTCTGAAGTTATGGCGTGATCAAAGGAGACATGGATTCAATTTTATATATAGTTATGGCAAATATGAAAAGAGATAGCAACAAAAATGGTGACATAAGTAAAAATAATGGGGGTCGAAAGCGACCCCACGCGAGCAATAAAGGGTTAAAGCTCATGGTGCTGGGTGCGAAGCGTTTCCCGGCCGGCATTTGACTACTAGCGGCCTCACGCTCGATTCATGTCTACCTCCCCACCCTACAAGCGCACCCCCTTCCACCCCCAGGAAATATTTCATTCAAAATGTAAGCTGTAGCAGTGAACTCGGCGCCGTGACCTGCAGATAGACTAAACGTTGCAGCCGGCAAACTAAAAATAGTACTTCGTATAGTTATGACTGAACCATTCAGCTTATTTACAAACATTTAAAATATGAAAGTGGTTTTTGCTCAATGGAATAAATTATTTGATGCCTTAACGCTAAGTAATAAGATTCAATTTATAAGTGCTGTTTTAATTTTCAGTGTTATCATAAAACTAGTTATAGACACAATATTATGAGACTAAAAAGAGCATTAATGTGAAGTCGTCCGTTTAAAATTAATTTGAAAGCCGATATATTTCCTCTATCCCCATTAATTGCTGAAGATCTGAGATAATAATGTAAGACTTTAAATTCTGAAACGACCATACCGCTTTGGTCTAAGATAATCACGTAATTATAAAAATATTAAAATGAATATTATCATAATTTTATCACAAAGAACTGTAATAACTTTGTAATAGAGAATTTGTCACCATTCGTACCTTTTCAGCTGTGGGTGTTGCATGAATATTCCAGGTTAGCCAAACGGCTGGCCCAGACATGCAAAGCAATTTTAATACTTACTTATATATCATACACAGTCATGAAAAATGTTTTCGATGAAACGATAATTCATCATCATCATCATCCGGGTCATCCGCCTGGTGGCGAATGGCGGGCATCGAGCGGTAGCTCCTGGCCCGGAGATGAAATCAGGGAGCTTTAGCCCCCCGGTGGGTCTAGGCAACCGCTTAAATGACGGGGCCCACCTTCGTTCCCCTATGCTCATCCCCTGGTCTGGAGGCGGGGCCTGACAGGGCATTCATAATTGCAAGCCCTCTAACATACACACTGATGATGCACAGGCCTTCCCAATGGCTGTCAGAATTTAGGGAGAATGGGCTATAACCCAAAAAGCTGTCGCTGTGTTTGAATGGGTATTAACGACTGCCGCCGCAACCGGGACCGTCGGCAGAGGAACTACAATTTTATATTTTTAGTCATCTATACAACGAGCAACGTTTGAAAGCGTTAGCCACCTCGCCATTAAGTTAAAAAAATAAAATAAATGGTGATTTATCCTGCTCCCCGGCTTGACATAGCCATTAAGGCTTACTTACACAGAATCTTGTCCCAAAAAAGTAACACATTTGAGAGTAGCATTAAGTAATATTAATTAAAGTACAATGACAAACAATATTTTATACAAAAGGCATGTCTCCTGTTTTTAAGAAAATAGTGTTTAATAATGTTATTATTTCATTATGTCGTGTCTCTCAAAGTTAATACTTCTAATGACACGAATTTTACTTTAAATCATGCTCTTTTCCAGAGTCACACACTCTGGGGAATCCAAATAACTGACAAATTAGGCAGCTTTATCTTGTCAATTTACTTTAATACTAAATAATCTACACTAACCTTTGTTCATGTTGTCCTGCATTATTCTTTGTATTTCACTTGCCTCCGAGCCGCTTTCTGATCCAGAATACTGCACCTTGCCCGTCCGAAGCATGTTGTTCATTTCACTGTTCGAAGGCGTCAGAATTTTTCCAACAGTACTGACACGACTTGTTGTCCTTATTGGTGGACGCGGTGGACCATTTATTGGAATATTATCCCAATTCTTATTTTTCTCTTTGTTCAAGCTTTCTATATTCCTTCTGATATCAACATATTGTTTACTAATATCTGAGCTTCCGTCTATATTTCCTTTAGCTAAATATTTTTCTTCAAAACTGACACGTTTTGGTTGCGTGTTTATATTTCTGTAATCATTGTTATGACTATTGCGGATAAGGGGAATTTGGTTGTTTTCCTGTTGGATCACCATCATTGGGGTTATAGTATTTTTTATAAGAAGTTTTTCCGGATGTCTGTACACAATATCTTGCCCTCCAGTACTGCTCCGAGCAGTTGTGAGAAAAGAATCAGTGCGACGCTCTGGCGTACCTCTAATAAATGGTGACAATGAATATATTGGCTGATTAGAATTATATGATTCCTTGCCCCTTGGCAAACTATAGCTGCGTGGTTCTACTACGAGAGAATTTTGGGAGCTGCGGTCAGAATTCGCTCTCACACTGTTGTATGATACCGGATTTTCTGTTGAGCAATTCACAGAGTGTTGTAATAAAAAATCATCCTCTTTTTGCTTCTGTTCTTTTAATTTCTGCCAGTAAAAAACCTCTACCTTCTGTCGCGTTTTTTCTTTTTCCGTTGATTTCATTTCTATTACACTACCATTGTTTTTGTCACAGTAATCCGGTAATCGAGGCGAAGTTGTTAATTTATTACGGAGACTTAATCTATTGAGCGAGTTGCGTTTTTCTTCTGTTTCAGTCATTATTTTCCGCACGTGTTCGTAAGGTGACACGGTTTTTGGCATGTTTGGAATTCTAATATTTATAGGCATCGGAGAAGTAGGAGCTGAATAATTGTAAGTCTTCTTGTGTACACTTTTCTTGGAACTTTCATTTTCGCCGATTTCACTTTTTGATTTGTCTATATTTTTGTCCAGCGATAAGCTTCGCGCACGGTTTGGTTGGATAGTTCTAACCACGGCTTCTTTTTTCGGAGAAATCAGAAATCGAGTGCTAACTTTTTTTATTTCTGCACCTACTGGCTCAGGCTCGGCATGTGTTTTGCATGCCAAGAAGATATCAGTTTCATTGAGCGGTAAGATTTGATCCGTTATTTTTTCTAAAGAATGATAGTAAACATCTGGGTATTGGCAATTTCCACTAATACTAGTGGTACTTTGAATGGAAGAAACCTTTGAATTTTCGGGCCTTTGATATTGATACGTATCCACGTGACTAACTGTATCAACTATGTCATTGGATTCAATAGACTTATTTTTCAAACTCTCAGAAACCAATGTACTACTTGAAGAATGATTGCTTGGTGCTTCATAGCATTGCATTTTGGAATTTAATGGAGCTTGTGTAGGACTTGCTAAGTTTTCATAAATATTTTCATTGTTACTAGTTTGAGTTTTATCGCCTGTATATTTAACAACCGTTTGAGGATTGTGATATTGGTTCCCTATTATTGAACTCTCGCCGCTGCTTTTTATATTAGATAAAGTTTTAATTGTGGGTTTGTCTCTTACTTTATGGGAAAAAAATAAATTAGGGAACAACTTTCTAAAACTGCTAGTCCGCTTCTTTCCATTTTCATTCATTTTCTTCGAGGTACTATATAATTCTTGATATTAGGTTCTGAAACAAATAGAAAAATGAAGAAATTTAGATTTTTAGGGCCTCAAAAAGGGACAAATTGTAATTTTCTGAACACCATAGTTTTCATTGTTAAAGTGCCACCCCAGCAGCTCAGTCCTAATTTATTTTATAATTATATTTTCGGTATCGTGCGTGATTTAATTATTAATTATTTAATGTGCAATACTCAAACATATTAGGTAAGGCGAAATTACAAAATCCGAAATAGTTCCTGGTTTTCCTCTGCGATATTATTGTCATACGATACAGAGGTCAGGGTAGTGAGGATGCTATTCCAATTTTCTCACTACTACAGATTACACAGAACAGTAAACATGAATAATGTCTCATGTAAAATTCAGCTGTCTGTAAAAAGTAATTATTATTCCAAATGAACACCTATGAAGAATAAATAAGTGTCTATAAATATAACGTCTTAATCGATGGTCACATTAAATGGTAATTTATACAACAAGGTTGACTGCTACAGCAAAGTTATTTAAGATTAACTTTTCCCTTGTTTCATGAAATGTGACAGTTTATTATTGTATAAACACCCACTCGTCTCCCAACTCAGTGAATTACACTTTCTGATTAGATAGGTATTCTCGATGAAATGAATGTTGTATGCATGATGGATAACACAATAGTAGATTTTCCATCAAGTGCACAAAACGAATCATTTTTGTCCGAGACTTTTAGCATGATAGTAATGTCGAGGATAAAAATGGTTTTGTGGACGCGTTAGAAACTCTGCTTTTCACTTCGATTGCGAGAAAATAAAACAGTAGTTTATCATAACATTTCTTAAAATTCAAACTAAAATTACGGGACGAAGAGAAATTGTCCTTGGGGAATAGAAAATATTTTCCCCTCGCTCTAACTCACACTAAATCCCGAGACAAAACACTGTCAAGTGGTGGAGAGGGATTTTGTCCTCGTCCCGTGCTAGGCCTGCTGAAGGAAATTGTTTTTCCCATTGATATTAGGCTTGGGCTGCAGACCTATACAGCCAAGTATTAAATTAATTTTGAAATAATAATTTCCTTAAATTAATTTAATAACCTACCGTACCTACTTGAATTAAAAATTTTATATCTTTTATGTCTTAAAAAACACATTTGGCAAATAAATTTAAGTAAATAATAAAATAACAAATTCTATCTCTGAATTTTTTATTGTGTTTGGCTGTATGGCTCATTTTCTTTGCCTTAATATAGGCACATTTATGAGTAGATACGTTAATGCTCTAGAGCACAAAATTCGATTTTGTGCAGCCTATATCCGGCACAAATAAGCACTTTCAGAGCATGAGAAATGAAAAAATAATTATTCATCTCATTCATAGCGAGTTAGGTTCTTGATTCGCCCATTTCGTGAATATGTAATTATATAAAACTAAATCCGTCACGAGATGGTGACAAGTTTTTGTATATATTACGGGAACCCCATTTTTGATCAGCCCCGTTTCTCATAATTGTCGTGGACTCGTGGTAACGCGTAGGAGACGATTTTTCATGTAGCTATAAAAACATTATATCTATGAGGACATGTCTCATGTAAGTAAATAGAGCTAACTCTAGATGGGAGTGAAGGTATTAATTTAGCCATCAGTCTGACTGAATGATGAGTCAATCTTTTCGATAACAAGAGTCCCGAAAATCGGACAATAGATAGAATAAACGAACTCACCGCGCAGACAAATAATATAATTGGTACTCTATTGATATAATAATATGTGTTTGCCTTCATTCTATTAATTGATGCATCAACACAGAGTCACATTAGTGGATAATATTATCATGGTCAAAGATTATCACATATTTGCTTAAGCTATTAATTAGGAATCTATGAAAATCGTGCCGGTTATCATCTGTAGAAGATAGCCATTCTTACTAAGCTCTTGTTGTTCAGGCTTTCGATATGAGATTAAGCATTTTTAGAGGAATTTGGCATTATTCATTCTAACTTGGAATTCTCAGCATATTAGGAATTAAAAAATTCCTGAAGTGAAGTATGCAATGAAATGAAATATCTGCATTTAACCATGGAATTAGATTTAGGTTGATGTAGCCCCGCGCAAGAAGAACCAGAGAGAGCCTATACAGTGAAAAGGGGTTAATATAATATTTTTTCGTCCCACCAGCTTCAAAAATGACGTATTCTGGGTCAGTTAAATGACAACATAATATATATGTTCAAAATTTGTAGAGTTACTAAAATGTAACAAATTGACAAAAAAATTAGTGCAGAGTATATTTCTCGGGAAAAAGCAGACTTATATCTTGGGTGCGTTTGGATCCCTCGCTCCATTCAGGTTTCTTAAATCCCTTGCTTCGCTCGGGAGTAAAGCATAGAGTCCTTCATTGCGCTCGGGATACAAAACTGCACCCGTGACATAAGACACTGCTTTATCCCCTTGTGACATAATCTACTATTAAGCGTTAGAATCTGGACTTGTTTATTATTAATAAACAAAATATATAATTGGTTGTTTTCAACAAGAAACAAACTTAGTTAACATATAATTTATAAAATTAAACACATTATCCGTTAACGGGGAATATAAGCAGAAGGGTAATACAATATATTTCCCGCATTAAGGCGTTACGCGCTTCTATTTACCTCGTACTTCCATTTTATTGACCCCTTAGGCGTATTCTATTCACCCCAAGCTAATTCAATTTGTAGGTTTTATAAGACCTTGTGTCGTGTCGCAATAGAAAATTGACAGATATATTGGAATGCTGACGATAAAGAGATCGTTTTTTCTGGAAACTCATGGATAACTGCTTGAGGCAAATAGGTACTTAGCTAATAAAAAACTTTGCAATTAATATTTAATTTTTGAAATACCACTGCCGCGGTTAGATAGATCCAGGCAGTTTTGTGTTACATCCGCTTGCGAGGCGTGGATGCTCAAAGACGACAATGCAAGACACCTACAGACCTCTGAGAAATGGTGCGACCGTCGCATGCTGCGCATTCATTAGCTAGACGCAGAAGGTCAAAATGAAACTATCCTCCAACGGGTTCATTCATATGTCCTGGAAAATTTTGTCCACCATTAAAAAGCGCATGATCGAATAGCTCGGGCACGTGAAGTCAAGCGTGACAGATATATAGATTGCTTCAACTCGTAAAGTTGACGTAAACAGACGAGTTGAGCGATGGAAAAAGTCCTGGTTGCGTCAACATCAGGGAGTGTACTGGTGTTAGCTCCGTAGAACAACTCGTAAAGAACAAAGACAACTTCCAAAAACTGACGGCCAATCTTTAGGACCCACCAGCCGTGTGGTGGAGAGCAGAATACAATTGTCACCACCCCCATCTCTCCTGTCGTGTCGTACTAGGAGACTAAAGGTAAAGACAGCAATGAGTAACGGGCAGCAGCATTCCTCTTGGGCAGTCAGCATCATAAGTAGATTAACTCTTTAATACCTTGTTACAAATAGTTGTTTGTAAAAATTGGTGGCAATTATTGTCTTTGGTATGACAGAGGGCTAAAGTGACAGGGCTAAAGTGACCTTATCTTCTTCTTCTTTCAATTAGTCAACGTTGTCTTTACCCTTAGTCGTCTTGCAAGACACCCGCGGGAGAGATTGGGGGTGGTGTTAATTGTATTCTATTCTGACCTCACCACACGGCGGCGACAATCTTATTCTGACTCAAGTAAATAGTTTTTCAACAAAACTGCCGGTCGCAGGGCTGCCGATCGCAGAAATCCTCCTGTGAATTGAACCACATAGCAAAAACATACAAAATAAATAACATATTTGGCCGAGGTTTAGTTATGCCCAAACTGTGAAAAATAAATAATAAAAAAACACTAAGGAAATGCCCCTATAGAATAATTAATAATTTAAAACAGTAAGTATGTATACTTCTCGTTTTTAAAAGTATATAAAAATAAAATTCAAAAAAGAACCACGAATAACTGGCAAAAGTTTGATGTTCGCTGACACCTATTGAATTAAGCTTCATGAACAATTAATTTAACAAGTCAATTAATTTATAGCGTTTTCAACCATGAAAACAATTGATTGATGGTGTGTCACGTTTTAGAATAGTAATCTTTTATCAAGAAAATTCTACGATACCTATCTCAAATGGCGATATTCATACTCGTAGAGTCAACTGAACATCAGGTTACCACAGTAAGTACTTTTTATCAATCAATTGTGTGGCTAATGTCATATATGTTAAGGTTTCTAATCGAATGAACAATAATGAACATGTTAGTCCGACTGTACAACGCCGGGAAACTGTGACGTATTTTGTTATAGAGATATGGTTGAAGAAAAATATGACGATTCAATTTCCTACGAATGAATAGCTGGTATCTATTAGACAAACATACTAATAGAAACCTTATTGTTTATTTAGAAGTACTTGTCTTTTTATAAGGCATCCATATAAGAAGATTATTATAAAATAATTAGGTATTGAACTCTATTAAATACTTAGAAAAACATCCACTGAAGGTATAAAAGTGACAATAATAACTGATATTTTCTGTATAGCCGTGTGACGTCGATGACAGCAGAGGAGTGCCTATAGATGGCAATAGGCTCGTCACCTATTTCATGGTAAATAGGTACCTGACTTATTTGATAAAACGTGGGTGTTATTCACCTCTGCCTACCCCTTCGTGATAAATATTTTTGATGTATGTATGTATGTAGTAGCTGACGTGTTTTATGCCCGGAAAATTAAAAGATTTCAAAGTTATATTTAGCCAGCAAAATGGGAAAACGAATAACAGAGAAAGTTCTTAGAGTGAAGCATTATAACAGTCTTTTTGGCTACTTCCAGGAAAATAACTTGCTCCTACGGGAAAAGTTTATGAAACGGAAGAGAAACAAACCGGTGTAACGAATCAAATAAAAGTAGGCGGACTGTCGAAACTTTTTGCAGAGATAGATATAGCTCGGCTCATTTCGTTATTCGCGACGGGCGTAGAGCAATCCTAAACTTATTGTTTTGCTGCAATGATGCGGAATTTTCGTGTATCTTCGAACGGAAATTGGACATTGACATTTTGAGTAGGTATATCGGAAGAGCTTATAGTATTTCGTAAGCAAAATCATAAAATGGCATAGAGAGGTAGAATATATCAAAGTAAGCATTTTTTTAAATACATACATACATAAATCACGCCTATATCCCCGAAGGGGTAGGCAGAGGTGAACTAGCACCCACGTTTCGCCAACTATATCAAGTCCCATGTGGTGGCGAGCCTATTGCCATTTATCGGGCACAAAAGTCGCAGTACATTGCTAGCCTAGGTGCTAGGTGGTATAAGAGGAACGCTGCTGTCCATTCCTCATCACTGTTTTATCCTTAGTCGCCTTGTACGACACCCACTGGCGAGATTTGGGGTTGTGACAATTGTATTCTACTCTCCCGTCACCGTCACTATACTTATACCCAATTCACTTGGACTTGAGACAAAATGTAAACAATCTTAATGTGTCTTTAAATATAAAATACAAAAATAAAAATGTGTAACACCAATATTTCAAAGCAGCTAACAGTTTTATTTGTCTATAAATTATGTATTTTAGAATACATATTTCTTGTTTTCAATAGCAATTCGTAGATAAAGAGACATCATGATTGTTGACATTTTGTCTCAAGCCCAAGTGAATGGGGTAAATATAGCTTCTGTTTTTATTTTCATAGTTCCTTTGTTGATTTTAACCAAATTAAATTATACGTAAAATTACGTAGCTATTAAAAATAGAAACATGTTCTAACAGAGGTCCACGACTGTACAAGCCATATCCTCTTGTTTATTAGCCTAGGTTAGAGATTTGACGCAGTGTGGTATTGGCCGTGCAAAATGCAGCTATTGACAACCCTTTTACATTCCAAGGATATCTAGGAGCTGACTATTGAAGCCTTCTGGACTTGAGCATAAAGGCTCTTGCACACCAAACGCAGGTCAGGAGCAGAGCACCTGGGAGCCTACCGCCTACCTCGATTGCTAAAGCAAAAGCTATAGTTTATGATGTCATGCTGTAAATACGCGCCAAATGTACCTAAACTAACCGTACCACCTAATCATTCAAGATGGTTGCTAGCTAAATTGATAGCCGTAAGCAAGGCATTGCTTTAAAGCTATCATCAGCAATCGAGTTAGGCGGTAGGCCCCCAGGACAGTAGCAGCGCGGGACTCGACACACTGAACGCAGCGGCAGTTTCAAAGCAGTTGCAACGCTGGACCGTGTTTAGTATGACGGGTTAGGCAGGCAGTTGCAAAATATCAAAGGACACGGACTATGTAGAAGAATTCGTACTGCTTTTGGAATATTATAATATTACTCTCGAAAATCATACTAACATTTATTTTTACGAACTAATTCAATTTATCTTCTCATTGATATACATCACGCGGTTGTAAAAAAAATACAATAGTCGTGAACCGCTTTCGACGCGCTGCGCTGCACTGCCCCGGTGCGCCATGCTAATATGAATAGTGGTAATATGGCATAGTGATACAACAGCGCGGGCCCGCGCTCGTGCTGCTTCTGCCCTGCTCCCGCGCCGCCTGGTTTGTATTCCGGCAGTTGCAGTGCGGCGCAGCGCAGAGCAGATTGAGCGCGGGCCTGCGTTAAAAATTGGTGTAATGCAGTTCAAAGAGTTTCTTGTATTACAACTTGCGCAGGCCCGCATTCAAACTGCGCTGTTACTGACCTGCGTTTGGTGTGCAGGAGCCTTAATAAGTCACTTGTGAAATTCGAAAAAGGTACCAACAGATGAAATTGCATTCCTGCAATAGTAAGTCTTACTGGTTACTTATCATAAATTGGCGAATTTTTGATAAGTAAGTAGTAAATTTATGATAATTATGGACTAAAGTTAGCCATGGTTTAAATTGATGCTAACTCTGTCTTTCAATAAGCAAATAAAAGTAAAATAAAAGGTTTCAACTATGACTAACTTAAGTCCATTTTTTATAATAAGGAGGATAATATTTGTCAGTAATGTTTGAGTTGCGGCTTTATTGTATTACATGATTTACTTCTTAGTACATTTCTCTCTCCCGAGAGTAAATCAGACAGGCCGCCGGCCTGTCATAAACAAGGCATAAGCAAATGTCATAAGTACCAAGATAAAATAGAAATATGAATTAGAAATAAAATGTTAACAATATTTTTTTTTTTGTTTTAATATTGTTAGAAAAAATATTGCTTGTATTGCGTAACACGCGGGGTCGATTCCGGCATCAAGACTATAAGTTTACAAACTATTTCCTAATTATTTTTCTTTTAAAATGAAAACCTGTTTTATCGTTTATAAATAATATTGGGTTATAAAGAAAGATAAAACAGTTCTTATTTGTTTATTATTTTTAATGTATCCCTAAATATGCAAGCACATAATGCTAAAAAAACATAATGTTATTTTTCACCTGTTATTTTTGTAATGTAATATTTTCCAAAATTATTAAGCGTGACATTATTTTTCGATAATATCTATTTATATCCCCGTATGTGTAATTTTATGTGTCAGTTACACATAAAATTAGAAACAACAGATACCCAAGGAGGGTTGGTGTCAGGCAGGCGGCCGGCTGTAAAACCTAAGCCAAAACCTTGAGCAGTATGGATTGGAATGTTGTCATTCTAATCACTCTCTCCGTTCATGGGTCTTTCGACATGGTCCGTTCCGTCTCTTTTCTATACATTCATTCATCACTAGCACCTTTACGGTGGGATGGATGATATGAATCAAAAGGGAGTGGATGGCTTGATGACGTCTGACATATGAATGGAAGAGGAAACGTACTGCGCCGACCCCAGATAGACTGGGAACAGGGCAGGAAGAAGAAGATGTGTAATTTTATGCATACTTAGTATTTTGAAAACCTTTATTATATCAAAGCGTTTAAACTTAAAAGTTTCTATGAAATACGTCGAAATACTGTGCGATGAAAACGCTTTGTACAATTACTTGCTCCGTGGCTCGCCTTCACATTCGATCCTTATCATGTGTACACAATATGATATGCACAACAAATATGATAGTTTCGATATACCTATACACAACGGGGCTACATAGAGCTGGTAACCAATTTTTAGAGGGGCAGTATAAATGACTGTCCGTGCTTACCCATCAATAATATTATATATATAGATGCTCCAAGAGCAATTACATTATTTTCAGGCCTTCTTTAGTATCCCTAAGCGCATGCCTTCCATAACGGGTATACTGTCTAGAACGGGCACTATTATGTACAAAAAATATTTACAAAACTTATTAAAAGACAAGTTTTCAGAGGACATCAAGAAAGTCAAGTTCTCTAATTTATTTCCATACATTAACAACTGCATTGCTATCAGAGGATTACTATATCAGGACGGCGCGGCGGCCGTTTGTAAAATCGAAGCCAAACCTTGAACAGTGTGGATTGGAATATTATCATCGCGATCACTCTCTCCGTTCATTGATGTCTCGTCATAGTCATTCCCAGAAACAACAACATACCCAAAGAGGGTTGGTGTCAGGCGGGCGGCCGGCTGTAAAACCTAAGCCAAAACCTTGAGCAGTATGGATTGGAATGTTGTCATTCTAATCACTCTCTCTGTTCATAGGTCTCTCGACATGGTCCGTTCCGTCTCTTTTCTATACATTCATTCATCATTAGCACCTTTACGGTGACACGGTCTACACTGCCGTGTGGTGACGGCAGAGTAAAATACAATTGTCACCACCCCAAATCTCTCCCGTGGGTGTCGTACAAGGCGACTAAGGATAAATCAGTGAAGAGGAATGGGCAGCAGTGTTTCTCTTATACCTACCACCTAGCAAAGTACTGCGACTTTTGTGCCCGATTAATGGCAATAGGCTCGCCACCTATTACATGGGACCTAACATAATTGGCAAAACGCGGGTGCTAGTTCACCTCTGCCTACCCCTTCGGGGATATAGGCGTGATTTATGTATGTATGTATGTACCTTTACGGTGAGATGGATGATATGAATCAAAAGGGAGTGGATGGCTTGATAACGTCTGACCAATATGAATAGAAGAGGGAATATACTGCACAGACCCTAGTTAACCTGTGGAAAGGATGATGGTATTCAATGTTAAGCCAACGCTATGCACCATAATGCACCTTCGAGCTCATCACTAGCGTCTTAATGACACTTGACTTTCGATTAGACGATTATTGGTTGTAAAACAATAATATGATAAATGATACAATTTGGTCCGAAATAGCCCGTTTTTAGAGGGACTTAGCAGTGTTTCATGTAGATAAGTAGATACGTGCTGATAGTGGGTAGTCAATAATTGAGGACTTTATCAGTTTTGCAATACTGGTATTTACTTACAAAAATAACATCACCAGCAAAATTATCGTTAGGCGAAATTCAATAAAAATCGTTTTTCTTAATCTTATATACGGTATTTTTTTTTTGTTTTTCGATCATTAAGAGTCAGTAACGCCAATTTTGAATAGCCAACCTATCCTCCTGTGGCACGGGTGGTTGACAAAATCTCTCTCCCCAACTTGACAGTGTTTTATCTCGGGTTTTAGTGGGACTTAGAGGGAGAGGAAAATATTTTATTTTCCTGGGGAGATTTCACTCCTCATCCCGTGCTAAGGGGGATGGTGTGTGTTAATTTTCATAAACATAACGGGCAGCAATTATTGGCTACCAAACCAACTAAAACAACTTACTTCATTTATTGTCTGTTTCACAATCGACAAGTAAGTTCGAAGTAGCTTACATTGCAGTTCAATGGAAATATATTTCATATTACAACTGTCAAATGATCTGCGAAGTAAGCTACTTAGAACTTACTTCTCGATTGATTCGAAACAGACCCTCAGTATTTATACATTATCGCCTATTAATACTTGTGTCATAGTATTCTACGTGCTACACTACACTACAGGTAAATGAAAATGAAAATGAAATGAAAATGAAAATATGGTTTATTCATATAAGGTATGATTACATACACTCATGAATCGTCAAAGAAATAACGTTAAACACTGGAAACGAAAAGAAAAACAGTTTCCAATATTTAACGTTATAAGCTACACCATCCGTTCGTAAACTACCAGGAGGCCTTGTTCTGAGAAGAACGGGCAAGAAACTCAGCAAGTTTGTTCCTCCCTTTACATGAAGTTATGAATGAGTTAATGAAAGATGTCATAAAATTTTTTAAAATATTCCAACCCTAGCCTAAGGACTTAAGTTGGTTTCAAAAGCTTAGGTTGGATATAATAATACAAATCCAGAAGTTAGTGTTTCTTTAAAAGGTGAAGAGACACTTAAAATTTTATAAATTAAAGGTAAAATTTTTATACGGAATTATATTATTTTAGTGTTCATAACTTTTTCGCGTCAATAAATTATAAGTATATTTATGTAATGTATGTACATTACATATTATACAATAACAATGTAAGTATATTTACGAGGCAGCTAAGTAGTAATTATGAAAGAGAAGAGTCATGTTTAACTTATCTTAATGATCACTAATTGTTCATTATTATCGTTGTTACTGTTACGAACAAAGATCCCGTAGTACTACAAAGAACTTATTGTTTTATCGATAAGTATATGAGCACGATCTAAAAATAGTAAAAAGTATTCTTTTATTTAAGTAAAAGAAATTCTGAATTAATTAATAGGGTTCTATAGGACACTTACTTAACAGTTTTGCTTTAATAGACGATTTAAATTAGTGTATCTACTATGAACACTTGCACACAAACACGAAACAAATTAAATATCTCTCGAATGTGAATCTAAAATTCATATCAGCCAAAATAATAGCCAAAGTCATCAACACTCTACAGTGAGTCATAGCAGAAAATAAACCATCAACGATAGAATTTACCGCATTTATTATGTCACTCGTTGATAACTTAACCTCGAACGTAACTTAGTCTTAAAAGAAGTGAACACGCAATAAAAAAAAAGAAACGTTACACAAATCACAACAAAGTTGCGACATTATCAAACATCAAAACAAAAGCTGACTTGATTTAACTAAACATGCAAGTTTAAATAACCAACAAAAACTTACTCTCTTCCAGTTTGACAGTGTTGACACTCAATTCTCTCATGAAAACACTACAAGCACACCACTTACTTAAAATTTCAACGATATTTAGCGCGAATATCATATGTTAATGGAGTTCCCGACGAGTTCGAGTTCCCCTCTACTTTTAAGTATCAACATTGGCCTTTTACGTGCATTATTCTGCATCTCAGTAGTTTTAGTTAAGGTTTGAAGGCCATTCCGGTGGATTATGAACGCGACTTTATGCAAAACAAAATAGAGTTGAGTTTCATCAACCAATTGGGAAGTTGTAAAATATTACGTTCCGTTTCACCAAGAATGAAATGTAGAATGTATTTGGTACGGCATACCTAAATAAAACTGGTAAAGTACTAAAGAAATAAAAGCACTTATGCACTAGCAAGAATAAGAAAGTCTAAACAACTTTAAATAATTCATTGATTTGTAAATATCACAAATACAGACGAAAACAAGTTTTATTAAGCCCGAAGCGATTGCAGGCATTGACATCGATATCTACGTATGCAAGAGAGAGACAGCCATAGTTAACTCTGACATGAACAAACATCACAGTATCATTATCGCCGTAACTGGTGTTGCGTTAGCGTGCTTGGATAAAGTATGTAGTATCTGAGTTACTTTATACTTTAGGATAAAGATTTACACTCTCGCTTTGCATAGTACAATTCTAACTTATTATGTTATTATAAGCCGAATAATTCTGTCAGGCAATTTTTAACTAATATTAGGTACTATACAAATGAAAAAGTTGAAACATCTATTTAATTTTTAACATTTATGCTAATATTTGTCTTATGATAACTATATAATATAAATCAAAATAAGTCCTGACTGACGTATCAACGCACAGCCCAAACTACTGGGATTAAAAGCTTGAAAATTTTCACCATTCATCCCTTCAAATCTTTCAAAGCTCGTTGCTCTACCTAATTCAAAACAAGCTAGCGGTCATCTGTTAGTTAAATAGTGTAGGTTATACACTTTTTAAAAAAGCCTGACTGACGTATCAACGCACAGCCCAAACTACTGGCATTAAAAGCTTGAAAATTTTCACCAATCATCCCTTCAAATCTTTCAAAGCTCGTTGCTCTGCCTAATTCAAAACAAGCTAGCTGTCATCTGTTAGTTAAATAGTGTAGGTTAAACACTTTTTTGTATTTCTTCTATGCTGGCCTGCCCGGCTAGCATGACCACCCAAACACGATATGATATTGCTATTTATCGCGGTAAACTTACAAAAATCATTGGATTTTCGACATTTCAAAGCAATAAATGCTATATTATAAAGCATATTTGGCTATAACATGTAGTTATGGCCATTTATCGCTTTTAACTGTCAAAAATCGAATGTTTTTTGACTGTTCGACGCAATAAATGGCTTTATCGTATTGTGTTTCGGTGATCTTGCTAGCCGGGCTGAGAGCGAACAAATAACGTAGAATAGGCCAGCCCCGTCTCATCCTATGGGTGTCGTAAAAGTCGACTAAGGGAGATTGCCCGGTGTAGACCAATATGCACCTTGGGGCACCCGAATGGTAAAGAACAAACCACCAACAACAGCATACCCAAAGAGGGTTGGTGTGAGGCAGGCGGCTGGCTGTAAAACCTAAGCCAAAACCTTGATCAGTATGGATTGGAATGTTGTCATTTCAATCACTCTCTCTGTTCATTTTTCTCTCGAACATGGTCCGTTCCGTCTCTTTTCTATAAATTCATTCATCACTAGCACCTTTACGGTGTGATGGATGATATAAATCAAAAGAGAGTGGATAGCTTGATGGCGTCTGACCGATATGAATGGAAGAGGAAACATACTGCGCCGACCCCAGATAGACTGGGAACAGGGCAGGGACAAGAAGATTACACTTTTTGTATATACATACATACATAAATCACGCCTATATCCCCGAAGGGGTAGGCAGAGGTGAACCAGCACCCGCGTTTCGCCAATTTCATTTTCAATTTAAATTTGCACAAAAGTCGCAGTAAATTGCTTGGTTGTACGAGTATTGGGATGGTGACAATTGTATTCTACTCTGCCGTCACCACACGGCCCTTTGTATATTATATACATTAATTAAAATCTCTGTGTAGGTACCGGTGATAATGTGTAAATAGCAAATTCAGGGCATGCAGTATAATAACATTAGCGGAGAAGAAATGTGCCAGTTTAGATTTTTAAATATCCTCGAAGGGGTAAGATTAATATCCACACCAGCGATGTAGAGTTGATTTTTCTAAAATTTATTGTCGTTAAGTATTTTGTTTGTAACTATTTTGTTTGTAATTCATGTTTACACTTCATGTTAAATACTATGTTAAGTGGTAGGTAATCTAAATTATAAATTCAGGCATAACCAAGAAGTGTTAAAATCCTACGACTTTTGGCTGTTCAACGCGATAAATGGCTATACTATATCATATCGTGTTTCGGTGGTCATGCTAGCCGGACAGGAACAATAAATCTGTAAAAAAATATTTTCAACTTAAACAATATTCCGACATACGTGGTAACCTGTTGTTCTGGATTATAAAAATCGGAAGCTCTACACTGGAAGTTTTGACGATTATGATTATTTGGGGCAAATAATCCAACTTACACATACATACATAAATCACGCCTATATCCCCAAAGGGGTAGGCAGAATCAAAGGTCAATCAAAGTAAATCAAAAAAAGAGGTCAATCGAGGAATCCAACTCGGTAACGCGAAGCTATGCGGTATATTGCTTTGGCCCTTATACCGCAGTGTCCGACCTGCGCTGCCTATTATTACGGATTTGATTACGGCTTATTAAGTATAGGAAAAAGGACTCAAGACGGGCATGCTGCCGAAAACTGCAGTTTAAACCGCGTCCGTGGCCTAGTGGTTCGCCCACCGGAATAAAGATTCAGAGGTCCCGGGTTCAATCCCCATGGGGTACAAATTTGTAGGACTTCTTTCAAGGCCGCCTGACTAGCTGCCACAATTTTAACAAAATCTGTCGCCATAATATTAATGTTAACAGCATTATCGTGTTCCGACAATTGTGATAGTTGCATCGTCGGTCCTTATCGTCACTTACCATCAGGTGAGATGAAGAGCAAGACTTCCCTGTCAAGCATAAAAAAACGGTGCTTATAATCAACTCTCTGACATATAAAATAATATTTTCCATATAACCAAACCAAGGAGACAGATGGTGATAATTATCAAGCCTCAAGTCGATCTCTAATAAATCGATATCGGAAACGGAGAAAGTAAACTAGTCAGTTTAAAATATAATAAACACTTACAAAGTTTGCAGTCTGGAGCATCCGCTGCAGGCTATCCCGCCACGCTTGTCTGTCTGTAAACCTAATGACGTCAATAGGCCACTGAACTCAATCGACCCCGGCCACCCTGGGGGTTGTTATCAAACGTAACGTGCCGACCGTCTGCCGGTAAGTATACTATTTTAGTTGTTTAGGTTGGTAAGGTAAGGTCCACTTAATTACAATTGTAGCTATAATAGCTACTATTGTAATATCTTTAATAGCTACTAGTAGTGGCATGTGATGTGGTGACAGCAGAGCATTCGTCTAGGAACACTCAGTTTAGGGGTAAAGTGATCTCTCGCGGGTGTCTTACAAGGCGAATATAGGTTATAAAAGTGATAAGGAATAAGTTTTTGCGATTAACATTGTTGTGGTTGC
Source organism: Cataclysta lemnata (assembly GCA_963931975.1). Classification (NCBI taxonomy): domain Eukaryota; kingdom Metazoa; phylum Arthropoda; class Insecta; order Lepidoptera; family Crambidae; genus Cataclysta; species Cataclysta lemnata. The sequence goes on from OZ008338.1 coordinate 13,423,941, forward strand.
TTGGCAACCGAGTAAAATAACAATGTGTCGGTTGCTAAACAACTTGTAAAATGACAGTTTGTCTTTTATTATTATATTTTATTTGTTGAGCGCAAATACATTTTACTTTTTTATGTGCTGATTTATTTTATTTCACTAATTTTAATTAAATATAAAATTGTGGGATCATTAGGACCGCAATAATGGCACCTGATCCCCAACAAGTAAAATAACAATGTGACGGTTGCTAAACAACTTGTAAAATAACAGTTTGTCTTTTATTTTAGATTATATTATTCGATTTTGATTTTAACATTATATAAATGTTAGAAAAATTAGTACAAAGATTTTAGTCTGCTGCTATCCGGGCAGGTGCCTAACCGCTCGGCCACCCAAGACACCAGGTGTCTTGGGTGGCCGAGCGGATAGCAGCGGACGCGGGTTCGATTCCCGCCTCAAGACTATAATTTTTCGAAATTCTTTTTCTAACCACTAAAATCTTTTATATATTTTTTCAGTGCATTACAGTTTTCTTTTATCTGTGCTGAATTTTATTTTATTTCACTTAATTTATTATTGAAGTGGGATCATTTGGACCGTAAAAATGGCACCTGATCCCCAACAAACATACTTGATAGATGGCAAAGACTCCACTTACATGGGGCCCAAAATGTTTAGCAAAATGTAAGTGAGTATTAATACACCTCTACCTTGCATACTATGATAAATACCACCATGGGATATATTTATTTGGTACTGAGTTTGGGTGACTGATGCAAAACAATTTTCATTAGGATAGAATTACTTTCCTGAAGTGGAATTTATAAAACTCTACATACATACACATACATAAATCACGCCCATGTCCCCGAAGGGATAGGCAGAGGTGAACTAGCACCCACGTTTCGCCACTTATGTTAGGTCCCATGTAATAGGTGGCGAACCTATTGCCATTTATCGGGCACAAAAGTCGCAGTAGGTACATAGCTAGATGGTATAAGAGGAACGCTGCTTCCCATTCCTCGTCACTGATTTATCCTTAGTCACCTTGTACGACACCCAGGGAAGAGATTTGGGGTAGTGACAATTGTATCCTACTCTGCCGTCACCACACGGCTGACTGTAAATTCTAACTTTATTTAAATACGGAAGGACTGACTTTTTCACTCGTGGCAATAAACACATTTGCAGTAAATTAACTCCCTTATATAGTTTTGACGCAGTAGACTTTTTTAAAATATCTTCAGAACATTTCAGCACCGTGAGTTAACGATGTCCTGTTTTTGCCGGCTAAACGGCATTAATTTTCTGGAACAGTGGCACTTAAGCTACTTAGAAGTCTAGGGATAGATGTTTAAATGGTTGCGGTCGACGAGAGAGAATTTTCATACGTAGGTACTATGCACGCATTTAAAATATCCAAGGCTGGCGGTATGTTTTGAGTTTGTGGGCTATTAGGAAGCATTAGATTCTGTCGAGAATAAGTATGTATGTGATCCAGCCACTTCAAAGGTGCCCAATAGACAGATGCATCCAATTCGTTGAACTCACTGTGCTAAAACGCCACTATGTCAGTCCGCCTTCATGATCAGAACTCTAAACCTGAGACTTTAACCTCCTACGTACGACCTATTGTTATTTTCGAACGAAGTCGCCGGCACAGCTAGTATATAAATGCATCTATGGCAAATGAAATTCGGCAAAATTCAGGCAACAGGGCATCAGAATTTTCGCATGGATTAAGTTGAGAACGGGGTATTTAATTAATATAGTGAATTGCTTGTGTTTTGCATGTAGAACAGAATGTGTACAACATATTTGTTTGAATTGGGTACATTCGCTTATTATACAAAAGAGATAATGTGCATTCCTTCAATAGTAAGTTTTACATACATTCATAAATCACGCCTATATCCCTGAAGGGATAGGCAGAGGTGAACTAGCACCCACGTTTCGCCAATTATGTTAGATCCTATAAATAGATGGTGAGCCTATTGCCATTTATCGGGCACCAAAGTCGCAGTACATTGCTAGGTTGTATAAGAGGAGCGCTGCTACCTATTCCTCATCACTGATTTATCCTTAGGGCGCGTTCCCACTGCGTCGTCCCGACAGATAATCGTGTAGTTTTAACTGCCGCACTCAGAGACGTCAAATAACGTTAATGAGTACATAACGTCAAAAATGACAATTCAAAACTAGTCGCTATTCTTGCCGGGTTTATGGTCTAGTTTTGAATGAAAATTTTTGACATTAAATACTCATTAAAATTAATTGACGTCTCTAAGTTCGGCAGTTAGTGTCGTGACTAAATGTTTAAATGGAGGTGTTCACATTTAGAACGACACGATGTACTGTCTACGACCCCTTTTTGCAGTGACGACAGATTGTCATGACAGTGGGAACGGCTAGCAGGACAGTCGTGAAACGATACTTGCTAATGATGTGTAAAGTGTCTAAACAACAAAGTGACTGCCGTGAAACGATAAAATGTCATCGCGACGACAAAAAAAATGGGAACAGCTAGAGACGACAGTTGTCCGACGATAAATTATCCGTCGCAACAGAGTGGGAAGGGTCCCTTAGCCGCTTAGACCACACGGGAGTCTTCTGCACAGATGCACCTCGTACTTAAATGAAACAATAATTTTTTTCGAATAGGTAATTTGGAGTTTAGATTTAGGTGTGCAAAATTATTCTCTTTTTATTTATTTAATTTTTCGAGCAACCAATTAATTTAATTGCAAGTAGGTATTAATTATTTTACTTCATACAGGAATCATCAAAAAATACTAAATACACCTATTGCCATTTATGCCGAACGAAAGCACGAAAGTCGCAGTACATTGGTAGGTATTTACCTATAAAAGGAACGCTGCTGCCCTTTCGTCATCACAGTTTTAATCCTTAGTGACCTTGTACGACACCCGCGGGTGGGATTTAGGGTCGTGACAAGTGACAATTGTATTCTGATCGTCCGTTACCACACGGCATTTATACTATTTTAGATCCAAAATTAACCGTAAATCCTTATTTTACAACTTTAATGCGAGACGTCTTCTATGCAGAAAAGTTGTACTTCTGACAGATTTGTCTACGCTGCAGCCTCCGCCGTAGCGCGGGACGTAGACGAAATCTCCTCGTTGAAAAGAATATATTATCCTCTCGCTCTACCTCCCACTAAATCGCGAGACGAAACACAGGCAAGTGGTGGAGAGAGATTATGTCTACGTCCGGTGCTAGGCTTACAGGAACGAATAAATACCATTTGAAACGCTATTGAGTGCTACACTACCATCTATTAATATAAAAAAAAAAATATTGGAAGCGAACTCGTTCGTTTATGGGCTTTTAAACTTAAGAGTAGGTAGACGCTACCTACCTACTCTTAAAACGGGGTGAATTGCACAACACTATTACTCTATTCGCCCCTTATTGCATTTCTATTCATAGAAACCAAAAGGGGTACAATAGAAACCAAAGATCGGTGAATAGAAATACAATGCTTAGGGCTACCACTGTCTTTTTATTTAACTACCAAGCAATAATAACCTCTCAGAGGTAACATTTTTTTTTGTTTTGCAGGAAAAAATAACATGCCCCGGATATATAAGTCCGATCCTCGAGGTATAACAAATATACTGAAGAACAAAAATAAGAACAAGAAGACGGTTTATGTTACTCATTATTTTCTAGTTTTTCTTGATTTGTTACTTAATTTTATAAATACTTGTAGCAAAAATATTGATGTTTATTTTCTACAAAATTGAAATAATTTATTGTTTTATTCGTATTTAATTGCTCCGCTCACGAGTAATAATATACAGCTATACAACTTCATTATAATTCGAATCTTACATAGTTTATAAATATATAATTATGCACCTACGTAGGTATCAGTGACAGCCCTATAATTTTTTTCTATTCACCCCATATGCCGTTTTTATTGACCCTAAAGGGGGACCCGGGTGAATAGAAATCACAGACATTTTTACGAATTATGAATTCATTATAGAAAGAACCTGGTTTTTCTTATGTGGATTTACAGATTCTACTTCGAGACATTATATAAATTCATCAAACAGTTTGGTTATGTTCATAACAACTAAAAAACGAGTAAAGTTCCAAATTGTGTCTATTCACCCCGTTTTACGATACATAGGTACCTAGGTACAAAAATCTCATTTGGTGGTCAGCCTAATATTAGTAAATCTAACTATGTCCAGTTTGGGTAAACAAACCTAAACTCTAGTTGAATTTGAGGTGCAATTATCCACAAATAGGTATCTCGAAAACTACATAGGTACGTACCTATTAAATAATAATAGTGACATCTTTTATCATTGCTACAAACTAAAATACTGTTTGCCACCACTCACCTCATGCATCACCTCGGTAGCGCCATCTAGTGATTTTTTTATCTTTGTTGTCATTTGGCAGCACCGCATGGTACAAACGGTTGTGTGTAGAGTGCGCACCAGGATAGGTAAGTCTGCGCGCGAGGGGTAGCGCTGCTTGCCAAGAGCAGACGAAGCTTTAGTTCCAATTTTGACCACGCGCAGACTTATCTGGCCCGCACTCTATCACAATGTTGAATATACTCACATAAAATAAAGGTTTAAGAATTATTAATACCTAATTTCTCATAACAGATATAATTCTTTGCCAATTCATTATAATCTTCAAACTATAAAGGCTTCTAAATATCTAGGTATATACACGTCTTTTACCGTTCAGCGGGCCTAGCACAGGGACGTGCACAAGTCTCTCTACACCACTTGACATTGTTTTGTCTCGGGATTTAGTTGGTGTTAGAGTGAGAGGAAAAGATTTTCTTTACCCCGAAAGAGATGTGTCCACGTGCCGTGCTACGGGGGCTGTGGTAACTTTTTCTCCCTGCCCTTATTCTACTCTTAGTAAGGTCGGCACAACATGTCTTCTTCTTTTACTGTTTTGTGGTAAATACTTACATAAATTTTCTATCTATCTATATGACTTTTCATCTGTAAGCGGTGGGAACACAGTTACAGTTTTGTACAAATGTATTAAAGTTTGGGAAACGAAAGATGAAGTGAACCCACCAAAACGCGGTATATTTATGTAATCTTGGTAACACAGACTAGAAAAGGAAACCTGATTTGATACTTCGCATTAAATATTCTTGTTTGATGCTTCTATAATAAAGTTATTATACAATCAACTAATAAAGTACAATCTGTTTAGATAGTTTTTACATTTGTTAAGATGATGGCTCTAGTAGCCAAAGCTTTATTATATAAAAAAACTGACCTGACTTCACGCACGGTTTGTTTGACATTGACAGTTGATACAGTTTGACATAAGCATAACACGAAACGAAACACGGTTTGCATCAAATTTTCATTACGTGTTGTATCGTTATTTGTTAGATGGTTACTAAACTTTCCATTTAATTTTTATAAACAGCCGCTGAACGCTGTAACGTGTCTTTATAGGGAAGATCTACGAGACTTATGTAATTTTTTGAACACATTTATCCATTCCAGTACGTACAGTTAAAATGTCGAAAGCTAGAAGTGAATTTCGGTTTATTTTTTATGCATTTTCAATATTTTTTTGTTATTTTATATTTGGAATGTTGCAAGAGAAAATAACTCGTGGTAAATATGGTGAAAATGAAAAGTTCACGTGTACATTGTCTCTAGTGCTGGTTCAATGTATTGTTAACTACATATTCGCACAAGTACTTATGGTAAGTATAAAATAAAATCACAAACATGTAAACAAATTCTTAATGGTAAAGGAATAAGACTTGTCAAGGCATTCCTGTTGGGAATTAAGGTTCTTGTTACAAGTCAGGGATAGTTTAGAGCTGCTTACTGTCAGTATATTATCAATTTAAATTTTGCAGTGTTATTCGAATTTCTGTATATTTTTTATTAATCAGACTTTTGTTCCAGCTGTCATGGCACCATGAAGTGGATAACACAAGGAAAATTTATTATTTTTCATCGGCTCTAACTTACTTGCTTGGTATGGTTAGTTCAAACATGGCACTTCAGTGGATTAACTACCCAACTCAGGTATGTACTCTCACCTTATACTCAGGTATAATTTTTCATAGCATTGTCTTATGGTTTTAAAAATGTGTTGATAACTATAGAAACCTGGTAAAAATGTACCTAGTGTTTAAATTAGCTTTCTGGGATGCTATTAAAATCTAGGTGAATCCCTGGCCTACTGCCAATTCACGATTATATATAATGGCTACACCAACATCTAGCTGTGAAGTCTTAAGCTATAAAAGTTTTTATAAAAGAGATAAAGAATATACACAAGTATTTTGCTGTTTTGAAAATACTTATAATAATTTTTCTTACATTTACTTTAAATGTATTCAGTTTACCAACATATTAATAGGGGTTAAAGTATGAAATTGCCAATGTTCCTTATTTAGTAGTAGTGTATAATTCCTTTAAAACTTTATTTCAAGGACTTATATTTATGTATAAAATTTTATATTATTTTTATTTATTTCACTACCAATAAATCTTCAAAAACAACTCGTCCTTAGTACCACTTAGATGCACAGATACACCAGTCTCCATTATAAAAAAATATCTAGGTATCCTATGTATCCTATAGCTTAATGTTGTCTAAATATACCCACAAAATTATACAAAATTTAGATTTGTGGTTCCTTAAAGAATTGCAAATATGTATGTATGGAAAATAAATTTTCGCTAAATTCTCCATACAAAACGGCAGTTTGATACTGCCGCACTCTGAGACGTCAAATAACGTTAATGAGTACTTAACGTCAAAAAATGACAATTCCAAACTAGTCGCTAATCTTTGCCGGGTCTATGGTCTAGGTTTCAATGAAAATTTTTGACATTAAATACTCATTAAATTTATTTGACGTCTCTGAGTGCGGCAATTAAACCCCTAATATTAACTATGCTTTTGAATGTAATTTAGACAGAGCTTCTTCCTTATCCCACTCTAAACGGGGTTGACACAACAAAGTCTTCTATTCTTTCTATTATCAATCTATTAGATCGCCTGGACCAATAAGCACATTGGGGCACTCAAATAGTTCAGTGTAAACCATACACCCAGAGGGACTGGTTGTTGTGCTGTGTTGTTTCGTTACTAGGTCTTAGTCAAACATTTTTAGCTATACATTTTTTCATCACGAGCAGCATTCCTTTCGAAGGATGATATGAATTATAAGAAGTGAATGTTTTGAAACGTTAGACCAATGTAAATTGAAGAGAAAACAAAGTCTGCCAACAACATAATTAATTAAATAACAGCAGCTAGCAATGTTATATAATACAACTGGACCTTTTATCAAACCTCATAATTCTAATTGTCTTATTTCAGGTGGTTGGTAAAGCAGCTAAGCCTATTCCTGTTATGGTGCTTGGTGTGCTCATTGGCCATAAGTCATATCCACTAAAGAAATACTTGTTTGTGTTTCTAATTGTTATAGGAGTTGTCCTATTTATGTACAAGGATCAGGGTAAAAAGGCAATGACTGATGATGACTCACAAGGCCTTGGTATTGGAGAAGTCTTAGTATTATTATCACTTACTATGGATGGTCTTCTTGGCGCTGTGCAGGTAAGTGTAATATGTCAATATGTTAGATAAAGTATCCCAATTTTACATATTGATATTATTATGTTACAATAAAACAACCAATAATGTTACTGGTCTTTATTATGCTAGGTAGCAGAACAAATAATGAATCAATTATGAAATAGTCAAAATATTAACCTGCCCTACATATCCTACCTACTTTATTACACTGTACTAAGTAATTGAATAATAAATAACCCCCGAATACAGAAACGCTAATCAAAGTTTGAGTCTTGCTTAACATTTAAATGTTGTCAAAATTGACGTTTTTCCATACAAATTCTGACAGATAATGTCCACTTAACTTTTTAAGCAGTGTCCCAAATTTGAGTAGCGTTTCTGTATTCGGGGGTAAGACATGTAGACTTTCCATATATATCACAGATATGTAGTAAAAGTGTTAACATATTTTAATACTAATATAATATTGGCTTATAATAATATGCAAGGAAAGAAATGGAACTATTATGTTTAATATTTTCAGGAACGTATTAAAAGTGAATCATCACCAACTGCTTATTCCATGATGCTGAACACAAATGCTTGGTAAGTTAAAATTTGTCCTGTAGTACATTTTATTACAACATTATTTATTTACCAAAATGATTAACATCATTTATAAGGCTTGATTGCGCTGCTCAGCGAATAATATATATCTCCTGTGCATTTGATTGTTGCAATGCAATAAAAAGTTGAAATAAAAGTTGAATATATGTATTTGTTAGCCAAACTTGATGCAATGACATGCCAATAATTTACCTGCAATCCAAAGTATTCTAGTTACGGTATTCAACTTTCTTATCCTGTGACAATAATTTTACTTAGCGATTGCTTGCGACATTTTGTAATGCTACTTTAAAGATTACATACCATTGTGCTGAAGTATGTACAGGTTTAGTTAGATTTTTAAATCTTGTTTTTTTATTGTGTTTTCTGTTGTCAGGTCTTCCATAATTTTGTCAGTGGCTGTGGTGTTGAGCGGTGAAATTTTTAGATTCATTACATTCGTCTCTTTATATCCTGAGGTGTTATTGTATCTCGCTGGCTTGGCTATGATGGGTGCTCTAGGGCAGCTATCCATATTCTTTATGGTAAAGAAATTAATTAACTATTAAATATTAATACTATGATTGCCTTTATTAATGATGATGTTGAATTGTTTTTTTTATGTCTTATTTTTAATGTTCTTTTAGGGCACTAATGTGTGAGCATCTGTTATTTATTTTAATTCAATTGGGGCTTACAGTTGAATAACATATTTAATAATTATATGTTATACATTTTTATTTTTATACATTATGCATTTCTATTTTTTACGAACATTTAATTATTATAATCATCATCATCATTATCGCCCATCTCTTATCCCATCCTATTTGGGGTCGGCGCAGTATGTCCTCTTTATAATAATAATATATATATATATATTATCTTATATCACCTAGCAATAGTGCTGCGACTTTTGTGCCCGATAAATGGCAATAGGCTCGCCACTTATTACATGGCATAATTGGCGAAACGTGGGTGCTAGTTCACCTCTGCCTACCCCTTCGGGAAAATAGGCGTGATTTATGTATGTATGTATATATATATTATATATTGTAATAATATATAAAATAAATCTAGAATTATTGTACAGTCAACAACACGTCTGGCTGCCACAAATTGTCAAATTTTTGTCATTCAACTTTGTGCTTTACCATAAATCAGTTAAGGTTGACAATCAAATGAAGAAATTTGACAGTTTTCTGTAGTCTGTAGTTTCGTTGACCGCACTAAGTAATGGCCACAAAAATATATAAATATTTTCATACAGTTTGGAAATATTGCAAAATTTTATTAATAATAGTAAACTGTGTGTCAGGTGTCTGAGTTCGGTCCGCTGCCCTGTTCCGTCGTCACGACGACAAGAAAATTCTTCACAGTTCTAGCGTCAGTCATCTTCTTTGGAAACGTGCTGCGAGGAAGGCAATGGATCGGAGCTATTCTTGTATTTTTCGGTGAGTAATGAAATATAACATTTTTTTAGAAATTAATACTAGATAATCCCTATATTCGTCTTAATAGGGGAGGCCTGTGCCCCAGCAGTGAGGACAATGAAAGGCCGGTGATGAATGGTAGATTATATACCAAGGGCGATAAAACAAAGAACGGCTCAGATCGCAATTATTTGACAAATATATGATCTGAGGCTTTCTTTTTTATCGAGGTAAGGTCATACTTTTATGTCACCCCCTGGTCAGGAAGAAAAGTCCATTTTATGGTCAGGTGTTGACTATATTGACAGAAAACTTATTTAAGTAGCAGCTAACAGAAACACAAGATGTTTAATTTATATTTAAACACACAGCCATACCTACGCTGTCTTTGCGAAAGTTGGGAACTTGGCAGGGTGTAGACATCATAGTTCGTTATTCTAGTATGGTTGTTTTTATATTATATTGTTATATTGTTTTCAGGGCTGTTTCTAGATATCATGTACAGCAAAGGCAAGGGACAAATGAAGAAAGCCGTAGAGAAATGATGGAAGACATTTGTCGGAAACGTCTTTGTGGTTTAATTATATATTTCACTTATTACTTTTTTTCTGTTTTGGATTATCTACTTGCGATGTTTATTTATTATTGTGTCAAATGTGTATATGTGTAATGCTCAAAATGACAACGTCATTCTTTTTGTTTTCGAGGCGAACAGTATTTTCGTGATCGCAATGCGAACAAGGAATATATTATTTGACTTGTACCTAGTTCATCTAATATCGCCGAATATTATAGTTTTTATTGATAATGGATTGCGTAAGGTTGAAATTACCAAGAATGATAAAACTAGAACCTATTGGTATCGAGACAATTATCGTAGAATTTACTTGAGGCCATTCCATTAAATTTGAACTTAGAATTCACTTTACCAACTCTAGTTTTGCTATTAAATAGCTTGTGTTTGGTGTGTGCATTTATTAGGTAGCATTATAAATTGTAATGTTCAAATTGAGTAATATAAGTTTTTGTAGAGGAAAGTGAATGAATACCCTACATTAGTCTGAAATAACATTCACTTAGTCTGAATTAATGTTGGTAGTGTTTTTTTAATTATTTAAACAGTTTTGCTCTCGTAATTATTTATGTTATGAGAACAAGGCAAGCGCATCATAGACTGTGAATCATACTATAATTTTAATGTTTTTGTATAACACCCGCGGGAAAGATGATGGCACTATACCCATCATCTTTCACATTGTATTTTGCTCTGCCATTACCACACGGCCGCAGTTAGAAGAATAATGGAGTACCATATGAATAGCAAAAATCTCAATTGTGTTGCCGTTAGATTATTTTAGTGAACGAAGTGAAGCTAGTGAGAATAGGATTTAATTTTCCCAGGCACAAAAGTTCGACAAAACGACGCTAAAGTGACGCTATCAAAGGAGATGTTTCAGACTGGCCTATGTACTTGTACACTATCTCAAAAAATGGAGAAAATATAAATGATTCTGGGAAAATTGAAGCTAAATACAAATAATGTAGGTATAGGTTTTTAGCTTAAAAACCTTTGAAAACCATTAAAATCACATACATCTGTAAGCCGGTAGGTACCCATCTAAGGTCAAATAAAATACGTACGTCAATGTTATAAAGGGACATATTCCTTCCGACATGACATAGGCTGTTGTGTTGCAATATAAGCCTAAACTTATGTGTACAACAAGCCAAAAAATAGAGATTAAAAATAGGAATTTAACATTTAAGAACTGGTTTATAAATTATTGCCTACATTTTGTATGACTGTACAAGATATGGGCCAGACTCCATACATTCTGGAACATCTGCTTTGATCGCCCTGCCAATGACTTTGTAGTTTTTATGAAAACTTTATAACTTATAGTATGACATTCAATACAGGAATCGAACCCACGTCCTCTGCGATCCGGGCAGATACCTATACCACTCGGCCAAGCAAGACGTTAATTAAGTTGCCAAAATTTATCTAACCTTTATACTTCGCGTTGCCAGCGGACGCGGATTCGATTCCCGCACCATGACTAAATTTCGAACTTTTTCTAACATTTATTGTAATGTTCAAATTAAAACCAGAATAATAACTTATATTGACAAGCATTACTACATCGAAATTAATAGGCATGTAGTAGTCATAGTTACCTTATAAGTGTAGATGGAATTTTCTTTGTCAGATTTTATTTATCACTGTTACATAGTATAGGTATATTTATGAATTATATTCATAGTAATAAAAATGAATTCACAGAGTATATATTTTGAATTCTTTATTTTCTATAATTTTTAAAAGACATTGCCTACTGTTATTGCACTTTTACAGTATTTTTTAAAACGACTTTAAACACTTACCGTCTTATTAATAAACTAGTAGTAAACATGGTATAGATACTCCACGATATGTCTTCGTCTCAGGAAAAGAGACAAAACACTGAGTAACTACTCTATACAAAGCGGTATTATTAATAAGGACGTAAGATACGTACGATAATTTGTGTCGTGTTCAAAAATAAACTGTCTTTTAAGTGGAACATGTACCTAGATAGCATAAGTAATGTTATTGCATATGTTCAAAGGTTATATTTTTTAATAGTTATAGTATTACTGCACCTTATTGTATTTTTGTAAAAATCTTTCTGACATAATATTGTAATCTAAATAGAATAGCGTTTCAAGTAAATTAAATTTAGAATATATATGGTACTGTTTCGATATTGTATTATAAGTATATTGTATTTTTTTTATATTCCTATAACCTGACAGGCAGTATTCTTATCTGAAGATATCCTGTTCCCTAAGAAATACATGCCCTATGATTAATATTGAATTTAATAATATTTTCTGAGATAATAATAGTTACTGTACTAATATATATATTATTATATATTAATGTAATTGCTGTTTTAAAAAAATGAAAAACCTAGCAATAAAAACTGTCTACCACTTAATTGTAATGGTCTCCATACAACCTGAATGTTAAATGATTTAAAAAGGATCACGTTGCTTTCAAGTAAAGCTTATTATTGAATATAAATTAGCTAAATATCTTTATTGGCTGTTTAATTACATACATACATAAATCACGCCTAACCCTAAGGGGTAGGCAGAGGTGAATTAACACCCACTTATCGCCAATTTTGCTAGGTCCCATGTAATTGGTGGCGAGCCTATTGCCATCTAACGGGCACATCAATCGCAGTGTATTGCTGGATGGTACAAGAGGAATGCTGCTGCCCATTACTCTTTAGGTATGCTGCTGTCTTTACCCTTAGTCGCCTTGTACGACACCCACGGAAGAGATGAGGATGGTGACAATTGTATTCTACTCTGCCGTCACCACACGGCGTCATCAATGAATTCACCCATAAGCCAAATCGGGAACCATTTTTTCTTCATAGAGACAGGTGCTTAGACATTCTGCAATGGTGAGCGCCATTGTGTTGTTGCGGTAGGTAGTTATCATCATGCTGCCGGCTGCGGGCTTCGAGAGGTAGCTAATGGCCCGGGCATGAACTCAGGGGACATCATAGAGTGCGCGCCAGATAATCTGCGCGCGATGGGTGGCGCTGCTTGCTCACTTTAACACTCCGACAAATAAAATAGCAGACGTAGGTTTAGTTCTAATTTTCACCACGCGCAGACTTATCTGGCGCGCACTCTACCTTCCTATAGTTGACCTTGTAAAACTCACTTTATCTATATCTGCCCGTCATTGCCTGCTGTCCCCCGTGATTTTGTCCCCGCCATGTGATACGTACCGTCAAAACACTTCCACATGATGGGATGGAATATACTTGTGGAGAATGGGTCATACGCACTACTCTGGTGCACTCCTTACAGAGTAACTACCTATGTAATAATAATCTGTATTTGCTCTATACCTACTAACCTTATCATCATCATCATCATCATCACCAGCCCTTTAATGTCCCCACTGCTGGAGCACGGGCCTTCCCTATGGATGGAAGAATATAGGGAGATTGGGCCTAACCCATCACGCTAGCCCAGTACGGGTTGGTGGGTATTAACGACTGCAGATGCAGCCGGGACCAACTGCTTAACGTGCTTCCGAAGCACGGAGGAGCTCGTGATAATAAATTTTTGGTCACCCATTCAATGACCGGCCTTAGCGAAATTGCTTAGTTTACGCAATCGCAGGCCAAGCGCCCTGTGCCACTGCGCTAGCGAGCTCCTCCACTAACCTTATGAATGGGTATTATTATGTACATTCTCGTATACTTGACATTTGATTGGTTTGATTTAATTTTAATGTAAATATCTATAGTCCGACAACTTCGTGCGCGACCCTCCTGCGGTATGAGAGACGGTGGCCACTCCCGACCCGTGGTACAACTGAGATGTCCAACTAGTTGTACTACGGGGAAGTAAAGTTAACCATAGTTCAACTCTTTTTTTTATATTTATAATTATGACCCGTGGTACAACGGCGGAATTATGTCCAACTGGCTGGACCATGGGGATAAGATGATAGTGTAAAACAAATGAACGTCTACATAACAAAATTGAACATCTACAAAACAAATGAACGTTTACAAAACAAACGAACGTCTACAAAACAATTGAATATCGTTAAGTGATTAGTGGTTAAACGATTTTGATTGTAAAAAATGGGTGCAAGCGATTGGTGCAACGAAGATGGTAATGAAGTGAAATGTACCTAGTTGTTCCACAGATACATTAAATTCCCAGTAGTACAACTAGTTGGACCAAGGAAAGAACAACTCACTCGAGTTGAACTATTGGTAAAGATATTTCCCTGTAGAACAACCAGTTGAACCGCGGGTAACTTTTCTTCTCCGTAGTACAACCAGTTGGATATCGCAGTTGTACCACGGGTCGGGAGTGGCTGAGACTGTGCACTCTAGATGTAAGCGGGGACAGGTGATGCGGAGACGAACAATTTTTCTCTCCTCCCCGCATTACCCGCCCCGCAGGAAGGTCGCGCACGAACTTGTCGGACTAAAATACAGAATTTTAATGGTCTACCTACTCAACGGTTATTCTAGAAAAATGGTGGCAGATTTAGAAAGGATAAGAAAAAAAACAACGAAGCACTTTACACAACATTTATTACACATTTTGCACACCTAATTAAAAGGTAGCACAACTCTAAATACATAGGTAGTTTTTCGAAAAGACAAAAACGTAAGTTTTACATTATATCTAACGCGGTTGAAAGACTGTCTTACAGCGACATCTACATGTTATTGGTAGAATATTCTACACAGGTGTCTTTCTAGTAAAAGTAGTTATCAGTGTAGATTCCAACAATCGGAATTACTCGATTTTTAATTCTTTTGTGTTGGGCTACCCTTACCTACCCGGGGGGCCTACCGCCTAGCTCTATTCCTGATGATAGCTTTAAAGCAATGCACTGCTAACGGCTATAGCAGACATCCTGAATTTTAGGCGGTACGGATTTTGTGCCAAATTCATACAAAATCATTCGTTCAAAGCTATCGCTAATAATAATAGTTTAGGTACATTTGGTGCGAAAATACAGCATGACGTCATAAACTATAGCTTTTGCTTTAGCAATCGAGTTAGGCGGTAGGCCCCCAGGTGTGTGTGACTATTTCACCACAATAAAGATGTAGGTACAGGTGTGCAAATAAGGTTGATTAGTATTGAAAACACACAAACATTTATTTTGACATGCTTATCTTACAGCACGTGAAGCAGGACTTAAATGTAAGTACATCCCCTAAAAGCTACCATTCACATACGATTATTACACAGGTAAATAATTTTACTGTTACATTTTGAGGTGACATTGTGGATACATTTTTGTGTTATCAAGTAGGTACCTATTCGAAGGTTTTTTTCTTTCGTCAAACACCATTTCTATCATGGTGTTTAATTTATGTAATTGACGCCAACATCTTAATTTTAACAAAAATAAGCTATTAATTACTCTTTTGTTTATGATATCTTCCGAATTGGTTAATGACTTCCGTGCGTGACTATTACAAATTAGTACTTAGGTACAAATTTTTAGCAGGTGTATGGGACAGATAAGTAGTACATAAACGTTTAAATATGTACTTACGTTACTGTTGGAAGTCAGAAGAACGTAGTTGGAAGTAGATTAGTATAATTGAGAACAAATATTTTGAACTTTCATTATTAAAATACAATAAGCGATATCGAGACAATGTATTTCCAACCATTCCTTCATTCATAGCATTTAGCGAGCTTTTAAAGCTTAGCACCTTTCTTATGACGTATATTGACGACGTCAAAACTATAGATATTCTTAAGGTATGTATTTCTTACTTGTGTTGTTAATGATACATAAATTAAAAATCTCTTACTGTTGCTGTTTGAATTAATTTTATTCCACAGCTGTAAATTTTTTGCTTTTTAGTTTGATTAGGTAATAGTTTAATTTTGGACGTTGATCCAACATTTTAAAATAAAACCTGCATCTAAAATCAAATGTCTCAATTTAAAAAAATATATATAATTACGCTTTTTGATTTTTATACAATTAAGAATCTAAATTTTGATCTTTGTACCGTTATTTTCTATGTTGGTTGTCCAAGTCTAATAAAGTCGTAGGTATACAGCATCAATCAAATTTTATGACCAGTTTATTATATCTTTGCCGTAAATAATTTTAATGAAATTTAACAAATTTTGACAATTGATCAAAACTCATTGACTGATTTACGTATTTATGTTTAAATTTATTTATACATACCTATCTACTTAAAATCATTTATTCTGACAGTTCTTTGGTGCCAGATCTTTGTCTTTTTGTGTTTAAACAAATAATTACGTTAAACATCATAACACTTCTCACAATAATATTATGTTGTGATGTGATGTGATTTATCCAAACACAGGAATACATTTTCCTAGGTCCCGGTCCCATCAATTACTATACGGAGACAATCTCCGTTTACAATTTATATTAGTCTCGCCTACTAAGGGCCGATTTCACCGTCTCTCATAGAAACTGAGTTTAATAAAACTTGGTTTTGATTAATGCAACTTCAACTGATCGCGTTTAATTCTGCGGTGAAATCGGCCCTAAGAAGCTTACATTTACTTTACACTCTTACAACACAAAATCCTAAATAGCAACACATTTACGGTATTATGAAAAAAAGAGTGTTTTGGTGTTAAAATCG
Source organism: Cataclysta lemnata (assembly GCA_963931975.1). Lineage (NCBI taxonomy): Eukaryota > Metazoa > Arthropoda > Insecta > Lepidoptera > Crambidae > Cataclysta > Cataclysta lemnata. The sequence continues at coordinate 13,440,715 of OZ008338.1, forward strand.
GATGGTACCTATCTCTGTTTTGTCCTTACTACAGTATACAGTATCTAATTTAAACACGGACAGAATGATTTTTTTTTTAATTACACCGTTAATCTTTAGATGTATTTTTAGGACAATATGCATTTATACAATAAGAATCCTTCTATTTTCTTGGGGTATTTGCGTTGTCGGTCACTATTAATTGTATGCCAAAAGTTTATCTCTGAGATATAATGGGAATATCATGAAGAGAGCTCTGGTTGTATAATGCATGTTCTTATTAAGCTAACATCGATTAAATACGAATTACCTTATTCTAAAGATTAAAAATATAAATAGGGATATAAAATAAAAATTCGCATCATAAAAAATCCAGATATGTAAATAATATTCTTAGTGGAGGTTTATAAATTAAATGTAGATAAGCTCTCAAATAAAGAGCCATAAACAAATCCAACTGTATTTACTTTAGCCTTATATACCTATTGTTACATGACACAATAAGAAAATTTTACAGCAAAGTTTGATCTAATTATGCTAACTTCTATTTTAACCTAATGTAGGTAAGGCCCTGTACACAAAACTGCGATGCGACGTCGCATCGTGAAAATCTGCGAGCTCGCACGCCACATCCCAAGAACTTGTGGATTGATTTAACGCACACTCCTTCAGTTTCATTCTTCTTTAGTTTCCCCGCCATGCCGCACCAAATATCGTAGCAATTTACGTTCTAGTTTTCTGCGTTGCGAATTCGCCGTTACGTGTACGGGGTCTAATACCGCACCAAAAGAAGTGTACTGTATTATTTTAGCTGCAAAATAATGTAAATAACTCAGAGGAACTAAGTACAAAATTACTCAACAGGATAGGGAAAGTATACAACCATTGTATGGTTGTAAAGTAGTGAAAATAATGTAAAATTTTACGAAGCTGAACCATTTTGAACTTAAAAATTACCTAGAGTAGTAGTTAGACTAGCCATTACAAGAGATTCTACTTTTCACTCGTAGAAGGAAGATTTTATCTCCTAGGTATGTTAATAATAAGCGTAATAATAACTCATACTAAACAACCAACATAGAATGCTTATTCACTTATAACTGTTACAAGTGAGTTATAATATTGTTGGTTTCTTTAGTATATTTCGTTGCTAACGAAACCTTTCCCCATCCATAGAATATAACCTAGCCTAAGTTATATATGGCATCGTTCACGCAAAATTTTTTGTCAATCCCGTATTATCTACTGCCGTTCGTAGCTGACAACGAAGTGTTGCGTTTTAGATGAACTTCAACTAGTATTGAACTCCAAAGCGTTCCAGCATTTTCATTATCATGATCATCAGCCCCTTTATGTCCACCGCTGTGGCCCAGACCTTCCCAACCGATCAAAGATAATTGGGATAATGAGCCATTACCCACCACGCTGGCCCAGTGCGGCTTATTGGGTATTAACGGCTGCATCTGCAGCCGGGACGTGTGTTACGAAGCACATAGTAATAATCATTGGAGTAATATAAGTATTTTTGCTCGCCCATCCAAGACCGGCCTTAGCGAAATTTTGTTGAGCTTATGCACTGTGCCGCTGTTATGCACTAAATCAGTTGCTTAATGCAACATTACAAGTGAAACGTACTTTTTTGCTGTTGTTGCTTTGTTTTTAATTAAGCGCGGTCAGTTTACTTAGCTTTTACAGCAGGTATTACTTAGGAACCAACACTTTTTATAAGTAATAGACATGGAAGACATTTTGAATTTCGTGTGAAAGATGCCTCACATAAAAGTACTTCTTCTTCTTCGTTTTTATTTATGGCTTCTCGTAATAGGTACGAATTCTGCCAGTTAAAAGTACTTATTTTGTACTCGTCATTCCTACTTACAGTCGTCGGCAAATAGGTAGTGCTGACTATGTATTAAGATTTCCAAATATGTATGTAAAGTCTACTTTTGTTTCATATTAATATAATTTATTTATAATTTTTTGGTTAAAATGTGTTTTGAAAAGGTTAGGAAAATTGACGATATATAGTGTAGGTATCTGAAAGATATATTTCGATCTGTTATTGTTACTATTTAAGTTATATATTCTATTTTCCGCCATGAAAAACAATGATGGAGGATTGAAGGTATTAAAATGTCAAAGTTACACGCCTACTTGAGTGTCTACAGTGTAAGTTGTGAATTTTCGTGATCTTAGTTATATGTATGTAGTCTTTATGCTAACGCATTGAAATGTGATTGAAACGTGAACACTTTTAGATTTATGCTTACAATTTATTTTACCTTATAATAATTAACTCTTAAAATTATATGAATTCCGACACACGCTACTCCGAAAAATTCGATGGCCTTAATTATTCGTCAGATTACATGACAGTGCTATCTGACGAATAAGGGCCGATTTCACCGTCTCTCATAGAAACTGAGATAAAACTTGGTTTTGATTGATGCAAACTATGTAGCGGAACTCAGTTTACAGCATAAACCGAGTTCAACTTCAACTGATCGCGTTGAATTGTGCGGTGAAATCGGTCCTAAGTAATTATAAATTGATCAAGACTGAACTAAGATCACGAATATTCACAACTTACATTGCCAATTAGGGTCAAAATTAAAGTCTACTGTCGTAGTAGTGTTTTCGGAGTGTCATGTGTCAGAGTCCTCTTTTTCTCCGCTACATAAATTTTTACCTACATAGTACCTATAATCGTAACCACTTTCTATTGTTAGTGGGGTTTTCTTATACGTTTGGTGTAGGTATGTCAAATAATTATAATTCTGGTCTGGCAGTGCCTAAGCTTAATATTTAATATGTAAATAACATTTATAATATTTAAATATTAATTATTAAGCTTAGGCACTGGTAGACCGTAATTATAATTATTTGACATACCCCAAACGTAGAAGAAAACCACACTAACAATATAAAGTGGTTACGATTTATAAATTATATTACCTAGCACTTCCCAGACGGGCACTTGAAATTCGAACGGTAAACGTACTTTGCGCTAACACTCTTAGCTTTTTTAGTTTCATCTTAGTTTTTTTTTATTTTATGTTTTTTTTTCATTTTTTTTAATCTTACATTATGTAATCGAGGCTACTACTATAATATTACATCTAACCCGTTGAGTCCAGTGCCCCCATTTGGGTTTATTTCGTTTAATATTTTGTTATTCGCACCGGATTTATGCTTGCTTACCTATAGCTATTGTTATTTTTAGATTAATGCTAACTTAAATATAAACCTTAAATATTGTATCTTGATTATATCCAGACTATATACAACCTTTCTAAAAAGGTACTAAAGCGCTTTGATTCCATTCATATAATTATATTTTATATATGATATTTTTATGCATAAGTATACATATTATGGCAGTCATAATGATTCTTACCATATTGTTGTTCCCTTTTTCATATACCTCGAATACTATATTCAAGGCATTATGAAAAAAGCTCTATTTCAATTTAGAGTCCATGATATCCATGATATGAGCCCATGATATTCCAGGTTAGAACCTTGAACATAATGAGCCAAATTCTCTGGCTAACTTCTACTCTTATTATGTTCTATTTTTATATAGGAAATATTGACATAAGGTTTACATACATTTCTTTATTTATCCCCTATCTTAAATACTTATGTTGACACGTTTCTACTACGAATCAGGGTTTGCACAAGTAGAACAGAATGTATAGAGGGAATGAGCCATAACCCAGCATGCTGGCCCAGTGTGGATTAGTGGGTCAAAATCAATTTTATTACTATTATAAATAATAATAGAAACGGACAGGTCGGTCAGTATTCTTAAATTCATAAAAGAAAAATAAAACTAATAGCAATTAATAACACTATTTCGAACACTCAAAATTCTCCCTCTGCCCTCTATGTATATTAGAGAGGCGTGCGTATCTGTTCGCTCTGATCCAAGTTTTTGGAAGATGCGGGTTGATATGATGCCCAGACAAACTAGACGACAATATGTCAATCTATTGTATCAACCTCCCTCAACCTCTATATCTGCAATATGTGTATTAAATTATTTAATCATTTACCTGATGACATTAAATGGTTGACTATTAATAAATTTAAATTTGTTTTGACAAAGTGGCTACTAGAACACTGCTTCTATAGTGTTAAATAATATTTAGAATACAAGAAAAAAATTATAATGTAAAATTAATGTTATATTACCTTCTAAATAGTAGACTGACATTGTATAAATTTTAATAAATTACTAATACCTTATTATAATTTGCATGCCTGCTTGCAGGTTGAATACTGTACTAGACCTAATGCTATTATGATATACCTATTGTAAACATGTATTCTGGCAAATAAAGATTATCTTATCTTATCTTATCACTAACATTTAATTTTGAAAAAGAAAGAATGAAACCGCATACTAATTGTATGTTGAGAAAGATATGAGAAGAAAACATTCTTTCGTAATTAATCGTCCGTAATTGACAGCACTTGAAAGATAAAGCAACCACAGGTAATATCTCTTTTTAGTGTTGCCGGCTGCTAAGTGATGTCACAATTTACGTAACGTTTACAAGGAATGCTGTTTGTGGACGAAAGAGGAAGCTCTAAAGTGTTTCCAGGAACTAAATCATTTTCAAGAAAGGACTTTTGTTATTCTAGTTCAGGACAATTTTGACATTAATAAAAAAAAATATTTCTATATACCCAAGGCGTATGCTTTACACATGCCTAGAGGAGTCAATGTTCGGTGGGCCAGAAGGAAAAAATATATAAATTTTGTAAATAGATACTACAGCACTATCAGCGCCAAAAGTAGGCAGCCGACACGTCACATTACATAATTCTCACTTCATATACAGAACTGTCAAAAGAATGTCAATAAATTATTAGGAAAGGGTACTAAAGTGATCTCCTGCTTTTGACTCTGGTCGTTCGTAGAGGCAAGGTTAATAGAATGTTGAAACTTTTCTACTCTGTCACTCTTTGTGTCACTCCACGTCAGCGGGACGCAGGCTAGGGAATAGGCTCGAAAATTACAGGTAAAATACACGTACTTTTCATGCGACCTTTGCTTAGTTTTCAATAACACGTAAGAAAGTTTTAGACAGTTCATAGAATGTACTGTCCTAATTTACTTTTGTACGTTTATTATTATTTATCCCGTCTTCCACTTGTTAATAAATTTTCGCTATTACCTACTTCACAAACTTCAGGATCATAAAATAATACTTTTACGTATTTAACTCTTGTATATTTAGGAGGTTTGCGACTGTGGTCATAAGGGTCTTCCTTCTACTGATCTGCCCTTAAGCTAACAATTGCATCAATGTCTATTTCAATTTCCATACTTACAAACAAAAGGAATACGCAATTTGAAAAATTAAAATTTGTAACATTAATTTTATAATTTTCCATACTATTTGATTTATTGGCCGAAAAATTTGTATGGGGGAAGAAAAAAAATATAACAGCTTCTATTTTTTAGTAACACTATGGTATTTAAATGACTATGTTAGTTTGTAGTAGTACGAGTATTTAGGATGTGTGCTATTTAATTTTCTGTTACATGTTGTATACAGTATGGAAAGAATCTATGGGCGCTGGAGGGAAAGTATCTTAAATCTTTAGAATAGCTCAATTTGCTGAAAGGAAACATTCCTTTATTTTTAAAAAGAAACATAACTGCATTCACAGATTTCTCAAAAAGCTTACCTGAACCGGGAATCAAACCAACAAAAAAAAAATCATTGTCATTTTATTTAACTAATCGATGCAGTCATAATATGATCTTATAAATAAGAAAAACATGAAATCTGAAGTTTATATTACTTTTACTCTCGAATACTCTTAATTCTCACAAGAATCTTATTTTATTAGAATTTAGATGAATAAACTAATATGGAAGAAAAATATCACCTAGAAACAGCAAGAGGTTAATAACTTAAGTAAGAAATTCCATATCTAAAATGTGCAGATTACGATGTGGCCTTCGTACTAAATGTTTTTATAAACCTCCGACATTTACTTAGTTTTTCACCATTTGCGCCAAAATTTTCCTCGATGGTATTTGTCTAATCGCTTTAAGATAGCTTTCAAGATACCTCTGAATAGCTAAATTGTAATCATTGTAGTTTGAAATTCATGCTCCTATTAAATCTAATTGCTTTTGAAATGGTGAAAAAACAAAATCAATAATAACTACCAAGATGTTCGTTCGAATTTCAAAATAGCCTTAAAATGCTCCACCGATGACAAATTAAATGTTCCATTTTCAAACTTTTTTTTCAATTCCAATAACGAAGAAGAATCGGGAGCCACAATAAGAAATTAAGGGCCTGGTTCACAATCGATAAGTAAGTTCGAAGTAGCTTACTTTGTAGTTCGATTGACATATATTTCATATTACAACTGTCAAATGATCTGCGAAGTTAGCTACTTAGAACTTACTTATCGATTGTGAAACAGGCCCTTAGTATTTGATTTGATTCGAGAGTAAAATAAATGTTAGATATCATAATGTTTTTTTCTTTCTAAGACCCTATATTTCTTAGAGAAAATGTATCGTTAACATCGACTGCATCGACAATATATTTTTTAGTTGGTTCGATTCCTGGTCCGGGTAAGCTTTTTGAGAAATCTGTGAATGCAGTTATGTTTCTTTTTAAAAATAAAGGAATGTTTTCTTTCAGCAAATTGAGCTATTTTAAAGATTTAAGCTACTTTACCTCCGGGCCCATGCTTTCTTTCTACACTGTATAAATAGGTATAAAATAAAAAGTTATAAGAGTGTTTATTGTGTATTGCGGCGAGGGTCCCAAGGTTGATGCCTCAAATCAAATAACAGGTTCAAAATACGCACGGCGGCTATTGGTACTTAACTTAAGCTCGTAAGCGGTATGGCGCCGCCATGTCTGTCGTAGACCATAACGCTACGACGTCGGTCGTAGCCAGTCGAAGCAGTGTAGACCTACGAAACTACGAACATATTAAAGATATCGTTAAATTTCTTTGCATGGAATGTCATTCCCTACAAAGAAATTTAACGATACTTATTGATTTATAATATAATACTAGCTGATCACCTAGGGGTATAAAAATTGCCTAGGATCTATTCCCAGATCTACCAAATGTACACGCGTTGTATTGGAGGAGTTCAATAACAAACACTGTGTGTGATACGAGATTTTTATACATACATACATAAATCACGCCTATATCCTCGAAGGGGTAGGCAGAGATGAACTAGCACCCACGTTTCGCCAAATATGTTAATAGGTGGCGAGCCTATTGCCATTTATCGGGCACAAAAGTTGCAGTACATTGCTAGCCTAGGTGGTATAAGAGGAACGCTGCTGGCCATTCCTAATCATATTCAGATTTATCCTTAGTCGCCTTGTACGACACCCACGGGAAAGATCTGGGGTAGTGACAATTGTATTCTACTCTGCCGTCACCACGCGGTATGATTTTTATATAGATACATAAATCACACACATATCCTCGAAGACAGGCATAGATGAGCTAAAACCCACTTCCAATTAGTTTAGGTTCCATAGGTGGCGAGCCTATTGCCATCTATCGGGCACATACATCGCAGTGTATTGCTAGAAGAGGAATGCTGCTGCCTATTACTCATCACGGTCGTTATCTATACTAATAATATAAAGCTGAAGAGTTTGTTTGTTCGTTTGTTTGGTTGGTTAAACGCGCTAATCTCAGAAACTACTGAATCAAATTGAAATAATTATTTTTATGTTGGATAGTCCTTTTATTGAGGAAGGCTATTATATAAAAACCGATATTACTGCGAGCAAAGCCGCAGGCGACCACTAGTAATATTATACATAAACGCGCTCCGTCTGCGATTGGGTGAACTAGTTCAATGTTCACTAAAAATATAATATTCCGAGTTCCATTGTGCTTTGGATGGCACGTGTAGTTGGTAATACCCTAAAATCCTCACAGGACGAGCGTGTTGGTTATTAGTGACCCATTTTCCCTGTTCTTCCATCCATGGAAACCATTGTGCCTTGTTTGATATGATGAAATATGATACAATTGTTATTTATTTAACAATTGTTATTTATTTGTTTGAAATAATGTTATATATTCACGTAACATTTATCAACGTGTTTGCTTTTGTTATGAATAAGCTTCTTATTTTGTAAGGAGGGTTTATTGTATTCTGTAGCCATTATAATAATATACAGTGTGAAAATTATCAAATAATAGTTATTTAGTATGAAGAAAACAACGAGTAACCTTGCTTAATATAGCCAACAATGAAACTCGCCGAACAATTTATGTTACAAAATGTAGGTACTTTTACGTATCAAAATTATGTAACTAGTTAACGGTACGTTAAACAAGGAAGCAAGATAGTTGCTACACGCAAAGTAGTTTGTTACAATGTTATTTTTAATTTAAACGTCACGCGCACAAAGCGCTTTGACTTAGAAAAGAAAGGCAAAAGATTCCTAACTGAATAACTATTTGATGAAGTAAAGTATATTTAGTTCATTTTCATTGGTCAATAGTTCATTTTCATTTTTATGTTAATAGACAACATTTCAAAAATTATAACCCCCCATAAAAATACCTTTTCTTTATTTTCCAATTCTGACTTCGTGAATATTTTTTTTTTACATTTTTATTACTTAATTACAGAGAAAAGAAAATGTAATGTCATTAATCAAATCCATTGTCATTAATTGTCATCGTCGAAAATAACATTTACTGCCGCACTCAGAGACGTCAAATAACGATAATGAGTACTTAATGTCAAAAAATGACAATTCAAAACTAGTCGCTATTCTTGCCAGGTTTACGGTCTAGATTTAATTGATTTTTTTTGACATTAGGTACTCATTAAAGTTATTTGACGTCTCTGAGTGCGGCAGTATGAGTAACAATAAATTTAAAATCCTTCCGAGACTTTAATTTTAATTAATTTAAAACGTTTTTTATTTGAAAATTAATTTCAAACATTTCTAAAATATGTTTTTATTTTTGCCAACGGAAAAGCCAGATTGTCATTTCGCTATTTTTTTGTGGCCGTGACGTCATTTGGCGCTTACGTCTGTTTAGAATTTTAATCATGATTTTTTTTAGGAAAACGACGGAATTCATAAAAAAAATATGGGTATCTACATTTTCTTCTTATTAAGTTTTGTTTTTTTTCAGTCATCAATATCAATTAGAAGTAAAATATCGAAATAATAAAATGTTAATTTCAAGATCTATGGTCTTTAGATCTATGGTCTCCATAAAATTTTTGGTTTGTATAGTAATATACAATCAAAATAACAAAAAAAAATTATTTCATAAAATCCGTTATCTCCAAATCTATTAAGATTTAAAAGAAAATTAAATACCATTTCTATTTTATCTAAAATTAAGATCACGGTTTCTAAGAGAGTTTTTCTGTATCTCTTATAGTTTAGAATTTCCCCATACTGACCCGAAATAAAAACTCACCGTGTATACTCGTGGGTAATGGTTTGGATATCCACTCCCGCATACAGAAATGCTACTCAATTTTGAGCACCGCTTAAAAAGTTAAGTGGACAATGTCTGTCAGAATTTGTATGTAAAAACGTCAATTTTGGTAATACAACATGTTAAGCCTATATGGCCGCGTGGTGACGGCAGAGTAGAATACAATTGTCACCACCCCAAACCTCTCCCGTGGGTGTCGTAGAAGGCGACTAAAGATAAATCAGTGATGAGGAATGGGCAGCAGCATTCCTCTTATACCTACCACCTAGCAAAGTACTGCGACTTTTGTGTCCGATAAATGGCAATAGGCTCGCCATCTATTACATGGGACCTAGCCTAATTGGCGAAGCGTGGGTGCTAGTTCACCTCTGCCTACCCCTTCGGGGATATTGGCGTGAATTATGTATTTATGTATGTAACATGTTAAGCAGGTCTCAAAATTTGAGTAGCGTTTTTGTATTCAGGGGATAGTGTCATGCGCATTTCGTCGTGTTTGCTTTAAAAGTGATTGTGGTTGAACACCCCACTCAGGTCATCACCGATTAACTGGTTATAGTTAAGATTATTTACTATTATAAGTATAAAGAATTATTGTACAGTCAACAACACGTCTGGCTGCCACAAATTGTCAAATTTTTGTCATTCAACTTTGTGCTTTACCATAAATCAGTTAAGGTTGACAATCAAATGAAGAAATTTGACAGTTTTCTGTAGTCTGTAGTTTCGTTGACCGCACTAAGTAATGGCCACAAAAATATATAAATATTTTCATACAGTTTGGAAATATTGCAAAATTTTATTAATAATAGTAAACTGTGTGTCAGGTGTCTGAGTTCGGTCCGCTGCCCTGTTCCGTCGTCACGACGACAAGAAAATTCTTCACAGTTCTAGCGTCAGTCATCTTCTTTGGAAACGTGCTGCGAGGAAGGCAATGGATCGGAGCTATTCTTGTATTTTTCGGTGAGTAATGAAATATAACATTTTTTTAGAAATTAATACTAGATAATCCCTATATTCGTCTTAATAGGGGAGGCCTGTGCCCCAGCAGTGAGGACAATGAAAGGCCGGTGATGAATGGTAGATTATATACCAAGGGCGATAAAACAAAGAACGGCTCAGATCGCAATTATTTGACAAATATATGATCTGAGGCTTTCTTTTTTATCGAGGTAAGGTCATACTTTTATGTCACCCCCTGGTCAGGAAGAAAAGTCCATTTTATGGTCAGGTGTTGACTATATTGACAGAAAACTTATTTAAGTAGCAGCTAACAGAAACACAAGATGTTTAATTTATATTTAAACACACAGCCATACCTACGCTGTCTTTGCGAAAGTTGGGAACTTGGCAGGGTGTAGACATCATAGTTCGTTATTCTAGTATGGTTGTTTTTATATTATATTGTTATATTGTTTTCAGGGCTGTTTCTAGATATCATGTACAGCAAAGGCAAGGGACAAATGAAGAAAGCCGTAGAGAAATGATGGAAGACATTTGTCGGAAACGTCTTTGTGGTTTAATTATATATTTCACTTATTACTTTTTTTCTGTTTTGGATTATCTACTTGCGATGTTTATTTATTATTGTGTCAAATGTGTATATGTGTAATGCTCAAAATGACAACGTCATTCTTTTTGTTTTCGAGGCGAACAGTATTTTCGTGATCGCAATGCGAACAAGGAATATATTATTTGACTTGTACCTAGTTCATCTAATATCGCCGAATATTATAGTTTTTATTGATAATGGATTGCGTAAGGTTGAAATTACCAAGAATGATAAAACTAGAACCTATTGGTATCGAGACAATTATCGTAGAATTTACTTGAGGCCATTCCATTAAATTTGAACTTAGAATTCACTTTACCAACTCTAGTTTTGCTATTAAATAGCTTGTGTTTGGTGTGTGCATTTATTAGGTAGCATTATAAATTGTAATGTTCAAATTGAGTAATATAAGTTTTTGTAGAGGAAAGTGAATGAATACCCTACATTAGTCTGAAATAACATTCACTTAGTCTGAATTAATGTTGGTAGTGTTTTTTTAATTATTTAAACAGTTTTGCTCTCGTAATTATTTATGTTATGAGAACAAGGCAAGCGCATCATAGACTGTGAATCATACTATAATTTTAATGTTTTTGTATAACACCCGCGGGAAAGATGATGGCACTATACCCATCATCTTTCACATTGTATTTTGCTCTGCCATTACCACACGGCCGCAGTTAGAAGAATAATGGAGTACCATATGAATAGCAAAAATCTCAATTGTGTTGCCGTTAGATTATTTTAGTGAACGAAGTGAAGCTAGTGAGAATAGGATTTAATTTTCCCAGGCACAAAAGTTCGACAAAACGACGCTAAAGTGACGCTATCAAAGGAGATGTTTCAGACTGGCCTATGTACTTGTACACTATCTCAAAAAATGGAGAAAATATAAATGATTCTGGGAAAATTGAAGCTAAATACAAATAATGTAGGTATAGGTTTTTAGCTTAAAAACCTTTGAAAACCATTAAAATCACATACATCTGTAAGCCGGTAGGTACCCATCTAAGGTCAAATAAAATACGTACGTCAATGTTATAAAGGGACATATTCCTTCCGACATGACATAGGCTGTTGTGTTGCAATATAAGCCTAAACTTATGTGTACAACAAGCCAAAAAATAGAGATTAAAAATAGGAATTTAACATTTAAGAACTGGTTTATAAATTATTGCCTACATTTTGTATGACTGTACAAGATATGGGCCAGACTCCATACATTCTGGAACATCTGCTTTGATCGCCCTGCCAATGACTTTGTAGTTTTTATGAAAACTTTATAACTTATAGTATGACATTCAATACAGGAATCGAACCCACGTCCTCTGCGATCCGGGCAGATACCTATACCACTCGGCCAAGCAAGACGTTAATTAAGTTGCCAAAATTTATCTAACCTTTATACTTCGCGTTGCCAGCGGACGCGGATTCGATTCCCGCACCATGACTAAATTTCGAACTTTTTCTAACATTTATTGTAATGTTCAAATTAAAACCAGAATAATAACTTATATTGACAAGCATTACTACATCGAAATTAATAGGCATGTAGTAGTCATAGTTACCTTATAAGTGTAGATGGAATTTTCTTTGTCAGATTTTATTTATCACTGTTACATAGTATAGGTATATTTATGAATTATATTCATAGTAATAAAAATGAATTCACAGAGTATATATTTTGAATTCTTTATTTTCTATAATTTTTAAAAGACATTGCCTACTGTTATTGCACTTTTACAGTATTTTTTAAAACGACTTTAAACACTTACCGTCTTATTAATAAACTAGTAGTAAACATGGTATAGATACTCCACGATATGTCTTCGTCTCAGGAAAAGAGACAAAACACTGAGTAACTACTCTATACAAAGCGGTATTATTAATAAGGACGTAAGATACGTACGATAATTTGTGTCGTGTTCAAAAATAAACTGTCTTTTAAGTGGAACATGTACCTAGATAGCATAAGTAATGTTATTGCATATGTTCAAAGGTTATATTTTTTAATAGTTATAGTATTACTGCACCTTATTGTATTTTTGTAAAAATCTTTCTGACATAATATTGTAATCTAAATAGAATAGCGTTTCAAGTAAATTAAATTTAGAATATATATGGTACTGTTTCGATATTGTATTATAAGTATATTGTATTTTTTTTATATTCCTATAACCTGACAGGCAGTATTCTTATCTGAAGATATCCTGTTCCCTAAGAAATACATGCCCTATGATTAATATTGAATTTAATAATATTTTCTGAGATAATAATAGTTACTGTACTAATATATATATTATTATATATTAATGTAATTGCTGTTTTAAAAAAATGAAAAACCTAGCAATAAAAACTGTCTACCACTTAATTGTAATGGTCTCCATACAACCTGAATGTTAAATGATTTAAAAAGGATCACGTTGCTTTCAAGTAAAGCTTATTATTGAATATAAATTAGCTAAATATCTTTATTGGCTGTTTAATTACATACATACATAAATCACGCCTAACCCTAAGGGGTAGGCAGAGGTGAATTAACACCCACTTATCGCCAATTTTGCTAGGTCCCATGTAATTGGTGGCGAGCCTATTGCCATCTAACGGGCACATCAATCGCAGTGTATTGCTGGATGGTACAAGAGGAATGCTGCTGCCCATTACTCTTTAGGTATGCTGCTGTCTTTACCCTTAGTCGCCTTGTACGACACCCACGGAAGAGATGAGGATGGTGACAATTGTATTCTACTCTGCCGTCACCACACGGCGTCATCAATGAATTCACCCATAAGCCAAATCGGGAACCATTTTTTCTTCATAGAGACAGGTGCTTAGACATTCTGCAATGGTGAGCGCCATTGTGTTGTTGCGGTAGGTAGTTATCATCATGCTGCCGGCTGCGGGCTTCGAGAGGTAGCTAATGGCCCGGGCATGAACTCAGGGGACATCATAGAGTGCGCGCCAGATAATCTGCGCGCGATGGGTGGCGCTGCTTGCTCACTTTAACACTCCGACAAATAAAATAGCAGACGTAGGTTTAGTTCTAATTTTCACCACGCGCAGACTTATCTGGCGCGCACTCTACCTTCCTATAGTTGACCTTGTAAAACTCACTTTATCTATATCTGCCCGTCATTGCCTGCTGTCCCCCGTGATTTTGTCCCCGCCATGTGATACGTACCGTCAAAACACTTCCACATGATGGGATGGAATATACTTGTGGAGAATGGGTCATACGCACTACTCTGGTGCACTCCTTACAGAGTAACTACCTATGTAATAATAATCTGTATTTGCTCTATACCTACTAACCTTATCATCATCATCATCATCATCACCAGCCCTTTAATGTCCCCACTGCTGGAGCACGGGCCTTCCCTATGGATGGAAGAATATAGGGAGATTGGGCCTAACCCATCACGCTAGCCCAGTACGGGTTGGTGGGTATTAACGACTGCAGATGCAGCCGGGACCAACTGCTTAACGTGCTTCCGAAGCACGGAGGAGCTCGTGATAATAAATTTTTGGTCACCCATTCAATGACCGGCCTTAGCGAAATTGCTTAGTTTACGCAATCGCAGGCCAAGCGCCCTGTGCCACTGCGCTAGCGAGCTCCTCCACTAACCTTATGAATGGGTATTATTATGTACATTCTCGTATACTTGACATTTGATTGGTTTGATTTAATTTTAATGTAAATATCTATAGTCCGACAACTTCGTGCGCGACCCTCCTGCGGTATGAGAGACGGTGGCCACTCCCGACCCGTGGTACAACTGAGATGTCCAACTAGTTGTACTACGGGGAAGTAAAGTTAACCATAGTTCAACTCTTTTTTTTATATTTATAATTATGACCCGTGGTACAACGGCGGAATTATGTCCAACTGGCTGGACCATGGGGATAAGATGATAGTGTAAAACAAATGAACGTCTACATAACAAAATTGAACATCTACAAAACAAATGAACGTTTACAAAACAAACGAACGTCTACAAAACAATTGAATATCGTTAAGTGATTAGTGGTTAAACGATTTTGATTGTAAAAAATGGGTGCAAGCGATTGGTGCAACGAAGATGGTAATGAAGTGAAATGTACCTAGTTGTTCCACAGATACATTAAATTCCCAGTAGTACAACTAGTTGGACCAAGGAAAGAACAACTCACTCGAGTTGAACTATTGGTAAAGATATTTCCCTGTAGAACAACCAGTTGAACCGCGGGTAACTTTTCTTCTCCGTAGTACAACCAGTTGGATATCGCAGTTGTACCACGGGTCGGGAGTGGCTGAGACTGTGCACTCTAGATGTAAGCGGGGACAGGTGATGCGGAGACGAACAATTTTTCTCTCCTCCCCGCATTACCCGCCCCGCAGGAAGGTCGCGCACGAACTTGTCGGACTAAAATACAGAATTTTAATGGTCTACCTACTCAACGGTTATTCTAGAAAAATGGTGGCAGATTTAGAAAGGATAAGAAAAAAAACAACGAAGCACTTTACACAACATTTATTACACATTTTGCACACCTAATTAAAAGGTAGCACAACTCTAAATACATAGGTAGTTTTTCGAAAAGACAAAAACGTAAGTTTTACATTATATCTAACGCGGTTGAAAGACTGTCTTACAGCGACATCTACATGTTATTGGTAGAATATTCTACACAGGTGTCTTTCTAGTAAAAGTAGTTATCAGTGTAGATTCCAACAATCGGAATTACTCGATTTTTAATTCTTTTGTGTTGGGCTACCCTTACCTACCCGGGGGGCCTACCGCCTAGCTCTATTCCTGATGATAGCTTTAAAGCAATGCACTGCTAACGGCTATAGCAGACATCCTGAATTTTAGGCGGTACGGATTTTGTGCCAAATTCATACAAAATCATTCGTTCAAAGCTATCGCTAATAATAATAGTTTAGGTACATTTGGTGCGAAAATACAGCATGACGTCATAAACTATAGCTTTTGCTTTAGCAATCGAGTTAGGCGGTAGGCCCCCAGGTGTGTGTGACTATTTCACCACAATAAAGATGTAGGTACAGGTGTGCAAATAAGGTTGATTAGTATTGAAAACACACAAACATTTATTTTGACATGCTTATCTTACAGCACGTGAAGCAGGACTTAAATGTAAGTACATCCCCTAAAAGCTACCATTCACATACGATTATTACACAGGTAAATAATTTTACTGTTACATTTTGAGGTGACATTGTGGATACATTTTTGTGTTATCAAGTAGGTACCTATTCGAAGGTTTTTTTCTTTCGTCAAACACCATTTCTATCATGGTGTTTAATTTATGTAATTGACGCCAACATCTTAATTTTAACAAAAATAAGCTATTAATTACTCTTTTGTTTATGATATCTTCCGAATTGGTTAATGACTTCCGTGCGTGACTATTACAAATTAGTACTTAGGTACAAATTTTTAGCAGGTGTATGGGACAGATAAGTAGTACATAAACGTTTAAATATGTACTTACGTTACTGTTGGAAGTCAGAAGAACGTAGTTGGAAGTAGATTAGTATAATTGAGAACAAATATTTTGAACTTTCATTATTAAAATACAATAAGCGATATCGAGACAATGTATTTCCAACCATTCCTTCATTCATAGCATTTAGCGAGCTTTTAAAGCTTAGCACCTTTCTTATGACGTATATTGACGACGTCAAAACTATAGATATTCTTAAGGTATGTATTTCTTACTTGTGTTGTTAATGATACATAAATTAAAAATCTCTTACTGTTGCTGTTTGAATTAATTTTATTCCACAGCTGTAAATTTTTTGCTTTTTAGTTTGATTAGGTAATAGTTTAATTTTGGACGTTGATCCAACATTTTAAAATAAAACCTGCATCTAAAATCAAATGTCTCAATTTAAAAAAATATATATAATTACGCTTTTTGATTTTTATACAATTAAGAATCTAAATTTTGATCTTTGTACCGTTATTTTCTATGTTGGTTGTCCAAGTCTAATAAAGTCGTAGGTATACAGCATCAATCAAATTTTATGACCAGTTTATTATATCTTTGCCGTAAATAATTTTAATGAAATTTAACAAATTTTGACAATTGATCAAAACTCATTGACTGATTTACGTATTTATGTTTAAATTTATTTATACATACCTATCTACTTAAAATCATTTATTCTGACAGTTCTTTGGTGCCAGATCTTTGTCTTTTTGTGTTTAAACAAATAATTACGTTAAACATCATAACACTTCTCACAATAATATTATGTTGTGATGTGATGTGATTTATCCAAACACAGGAATACATTTTCCTAGGTCCCGGTCCCATCAATTACTATACGGAGACAATCTCCGTTTACAATTTATATTAGTCTCGCCTACTAAGGGCCGATTTCACCGTCTCTCATAGAAACTGAGTTTAATAAAACTTGGTTTTGATTAATGCAACTTCAACTGATCGCGTTTAATTCTGCGGTGAAATCGGCCCTAAGAAGCTTACATTTACTTTACACTCTTACAACACAAAATCCTAAATAGCAACACATTTACGGTATTATGAAAAAAAGAGTGTTTTGGTGTTAAAATCGGATGGTACCTATCTCTGTTTTGTCCTTACTACAGTATACAGTATCTAATTTAAACACGGACAGAATGATTTTTTTTTTAATTACACCGTTAATCTTTAGATGTATTTTTAGGACAATATGCATTTATACAATAAGAATCCTTCTATTTTCTTGGGGTATTTGCGTTGTCGGTCACTATTAATTGTATGCCAAAAGTTTATCTCTGAGATATAATGGGAATATCATGAAGAGAGCTCTGGTTGTATAATGCATGTTCTTATTAAGCTAACATCGATTAAATACGAATTACCTTATTCTAAAGATTAAAAATATAAATAGGGATATAAAATAAAAATTCGCATCATAAAAAATCCAGATATGTAAATAATATTCTTAGTGGAGGTTTATAAATTAAATGTAGATAAGCTCTCAAATAAAGAGCCATAAACAAATCCAACTGTATTTACTTTAGCCTTATATACCTATTGTTACATGACACAATAAGAAAATTTTACAGCAAAGTTTGATCTAATTATGCTAACTTCTATTTTAACCTAATGTAGGTAAGGCCCTGTACACAAAACTGCGATGCGACGTCGCATCGTGAAAATCTGCGAGCTCGCACGCCACATCCCAAGAACTTGTGGATTGATTTAACGCACACTCCTTCAGTTTCATTCTTCTTTAGTTTCCCCGCCATGCCGCACCAAATATCGTAGCAATTTACGTTCTAGTTTTCTGCGTTGCGAATTCGCCGTTACGTGTACGGGGTCTAATACCGCACCAAAAGAAGTGTACTGTATTATTTTAGCTGCAAAATAATGTAAATAACTCAGAGGAACTAAGTACAAAATTACTCAACAGGATAGGGAAAGTATACAACCATTGTATGGTTGTAAAGTAGTGAAAATAATGTAAAATTTTACGAAGCTGAACCATTTTGAACTTAAAAATTACCTAGAGTAGTAGTTAGACTAGCCATTACAAGAGATTCTACTTTTCACTCGTAGAAGGAAGATTTTATCTCCTAGGTATGTTAATAATAAGCGTAATAATAACTCATACTAAACAACCAACATAGAATGCTTATTCACTTATAACTGTTACAAGTGAGTTATAATATTGTTGGTTTCTTTAGTATATTTCGTTGCTAACGAAACCTTTCCCCATCCATAGAATATAACCTAGCCTAAGTTATATATGGCATCGTTCACGCAAATTTTTTTGTCAATCCCGTATTATCTACTGCCGTTCGTAGCTGACAACGAAGTGTTGCGTTTTAGATGAACTTCAACTAGTATTGAACTCCAAAGCGTTCCAGCATTTTCATTATCATGATCATCAGCCCCTTTATGTCCACCGCTGTGGCCCAGACCTTCCCAACCGATCAAAGATAATTGGGATAATGAGCCATTACCCACCACGCTGGCCCAGTGCGGCTTATTGGGTATTAACGGCTGCATCTGCAGCCGGGACGTGTGTTACGAAGCACATAGTAATAATCATTGGAGTAATATAAGTATTTTTGCTCGCCCATCCAAGACCGGCCTTAGCGAAATTTTGTTGAGCTTATGCACTGTGCCGCTGTTATGCACTAAATCAGTTGCTTAATGCAACATTACAAGTGAAACGTACTTTTTTGCTGTTGTTGCTTTGTTTTTAATTAAGCGCGGTCAGTTTACTTAGCTTTTACAGCAGGTATTACTTAGGAACCAACACTTTTTATAAGTAATAGACATGGAAGACATTTTGAATTTCGTGTGAAAGATGCCTCACATAAAAGTACTTCTTCTTCTTCGTTTTTATTTATGGCTTCTCGTAATAGGTACGAATTCTGCCAGTTAAAAGTACTTATTTTGTACTCGTCATTCCTACTTACAGTCGTCGGCAAATAGGTAGTGCTGACTATGTATTAAGATTTCCAAATATGTATGTAAAGTCTACTTTTGTTTCATATTAATATAATTTATTTATAATTTTTTGGTTAAAATGTGTTTTGAAAAGGTTAGGAAAATTGACGATATATAGTGTAGGTATCTGAAAGATATATTTCGATCTGTTATTGTTACTATTTAAGTTATATATTCTATTTTCCGCCATGAAAAACAATGATGGAGGATTGAAGGTATTAAAATGTCAAAGTTACACGCCTACTTGAGTGTCTACAGTGTAAGTTGTGAATTTTCGTGATCTTAGTTATATGTATGTAGTCTTTATGCTAACGCATTGAAATGTGATTGAAACGTGAACACTTTTAGATTTATGCTTACAATTTATTTTACCTTATAATAATTAACTCTTAAAATTATATGAATTCCGACACACGCTACTCCGAAAAATTCGATGGCCTTAATTATTCGTCAGATTACATGACAGTGCTATCTGACGAATAAGGGCCGATTTCACCGTCTCTCATAGAAACTGAGATAAAACTTGGTTTTGATTGATGCAAACTATGTAGCGGAACTCAGTTTACAGCATAAACCGAGTTCAACTTCAACTGATCGCGTTGAATTGTGCGGTGAAATCGGTCCTAAGTAATTATAAATTGATCAAGACTGAACTAAGATCACGAATATTCACAACTTACATTGCCAATTAGGGTCAAAATTAAAGTCTACTGTCGTAGTAGTGTTTTCGGAGTGTCATGTGTCAGAGTCCTCTTTTTCTCCGCTACATAAATTTTTACCTACATAGTACCTATAATCGTAACCACTTTCTATTGTTAGTGGGGTTTTCTTATACGTTTGGTGTAGGTATGTCAAATAATTATAATTCTGGTCTGGCAGTGCCTAAGCTTAATATTTAATATGTAAATAACATTTATAATATTTAAATATTAATTATTAAGCTTAGGCACTGGTAGACCGTAATTATAATTATTTGACATACCCCAAACGTAGAAGAAAACCACACTAACAATATAAAGTGGTTACGATTTATAAATTATATTACCTAGCACTTCCCAGACGGGCACTTGAAATTCGAACGGTAAACGTACTTTGCGCTAACACTCTTAGCTTTTTTAGTTTCATCTTAGTTTTTTTTTATTTTATGTTTTTTTTTCATTTTTTTTAATCTTACATTATGTAATCGAGGCTACTACTATAATATTACATCTAACCCGTTGAGTCCAGTGCCCCCATTTGGGTTTATTTCGTTTAATATTTTGTTATTCGCACCGGATTTATGCTTGCTTACCTATAGCTATTGTTATTTTTAGATTAATGCTAACTTAAATATAAACCTTAAATATTGTATCTTGATTATATCCAGACTATATACAACCTTTCTAAAAAGGTACTAAAGCGCTTTGATTCCATTCATATAATTATATTTTATATATGATATTTTTATGCATAAGTATACATATTATGGCAGTCATAATGATTCTTACCATATTGTTGTTCCCTTTTTCATATACCTCGAATACTATATTCAAGGCATTATGAAAAAAGCTCTATTTCAATTTAGAGTCCATGATATCCATGATATGAGCCCATGATATTCCAGGTTAGAACCTTGAACATAATGAGCCAAATTCTCTGGCTAACTTCTACTCTTATTATGTTCTATTTTTATATAGGAAATATTGACATAAGGTTTACATACATTTCTTTATTTATCCCCTATCTTAAATACTTATGTTGACACGTTTCTACTACGAATCAGGGTTTGCACAAGTAGAACAGAATGTAGCCTGATAATGAAATATGAATTACATTACATACATTAAATTACATTACATACAATACATTACATTACATACATTACATTACAAGTATCTTAATTATACAAGAACACATTTCAACAGGTAGTATATCAGGTAGATTTTTAAAAGGACTATCCCAAAAGGTCGTACATACTTACTACATATTTTTAAATTAATATATGTTTGGCTACTCGTTCAGAAAATGAAACAGACAATAATAATTCGGCACCCCTCTTTTTTAGTCATAAGGAAAAGAGGAGAGGAAGTGGCGCCCCACGCCTAGGTATGTTACCATAGTTTACCCCGCGCCACAACTGTGAGGTTCGACCGCTATATTTATACCCCTCCACCGGGCTTAAGATTTATTTCAATTACTTACTTTAAATATATTTGATAGTTATCATAATATGAGCAACGTAACATTGAACTACTTAGATAATAATATAAACACCATTGTCGCATTATCTATCTTTGAAGCTCGATGGCGAAAATAAGTGACTTAGCACCCTCGGCTTGCATAATCTTTTGGCTATAATCTTTCATCCTAGGGGAGGTCAACCTCCCCTAAATAAATCACTTCTGGCGAACACGCCAAAAGTGATTTATTTCATTTCTATCTAATAAATTGTTACACCCGGGAAATATGTTGTAACAAAACCATATATATAAAACTAATTGATAATAATTTCATAAGCTTATTGACGAATAGCCAAAAATATTATCAGGAAAACTTG
Organism: Cataclysta lemnata; assembly: GCA_963931975.1. NCBI lineage: Eukaryota > Metazoa > Arthropoda > Insecta > Lepidoptera > Crambidae > Cataclysta > Cataclysta lemnata. The sequence continues at coordinate 13,462,737 of OZ008338.1, forward strand.
GAGTTCTAGTTATGCGCCCTTATGAGTTGATTTCGTAGTAAAAGTCGTAGTAACTATACAAAAACTGTTCGCTTTTAATTATATATACAATACATTATATATTATTTAATTCTACCTATACAGGCTATTCTGGCCCATGATGCTCAATAGTCGCTACGGTGGTGATCTTCAAAACGTCACTGGTGCTAGTAGTTGGGAGGTCTTCGGTTACCGTTCCAAAAGACCTGCGACCTCTGAAACAAACCTTTCAATCAGCTCCATTTTCAACACCCAATGTATCACAAAAACAGAAAACAATAAAACACACAAACAGCGGTTTCAACAACAATATCACATAAGTAACTATATTATAGCACGGCAATAACAATTTTGTAACCAACACAATCGCAAGAAATATTGAGCTTATACTCGCTATGCAATTATAAACGCCTAAAATATAGCTCGCATGGAAAAAGCACTTAATATTAATTTATAAAAATAATGAATTTCAAACACCCAAAATTAATATTAAGGCAGACAAAGTGACATTATAGATTTTACCCATTGAAGTATACTAAAAAATACAAATCGTCAATCGCTACTGACGTAGCGTGGACTAACAAATAATTATACGGTGGCAAGCTCAAACGTATAAGTAGAAAAAGAAATTCAAGTTCGAATCGAGGTTTATGATTACAAAAGTATTATTCTTCTCATCAAAAACACCGAAAGCTGACATGCATAGTTACATCACGTCTTTTTCCCACAGGGGTAGGTAGACATCACTTATTTCCACTTGCTACATACATACCTACGTACATACCTACTTCTTTCGCATCATCTAATCTCATTCATTAATGTATTCATGCCCGTCGGTTTCGGGTACTCTTGACCTTTTTAACAGACTTTCAATTTGATTATGAATGATTTCGTTGGCCTTAGGTACCCTTCTCATTTCTCCAGTCACTTCCGCCTTTCTGTCATTCTCCTTTTATTCGTACTTTCTACGTGGCGAACCATGCGAGCACCTCTTTCTGAATTTTTGTTTCTTGTCAGTAGGTATATCTTCTTTCAAACAACACCTTTCTCTTTTATCATTGTTGTACAATCGATCACTCAGCCTCACAGTCATGCTCCTTATCGCTCTCATTTCTACTGCATTTATTTCACTTTTATGCTTCTTTTAACATACCTAGCTGTCACTTCCATAATGTCGGATCCTCATTCCGCTATTAATATCCATGCGAGCCTTTCACGCTCTGGCTGCTTACAAGCTTTCACCCGCTTCTCAAAGTCACAAACATTTATTGCACAAGAAATAATAAGTATAAGTACTTCAAAACAGCGATTTGATGAGTAAACAATATTTTTGTAGATTTTGGTCGTGTTAACAAGGTAAAACAGGCTTTTAATTGATAACTTATGCGCTTGAATCTTGTGATCATAAAATTGTAAATATAATTTATCCTGCCATCACAGGCCAAGAAGCGTTATCTCAACAAAAGTATCCTCCGAAAAATGCAATATATATATATGCAATATAGTAACTAGGTACCTATAACTACTAATCATTGCTTGTTGCTTAGAATTTTTAGATTGAATTGAGATACTGACACAACATTTTACTTACTTAGGTACTTTTTAAAAGAGTTAACCCACGTGGCATAATAGATCGATAATTAGAAAGTTAATTGACTAAACTATTCGGTAAAACAAGAAATAGAAAAGGAGACATTTTTGAGATAGGCACTTTTTGGCTTATGAGGACAGCATTGTTCTACAGTAGACTTAGCTTACGTGGCAACGACTGGCATCGATATGCGTGATACGGAATGGCGCTTTTTGCGCGATACCTCGCTTGCGTTGAATTGTTCATTATTTGTTTGGACTTCTTTATCCCTGTAACTGGAAAATAGTACAATCGATGAAATTTCTAAAGCGTTTCCGGCTTTCAGTTTTCTAGTCTTGTCTTGCTGTGTAGTCTTGCCTAAAGTGTAGCCCTTAATGAGCACAATCTACAGATATGAAATACACATTGAATTATTATATTAAAAGATTGTGTTAGTATTTCTTGTATATTTTTTGATTTTATCTAATTATGATAGAAAAATATTTTTTGCTCCTTCATTTTTGAAGCTTTGTCATTAATTAGTGGCGCTCGCGTAGGACACTGCGTTATACACTTTTATTGACTTGCGCCCGAATACAGAGACGCTACTCAAATTTTGAGCACTGCTTGTTAAGTTAAGTAGACATACCGCTCAGAATTTGTTCGGAAAAACGTTTGACAATACTTAAATGATAAGGAGGACTCAAACTTTGAGTAGCGTTTCTGTATTCGGGGTTTAGCCATCTTTGTAATAATTATCAAAGTATGTATGTGGGCGTGAGTATGTGTTTAGTGTGTGTTGTCAATACCAAACCAATACCTGATGAGAGGGAATGGCACCGCGTCAGGATCAGGTGTTCCATTACTCTTTAAAATGGCGCGGGTATGACGGATCAACTCTATTCCATGCAAGTAGTTTTCGTGTCGCCTCTTGATTACAGTTTGTACCTGAGATGATTAGCAAGCGTAAACAATATTTTATTTTATATTATACTGCGGAAGGCTTGTGTTGTCATTTCAATTATTTCACAGTTACTTATTTTGAATAATAGGTAGGTATAGCAGAATATTGTATTTTACATTACCTCGCCGTTGGTGAAACAATATAACAGGGCAATAAAGAATCCCTGGAATGAACGCAAGAAGTGACTGCTGTAACACCACACAGCGAATCTCAGTACGCTCCCGTCCAAAGGCGCTGAGGTCATGTCAAGCGCGTTGGTGATACCGAGCAGGGGTAGCAGGACCAATGCAGCTTTCAGGGCTTTCCTGTGTGTAAGAACTTAGCGTTACTAACCATTATACTAATCGTTACTAATCTATTTCAGTTTACGAACGGATGGTGTGTAGCTTATAACGTTAAATATTGGAAACAGTTTTCTTTGACACACGTTTCCAATGTTTAACGTTATTTCTTTGACGTTTCATGAGTGTATGTAATGATGCCTCATTATAATTATACTAGATAAATCACATTCGCGTCCGTCACTCTTTTAGTCATACCCGTCTCTTTTTGCTCTCTATAAGTAGGTATACTAACAAGAAAAAGTAATAATTATAGCGGGTCCTGAATTATTAAGAAATGTAACAAAAATGTGTATGCATAATGTCGGAGAAATTATTGTAAAAATATCCGACAAAACTTTTCTTTATTAATTTGTATTCCATACTATACATACATAATTTAGTATTAAGCTTATTGAGTTGACTGATCTAAAAATGAACTGGACTAAATCTAGAGTATGTAAATATAGACAAATAAAAATAGACTACAGCATAATCTAAACAATAAAATGAACAATCAAACTTACCTTACGCGCACAACTTCGTTTTGTTCGCTAGTTTGCAATTTCATAACTAGAACTCTAAGAATATTTAAGAGAAATATGAAGTTCACCTGAAATCATAAACAATAAATATTTAATGGCCCTTTGTTAAAGACAAGTAGAATAATGAATGTTATGCGAAATTTTATTTTAACAAATAAATTACCATAAGATTCATTTTAATAAACAAACCTAAGCTATATTTAGGTCAGCAATTGTTTTTTATGACGGCAGACTTGATTATTTAAATATTTTATATAATCAAATGGGCCGACATAAATTATAGATGCCTACAAAAACTTTAAATTGTTATAGTTTTTAAGAAGAAACATAACATTATGAAAATGAAGAACATTCACGGAGTCACGGACGGGACGTGAACGTAGCACTCACGGGATGTTTTGAACGAGGCAGTCACGTCTCCGTCCCGTCCACATCCCGTCCGAGGTATTATCTCGTTACGTGTGCAGAAACCTTTTAATATCAAAACGGGGCCACGTGTTGTCCAGATTCGTGTGTGAGTGGCTTGTGTAACCGGTTCTAGGGTTGTCGGAACTGAATTTTAATTTTCGAGGAATTATTTTATTTCTAAGTAAGTTTATGTTCGTAAGTTTAAGAATTTTTAATCCGTTCTCTTCTTCTCAATATCTGAACTCATCTTCATAAGTTTATAATTATAATCATAAGTTAATAATCATCTGCTACGTCCACGAGAGAAACGTGAAAAGTCTGACCTCTATCACCATACTACTGGTTTATTATGAACCAGTATATGAATGAACTAACTAACAGCGTCTTAAATTTTAATATAACTCTCTCCATGGTTACATAGCAGTAGCCATTGCGAAGTTATAACACCGTAATCAACCATATTTGTTATTGTTGCATTGATATTATTTTTATTCAATAATATTTACATGACTTAAACTTGATTAACCGGAATAAGGGATGGTTGACAATAAATTAATCAGTGATGTTGTACCTACTTGCTCCTTTATAACTTTGAAATATTATTTTTTAAATCTGACGAGTGATCTGTTTTAAATTATATGTACCCTTTTAAGTTTGAATTCAATCGTGTAGCCCAATCCAAATCGAATAATATAATGGGCATTTTATTCTAAGCTGCTGAGTATTTAACAGAGAAATGTACCTATACCTTAAAATATTTGCCTTACCTATAGATATTGTGGGAAAAATAAGTATCAGGGGCAAAATAATGTATTATTATGGCACTTCCCTGTGTGCTCTGTCATTAACACATATTTCTCATCCACGCACGTCTAATCCACACACGATATATTCATACGGAACAGTACACTGTTTAATATAACAATATTTCTAATTGTGTACCGTGAATTATAAAATAACAGTTACCTAATTGTAATACAAAACTTTGTTTACCATTTTACATCCACTGCAAAATACGCGGGACGAGAAATATTTTTTAAATAATTTAATAACAATATTACAACATTCTTTGTACTATTTTTTCTAACATTTATATAATATTCAAATTTAAGTCAAAATAGTAATTTAATAAACTTCGAAGTATATCATAAAAAATTGTAAAAGAATAATCAATAGTCGCAATTGACCAAATTTAAAAGAATATTACATTTATATTACACAAATAAAAATGTTTAAATCTTCTTCTTCACACAATTATATAACAACATGTTTTCTTCTTCCACTCCTTTCTATCCTTCACAAATTTCTCATCCACCCCTCTCGCTATCATATCCTCCTTTACACAATCCATTCATCTTTTCTTTGGCCTGCCTCTCTTTCTACGTCCTTCCACATTCATACCTAACATTCTTCTGCCAACATAGCTTTCATCTGTTCGCATAACAGGACCAAACCATCCAAGTCTATCACTTCGCAGTCTCTCAGTCACTGGCGCTACATTCAAACTTCCCCTGATATAATCATTCCTTATATTGTCTGTTGTCTAAAAATGTATAAATATACTTATGAAAATGATGAATATGAATAAAATTACTCACGATAATAACAGCCAGACGGGGCCCTTGTACTATCCAATATATAGGGTGGAAGTTGTACCCGTACCAGCATCTGAAAATCAGTTGAATTAGTGTTTTACGCTAACATGCAGCTTATAAGAACCGTGTTATTACAATTATAATTAATTGATAATATTTACAATTATTTGTGTTTGTATATTGATTGCAAATAAATGAATATGATATATATCATATTTTTTATTTTCAGAAAAAAAGGTGTTGATAAGGCGAAGTCGTTAATAATTAACAAGGCAGCTTTTTGTTTTGGTGAATAACTATTTGATGAAGTAAAGTATATTTAGTTCATTTTCATTGGTCAATAGTTCATTTTCATTTTTATGTTAATAGACAACATTTCAAAAATTATAACCCCCCATAAAAATACCTTTTCTTTATTTTCCAATTCTGACTTCGTGAATATTTTTTTTTTACATTTTTATTACTTAATTACAGAGAAAAGAAAATGTAATGTCATTAATCAAATCCATTGTCATTAATTGTCATCGTCGAAAATAACATTTACTGCCGCACTCAGAGACGTCAAATAACGATAATGAGTACTTAATGTCAAAAAATGACAATTCAAAACTAGTCGCTATTCTTGCCAGGTTTACGGTCTAGATTTAATTGATTTTTTTTGACATTAGGTACTCATTAAAGTTATTTGACGTCTCTGAGTGCGGCAGTATGAGTAACAATAAATTTAAAATCCTTCCGAGACTTTAATTTTAATTAATTTAAAACGTTTTTTATTTGAAAATTAATTTCAAACATTTCTAAAATATGTTTTTATTTTTGCCAACGGAAAAGCCAGATTGTCATTTCGCTATTTTTTTGTGGCCGTGACGTCATTTGGCGCTTACGTCTGTTTAGAATTTTAATCATGATTTTTTTTAGGAAAACGACGGAATTCATAAAAAAAATATGGGTATCTACATTTTCTTCTTATTAAGTTTTGTTTTTTTTCAGTCATCAATATCAATTAGAAGTAAAATATCGAAATAATAAAATGTTAATTTCAAGATCTATGGTCTTTAGATCTATGGTCTCCATAAAATTTTTGGTTTGTATAGTAATATACAATCAAAATAACAAAAAAAAATTATTTCATAAAATCCGTTATCTCCAAATCTATTAAGATTTAAAAGAAAATTAAATACCATTTCTATTTTATCTAAAATTAAGATCACGGTTTCTAAGAGAGTTTTTCTGTATCTCTTATAGTTTAGAATTTCCCCATACTGACCCGAAATAAAAACTCACCGTGTATACTCGTGGGTAATGGTTTGGATATCCACTCCCGCATACAGAAATGCTACTCAATTTTGAGCACCGCTTAAAAAGTTAAGTGGACAATGTCTGTCAGAATTTGTATGTAAAAACGTCAATTTTGGTAATACAACATGTTAAGCCTATATGGCCGCGTGGTGACGGCAGAGTAGAATACAATTGTCACCACCCCAAACCTCTCCCGTGGGTGTCGTAGAAGGCGACTAAAGATAAATCAGTGATGAGGAATGGGCAGCAGCATTCCTCTTATACCTACCACCTAGCAAAGTACTGCGACTTTTGTGTCCGATAAATGGCAATAGGCTCGCCATCTATTACATGGGACCTAGCCTAATTGGCGAAGCGTGGGTGCTAGTTCACCTCTGCCTACCCCTTCGGGGATATTGGCGTGAATTATGTATGTATGTATGTAACATGTTAAGCAGGTCTCAAAATTTGAGTAGCGTTTTTGTATTCAGGGGATAGTGTCATGCGCATTTCGTCGTGTTTGCTTTAAAAGTGATTGTGGTTGAACACCCCACTCAGGTCATCACCGATTAACTGGTTATAGTTAAGATTATTTACTATTATAAGTATAAACCGAAATCACTCTTGAGAATTTTTAATACGGGTCAGTGTGACGTCATAGGCACGACATTGCTAAATGCCGTTAGTGCTGTTGATATGTTAAAGCAGCTAGTTGTGACTATTGCATTCACTAAGTGATTGTTATCGTTAAATGTCGTGCCTTCGAATCCACATTTACAATAACACAGAATCAATAAGCCAGACATGACCTCAGCATATATTAATAATTAGGGAATGAAATGCGCAAGAGGTGAAAAATCTTTGCATTCGAGTGCAAGACGTAACTTTTCATCTACCTCAGCGAAGAAATGGCGAAATGCAAAAAAAATTGCAATCACTTCTTAATAGTTTAAGTCATTTCTGTTTTCTTTCACCCAGACACTTCCACACCAATCCACCCAGACACACCCGCAACACTAACCCATCAATCCAGACACACCCACAACATCCACCCAGACACACCCACAACATCCAACATCCACCCAGACACTCACAATATACACCCAGACACAGAAATACCCATCAACCAATCCACCCAAACACATCCACAACATCCACCCAGAAACAGCCAAAACATCTACCCAAACACACTCACCACCCACACACACACCCAGACACACCCAAAATATCCACCCATCCACCCAGACACACCCACAACACCCACCCATCCATCCATCGTATTACCGTGCCCAAGGTTTTAACAGTATGACGTGAAGAGAAAATGGCGCTCGCAAAGCAAATTACAAAAAAGTAGGTACACCAAGAAGGTTCCGAGTCTGAGTTTTTAACAAATTAAAAAAGGTTGCATGATAAATTTTGCACCATGGAGGTAGAAGTGAATAGGTTTAATTGTGTTTTGAATTCACAAACTTAGTGCACACGATGTTCTAAATTCAATTATAACCTCTAGCGGATAAAAACGGCTTCTTACCCTCAGAATCCTCAGATATCGAAAAGCAAAAATACTCTTTCTGAGATGGGGGGATGAAATAGTTATATGTGAGTGCAAAGTTGCTTTTTAACCGCGTGCTCAATTTTAATGATCGAGCTAGCGAAGAATTCTAAAATGAGAATCCTGAGCGTTAGCGAGGGAATCAAAAGAGCACAAGGTGAAAAATCTTTGCACTCGAGTACAACACGTAACTTTTCATCCCCCCTCAGCGAGGAAATGGCATAATGCAAAAAAAATACAATCACATTATTAAAAGTTTCAGACAATTCTATTTACACCCTGACACTTCCACACCCATCCTACCAAACACACACATCCAACATCCACCCAGACACATGCACAACATTCACCCAGACGCCCCCACAACATCCACCCAGACGCGCACGTGCAAAGCAAATTAATAAAAAAGTACACCAAGAAGGTTCCAAATTTAAATTTAAACAAATTTAAAAGTTTGCTTAATAAATTCGAAACCATAGAGGTCCAATAGGTTTAATGATGTTTTACAAAGTTGGATTGTAAAACATCATTAAACCTAATGTTGGATTTTGTGCAGTGAAAGTGCTGTTGTTTTGATGCACAAGCATCTGGGATGGTGTGAAATTATGCAGAATCATTGAAAATAAGTCTTGTGATGTATTTGATGTTGAGTGAAAGTGGTTTTCACCACCTCATCAGTTGCCATCATGAACTCTGGTAGCATTCAATCGCGCCAAGCACATGAAGTGCTGAGTGAGAGAGAGTGAGATGCGATAAAATGTGTGACATGGCTGTATGGCCTTTGCCTTCCCTAAAAAAACAGAGGGAATTAAAAACAAATTTAAAAAATTATGTTTTGTATTCACAAACATAATGCACTTGCACACGATGTTCTAAATTCAAATTTACTTTATCCTCTAGAGGATAAAAACGGTTTTTATCTGTTTGTTGTGTTTTTTATTATCACAGCTTTAATAAACCAAACTAATTTTAGTAAAATGAAAAAGAGGTCATCATTTTTCTTCTCATGGTATAATGTTGCGGTAAACTTGAAAACTGAATATTGAGAATTTGGTACGGCTGTGCTTTTGAGCATTTATATTGTACTACATTGCAGTACTAGTTTCATAATTATATTCATTTGAACTACATTATTCCAATTCATTTTAAATACTGTCTAATCAAAGCAATTTTTAGTGGCTTATCTTAGTATTGCTTTTTGCAGCACCCTTTCATATCGCTGTGATGTAAAAACGCTAATCCGTTTTATTGGAACCAATATCTTTGGGAAAACCAATTCGTTCTGAACAGATAACGTTGTCGAAAGGTAGCTTAAGGCATAAGGAATATATTTCATTTGTGTCAGTAAACAAAATAGAGACAGCGTCATGGTTTTATTAGACAACTTAGAAACGTTTTGTAGTAACATCGATATTAAACTCATTTCAAACGAATCTCCATGATTAAAATTTATCATTCATAGCATCCGATAAAGTTTAAACTGTGAATTATTTTTTACAATGTTTGGTGGTTAATACGTTTAGGTCAGGCGCATACCTGACTAAGCGCATCGGAGTACTGCAAAAGCCGTCAAATAATTATAAACTTTTAATGACAAAATGATTTATAAGTGCAAAATCAAAGCGGATGTATGCAAAACTTATTATAACATTCAATGACAATAATAATAATAAATAAATATCACTTAATGACCCCGGCACATTTTTGAAACACGACGCGACTCCACGTGTAGTCGCCGAACAACCGGCGTCGCGTCGGATGTCCATTGTGTGTTTCTGGTCATAGAAAACCAATACATTGATTCAAGTCAACACGTGTCGCGTTACATCGGGTCGCGTCGTGTTTCAAAAATGTGTTTCTAGGTCAACCATAGAAAATTCGATAATCTGTTGTGTTGTAAATTAGAACGTTGCGTTATTATGACTTGCCGTAATTCTTACCTTTTCACGTGTCCAGTTCCATAATGAAAACCAGTGATACCAGCCCATATGGCGGTGATGATAAGAGGTATTCCCCATCCGATAATAAAGTACATAGAGTACGAAATCTTCCTTTTAAACACGCCAGCTGTTATCAAGTTAGTAAGGTACATTCCTTCGATGAACATCCACATAAACATAACCGTTATGCAATATTCCAACAGTACATAAGACACTTCACATAGGTATGGCTGAAAAGGGAAGTAGCCTTTAAAATAAAATCTGCTAATTGTTGATAATAAGTCACACGATTGCCAATTAATAAGCAAATTAAATTTCGATTGCAACTTCTAGAAGTTTGTGATATTCTTCACAGTGGTATTATAGTTTTAATATTTTTTGGTAGTAACTATGTTATCTATGCTTATAGATAAAACTGTAAGAATTGTATAATTTGTAAAATTATTTATTAATTGTAGATTCACAAAAAGTATTATTGATGTTAAATGATAGCAAAAAGGCGTTTTTCAATCAAATATGTCGCCTGACCCTCTCGTGCCCACAGACTTGAAACTTTTCCCAATATCTCGGATATAGACTGTGCAGTTTCTTTCTTATTCAGTTATAAGTGCTCTTTGGACTTGCACGACTTCTATTCGAGGCATAAGTTTTAAGGATTCAATGATATAGATACGAAGTTCAATTCAATACTATTGAAATTACGTAGCCCATGTCTAATGGCCCATTCCTTCTATACTCATCGATGCATGGCGATGGCATGGGTTAGTTATTTATAGTAGTATTTTAATCCATTTGGACTTCAACTTAAACTTGTATATAGAATAGTCTTTTTTCTAGTTTAAACTTTATAATCCTTTCAAGACTTAAATTGTTTTCCGAAACATGGAGGAACTCGATATTATATATCTCAAGTTCATGGAGTATCCATATAGATGAAGAATATAGGGAGAGTGAGCCATAACTCACCCCGCTGGCCGAGAGCAGATAATGTATAACGACTGCAGATGCAGACGGGACCAATGACTCAACGTGCATTCCGAAACATGCGCGAACTCAAATTGGTATATTTTGGTAATCCATTGAATTGCCGCCCTTAGAAAAGATTGATTAGTTTACGCAATCGCAGGTAGAGAGCACAGCTACTGCGCCATTAAAGCCATATTCTTATTTAGGTATATTATCACCTACCATATTAGATATTCCGTATAATCCCGATTGGCCAGTAATTATTTCATCAGTCAGCTTGTTCCTGATGAGCTCTTGGTCCAAGTAAACTATTAATCGTATTATAACTTGCAATACCATGGCCGTGAACAGACTAGCATGGATTCGAGTCCTGTCGTTCTTAAGTGTCCTGAAAAGTGTGCTGTAATGATTCGATAGTAATTTGTAATGTTTGTCAAGTTAAATCTTAACATCTAAGTAGCTATTTACAGTATTTTTAAAGTCTAACAAGAAAGTTAACACTTTTTCTTTTATTAACAGCGATTAGTTATGACAATTATTCACTGGGTATTAAAATGCAGTATTTAAAAGTTGTTGTTATTACTGAATTAGTTTGCCTTGTTTACCAATGTGAAATTTTGTTAAATTAGCAAATTCTACTCCAAGCTAATAGATACAAAAAATAAACTTACCTGTACCGTCGGAAGATACACAGGGATATCAGGAGTGCAATCAAGGATACGGTGAATCCTACGATCTCCAAATATCGCGTGTTTCGTGCGATGCTAAATTTCGTCTGTAACAAGCAATAAAAGATTAACATTTTTTGTCTGTGTACTTAAACACTTTTTTCTGATTGACTTCTTGTACATTGAGGAAAATCATATGACTATTAAGCATGACAATCCCTTTCACGTATCATGGCTAATTAGCACAATGATTTGGAAAACAAATTTAAACCGTAACCTAACAAATAAAAATTATAATCAACAATGTTAAAATTCGAACACAAATCGGATGCGTATTAAATGAAGTCTAACTAAAACAAAGTCGATAAATACATTTTATTGAATTTTACCGCCTCAAATGAATCACACGATTGAATCAGTCAATCTGTACTTATACTCACAAAAAAAAAATACCACAAAAGTTTTGAAAACATCCGCTTGAAACATATAAATTCAGTATATTGTATCATTTAAATAAATAACACATCAGTTTATTTACCTGAGCAAATTCGTCTTCAGACACCTTCTCGAATAGGTTCCTGACTTCTTCTGGGAAGCAGGGAGTATAATTTGTCCAACCAGCCGAGGTCGTTTCGTTTAAGCGTCGATCAAGCCAACGGCCGGCCTCACCGCAAATTCGGAAAGCTTTTTCTGTATAATAAAGTAAAAAGATTAACATCCGGTCAAGTTCAAAACTTTAGACCACACTATGGCAAATCTGGCGCATATTTTTCTCTTGTAGCGCGAAACTAAATAATCTGTGTATATGACGAAAATATGACATAAATTATGGTAAATATGAATGAATGAATATCCAAACATGCTATTTTAAAAATAAGATATTATTATTAGGATAAAATAATAAAAGAAGTGGCAGATAATCATGTCGTATTACAACGTCTACGTGTTCCCTTTGTGTCATGATATTTTGCCTAGAATTCCTTTTTCTACGTTAGACAGGAAAGCTCTTGCCGATCATCTCACCTGGTGGTAAGTGACGATGACCTGACCATTAAGTGGCATTTTTCGCCCGCTATGTGTACGGAAAATCCCACTTGCTGGGTTGCATAAAATTATTAACTTACCTCGGGCGATAAAAAAGAAAGCCTCAGCAGCGAACGTCAAGTACTTGCGATGTGAGGCATTCTTTGTTTTATCGCCCTTGGTATATAATCTAGTCTTATGCAATATTTATAATAATTCGCACCATACATACCAGTGGCGTGGCGTGAAAAAAATTTTTAGGCAAGCTACAATTAAATGAAGCCTCTTATGGTTTAAACATAAACTTTTAACACCGCCTGCTAGGATACAACTGTTCAACGCCATCTAGTGGCGAAGCGGAGAACTACGTTGTGCCGATTTTGCGTGCTTTGTGCTTTGTTTTATACAGCCAGAAAAAGAGATCATTATACAACCAAAAGCCGTGTTTAAAAGAGAAGGACGATTCAACCCGGTCCGGAGCGGCTTGTCGACCGCGAATATTGAGTGCAGTTCACAAAAGAAATTCCGCTTTTATGGCTATTGTAATAAGATCTAAAATATTTACTTTTGACGGAACTTGTTTTCGTGGGAGTTTATTACTAATGTGTGCGTGTGGTAGTGTATCGATGCTTAAGCGCGTAGGCTGCCGAAATGCCGGCTTGTAGGCAATCTTTAGGTACTATTTCTCGTTGCGTGCGCCTGACAAGACTACGCTTATCTGTGTGCGTGCTGTAGTAGGCGTTCATAACTCGATATTTAGCGAGTTAGTTGAAGGAATCTAGAGAGCGGGAGCGAATTGTATGTACCTGTGTTGCATATTGTTTCGCGCGCGTTTAATACTGTTATGATAAGATTTTATTGACGGATTTTTTTTATTTATTTATAAAATGGTATTGTACTTACATTATGGTAATGATTTTTTTATACTCGCTCGTTTGGTACGGCTGTTGGGAATCGGGTTATATGGACGCTCCGCCACTGATACATACTCACAAGTATATACGCTCGGACACATTCTAAAAAGACAGCTCAAATACACGCACACACACACACATGAATACACCGTTAAATATTACCCATCCTGTATTATGTAAGCCGATTTCAGTTGCTTTCGTCTACCCGTCACTCTCGCACTTAGGGTAAGAGAGACGGGTAGACCAAATCAAGTGAAATCGGCTTACATAATACGGGGGCAGGTAACTTGTTTCTTTGTATTTCTTAAAAAATAATATACTCACGAGCTGGATCGCTGAGGCGGGCTACGGGACAATTTTGATACACAGTTTCGCCAGCAGGTGTCGGTTGCCAACACAGGAACGAGTCAAAGAATGGCGGACAATACTGCTTATCTGTAACAAAACAGCATTTGTAAAGATTATTATCATCGTCAGCCCTTACAACATACAGAAATAATTAACACTCTGAATACTATCCATGCTTACATAGTCATATTTATATACTATAATTTTATTTAAAATAAAACTGTTAAAAAACACACACACCCGCCCAGAAACACTCACAACACGCACCCATCAACCCTGACATAGCCACAACATCCACCAAGACACTCCCACAACTTCCATCCAGACACACCCATAACATCCACTAAGACACACCCACAACCACAACACCCACCCATCCACCCAGACACACCTACAGCACGGCAAGTAGAATTTATCGTTGTGGTGTTTATGTCTTGGTGAATGTGTATTCACCCAGACTCATTCAGTATTCAGGGTGTAAGTTATTTCTGTTATAAATCCCCACTGAGGAAATGACCTTTACTATTGATGTAAGAATATAGGGAAAATCGTTTAAAACATTCAAGACGCAAAGTTACTATTTTTTAAGAGGATACTTAAAAAAACAAAAGGTAGGCTTCTCATATAATTTATAATATCAATAATTTTGTATAAAGACACTACACTTTAACACTTAGGTTATAACAATAGAAGGTCATATACCAAGGGTGATAAAACAAAGAATGTATCAGATCGCAAGTATTTGATAATTAGGCAATCAGAGGCTTTCTTTTCTATCGCCCGAGGTAAGATCATATAGTTATGTCACCTGAACAGGAAGGTCGATTTCCCGTACGCGTACTGGGCGGAAAAGTCCACTTTATGGCCAGGGTGATATAAAATATTTAGGGCCTGTTTCTCAATCGACAAGTAAGTTCTAAGTTGCTTACTTCGCAGATCATTTGACAGTTGTAATATGAAATACCTGTCAATTGAACTGCAAAGTAAGCTACTTCGAACTTACTTGTCGATTGTGAAACAGGCCCTTAATAAAATTTGGTGGTATGATAATTATTGTAAATGAAGTACAAAGACATAAATTATAGACATAACAGTACATAAATCATCGTCTTTTAATACTAAGTCATGCCTTAGGGCCGGTTTTTTGATCCATAGTTAACTCAACCAATTGTTAAAAACTGTTACTAATTGCTAAATATAAGTCTGATACGTAACCATTAGTAACAATTTTAGTTACTTATCTTTAAATATCAATCTGATATCGTTACTAATTGTTAAATATCAGTGATATTTAAAGATAAGTAACTATAAGGAAATTTTTAACAATTGGTTAACAGTTAACTATGCGTCAAAAAACCGGCCCTTACAGGTCTAACTTTGAGGGATTACTTTGTCTTGCAACTGAAAAGTATACTTATGTATCTAAAGCTTAGGGAAGCCGTCTTCAAAGAGGATGTTTTAAGTTTTTTAATGTCATGATTTCGTATCTAGGCTTGTAAGCAAGGAACTATTCCTTGTATTGGGGGATCGCCACATCCGCCGGGTCTGTTCTGGCAGTCCACAATTAGTGAGGTGCCGTTTGGTATCTTTTTCGTTAAAACTTTTCACGGCGCACAATGCCGACAAGTACGCCGACCATATAATTTCACATGTTCAGATTATACCATTAAGAGCAAAGAAATGAAGATTGTGGTTAGAAAAAGTTAAAAAAATTATAGTCTATAATTGATTCCCGGATCTCTTGATGCGGGTATCCAACAACCGTCCTCCGCAATCCACGCAGATGCGTATACCACTCGGCCAACCAACACTTTAGTTAACGTGCCGAAATTTCTCTAACCCTTACACTTAACGTTGTATATTTCTTATGAACATTCTCAACACACAATTAACAGAGTAGGTACCATGTATTCATATGCTTACCCCTTTGGGGATGTAGCGTGATTTATGAATGTATGTTCACATAGGGAGGCGAGATAACGGATTTTAACTGTTACGTTGGGTAGAAGACGACTTTACCGTGGACAGAGTGAACAGTCAGCTTATATTATTGTTACTACTATTTACTCTACTAGGAGATGTTACTGATTCACATCTGGAAGTATTTTGGGTAAGTAAAAATAGTTTTATTACATTGGTCACGGCCAACCACGGCTCAACGAGAAACTTCGTGTTTTCCTAAAATATTTCACGATCTTATAAATACTTAAGCCACTAAATAAGCACCTGTGTTTATTGAATAGTATTCCGGTGTCGGTCATGGTCGCTCGTCTATCGTCTAAGAGTGTAAGACTCAACTGCGACATACACTATTGCGAAAGACTGAACTGCGACAGGACTGAACTGCGGCAGTATGGAACTGCGACAGGACTGAACTGCGACAGTACGGAACTGCGGCAGGACTGGACTGCGACAGGACTGAGCTGCGAAAGATGGAACAGTCACTAAACTTCGAAAAACACTAATAACTGCGACACAATAAATGCGAAAGTAACTCTGTATCTGTTTGTCTGTTACGATTTCACATCTAAACAAATAAAACGCGTTTGATGAAATTTGGAATAGAGATAGATTAAATCTTGGAGGACATCTTCTATGCCAGTCATCTGTCATTAATAAAGAAACGGTATATTTTTATTTATACAAAAAAAAAGAAATCACTTCAACAAAGTGAAGCTAGATTTTAGCAAAACTAAATTAACCTAACTAATAAACTAACTATAACACTTGTGTTATAGTGAAGTGATTTCTTTTTTTTTGTATGAATACAAATATACCGTTTCTTTATTAATGATAGATGACTGGCATAGAAGATTTTTCATCAGTTTAATTTATCGCATCTTTTTAAAATCAAAAGTATTTATTTGTATTTAATGGGTTTTTATTAAACTATATTTCCCGTTGCAAAACCCTTGCCCAGTAATGGTATCGAAAGTGACCTATGTCCTCCAAGATTTAATCTATCTCTATTTCAAATTTCATCAAAAGCGTTTTATTTGTTTAGATGTCAAATCGTAACAGACAAACAGATACAGAGTTACTTTCGAATTTATTGTGTCGCAGTTTCAATAGTGTTTTTCGAATTTTAGTGACTGTTCCATCTTTCGCAGCTCAGTCCTGTTGCAGTCCAGTCCTGTCGCAGTTCCGTACTGTCGCAGTTCAGTCCTGTCGCAGTTCCATACTGCCGCAGTTCAGTCCTGTCGCAGTTCTATCTGTCGCAGTTCAGTCTTTCGAAATAGTGTATGTCGCAGTTGAGTCTTACACTCATCGTCTAAAATTTTCACTTGTCTCATCCAGTAGTCTGAGCGGTAGAGAATAAATGTAGTGCCAGTTTTTCGTCGTGCAATGATTTGGAGAAATTTTTAAATTATCTGTAGAGGTTCATTACCCATAAGGTACGGTTTAATGTTGATTTTGTGCCGAAAATTGTGTTAACTACAACACACTACCTATTGTTTTGTTATCGTTACTATAAAACCCTTAACCGATATTAAAGTTTAATTGATTGAGTGTAAACATGTCACAAAAAAAGAAAACTAGAGAAAAGTACGTAGGACTTTTTCCATTTGAGTAGCAAACGTAAAATCATTAAACAATGCAGCAATACTATCATATTGGTTCACTCACAATCATGCGAATAATAATACCAAGCGCTGAGTAATGATGCATTGTTAAAATGTAAATAAAAATGTATATCTACATACAATAACGAGACAGACGAAGGGTAAAATCCATTATTATCATTTCACTAGTAACCGAGAGTAAAAATAAAGAGAGAGATTTTCAAATATCAGGGCGCAATATTCACTTTCAATGAATTTTTTACAGTGAATATCACAATACCTCGTTAGTTTCATTAATCAAATTTTTGTGTTGCCTGTTAGTGCACTATATGAATGAATACTCTTTTCAATTTGCGAGATAAATGAAATGCCTTAATCTGAATATAATGCTACCGATTCTCACCTATTTTCTTTATTATTAGATAACTTAATAAATGAATTTTAACATGCTGTTTTTAGATTGTATCATCAATGTGAATCCTATGATATGTACTTTGAATTTGATGTTTTGAATTTGAATTTGAATCTATAGCAATGTTTACTTAACCACTATTGTGTGTACCTATACGCTAACTGGCATGCCTGTATGTATCGGCCACGCAAGTAGATAGCACAACATTTGATTTACTGGCATGGAACGGGGCACTAAATGTAAAAAATCTGTATTTCAGTTAGTGAGCCCTTACGTTCTCTGGTTATAGAACGTCTTGCTACAGATCTTGTACTTTAGATTCTCAAGCAATCTTGAAGTGTTTATTCGAAGCATATAATGAAATCAGCTTGTAACGTCATAAAAAGCTGAAATTTGAAATTTCCCCAAGTTCTAGCATAACACAAGTTGAGAAAATTAATTGTACAGTTTGGGTTATCTGATACATCGCAACTGTTCAATGCACATTACATCCCTAACTTTAAAGAACTTCTCAACTGTCTCGCAATAGTGATGCTCGTAACTACTCGTACTGTAAGCTTATCTTGCTTCTGATATTACAAAAGCATTCTAAATTAATCTACAACAAAAATCTTATTACAAAGGAATGAATTAATATACAATGGAAGGAAAAAGGAAAAAGAGTATCCCAGACAAAACAAGTTGATGAGTGTGAACATACCTTTGCCTAGGTTTGTAAAAAAATGTTGGTGCAATTTGATAAATAATATTGACTACTATAGGCCACACCTGGCCACAGGAAGGAGAACAAAGTAAGAAAGGAGGAGAAAGAGGGTAGATAAAGAGAGAGAAAAGAGAAAGGTAAGTTTTAAAGGAAGATAATTTCCAGGAAGAAAACTGCGAGGGTGTCCTGGAGGAAGGAAACTTACGTGTGTGACACATTAGTAAGTTTCCTTATGACCTGCAAGTTCCTTAAGACCCCAGCATCCATTTCCCACAATGTATACAATGCCTGTTTTAGTATGTCTACGAATAGGTGGATAACTAGAGACGCTAAGAAATACTCTAACTCTAGCGGTAATTATAATATTTGAAAAAACGTTTTATAATATTCTAGCACCTGGAGAACAATTGAGAGGAGTAGTAGCCGTCAAAAACAGCGAATGCAAAGTTATCACGTTCAGACATATTCCTCCTTTCGCTGTTAATTAGGTTCGTATTATTTAAACTGTTGTCGTAACAAGACCAAGACTGTGACGAGTTGTGCCTGAAGGAGATTGAGCGTTCAAAGAGAATTAATATCTGAAGCTTCTCGGTTACAAGCCGTCGGCAATCTGTGGACATTGAGGGCATTTAAGCGTCTGGCTGCATATTTAGTACCGTTTAATACCCTAACGTTGGATAGCCTAGCCTAGTGTTTTGTATATTGTCACAGTGTCTTTGTGCATGATACAATTGTTTTTGTAACTAAGCACATATTTACAAATTGGGTATAAAACATTCATTAACTTAGGATGTGATAAGATTACAGCCACCTATTTTATGTTCATGTTTTAAGTTAGTAAAATTTGAAAGTTTTGTATAGGGTAAGTAAGCAAGTAGGTACGGCGATGAACTGTCCCCAGTACACAATGTGGGCAATTCGTAAGATGTTTATATTATTTTGCATATTAATACTAACGCATTGGGATTTGTTTTCCAATTTACTGGTAATAATACTATTACGATTAGAAATGAGGTTAAGTAGGAAGAAGTAATCAGTCGAGAAAATAAAGCTTCTAACAACGCGTCCCTCCCGGGGAAAACTTTAAAAGATAACAAGTCTATGAGTTTTATTCCCGAGAAAACTCAACAATCTGTCTTCGAGTCGATGCTGTCATCTATCACTAACATTTACGGTTCACGCTTAAAAAAGTACGTTTCGAATGGGTGGTAAAAGAATTCTAAACCTACTGGGAATACGATGTTACCTTTACATAAGTCATTTACTTCGCCGATTTAAAGGGAAACTTGTCAATAAAAATTGATAAAATTATTGTCCATCTTATACATAAAGAATTAAATATATTTTTTCACAAGAAGCGCGAGCTATCTAACGCGCCTCGGATCTCGGCATACGCTCGGCATGGGTGTCTGGGGTCTGGTGGATGTTGTGGCTGTGCCAGGGTGAATTAGTGGGTGTTGTTGGAAATTTTGTATATTAGATCAAGATTGAGAGGGGCAATAATACTATTAAAGTGCTCTTTGAAATTTTATTATACCAATAGATAATTGAAGATTTAATCTTCAATTAGAACTAGAGAACGATTCTAAAAACTCCACACGCATATCTTGCTCTTCAGCATCTGTAGAAGAAAAAGAAAATAACGTGGTAATCATTTTATAGCGTTCTTCTAGCATCTCTATAAATCAATCTTGCTCTATAAACTCATTTTCAATTTTGTTTTACAAGTTCACAACATTAACGCCACTCTTCTACATCAAGAATGTAAAATTTTTATTTTTAATTAACTCTAAATCATAACTTTCCAAGTTGATATTTTCTTTCCAAAAATAGGAGAGCCTATTTTTACCAGGCGTAGAAAATATACCATAATTCGATACGCTTTCGCCTATGATTCACCGTATAGTCTTATTGGAAACCCCTACAAAGACGTTCTAATATTAATATTTGTGACAAAGAGTAAAAATATTGGTAAAAGTATCAATATGGTATGTATCAACTACGGCGCGCTTTAAAATTGACGATTATGATTGATTTATATCCCCTTCATGTATTTTACGATACACACTGACTACAATATTTCTCGCTTGAGATCGAAGTGGCGTTTTCGATATTTTCACAATAACAAATTATATTTTGAGAAAATACACAAAAATCTTTAAGCACTTCACAAACCTTGTCATTTGATTTACAGACGCCAGTTGACGTTGCCGTATCAAAATCCTAATAAAAAAAAAACAAATAATGCCATGAGATTCTGGTAGACTTTTTTTATAATTGTAATATTTTTTTGCATTTAGCCATTTCCTCGCTGAGGTGGGATGAAAAGTTACGTGTTGCACTTGAGTGCAAAGATTTTTCATCTCGTGCTCTTTTGATTCCCTCGCTAACGCTCAGGATTCTAATTTATGAAACACTCGCTTCGTCCGTGATTCGATTTTAGAATCCCTCGCTTGCTCAAAATTGAGCACGCGGTTTAAAAGCAACTTTGCACTCTTGTTTATCAAATAACTATGTAGCCTAAAGTATGCACCTTTAGCGCATGGTTTATGGAAACTAGAAGATTGTGACTGTATGAAATAGGTTTTTATGTTCATAACACAAAAATTTTTCCCTACTGGGATTCGAATTGGAGATCTTTTGACTCGGAAGACGATAGCTTCCGATTGCGCAAACTAAGCAGTTCGCTAAGGCCGGTCATTGGATGGGGGCCAATAATATCTTATCTCGAGTTTCTCCGTGCTTTGGAAGCTACGTTAAGCCGTTGGTCCTTTGGCTGCAACCAATCCGCACTGGGCCAGCGTGGCGGGTTATGGCCCATTCTCTCTATATTCTTCTATCTATAGGGAAGGCCTATGTCCCAGCATTAGGTCTATGAAATATTTTGAGAGAATAATTTTCCAATTCAACAATTTATGAACCAAAATATATTAATCATTGAATCGCCCCTTGCGGTATTTTCTTTGAAATTTAACCAAAAAAGGTATTTGAGTTGACAGAAAAATCATTATGAATAACTTTAGAACTTGTAGTACTAAAACTTTGGAACCCAGTTACTTTGAACATATTATTGTAATAACTATGGGATTATATTAGTAATAAGGTATATTACAAAGTTTACCCATTAACCTTCCTTAAAATACCTTATTACTAATACCATCCCCTATTTCTAAAAATAATAATAATATGTTCAAAGTAACTGGGTTTCGAAATTTTGGATCACTAAACGACATGTTGGATTACTTTAATAACGCTATTTTTAATCTCACTGACTCTTAACACTAGTGATAGTTTTTGAATGAATGAATGACTGAATGAATGAATGAAATAAAGTTTATTTGGCAAAAAAGAAATTAATTTTTGCTACCTAGCTATTATTACAAAGGTTATAGTTATTATTATTCATGGTTCCAATAAACAAAAGGTTTGTTAAAGTATGCTACCCGTTGAAGGAGCCGTATATAATGCTTTCTCTTTCTAACTTCGTATTAAAGCGAGAAAGGGATGCGTTTTGGAATATTTGCTAAACAATTTACTAGTTTAGTACTTACCTCAAGTGTCAATAAGTAGGTTGAATATTCGTGTGTATTGTGAGTGTAATTCGTGAATGGGCGTTAGTTGAGGTAAGTTTTTATTACAATCTAATTTCCATATTTTTACCAAGCAAATTGTTGTAGACAAATTTCGAATAAATAAGCCATAGTTTTTTTAAATTAAATTTGTAAAAGAAAAAGCTACCCGAACACTACGCTTGCCAACTTAGTCATATAATAACTATATTGTCATAATTTCAAAATTGTAAAATGAATTTTAGAATTTTACATATTAATATAGATTATCATAGCTATTCTGCTTTTCATAGAGGAAGAAAAAAAATGCAATTTCGATCTTTTAATAACACCATTGCACTTATTTAGTGTGACCTTGGATAAAGTGCAATCCCGCAAGGGGGTAAAACTTAGATCATTAATTATCGACAAAAAAACAGAAAAACAAATATAAAACTGATGAAGTGCGTTTTTGAAGTAATAATTTAGGTTTTTTTTTTCATTTGGAAGCTAATACGATAGAAAATAATAATAACACATAATCTTTGATGGTAAAAGGGGCTTCAATTTAAGAAATTCAAGTTTATATCTTTAAAAAAGTGCATTTTTTAGTACCAATAATACAATTTATGACCTGATATCCAGTGTTTTGTGACCTATTTGATATTTTATCATGTACACAAGGAATTTGACATACTTATTGTTTTTATTTTATATAAATAGAAGCATTGCTTTTTAAGAATTCATTTCTGTTATATGTATACCTAATATCCTATGTTATATGTATGGAGGTATGCCTACTATACTATTTGTATAACAAAATCTTTAATTAGAAAATCTATGATTACTTTGTACGTTTTAGTCATATAAGTGTTCATTCCATAACTTTGATCTGTGATTTTTATTTATATATCTCCAATCCAAAAAGTATAACAAAATTTAATTGTTAAGTAAAAAATTAGAATTGTGATTACATTCCAAATTACACTATTTTAAATCCACATGCACTTATATTTAATATCCACCTTTGAATCCCAAGAAGACACATAGAAGTTGTATAATTTTTTTTTTTTATATTTGTAAACTTACAGTGCTGACAGTACTTTTAACTTGATAACAATTGGGAGCAAGTTAAGGCTTCTTATTGTCAAAGGGGCGAGTCAATACACTTAGGTAATTAGGGGCGAGATCCAAGGGGCGATTCAGGTCGTCACCTTTTACTCATTGCACTGTAATCAATCTAATTGCCTTACAAAAAATATAATATTTGCCCTTCCTTAGCCAAAAGAAAGTTGAAATTTCAAATATTAGACGTTCCAATATACACCTAACCGAGCATCGAGTTTAATTTTACAAGCTTAGCGAAAAAAAAAATCTTTTGAAGTGTTTTCGTGCCGAGTTCGCATTTTCTCCTTTAGAGCAGTTCAAGAGGTGCTTGTGTTGGTGGGGCTCGGTGCCACTGGTCTAACGACAGATAGCTATATGTAAAAATATGGATTACTGACGGCACGGTTTCTATTTTCAGGCGACATATTGATAACGAAGTTACCTTATGACCCCGTTCAAGTGTACCCGCGATTCAGAGGGGTTTCGTTATACATTGCTCGCGATTAATCAGCATTTAGTAGCTAATGTTGCTTAATAGTAAGTAAAAGGGCTGGTGATGATGAAATAATAAATATTTTTACACTCACACCTATCGTCTAGCCCAAAGTAAGTAGCCTAAGCACTTGTGTTATGGATACTAGATGACGGACATATTTTTTTTATATTTATGTATATAAATTTTAATAATATACTACATAAACATATACACAACCATGACTCGGGAACAAATAATTGTGTTTATCACAAAATTTGCCCTTACCAGAATTCGAACCCGGGACCTCTGGGCCAATACCCAGCAACTTGCGCATTCGACCAAAGCAATGTAGAACGAAACGCGTCTCACTCGCACCTACATCTGCACGGGGTCTAAGCAGTTCTATTTAAAGTGTATTTGTAAATTAAATTGCTTCAGGACAGGTGAAGTGTGGTGAATTGTCACCTCCCCAAATGACATATGCCGCAAAGTTCAATACAATTTTCACCACAAATCCCTCTCATGGGTGGCGTACAAAAAAAACCGTGATGAGCGATAAAACGAGCACCAGATTTCTTGTACTATCTAGCAATATTCTACGTATTTATGTATATTTTTTTCTAACTTGTTAAAATATATCAAAAAATAAAATTATAAAAAACTGCTTGCTTCTATTTGTTAGATACATAATACAGGAGTAATATGTGGGTGAGAAATAATTAATGGCAAGGCCTGTCGGCCTAATAGAAAAAAAATACCCCAACCGACGAGCTGGTGACGATTTGAATCGCCCCTTGGATCTTGCCCCTAATTACCTAACTGTCGCACTCAGAGACATCAATTAACTTTAATGAGTATTTAATGTCAAAAATTTTCATTCAAATCTAGACCATAGACCCAGCAAGAATAGCGACTGGTTTTGAATTGTAATTTTTTGGCGTTAAGTACTCATTAACGTTATTCTCTGAGTGCGGCAGTATGTGTATTGACTTGCCCCTTTGACAATTAGAAGCCTTAACTTGCCTCCGATTGTTATCAAGGTCATATCAAGTACTGTCAGCACTGTAAGTTTACAAATATTAAAAAAAATAATTTTTTTCTTAAAACTTATATGTGTATTCTTAGGATTAATAGGTGGAAATTAAAATAAAAGTGTACATGGATTTAAAATAGTGTAATTTGGAATGTAATCACAATTATATTTTTTTAAGTACTTAACAATTAAATTTTGTTATACTTTTTGGTTTATAGATATATAAATAAAACTCACAGATGAAAGTTATGGAATGAACACCTATATGACTAAAACGTACAAAATAATCACAGATTTTCTACTGAAAGATTTTGTGATACAAATAGTATAGTAGGTATACCTCCGTATGTTATATTTATATGACATATAACAGAAACGGAGCACACCCCGAACGCTGCCCATGCCAACTCAGTCCTACAAAAACTATGGTGAAATGTTTTCTTATATTTGCACGAGCACTATACACATGTGAAATAAAACAACCCTCACGGACCGGACCCGTGCATATTCAGGTGGTTCGTTCATTTTAATATCAATGCAAAATACCTAAATATATGTGAGTCTAGTTCGCAAGCCTGTTTTATTTCAAAACTATGGTGATATCAAAAATTAAAAATTCTAAAATTCATTTTACAATTTTGAAATTATGACTCTATAGTTATTATATGACTAAGTTGGCAAGCGTAGTGTTCGGGGTAGCTATTTCTTTTACAAATTTAATTTAACAAAACTATGGCTTATTTATTCGAAATTTGTCTACAACAATTTGCTTTGTAAAAATATGGAAATTAGATTGTAATAAAAACTTACCTTAACTAACGCCCACTCATGAATTACACTCACAATACACAGGAATATTCAACCTACTTATTGAAACTTGAGGTAAGTACTAAACTAGTAAATTGTATAGCAAATATTCCAAAACGCATCCCTTTCCCGCTATAATACGAAGTTAGAAACAGAAAGCATTATATACGGCTCCTTCAACGGGTAACATACTTTAACAAACCTTTTGTTTATTGGAACCATGAATAATAATAACTATAACCTTTGTAATAATAGCCAGGTATAAAAAACTGTCACTAGTGATACAAGTCAGTGAGATTAAAAACAGTGTTATTAAAGTAATCAAACATATCGTTTAGTGGAGTGCCCTTAGCCAAAATTTCGAAACCCAGTTACTTTGAACATATTATCATAAGAAATAGGGGATTGTATTAGTAATAAGGTATTATAAGGAAGGTTAATGGGTAAACTTCGTAATATACCTTATTACTAATATAATCCCATAGTTATTACAATAATATGTTCAAAGTAACTGGGTTCCGAAGTTTTAGTACTACAAGTTCTAAATGTACTCAAATAGTTATTCATAATGATTTTTCTTTCAACTATACCTTTTTTGGTTAAATTTCAAAGGAAATACCGCAAGGGGCGTTGCTTCAAAATAATATTTTTTGTGTCAATTTTCAACTCGTACCTTCGTAAGGGGCGACTTACTACTTCAAAATAAATAAAAACGGGGCGAGTTGAACATTTTAATCGAAAGGGGCAAGATCCAAGGGGCGATTCAAGTCGTCACCGATGAGCCTACTACTCTAATTAGGTGCCCACTGTTTGGAGACAACACTCTATATTATTTAGAAACGGCCTTCCCGGTGGAGGTGCTTTCTTAACCTGGTGCTGTTCTAAATGTCAATCACCCTCACTAATATTAATTAAAAGCGAGCTTGATAGATCTAACTAAAAGCGAGCTTGATAAAAACCAAGCCCAGTAACTTATGTATAACAGGTTTTTAATTTAAAAACTGTGCGCCGTGTCTCTGTTTATTTAAATCAAAGCTGGACTTTACAAAGTGCGCATACATAAATGCATACACCAACTGCATATTGGCCTTCTATGTTCATAATGTTTGTTTTGTCAGCCCCGCGGAGCCAATATACAACCTCGGGCATACGACTATTTGTCTAGATCAAAGGTCCAAAATGCACACGGCATATACGTCATACCTATACGTCAACAAAATGGTCAAACGTGGTTCAGTTCAGTCGTCCAATATGTAATATTGGAATGACGGGCTTTTCATTTGTGTGAATTGTTGCACTCTTTTACGTTTTCTGTTTTTGTGGCTGCAATTCCATTGTTAATTTGCCGAAACACAGATCACAATTCAATCACGCAAATGGACCCCTTTGTCTGATATTTGGCAAACGCCAGTCAAAAAAAGCCACGTTATTCAAATACCTCTATATTTTTGGTTTGACTACAAATTGCATTTACTCGATTGTTTTTTAATAAAGAAATGTAGTGTAATTACTAACATCATCATCATCATCATTACCAGCCCTTTAATGTCTCCGCTGCTGGGGCACGGGCCTTCCCTATGGTCCGAAGAATATAGGGACAATGGGCCATAACCCACCACGCTTGTCCAGTGCGGTTTGGTGGGTGTTAACAACTCTTAACGTGCCTTCTGAAGCACGTAAGAACTCGAGTTAATAAATTTTGGTCACCAATTGAATGACCAGACCTAGCGAACATTGCCTGGTTTACGCAATCCTCGTGTTGACTAACATAATAATATAATATCATTATTTTTGGTGCTGAATGGGCATTTAGGAATAAATACAAAAAGTAAACGTATTTATTTCCTTCTCTATAGCATATAATTTTAATTAAATAAATATTTCTCATAGTCACTTCTGAAGTAATTAATCAAGTATTACAAAACTCTAGCAGATGCTTGCGGCGGTGAGCGGTGACTGTTTCAGCTCATTCGCCGCGAACTTCGTAAAACGGGAGCAAAAACAAAACGATATAGCTATTTGTTTATTAAGAGTATAGAACATTTTTTTTTTCTTTACATTTCGCACTGAAATCGGACAAAGGACAGGCTCTTGTGAAACGCTGAGCAAAAGTACAATTGCCGGTACAAGGCAATATTATATCGCTATATTCCTATATTCGGTGTTAGGTATAAGATTTCCTTAAATAATTACTTATTTTTAATGATTTGTGTTGCAAATTCGAACGCATTACCGAGATGTAAAATATATCTAATTAACTAACTCTATCAGTTATTCAAATAATAAATTATCGTTTAAATCCATTTACTTACGCAAAGAAGCATAAATTCATTTCTCCAAACATCTAACCTTTCGCCTATAATACTGATTTTTAAGAAAACACAATTTAAAATATGTACATATTTTAAATTGTATTTTCCTAAAAATCAGTATGTTTGAACACAGTGTAGCTAAATAAGCAGTAATAGGGACACTATTCATATGTTTTTTTTAACAAAAGGTATTCGTTAAAAAACATACAGGTACGAATTGGGTAACCTCCTCCGTTTTTTCGTCGGTTATAAAGAGCGTTTTCTGAATAAAGCCGCACTAGTACTGCTCAACGACTTTCTTCGTCTTGTAGGCAGCTCAATAAAAAAGATGCCAACACATAAATTATTATAGTGATCATCTCTGTGTTTTGAATCATTACATTACCGAGATTTCAATTATGTATTTGATTCAGGTGTTTAAAATATGGAGATGTAATACTGGTCGCCTACTTATTCTGTGCGGGTTCGATGTAAGCAGGCTGAGAGCCCATCTTGAAATTACCCCTGAGGCGAGCGTGTCAAGGTCGACAGAGGGTTGTCGATGGGTGCACTCGATCGCTCACCCTTCCATTTCTTGTTTTATGTCGTCTGGCCCAGACATTAGT
Organism: Cataclysta lemnata; assembly: GCA_963931975.1. Lineage (NCBI taxonomy): Eukaryota > Metazoa > Arthropoda > Insecta > Lepidoptera > Crambidae > Cataclysta > Cataclysta lemnata. The sequence goes on from OZ008338.1 coordinate 13,491,411, forward strand.
GGTTATTTTACATTGATCGTTTATTCTTCTTTCTTCCAACTAGTATTTCAACGTCTTTTCAAATCATTTCTGTATAACTGCACGGAATGTTTATATTGTATTCTACTATCTTAATAATTCGCAAAAGCAATTTTTTTGTTATATTTTGTATAAAATCGTATTTAAATCTTTGGGAGCCGAACTTCTTAGTATAAAAATTGGGGAATAATTTTATTTCTGAGACGGGGAATATTTTCTAATTTTCTTAAGTGATGTTATTACATGAGAATGTGTAGATATACTTTTCAAGCGTATGAAGATTAAAGTAGAAAAAAACATGAAACACCGAATTTGAGTATATTTTATTTAATTCATGTGAAATTTCAAACGAATAAAATACATTTTCTTTGTAAGAAGATAAATCTGTGTTTCTTTTGACTTTATGTGTGAATTGAATGAATACAATATTGGTTTAGTAAGACTTAAGGATAAAATATATTTTTTTATACATACTTAATTTCTTCTTCTTTATTACGGCACAAAATCTGAATAAAAAATAGTAGCGTTACATCTTCAAACATTTTACTTAAATTGGTAAAGATAAAAAGACTACATTAATATGAAAGGTTATAAAGGCCCTTGGTTGCGAGTAATTATGATTAGCTTTTACCAGACCAACGCGATATTCACAATATTTTTTTTTTGTTCTTGCCCGTCTGCGTATTTACGTTTCGAAATTGATATCCCCTCGTTAGTCGTTTTCTGAATAAACATTGGGATATTTGACCGGGAGTGTTCCAAATATCAGACAATAACAAATATCCCACTTACCTACATCTTCCGTCAATTATTGATTAAACGGAGTGTTAGAACTAGTGCAAATATGCCCGCTTTAATAATAAGTAATTGAAATTATTGATTATCAATCTTTGTATCCTCACCACCACAACCAACCACAAATTCTATAGGCAAATCTTAGTATAAATGGTCCTACAGGTAACGACGTACTATTTTAGATGTTATTATGACAATGTATCAGATTTGATCGGTCCAAATGTTTCGGATTCAAATTCTAATGATACACAAATACATGTCATTATGTTTATATCAAATATTAATTTTCATAGGTATTATATTGATTAAAATTATGATTAAATATATCAAAGAGGTATGTGATTATAGTATAGACAATGTTTGTCATCTATGCGCTACGTAGTTCTGTCACCTGTCATCAAATTACTAATAAAATTATTTTGAGCTTTCATATCCTTCTCTAATTAGTAGGGAGATAAATTCTGATGTAACCTATTATAGTAGGTACTTATAGTAGGGAGATTCAACATGGATGATGAACCAGCGACGTTGGACAGTCAGTTCTATGAGTTCACAAAGCTATTTGACAACAAGCGTGATGGCATCACAATCACGCTTTTCCGGTCCGATTACTGGATGCGACAGAGCAAGATCCTTGACGATAGAAAGGTCACTATGACGGACACAGGCATCGTGTGGTGGAAGTTTTGGTTAATATTATATCACTATTATCACATTTTAGAGCTCACTCGCCGAAAAACTCATATGACGGAATTACTTATTTTGTGGGTTTGTAACTTAAAGCACTGTTTATAAAGTTATGTGGACAATATTTGTCAGAGTTTAGACGTCAACGTGAATTTTGACAATACATAAATGTTAAGTGTGACTCATAATTTAAGTAGCGTTTCTGAATTCAGGGGTAAATGTTACTTAAGGATATAAAGTACAACAATAACTGAAATAACGCGTTTCCTCAATACTACCCAAATATTATGATGTTATTAGAAAATCATAATTTATATATTTTTTTCTTCCCTCATACAAATTGTTCGGCCAGTAAAGTAAAATGTATAGAAAATTCGAAAATTTATTTTATTATTTGATTTTAATTTTAACATTATATAAATGTTAGAAAAATTAGTACAAAGATTTTAGTGGTTAGAAAAAGAATTATGAAAAATTATGATCTTGATGCGGGAATCGAACCCGCGTCCGCTGCTATCCGGGCAGGTGCCTGACCGCTCGGCCACCGAAATTCTTTTTCTAACCACTAAAATCTTTGTACTAATTTTTCTAACATTTATATAATGTTAAAATTAAAATCAAATCGTTTATAAAGCAAACCCAAGCTTAACCGAACGCACGGTATTTGTAAAAATATCTGCTTTGGAATGTTTGAAATTTATTTCTACATTGCGAGGGTACCCGTTGGCTTACAACGTGAAGTGTAAAGGTTGGAAGATTTTCGGCAAGTTAATAAGTATCTTGGGTGGCCGAGCGGTCAGGCACCTGCCCGGATAGCAGCGGACGCGGGTTCGATTCCCGCCTCAAGATCATAATTTTTCGAAATTCTTTTTCTAACCACTATAGTATGACTAACTGCCGCACTCAGAGACGTCAATTAACTTTAATGAGTATTTAATGTCAAAAATTTTCATTCAAATCTAGACCTAGATCATTTTTTGACGTTAAGTACTCATTAACGTTATTTGACGTGTCTGAGTGCGGCAGTAAGTGACACTACCCATGCGTGTTCAGGGTGTGCATATTGCTAGAAACACATTTTTGAAACAAGACGCGACCCGATGTAGCGCGACGCGTGTTGAGTCGAATAAAAATAAATTGGTTTTCTATGATCAGAAACACACTATGAACATTCGACGCGACGCCGGTTGTTCGGCGTGTTTTTGTAAAATGTGCCGGGGTCATTATTTCTGTTACATATTGATTATAGTCAGGAGAATTTAAATTAACTGTGAGGGTTAAAGTTATTATACCTGTTAATTGAACGAATTTACAAATTAATTTGTAAATTAAATTATTAATATTTAGTAGTCCTTATTATTAATATTTAATAGCCATATAACAACATAATAGATGGAAAATTACAATGGCTAAATTTCAAAAGCAACTAAATTGAAACTCATCTTCAATAAGTTATGTATTTCAATACTCAATAAAAAAAAGTAGCTAAAAAGAGGATGTCATAGGGCCGGGAAGCTGACAGTAGCACCGGGTCGGGTAATAGTGAGCAATAAGCGTACCTAATTAATTTACAAAATATATTTTCCATAAGTACGCGCGGTCTAGCTTCAATCAGTGTGATTACGAATTTATCGAGCCATCAAAGTTAATTGCTTTTCCTTGTTAAAGCAAAACTGAACTAAATTACGAAGAATGGTATCACTTCCTCACTGATTTGTGCCTGTACAAAGCTTTGGACCAAGAATACGTGGAGACGGCGATGACAAACTGCGGCATTCCGGGCACCTCACCGGTGGTCGTACCACAGTACAGAGAATTCTTCGATTCTTATGTTCCCAAAGAGAAAATGGTCCTGTAAAATTATTTAAGACTTTGTAACATTAAAATAATATTTATTTTTAATGATAATTCTTCTTATTCTTATATTTTTAATGAGTCTTCTGAATCATTAAAAATATTAGGTAATATAACATTATTATATAATTATATAAAAATCAATTGCTGTTCGTTTATCTCGCTAAAACTCGAGACCGGCTTGACCGAGAAAGCTAATTTTGGTTTTGAAATGTTAGTCTTACTCCAGCGAAGGTTTAAAAGGTGAGAAAATATGGAAAAATTGCGAGGAAGAATATGTGTTTCCATTCGGGGAATACTTTAACTGCAGTTTTGTTAGCTAAGGCCCAAGATGCAGTGTCGTCATTTCCCCGATACATCTTTAAAATATGTCCGGAAAGTGGTTTGCTGATGTTGAGGGGGTGGATGATACTTCACTCAAGCGGCGCCTCATAAATTCATAAACAATTTATACATTTATTTTTTTAATTCTTGACATTGTATTAATTTTAATTAGTCTATTCGATTTTTATTTCAACATTATATAAATATTAGAAAAATTAGCACAAAGATTTTGGTGGTTAGAAATAAGAAATAAAAGGTTAAAATTCTTTTTCTAACCACCAAAATCTTTGTACTAATTTTTTTAAATATTTATAAAATGTTGAAATTTTAATCGAATAGACTAATAATAATTAATACAATGTCAAGAATTAAAAAATTAAATGTATAAATTGTTAATGAATTTATGAGGCAGTATTTGTAAAAATATCTGCTTTGAAATGTTTGAAATTTATTTCTACATTGCGAGGGTATCCGTTAGCTTACAACGTGAAGTGTCAAGGTTAGAAGAATTTCGGCAAGTTAATTAGTGTATTGGTTGGCCGAGCAGTCAGGCCCGGATAGCAGCGGACGCGGGTTCGGTTCCCGCATCAAGACCATAATTTTTCGAAATTCTTATTCTAACCACCAAAATCTTTGTATTATTAGTCTTTTAGGATCTTTTTTATTTGTCCTATTTTATTAATCCGTGTCTTGTTTCTTTGACGTATTATTTCTGTATCATAGTACCTTCTAGAAATCTGTAAATTAGTAGGCGGATCTCTAGTATTTCTGATAGTGACTTTATTGTGACGTAATGATTAGTGGAAATTATTTTATAAAACCTTCTTCACGTGACTTTGAAGTAGCTTGGCTTACGTGTCTAGACAGCGTATTATGTCCAATTATACATAATTTTACAATTATGTCGGAGATACGAGTAACTATTTATATTGATTTCAATGGTCAAATGTATGATAGAAAAATTAATGGTCAATAGTAGTTGGACTGCGGAACAGCCTCAAGCGCTGTATCTACCCTCCCTATTATATTACTTGATAATTGGATATATGATATGAATTAATATATCAAACAGCGATAGAAAGGAAATGTCGAGAGATCGATGAACGGGGATAGTGAGGACAACATAGCTTCAACCTTCTTTGGGCTAACTGCCGCACTCAGAGACCCCAATTAACTATAATGATTACCAAAAAAATTCATTTAAATCTAGACGATATCATGATTAACGACTAGTTTTGAATTGTCATTTTATGATATTAAGTACTCATTACCGTTAATTGACGTCTCAGAGTGCAGTAGTGAGAGTCGTTTCAGAAATGAAATGTAACTGTCCATCATTACGCTCTACTTGCCGAAAGGCATTTATGACGATCCATGTCAAAGAGTATCCGAACAAAAGTCGACAATTTTGTTACACTCGACCGTCGCGTCGCGTCGTTTATAAGTTAGTTACAACTGAACAATTTTTGCCTCGCAACGAAAAGTTGATGAACGTGAGCTCTGGCGGACATGCGTTTTAACGGATATATATTCGTATTACTGTGACTGTAAGAATAGTTCGTCATTTGCTTCAAAGGGCTTCCTGTTTCAATTTTGATTTTTTTACCGGTTACCCTGGCACTGGCTTCAATCTCTACACAAAATGTATGCTTCTGTTTTTGCTTTATCCGAATGAATTAAAAATGTACTGTATACTATTTCTTTTCTGTATCGTTGTGACGTTAATTTTATTTGACTGGGTAGTAGTAGGATTATGGGATTAATAAGAGTTATTGAGGGAGTAAAAAGTCCTTAGAGTAGTCATCCTTAGAGTCTGACACGCTTCTTAATTATTTGGGATAGATGCAGTAATGTTTGTTGCAGCTTAAAAAAGAAATTTGAAAATGTAACAATAATTTCCTTTAGGGGAACAGGAGGGAATGGGAGTCAGTAGGTAATGGGAACCAGCCTGGATTTGCCATAATTATAAACATTTAAACGCGATTTGTTGCTGCGGGGAGCGTCAGTATATAGGAAGGGTATGCCGCCGCATCGCTCCTCAGTTCAATGCACGCCCAAAGATCGGACCATGTTGGTTTTCTGTAGATTCCTTCTAATTTTTATAGATCTTCGAGGAAGAAATGTAAGTACTGTGTCAATGTCTTTTAAGTTTTATATTTATACATTCTGTATAATGTCTAAAGTGATTGTTAAAGATTAGAGTGATTATTTTTCGTAAATAGTCAACAATGATTTCACAATATTTTTGTAATTAGCAAATGGCTATTTGGGGTAATGGAAAACAAAAAAAAGAAGGAAAATCGAGTCCTAAAAGAATATTGAAATCCCAAAGATTTTAGTGGTTAGAAAAAGAATTTCGAAAAATTATGGTCTTGAGGCGGGAATCGAACCCGCGTCCGCTGCTATCCGGGCAGGTGCCTGACCGCTCGGCCACCCAAGATATTAATTAACTTGCCGAAATTCTTCTAACCTTTACACTTCACGTTGTAAGCCAACGGGTACCCTCGCAATGTAGAAATAAATTTCAAACATTCCAAAGCAGATATTTTTACAAATACCGTGCGTTCGGTTAAGCTTGGGTTTGCTTTATAAACTATTTGATTTTAATTTTAACATTATATAAATGTTAGAAAAATTAGTACAAAGATTTTAGTGGCTAGAAAAAGAATTTCGAAAAAATTATGATCTTGATTATGATTGAAATCCCAAATAAAAACGGAAAAACTAAAGAGAAGAAATCAAACATTGACCTACTGAAAAAGGAAGACAGGTTATTTTCAAAGATGACACCAGCTCTTCGGATGTAACAGATGATGATTGAAATATCTGCGATGATAGTAGTAGTGACTTGAATATGCATGATGTTCCGAACCTGGAAAATATAACGAGCTCTGGTACAGACGCAGAGCTTGTGGTGACTGGACACATGCTCAGTGCTCCGGTTCTGCCTTTGCCAAAGACTATGTTTATGACTTTTGCACTCGTAGTTAATTATTTATGTACCTAAAGCAAACATAACTATGAATTTGCATGTTCCTAAAAGTACTTAATTCGGTTTTTTTTATGAATGACACTAGTTTTATGTTCCTTTATTTCAATATGGTCTAAAGTTTGTTTTTATATTATATTTAGTTCATGTCCTTGTGATTTGGCTTCCATTGCACCAATGGCTCTCATTACCCCATCCAATAGTTCTTATTACCCCAACCCTCGAGCAATGGGTACCAAACCTACTTTTTTTAAAAATAAAATTTAAAAATCAGAGTTGTATTTTTATTGGATTTGTATAGATGAGAATCGAAGCGTGATAAGTGATAGTGCTTAAAATACCAAAAATTGTTGTAAAATGTTTATTGAAACAAAAGTTATTCTGCATTATCCTTAAGTGGTTCCCATTCCCCCCCGTTCCCTTACTATTTTCGGATTAGTTACAGCCCAGATCCGCAGAATACATTGTCATACAATTAAGGACTCTGTTTTAATATTCTAACCAAATTTATAATAACTAAAGATCTGCAATGGTTTAAAGTCGTATGTTTAAAATTTTATGAAACATAGTTTCCTAGTCGCTTTGAAACACTTTGTCTAGCTCTAGCCGAACGTCTAGGGACGTTTTGTCCACTCTACTTTGTGCTAAAAGCAAAGACGGACTCGGGGTGCCTATAAAACTTAAATGTATTGGTTTGCTTCTGAACTTTGTGAAACGTGAAGTAGATCTTTTCTTGTTCATTTGGGGTATTGGAATGCAGTTGAATCGTCGACAGGATAAGTTTAGTGCCCAGGATTTATTTATTTAATTACTTCTCTCTTTGAATGTTTAGAGACATAATTTTTTATTATTACTTTAAATAAGACAAGACATCCTCGTCATATAGAAATATTTTCTTACAATAGATATTTTTTATAGTTTTTTATGCTAGGTAAGTGGCGAAAAGTCCTGAAGATGGGATTGATCTTCACCTAGAACCTTCAATCACAGAGGTGTGGCCACTTCATCACAAATTGTCGGTACACAATAATGCTGTTGACATTATCATTGTGGCGACAGATTTTTGATAGGATAGTCGTAGCTAGCTAGGCATACTTGAAAAAAGTCCTACCACCAACCAAACCCTGAACAAATTTGTATTCCTTTGGAGATCCAGGGACCGCAGGATCTAATTCCGGTGGGTAAACCACTAGATCACGGTGGTGATTGAAACATGGCAACCTGCAGTATTAAGCTACGATATTGTGATGACAGCGGTGGATATTTGTAATAAAAATTGTTTGAATTACGAGTTATTAGCATCTTGCTCTTCCGGTACAATCTAATTGACAACATTTCAAAAATGACAACCTCCCAAAATAAAAATACCGTTTCTTTATTTTCCAAACCTGACTTCGAAAATAATTTTATAAAATTTTTATACTACTTAATTACAGAGAGAAAAAATTAAATGTGAAAAACTTGCGATGACGTCACGGTCGTGGATGTATGAAATAAAACATTTGCCTTCCTAGATGGAAGAATATAAAGTTATCATAGATATGATAACAGACGTCAATCATAAATCAAATCCAATATCATTAATTGTCATCGTCGAAATTAACATTAATAGAGTAGCAATAAATTAAAATCCTTCATAAACTTTAATTTAAAACGTATTTTACTTTGAAATTAATTTCAAACATTTCAGTCAAAATGTTTTTATTTTCGACACCGGAAACGCCAGGTTGTCAATTTTGACAAGTGATCTTTTTATTTTTTGAGTCAAGAGTGATTTTGCCATTCGCCGTCATTTGGTGATTTGGCGCTTACGTCTGTTTGGAATGACCGGTATTTCAATCATGATTTTTTGTATGAAAACGACGGAATTCAGAAGAAATAAAAAATATGGGTGTCTTCATTTTCGGTTTAATTTCATATAACATCATAAATAAGGTATGTTGAAAAAATGAAATGTTGTCAGTGACGGTAAGGTCACGTAGTACTGAGCTTGGTTTTACATCATCCTGCAATTAATACTGTTGCTTGCTACACGATATATAAATATTCACAGTACTTAATATTTTTACTGTGGCGACTACCATGAAGGTATTCTGAATTATTGATGGGAACTATATTTTTTGTCACCAGAATTTATATTTGTCATCAAATTGTACATACATACATACAAACATAAATCACGCCCATATCCCCGAAGGGGTAGCCTATTGTCATTTATCGGGCACAAAAGTCGCAGTACATTGTCAGGACGGTAGTATAAGAGGAACGCTGCTGCCCATTCCTCATCACTGATTTATCCTTAGTCGCCTTGTACGACACCCATGGGAGAGATTTGGGATGGTGACAATTGTATTCTACTCTGCCGTCACCACACGGCTATCAAATACGGCATATCAAATTGTGTCACCAAATAAATAGATCTATCACCACCAATGATATTTTATTTAAAAAGAGATAGATAGGTTACTTGCATGTAAAAAGTGCGACCCGAAAAGCAGGCTAATTAGCCTACTCGAGCTCAGTCTCGCCAGTAGTATTGTATTCTCTTTGAGTCTCGCGATGACAGCGAATGCGTTGATTGCTCCCGATATTTATTGCAAAAATGCCGTCTTATGTTATGCGACGCTGTAACAACTACACCAATAGACTTCCAAAAGTCTAAGGATTACTTATCATGCGCGTAGTATACATTTTTATTTGATTTTCGTTAATATTATTAAGAAAATAAATAATATTAGTTAAAATGTATCATATTAAGATAGAGTGCGACAGCAAATACAGCGCGCAACGAGTGGCAGAGAAGATTTTTCCAGACAGCCTGAGCTACATGAAGATTTTGGTGGTTAGAAAAAGTTCGAAAAATTATGGTCTTGATGCGGGAACCGAACCCGAGTCCGCTGCTGTCCGGGCCTGACTGCTCGGCCCACCAAGACACTAATTAACTTGCCGAAACACCCTCGCAATGTAGAAATAAATTTCAAACATTTCAAAGCAGATATTTTTACAAATACCGTGCGTTCGGTTAAGCTTATGTTAGCTTTATAAAACTTTTCGATTTAATATCAACATTATAGTATAAATGTAAGAAAAAAAAGACCATAATCTTTCGAACTTTTCTAACCACCAAAATCTTTGCACTTACTAATTTTTCTAACATTTATATACCTTATGTTGAAATTAAAATCGAATATTTATAGTCATTTCTGTTTCATCGTTTCTGGATTTTCCTAGTCACGAATATGGAGATAATTAACTGAATTTCAAATATATATTGTATTATAAATAATATATAGCACATTCGTTTTATTATGATTGGAATTGTGCCATAAATTTATTTACTATGGGTATATTCAACTCTCATTAACCCTTAACCAGGCTCCAAAGAACTGCTGCAAGAAATAAAGTGTCATATATGGACTTGAAAAATGGCCTGTATGATTCCTTATCAACATACATACATACATAAATCACGCCTATATCCCCGAAAGGGTAGGAAGAGGTGAACTAGCACCCACGTTTCGCCAATTATATTAGGTCCCATGTAAAAGGTGGCGAGCCTATTGCAAAAAACCTGAAATATCTGAAAAAATATATGTGGGAAAACATAACCCCATTGCTTGGGTACCAACTTCCCATTACTTGTCACTATATATGTATTCGCACTGACCAAAATGATAAGTGGCTTTCTACTACATAGGGTAGACCATAATATCTCCGACCACCGACTAAAGAAGGTTCACAAATTGATATAGGCAACAACAATACAATGCACGCACGTACCTCGGACTGCTGCTGCACTCGATGAACTTTCACCACGATTAGCACTCCACGAGCAGACGTTGAAGGACTCGATGGTATCAGACACAGAACAGTACTGTTCTGTGGTATCAGAGATGTTCACACGATTAAGACGCAATTGCTTGTGATTGTCTCTTCGATGCGTATGTGGCGGGGGACGGGTTCGCTACCCGCGAATGCAAAAGCACCGATTTTTTACGAGTACCGCGCACATAACAGCTGCGAATTTGGCTGTTTTTGTTACTACCTATATTATGTAACTTCGATACATTATGAATTATGGTAACGGAACATCCCGCCCACTAAAATACGATCTGGTATTTTCCGATTAACGATAAAAAAAAACTAGTTTTAAACGATATAAGTTAATAAAATATGATTAGATTAATTACGAAAATAAAAATTGCAAGCTGTTAGGTTAGTTCTCTATTGGTAGAGGACACAATTTAACCAAGGGCCTCTGGATTGTATGATTGTTGCTGGTTTTAACCATTCCACTACGGGTTACTCCATCGGCACCCGGAAGAAGTTTAATAACTCGTCCGAGAGACCATTGCAATGGAGCACGATTATCATCACGGATGATCACCAGTGCACCAACTGTTAGAGGTTTAAAATGTTTGTTCCACTTGGCACGTTGAGTTAAGCAATTCAAATATTCGTTTCTCCACCGTGTCCAAAAACTCTGTTGAAAGCTTTGATGGAGCTGCTAACGATGAAGGCGATTAATATTAACCTTTGAAAAATCTTCATCGGGAACTGTAGTTAACGGTTCTTAGGTCAAAAAATTACTAGGAGTTAAGACCGAAAGATCGTTGGGGTCCGAACTAATAGGACATAACGGTCGCGAATTTAATACGGCCTCAATTTGTACAAAGAGAGTAGATAACTCTTCGAACGTCAGCACCTGATCTCCAACAACTCGATACAAATGTGTCTTGACTGCCTTAATTTGGATTTCCCTCCAAAGTGCGGAGCGCATGGCGGATTAAATTTAAATTCAATTTTTTCAACGTCAGACGCGCGTCGCTTTATGTCTGAAAGTTGATTCCAGGCACCAACGAAATTGGTACCGCAATTTGCGTGTAACTGCAACGCCAGCGACGTCCTACGAATCGGCGCAATGCTGCCACAAAACAGTCCGTCGAAAGCGTGGACACCACTTCGAGGTGAACAGCTTTTGTCGCGAGACATACAAACATACAAAGGTACGCCTTGTCTATTTTTGCACCTCGATGTGGACCCAGCTTAATACGAAAAGAACCACCAAAGTCCACGCCGACTACAGAAAAACCTTAACCTCACTAACGCGGTACGATGGTAAATCACTCATAAACGGCTGGAGCGGTTTTGGATTTGTACGAAAGCATTTCATACACTTTGATAAGCAGCGTCGGATTGCTCGTTTAGCAGAAATTATCCAAAGTTTCTGTAATATTAAAAAGTGAGTCGTATTAACACCAGAATGACTATAGCTACGATGAATTTTATCGATAACAAGACGAGTAAGAATATGATCTGACGGTAGGAAAGCAGGATGCCTGTGTTCGTATCCTAAACCCGGTCGTGAGATTCTACCGCCCACCCTGGGAATGCCATGTATGTCGATAAATGGGTTAAGTTTTCGAAATGGCTTAGACAGAGCCTGGTCATTCTTTAAACGTTTCATTTCTTCAGCAAACGTCTGATGTTGTACAAATTTTACGATACTCATTACTCATTACTCAGTACGACGGCGACAATTATTAACAAAACGGTAAATGTACGCTACGATATTAATGATTTTATTCAAAGATGAGAAATTATTTAGCAAGCTATGGAAAAAAGGATGTGTCAAATTGTCGAGTGTCGTGGTTGCCATTGTGACTGCTGACTTTCATGATTCCAAACTAACTGTGGCCTCCTCTTCAAGCGAAAGACTATCAGCGTATAAATGCCATGAATCAGGTGTACCCATTAACCAACGTGGGCCCGCCCACCATAACTTACTATTGAGCAGATCACGAGGGAATTCTCCACGTGAGCAGATATCCGCGGGGTTATCCTCGGAACCGATATGATGCCACCCATCCACTGGTGTAACATCTTGAATGTGACTAGTTCCGTTTGCCACGAAGATGTTCCAGCGCGAAGAATGAGACCTCAGCCACGCCAGAGTGATGGTGGAATCAGACCACAGGTATACAGAATCGATAGGAATACAAGATACGTATCATGGACAAATTTATATAAATCTGCGAGAAGAACGGCGGCACACAGCTCTAGTCTGGGTAAAGAAACACGCTTAAGTGGGACGACACGAGTTTTCGAACAGACGAAGAAAATACTGATATTAGGGTCGATTCTGACCATGGTTCTCTAAACCTAAGACTAATTTGACAACAGTGTTTCTCTGTCATTCTCAATATAGAATGAAAAGGAGGGACTGATATTAAATTTAGTTTTAAGTTTAGAGAATCATGTCAGAATTGACCCTATTGTCATCTTTATCAACCACGCGAAGATAAATAACGGCTCCATAGGCTACCATCGAACTATCGCAAAAGCCGTGTTATTGGTATGATTCTGCTTCGTTAAAAGCGAGACCACGAGGTATTCTAAGTTGAGCTAAATGTAACAAATGAGTTTGATATTTACTCCACGTACATATAACTTCGTTCGGTGGAGTGTCGTCCCAACCTACACCGGCTATCCAAAGATTCTGGATTAAGCATTTGGCTTGAATCGTCAAGGGAGACAAAAATCCTAACGGGTCGTATATTCTTGAGAGTTCGCTCAGAATAGAACGCTTAGTACACGGTCGTGCCGAAGGCTGTACTTTAAACAGGAAGGCGTCGGATATAGGGTCCCATGCGGGACCAAGAATATTCAAGGTTGATGACTCCGACGAATCGAGAGAAATAGAGCCTCGAAGACAGTTTTCGGGCGGTAAATCACGTAAGAATTATTGCTTATCACGTAAGAGTTATTGGTTATTGCTGACCCACTTACGAAGCTTGAATTGTCCCAAGCTAAAAAGCTTGATAAGCTGATACATCGCTTCTTTAGCCTGTTGACAGGTGTCAAAATAGCTCACCACATCTTATACATATATATCGGACATAATTATTTGTTTAGCGATTGGAAATGCATCACCCTCGTCTGCAGCAAATTGCCGCAACGTGCGACACGCGAGAAACGGAGAAGAAGCTACACTATAAGTGACTGTATTCAGTCTTTACTCCTTCAGAGGCTCGTTGGGTGAAGATCTCCAAAGAATATGTTGATAGGCACGATCGGTTGATGAAAGTAGGATCTGGCGATACATCTGACGGACGCCAGCCATAATAACGATGTTATGTTTTCTTAAACGAAGTAAGATTTCCAAAATATTTGTCTGTAATTTTGGACCGATTAATTGCGAATCGTTAAGCGAACAAGAATGAGAGTCCTCTGTAGACGCGTCAAACACAACACAAAGACGAGTAGTCAAGGATTCAGGGCGTAAAACACATTGATGTGGTATATAATATTGTCCGCTTCCGATATCCGGTAACAGGAACCAACGACATGTGGCCAGGTCTCAATGTAATCGGACATAAAGTCCGCATATTGACGATGCAAGTTAGGATCACGTGCAAGTCTCCTTTCGATAGCGTAAAAGCGTCTCAAAGCAACATCACGCGAACCATTGAAAACTGGTTCTACGTTATTGCAGAAAGGCAAGCATACGACGTATCTACCAGCGTCGTCACGACTATGCGTATCAAGAAAACTCTGCTCACACGCAACCTCATCAGGAGAGAGTAACGATGACTTAGGAATAGAATCTAGCTCCCAAAATCTTTGCACCAATGAGTCTAACGAATCATCGATTTGTGACGATGTGCATAATAAGGATGTAGAAGCTAATCTTGTCTTACCAAGGAGTGACCAACCGAATATCGAATTATAGGCGATGGGTTGGTTGGAACTCCCTTGTATCCGTTTACAACGTATAGATTCCGCAAAGACGTCAGCCGCGAACAAAATATCGATCGGGTCAGGAATAACAAACATGGGTCCACCAACGGTAGTGACTCAATGTGTGACCAACCCGACTTATTCAATTTTGCGATTGGCTGGTCACCACAAATTTTTGAAATCACATGTTTTGAAAACCACTTGATCGTTTGTGCATATGGCACAAGTGACGTCACCGATTACTGATGCAGCCGTGTCACCTATACCACTAATGGTTGCAGTTGTATTCATACAAGTTAACTGTAAACGCTGTACTGCAGCCAGCCACAGTGATGAAGTTGCTCTGACTGCCAGTGTCGAATAACGCTCGAAACGACTCGCTCGAAACGAACGAACGAAGCAGGGCTCCCTCCGCATCTTTCACTTCCACGATAGCAGTCGCAAGTAACGCAAGTGTCTGACAAGCACTTTGAAACCAAAGACGAGGTAGTTGGTTTAACCGGTTCATCGGATTTTTCACGGTGGAGTAACGTGTGGTGTTTCCGCTTACAAGTACGACACGAAAATACAGATTTGCATTCCCGTAATTGATGAGACGGCTTTAAACAATTAAAACACCAGCGCTTTTCACTAGCAGTTTTAATCCGATCGTCATCTAACTTCTTAAGAAACTCAGCACAAGAGGAAATCGCATGCACACCACCACAATACGAACATTTAACGATAACGGCCTTGTTATTTACATTGGACGTATAAGGTTTTTCTTCTGCCGCCGCTATAAGCGAGTGTGCCGTGTGTGGTCGTTTGACTACACACGGAGCGGGAGTACCCCTAGGCTTGGTAAACAACGGCTTATTCAATTCGCTAAAATAAGTATCTCTCTGTAAAGCTTCACATTTTGACCGCAAAAAAGACTTTATATATTCTTATGTAGGGAGCTCGATTTGTGAATATTTTTCCTCAAAGTCGCGTCGAAAATCCGTATCCAACTTAGACAGCACATGATACACTAAAACAAAATCCCACAGGCCAACCGGCAAGCAAAGCGTTTTTTAAAATGCATAAATTTTCTTCAAGGGAATCTAATGATTTACTAAAATCGTAAGGAATGCTATGCTTAAAATCGATATTCAATATGCTCCAACAAGTAAACGCCAAGTCCCGCTTATTCCTATAACGCGCAATAAGTGCTTGATATGCATCAATGTAATGTTCCTGTGTCATAGGGAACGCTTTAACAACGGACAACGCATCCCCGTGAACCGATGAAATTAAATAATGGAATTTTTCCGTATTATTAAGCGACGCCGAATTGTGTATTAACGCATTAAAAGTATCGAAATATTCCGGCCATTGCTTTATATTACCCGAAAAACAAGGCAAATTGATTTTCGGTAAGCGAATATGAGACGATGACGCAGTACTATGAGACGTCGATGACGATTCACTATTTGTTAATTGACGGTGGATCGATAAAATATTGTAATACATTTCATCGAAACGTTCCTGCATATCGTTATCTTCATTGTCAGAATCATTTAAAATTTCTAAAACGCCAAAATGCGCATCCTCAAAATTAGATTTAATATGCTTAACTTCGCGATAGTAAGAAAAAATAAGTCACTCTGAGAACAATCATTGACCGCCAAAGTGGCGATTTCCAATGCTTTAGCCAACCGTTTATAAGCGATAGTTCGGTTCCTGCGTAATGATGCACTTGGCATCATTACGCTGCACCGTATATTCAATTTCTGTCGACTTAAACTTAAAATTCTTAAGCAAACTTTGCTTACGAGTAGAACGCTTACCAAGCAGCGACATAATTAATTGATTTCCTAACGAAACACCAATAAAAGAATAATAAAACGTTAAATATATTATAAAACGAAATTACGAGTTGAATTCGAATAGTTAACAGCGGGCGATGCGATATGCGCGAATAAGAAACCGGTTTTGTATTCAACGGCAACAAGTAGCTGCCACCGATCGATCCCGTACGTACTTGTTAACGCAGCCCAAAAGATTTGATGGACACCGTGTCAAGTTAAAATATAACAATTTTGTAAATAATGCGTAACTCAACGTATTGCAACGATATTTATTACTTTAAAATATAGCGGAAAAAGGTTAGTTCTTCAATGTAGGCCGATAATTAAAATTATATAAGCACCGATAAATATGATGATTGCATAATTTGATCCCACAATGAAGTCGAAAAATCTACTTAATTTTACAGTTTGGGTTTCGTGTTCGATGATGTTATGCTCGTGACGATAAATCGATATTTTTCCACAAGATTGGGATACAATAAAAATTTAAAACTTTAACGGAAAAAACCAGATTCTTGATTGTTGATAAGTGAAAGTTCCCGGGTTTCGGCACCAAAAAAATTTAGTATTCGCACTGACCAAAATGATAAGTGGCTTTCTACTACATAGGGTAGACCATAATATCTCCGACCACCGACTAAAGAAGGTTCACAAATTGATATAGGCAACAACAATACAATGCACGCACGTACCTCGGACTGCTGCTGCACTCGATGAACTTTCACCACGATTAGCACTCCACGAGCAGACGTTGAAGGACTCGATGGTATCAGACACAGAACAGTACTGTTCTGTGGTATCAGAGATGTTCACACGATTAAGACGCAATTGCTTGTGATTGTCTCTTCGATGCATATGTGGCGGGGGACGGGTTCGCTAACCTCGAATGCAAAAGCACCGAATTTTTACAAGTACCGCGCACATAACAGCTGCTAATTTGGCTGTTTTTGCTACTACCTATATTATGTCACTTCGATACATTATGAATTATGGTAACGGAACACATATAAATATCGCAAATGTGTGTTCATAATTTTTGTGACAAATCACTAAAATTTTTGTTTAAATTATAAGATAATTAAACAAATTTTATAATTAAACAAACATTTATTTTAAAATCAATAAATAATAATAGTTATGATTTAGTTACCAAATTATTTAATAAAATATAGGTAGTATATTTTTTTAAGATGACATTTAGTTTTTTTTTTCGTGAAAAATAATCTATAATCATACATTTTATTTTTCAGTAAAAAATTAAGGAAGTATAAAATCACAAACAACGTAGGGTGATAAGCCTAGTATAAAAAGTTGGTATAATGCAAAGGATATAATAATATAGCTCCCACATATTATTTCGATTCAACAGGCTATGCTAATGTGTTAAAATAAACATGTGGGGTTATTTTCCTTATTTTACGCAATTTCGCAAAAAATCAACAAGAAATGATATAAACTTTATTAGAAAAACTCAAAATCTACAACATATAAAAAAATTGCACGACTCTTTCTTTTTGGTGGTTAGAAAAAGAATTTCGAAAAATTATGATCTTGAGGCGGGAATCGAACCCGCGTCCGCTGCTATCCGGGCAGGTGCCTGACCGCTCGGCCACCCAAGACACTAATTAACTTGCCGAAATTTCTTACCTTGGTCTTTTTCTAACCACCAAAATCTTTGTACAAATTTTTCTAACATTTATATTATGTTAAAATTAAAATCGAATAGTTTATAAAGCAAACCCAAGCTTAATCGAACGCACCGTGCGTTCGGTTAAGCTTGGGTTTGCTTTGTAAAAATATCTGCTTTGGAATGTTTGAAATTTATTTCTACTTGCGAGAGTACCCGTTGGCTTACAACGTGAAGTGTAAAGGTTAGAAGAATTTCGGCAAGTTAATTAGTGTCTTGGGTGGCCGAGCGGTCAGGCACCTGCCCGGATAGCAGCGGACGCGGGTTCGATTGCCACCTCAAGATCATAATTTTTCGAAATTCTTTTTCTAACCACCAAAATCTTTCTACTAATTTTTCTTACATTTATATAATGTTAAAATTAAAATCGAATAGTTTATCTTTCTTTGTTTCGCCATAATCATTAAAAATCTTGCACATTACCGAAAATCACCTGTTCACACACATTTGGATACACACTCTTTGCGAATTGGAAAACACAGAGTATATATTTACGATAAAATTTTGACGGATTGTGTATCTATGTGGGAAGCATAAGGCCGCGGCTTACTTTTGAGTTATAAATTACATCAAAGAGAAATTTAAATAGCTATTTTATCCTGGAGTACTAAATCGTATATATGTAAATGGAAGATCTCGTACTTTGTAAACTGTAATGTTTAAATAACATTGTCTGTTAAACAATCAAGATTAACCTATAATCCTATAATCCTTGCTAGGTACATACCTATAATTTTATTGAACAGCAGGGAATTAAGAAGGCAGTGTTTTATAATATCCTACTATATTTAATTTTCTAATAAGTATTACGTATTTAATATACTTCTCTGAAAAATCTCAATATAATAGGGGTTAAAGTATGAAATTGCCGATGTTCCCTCATTATTTAGTAGTAGTTTATAATTCCTTTTAAACAATAGTTATGTCTATTATTCTTTTTTTATTTTAAACTTCATTTCAAGGACTTATATTTATGTAGAAAATTTTATCTTAATTTTATTTCTTTCACTACCAATAAATCTTTAAAAACAGCTCGTCCTAAGTACAACTTAGATCCACGGACACGGATACCAGTCCGTCTCCGTTATAAAAAATGTCTCTAGGTATCCTTAAGCTTAATATTGTCTAAATATACCCACAAAATTATATAAAATTTAGATTTGTGGTTCCTTAAAAAATCGGAAATATGTTTGTATGGAAAAATGAATTTTCGCTAAATTCTCCATACAAAACGGCATTTGATACTTAAACCCCTAATATACCTATAATTATTATAAATTATATAAAATATAAATTGCCATGATTGCTTTGTTTTATTATTAACATTCATATTCTTAAGCAACAAACACAAAATTAAATGTTACTCACCTGGTGTAAATTCGAAATTATTGTATTTCTCAAAACACAATTCCCGTGGACCTTTCATGGTTGCAATCTGCGCCATTTATTTGGTCCTGTCGAATAAAATATAATATTAACTAAATATAGTATTAAAATTAATCATCCTCTTTATTTTATATGTGACTATTTAATCTAAATACGTTTTGTTGATCTTAACAGTCTTTTTAAAACTGTGCTATAAGCCCAGCTGAGATTATTTTACATAAATTTGAAGTCCTACTGGCCCACATTTCCTAAAAGCGTAATAAAAAAAAAAATCTTTAATGGCACATTAACGTTTTGGCGTCTTGTGCCTATATACGGCCTGTTTAATTCCTTAATTTCAATATTCTCTTAGAGTAATGCTCTAGTTACCTATTATACCAGTGACCGTTTTAGTATCATTACCTCATGCATTTTGTTGCAGTTCCAAAATAAAGTTGTTTGTTCTCAGAGAATGCTTTTACAGTGCGCGTTTCAATAATTATGAAATAGTTTAAACAAAGAAGGTAATAGTAAGAACAAACCACTAGTTATGTTCGTTCGTTATCCGAGCCTAATATTGTAACTGTATAAGAAAAAGTTCACGTTGGTACTTAGTTCACGTCGCTATAATAATTAGTACACTCTCATAGGTATATAATTATTTATTTGTTTATTTAAGGTCAGTCAACAAAAACATGTTACTAACAAAAATTACAGCTAGAATTTTTTTAAGAAACCTTAATTTAAGTACAGTTTGTAATAAAAGACAGCCACGGCATGCATTGTGGACTTGAATAAACTAACATATTATTTTTCAGATTATGTATTTTATAGATTATGTATTTTTACTTTACAGACAAACAGACAAACAATTATAGTATATGTAGAGGCGTGAACTATTTATTCTATTGGGAATGGTTGCTTTGGGTGTATGTAACCATCAATGGTCAACACTATAATTTTGATTGTTGGCTATAAATCTGGTTCAGTTCTTTATATAATAGGGTAAGTACTTAATAATAATAAACTACAACGTTAAAATTGCCAAAAAAATTATAAATTTTCAATACAGATGGACTACAGTAGGATAAGCCTATATTATCCGTCATTTGCTTGCTTCAGTAAGTTTTGCAAAAGCTCATACAATGTAAAAGGATTCAATGTGTCTGTTATGCCTTTTTTAAATATTATTATTTGTAATCCATATTTTTCCTATACGTTTTAAAGGCGTCAATATAAGTTTTTTTCAGACAATTTCCGTTTATACAAAATAACTACCCTATACAGGATTAATGTAAAGTTACTTTCGTAAAAAAATACAGACAGAGCCAGAAATTACTTTGATAAAAATTAAATATTAATTTAATTCACCGCTCGAATGGTAATATCTCTATATTATTGCAAAGAAATATGTCGTAAGAAAAAGTTCAAAAAATTATATAGTCTTGATGCGGGAATCGAACCCGTGTCCACTGCTTATACCACTCGGCCAACCAAGACTTTATTATTGTCTATATATTGCGTCTTTATTACGTCTATTTTACCGGACAGCGCCAGCGCAACGTCTCTCTTTCGTTTATGAATAAAGTATAGATTAAAAAATATCGCAACAGCACAATAAAAACTTAATAAATAATATTATAAACACCTGCTCCCGTAGCACGGGACGAGGAGAAATTCTCCTTAGGGAAAAGAAAATATTTTCCCCTCGCTCTAACTCACACTAAATCCCGAAACAAAACACTGTCAAGTTGTGGAGAGAGATTTTGTCCTCGTCCCGTGCTAGGCCTACTGACCATAAAGTGGACTTTTTCGCTCGCTTCGCGTACGAAATATCCCACTAACTGGTCAAGGGTGACATAAGACTATGATTTTTACCTCGGGCGATAAAAAAAGAAAGCCTCAGGTCGCTTATTTGTCAAGTACTTGCGATCTTTCTTCCAAAGCGACGGAGATTTTGACCGGGATATAAGGAATAGAGCGAATGTAGGAAGGATGAAGTGGCGACAAGTCTCATCAACGATATGTGACCCACGGATGCCCCTTAAGCTTCAGGAGAAAATCTATAAGACGGTCATTAGACCTGTTGTCATATATGGATCAGAGTGTTGGGCTATGAAGAAGACTGATGAAAGAAGAGTGCATGTGACAGAGATGCGTATGTTAAGATGTGTGGTGTAACACGGAGAGATAAGATAAGGAATGAGTATATCAGGGGAAGTTGGAAAGTAGCGCCAGTGACAGAGAGACTGAGGAGTAATAGACTTGGATGGTTTGGTCATGTTATGCGAAGAGATGAAAGCTATGTTGGCAGAAGAATGTTAGGCATGAACGTGGAAGGACGTAGAAGGAGAGGAAGACCAAAGAAGAGATGAATGGACTGTGTAAAGGAGGACATGATAGCGAGAGGAGTGGATGAGAAATTGGTGAAGGATCGAAAGGAGTGGAAGAAGGAGACATGTTGTGCCGACCCCGCCTAGAGCGGGATAAGGGCAGGAAGAAGAAAACTTGCGATCTGAGATATTCTTTGTTCTATCTCCCTTGGTTTAAAGTGTACTTACTATTGTTCTATGCATTGAGTTATGTTAAAACAAGTAAAAGAAACGTTGTTGTTTATGGTGTTAATATAATAGTCCTACGTGGTTTTTGGTGTGTTACAAATAACCCTGTCTAAGCCATCATAAGCCGTTTCTCCTTTAGTTGTACAACAGGAAGCTCTAGTATGATACAATGTTTGTACACTTTGCTTATACTTTGCAGATATGACTTATTGTCGTGAATCCCGGAATTAATATCACTTAAGCTTACTCCTATATCACAACAGTTCAATACAGGCTGGGGAGTTTTTCCCTTTTCCTACAGACGGCTCCTCGATTGATAGATGGTGCGGGAAATAAATATCAAGTACTATAGTTACCTTTAACCTTTCCTTTTTTTTCAAATCTATTTCTGTGTTCTGCTTTAGAATATATCACGGTTTTATATTTTGTTTCATAACTTTTATCCATAATCTAAAGTGTCAAAATAGTTTTCACTTTATTAAATAAACCTCCGAATGACTACTTTCTTAAACTAAATGTTTATAATATCACATACCCTAGAACTGTATCTCGTAAACACTGTTGTATGTAAATAGGTGTCATAAATTATTATTTAATTTTTCTGCAGTATCCTACAATAAAAATATGGTCACACAATATTTTTTGTTTGAAGTTGAAGTAGGATGCATACGTTTATTTAATTACTTTACCAATTAACCTACAATCGAAATAGTCTCAAATTTTGGTCACTGTTCTGAGGGTAGTGAACTGTATTCTGCTACCGTTGTTTATTACGAGGCGAAAAGCAACTCTATTAGTACAGGATGATAGCAAAAACTGTTACCTTATTTCAAAGAAAGCTATATTCTATGGGTTCATAAACAAGGCATAGTGAAGCCTCTGTAAAATTTTCAATTTCGTTACAGTGGTTAATTTCGTAACGGCCTAATGTTTCTGACACACAATTCACATTTTAATTTGAGTGGCTATTGTTCATTTTGTTAAGGGCCCCAATTGGGCAATTTGAAACTTTCTTTGTGTAAAATACGACACGATTGTGTAACTATTTCATAGAATAGCTGGCAAGATGAAAACCTTAAATAATAACTTTCACGTTGAAGGGCAGCTATTTATTGAAGGTTACTTGAAAATAGGTCATTAGGATTGCACACCTGAGAAAGTTATAGACACAATGAACTGTATTGTGTAGGCTCATATAATCCAGGACCTAGCCAGTTATATACCCTTTAGTTGCACAATTACGTTACAGCTATTGACTTATGATTTGTATTAAATCTAAAGTCAAAAATTAATTGATGTAACCTTGTGGCAGGCAGGTTTGGTTAAATGGATGGCTATTATCCATGAGGTCTTGGGTTCGAATCCTGGTAGTGGCAAATGTTTGAGAGATGAACACAGACGGTTGTTATCGAGTAATGGCTGTTTATTATGTTGATACATACATACATAAATCACGCCTATATCCCCGAAGGGGTAGGCAGAGGTGAACTAGCACCCACGTTTCGCCAAAAATGTCAAGTCCCATGTAATTGGTGGCGAGCCTATTGCCATTTATCGGGCACAAAAGTCTTAGTACATTGCTGGCCTAGGTGGTATAAGAGGAACGCTGCTGCCCATGCCTAATCATATTCAGATTTATCCTTAGTCACCTTGTACCACACCCACGGGAAAGATTAGGGGTGGTGACAAGACAATTGTATTCTACTCTGCCGTCCCCACGCGGCAATTAATTAGGTCCTATGCAATAGATGGCGAGCGTATTGCCAATATGTTTATGTAGTATATTATTAATATTTATATATAACTAAGTAATAACTATTATTGGCCCGTCGTCAAGTTTCCATACACCACCAGGTCAGGTGATTGGTATGAATTTACAAAATTAAAAGGTTCTACGATGATGACACAGTAGCTACGTTTCATACAGTTGCAATCCAATATCATTTAGGAGCTCAAAGCAATTCAAGTAAAAAGTAAGTCGAGATTTCCCGACTGATTTCACAAAGATTTTGGCTTCACACAAAGCCAAATTCAGAACCTTGCTTTACCATCGTGGAATAGCGCCAGAGAAATCCGAGCAATTTTAAAAATGTGTTCTTTATCTGTTCTTCTCTATAAAATATACCGCACTTGTAAACTACTACTACTAGATATAAATAAAAAGTATAATTTCTTGTGCCGGCGGTGAGTAGAATACAATTGTCACCACCCTAAATCTCTCCCGCGGGTGTCGTACAAGGCTACTAAGGATAAGTCAGTGATGAGGAATGGGCAGCAGCGTTCCTCTTATACCACCTAGGAATGTATTGCGACTTTTGTGCCCGACAAATGGCAATAGGCTCGCCACCTATCACATGGGACCTAACATAATTGGCGAAACGTGGGTGCTGGTTCACCTCTGCCTACCCCTTCGGGGATATAGGCGTGATTTATGTTTTTATGAATGTAATAAACTTTCTATAATTATGCAATCTCTCTCTATTAATCATTAAATAAAAAATTATCTTTAGATAATTTTAGTTTAAAGAAACACAATAGTCCCACGTGATAATAATGGACTATGTTGCAGTATGTATTTGGAATGAGAATAATGAGAATGAGAATTATGTACTGTGAATTGGATCACTTATTAAATTGGACCCTATTCTATCCACGTTCATTTATAAGCGTGTCAATTTCCTTTTCCTATACGAGGTCCACATGTCCGGTTAGATTATGGTCGCATTAGGCAGAAAATGCGTGGTCTTAAGCTACGCCTTTACGGTGTTAAGTGTGACAAATCCTTGATATGCTTTTAGATTCTGCGTAGTACAGAGATAACAATGAATATTTATCAGGTTCAATATTGAGCGTACACGCTAGATTATTGCCGAAAGACTACGGTGTAAAAATAAATCCATAGCAACAGCGCAATAAACTTTTTCGAGCCCGCCGCTAAAGGTTATACTGAAAAAATTCTACACAAACAAACTTTACTCTTGAAACTTAAGCCGTAACGTTTCGGTTTCCGCAGTGATTACGTTCGTTAGGGTTTTTTAAGCTACACATTCGGACTTTTACGCAATACAGTCACAGTTTTGCCTAGTCTACATTTGTTTTTTGAACATTTACTTTCCAAGTACTCGAACTACGAAACTGAGATGCGAGATTTTGTTGAATTCTGCATAAGTTAGTTTCCTTTTAGTTAAACTTACTTCCAATTTTAGGAATTCTGCTGCACTTTAGGGCTATTTCTAACTTTCTACTTCAATAAGTAAGTGGTATGCTACGCCATAACTGTACGATAAGAGTAGTTGGATTCCTTACAATCAATCATTTTCTAATAACTCGTTTGTATAGAAATTTTTTTTTTGCGATATTTCTTTCTTTGTAAATAAATAACAATAAACACAATATATTATTGTTATTTCTACATTTTATGGCAAATATTTTACTTTAAAATATCGCGATTACTGCCCTGAGTGCGGCAGACGTCAATTAACTTGAATGAGTATTGAATGTCAAAAATTCATTCAAATCTAGACCATAGACCCGGCAAGAATAGCGATTAGTTTTGAATTGTCATTTTTTTATAATTAATTTTTCTTATATTATAAAGTTAAATCGGTAAAAAATGTTGAAAGCAATATTTTTATAGTTTTTCAAAATGTTTTATTTTTTATGTGCTTAACATTCTATACTGCACCCTGGTCAAACATTGAAATAATATAAAAAATCTAATTAAGTTTTTGGGAATCCTGTTTGATTTCTGCTTTAAGAGTACGAACGAGAGAAGCTCACGAATCGGCCATGTTTCAAGCGTTTTTACAGACTTTGGATAAATAAATATCTTTACTCGGTTAAATGAATGGTTTTTTATTATAGAAGGTGGGAATATGCGTGGGAATATAAAATGGGCATACACGTGAGTCATTGATTGGAATGAAGTTAATTCTATTTATCTTAAATTATATTTTAAACCTACATGTCTACAATGCTAACCTAGGAGCTTTTTAATGCAGTCAAGTATGCCAGACTATGCAAAACTATGTATCATGTAAAGTTGTGAGTTTGTGACAGTTAATGGATTGTGTCCATATGCCTGTCACTATAAATATTTGTTACAGTTTTCGACCTCGCACTACCCGCATGTATTAAGTAAAGCCTGTCGTACTTTCTAACTGTTTAAAAGAGAGCATTATTAAAAAAAAAAGATCCAATCTCCCTATATTCTATTTATAGGGAAGGCCTGTGCCCTAGCAGTGGGGACATAAAAAGGCTGATGATGATAATAATAATTATTATTAAAACAATCTTTATTATATTATCATAACCGTGAAATATATCAAGTTTTCCAACTGATCGCAAACCTTTTTGATGTACCTTTTTTTATTAACCTATAAGATCCCACTGCTGGGCAAAGGCCTCCCCCGCAGCCCTCCATTTCGAGCGATCCCGAGCCAACTCCATCCATGTCTTACCGTACGCCTTCAGATTAGGGTTTCCGGAACCGGTACTGTTTGTAAGAACCGGGAATTTCAGTACTAGTCCGCGTAGGAACCGGGATTTCCCGGTTTTTTCGGTACTAAAATATTTCCATCAGTGAAATAGGAAGCAATAAGTATGAAACATGCACTTAACGTATGAAACAAATGTAATATCTTCTCTTTAAAACAATCTTAAATTTAAAACACAACATAATATACTATACATCAAAATTATAATAAAATCAGTCTTATTAGTGTGTTAATAGTTCAAAATTAAACTTTTATTGGGAATTTCAGTTTTGGTCGATGTCAAAGGTCAGAAATAATTATGAAATTACATAAACATAATGTTATTACGAATGAAACCGCGTACACCTTCTTCCTCCTGCCCTTATCCCGCTCTAGGCAGGTTCGGCACAACATGTCTTCTTCTTCCACTCCTTTCGATCCTTCACCAATTTCTCATCCACTCCTCTCGCTATCATGTCCTCCTTTACACAGTCCATCCATCTCTTCTTTTAAGTCTTCATCTGCTTTAACGTCCTTCCACGTTCATGCCTAACATTCTTCTGCCAACATAGCTTTCATCTCTTCGCATAACATGACCAAACCATCCTAGTCTATTACTCCGCAGTCTCTCTGTCTCTGACGCTACTTTCAAACTTCCTCTGATATACTTATTCCTTATCGTATCTCCCCGTGTCACACCACAGATCCATCTTAACATACGCATCCCTGTTACATGCACTCTTCTTTCATCAGTCTTCTTCAGCCCAATACTCTGCTCCATACATGACAACAGGTCTAATGACCGCCTTGTAGATTTTCCCCTTAAGCTTAGGGGCATCCGTGGGTCACATATCGTTGATGAGACCTGTCGCCACTTCATCCATCCTCGTCATCATTCAGCCGAGAGACGCCCACTGTTGGGCATAGGCCTCCCCTAAGGATCTCCAAACCGGTAGGTCCTGCGCTGCCCGCATCCAACGGCTTCCCGCGACCTTCACCAGATCGTCGGTCCACCTTGTGGGGGGCCTTCCAACGCTGCGTCTCCCGGTACGTGGCCGCCATTCGAGGACCTTTCCGCCCCAACGGTCGTCAGTCCTCCTCGCAATGTGCCGTGCTGTGCCTAGCCCATCCATCCTACATTCGCTCTATTCCTTATATCCCGGTCAAAATCACCGTCGCTTTGGAAGAGCGATCCAAGGTACCGGAAATCCAAGCAAACTGGTAGGATTACACCATCTAAGGCAATTGGAGAGAAACTGGAGGGGCCGCCAAAGTCACAGAACATGTGTTCTGTTTTGGTCCGGCTGATCTTAAGCCCGACGCTCTCCAATCTCTCCTGCCATTTTCCCAACCTACTTTGTACCTCGGATGCATCTTTTCCGACAAGTACAATGTCGTCGGCAAACAGTACATACACTAGGGTGCCTCCTACTGTATGTCCGATGTCAGAGCATCCATAATCAGGAGGAACAAATACGGGCTTAAAGCCGATCCCTGGTGCAAGCCTACGGCCACATCGAAATTGTCGGTAACGCCAGCCTCGGACCGAACATTCGTAGTAGCTCTTCTATACATATCAGACACAAGCCTCACATACTTCTCAGGCACTCTCTTTTCTCTCACAGCCCACCACAGAACTGTTCGCGGAACTCGGTCGTATGCTTTTTCAAGGTCTATAAAGACCATGTGCAAGTTATTTTGTGCACTACGGTATTTTTCGCATAGTTGCCTTAGCGCGAATCTTGCATCGGTTGATCCTCGTCCCGGCATAAAACCGAATTGGTTCTGGGTGACTTCACACTCCTCTCTCATTCGTCTCGCTATTACTTTCTCCCATATCTTCATACTATGTCACATATGACATGAGCTTTATTCCTCTATAGTTGCTACAGTCCTGCACATCACCCTTGTTTTTGTAAATGGGCACCAGCGTACTGTTACAACATTCATCCGGGATCGTCTGTTCCTGTAACAACTTATTAAAGAAACAAGTCAGCCACTTCCATCCTTCCGCTTTCAGAAACTTCCAAACTTCAACAGGTATACAATCAGGATAAATGAAACCGCGTACACATCATGACCATTAAATTTGCTTATAAACAAACGTTTTTGTAATAAAGTTGAATTAACTCTGTTTCTCACAACTTATAATACAATAAATAAATTTAGTTCTCTTTAAAAATGATAAATGTTTATAAATTAATCGATATAAAAAAGAAGAAGAAGATTCCCGAAAGAACCGGGAATCCATTTTAATTTCCCGGTTCTATAATTGCGACAAAAGAACCGGGATTTCCCGGTTCTTTCGGTACCGGGATTTCCCGGTTCTGAACCCTACTCCAGATCGTCCAGATGTACCTAACTGAAATAAATTACCAGCAATATTGTTAGTACAGAATAAAGTCATATCGGACCGGACACACATAGTGTATGTCCATTTTATATGCCTTCGACTAAATGATAATACCTATACCAATTAATTTATAAAATAATTACATATTTTTTATTTATACTTTTATATTATAATCATTTCTGTTTATAGACAGCTTATTATACAGATTCTATATGGTACCTACCACGTAATTATGTATGTAAATTATCATGAAACTAATCTCATTCCTGTTTAACTCGCTCAAATATATCATGAGATTGTTATACCACTTACATTACAACCCAATTTAGTGCATGCAGGAGGAATGTGTGTGTAATAACAACTATTTTCGTAGCACAAGAACGTGACGTAGCAGATTAAGCGTACTCCTTGGTGATCTAATGTTCGCTGCAGCGAGCGCAAAGTTATGCATTGAAAACGACGTAAACTAACATTGTCTAGAGGTAAAATACATGTAAAATGCAGTTCACGTAAATTTCATCTTTGAAGTTAGATGAAATGTAACAGTGTGTAAAGTACTAGCGAATATAACTGAATAGCGGAGTATATTACAAGATTACACGAGTATAATATTCCTCATTTAAAATACTTTTAGCGTTTTATCGTAGGTATATTTGTTTTTGTGTATAAAGCAGTATGTATTAAGTAAATAATTTAGCCGCGTAGTGACGGCAGAGTAGAATACAATTGTCACCACCTCATATCTTTCCCTTGAGTGTCGTACAAGGCGACTAAGGATAAACTGAATATGATTAGGAACGGGCAGCAGCGTTCCTCTTATACCACCTAGGCTAGCAATGTATTGCGACTTTTGTGCCCAATAAATGGCAATAGGCTCACCACCTATTACATGGGACTTGACATATTTGGCGAAACGTGGGTGCTAGTTCACCTCTGCCTACCCCTTCGGGGATATAGGCGTGATTTATGTATGTATGTATGTGCTATTTAAATTTGAATATTATAATTAAATGCTTGAAATAAATTGAAGGTACAAAGAATATGGTGGTTAGCAAAATTATAGTCTGTTTGCGCGAATCGAACCCAATTATTTTTTGAACTTTTTCTAATCGCAATATTCTTGTAAATAATTTAGTCTTTAAAACGCTTCTCTTATGAAAATGTCACTCGGAGATGCATTAGTCGGATTTAATCTGGATGGATTGTATCAATGATTTGGGACCAATTATTAGTTTAAAACATTGTATAATTAGTACAGAGATTTTGGTGGTTAGAAAAAGAATTTCGAAAAATTATGATATTGAGGCGGGAATCGAACCCGCGTCCGCTGCTATCCGGGCAGGTGCCTGACCGCTAGGCCACCCAAGACACTAATTAACTTGCCGAAATTCTTCTAACCTTTACACTTCACGTTGTAAGCCAACGGGTACCCTCGCAATGTAGAAATAAATTTCAAACATTCCAAAGCAGATATTTTTATAAATACCGTGCGTTCGGTTAAGCTTGGGTTTGCTTTATAAACTATTCGATTTTAATTTTAACATTAAATAAATGTTAGAAAAATTAGTACAAAGATTTTGGTGGTTAGAAAAAGAATTTCGAAAAATTATGATCTTGGGCTTATAAAGCTTATAAAAAGCTTATAAAGCAAACCCAAGCTTAACCGAACGCACGGTATTTATAAAAATATCTGCTTTGGAATGTTCGAAATTTATTTCTACATTGCAAGGGTACCCGTTGACTTACAACGTGAAGTGTAAAGGTTAGAAGAGTTTCGGCAAGTTAATTAGTGTCTTGGCGAAACACGGGTGAGAATTCACCTCTGCCTACCCCTTCGGGAATATGGGCGTGTTTTATGTATGTATGTAATTAGTGTCTTGGGTGGCCGAGCGGTCAGGCACCTGCCCGGATAGCAGCGGACGCGGGTTCGATTCCCGCCTCAATATCATAATTTTTCGAAATTCTTTTTCTAACCACCAAAATCTTTGTACTATTTTTTCTAACATTTATTTAATGTTAAAATTAAAATCGAATTGTATAATTACTTTTCCCGCTCGTAAATTAAAGGGCTGGTGATTTGAACTTGAAGATTATACCCGGTTAGGTGTTTTTTCTATATCCTCATATAAATAAATGTACATACATAATTTCTAAATAACAGATTGTAAGCATATTCTGTCAGTGGGTCAATGGCAGTCTAAAGAACGTAGCGCCCGACGGGGTCAAGGCTTTTGCCGCTTCCGAACGCCGGCTTTCGTTCCGTTTTCGTACTGAAGGTAAAAAATTTGGTATTGTGAATATCCTTTGATGTTAGAATCTTGAAATTGCTCCGGGTATACTTTACATCTTAAAAAAAATGCGAGAAAGCTGTATTCTGCTGAGTTGAAATGGATTAGTTTCATCATATCATACTAAATAGAGTTATTTAGGAAAAGTATAATATTAATATATGTTTTACAAGGGCACGAATCTTTATATACGGCACAGACGTTACTTAATAAGTTCATAATAATATAAATAATAACCACCAAAATTTTGGACCTAAAGGATTGGATGTACAGAACTGGATATCATATTAAAATGTAGAGCACAGGGATTGATATTAAGATAGGTATGCATTGGACCGTATAGACTAGATTAGATTGATTAGGCTAAGTTGAAACAGGCTGTATGTTTTCGAGATCAGTTGATTTCGAAAACAACACAACAAAAAGCACTGTAGCATGTCTAGTCTGGACTGTTGGTCTGGGTGGAAAGGGTGGGTTTACAATATGAGATTAGGTCGACAGATGTAAACCCAGTTTACAGGTAAATTAATATGATATAAATGGATTACTCTAGATAATTTAGGCTCGGAGTAAGCGGAAAGAGTAGATAGAATCACTCATAACCTCCACCTCACTTGCGATAGTCGTACAAGGCGACTTAGGGTAAAATATTGTCTTTTCACCATCTCTTTCGTGTCATAAGATTTAAAGAGGTACATGTCAGTCAACTCGCTAGTTGCATTATCATAACTTTTTACATGCTCTGTGGCTACGCTAGCTTAAATACTTGTATCTTTATCGCTTAATGCTTGCCTTCCTATACTCGCGATCAGATCGACAAACCAATAAATCGTTGTTTTCTCAAAAAAATATAAAAAACTGTGATTTTGCGATTTTTAGTAGCTTCTTCATTTGTTTTTCGCCATTGTTTAATGGTGTCGAGTGTTCGTATGTTACTTACTTACTGTTATCGGTCCGTGAGACCGACGCGAAATGATATGTATTAATTTATTATAGTGGTGAATAATTTTTATTGACTATAATGCATAACATTATTTTAGACCGTTTTTTATTTATTTTCAGTCATATATGTCACCACAATGAATGAAGCGAAAATAACGTTTTTTGTGGTATGTTCTGATTGTTACACCAATGAAACCTCAATGAAAATTAAATATTTTTATTTTAGTGGTGTGAACATAATATTTATTGAGTAAAATGTATAACATTATTTGAGGAACTTTTTTATATCTTTTCATTAATATTTGTCACCAGAATGAACGAAGATACAATTAATATTTTCTGATTGATAACTAATAAACTATTATTACTTTTTTGTCCTAGTTTATTATTTTAATTACTTTCTTTTAACATATTGCATAGATTTTTTTAACTAACACTATTTTTTAGATTAATTTTATTGTTTTACATAGAGTACCTAAAATTACGTTATTTTTTAAGAGGGTGATTTAGTAGTTATTTGTTGTACGTGAATGCAAAGTTGTTTTTTAACCGCTTGCTCAATTTTGATGATCGAGCTAGCGAAGCGAGCGAGCGAGCGACACCCATAACATTCACACCCGCAATACACACCCATCCACTCAGACACACCCAAAAAACACCCATTCACCCAGAAACACCCACAAAACACCTATTCACCCAGAAACACCCACAAAACACCTTTTTTTTTTTTTTTTTTGACGGAGTGGAATGCATTTATGCACCGTGTCGGCCGCTAGCTAGACGGCCGACGTGTGTGGGACTCGCCCGACTCAAGATCGAGTCGGGAATACGCCACTAAACCACTCCGGTGTCCCTCCAGCCCTTCTGGCGGGGAGAGTCTGGGGTCTGCCGCGAGGCAATTCACCAGTCTCTCAACCCACA
Source organism: Cataclysta lemnata (assembly GCA_963931975.1). Lineage (NCBI taxonomy): Eukaryota > Metazoa > Arthropoda > Insecta > Lepidoptera > Crambidae > Cataclysta > Cataclysta lemnata. The sequence goes on from OZ008338.1 coordinate 13,524,239, forward strand.
AAACACCTATTTACCCAGAAACACCCATAAAACACCCATTTACCCAAAAACACCCATTCACCCAGAAACACACACAAAACACCCATTCACCCAGACACACCCACAAAACACCCATTCACCCAGAAACACCCATAAAACACCCAATCACCCAGAAACACCCACAATACACCCATTCACCCAGAAAAACCCACAAAACACCCATTCACCCAGAAACACCCACAAAACACCCATTCACCCAGAAACACCTACAAAACACCCAATCACACCCAAAAATCACTCAATCACACAGAAACACCCACAAATCACCTAATCACACCCAAGAAACCACCCAATCACCCAGAAACACCCACAATACTCACCCATCCATTCAGACACACCCACAAAAACCCATTCACCCAGACACCCCCACAAAACACCCATTCACCTAGACATACCCTCAAAACACCCATTCACCCAGACACACCTCCAACAGCCACCCATCCACCCAGCCACACTCGCAACATTCATCCAGACACACCTGTAAGTACCTAATAAAAATTACCGTCCCTAATGTAGTTCCGAGACGGTCAATCAGCTTGAGTCAAGCACGTTGATTTTCTGTATGTTTTTGTTCCGTTGCTAGCGTAAACAAATCAAACAGACCTAAAAAGCTTTTAAATGCTTGACTCAAGCATCCAGCAAGCGTTGTAGACGATCAAAATGTTTAAAGCAAGATTGACGCCAAGCTGATTGACCGTCACGGAACTCCTAGGTTTTAACAAATTTATGATTATGAAAAGAAATAGGCGCGCGCAAAGCAAATTACAAAAAAAGTACACCAAGAAGGTTTCGAGTCTGAGTTCTTAACAAATTAAAATAGGTTGCATGATAATTTCGGCACCATGGAGGTAGAAATAAATAGGCATAATGATGTTTTGAATTCACAAACTCATTGCACACGATGTTCTAAATTCAAATTTACTTTATCCTCTAGAGGATAAAAACGGCTTTTGCACTCAGATATCGAAGAGCAAAAACGCTTTTTCCGAGATGGTGGTATGAAAAAGACTGTTTCTACCAAATCAAGTTAAGGTACATAATTTTTTTTAAAATATTTGTATTAAATTTTAACCTTATCTTATAAAAAATAACACAATATTGCTCAATAAGTATATAGTTACAAGACGAGACCAACTTTCGGTTTGAGAGACCGTGCGCGAGTATGCACGTAATGCTTTTGCGCGCGGGTATACGAAGGTTAAAAATACAACTGCTACTAAATTCGCTGGTTGCTTCATAGAGGTATTAAACAAAAAACTGTAATAATCCTTTTGTATCATAATATTGACAACATTTTTTTTTTGAAACCGTCGTTTTCATAATAAAAATCATGATTAAAATTCCAGTCATTCTAAACAGACGTAAGCGCCAAATGACATCACCGTAACGGAGAAGTGGCGAAATCACTGTTGTCTCGTTCTGACGCGAAAAAAAAGATTACTTGTCAAAATTGATGAACAGGCGTTTCCGGTGTCGAAAATAATAGTTATTTGTTGTGCGTTAGTGCAAAGTTGTTTTTTAACCGCGTGCTCCTGAATCCGGAGCGATAGCGAGGGAATCAAAAGAGCACAAGGTGAAAAATCTTTGCACTCGAGTGCAACACATAACTTTTCATCCTCCCCCCAACGAGGAAAATGCAAAATAAATACAAAAAAAAATTACAACCGTTTCTATTTCCACCCAGAAACTTCTACAACACCCTCCCATCAGCCCAAACACACTCTCAACACCCACCCAGAAACATCCAGAACATCCACTCAGACACATCCACAGCACACATCCATCCACCCAGACACACCCACAGCATCCACCCAGTCACATCCACAATACTCACCCATCACTCAGATACACCCAAAAAACACCCATACATCCAGAAAGACCCACAAAACACCCATTCACCCAGAAACACCCACAAAATACCCATTCACCCAGAAACACCCACAAAACACCCAATCACCCAGAAACACCAACAAAACACCCATTAACCCAGAAACACCCAAAAAACACCCAATCACCCAGAAACACCCACAAGACATCCATTCACCCAGAAACACCCACAAAATACCTATTCACCCAGTCACACCCACAATACTTACCCATCCATTCAGACACACACACAAAACACCCATTCACCCAGAAACACACACAAAATACCCATTCTCCCAGAAAGACCCACAAAACACCCATTCACCCAGAAACACCCACAAAACACCCATTCACCCAGAAACACCCAATCACTCAGAAACATCCACAAAACACCCATTCACCCAGAAACACCCACAACATCCATTCACCCAGAAACACCCACAAAATATCGAATCACCCAGAAACACCCACGAAATATCGAATCACCCAGACACACCCACAACATCCATTCAGACACCCACAACTTCCACCCAGTCACACCACAAAACACCCATCCATTCAGACACACCCACAAAATACCTATTCACCCAGACACACCCACAACATCCATTCAGACACCCACAACATCCACCCAGTCACACCCACAATACTCACCCATCCATTCAGACACACCCACAAAACACCCATTCACCTAGACACACCCACAAAACACCCATTCACCCAGACACACCCACCTAGCCACACCCGCAACATTCATCCAGACACACCTGTAAGTACCTAATAAAAATTATAGTCCCTAATGGAGTTCCGAGACCGTCAATCAGCTGAGTCAAGCACGTTGATTTTCTGTGTTCCGTTGCTAGTGTAAACGAATCTAACAGTCCTAAAAAGCTTTTAAATGCTTGACTCAAGCATCAAGCAAGCGTTGTAGACGATCAAAATGTTTAAAGCAAGATTGACGCCAGGCTGATTGACCGTCACGGAACTCCTAGGTTTTAGCAAATTTATGACGTGAATTTTTTTCACGTCATAAATTTGCTAAAACCTAGGAGTTAGAGAGGAGGAGAGAGAAACACCCACAAAACACCCATTTACCCAGAAACACCCAAAAAACACCCATTCACCCAGAAACACACATGAAACACTCATTAACCCAAAAACACCTACAAAACACCCATTCACCCAGAAACACCCACAAAACACCCATTCTCCCAGAAACACCCACAAAACACCCATTCACATAGAAACACCCACAAAACACACATTCACCCAGAAACACCCTAAAACACCGATTAACCCAGAAACACCCACAAAACACCCATTCACCCAGAAACACCAAAAATCACCCAATCACACCCAAAAATTACTCAATCACCCAGAAACACCCACAAAACACCTAATCACACCCAAAAAACCACCCAATCACACAGAAACAACCACAATACTCACCCATCCATTCAGACACACCCACAAAAACCCATTCACCCTGACACCCCCACAAAACACCCATTCACCTAGACATACCCTCAAAACACCCATTCACCCAGACACACCTCCAACTGCCACCCATCCACCCAGCCACACTCGCAACATTCATCCAGACACACCTGTAAGTACCTAATAAAAATTACCGTCCCTAATGTAGTTCCGAGACGGTCAATCAGCTTGAGTCAAGCACGTTGATTTTCTGTATGTTTTTGTTCCGTTGCTAGCGTAAACAAATCAAACAGACCTAAAAAGCTTTTAAATGCTTGACTCAAACATCCAGCAAGCGTTGTAGACGATCAAAATGTTTAAAGCAAGATTGACGCCAAGCTGATTGACCGTCACGGAACTCCTAGGTTTTAACAAATTTATGATTATGAAAAGAAATAGGCGCGCGCAAAGCAAATTACAAAAAAAGTACACCAAGAAGGTTTCGAGTCTGAGTTTTTAACAAATTAAAATAGGTTGCATGATAATTTCGGCACCATGGAGGTAGAAATAAATAGGCATAATGATGTTTTGAATTCACAAACTCATTGCACACGATGTTCTAAATTCAAATTTACTTTATCCTCTAGTGGATAAAAACGGCTTTTGCACTCAGATATCGAAGAGCAAAAACGCTTTTTCCGAGATGGTGGGATGAAAAAACATTTTATTTGAAATGTTTGAAATCAATTTCAAAGTAAATTACATTTTAAATTAAACTCTCGGAAGGATTTCAAATTATTGCTAGTTTAATTATTCAATGATATTATAATATCATTGAGTTTAATAATGTTAATTTTGACGATGACAATTAATGACAATGGATTTGATTTTATGACTGCCAGAATTGATGACTTATACATCCGTAGCTGTGACGTCATTGCATGTTTTTTACATTTTTTTCCCTCAATCTTTAAGTAATAAAAAAAACTATTTGATTTTAATTTTAACATTATATAAATGTTAGAAAAATTGGTACAAAGATTTTGTGGTTAGAAAAATTAGAATGTTTTTCTAACCACCAAAATCTTTGTAATAAAAAAAGTAAAATAATATTTTTTAAGTCAGGATTGGAAAATAAAGAAACAGTATTTTTATTTTGGGGGGTTATAATTTTTGAAATGTTGTCAATTATTATGGCACATATCTTTTTATTTTATCTTTGTTTGATGGTGTTTAAGCTACGCTCGGTAACCTAGTATATCTGGCTGGATATATTAAGCTCTATAGACGAAGGTGAATAGACTAGCTGGATAGAATGTCTGGTAGACGGTAATTTAACAGAATGAGCTGGACAGACTATATATAGGGTATACTTGTTTGATAGGATTGGCAGATTAGACTGGGCTTAAGAGACAGGGCTGAATACAACTGACTGTATACACTAGGCTTAATATACGAATCCTTTGCTTGATAGACTGGCCGGATAGACATAGGAACAGGACTGTATATTTGGATACACTTGACTTGACAGGATGGGTATGATTGGCTAAAAACGCTTCATAGACTTGGATTGATGAATTGGGCTGAATAGTTAGAATTGATGAGATAGACTAGACTTAACAGTCAGGCGTAGAAAAAGGCTAGATACTATTTTCGGATATACTAGGATTGTTATATTTTTTGCCTTGATAGATTGAGCTAAATATACTGGGTCGGATAGACTAGGCCAGATATATTTGGCTGGATAGACCTCGACGGATATACTGCACTGAATATATTGCGCTGGACAGACTGGGCTGGATAGACTTGGCCTGATATACAGGGCCGGATATACTGGGCCGGACAGACTGGGCTGGATAGACTTGGCCTGATATACAGGGCCGGATATACTGGGCCGGACAGACTCGGCTAGATAAAATGGGTGAATAAATAGAATATATATAATAGAAAGAATTAGGGTAACTTCACTTGGCTTAATACGGACTGGAAGAATATACTGGGATTAAAAGACAGAGGTGAATAAACAGAGCCAGATATTATGATTAGATATTATTATAACTAGATTACACTCGGTTTATACTTTAGTGTTAATAAACTGGGCCAGATAGGGCGGGTCGGTTAGAGTAGGCCAGATAGACTGAACCGTATAAATTTGGTCGGGTAGACTGGGCCGGAAAGATTATGATAGACATACTGGGCTGTAAAGACTCAGCCGGATAGATAGGGCCAGGTAGACTAGGCCGTATATACTGCGCCGGATAGACTTGATTGGATAGATAGGGATAGGCAGATTGAGCCGTATATGCTGGGCCGGATAAACTTAAATGGATAGACTGTGGTCGGGTTGACTGGGCTGGATAGACTGGACCGGATAGACTGGGCCGGATAGACTGGGCCGGATAGCCTGGGCCGGATAGACTGGGCCGGAAATACTGGGACGGACACACTAGGCTATACAGACTGGGCGGTATTGAATTATGTTGATAGACTAGGCCAGATAAACTGTGCCGAATTCACTGAACCGGAAAGATGGTCCAGATTAACTAAGTAGAATAGATTGGGTGGGAATAGACTTAACCAGATAGACTTGGTTGGATAGATGGGCCAAATTGACTGGGCTGAATTAAACAGGCAAAATTTTACAGATTGTTCTAAATAAAATTAGCTTAATCAATCAATGAGCTTGAACGACTAATATTAAATAAAAATATAGTACAGTAATATTTAAAACGTAATTGCTTCTTTTTTATAAAAAAAAAGATAACTTTGCAAAAACATTTATGAAAAACGTGGGCCAAAAGATTGCAATAAACTCTCCAACTATTTGATAGAACACATAAATAATTTACGAAATGTGGGTGTTAATTCACCTTTGCCTACTCCTTTTGGGGAGAATCGATGTGATCTAGGTATTGTACATATTAATTTCAGTTTACTATTTATTTGAGTTAAGACAGTAGCCAAATCAACACAATAATAATTTATGACAAGTCATTGATTTTGTTAATTATTATTCATTAAAAAAAATCAAAATAAAATTTTAGATAAATACCTACTGTAACATCGGGTTACTAATAATATAGCACATAATGATAATACTTACATGAAATTAGAAAAATTGATAGATGATTATTGGGGGCCGAATTCAATAGATTATGCGCACGATTTACCACTGTGAGCTATAACTAATAACTCATTTGTAAACTCAGCTCGGGTGACTAAGGAAACGGGAATCGCAAGCCGCGTCTACGAACGGAATGATGCCTCCTTCAGCATCTTGCTAAGATTAGCGATACGGTGCGCAGCTTTCTGCGCAGCAGGCCAAGAGCTGTATAAGCCCCCGCACAGTTTCGCAAAGAATATTCTAGGCTCTACGGATATTGTTTGGCTCTACCAAACACATTGATCCATTTATCTAGGTCACTGTTAATTGGTGACAAAATATACCAGGAATTTATTAGCAACACCCAACAAGGTTTGGGTAGTGGCATAATTTATCTTGAACAACACATTTTCATGATCAATATAATATTCCCTCCTTTGCCCTATAAACGAGCCTAAGAGCCATGTTGGTAGGGTTTAAAAATAGCTTATTTTCAAGCAACAAGGGGGGAAGCAAATTCCGCTGCGGCGCGGGACGGGGGCTCTGGGCGTAAAAGTGGGAGTGGTGCAAGGCCACGCCCACTTGTAACATTTGGAATCAGAGCGGGTGCTCTCTCCTACATTTAATTAAAATTAATAGATACTATTACACCATAGCTCAACAAGTGGGTCTGTGTTATACACCGCTATATAATACCCATCTAACAGTGATCTCATAAAAAGGAAATCACATAGGGTTAACATAAATTCTTTAAAATTGCATAGCTAGAGGAAGCGCATACTTGCAAGTGAAAACTTCTTCGCTTTTGAGTTGACGGACAAGAGCTAACAAAGAAAAATATAACTATGATCTTGTTTTATGTTTCTTTGTACAAAGACCAAAACCGATATAAATGCCGTGTTGCAATACTCTGATATATTTGGCCCTTCCATTTATAACATTTTAAACCATAATAAAAATATCGCAGGCATTAAATTAAAACTCGCTGAAGTAAATATACATAAAGTTTAAACAAAAAATAAAATCATTTCACTTAAAGGAATGATTTTATTTTTTGTTTTGTTCTTAATTATTATTATTTATATAAAAACAAACCAAGTAATAAAATATTATGATAATATAATAACAATGTGTTGCATAAAGTCTCATTTGGACAGCGGGAATTGATATAGGTAGACTGATGATTGATTGATCGATAATTTCTCGATATCCAAAACAATATTTTACTGTCGCAAAATTTAAGCGATTTATGCACATGTTCATGTTATTAAATGTGGTAACAAATTAAAAACTATGGCCAATGTAAGAAATAGATGTATCTGCTTTTAATAGGTAAAATGGCTTAATTGAATGTAAATTCTTTTAAAAAAGTCTCTAGTTAAGTAGTAGCCAAAAGTTGGCTAATGCTTAAATATTTATACAAATTTCTTTATTACGACAAAAGGCAAAAAAATATAATAACACTAAAAATTAATCTTGGCAACTAAATTAATTAAATTTAAATTAACTAGTAGTTTTACCCAAACTGGCCATAATTAGTTTAATAAACTACGCCAGCAAAATGAATAGGTATACCTACCTAATATAAAATTTCCAAGCTTTTTGGGTTTTAAAAATTGTTCCGTGTAGGTATGTTTGTAAGTGTATTAAAAAATTTTGAAAAGTCAAATTAAAAAAGAAATTTATACTCTTTCTCGTCTTCCAAACGGGTTTTATTTATTTAAGTTAAACAGAGTAAGTAAGATGAACATTTACATAGTAATTACCACTTTTACACCAATAAAGTTGACAAAACGTTATCTCTTATGAAATAAAATTTAAGAATAACATAAAAACTCAAACTTGGAAATTTTCGTGTTAGATTGAACTCTATAAAAATACGGTTGAAAATACTTACCTACGGGAATTATGTTGAGAGATGGGGTGTTAGTTGCTTTTGTTTATTTTTGTTTTATAATTGTATGTTTTTCTTTTGTTACAATGTTTTTGAAAGGAAACTAGAAGTTATCGCTTAAGTTTCCAAAAAGTTCACATGATTTTAGCAAGTTTAATTAAGAGTTTCTGCACTTGCACTGCGTTTGTATGCGTCCTTCAATCACTGTGTAATAAGGTTTCCGACGGTAAAACAGTAGATATAAAATGAAAAGAATAAGAAAAATACAATACCACTTCTTAAAAGACATCTTGAAAAAAAATTACTGTTGACTTATTTGAAAAACTTATGTTGAGAGATGGGGTGTTAGTCGCGTTTTTTTTGCATATTGTTCTTTGGTATGAGTGTTTTTGAAAGGAAACTAGAACTCGTCGCCTAAGTTTCCAAAAAGTTCACTTGAAGTTGAAGCAAGTTGAAGAGTTTTTGCGCTTGCACTGCACTTGTATTCGTCCTTCAATCACTGTGTAATACGGTTTACGACGGTAAAACAGGAAATATAAAATGATAATAATAAGAAAAATACAATACCACTTCTTAAAAGACATCTTGCAAAAGTTACTAGTGACGGGCTATTAATTTAAACGCGTTTATTATATTTTATGAGACGAGTTGTGCGACGGAAAAGTAGTAGGAATATAATAAAAGCTGCGATGACGAGAGCTAAACACTTTTTCATAGACATTGTGGTAAGTAATTAAAAATAAGTCGTAATATTTGGAAGGTAATTAATGTTCATTCACTCGAATTTTTCACTGTTAATTTGAATGTGAATAAAAAAAGAAGTTCGATTTTTTTTTCTAATATCGACTTTGTGACAATACTGGGAGAGCAGCAATATTAGCGCGCGGCGGAGCTAAAGCAGACGCGACTATCACTGGAGACCTCCTGGCGGCGACTGTGTCGGTCGGGGCGCCCCGGGAGCGAAGCTGCTCGGGAAAGCGTAGGCTCCGATTTTGCATTGGAATAAAAGCCACCCGCCCGCCCCACCGTACTATGTACTCTGCGCGTGTTACATTAACGAGCATTTTAAGTTGTTTTATAATTATTATGGAATCCCGAAATTGTTGGTTTAGTTAATTAAAAAGGTTCTTTCACATACGTATTGATCGTGTTTATTCATATTTAATATATATTTAACTATATATTATGTTAAATATGAATAAAATATCCGTGTGGCGAAGGCAGAGCAGAATACAAATATCACCACCCCCATCTCTCCCGTGGGTGTCGTACAAGGCGACTAAGGTTAAAGACAGCAATGAGTAATGGGCAGCAGCATTTCTCTGATACCACCTTGCAATATAAATGTGTACTGCGATTTATGTGCCCGATATATGGCAATAGGCTCGCCACCTGTAACATGGGGCTGAACATAATTGGCGAAAAGTGGGTGTTAATTCACCTCTGCCTACCCCTTCGGGAATATAGGCGTGATTTATGTATGTATGTATGTATGTATGTATATTAAGCGATCAGCCTGGTGGCGCGGTGCGTATTAGCAATTACGGAAGCAAAGTAATTAGTGCAAAGGCGGGCCGCAGAATGGTGGCTATTTCGAACTTTCCTGTTATTCGGAGGTTTTGTGCTTTAAGCCTTCCAAATCACTCGAGGTCGAGATACTAAATTTTTGGTTACGCATCGGTGACACTTTGCCGAATAACAACTAATTGTCAAATCAATAAAATCCGCCATCCAGGAATTTAATTATATTCACTCTCATTGCTTTGAACTGAGCTCTTTGTTTTTAGGTGCAGCTTTGTTTACGGAAGCTGTTTGTTTGCGTATGTCCAACAGTATTGTAGTGCTTTGCGTAGGATTTTTTTAGATCCCTTAGATGTTTACTATTTTTATACCCATACTGGGTATAAAAATGCGGGTATTAATACACATCTGACTATCATATAATAAAATATAACACATTTTATTATATGTCAAAAACTATGTTTAATTATAACAGCAAATAGGGATAGTTTTTGTTAAGTATTGATATTTTACGTGCGTTATGGTTAAAGTTGGACATGGTTCTTTCCGTCAGTTTTCGATACTTGCAGACATCACAAGCACATATCGGCGTGGTTGATGATATGATTTTAGCGGGACTTGATGACGTCTGACCTATACTGCTCAGATAACCAGTAGGCCTATTCCCTAACTTTTTTAGACAGTTGAAAGTGATTATCAGCGAACTATTTACTAATACATTGCTGTTATCACAGGACAAGTGTCACAATAGCATTATAGTAAAGTAGTAATGGATACTTAAATAGTTCGGTGATCATCACTTTTAACTGTCAAAAAAGGTTATAAGCAAGGGAATAGGCCTACTGGGCAGAGGGCAGGAAAATCGATCATAATCATCATGAAATTACACTTAAATTTGTTGATAGTGAAAACACGGATGTCTCTTTTGTTCATTACGAAATAAAAAAAGCGAGTTTTCCTCTCGGCGCAATATTATATTTCGCCTCTCCCATTGACAAAAACAAAATAGTATAACTGAAATGCTGTTGTAAAAAAGGATTGGGAAGTTCCGTGTGTAAAATCATGTTTTACAATTTTTCACGAGCGCTCTAACGTGTCGACATTTTAGTTGATATTCTACTTTAAATTTGGGCAGTAACGCTCACATTGCGATGCCTTCATGCTGCAACCTATTAGGGCTTAGCTCGTTGTAACTTTTTGTTAGCTATGTTTTTGAAGAGTTAGATGCCGCGTTTCATACCGTGTAAATAATAATAAAGTGGAGCACGCTGAACCTGACCATCATTATATTTATCCTTCAGAAGATACAAATGCTGATGTTGGCTGTTGAAATCCACTAGTTGTATTCAACGTTCTTTGCATGGCTTAGAAAATTCAAACGACTTATTTTATTATTTTGCTCTCGGTTTCGTAAAAAAAAAGTTCAAAAATCATGGCTGGTGATGGTAACACTAATCGTGCCGTGGCAACTCTCAAATTGAATTTGCAATAATCGGTTAAACTTACCTTTTCTAATAGTTTCTTGCAAAATTCGTGTAGGTGGGCATTCGAACACTTCGCAAAGCTCCTCCCCATTCCACATGAACCCGCAAGTCAAATAATTATGCTACGCCCTAAGGGATCGAGGGCTTAGTACAACTGGCTCGAATCGGTAAGGGGACAAAATATGCCGAGTGGTGACGGCAGAGCAGAATACAATTATCACCACCCCAAATCTCTTCCGCGGGTGTATTTCAAAGCGACTAAGGGTTAAACAGTGATAATGAATGGGCATCATGTCCATCTTGGAATCTTGTCTTAATAATCGTTCAATGTAGAAATAAATAAATCAATATACGCGAATACAAGCCCTCAAAAGTTACAATATTTCAACTATGACAACTTAAATATGAAAGAATATTGCATCAAAACCAAAAAATAATTATCACTTTTATTGAACTCTAATCTTTACAATAGAGACAATCGCTTCAAAAAGATAGGGTAAAGAAGAGTAAGAGAGAAAAGAGTTAAACTGTGATAAACATTCTGGTTAAATCAATGAAACAATTTCATATAACGAAAGCAGAAGTAAGGAGGGACTTAAGGTAATAAAATTACGCAGAAGGGGTGTAAGCAGGATGTAGGCGGTGTTTAAGCGAATCATGGTATAATTCACGCTCTTTGTCCTCGGTCAATCTACCTCAGTCTGCCTACCGATCAAGATAATCCTTTACAGTTTAGCTACTTACTAGGGCTAGGCAGCCTATAGCGGGCACCTATACTGCCTAAACCGGATAGTATCGTGTAAAAAATGTTTTATTAACGGACATACATCTGTTAGCCTCGCTGTCAGTTTGATTGATAAAGCAAGTGACAATTTTATATATTTTTATTTACCAAATTCTATCTCCTCAGCTATATGTATAACCTTTTGTTCACACGAGATTTTGGTTCTTAATTTATTGTAATAAATATTGCTTTCCATCCAGCACTAGGCCAATTGCTGTTCAACATTCTCCCTTCCGACTCCTTACTCAGATAGATTTATACCGTTAAATAAAGCCGTATCGCTTCTTTGCTTCAATAACGCGACAAGCCCAAAAATTGTGTTTTACAAGATAACACGTAATTGAAGCAAAAAGCGATATGAACAATGAACATTTAATTAAAATGTAAACATTATTATTCGTGTTTCGGTAACCATTTTCATATAATTGAAACCAATAATTATAATAATATTGCTCATATGAAAATGTTTTAAGCCTTTAGTACTGCTGTAGTAAAACATGCATTTCCATTAAGGGAACTGAATACGGACACAAATACAATTATACCGAATCAATTACTGTATTCCATTCCTTAACTGTTTACACAGTGTAAAAAGCTCGCGATTTTAATTCGATGAAAACCTGTCAATTAATTAAAAATTTCGTTCAAATAATATATCACCAGAAACACGAAATAAAACATTATTCGAATTGGATTATTAGGGCCGGCGTACATTGGCGGCACGGCATGGCAGGGTATTTTTAGGCGCTGTATAAAACTTCAACTAAAGAGTATGAAAATATAGTTAAAAGTTCAATGTTGGGTCGTCGGTACAAAAATAATGTCGTGGGATGCTTAGGCATGCCGTGTCGGCAGCCTTCGGAACGCCTCTGCATTCCTCGGAACGCTTTGGCAGTCTTCGGGATACCGAGAAATACCGCTACAAGACAAGGCAAGACACGGTTTCGTGCCCATTGGACCTCCATAATTGGACCTTAGCTATACAAGGGTGCCCATTCGACCTCCTATTAAGTACCGATACAATATCGTCTGCAAGAACAGCTACGAGAACTAGCGCTACAGTGCACGTGCCGTTTGCTCACATTCTATACTGTGGAAGAAAACTTTAAAGTTTTTTTCTAAGTAAACAGTATTTTTAGTTCAATAGTTTATTGTGTTCATTAAATTGTGTTAATACAATTCGCCTAAAATATTTATATTATACATACAATCGCCGAAACTTTTCGCAGCAGATGTACTAACACACGGGATTAAGCGCGTAGGATGTGGCTTACAATGGGGCTTATAAAAAAGCTCAGTCACTCAGAGGTCAATACAGGGGGTTTGATGCTCAGTGTTTCTCTGCGATATGATATCAGATGTGGAGAGATTCGCAGAAGAACTATGGTCACCGACATAGCCCGAAGAATTGCAAACCTAAGTGGTCAGAGAGCCTAGCCTAGTGGCTTATCTATTCCACCGCATAAAAAACAAAAGTATGAAACTAACGTATTGTTTTCATTGTCATGCGTCACATTCATACATTTTGTATTCTATGCGTTCAATAGATTGGCCACTTGGATGGCTGGACAAATTATGAGGAAGACTAACGGCCGTTGGGGCGAAAAGGTCTTCGAATGGCGACCAGGCACCGAGAGACACAGCGTTGGTCCCCTCAGAATATGCTCGGCCGATTTGGTAAAGGTCGCGGGAATTAACTGACCAAAAAACTGGGAGGATAATGATGATATCAACCAACAGTGATTGCATAAGACTATGTTTTTCATCAGTTGATCGTACAACCTTTGACTGTAGGTAATAACAATTATCAATATTTAAATATATTTTTCAAAACGTCATTTAGAATTTTTTTCGATCTGTTTCTACAACACTCAACAAGAAAGAAGTATAAGATACAGAAAAACCTAGTAGCATTTATGAAGAGTTAAAAAAGAATTATTTCGTCAGCATTAAATTCTAACACCTACAGTCTGAAGCTTAGCTATACGAGGCGCTTCGTAACAAAGGCTTTGATATTTTCTGGTAAATCCGCCGGTAGTAACAATATGATAAGTTACAAAATTAGCAGTCGCTCCTAGTGTTTGGTGTGGGGCAATCAATAAAGGGGCGGTGCAGAAATACCGTTGGGTCAAAGGTCAAACTCGTGTAGCATTTTCTGATAAACACTTAATGCTCGCAAGGGAATATAATTAGTAATTTGGAAGCTACTCAAGTGGCACTCGACCTTTTCGATTGTGCTGTTGTTATGAAGCACAAAACAGCCGTGAAAATATATAATTTAACGTTATTATTCAAGCAAGCTTTTACTCAAAAATACTCCCACTCACGTCTCAAGTGGTTTCGTAAATTATTAAAATTAAATAACTTGATACGTAGGTAATGATTTTAGACTCTGTTCTTATTAACATATCAAGTGCTTATTATTTTTATTTGAATAATATATTAATGTTTGAAAAATATAGCCATGTGGTGACGGCAGAGTAGAATACAATTGTCACCACCCCAAATCTCTCCCGTGGGTATCGTACAAGGCGACTAAGGATAAATCAGTGAAGAGGAATGGGCAGCAGCGTTCCCCTTATACCACCTAGCAATGTACCTACTGCGAATTTTGTGACCGATAAATGGCAATAGGCTCGCCACCTATTACATGGGACCTAACATAACTGGCGAAACGTGGGTGCTAGTTCACCTCTGCCTACCCCTTCGGGGATATAGGCGTGATTTATATACCTATGTATGTATTGTATGTAAGAAAAATAATGACAAAGAAAAAGAGGTTAGAAAAAAATGTGTTACAACCAAAAGTCGTATCCCGGTAGAGTCCGATATTGCCATTGAACTAAATACATTCGTCAATGTGAAGTCTATAGCTATAACTTCTTACACCAATTCTTTCCAAAATTAGATTCGTCCCTTTGGCTCAGTAAAAAAGGTATTTTTCGATCACCTCTGATCTGATAATGGTAAACTTCATACAAATTGGTGAAAGTTGGTGAATTTAGCCACAAAGTGTAGCGATAAAAGTAACGTATTTCATCTTAGATTGTTAAACTGCGCCGTATATATTGTGTGTATTACCTTAGCATTTCTGTTGCGACTAGATTTCAGGGATAGGATGTTATTTTTCTGATTCCACACGCTCGCTCCTCATAGGATAGTTAAATATGTACCGATGTAATTCATTGTAATTCCACCTCGCAGAATATTCAATTGGGACAGTGAATTTATTGTTAACGTCGCCAATAAGATTACTTAATAAAATGTTAACTAATGAAGGTCAGAAGGATTATTGAAATCCTTCATAACCGCTATAGTATTTCAAACACTGCCCCCAGGGCGGCCCGGCGAGTTCAATATTACTCCCACCTGTTGCGCGAGTTATAGCTAGATAGGCTTATACGAATTCTGGATATCAGAATATAAGCTTTGCTGCCTCTGCTTAGTGTGCATTTTACTTTAGGTCTCAATCGGCTTCACTTTGTACGGAATGTTGGTCACTCGGTAAGCGGGTTTCGATTTATGAGTACCTACTACCTACCTAGCTGTAACTTAACTAGTGGTTTTTAGATGACGTACTATTTTTATGGCCAAACTTTTTTCGAATTAGACAATTAGCGTGTATTGGAATTAGGATCCGTACTTATTTATAAGAAAATGAGAACATGAAGGCCCGTGCTCCAACGGTGAGGACATTTAGGGTCTTTTTTGGTAACTTTCACTGCTTTTTGATTTTAGCCCAATCTGCGTTATTTGACCTTGATTCCACCACTCTCTGGATATCATATATCCAATGATACTCTATGATACTCAGGATATACTTAAAATTCCTACATGCTTTGCATAATTTGAGTATTCCATAAAATAATTAATATTAATTATATCATTATAATCGTATAAGTATTACAGCAACACTCTGTAAAGTTGTGATGTACCGAGGTACTTAAAGATATAACGTTGGGATATTTTACTATGTAGCCCTAACTGAAAATAAACCTCTGCATTCGTTGTAACTTCGTAGTATATATGCTACGATTGAGTGAACGTACCGTAGCAAGCTACGTTGCCGTCATAACCAGTCATACTTACTAAGTTTGTGAGCACTGTAGCTGTGGCAGAACACTTGAATCTAATTCATTGGGTTGATATTTGTACTCAGTTCTTCTGGCAGGCATAATTACAGTGTGGAAAGCATGGGCCCTGGAGGGAAAGTAGTTTAAATCTTTGAAATAGCTCAATTTACTTAAAAGGAACCATTCCTTTATTAATAAAAAGAAAAAAAAACTGCATTCACAGAATTCACAAAAACCTTACTTGAACCGGGAAACAAATCAAATAAAAAATCAAAAAAATAACACTCGCCATTTTATTTTACTAATCGATGCAGTCGATGTTAACGATAATTTTTCATTCAGAAACATACGGTCTTAGAAAAAAAAATACTATGAAATCTAACATTTATTTTACTATCGAATGAAATCAAACCTTTATTTAATTATTGTTGCTCGCGATTTCTGTTGGTTATTGAAATTTTATTTAATTGATTGAAATGTTTAATATTTTTAAGGTGTAGCATTTTGAAATTTGAACGATAATCTTGGTAATTTTTATCGATTGTGTTTTATTTTACATTTACTCTCAATCCTTACGAGAATCTTATTTTATTAGAATTGAAAGACAAACTAATATTGAAGAAAAATAACACCTACCAAGAGGCTTATAATTTAACTAATAATTCTATATCGAAAAAGTGCAGTTGTTCTTGTGACCTTCGTAATAAATGTTTTTTAAACCTCCAGCACTTACCAACTAAGTGTTTTACTACGCGCGCCAAAATTTTTCTCTATGATATTTCTGTCAGTGGTATGGTGAATTCGGATACCTTTCACCATACCACTAAAGGACTGTTGTAGTTTAAAATGTATGCTTCTATTAGATTGAATTGCAATTAGTTTTGATTTGATACGCCATTATCACAAAATACTTATTACGAGATGGTGGCAAAACAAAACACAATCGATAAAAATTACCAAGATTATCGTTCAAATTTCAAAATGCTACACCTTAAAAATATTAAACATTTCAATCAATTCATTTTTAAAATTTCAATAACCAACAGAAATCGCGAGCAACAATAATTAAATAAAGGTTTGATTTGATTCGATAGTAAAATAAATGTTAGATTTCATAGTATTTTTTTTTTCTAAGACCGTATGTTTCTGAATGAAAAATTATCGTTAACATCGACTGCATCGATTAGTAAAATAAAATGGCGAGTGTTAATTTTTTATTATTTTTTACTTGGTTCGATTCCCGGTTCGGGTAAGCTTTTTGAGAATTCTGTGAATGCAGCTATGTTTCTTTTTAAAAATAAAGAAATGTTTCCTTTGAGTAAATTGAGCAATTTTAAAGATTTAAGGTACTTTCCCTTCAGGGTCTATGCTTTCTTTCCACACTGTATATATGTAAAGAAATACATTTGTAGTCACCCCTATCAGTCAGACTATAGTAAGCAATGTTGTGGATACTACAGGGTGAATTTGAAATCGGTCGACAAAATTTTACAGGACATTTTAACCGCTATAATAATCGTTATAGTATCAATTAAAATTGTAATGAAACTTTAAGTAATAAAATACAAGAACGTAATTATTAGATTTATTAACCCGCGAATTACGGGCAATTAATTTAATTTTATTTAATATTAAGAATTTAATTTAATATTTTTTTTAATACATTTTATATTGAATTTTTTTGGTTCATGTTTTTAATCTGTAAATTTACCAGTTTCGAGTAAAATATAAGGAAAATATTGATACTTTTTTTGTCGCCTTAGATTTGTTTTTAAACCTCACTAATATAATATTTAATAGTACATACTAGAACCTCCCATAAAAAATTGTCGATTCATTTCGATTTCACCCTGTAGGTATAAATTAATACTCAAAATAATTAGACCACGCCATTTTTAAAAATAACTATAAATAAATACAAAATAATATATTAAATAAACGTATGTTTAGTAGGGACATGAGATAAAGTACAAACAATTACTAGTAGACGCGTTCGACATCAATAATCTCATGGGACTGGTTGATCTGTTCCGGAATCTTGATAATTGTGCCGTGGGTGTCCTTCTATTGTGGTCGCTTGTTCGCTGCTCACACATACGCCTTTTGTCCGCCCGTGCCATCATCGACGCCGCCACGCCGCGACTTTGCTCTCGTCGAATGCAGCCTTACTTGAACCGACTGCGCTGTAATAATACTACTAAGCCGAAAATATTAATGAACGTTTATCTATATTTTTTATTTTTAAGTAACAGTACAATTGTAAGCTGTAAATCATAACAACTTTTTTATGCAACTTTTAATTTATCAATTACTGAACAAATTTTTCACAAGCAAATGCTGTACATTTATAATAATTATCAACGTTTTTAAATTTTTTGCAGATACGTACTAAAATGCGCGCTTTCATTTCATTCCAATATAACTAGTATAGCTCCCTGACAAAAGTTATGTTAAGTTGTATGTAATAATTGACGAAAATCTACAATTCTGTTAACATTTAAAACCTTTTTATCAAAGTCAAAAGTAAAGACAATTTACAAAGAAAAGTGTAATGAGGGTATACATGTCTTCATTAATAATTGTTATTTAAGGTAGATGTATTCGTTCTTGGGCCAGTCCCGAATAAACCACAGTATCGCAAGGGTGTGTATTTATTTACTCCCAGTACTCATACATTACAGTGGCGACGAGGATGGGATTTATCATATATTTACGGCACCATACCACCCGGCATCGAATGGGGCGGCAGAAAATGCAGTAAAAACTTTAAAAAAGGTAATTAAGAAGGCAGTTTCGGAAAGGAGCAATATAGACTTCGCCTTATATAATTTCTTGTTATACTATCGTAACACGGAACATTGCTCCACCGGTGAGAGCCCTTCGGTGCTACTTACGGGCAGACGGTTGCGTACACGGTTAGATTTGTTGAAGCCGGATAGGTGTAAAAACATTTTAAACGCACAACAAAAACAAGTTAGCGCCGCGGGAGGGGTGGATAGGTTCGTGGAAGTTGGGGATGACGTTTGGTATCGTCAGTATCTAAAGGGGGAGAAGTGGTTACCAGGAACAGTGATGGATAAAACAGGTACTAATGATTATCAAGTTCGTGACGCTAATGGGAGACAGATTCATAAGCACGTCGATCAACTTCAGCGCAGGTCTAGGAGTTCTCTTGTAATCCCCACAAATAACAGGAAATCGCATGTATCACAACCATCCAGCTTGGATGCATCATTGGAGGAAGGGGTTCAGTCGGAGCAGACGGGGGCAGATGGATCACCTCAAGGGCAGGAACCCTTAGAATTCGACTCCAGGGCTTCTCCTAAGCAAGACGCGCGCCCCTCTGACGAGGAAGCCCTGCCCACCACCCCTGTACCGCGCCAACCCCGCCTAATTAGGAAATGTAGATTAGCTAAGGTTAATAAATAATATTAAGTGTAAGGAGTAGTAGTGTAAGGTATAGTAATTATATATATTTAGTTAATAGTTAGAGATATTGTTTGTTGTAAATAAAAAAAGTTATGAAATTAGCGGGGAGGGATGTAATGAGGGTATACATGTCTTCATTAATAATTGTTATTTAAGGTAGATGTATTCGTTCTTGGGCCAGTCCCGAATAAACCACAGTATCGCAAGGGTGTGTATTTATTTACTCCCAGTACTCATACATTACAAAAAGAAAGTCAGAAAATCATCGAAAAATTATTGTCATGATACATGATGCCTATACCGCTTGCCCAACCAGGACGTTGGTTAACTTGTCGACATTTCTCTTACCATTCAACATTAAGTTGTAAGCTACCCTCGCAATTTTGGCAAACAAACAAATAAGTGAACACACACTAAAATTCTTGCAACATTCAAAAATTTTATAAAACCAAAACAGTATCGCAACAAACTCGTTAGAAATTATAAGCACGCCATCATCAAACGCAAAACTTAGCAGTGCCGGAATTTCAAGTACTTAGCATTCACAGTTTATAATTATGCTTGTTAGAGTTCACGATAATTTTTGCACTCGTCAAAAATATTCGGCACAGCAGCAGCTGCATTGCTCAAAAAGACCGAACTGAAAACGTTACAGTAAGAAATATTAAAATTGTACCTATACCCTGATACCTGATATATTATACTTTAACAGACGACGGGCTCGACTCGAATAAAAATAAAATCATTATGTTCTGCACCAAAATGTTTCGTGCATAAAATTCGCGCGATCTGTTCGAACATCATTCTGGGACCAGGGGGCCTACTCTGGAACTCCGAACGAACGAACGAACATCTATCCGTCTTTCTCACGCCACTGCGTGTTAAAATAAGAGCGACAAAGACGCAACGACTCGATCGAACGAAATAAACTTCCAGAGTAGCGCCTCAGGCCCCACAGTGCGATTTTACACCGCACTTATGCCCGTGTACTTTGGCCCTTTTAGCACTGACACTGGAAACAGTTATGAGGACGAATTTCAATAACATGTTTTTGGCCGTCCACGCGTGTATCGTATTCAGCAAACAAAATTGTACGCTTAAGGGTATTACCATAAAGGCTTAAATTTCGATATAGTGAAGCCTTTGATTCTTTTGACATCGCCCCTGTTCATTACGATGGCTCTTTCATTAAACAGTGCAGCGGCTGTGAAAGGAAAATAGTGTACTGGAATGCAATAAATATAGATTATCGAGCTTATAGATTTTGATGAATGTAAATTATTACCTAGTAAATCATTACCTATTAAATTATTACCTAGAATATTTTTTCTAGCGATGATAAAATAATGTTACGCAAATGAGTCAATATTGTGGGTAAGGTATAGGCCTACCAGAATCTCATGGCAAATTGGAAAATAAAATTTGTAAAGGGGAATACTAGGGAAATTGGACTAAATGGTCCTGATACTTTTTATTTTTATTTATTTTCCAGACGAAGCAGTAGACGATGTATTAATTATTTATACTTGGTTAAGATATAATTAGTACAAAGATTTTGGTGGTAAGAAAAAGTTCTAAAAATTATGGTCTTGATGCAGGAATCGAACCTGCGTCCACTGCAATCCGGGCAGGTGCCTATACCGCTCCGCCAAACAAGACACTAATTATATTGATGAAATTCTAACATAAACAAAAAAGCTTTACCACTTCACGTTGTAAGCCAACGGATTTATGTAGAAATACTTTGTAATGTAGAAATAACAAAATCTCACCAAACACTTTGTACTATTTTTTCTAACATTTATATAATGTTGAAATTAAAATCAAATAAGATATAATTGAGGAGCTCGCTAGCGCAGTGGCAGCACAGCGCCACTGCGCTAGTGAGGCCTACGATTGCGTAAACTATACAATTTCGCTAAGGCCGGTCATTGGATGGGTGACCAAAAATTTATTATCTCGAGTTCCCCCGTGCTTCGGAAGGCACGTTAAGCCGTTGGTCCCGGCTGCATCTGCAGTCGTTAATACCCACCAACCTGCACTGGGCTAGCGTGGTGGGTTGAGGCCCAATCTCCACATATTCTCCCATCCATAGGGAAGGCCCGTGCCCCAGCAGTGGGGACATTAAAGGGCTGGTGTTGATGATGAAGATCTAATTATCATAATTGTTAACATTTATAGATTGAGAAGGGCAATAATACTATTAAAGTGCTGTTTGAAATTTATTATACATATAGATTAAATCTTCAATTAGAACTAAAGAAAGATTCTAAAAACTCCACATGCATATCTTGCTCTTCAGCATCTCTATTAATCAATATTGCTGTATAAAATCATTTTTAATTTTGTTTCACAAGTTTACAACATTTACGCCAATCACCTACATCAACAATGTAAGCTTCTTTTATTTAATTTTTAACTAACTCTAAATCAAGTTGATTTTTTCTTTCCAAAAATAGGAGAGCCTATTTTTTCAAGGCGTGGAAAATATACCATGATTCGATACGGTGTCGCCTATGATTCGCCGTATAGTCGTATTGGAAACCCGTACAAAGACGTAAGAGTAAAAATGTATAGGTAAAGTATCAATCTGTTATGTATCAACTAACCGGTCAAATCTACGACACGCTATTGCGATTAATTTACACCTCCCTCTTCACGTATTTTACGATACTCACTGACAACAATATTTCTCGCTTGAGATCGAAGAGGCATTTTCGATATTTTCAGAATAACAAATTATATTTTGAGAAAACACACAAAAATCTTTGAGCACTTGATAAACCTTGTCACTTGTTTTATTTATTTATTTATGGCACAATTACAGACAACAGATATAAAACATACTTATGTTACTTAGAATTAATACATTTTATATATCTGTGCCCAATTACAATGGTGCACAGCATTTACATGAAACTGACCTAAACTTATTTATTTAACTTAATTAATCTTTAAATGTAACAAAATACATACATACATACATACATAATTCACGCCTATATTCCCGAAGGGGTAGGCAGAGGTGAACCCACTCTTCGCCAATTATGCTCGGTCCCATGTAATAGGTGGCGAGCCTATTGCCATTTATCGGGCACAAAAGTCGCAGTAGGTACATAGCTAAATGGTATAAGAGGAACGCTGCTGCCCATTCCTCATCACTGATTTATCCTTAGTCGCCTTGTACGACACCCACGGGAGAGATTTGGGGTGGTGACAATTGTATTCTACTCTGCCGTCACCACACGGCCAATGTAACAAAATGGAATAAAATTAGTAATTAGGTAAGTAATTATACATATAAAATGTAAGATCAAAAATTAAAACACAATATGAACAAATTACAAATTTTGAAACACAACGCCTAACAGCTAACTATTATTATGCAGCATGGCTTTAAGTGAACGTTTAAAAGAAGGGACGGTACAGTTAAAAATATCACAATCAGAACAAACTTTATTAAAACTTACACACATTGTATGGAGAGGACTGTTTTGGGACACATTGTTCTTTGATGTCGACAAACAGAATAGCCGTGGGATGCGCACAGACCGGGTTGGTACTCTAAACATCAGCATCTCCAGTAAGCCTGCATCACACACTCCATTAGCTATTTTATGGATTTTATGGAGTTTACGCAAATCGCTCATCCACCTACGGCTCGCTAGGCTATCCATATTAAAGTAACGAAGCCGATCTGAATAGTCGCTGATCTTATGCCGTAAGCCATATTTAGTGCTTAGAGCGCGTAAGAACCTCCGTTGAATAGCCTCAATTCTATCAGTATGATTTTGATAAATCGGAGACCACACTGTAGAACAGTACTCTAATATACTCCTGACTAAGGATGCGTACAAGATTATCCATGAATTGATACTTTTAATGGTTTCGCATGCCGTAACACAAAAAATAACATTTGGTTGGCTTTATTACAGATGTCGTAATGGGGTCTAAATGAAAGCACAGCGTCATAATACCCACCTAGATCGCGAACGGTCACAACACGAGCAAGACTACGACCACATATATTATAATTATAATTCAATGGATGTTTGTTTTTAGTGAATGAGATCACTTGACATTTTTGAACATTTAATGACATGTGATTTACATCGCAACAGTGTTTAATAGTGTCCATTGAACTTTGTAATGCCTCACAATCGCTGACACTCAAAACACGATTAAAAATTTTTATATCGTCTGCGAAAGCAAGACATTCACTTTTAATGTGGTTAAGGAGATCGTTTATGAATATAAGAAACAATAGTGGGCCCAAGTTTGATCCCTGTGGCACCCCTGAGAGTGACTCAAATGGAAAAGAATCATATCCACTTAGTGTGACAAGTTGTGATCGATGAAGGAGGTAAGAAGTCAGCCAACGTAATAAATTTCCATGTATAAAGATTTTGGGGTTAGAAAAAGAATTTCGAAAAATTATGATCTTGAGGCGGGAATCGAACCCGCGTCCGCTGCTATCCGGGCAGGTGCCTGACCGCTCGGCCACCCAAGACACTAATTAACTTGCCGAAATTCTTCTAACCTTTACACTTCACGTTGTAAGCCAACGGGTACCCTCGCAATATAGAAATAAATTTCAAACATTCCGAAGCAGATATTTTTACAAACACCGTGCGTTCGGTTAAGCTTGGGTTTGCTTTATAAACTATTCGATTTTAATTTTAACATTATATAAATGTTAGAAAAATTAGTACAAAGATTTTGGGGTTAGAAAAAGAATTTCGAAAAATTATGATCTTGAGGCGGGAATCGAACCCGCGTCCGCTGCTATCCGGGCAGGTGCCTGACCGCTCGGCCACCCAAGACACTAATTAACTTGCCGAAATTCTTCTAACCTTTACACTTCACGTTGTAAGCCAACGGGTACCCTCGCAATGTAGAAATAAATTTCAAACATTCCGAAGCAGATATTTTTACAAACACCGTGCGTTCGGTTAAGCTTGGGTTTGCTTTATAAACTATTCGATTTTAATTTTAACATTATATAAATGTTAGAAAAATTAGTACAAAGATTTTGGGGTTAGAAAAAGAATTTCGAAAAATTATGATCTTGAGGCGGGAACCGAACCCGCGTCCGCTGCTATCCGGGCAGGTGCCTGACCGCTCGGCCACCCAAGACACTAATTAACTTGCCGAAATTCTTCTAACCTTTACACTTCACGTTGTAAGCCAACGGGTACCCTCGCAATGTAGAAATATTTGAAATTTATAATAATATTTTTTTAATGGGGACTTTGTCTCATTAGACCATTGTAAATCTCCCAAATTGAAATCACCAATAACAAAAGACACCTGTTTGGGGTGCAATGATATTATTGTCGAACAACTGTTTATAAAGGTTATAAAATCACTTATGGGCAAATAATCTGGAAGGTACACGGACAAACATTTATTATAAGATTCTGATTGATATTGAGCTGTATCCATAAATCTTCAACATAGTCCGACTGCCAATCACTTCTAATAACAAGATCAAGTTTCCTAGAAATTGTTATTAACACCCCACCACCATGATGCTTTTGGAAACGCCTCAGAAACTTTGGTCCCGGTCTCTACGCACAACCACATATCTATTATCGAACAACTCGGATGAGAGTACGGTCTCATCGAGCCACGTTTCACATAAACAAATGATATCAAAATTATTACATAAAACAGAATTAAGTATTTCGAAAGACTTAGTTTTCATACCACGTATGTTTTGGTAATAGAAACTAATACCCATTTTGGATATATGTAGACCACAATAATATTATTAGTAGGTAATTCACTGTTTTACTGTATTAAATCCAGACCTCCGACATTCTTAATATTATTATGTAAGTGTGGCGAATCAACAGATTTCCTAAAACAAGCGAACCCAAATAAACTGATATTTGAGTTCTTCGACCTTCCTTCTTGCTGCTGCATGTAATGACCTGTTCGAGGGAGACAAATGTTCAGAAACATATATCGGTTTTTCCCCCTGCGATTCCAAGAAGCGCAATATTGACCTTATCTTTATTAGCTTTGTTGTAACGATGGACTGCTGAAAAAAACTCGTCACGACGCGCTACTTTTTTAAATTTTGCTATTACTGTTCGCGGATGGATACTGTCTTTGTTTAGATTTGCGACTCGCACACAGCTTGCAATGTCTCCGTCCATCAACGCACAGCCAATCACAGGGCCGAAGTGCTTGATAAGGTTGTTTAAGTTTTCATTGCGATGTTCAGGTACCCCGTGAAGCTCTAAGTTGTTCTCCCAAAGGTACTGTTCAGTATTGTTAAGGCGTTCAGAGAGGTCCTTCACAGATGAACCCAGCTCTAAACTATTGGTCTTCAGAGTGTCGTTTTCATTCCTCAACGAGTCTATTTCATTTTTCATCTCTTCGAATTTTGTGTTAAAAAAAATCAAGAGATAATCGAGAGTCATGCAGCTCCTTCTGGATAGGCACCAATTCCTGCTTTAGCGTCCTGGTTAGCAAAGAAGGCAGTTCATTCTTTATAATTTTCAGTACGTTTTCACTGATAGCGGAGACAATGTCCTCATCACGGCCGGAGAGTGAGTTATCCACATTGACACGGGTTTGATGAGATTTTCGAATAGTGACATTATCCAAATCCGCACCGGCATCCTTTTCCACACATTGTGGCTGAGTCCCGGTATGCCGGTAGCTTGAAGCGCTCGAACTGGCGTGTTTGTATTGCTTGCCTTTGGCAGCTTGCTCTTGCATTCGCAACAAATCCATAGGCTTTTATTGGTTTTTGTCATGGTATTTCGAAAACAATGAACAGTCATATTCGCACATTCCAGGTCGTAAAACTTCATGCATTCAGCGCATTTCAAGTTGTCATTTGTATAATATTTTTTGTGACATCCACCACAAGTAAATTGAACTGGCGCCATATTAGAGAAACAATATAAAAAAATAAGCTCAAATAATAATTAAAAAGTATTATTATAATAACACTGATTTCCACTCAGCTAAGAGTGCAATCAGTGTTATGCGCTGTCTCGTCTGCGGGGTCTTATCAATGGCCGATGACGTGCCGGCTTGTTCAAGACGACCGGTGTCACTTTGTACAACGCAAAGTAGTACTTACTCCACAGACGTAACCGTTGAATTTGCTTGTCCGGAACTGTAGCTATTGAATATTTTTTCAAAGTCATTCTCCGCGTACCGTCGTAAGTTCCAATAGTTCACACTGCTAACTTTCTTGTTGTGATGATTATATGATGTAAATGATGCAATAAAAGCAAATATCACAACTGTGGCGCTGAGATTAATTAAATGTAACTGGAATTTTTTCATGTAATGGACTAAATCTATTTTTTAAACACAGATTTTGGTGGAGGTTGTTTACGTAGGTCTTTACTGTTTGGTGTCGACGACGATTTGACAGACGCCAGTTGACGTTGCCATATCAAAATCCTAATAAAAAAGAACAAATACTGCCATGAGATTCTGGTAGACCTTTAACGTTAAGCCATGCCGTTAACTTCCGTTTCTGCCGCGTTACTTCCGCGCCGGAACTCGTATTCAAGAATCACTCGAATTTTCGCAGTATCCAT
The DNA here is from genome assembly GCA_963931975.1 of Cataclysta lemnata. NCBI lineage: Eukaryota > Metazoa > Arthropoda > Insecta > Lepidoptera > Crambidae > Cataclysta > Cataclysta lemnata. Next base: position 13,551,419 of record OZ008338.1, read on the forward strand.
CTTTCTTGTCTAAGTTGATTATCAAAAACAATTGAAAGTCGATATTCAAAATGTGAAAAAAATTTCATTCGAAAACCTCAAACCATGATGATTCTATGTCAATTCAAAATACCTATTAAAATAAAACGGCAATTTTATACTTTATTATTGACCAATGCAACCGGAGCACTTGGCGAAATGTATGATAACTACTATCAGTGTTAAACTTTGTAACTAGTTAATTATTCAACAATATAACAATATTAGACATCGCGTGTAAACAAAATTGTATACTAAAGTTTCAGTACAACCGTTTTAGAATAATATCTTACCAGATATAACCTCGAACTAGCTCAGAACCACTCTCGTTTCGAACAATCTATACAAACAGGTACAGACCAAAGTCCCGCCAACAATGCTATTGCACTGTGTACACGATGAGTATCTACGCAGAACTCGTAGCATGTCGAAGTATTTTGTGGGGGATTTACGGTGCTTTTGTCTCTGTTACCTTCAAAGGTGTATGCATATTCAAAGGAGACGACATTGTTAATAACTAACAAATAGTCGTGTGCTATTACGTTATTACTACTGTTGAAGTAGTAATGTATGTGTGTGTTTAGGTGTGTTCACATATAGAGCGGCTCGGAGGCACATTGGCTAACCCGCACAGTCCGAGATTGCATAAACTATGCAATGCTCGCTAACTATGCAAAGGTCGATCATTGGAAAGGTGACCAAACATATAATACTATCCCGAGTTTCTTCTTGATTCGAGAGCCATGTTAAGCTTAAGACGTTACTTTAGACAGCTCTCGATTTCTTCATGTGTGAATTCTTTTTGGATCAATAGAGAAAATAAGTCTATTATCGCAGTTCGCGACAGTATTAGGAATATTTTAGGATTTAATTATTATTCCGACAGTCGGGTCCCATTCTAATTATCATCCCTGTGACATATGAATGTGTCTTGATAGAAAACATTTTATTTATTTAATATGTAAGCATGTCATAATAGTAATAACAGTTAGGTTATATAATTACTTTGCTTCATATTGTTTGAGTGTCGTATAGTGATGGCAGAGAAGAATATAATTGTCACCACCCCTACCTCTCTTGGTTGTGTCGGACAAGATAACGAGGAAGGGCATCAGCGTTTCTGGTGCACCATCTAGCAAATTACTGCAATTTTCCCGATAAATGGCAATAGGCCCCTGTGACGGAAGGAATCTGATCGTCACAGTCCTTGACGTCACTCTGGGTCGGAACTATTCTTTAATAGATCCGCCGATAAGACGAATACGGTAAATATTGTGGTTTAACAGTAATTGTGACAATGACCAACAGCAAACATAATGCAACACCTTCACCTACCTTAGCCGTGGTGTCTTCATTGAAACGGGAGCTGCTCCAGTATAGTCCAGGGACACGAAACTATGTCTGGGAAGATGGGAACCACCGGCACACACGCACTTTGAATAGTTAAAAGGTGCAATTGTTTCACTGTACACAATACGTGTCAAATTAGAGAATGAGATTCGTTAGTGATTAAGAAAACTCCAGTTATGAGCGTCTTCCGATGATGATTGCAGTCTACCTTCCCGATTTTTTCTTTCTTGAATTTCAATCACCGTCGCTCGCGGACCAACCAGCGTCCAGCAGGCTGAGGTATGCATGCGCGGGGAGAACCGCGCTTTGCTATTGGTCAACATCTTAAACCACAATATTACGCGCCTAATTTAAAAATATTAAATTTGCTATTAACACCAAACATACCGCCCACCAAAATACACTAGTGGTATTTTCCGAATCAACAAACGGGAGATCAGACTAAAATCATTTATGAGCGTAATAATACGTTAAAATTAACTATGCACTAAGTTACGATAATTTTATAGATATACATAAATATATATTTGATTAGTATTAAAATTGTTGGGTTGAATTAGAATTCGGTAGGGAGCTGACAAAGCTTAACCAACGGACGTTTAATAACGCTGTCTTTGGTCCTGAGAGTGGCAACACGAACGACACCGTCAGTGCCGGGATGCAATTCGGTTACCCTTCCCAAAGACCACTGCATCGGCGTACGATTATCATCTTTTATAACGACAACGGAATTAACGGCCAACGGTTTGGATGTTGTGGTCCATTTTGCGCGCTGCATAAGGGAACTAAGATATTCGTTCTTCCAACGAAGCCAAAAATTTTGCAGAAAAGCCTGCACCAATTGCCATCGATTCAAACGTTTTAAGTTTATCTGGGAAACATCCTGGTCAGGAACAGCAGTAAGCGGTTCCAAAGTCAGAAAGTGACCCGGGGTCAACACATTGAAATCATTGGGATCTGCGCTTAATGCACATAATGGCCGAGAGTTCATAACAGCCTCGATTTGTACAAATAAGGTGCTTAGCTCCTCAAACGTCAGCACTTGGTTTGCAACTATGCGATAAAGATGGGACTTAGCAGCCTTAATTTGGATTTCCCAAACTCCACCGAAATGAGGAGCGGAGGGCGGATTGAAATCAAATCTAATAGAATCCGTGTGTGACGCTTGTTCCAATAATGATAGATAGTTACTGGCACCTACGAAGTTCGTTCCGCAGTCTGCGTGAATGACAGTACAACGACCGCGACGACCCACGAATCTACGCAAAGCTGCAATAAATCCCTCTGTTGACAATGACGAGACAACCTCAAGGTGCACCGCTTTTGTTGCCAAGCACACGAATAGGCACAAGTACGCTTTATCCAGCTTCGCATTGCGATACCTACCAACCTTTATACGAAAAGGTCCACCGAAATCGACCCCGACTACAGAGAAAGGTTTAACTTGATTTACACGATATTTTGGCAGATCAGCCATGTAAGGTTGTAGCGGTTTTGGACGCGTTCGGAAACAGCCTATACATTTAGATAGACAGTGGCGAATAGCTCGTTTTGCAGATAATACCCAAAACCGCTGCAAGATTAAATAATGAGTTGTATTGTGACCCGTGTGGCAGTGCTGACGATGTATAGACTCGATAAGTTTATATGTGAACAGATGATCGCTAGGCAACAATACAGGATGTCTCTGTTCAAATTCCAAGCCGGCGCGCGAGAGCCTGCCGCCCACCCTGACGATCCCCTCTTCATCAACAAATGGGCTCAGTTTGCGGAGCGGTTTTGGTAACGGCCTATTACATTGAAGGTGTAAAATCTCGTTTTCAAATGATGAGGCCTGAATGAATTTCACAATAACCAACAACGACTTGTAATGCTCTGTCTCATCTGTTATTGAACCCAACTGACGACAATGTGGATGCTTAAGGTTGTAAATGAATCGTCGAACGTAAGAGACAATACGCACTATCTTGTCAAGCGATGAAAATTTTTCCAATAATTCATCAATAAAAAATCCTCTACTATCATCTGCTAGATTAACTAAAGTAACTGTGAATCGTTCTTCGTTTTGGATAGTTTCTTCTTCGATGTTATTGAGAACTGGAGTTCCCGACAAGTTAGGCCACTCGTCTCTAGTTTGTGACAGCCAGGGTGGCCCTAACCACCATAACGAGTCATGCAGCAGTTCCCGAGGCAGACGTCCACGGGAACAGATGTCTGCCGGATTGTCAATGGATGTCACATGATGCCAAGACTCGGTGGGGACGATATCCTGGATGTGACTCACCCGATTGGCTACAAACTTGGTCCATCGCGACGAATGTGATTTCAACCACGACAACACCACAGTGGAGTCAGACCAAAGGTATATCGCATGGAACGTAAGAGCCGAGTTGTAAGTATCAGTCACAAACTTAACTAGATCAGCAAGCAGCACTGCAGCGCAAAGCTCTAACCGAGGCAGAGATAGTCGTTTGAGAGGGGCCACACGAGCTTTAGAACACAAGGGCGACACGTGTATGGATCCGTCAAAATGCAAGGTACGTATATATATGATAGCGCCATAAGCAAGTTCAGAACTGTCACAGAACCCATGCAGCTCGTATGACTTTACACCAGGTTTAGTCAGACATCGATTGATTCTCAATTCTTTAAGTGATGGCAACTGATCGCATAATCGATTCCAAACACTTGTTATTTCCGCAGGTGGGTCCTCATCCCATGACACAGCCGCTATCCATAATTTTTGCATCAGGCATTTAGCCAGAATTGTTACAGGTGAAAGAAAACCCAATGGATCGAAAATCTTAGCAAGCTCGCTTAGAATAACACGTTTAGTGCAGCGACGCTCAGTTGGTGTAACGTCAAATAGAAAAGAATCACCAGCCGCATCCCACCTGAGACCGAGAACCTTAAGAGTGGATGGTTGACCATCGGAAAAGGATTTTGTATCAAGAAGGCAGTTTTGTTGAGGGATGTCTTTGAGCAAATCGGGCCTATTACTAGCCCACTTCCTGAGCTCAAAACTACCCAGCTTGAAAAGCTGAATGAGTTGTGATTTGGCTTCCAAAGCTAAATTGATAGTTTCAAATCCGGTGACAACATCGTCGATATAGATATTCCTAGATAAGATTTGTTGCGCTAGAGGAAACTGATCACCCTCATCCTCAGCCAATTGCCGGATAGTTCTGCACGCTAGAAAAGGAGCGGATGACACGCCATATGTGACCGTATTTAACCTAAACTCTTGTAACGCTTTATTAGACTGAGCTCTCCAAAAGATTCTCTGAAAATCTCGCTGATCATCGGAGACCAAAATTTGTCTGTACATTTGACGTATGTCAGCCATAAAAACCACCGCATGAGTGCGGAACTGAAGAAGGACTTGGATAATGTTAGTTTGCAGTTTAGGCCCAATTAGTAAGGTATCGTTCAGGGATTTTCCCTTGCCATCCTTTGCAGAGGCGTCAAACACAACGCGTAATTTTGTTGTGGTGCTATCCGGTTTTACAACACAGTGATGTGGTATATAATATTTCCCGTGGCCTAGTTCCTTAGTATCGATTAACGTCATATGACCGGACTTGTGATAGTCCTCCATGAACTCGCAATACTGTTGGTGCAGATTCGAATCCCGCGACAGACGTCGCTCAAGGGCATGGAAACGCCTCAGTGCAACATCGCGAGAGCCTTGGAACACTGGTATCGCGCCACCCCTAAATGGAAGCCTAACAATGTACCTCCCGGTAGGATCACGTTGATGCCCTTCAGCATACGAATGTTCACAGGCTATCTCATCCGGCGTCAACGACGAAGCTTGGGGAACAGTATCCACCTCCCAGAAGCGCTGAACGAGTGAGACTAGTTGCCTGTCAATTGTAGATTGGCCCTGAACTAGAGAACATGTATCGAGATGTGATCGACCTAGTAGAAGCCAGCCGAAGACTGAGCTGATAGCATGAGGTTGATTGGCATTGCCCTTGATGCGTTCATTATTTATTGACTCTGCGAAAATATCTGCACCTAACAAAATGTCGATCGGCCCTGGAATGTCAAAATCCGGATCTGCTAACGATAAAGATTGAATATGAGACCAACCTACGGTATTAAGTTTAGCTATTGGTTGGTCCCCGCAAATGTTAGGAATCACATGCATGTCCACGTCGAACAACGATTTATTTTTTGATCCAATAGAACAGTGAATGATACCGACAACATCAGCACTAGCCCCGCCGAGGCCTTTTATATAGGATTCTGATGGGACTGGCGCAAAATTTAAACGATGCACAGCGTCTTGCGTAATAAAATTATTTTGACTTCCAGTGTCAAACAGGGCGCGAAGGGTGCAGATCTGCCGATCGGCATCTGTTACCTGAATTAGGGCGGTAGCTAAAAGAACAGTCGAATTAATGGTCCTATTTATTAAGGTGGTATTTGAAATTTTGGAAAGCAATGACACGCTTTGAGACTCACTGTCACTCTTATTAGACTTGTTTATGTTATCATGGTCAATACGATCCTTGTGCAGTAACGTGTGATGCTTGTGTTTACACTTCAAACACCTAAATATTGAAATGCAGTCTTTCAACTGATGTGACGATTTTAGACAATTATAACACCAATTTCGTTCTGTCACTACCGACATACGTTCATCTATGGGTTTAGCTACAAACAGCTTACATTGTGTAATAAGATGAGGCTCCGCACAATATGCACATTTTATCTCAGGCCTATAATTCTGTGTTGTTGTTGTTGACGTATTGATTTGAGGGTGTTGAGATGATGGCAAGTGTTTAGGGTTATCCGCAAGCAACGTGTGTGAAACATTCATTCGTTTAGTGTAATTGTTATTCGATATTTCTGTGGTAGTCTTACGCGTTGTCGCCTTTATATTATCTTCAAAGTGACTATCACGCACTAACGCCTCACACTTGGAGTGCAAAAAATTTCTTAATTCCAAATAGTTAGGAAGCTCCAAGTGACTAGACTTTTCTTCAAATTCGCGGCGTATTTTCGAGTCTAGCTTCGACAAAATATGATATGCCAAAATAAAATCCCATTGTTCAACCGGTAAATTTATTTTCTTTAAAATTGTTAAATTTTCATCAAAGCTGTCCAGCGTTTTTCGAAATTCGAACCCATTTTGAAATTTAAAATTAATATTTAAAACATCTCGCCAGCAACAAAAAGCTAAGTCTCGTTTGCTTTGATAACGTGTCACCAAGGCCGCATACGCATCCGAATAATGCTCACTAGTAATTGGAAAGGTACGGATAAGTCCTAATGGGTCACCGCTTAGTGACGAAATCAAATAATGAAACTTCTCCACATCTGTGAGCGACTGGCAGTTGTGAATAAGAACATTAAATGTATCGAAAAATTCAGACCACTTTTTGATGTCACCCGAAAAGGTAGGCAAATGTATCTTTGGTAATTTTACGTGGGTAGATAAAGACGCATTTATTTTATCGCCCTTAAGTTTATCCGACGCGTTAAGTTCGACTTTAGTTAAGGAACGGCGTATAGACATGACTTGAAAATAAATATCATCAAACCGAGTCCTTATATCATCATCCAAATCAACATCAACATCCCCCGCGCCACACAACAGTTCCACAATCGAAAAATGGACATGTTCAAATTCTGCCGCCATCTTATCAACCTGATCACAATATGAAAAGAATAAATCGCATTGATTATAATCAGTTTTTGCTCCAATACCAACCTCTAAGGCCTTGGACATACGGTTCAAAGCTATAGTACGCTTACGGCGTAAGGCAGGCAAATCCATAACGGTATATTCGGATGTTTCCATTTGTTTACTTTTAGAACGACCGGAGGCACTGAGCCTACGAACAGAACGTTTCGTATTAAATGACATTTTAATCAGTTAATAATAAAATTTGTGTTAGTAAGTAGGTACGTAGTTACAAAAAAAAAACAGCTAACACAGGGTAACTTTAAAAAGTGTATGTATTTTTAAATGTAGGTAGATATTTAAATTATAATTAATTGATTGATGATATTATATATACATATATATATATAAAACTATATTTTAATTATTACACCCAACAGCCGATGATTTATTGTATAAACAACGATGTAAGTTGATGAGTATGCTTATACAAAGATCTGCGGAGAGTAACAATAACAAGTAGTAACAATAATTATAATCTCGAGGTGCGACTTATTGATAGATTACTACGTTACAAGAACGAATATGCTTAACTTATGGATATAGACTTTTAAATTGGTTCTTAGAATGAAGCATAAATTTTTATTATGACCGTTTGTATGTAAAATAAAGCAGTTAAGGCAAAGATGATAAAATTACGCCGATAAGTTGGTACGTTGGATTGCACGTGATTTTATCATTAATGTAACGTCTACACAATAGAATTTAGACAATGATATCCCGGGTTTCGGCACCAAAAAGATGTGACGGAAGGAATCTGATCGTCACAGTCCTTGACGTCACTCTGGGTCGGAACTATTCTTTAATAGATCCGCCGATAAGACGAATACGGTAAATATTGTGGTTTAACAGTAATTGTGACAATGACCAACAGCAAACATAATGCAACACCTTCACCTACCTTAGCCGTGGTGTCTTCATTGAAACGGGAGCTGCTCCAGTATAGTCCAGGGACACGAAACTATGTCTGGGAAGATGGGAACCACCGGCACACACGCACTTTGAATAGTTAAAAGGTGCAATTGTTTCACTGTACACAATACGTGTCAAATTAGAGAATGAGATTCGTTAGTGATTAAGAAAACTCCAGTTATGAGCGTCTTCCGATGATGATTGCAGTCTACCTTCCCGATTTTTTCTTTCTTGAATTTCAATCACCGTCGCTCGCGGACCAACCAGCGTCCAGCAGGCTGAGGTATGCATGCGCGGGGAGAACCGCGCTTTGCTATTGGTCAACATCTTAAACCACAATATTACGCGCCTAATTTAAAAATATTAAATTTGCTATTAACACCAAACAGCCCCTATTACATCGGGTGTGAAAATATGGTTACTTGTAAATATCGTTCAGGGATTTTCCCTTGCCATCCTTTGCAGAGGCGTCAAACACAACGCGTAATTTTGTTGTGGTGCTATCCGGTTTTACAACACAGTGATGTGGTATATAATATTTCCCGTGGCCTAGTTCCTTAGTATCGATTAACGTCATATGACCGGACTTGTGATAGTCCTCCATGAACTCGCAATACTGTTGGTGCAGATTCGAATCCCGCGACAGACGTCGCTCAAGGGCATGGAAACGCCTCAGTGCAACATCGCGAGAGCCTTGGAACACTGGTATCGCGCCACCCCTAAATGGAAGCCTAACAATGTACCTCCCGGTAGGATCACGTTGATGCCCTTCAGCATACGAATGTTCACAGGCTATCTCATCCGGCGTCAACGACGAAGCTTGGGGAACAGTATCCACCTCCCAGAAGCGCTGAACGAGTGAGACTAGTTGCCTGTCAATTGTAGATTGGCCCTGAACTAGAGAACATGTATCGAGATGTGATCGACCTAGTAGAAGCCAGCCGAAGACTGAGCTGATAGCATGAGGTTGATTGGCATTGCCCTTGATGCGTTCATTATTTATTGACTCTGCGAAAATATCTGCACCTAACAAAATGTCGATCGGCCCTGGAATGTCAAAATCCGGATCTGCTAACGATAAAGATTGAATATGAGACCAACCTACGGTATTAAGTTTAGCTATTGGTTGGTCCCCGCAAATGTTAGGAATCACATGCATGTCCACGTCGAACAACGATTTATTTTTTGATCCAATAGAACAGTGAATGATACCGACAACATCAGCACTAGCCCCGCCGAGGCCTTTTATATAGGATTCTGATGGGACTGGCGCAAAATTTAAACGATGCACAGCGTCTTGCGTAATAAAATTATTTTGACTTCCAGTGTCAAACAGGGCGCGAAGGGTGCAGATCTGCCGATCGGCATCTGTTACCTGAATTAGGGCGGTAGCTAAAAGAACAGTCGAATTAATGGTCCTATTTATTAAGGTGGTATTTGAAATTTTGGAAAGCAATGACACGCTTTGAGACTCACTGTCACTCTTATTAGACTTGTTTATGTTATCATGGTCAATACGATCCTTGTGCAGTAACGTGTGATGCTTGTGTTTACACTTCAAACACCTAAATATTGAAATGCAGTCTTTCAACTGATGTGACGATTTTAGACAATTATAACACCAATTTCGTTCTGTCACTACCGACATACGTTCATCTATGGGTTTAGCTACAAACAGCTTACATTGTGTAATAAGATGAGGCTCCGCACAATATGCACATTTTATCTCAGGCCTATAATTCTGTGTTGTTGTTGTTGACGTATTGATTTGAGGGTGTTGAGATGATGGCAAGTGTTTAGGGTTATCCGCAAGCAACGTGTGTGAAACATTCATTCGTTTAGTGTAATTGTTATTCGATATTTCTGTGGTAGTCTTACGCGTTGTCGCCTTTATATTATCTTCAAAGTGACTATCACGCACTAACGCCTCACACTTGGAGTGCAAAAAATTTCTTAATTCCAAATAGTTAGGAAGCTCCAAGTGACTAGACTTTTCTTCAAATTCGCGGCGTATTTTCGAGTCTAGCTTCGACAAAATATGATATGCCAAAATAAAATCCCATTGTTCAACCGGTAAATTTATTTTCTTTAAAATTGTTAAATTTTCATCAAAGCTGTCCAGCGTTTTTCGAAATTCGAACCCATTTTGAAATTTAAAATTAATATTTAAAACATCTCGCCAGCAACAAAAAGCTAAGTCTCGTTTGCTTTGATAACGTGTCACCAAGGCCGCATACGCATCCGAATAATGCTCACTAGTAATTGGAAAGGTACGGATAAGTCCTAATGGGTCACCGCTTAGTGACGAAATCAAATAATGAAACTTCTCCACATCTGTGAGCGACTGGCAGTTGTGAATAAGAACATTAAATGTATCGAAAAATTCAGACCACTTTTTGATGTCACCCGAAAAGGTAGGCAAATGTATCTTTGGTAATTTTACGTGGGTAGATAAAGACGCATTTATTTTATCGCCCTTAAGTTTATCCGACGCGTTAAGTTCGACTTTAGTTAAGGAACGGCGTATAGACATGACTTGAAAATAAATATCATCAAACCGAGTCCTTATATCATCATCCAAATCAACATCAACATCCCCCGCGCCACACAACAGTTCCACAATCGAAAAATGGACATGTTCAAATTCTGCCGCCATCTTATCAACCTGATCACAATATGAAAAGAATAAATCGCATTGATTATAATCAGTTTTTGCTCCAATACCAACCTCTAAGGCCTTGGACATACGGTTCAAAGCTATAGTACGCTTACGGCGTAAGGCAGGCAAATCCATAACGGTATATTCGGATGTTTCCATTTGTTTACTTTTAGAACGACCGGAGGCACTGAGCCTACGAACAGAACGTTTCGTATTAAATGACATTTTAATCAGTTAATAATAAAATTTGTGTTAGTAAGTAGGTACGTAGTTACAAAAAAAAAACAGCTAACACAGGGTAACTTTAAAAAGTGTATGTATTTTTAAATGTAGGTAGATATTTAAATTATAATTAATTGATTGATGATATTATATATACATATATATATATAAAACTATATTTTAATTATTACACCCAACAGCCGATGATTTATTGTATAAACAACGATGTAAGTTGATGAGTATGCTTATACAAAGATCTGCGGAGAGTAACAATAACAAGTAGTAACAATAATTATAATCTCGAGGTGCGACTTATTGATAGATTACTACGTTACAAGAACGAATATGCTTAACTTATGGATATAGACTTTTAAATTGGTTCTTAGAATGAAGCATAAATTTTTATTATGACCGTTTGTATGTAAAATAAAGCAGTTAAGGCAAAGATGATAAAATTACGCCGATAAGTTGGTACGTTGGATTGCACGTGATTTTATCATTAATGTAACGTCTACACAATAGAATTTAGACAATGATATCCCGGGTTTCGGCACCAAAAAGATGTGACGGAAGGAATCTGATCGTCACAGTCCTTGACGTCACTCTGGGTCGGAACTATTCTTTAATAGATCCGCCGATAAGACGAATACGGTAAATATTGTGGTTTAACAGTAATTGTGACAATGACCAACAGCAAACATAATGCAACACCTTCACCTACCTTAGCCGTGGTGTCTTCATTGAAACGGGAGCTGCTCCAGTATAGTCCAGGGACACGAAACTATGTCTGGGAAGATGGGAACCACCGGCACACACGCACTTTGAATAGTTAAAAGGTGCAATTGTTTCACTGTACACAATACGTGTCAAATTAGAGAATGAGATTCGTTAGTGATTAAGAAAACTCCAGTTATGAGCGTCTTCCGATGATGATTGCAGTCTACCTTCCCGATTTTTTCTTTCTTGAATTTCAATCACCGTCGCTCGCGGACCAACCAGCGTCCAGCAGGCTGAGGTATGCATGCGCGGGGAGAACCGCGCTTTGCTATTGGTCAACATCTTAAACCACAATATTACGCGCCTAATTTAAAAATATTAAATTTGCTATTAACACCAAACAGCCCCTATTACATCGGGTGTGAAAATATGGTTACTTGTAAATATCGTTCAGGGATTTTCCCTTGCCATCCTTTGCAGAGGCGTCAAACACAACGCGTAATTTTGTTGTGGTGCTATCCGGTTTTACAACACAGTGATGTGGTATATAATATTTCCCGTGGCCTAGTTCCTTAGTATCGATTAACGTCATATGACCGGACTTGTGATAGTCCTCCATGAACTCGCAATACTGTTGGTGCAGATTCGAATCCCGCGACAGACGTCGCTCAAGGGCATGGAAACGCCTCAGTGCAACATCGCGAGAGCCTTGGAACACTGGTATCGCGCCACCCCTAAATGGAAGCCTAACAATGTACCTCCCGGTAGGATCACGTTGATGCCCTTCAGCATACGAATGTTCACAGGCTATCTCATCCGGCGTCAACGACGAAGCTTGGGGAACAGTATCCACCTCCCAGAAGCGCTGAACGAGTGAGACTAGTTGCCTGTCAATTGTAGATTGGCCCTGAACTAGAGAACATGTATCGAGATGTGATCGACCTAGTAGAAGCCAGCCGAAGACTGAGCTGATAGCATGAGGTTGATTGGCATTGCCCTTGATGCGTTCATTATTTATTGACTCTGCGAAAATATCTGCACCTAACAAAATGTCGATCGGCCCTGGAATGTCAAAATCCGGATCTGCTAACGATAAAGATTGAATATGAGACCAACCTACGGTATTAAGTTTAGCTATTGGTTGGTCCCCGCAAATGTTAGGAATCACATGCATGTCCACGTCGAACAACGATTTATTTTTTGATCCAATAGAACAGTGAATGATACCGACAACATCAGCACTAGCCCCGCCGAGGCCTTTTATATAGGATTCTGATGGGACTGGCGCAAAATTTAAACGATGCACAGCGTCTTGCGTAATAAAATTATTTTGACTTCCAGTGTCAAACAGGGCGCGAAGGGTGCAGATCTGCCGATCGGCATCTGTTACCTGAATTAGGGCGGTAGCTAAAAGAACAGTCGAATTAATGGTCCTATTTATTAAGGTGGTATTTGAAATTTTGGAAAGCAATGACACGCTTTGAGACTCACTGTCACTCTTATTAGACTTGTTTATGTTATCATGGTCAATACGATCCTTGTGCAGTAACGTGTGATGCTTGTGTTTACACTTCAAACACCTAAATATTGAAATGCAGTCTTTCAACTGATGTGACGATTTTAGACAATTATAACACCAATTTCGTTCTGTCACTACCGACATACGTTCATCTATGGGTTTAGCTACAAACAGCTTACATTGTGTAATAAGATGAGGCTCCGCACAATATGCACATTTTATCTCAGGCCTATAATTCTGTGTTGTTGTTGTTGACGTATTGATTTGAGGGTGTTGAGATGATGGCAAGTGTTTAGGGTTATCCGCAAGCAACGTGTGTGAAACATTCATTCGTTTAGTGTAATTGTTATTCGATATTTCTGTGGTAGTCTTACGCGTTGTCGCCTTTATATTATCTTCAAAGTGACTATCACGCACTAACGCCTCACACTTGGAGTGCAAAAAATTTCTTAATTCCAAATAGTTAGGAAGCTCCAAGTGACTAGACTTTTCTTCAAATTCGCGGCGTATTTTCGAGTCTAGCTTCGACAAAATATGATATGCCAAAATAAAATCCCATTGTTCAACCGGTAAATTTATTTTCTTTAAAATTGTTAAATTTTCATCAAAGCTGTCCAGCGTTTTTCGAAATTCGAACCCATTTTGAAATTTAAAATTAATATTTAAAACATCTCGCCAGCAACAAAAAGCTAAGTCTCGTTTGCTTTGATAACGTGTCACCAAGGCCGCATACGCATCCGAATAATGCTCACTAGTAATTGGAAAGGTACGGATAAGTCCTAATGGGTCACCGCTTAGTGACGAAATCAAATAATGAAACTTCTCCACATCTGTGAGCGACTGGCAGTTGTGAATAAGAACATTAAATGTATCGAAAAATTCAGACCACTTTTTGATGTCACCCGAAAAGGTAGGCAAATGTATCTTTGGTAATTTTACGTGGGTAGATAAAGACGCATTTATTTTATCGCCCTTAAGTTTATCCGACGCGTTAAGTTCGACTTTAGTTAAGGAACGGCGTATAGACATGACTTGAAAATAAATATCATCAAACCGAGTCCTTATATCATCATCCAAATCAACATCAACATCCCCCGCGCCACACAACAGTTCCACAATCGAAAAATGGACATGTTCAAATTCTGCCGCCATCTTATCAACCTGATCACAATATGAAAAGAATAAATCGCATTGATTATAATCAGTTTTTGCTCCAATACCAACCTCTAAGGCCTTGGACATACGGTTCAAAGCTATAGTACGCTTACGGCGTAAGGCAGGCAAATCCATAACGGTATATTCGGATGTTTCCATTTGTTTACTTTTAGAACGACCGGAGGCACTGAGCCTACGAACAGAACGTTTCGTATTAAATGACATTTTAATCAGTTAATAATAAAATTTGTGTTAGTAAGTAGGTACGTAGTTACAAAAAAAAAACAGCTAACACAGGGTAACTTTAAAAAGTGTATGTATTTTTAAATGTAGGTAGATATTTAAATTATAATTAATTGATTGATGATATTATATATACATATATATATATAAAACTATATTTTAATTATTACACCCAACAGCCGATGATTTATTGTATAAACAACGATGTAAGTTGATGAGTATGCTTATACAAAGATCTGCGGAGAGTAACAATAACAAGTAGTAACAATAATTATAATCTCGAGGTGCGACTTATTGATAGATTACTACGTTACAAGAACGAATATGCTTAACTTATGGATATAGACTTTTAAATTGGTTCTTAGAATGAAGCATAAATTTTTATTATGACCGTTTGTATGTAAAATAAAGCAGTTAAGGCAAAGATGATAAAATTACGCCGATAAGTTGGTACGTTGGATTGCACGTGATTTTATCATTAATGTAACGTCTACACAATAGAATTTAGACAATGATATCCCGGGTTTCGGCACCAAAAAGATGTGACGGAAGGAATCTGATCGTCACAGTCCTTGACGTCACTCTGGGTCGGAACTATTCTTTAATAGATCCGCCGATAAGACGAATACGGTAAATATTGTGGTTTAACAGTAATTGTGACAATGACCAACAGCAAACATAATGCAACACCTTCACCTACCTTAGCCGTGGTGTCTTCATTGAAACGGGAGCTGCTCCAGTATAGTCCAGGGACACGAAACTATGTCTGGGAAGATGGGAACCACCGGCACACACGCACTTTGAATAGTTAAAAGGTGCAATTGTTTCACTGTACACAATACGTGTCAAATTAGAGAATGAGATTCGTTAGTGATTAAGAAAACTCCAGTTATGAGCGTCTTCCGATGATGATTGCAGTCTACCTTCCCGATTTTTTCTTTCTTGAATTTCAATCACCGTCGCTCGCGGACCAACCAGCGTCCAGCAGGCTGAGGTATGCATGCGCGGGGAGAACCGCGCTTTGCTATTGGTCAACATCTTAAACCACAATATTACGCGCCTAATTTAAAAATATTAAATTTGCTATTAACACCAAACAGCCCCTATTACATCGGGTGTGAAAATATGGTTACTTGTAAATATCACCGAAGGAAAAGACCACAAAAACGATACCTACCTGTTTTTTAATTTCAAGAAAGGCTCGTAACTGCCAATATTCTCTGTCGAAGTTCTACGTAATGGAGTTATAATGGGGACGTTAAAAATGCAAAATCAAGGTTGCCTTGTTGCTCGTCTATTTCTCAAGGTATAATAATAAATTAGTAACAAGTAGCCATCACAGAGAAAATAGTTCTTTGTCTTTCTATTTATCATCAACGTTTGTCCAAATTCGAACGTGCTCAAAACTTTGTCAATCGCTTACGTTAAAAAATCATAAGACATCTACTAAGTTGTATGTATGATGAGATCCATATTTTTACAGAGAATTATAATAAATATGCAACTAAATCGCTATTAGCGCTACTATTGCTAAGATGTAAAACAGTTTAACAGTTTAACGAAATTTAATCGTTGTTGAAACTCAATGATTACTTATTGACTTCCTTTTGGTGAACGTTATGCTAGTGTGGATACAATTTTATCAAGTGTTTTACAAAAAAAAAAATGTTTTTTATCCAAAGGCTATTTGATTTTCATTATTTTTGTTATAATTTTAATATTTGTGTATCTACCTATCAGATAGTGAGCTTGTGCAAAATTTGAAATTGTTATATTTTATTTTGTAATATTTAAAGCTCAGCCACTTTGGATGTACAGTAAAGTCCATGCGCATCTTAATGGTTATATTGGCCTGCACGATTCTACGTAATATCTCTGTGTAAGTAAGTTTAACGCACACAATAGTACGCCACACAGCATGTCTACGAATAAATGATGTGTATGTGTTTAATATTAGATAAAGATAGCACGTATACCCGTTTCCTTCAGCGTTATTTTGTCAGCATTTTGACCTTCGATTTGGTCGAACGGTCATATCGCTAGCTGTCGGCCAAAAGGTCCTGGGTTCGAATCCTTGTTTTTTTTGAGGTGATCACAAATATTTTTTCTCGAGTCATAATTTTTATGTAATATATTTTTTTTAAATTGTAAAATTATTTTTATGAATTAGTTAATTTAAAGTTTGTCCGTGTCCATAACACAAGTGCTTAATGCTAATTAATTTGGACTTAAAGATAGGTATGCGTGTAGAAATATTTCTTTATTTATATTTATCTATATCAAAATCGAACAAATGCTTAAATTTGCCATTTTTTATAGTAGATTTTCCATCAAGTGCACAAAACGAATCATTTTTGTCCGAGACTTGGCGAGGGCTGATATTAATGTCGAGGATAAAAATCGTTTTGTGGACGAGTTAGAAACTCTGCTTTTCACTTCGATTGCGAGGAAATAGAATAGTAGTTTATCATAACATGTCTTAAAATTCAAACTAAAATTAGTACAGTTTTGAATACTGAAGGAAATTGTTTTTCCCATTGATATAGGCTTGGACCTATACAGACCTATACAGCCAGGTATTAAATTAATTTTAAAATAATAATTTTCTTAAATCAATTTAATTAACTACCGTAACTACTTGAATTAAAATTTAAATATCTTTTTTGTCTTAAAAAACACATTAGGCAAATAAATTTAAGTAAATAATAAAATAACAAATTTTATCTCTGAATTTCTTATTGTGTTTGGCTGCATGGCTTATTTTCTTTGCCTTAATATAGACACATTTATGAGTAGATACGTTAATGCTGTAGAGCACAAAATTCGATTTTGTGCAGCCTATATCCTGCACAAATAAGCACTTTCAGAGCATGAGAAGTGAAAAATAATTATCGACAGTGATCTTTGAAATAGTCTAGATAACTATCCTTTTGGCAAGCGGTCTGGCTTCGAATCCATATATTGTTGACACATTTTGCTATTTTCCATTTTAATAATTATGGTAAATAAATAATGTGACAAAAATAAATAAAACGTGTAGAATAAACATTTGCATATACTTTTTAGTTTTTTTATCGTGCAAAGGCAGTATTGGTAAATAAAAAAATGGTTGCATAGGAACGTTTATTTAATTCATTAATTTACGACAGAGAACAAAATAAAAAAGTATTGTGAATCATGTATTTTTTAGTCTAAGCTAAATAAACAAGCTAACGTGTTATATAAAAATAATTTAAGCTAGAATATATTAAAATCATTAGGTCCTTTCTAATAAATGATATTAATGTTAAATTTTATTATAGAAAATGTTTATAAAAAAAACAATTAAGGCTAAAAAGAAATACGCACTTGCAACATGCTTTTCAAAGATATAAAAACACTAAATATATAACATTAATCTCTAACTGCCGCACTCAGAGACGTCAATTAACTTTAATAAGTGTTTAATGACAAAAAATTTCATTCAAATCTAGACCATAGACCCGGCAAGAATAGCGACTAGTTTTGAATAGCGACTAGTTTTGAATTGTAATTTTTTTGACGTTAAGTACTCACTAACGTTATTTGACGTCTCTGAGTGCGGCATAGACCCGGCAAGAAAAGAGACTAGTTTTGAATTGTCATTTTTGACGTTAAGTACTCATTAACGTTATTTGACGTCTCTGAGTGCGGCAGTTAAACATTATTTTCTAAGGGGACTGGGGATCAAGGGAACGTGCTGACCACGGAAACACACTTAAATCAGAATTTGGTTAAACCATTCTCGAATTATTTCACGTTGTATCGGACCATTATTTATTGTCATGAACCAATCTTATTTCTCGAGTTTTTTGGGGGGTAAACATTACGCACAGTAGGCAGCATTACTACTTTTAAGGCATGGGTCGTACTTGCAAAACCCCGTACCAGGGCGCCCTGGTGCGCCAGCCACTCAGCTAACAAATACCAGGGCAGAAAACCAGGGTTCAAAATACTTGCAAGTATTTTCTTAGTGCGTAGGAAAATAGACCTTAACTTGTTACACTAAGGAACACAATCGCACCCGACCGTGCTTTGGCAGTGAGTAAAATACTTTAAAAGTATTTCGGGCAACAAACCTCGTTCGTTTACTCAATAAGTATGAAAAAAATTAGACCTTAACTTGTTAGCATAAGGAACATAATCGCGTGGATAGAACAGAATAATGTTTTGTTCGATTTTTTTATTAATTTTTGTCTTCATCTTCTTCACCATCATCATCATCGCCATCCCTTTTTATAGTCCCCATTGATGGGGCACGGGCCTTCCCTATGGATGGAAGAATATTGGGATATTGGGCCATAAACCATCACGCTGGCCCAGTGCGGGTTAGTAGGTATTAATTAATGACTGCAGATGCAGCCGGGACCAACGGCTTTACGTGCCTTCAGAAGCACGAAGGAACTCGAGATAATAAATTTTTGGACACTGATCCAATGACCGGCCTTAGCGACCATTACTTGGTTTACACAAACGCAAGCTAAGCGCGCTATGCCACTGCGCTAGCGAAGTCCTCAGTATATTTGTCGCACGGTTGGCATGAATGACTTATACAAAAAGTATGCAATATATGATATTGGACCGAGTCCCGTCTGGCACGACCGGGGTCCGGTCCGGTCGAGACACGTTGGACCGTGAATAGTCCTTACCGATCATACACGACATGGTTTTCTAGCGACCTTAGGTCCCATGTAATAGGTGGCGAGCCTATTGCCATTTATCGACCACAAAAGTCGCAGTACATTGCTATTGCTAGGTGGTATAAGAGGAACGCTGCTGCCCATTCCTCATCATTGATTTATCCTTAGTCGCCTTGTACGACACCCACGGGAGAGATTTGGGGTGGTGACAGTTTTATTCTACTCTGCCGTCACCACACGGCTTCAAAGTAATTTATTCGAAATTAATATCAACTCCACTACACATAAGGGTTAAAATAGCTTTGGCAAAAAAAATACTTTTAAGCTTTGAAAGTTTTTGTTTTAGCTTATACGATTATATTCCTTATACTAATAGTAATACATTTCAATTTCCTACTACTCGGTTAGAGGGCTCAAAATACTAGATGAACGCGCCAGACTGACAGACGATCGAGCGCGCTCTAGTAAAAATAACTTGAAGGGTTGCAAGTATTTCAGGGCTGAAAGTATTTCGTACTTCGAAGCGCGTAAATACGCCTCACCTCTAGATCAATCCCAAGTCAACCTCCAGATCTATTCCCTCCTATTCCTATTAGAGGAGGGTTTAACACCCGCCGTTTTGATCACTTTACAGTGGCGTGGTCACGGAGGGATCCCACGTGAGTCTTATCCGTAATAGTTATTTGTTGTACGTGAGTGCAAAGTTGTTTTTTAACCGCGTGCTCAATTTTGATGACCGAGCTAGCGAAGGATTCTAAAATTAGAATCCTGAGCGTTAGCGAGGGAATCAAAAGAGCACAAGGTGAAAAATCTTTGCACTCGAGTGCAACACGTAACTTTTCATCCCCCCCAACGAGGAAATTGCAAAATACAAAAAAAAATACAATCACAACAGTTTCTGTTTTCACCCAGAAACTTCCACAACACCCTCCCATTAACCCAAACACACTCTCAACACCCACCCAGAAACACCCACAACATTTACACCCGCAATACACACCCATCCACTCAGACACACCCAAAAAACACCCATTCACCCAGAAACACTCATTCACCCAGAAAAACCCACAAAACACCCATTCACCCAGAAAAACCCACAAAACACCCATTCACCCAGAAACACCCACAAAATTCCCATTTACCCAAAAACACCCAAAAAACACCCATTTACCCAGAAACACACACAAAACACTTATTCACCCAGAAACACCCATAAAACACCCATTCACCCAGAAACACCCACAAAACACCCATTCACCCAGAAACACCCACAAAACACCCATTCACCCAGAAACACCCATTCACACCCAAAAAACACTCAATCACCCAGAAACACCCACAAAACACCTAATCATACCCAAAAAACACCCAATCACCCAGAAACACCCACAATACTCACCCATCCATTCAGACACACCCACAAAACACCCATTCACCGAGATACACCCTCAAAACACCCATTCACCCAGACACACCTCCAACACCCACCCATCCACCCAGCCACACCCGCAACATTCATCCAGACACACCTGTAAATACCTAATAAAAATTACCGTCCTTAATGGAGTTCCGAGACGGTCAATCAGCTTGAGTCAAGGACGTTGATTATCTGTATGTTTTTGTTCCGTTGCTAGCGTAAACACATCAAACAGACCTAAAAAGCTTTTAAATGCTTGACTCAAGCATCCAGCAAGCGTTGTAGACGATCAAAATGTTTAAAGCAAGATTGACGCCAAGATGATTGACCGTCAAGGAACTCCAAGGTTTTAACAAATTTATGAAGTGAAAAGAAAATGGCGCGCGCAAAGCAAATTACAAAAAAAGTACACCAAGAAGGTTCCGAGTCTGAGCTTTTAACAAATTAAAATAGGTTGCATGACAATTTCGGCACCATGGAGGTAGAAATAAATATGTATAATGATGTTTTGAATTCACAAACTCATTGCACACGATGTTCTAAATTCAAATTTACTTTAACCTCTAGAGGATAAAAACGGCTTTTGCACTCAGATATCGAAGAGCAAAAACGCTTTTTCCGAGATGGTGGGATGAAAAAGTTATTTTATTTCAAATATGTAGTGCAAATATTAGAAAACTTCACTAAGCACTGTCGCAAAAGCCGTCCATTGGCTGGGTGACTAAAAATTTACTATCTCGAGTTTTTCGATACCACCAAAGGCACGTTAAACCGTTGGGTTAAGGCCCGGTTTTTTGATGCATAGTTAACTCAACCACTTGTTAAAAATTATTACTAATTTTTAAATATCAGAGTGATATTTAACAATTAGTAACAATATCAGACTGATATTTAACCATTAGTAACTAAAATTGTTACTAATGGTTAATTATCAGACTTATATTTAAGAATTAGTAATTAGTAATTTTTTAACAATTGGTTGAGTTAATTATGCATCAAAAAACCGGCCCTTAGGCCGTCTGTATCTGCTGTCGTCAAGCCCCAATTAGCTAGTATGATGGGTTATGGTCCATTCTCCCTATATTATTCCATCCATAGGGAAGGCCTGTGTCCCAACAAAGTGGACATTAAAATGCTGGTGATAATGATGATGATTTATATAATATTCAAAGTCCCTCCAAAGACAGAAAGATTGATATTTAAATAATATTAAAATTTTCAGTTTGGCTAGTAAATTCCAAGAACGTGAGTTCCAAGACGATTCTTAATGCTGACATGACTGATCTCAAGAGCGCTAGAGAGTTTCCCTCTTATTATAAAACAAGGACTAAAGTTAGTCATGGTTTAACATTGATGTTAACTCTGTCTTTCATTTAGCAAATAAAAGTGACGGCATCAATTTTAAAATATGACCAACTTTAGTGCATGTGTTAAAGTTGATAATATAATAAAATTATTTGCGGCATTTGTAAAGGAATAACTTGTCAGTCCTCAAGACACTACGAAAATGCGCAAAGTTAGTTATTTTCACCTCGTACAAATTGCAGTAAAATCTTTCTTTAGAGAAATATAACTGAAAGGCAGACGTTGCCACCTTGTTGCTATACAAACAAGACGTTGCAAACTTCGCAGCTAACAAGGGACTTGAAGTTATTTTTGACAACAGAAACAACTTCAACTTTATCATAAAACATTTTCTCACCAATCTAAGAAAGGTGAGAAAATGTTTTGGTAAAGATTGGGTTGTGTTGGTCGGAGTTAGGGTTTACCTACTGCTTCCCTGTCTCTAGCTATAGTCTGGTACGGAAAGATGTGGACCTCTATGCCTTATTAATGACATTATTGTTTAGCTTAAGTTCAGTTAAAGTTTATTTTTTAAAAGCAACAAGGAAAAGTATACATTACATTAAAAGGCTAAACGTTTTTTATTTGTTTTATTTAATTGTTAGGTTTTTTCTATAGGAATTTCTTTCAGGCTTTTGTATACTTCAATGTTGCTTTTGGCCACGTCGGTCGGTACATTTTAATAAAAGTCCGGACGCTAGTATTATTCTTGAGAATGTATACATACGTATAAAATAATAAGGTAGCGAAACTAAAGCTGAGAACCACAAGTGCTCTTTTTGTACCTTATTCATTTTAAGTAATACAGAGAACAGCAACACCCTTTCAAATATAATATCATTTCAAACGTATCATCAGTGTAAAATTTGGTTACGATTGCACAACTGATGGCGTTTAATAAGAAAGCTGTATTAATTTTTCGATACGGCAATGGAAATTTTACAGAAACAATTACCTCAACGTCCAATAATAACACTACTTTATTTGTAAGGCCATTGCACTTTGTTCAAAAGCTTGGCGCGTATACCTCTCAAGCTGCAGTCATCTAACCAATTCACACATTTTTTCTCAGCGTTATAATAGATAGAGTTGGGTATGACTGTGACAAATGGATCAGACAAACCTGGCTGCATAACAAGAAAATCGTTTTCTCCTTTGTTTTCGACATAAGGTCTTTGAAGTAACGCTGAACCTTTATTATCGTGCACCTCTCGTAGTTCCGATTCAACAACTACTTCATGAGCACCATTTACAGGGGCTATAGTAACCTCTTCTTCCCGCTCGGCATCTTTGGCGCTATCTCTCAGTAGCTTCCTTAACTTGTCGCGTGGTATCTGTTTACTAAGACTGTCAAAAATATATTTTGCCTTTTCTAAGTTTCCTTGACTGATTCTTCTTCTATTTTGAGCAGATTGTAACTGTTTGATTAAATCTAAAACATGTCCAATTTCACTGTGCCCAGACACTTTTAAGCGATTTGAATGATTTGATACGACGGGCTTCAATGGTTCCGCTGCATCGATAAGGAACATGCATGTCATAATGATCGCCTAGAATAAAGTTATCTTTAAAATATACATATTTTATAAATCAACAATTGAATCGAAATCATGAATTAAATGCTCTAAATCTGTATTACTGCAATGGTCATATCCTTTAGATGTTGCGCTTTTGATTTGAAGTAAAAATCATTGAATAAATACAATCGGAATAGTCCATTGAAATAATCAGTATTAGGTATCACAACATAGCAAGCATGAGCATAAAAACAAAAATCTATGTAATGACCGTGAAATCGATAAATCAAAATTTAATTAAATTTGGCGTACATTGTTATTTTTATTGGAGGCTTAGATGCTTTATTCAATGAGTTTATTCCACGGTATGGTCAACAAGATTATTTTGTGAGATTGACTAAACGAGTATAAAACGTGAGCAGTGATTATAATTAAATACAGTGTTAAATTGGGGAATTTCAGTATAATTTATTCCAATACCTCAGTTTGCTTGGAATTCCCGATAAATAATCACAGGCATAAAGATACCCAACAATCCGCACTCTTATGGCCCATTTTCATCCATCTCTAGGAACGCTGTACACCAGAAGTGGGGTCTTCAAAACAGCCGGTGATGATCATTAGAGGCATGGAAATATAATCATTTTATCATAGCTTTGACAATATTAAGAGATTATTATTTCTATAAAACTGACGGCGTATTACAGGCAATATTTGCTGACTCGTTCAAAATACGGTGAGAACAAGGAATTGTAAGTACGAACTAGGTGTTCTTAAGTTTGTTCGAGCAGTGGACTACCAAACTATGAGAGAATTTTGGTATATCGCACCAGACAGTGAACCCTCGCTGAAAGTCTTACAAACGGACAATGACTAGGATTTCTTGAACTTTCCATTCATACGGTTAGTAGAAATTTGAATTCGGTTCTGCAAACTAACACCAGGGCATGCAAACTGAATATAAAAGAACAGTATTCATTATACCAGAGACGTTGGAGACACCAGTCAAACTTTCCTAAAAATACGTAATATTATTATAGATAAATAACGACCAAACTTGTTTCCATTTTGGATATCATTAAAAGTTCTGTAAAAACCAGATAAACGTATTCTAATGATGCCGACTGCCGAGTTATTATTCGGGAAGCCAATTACTCTCCACATATATTTTGCAGAGCTGGAAGGTTATATTGATACAGTTTAGGTAGGTAAAGAGCCACTCAAACCTCTACGCCTCATTGCATTAGGGTATAGTCATTATTTTAACAGTAGGTATTATTGTTAAAAAAATCGTATATATTTAAATTGTATAAAATCTTATGAAATTGTCCTACTTTAAACAACATTTAATATTGTAGAAAAGAAATAAGATAGTCGTATGTACAAAAACAATGCTGTGGGCTGCTTAGGCATTCGGCAGGCAGTCGGCAGCCGGCAGCCTTAGGAACGCCTCGTCATCCCTCGGTATGCTTTGGCAGTCTTCGGGATACTAAGCGATACCGCGACAAGACAAGACTTAGGAACGCCTCGGCACGCTTAAGGATACTACGGCATTTTTAACCGCAAGTATGCTCTTACATGCAGGGATGCCGAAGGATTCCTTGCCGTGCCGTGCCGCCAATGTGTGGCGGGCCTAATAGTTCTCCCCTGAATAGGAGGCCTGATGAAATCAAAACTCTGATATTGGAATACACCGTTCGAAATGTTTTCCATTTATGAAATAGAAAAAAATCACTAACAGCGTTATTCAATTACGCGGTGTAAACAGAACGAGTGCTTTCGTTTAATTATTTAAAGTGTTTGGCATGGTTGTACAACTTGTGCTTCGTCAGTGTGTTCCAAGAATTTCTTTCTTTCGTGGTGGTGTAGCCGTTCAAGAATTCATCCATCTTGCTATGAGCTGATTTATACCCAGCAGGAGATGTAGATCTATATACATGCTTACCATATACCACGCCTATTTATCACCGAAGGGGTAGATAGAGGCACTTAAACACATTTCGTTAATTATGGTGAGCCTATTGCGATCGGGCACGTAAATCGTAGTATATAATTTGACAGGTGGTATAATTATGATACGCACCAACGATGCAACACTGTCACTTATGCAAATGATGTAATTGTTCATGGAGAAGCGTTTGAAAATTCGACATCATATTATAATGTATAGGTATTATAGATTAAAGAAATATACTGGTAATATTTAGTACGCACTACACATCAGTGATGAGGAATGGGTAGCAGCGTTCCTCTTATACCTACCACCTATCATAGAATGTAATATGATGGCAATAGGCTCGCCACTTATTACATGGGACCTAGCATAATTGGCGAAGCGTGGGTGGTAGTTCACCTCTGCCTACCCCTTCGGAGATATAGGCGTGAATTATGTATGTATGTGTATGTATGTACTACACATGCGACAATTACGTTCCCAGTAAAGAAGCATATTAGCAATATTTTTTCTCAGACTCAGAACATTTTTAATATTAATTGCTTATGTGACGTTTTTGCACCGTAGGTGCGATATTATGATCTGCCGTCGCAACATAGCAGAACTACGTACATTTATAGTCAAACATGGTCTAGGAGCTAAAACCTTTAAGCACTGAATCTCGCTCAAAGACAGGACTCAAAGTTTGTTCTATTCTATTACTATTCATTTATCGCAATAACATTAATCGCAAGCTCTAATCTAACTACTCAAGTGTTAAACACTGTGATAATATTATTCTGACGGTAGGATAATTGTTATAATAGATAGTTTGATTTTATGTCAAATTAAACTTAAATCACGTTGTCTATGAAATCGAAAATGCATCTTTATTTAAGTATGTAGCTGATTGTCTTTATTTGACATCTTCTGAGTTGCTTTTATAGATAATAATTATTTAATTTTAACTGCGAGATGATTGGGTCAAAAAAATAATACACAATAGTTTGTCAATAATTTCACTTTAATTGTTAGTTGTATTTGATCACTTAGCAGAAATACACGGATACTATCATTAAATAGGCAGGTCCGTTTAGACATTTAAAATTGTTACAATAGAATATACTATAAAGTAGAATTATAATCATAGATTTCTTCAGTACTTGAAAATTTCTCGAATAGTGTATGACACATTTAAATCTTAGTCACATTTATGCACATACATTTCACTACTTACTATAAACATTATATATAGTAAATATAGCACTGAATAATAGAACCAGTGGTTCTAAAAAAATAAGTTAAATGCCACCAAAAGTTGTTAAATTCGACATCGTATTCGTGTAACGAATAAAACCTAAAACTTAATAATATTGTATTCGTTGCTTTGAAAAGCCTAGAGATTTACTTAAAAATCTAAGTAAGCAAAAATATAATGGCAGTGGTACAAAAATAATTATGTTAAAGTAACCCGGTAATAAGTTTTGGCACATGACGTTCCGTCCGGATGGTGGCCAACCGGATCACAACGGGAACGGAACCGGGTCAAATCCTCGGCACGAACTTTCAGAAAAAAATACGATAATGACTCGGCAACTAAGCATAAAATATGGAGACATGTATGTATAGTGTAATATAATTTTAGTAAATATTACCTAGCTACGTATATTTATTATATATGATCAATCTTTATGGCACCAAACTCTGCTCAAGCGAGCACCCGACAGAGAAAACGCAAGTCTCCGTTCCTCGTTAATATTATACTTACAAACAAGATTTGTTTAACAGTTATCTAACGTCTAAAGTATTTGTATTGTCCTGAATGTTGAAATATACTTAATACTAAAAAGATTCAACATTACATTCCGATAAAATCTCTACATCAAAATGTAACAAATTGAGAAAAATCAATATTGGCTCAACAAACATTATGTGAACAAATGCTTAAAGGAAGTATTTGAATATTTCAATATACAATTGATACAATATATATTTGGAACTGGAGAGGCCTAAAATATTCGTAGAGAATTAATTATGGAATAGAATTGACTTAATCTCGAAGGATCACGAGTAGTCTGCATTCTTAAGCTCGCCTATCTGCGAAAAGAAAAGAAAACCATTTAAACACATTGGTACACATATAAACTATAACATCACATCTATAAACTTTTGTCGTATCAACTGAACTAGTCATGAACTAAAAGAATTAGCTGAATTTAAATCCACATAAACCTCAAACTATCTTAAAATTATATAAAATGACATTAACTTATACTTATATATAAGCATAAGTACTTCAGCAGCGTTCCTCTTATACCACCTAGCAATGTCCCTACTGCGACTTTTGTGCCCGATAAATGGCAATAGGCTCGCCACCTATTACATGGGACCTGACATATTTGGCGAAACGTGGGTGCTAGCTCACCTCTGCCTACCCCCTCGGGGATATAGGCGTGATTTATGTATGTATGTATGTATAAGTACTTCAAAAATAGAATTAATCGGATTAATTAAGCCTTTCCCATTGAGGGTTGTCCTTAAAAAATTATAATATTTTACTATTCGATTTTAATTTTAACATTATATAAATGTTAAATTATATAAATCAGGCACCTGCCCGGATAGCAGCGGACGCGGGTTCGATTCCCGCCTCAAGACCATAATTTTTCGAAATTCTTTTTCGTACCACCAAAATCTTTGTACTAATTTTTCTAACATTAATATAATGTTAAAATTAAAATCGAATAGTTTATAAAGTAAACCCAAGCATAACCGAACGCACGGTATTTGTAAAAATATCTGCTTTGGAATGTTTGAAATTTATTTCTACATTGCGAGGGTACCCGTTGGCTTACAACGTGAAGAGTGAAGGTCAGAAGAATTTCGGCAAGTTAATAAGTGTCTTGGGTGGCCGAGAGGTCAGGCACCTGCCCGGATAGCAGCGGACGCGGGTTCGATTCCCGCCTCAAGACCATAATTTTACGAAATTCTTTTTCTAACCACCAAAATCTTTATAATATTTTAACTACAAAAGGGAAATTGGAATAGTTTGTTTAAATTATACATAAACACCTTTATATTTAACTTCATCGGTTAGTATTGAGAAGATGTCCGGTGCGATACTCATGTCATGTAAAATTATAAAGTTACATTATGTTTTCAAGACCTGTTTATTTGGGCTTGCTAAATTTATTACCGATACATTTTCTATAATTCGCGTCTACAATACTAATGACCAAACATAACTAATGATAAAGTGAGGGGTCACCGGGACGATTACTATAATAGCCCTACTCTAGTTTCCTACTAATTGGTACCAAAGCGTATCCGGTGCCAATATGACGTACACGTGTAAGCCACGCAAATGTTGACATATATTATTGTTATGCTCAGGTATAGAAAACATAGGCAAACTAGATCCTCTCTTTGATCTATTTCACTCACCTGTGTCCATTATGAAGTCCAAGGTTACATGTTACGATTTAGAAGAAGTAAGCCAGGTAGAAAATAGGTAAAAGGGCCAGGCACAGGCTCGAGGTCAGCCTGGGATTGGAGTTGAAAGGGAAGCGGGGCGGGGGGGATTCGAACACCTCGACCTCTTCAAAGAATGGATACACATCAGGGAACATGGAGCTGGTGGTCCGAGCAGCGTGGAAGTTAGTAAAAAGCTTTGTTAGTTGGTGGCCCTCTCACAAGTCCCACCTTGGAAAAGTTCCACTATGGTTCAGTTTATTTAGTGTAATATGCGTACTAATCCAGTGTTTTGCAATCTGTGGGTCGCGGCCCTTAGGGTGGTCGCAAAGCATTACTCAGGGAACTACAGAAAAAACTACACTACAATACAAAATACAGTTTTAGTGAGAATGAAATAGAGATTAACTTATTGTCTCTATATTGCCTAAGGGGGTCGCTAAAACTGTTTCTAACTGTAAAGGGGGTCGCGTATTCAAAAAGATTGAAAAACACTGCACTAGTCTATATAAAACTATAACTATTTCAATATAAATAAATATTATACAATAAATAATATGGTAAACTAAAAATGGCATTACATTTTCGGGTTCACCAACACAATCATGTGATACTTCAGGGTTTGAACCTCATGAGATTTAATCGATATTGACTGGCCTTGGTGTACATACAACAGGAAAATCTTAGTAGAAGCATCTGTTACATTTCTTTTTGTATAGAGAACTATAAATAGAAGTCTCCAGGGTTACAAACGAGGGATGTAGTCGGATACTCGGTGACTAAAGTATTCTAATGCCTGATTAGAATACATATTTATTCATAACTTAAATTTCTTTATTAACTGATAATGAATTACAAGGCGATTAATATTTACACATCGAAAAATGTTCTGACCGTTTTTTTTTTCACCTTGTATCTTAGTAGTAAAGTTGGTACTAACGATATTATCAAAACTCAATTTAGAAAATTGTAGTGTTATAAATTTTCGTCACAAAAGCTTTGACAGTGCAAACATTAAGAAGCAACCCATATTTTATATCATACATACATACATAAATCACGCCTATATCCCCGAAGGGGTAGGGGAAGGGAAGGCAGAGGTGAACTAGCACCCGCGGTTCGCCAATTATATTAAGTCTCATGTAATAGGTGGCGAGCCTATTGCCATTTATCGGGCACAAAAGTCGCAGTATATAGCTGGGTGGTATAAAAGGAACGCTGCTGCCCATTCCTTATCACTGATGTATCCTTAGTCGCCTTGTACCACACCCATGGGAGAGATTTGGGATGGTGACAATTGTATTCTACTCTGCCGTCACCACACGGCGGATATTTCATTTCCTCTCAATAAAAACTTGTAGTATAATTATTTAACGAGATATATTTGTTTTTATCACTGTTTTAAATAAAGTTAGACATGCCGTATAATTTTGTTTTGATTCTTTGGGTTTGAACCTAGCCCATTGAATGTAGGTCAAAAGTATTTTTTCATGGCTGTAACCTATTTTGTACATCTTACTAAATAAATAATGTGCTTAACATTTGCAAATAAATATGCATGTTCATTTAAAAGTTAATAACGTATATTAAATAACAAATTAGCCGTGTGGTGACGGCAGAGTAGAATACAATTGTCACCATCCCAAATCTCTCCCGTGGGTGTCGTACAAGGCGACTAAGGATAAATCAGTGATGAGGAATGGGCAGCAGCGTTCCTCTTATACTACCGTCCTGACAATGTACTGCGACTTTTGTGCCCGATAAATGGCAATAGACTCGCCCCCTATTACATGGGACTTAACATAATTGGCGAAACGCGGGTGAGAATTCACCTCTGCCTACCCCTTCGG
Source organism: Cataclysta lemnata (assembly GCA_963931975.1). NCBI lineage: Eukaryota > Metazoa > Arthropoda > Insecta > Lepidoptera > Crambidae > Cataclysta > Cataclysta lemnata. The sequence continues at coordinate 13,582,099 of OZ008338.1, forward strand.
GGATATGGGCGTGATTTATGTATGTATGTATGTATGTATGTAAATAACAAATATTATTTTCCGGTCATGTTCGATACACTGGAGCGGTGTAAGTTACTTCGCAAATTGTTCCAATGTAGGTCAATGTCCAATTTAGTTGAGACTTCATTTCAGTCACCTTTTATTATAGAATTACACATTCGAATTGGTATTTTTTTAATTTTTTTAGAAGCGTTACTAAAGCTTATTGTATCAAATGATTATTAGGGAATTAATGATAATTATTAATTAATGATGATTTATTATGAAATTATAATTGATATCAACATATCTTTTCCATTTTAGTTAATCATAATAATATTATTACGCGAAGCAATTAACACAAATACACAACACAAATAGTCACCGTCATTATTAAATATTCGGCGCCGAATGTACCTCTCTTGTCACTCGTTTTTGTCACAATACAAACAGTTATATTGGAATACTTAATTTCTTGTAGAGTGATGAGGAGAATTTTCAGCAATATTAAATTTTATTTAAGTGGCTAATTAAACAGACTAACTTATAGAGTGAAAATTAATTAGACACTTATTTTGACGACAGATGATTTAAGGAATGAAAGGATGTTTTATTGAGAAACTTTTTGACATGACACGTATCGTATATTCGTGAAATTAAAACGGTTTGTTTGTTTAATTTCTCAGTGAAATTCTTAATATGTTTGCAAGGTACAGTTAGTATAATTTATTTTGTTATGTTTTGTCCAAATGATTTGTCGTATTAACTTCATAACATATGGCTATACTCATTCCTATTGATTTTTACGTAAGTACCCAATTTAAATGTACACATCAGACGGTAGCAAGCACATTGGATTACTTGGGTGTAAGATTTCCAGGATATCTAAAGCCCCAAGCTGTGGACGTGAATCCACTGTTATTCAAAGTCTGAGCTTTGTGACAATAGCCCTTTGAACCGCTTGAAAGGGCTATTGTCAGTATATATTCTACTACAATATTGGATATATTTTGTGCATTCACGCTACCTGAAATAATGTTATATTTCAGGTTGCAAAACAATAGTATCGATTACGCATGGTAATAAAATAAACTTATTCATGTAAAATTTTTGGTTGAATTATTGGATAGCTCTTTATAAAGTCTCTGAGCTATTTAATTTTACCAAAGTCTAAAGTAATATCATCTGTCAACAAGATCTTAAGTTTAAATAGTCTATGTCAAACAACAAACAAAATTAGAGTTAAGTATTTTACCTAACTACTCTAAGCTAATACTCGTATAATGTCGTGTTGTGTCACAGTCTTTGTGATTTTTTTGTGACTGTTATAATTTATTTTGTGTGTAGAAGTGTATATTTGGTAGGTCTGAGTATGGGTCGTAGGTATTTTTTTATACCCCTAGATGATAAGGGCGAAACAACGTTTGCCGAATAAAACTAGTTTTTTAGGAGTTTCTTGTTATTCTCTCCGCGGCCATTAGAATGTAAACATTTTCAACTGTGATGTTAGCTCTTTTGTTTAACTAATATAGGGCTGTACTTTAAGGATAACTAATTAGCATCAGCTAAATAGTTATTATAATAAATAAATAGGTGTGAATAATAAACAAAATGTGTATTTAACTATGCCAGTGTATCTATATAAATATATATAATAAAACATAAATGCCTCACCAAGATATTTTAATTGTTAGTAGTGTAAGTAAACTTTCAGTATGCTGTAGAATTATACTCACTTCCTGCAGCGCTGGGTGTTGCGTCCTGTAACGGCGACGCGGCCTAAGTTGATGCCACGGTCAGCATTCATCAGCTCAATCTGCTCTACGCAACCGTTCAGTCCCGGGTATCGGTGTACGTTCAAGCTATCGGGTATACCACCTGTGAATAACATGTGGCTTTACTTATTATGAAAAGGTATGCCTGGTGTACAAGCAGTACCCGAAGAGTGGAGGGAAAGAATTGAGTGTCACCACCCGACAATGATGCTCGGCAACATCTTACGTAGCCTGTAAATATGTAAGAATGGCTGGGAGTACCTAGAAGATATTTCCAAGTGCTTTGCTTATTTTGCTAAAGATGTATACCTACACAGGTGTTACAAGGTGTTCTCTTTCTTGCTATGTAGGCAAAGTTTACGCATCACTGACAATTAATTCTTCTCTCAATAAGTTGTTATTAGCTATAGAGTGTAGTTTGGAAATAAAACGTATTTTACATTCGCGAACACCATGAACGTTCTAAGAAATAGGTGCAGACTGTTCATCATAATATTTATAGGTTTTACTTTATTCAACAGATACAGAAAATAGGTACGCAAAAGCGCCTTAGATCCGGATGTATCGTTGGTTCAGCACAACCCCATTACACAGTTATACGCTAATAACATTTCACTACAATCACTCCACCAAGTCTCAAAACTGAAGTAATAACAATCACAGCTTTACGAAAAACAAACGCGTCTCTTTATCAGATACGTTCGTACGTTTGGGGCCATTACACCCACCCCCTGGTTGGCTCGCCACCCGCAGTCGAGGTCCACGCTTTTACACACCCCTATCGCCTATAGCTCTCCGCGTTTGATTCGAAAGCGTCCTCGTGACACTATTAAAGATATGTCTGGCTTATGAGAAATAATTAAAGGTACTAAGGACTTCAAAACAATACCTACCAACAGAGATCGATTGCAATTTTTATACGGACTGATGTCGCTCTATCAGCATCTAAGCATAGTGATATTTGAATTATAATAATACTGTGTATTGAAAGAAATTTTAAACATCATTTTTGAGCACGAATGGCGAGATACGTCATCAATACCAGCCCTTTAATGTCCCTTTTGCCGGGGCACAGGCCTAGCCTAAGAATGGAAGAAAATAGGTAAAATGGGTCTTAACCTATTATGTTGGCCCGGTGGAGATTATTATATTATTAACGGCTGCAGATGAACCCGGGACCAACGGCTTAAAACATATGTTTAATAGTTATTTGATATACGTGAGTGCAAAGTTGGTTTATAACCGCGTGCTCAATTTGGATGACCGAGCTAGCGAAGGATTCTAAAATTAGAATCCTGAGCATTAGCGAGGGAATCAAAAGAGCACAAGGTGAAAAATCTTTGCACTCGAGGGCAACACGTAATTTTTCATAATTTTTCTTCAAATGGTAAAATACAAAAAAAAAATACAATCAGAACAGTTTCTGTTTTCACCCAGAAACTTCCACTACACCCACCCATCAACCCTAACACCCACCGAGACATACCCAGAACATCCACTCAGACACACCCACAATATTCAACCAACCACCCAGACACACCCATCACCCAAACACACCCACAGAATACACCCAGACAAAACCAAAACACCCACCCACCCAGACACACCTGCAACATCCACCCAGAAACACCCAAAACACACACACATCCACTCAGACACACCCACAAAACACCCATTCTCCCAGAAAACACCCATTCACCCATACACACCCACAACGCACACCCATCCACTCAGACACACCCAAAAAACACCCATTCACCCAGACACACTCGCAACATTCATCCAGACACTCTCACCGCAATATTATTTTCTACTTGCCTAAAACTTGTGAGTACCTAATAAAAATTGAGATTCCGAAACTGTCGATCAGCTTGAGTCAAACACGTTGATTTTTTGTGTGTTTTTGTTCCGTTGCTAGGTCAAACAAATCAAACAGACCTAAAAAGAAAGATTTTGGTGGTTAGAAAAAGAATTTCGAAAAATTATGATCTTGAGGCGGGAATCGAACCCGCGTCCGCTGCTATCCGGGCAGGTGCCTGACCGCTCGGCCACCCAAGACACTAACCACCAAAATCTTTCTACTAATTTTTCTAACATTTATATAATGTTAAAATTAAAATCGAATAGACCTAAAAAGCTTTTAAATGCTTGACTCAAGCATCAAGCAAGCGTTGTAGACGAACAAAAAAGCAAGATTGACGCCAAGCTGATTGACCGCCTCGGAACTGCAATGTCTTAAAAATGAAAGAAAAAAGACAATTCAAAAGTACAAGTATTATAAATAATATAGGTATACATTCACGAGCTCAATATAGGTACACGAGTTTAACCATAGCTAACACTAAAAATACAATAATGATCATAAATAAATACCAACTTATCACAAAACATATATGGTCCATATATGGTCCACCTATCTAATACAAAGAGTGGCCCTTTTTATTTTTTATCGGAGTGGAATGCCTTTACGCATCGTACGCACAATCAGCATCAGAAGTAGATTAACACTTTAATACCTTGTCCGTCACTAAAGTTGTTCGTACGAATTATTACTGCGCGTTTGCTGTCTTTGGTATGTCAGGTTACAGGTCCGGCCTAATTTGATAATCGTTCTAACAAATTAATACTGAATTAATTACTGTCAGCGAAATAGCAAACGTCTCTGTTTAATGTGCCTTCCGAAGCACGTAGGAAGTCGAGATAATATATTTTTGGTCACCCATGACCACCTGAGCATTGCTTAGTTTACCCGTTGGAAGGTAACTAAAGCCGTTGATCCCGTCTACATCTGTAATCGTCAATACCCACAGTATCACGGGGAAGGCCTGTGTCCCAGATGTGAGCACCTACCGCTCATTAATGTAAAGAGCGGTAGGTGCTGGATGGCTATGGCAGTTCACATTAGAACAATCAAACTAGTATATTCCGCTATTGGTATAAAAAAATATTGCCCTTTAAGTGACAGTTAGTAAACAATAACAAAATGGCTTCGAAAGCTTAGTGTTTGTGCTTCCCTTCCACGAGCATGGAATATTCACGACGGCGCTGTTAATCGATACGTGATCTACAAATAGCTTTGATCAACATGAAAATATGTTTGCTTGATATTCGACTCTCGAACAAAAACTTATTACGACAACGTATTTACGCCATATTCAAGTGAATGCGAATGAATTCAGTGAATGCGGGAGGGTCAGTTTGAACATGCCCGTATAAATAAAACGCTGCTTACTAATGCGTCAGCCTCTTCAGGCCCTGTTACATAAACACTTCAACAAAATTTACGTTATATTCAATAACCGTTAAATCAAAGCTAAGTTAAGTACAAATAGAAAATAAATACAACATTAACTGGAAATCCGAAGTCAACATTTTGTATTGATAGGTCCGACTGGCGCTCCATTTATTGAGGTAAGATTTTTAACATCTCTCTCTATCTCTGTATGTGTGTTTGTGCGGGCGCGCGTGGCTGTGTGTGCGTGTGTGTGTATGTGTGCTCGCGTGGTTGTATGTGTGTTTGTGTATGGTGTGTGTGTGTGTGTGTTTGAGTACGCGCGTGTGGGTGTGTATGTATGCATGTGTGCTGTTAGTACTTACCGACGTAAATATTCGAATCGGCGTTCATGACATCCGAAAAGCCGTTGGTAGTGCCATTCTTGCTAGTGCCATCCACAGTCAGGGAGACGTAGTAGTCGGCGTTGAGCTTGGCGATTACCTGGACAATATGACATGTTTGTTATTAGTTATAACTCGATTAACTATTCAATAACGATTTATTTTATTTTATTTGAGGAGGAAGCTAGCGCTGTAGCATAGCGCTCTCGCGCTTTATACCTTTATAGTAGTTTTCTGCGTTAAGTGGATGGTTTATTGATAATGTTTTAAAGTTCACATTTATTTCTTATATTGACAATAATACTAGAGATAAAAAAATTTAGATTTTCATTGTGAGATTTTTTATTACTTTTAATTTTCAATAAGGTTACCACGTTAACCGTAACGCATATGCGTTATTGACAATAACCAGACTTAAGTACTTAAATACATACATACATACATAAATCACGCCTATAACCTCCGAAGGGGTAGGCAGAGGTAAATTAAACACCCACTTTTTGCCAATTAAGTAAGGTCCCGTGAAATAGGTGGCGAGCCTATTGTCAACTATCGGGCACAAAAAATCGCAGTATAGTAGGTACAGCTCCAGAGCTGTTTAATGCCTTCATAAAAACGACCGTGACGGCAGAGCAGAATACAATTGCCACCACCCCCATCTCTCCCGTGGGTGTCGTACAAGCCGACTAAGGGTAAAGACAGCAATGAGTAATGGGCAGCAGCATTTCTCTCATACCACCTAGCAATATAAATTTGTACTGCTCGATATATGGCAATAGGCTCGCCACCTGTTACATGGGACCGAACATAATTGTCGAAAAGTGGGTGTTAATTCACCTCTGCCTACTCCTTCGGGGATATAGGCGTGATTTATGTATGTATGTATGTATAAAAACGACGAGCTAAATGTCAAAGCGAGTTGGGCGCATGGACGTAGTATAAAAACAAGGACTGAGCACTAGAGTCGAAAATACTGGTCTGAGATGTATAGAAGTGGAGTTGTTCGTCCTCTTCTAATAGAGTTGTTCGTCCTCTTCTAATGACAATTGTCACGTCAACTTTTGTCGTGCGAAAAGGGGACAGAGAACTCCACTCTGGCAAAATCTTATGCCTTACGCATATTATTATGTTTTGTTTTACTATAACACCATTTTGACAGTGCTCAGTTCAGATTTATGAATATTACGTCCATGGTTAGGCGGTTCTAATTACTAACTTGATCAGTATCAACTTCAAATCGTATCCGCATCTAGGTGCATCAATGATTTGCCTTCGGCGTTTTGCCGGCCGTAATTAAACCAACGCAACGGTATTCCCGGTACATTTGTGTAGGGACGAATAATACGATTTCCGGCGAGGTTGTAATATAGGCGTTGCGAGTAGGTACTATTTGTAGTCGCGTCGTATTTTCACTGTGGCAATCGATTTTGTTGCCTGTCGTATTAAGTCTTTTCTGTCACTGAGGGTTTTTTGAAAAAATATGATGTGTAAAAGAATGAATACTACCGATTATTTTTCTTAATTGCATTTAGTTTTAATCAACTTTTTAGTTGTGACATTCTGAAAATATTTACACTATTAAAAAGATTTTTTTATGAAAGCTTCAACATAATTATATATGTAATATAAATATATTGTGCATTTACTCTTTAACAATGCTTAGGGCCTGTATCACAATCGATAACTAATTTCGAAGTATCTTACTTTGCAGTTCAATTGACGCATATCCCATATTACAACTGTCAAATGATCTGCAAAGTAAGCTACTTCGAACTTACTTATCGATTGTGAAACAGGCCCTTAGTATTTGATTTTAAGTTAAAGAGTAGGTACATTTATTACAGCTATTATCTTAATAAATAATGTATATTACTATATAAAAACTACACATAATCTAAGCTTTAAAAAGAGTTCTCTATTTAATACCGTCCAAATAACCATAAACTCACCGAATGTCTGTCTCCGTCAACCACGAATACATCATCGATAGATAGCGTTGATAAGCCTCCGCCAAGGTCCCACTCCATTACCACGATGCCGTTCTCAACTGTGGACATAACAATAAGAATGAAACAAAGAAAGAGAAGACACCCTATTCGACGCCTATATACACAGAAGCCATTCTATTAAAAATAAACTAATCAATTGCCTGTCCTACTTTGTTTCCCAAACAAACACTTCGATAAGTTTATGCACATTGATAAATAAAAGAGGACTAACTTAAAATACTCTAATTGAGATAGGGTAGCTTCACGCCCCGCTGACTATACTCGTAATTATGTTGCCGGTTACGTGATTCTACGCTTCGGCATAATTTAATAGGACACTGACACATTCCAGGATTATGCAGATACCTACTGCAGGTGAGAATAAAGATTAAGTTAATAATGAGCGGGTAGGGCGCATACGTCGATTCTTGTATACCTAATAAAGAGCCCACAAATCTGAAACGTTTATCTTCCATAAATAATTCTTAATACCGTAAATTTTGAATACAAAATGTTTTGAACAGGTATAAATATTTTTAGGTAGGTATTAACGCGAACTCTAAATGGGCGATATATACCATTTAACTGTCAATTTTGATTTGATTCCTGTGTGTGCATACATGGGTGCATCGAACGATGTATGCAAACACAGGTGTACAGAATTTAATTACAATCCGCGATCTATGAAACCTTGTGTAATTAAGTACTCGTACTGGCTGGCGATTCAAAGTTAAGAGCTCCAATAATCCTTTCTCTATAATAGTTGTTCCTGCAATATTTTTACTCCGTAGATTGGTTTTTATATGTGTACCGAACCATTCCACAGATTAATGATCCGGTTTTTTGTGGAATTTTATTCTGCTGAAGTGGTTACAATGGTACTAAAATATGGTGTTGCTTTAAGCTTATGAGGTTTTTTTTATTGGTGAACACCACTCCTGAAAATTATTATTCCACAGAACAGACATATATTGTAAAGCGCTACTAAGACCTCCAAGACGACAGTAAAATGTTAAACACCGCAATTTCAATGTAATTGATCGAATGAAAGTTCGACTTGTGGTTTGAGACCTGTAGGCCTATTCGCTAACTTTTTTTGACAGTTGAAAGTGATGATCACTGAACTATTTACTAATACATTGCTGTTATCACAGGTCAAGTGTCACGATAGCGTTATAGTAAAGTAGTAATGGATACGTAAATAGTTCGGTGATCATCACTTGCAACTGTCAAAAAATTTTAGGGAATAGGCCTACTGAGCCGTTAAATTAAAACGAAATTAAGAAAGCGACATGTCTAATAAATAGGCATGGTACAAACAAGCTACTCACCCTTGATGAGAAGATAATCTCCAAAGTTGGGAGCTGCCAAAGCTTCCTTTTGGTAGAGCAAGACGCCATCATTGTTGGTGTAGAATGCGAGGGCGATGATTGCTGGCTCGCGTTCCAGATTGTCGTAACGTAATTGTTCCGCTGGCAGCTCAATGTATCCATTGCCGTTGAAGCCGACGCTGGTCAGCAGCTCCAGAGCTGTTTCAATAAAATAAACTTATATATGTACTATTATACTCGTAGCTTGAAATTTGACACGTCTTAAGTCTACCTATTCCTTTTATTCACCGGTTACCGCACTCTTATTTTCATTCGAAGAATTAGATGATGAATTAATGGGTATTGTAGGGCCAAAATTAGAAGAACTAGAAATAAGTAGGCTATATATCAAGACCCACCAATAGTAGTTGGTTTCGAAATACCTAATCAGTTTAATGTAGTTGGTTTAGAAATTAGGTATTTCTAAACCAACTACATTAAACTGATCAGGAGTTGTAACGACATTTCTGGAACTAGAAACTGCGCTAACTAATTGTCACTTCAGAACTCACATCTCTTTGCTAATTAAAACCGACACTAAATTGAACCCGTCAGGTAAACAAATGAAAGTTATAATAAAAGTAGTAGCTAGAATTTGATATGATGCGCGGCAAATTTCTGTTAACTTAAATCGGCTATTGGTAAGTAGGAAGTAAGCTATGTTATTTTTTATTTTAGTCTATTGTTGTCACAGTTCCATAATATATTTTGTACATACATACATACATAAATCACGCCTATATCCCCGAAGGAGTAGGCAGAGGTGAACTAGCACCCACGTTTCGCCAATTATGTTAGGTCCCATGTAATAGGTGGCGAGCCTATTGCCATATATCGGGCACAAGTGTCGCAGTACATTGCTAGGTGGTATAAGAGAAACGCTGCTGCCCATTCCTCATCACTGATTTATCCTTAGCAATGGCAAGAAAAGGTTTATAAAAATTACAGAGACTACAATTATTGTCTTAAGATTTCGACGACGCAGGTGGAGAGAATAATTATTAATTTATATAATTATTACACTAATATAATTGAAAAAAAAACTGAATACTTTAGACATGGGTGTATACTCTAGTTCCCATTGTCTTCCCAAATGGTAGAAAATGTTATAAAGAATTTACACTGCGAAAACAATGAAGAACCTTTGAAATATTGAAATATTAAATACATTTTGAAATGCATCATTTTTTAAACGAGCGGTAACAAGCCTGGTAATTAATTTATTTTAAAGATTAAGATGTTGTTGCTTCCTATATAGAAGAAAAAATAACATTTGCTAGATTAATGATCTCGTGCTACGGCAGGTTTCTCTCTAACTGCCGCACTCAGAGACGTCAATTAACTTTAATGAGTTTTTAATGTCAAAGATTTTCATTAAAATCTAGACCATAGACCCGGCAAGAATAGCGACTAGTTTTGAATTGTCATTTTTTGACGTTAAGTACACATTTACGTTATTTGACGTCTCTGAGTGCGGCAGTAAGTGTTGTCAATCATTTGATTTTACCGTTAATCTCCGATCAAAGATTTTTTTTTCTCTCTTCTCAATTGACAAATTATTCTGGACATTCATCTATTAATACTGTCATTCGTTATGTGAAGCAAAATATTTTATGTAAACAAAACGTAAAAAAACTTGACTATTTTTAATCGATGAAAAATCGGAGAAAAAAAATAGTTATTTGTTGTACGTGAGTGCAAAGTTGTTTTTTAACCGCGTGCTCAATTTTGAAACCGAGCTAGCGAAGGATTCTAAAATTAGAATCCTGAGCAATAGCGAGGGAATCAATAAATGAAACCGAGCTAGCGAAGGATTCTAAAATTAGAATCCTGAGCGATAGCGAGGGAAAGAGCACAAGGTGAAAAATCTTTGCACTCGAGTGCAACACGTAACTTATCATCCCCCCCAACGAGGAAATTGCAAAATACAAAAAAAAATACAATCTAGAAACTTCCACAACACCCTCCCATTAACCCAAACACACTCTCAACACCCACCCAGAAACACCCACAACATTCACACCCGCAATACACACCCATCCACTCAGACACACCCAAAAAACACCCATTCACCCAGAAACACCCACAAAACACCCATTCACCCAGAAACACCCACTCACCCAGAAACACCCACTCACCCGGAAACATCCACAAAACACCCATTCACCCAGAAACACACAAAATACCCATTCACCCAGAAACACCCACAAAACACCCATTCACCCAGATACACCCACAACATCAGGCACCTACAACTTCCACCCAGTCACACCCACAATACTCACCTATCCATTCAGACACACCCACAAAACACCCATTCACCCAGACACACCCACAAAACACCCATTCACCTAGACACACCCACAAAACACCCATTCACCCAGACACACCTCCAACACCCACCCATCCACCCAGCCACACCCGCAAAATTTATCCAGACACACCTGTAAGTACCTAATAAAAATTACCGTCCCTAATGGAGTTCCGAGACGGTCAATCAGCTTGAGTCAAGCACGTTGATTTTCTGTATGTTTTTGTTCCGTTGCTAGTGTAAACATATCAAACAAACCTAAAAAAAAATTAAATGCTTGACTCAAGCATCAAGCAAGCATTGTAGACGATCAAAATGTTTAAAGCAAGATTGACGCCAACCTGATTGACCGTCACGGACCTCCAAGGTTTTAACAAATTTATGACGTGAAAAGAAAATGGCGCGCGCAAAACAAATTACAAAAAAAGTACACCAAGAAGGTTCCGAGTCTGAGTTTTCAACAAATTAAAATAGGTTGCATGATTATTTCGGCACCATGGAGGTAGAAATAAATAGGTTTAATGATGTTTTGAATTCACAAACTCATTGCACACGATGTTCTAAATTCAAATTTAATTTACCCTCTAGAGGATAAAAACGACTTTTGCACTCAGATATCGAAGAGCAAAAACGCTTTTTCCGAGATGGTGGGATGAAAATACTTTTTTTTTATTAGTTTTTGCTGTAGTCAAAAATCCTATTAGTTTTGATTTTACAGGCATTTAAACTTACGATAAATACCAAGTCTCATTAACAGTCACGTGACCGCATGTGACGTCATTTTATAACGCTCAGTAAGTTTCTCTTCTATAAATCGGAAACTAATTGATGTATTGAAGTAATTCTCTTTCTGTTTCTATTTGACAGAGAATATGGAGAGATAATAATCAAAAATAGGTAACATTCTCCATTACGACTGTGTACTTACGCATCTGACAGTTGGCCCCGGCAAATCCTAGCGGGCAGTCGCACGTGTAGTTCATTCGCGTACTGAGGTCCCGACGGCAGGTGCCCCCGTTGCGGCATGGGGATGCCGTGCAAGGGTCGCCGGCTGGCCGCCTTGACGTCAGAGGCACGTAGTTCTCGCAGTATTGCCCAGAGAAGCCAGGCGGGCAGATACATGATGTGCCGTCCGAGGAACAGGCGGCGCCGTTCCGGCACAGATAGCAGACGTTCTCGCTCTCGATCTGAGCAAAATGTTTTACACTAATGGCTGATGTCACATACTTACATGCATATATCACACCTATGTCCCCGAAGGGGTAGGCGGAGGTAAATAATTGACATCCACTTTTCGCCAATTGAGTTAGGTTTTATGTACCTAATAGGTGGCGAGCTTGTTGCCAAGGCAATTTTTAGAAAAAAAGTCTGGTCTATTATTTATATTTTCCTATAAAATGTATTTTTTATTATTATTATTATTTTCTACTGTTTTTATTTATTTTATTATGCATTAAATATGCTATATTCGTGGCAGCATTTTTAAACAAACATTATTTAAAAGCCTTTTCGGTACTCTAAACGTGATTTAGAGTACCTAAAAGGCTATAAATAAATATTTTTTTTGTGGAGTAATAACCCAAGAATATTAATTAAAAAAAGGTACTTTCTGAAAATTTGCCGCTCCCCTAACGTAACTGCCCCCTAATCTCTCACGTGGTCATCGTATATGGCGACATAATGTTAACACGGCGATCAGTAATGGGCGGCAGTGTTCGTCGTATACCATACGTGTGATATATATCTGTGCCCAATTACAATGGTGCACAGCATTTACATGAAACTGACCTAAACTTATTTATTTAACTTAATTAATCTTTAAATGTAACAAAATACATACATACATACATACATAATTCACGCCTATATCCCCGAAGTGGCTGGCAGAGGTGAACTAACATCCACGCTTCGCCAATTATGCTAGATCCCATGTAATAGGTGGCGAGCCTATTGCCATTTATCGGGCACAAAGTCGCAGTACTTTACTAGGTGGTAGGTATAAGAGGAACGCTGCTGCTGTCCGATAGGCGTATATTATATATTTATGTCAGTTATTGCTCATTTGACGGAAATAATTAATTACATTTCACTTTAATAACATACACGTTGCTTTTAAAGATTCTCAGCACACAAACATGGCAGCATGACCGCTAGCTTACCACGCGCACCTGCCTCGGGCATCTAACAAAAAACTACAAAGCGTCATTGGCTTCGATATGAAAATCAATATTTGCATATGCTATGTAGTTGGATAAAAACGCGAAATACGTCTGGAATAGGGTTGAATGAAAATAAAAACAAAATTATTGCTTCCAGGCGGATGAAAATTTATGTTTCGGTGCATCAGACGCGTAAAAAGAAAAATAATTAATTTGTGTTGCCTGATTCTGGTTTTGGCTAAAATATGGCGTAATACAGTTCTAAATTGGAATTTTAATTAATTAATAATACAACTTACCTCGGGGATGTCGCCGCGGTCATAGTTTCTGCACTCTTGCACATTGGCAGACTGTATTGAGGAGCCTACGATGTCAACATTGGTGCCGTATACGACCACCTGGCAAATAACATCTTTATTAATATATTGCTGGCCATACAATTTCACTGAACTAGTTTGGTCAATTTTGACCGTGCGGATGTACCTATCGTAGATATAAGAAAGAGAAAGAAGGAAAAAGAATCTGTTTTTTTGTACCAAACAAAAATTTAAGAAGAAGAACTATTTATAATAAAAAGCGACGTTTCATTATGAAATGTATTAAAAACATTTACTTACATCCTTAATACAGCCACTGAAGCCACCAGTGACGCCTGTGTTCTTATTCAGCTGTATGGAGTCGTCAACGCCACCAACAAACATTGGAGTGTCCAAGTTCAAATCCTGTTCAAAAAATAAATCGTTAATCAATTTTAAACTTTCGCGTTGCATGATCAATATAGGTTGGAACGAGATGTAATGCAGTGATTAACATTACGCAAACGAGAAGTCGCCAGAATACGGACGCGTCGCTCGGTCTACAGAATAGGGTGTGTGGTGTGTGACGGTAGCAGAAGAAACATTTTGTGGGTAGATGATTATGAATCTACCTCACAGACGGAGAGAAGAGATCGCTGTTCCCCAGTCTGCCTGTGACCACGGTCGATGCAACCCGGCCGAAAAGTCAGGTATTAAGCAAGGTACATACCTATACCTACCTACATAATCGCGTTAAATAAAGCATTTTAAACAAAACAGGAAGACATCATTATGTAGGTATTTACGATCTGCCTGCCACACTTATAAATGTTGATAGTAATACTAACGTTCTTTGCAGATTCCAGTTTCTTTTCGAAGGTGTAAATGGAGTTGATTTCCATAGTGACCATCTGTCCGACGCGCACGATGTATATTCCAGTCCATTCGTTGGCTGGCAGCGTCCTGTTGCTTGTCAGTACCACTGGCTTGGTGCCTGTGTAAACAAAAATTTAAAATTATTACCTATATTTTATTATTAATACGTATATTTTTTCTCCTATGGTTCACTTTGTCTATATAAATTTCGCACCAGTACCACTGGCTTGATGACTGTGTTAACAAAAACAAGGAAAGATAGCAACTTTCCTTATGTTCCGAAATATTTAGCATGTACTGCAGTGAGCGCAAATAATAATGAGACTGGATATTTAGGAATTACTGGAATGATGTAATGGAAACCCTAATGTGGCATAGATGACAAAACGATTGCAGTTTTGATGTTTTAAAATAAATTAAAAAAAATGTATGTAGTAATAATAAGGAATTTAAAAGTAATACGAGTAAAAATAAGTCTTACCAATTGACCTGTATTTTTCTATATTTATAATACTTTCAAAATACATTGTTTTTAACCTTAATCAATTCTTGTCTTATTATTATAAGAAGAAGAAAATAAACAATATTTAATATCTATTAACATACTCTAACACGGCTCAAGAATACTGAAAATTTATATTAGATAGTCGTGGTCATTCTCAAATTAGACAACCAGACCCTCAGGAAGCGATAAGACAATAGCGGTATTACGTTAGCGTCTCATTATTTCAAGCCCTTATTCAACACGAGCATCTATAGACAGCTTAGAATAGCGGTTACTGGGCAAGAGAGATACTAGGGCGCATCCGAACGCCCCGCATTAAGTCAGTAACTGAGAGATTGGATATATATATAACTACAATGTATATTGTTCTTGAAGAGCTCGCTAGCGGGGCATATAGCGCGCTTGGCCTGCGATTGCGTAAACTAAGCAACGTTCGCTGAAGCCGGTCATTGGATGGGTGACCAAAAATATTTTATCTCGTGTCCCTCCATGCTTCGTAAGGCACGTTAAGCCGTTGGTTAATACCCACGAACCCGCACTGGGCCTACTTGATGGGTTATGGGCCTACTTGATGGGTTATGGCCCAATCTCCCTATATTCTTCCATCCACAAGGAAGGCCCGTGCCCCAGCAGTTAGGACATTAAAGGGCTTGTGATGATATTGTTTTTCCTCTCCCTATCCTGTTCTCAGTCTATCTAGAGTCGGCGCAGTATGTTTCCTCTTCCAACTCGCCAATCACATAAACCGAAACATGCCGCGCACTACCAATCAACCCCCCACCCCCCACCCTACCTATACGGACACACAAGTTTTCAATATCTAGCGAAAAATCTACGCCATCCGTTCGTAAGCTACCGGGAGGCCCTGTTCTGAGAAGAACGGGCAAGAAACTCAGTCGGGTATTTTCCTCCCTTAGTTACATATATAATATATAATCTAAATTCAATGAAAATTTAATGAAAGATGTCAATAGCTTTAACGTCAAGTAATAATAATTAGAGTCACAATTTCTTAAGCTATCAACATCCTTCATTACAGACAGAACAGCATATTAATCATCGATTATATAAAAATAAAAGTTATTTATTCCAAACATCCTTGTCATCTAGATAATCCTGAATTTTATAGTATCCTTTTGCCATTAGTACTTTTTTTACATAAGGCTTAAATTTGTGTTGAGGCAGTTCAGTCAAAGATCCTGGTATCTTATTATAGAAGAGTATACATTTCCCCATAAAAGAAAACCTTGTGCAATCTGAATCTAGTAAAGGCAAGTTTATTTTTATTTCTAGTGTTGTGTTTATAAATATCACTAATTTTAGCAAATGTATTTAAGTATTTATAAACATATAGAATGCAATTTCTGACAATATAGCTGACGTTTTAACTAAACCATTGTCAGCTGTTAAGTTTCAGCAATTTGTGATGGATTTATGCATAATGTAACAATTTTGAGACAATTTCAAAACGAAATTTTTTTTTTTTTTTCGGTTTTGAAATCGACGGGGGGTGTTAAGTATATAGGTCGTATATATTTGTAGAAAAAGTAATGTGTAAAAATAAAAGAATTTTGTCTTTCGTGTCTTGTTAATATGTGTGTAGTTGTCATGAGTAAATAAAATGTGAAAATTAATTATTATATATTATTTATCTGCATACATCATCATAAAAAATTTAGAGACACATTTGATTCCTTAATTCATTCAAATGAATCAATTTCCAACATAAATAAATTTCATTATTTGCGATCAGCATTAGAAGGTAGTGCTGCCACTATTATAAAATCAGTACCAAAAATTACACTGTTGCTTGGGGGTTAATTTGTGAACGTTATGATTGCATTAAAAACCACCACGATCCCTAAACTGGAGCTCTGTGGAGCCCTATTAGGTGCACAACTTACAGCAAAGGTCAGTGAAGCACTTCGGTGTAAAATTGATAAGACAACATTTTGGTCCGATTCAACAATAGTCTTGAGTTGGATTGAAACCCAACCTAAATTATTAAAAGCATTCGTTTGTAATAGAGTAAACGAAAATCGGGAGTTGACCGATAGGAATGTTGGAGACACGTGCCCACTCACTGTAATCCCGCAGATATAGCAACGAGAGGCGTCGATCCCAAAATTCTACTCCATTCTGATCTATGGTGGAAAGGTCCCACATTCCTCTCTGACTATGAATCAGAGTGGCCTAAGTTTCAGTTAACTACTTTAGAATTACCAGAACTTAGAGTCAATTTCATAACCAATAGTAAAAACGAATTTATTAAATTTCATGATTATTCAAATTCTATAAAATTAAAAAGAACATTTGCTTTCGTTCTAAAGATTTGTCTATAATTGTAAAAATCCAAATAATAAAATTACCGGTTGTCTTGATGAATCTGAACTCAATAATTCTTTACAATTATTAATTATAATATGTCAACAGGAATCCTTTAGCTCTGAAATGAAAATTTTAAGCCGAGGCAAGACAATTAAAGAAATTAATTAAAATTCAGAGTGCAACGATATAATTGACATATTAGTTCTAGCAACAAAGTAAGTTTATTTTTAAGAATATGCATACTTTTTGTATTTAAATGACCTAATACTGACCTTGCCATAACAACATCGATTCCTTGTTTTGTGATGTGTATGCTTGACAAGGGATGGACGAATCTAGCTTATACATACCTCTACGATTAGATGCAGTGGCCACAACGAAACTTGATACTTTGCATCAAATTCCAATATTTTACAATTATCACCCTTTATCGATGAAAATGGATTATTAAGGGTTGGTGGTTGCTTGAACAATGCTAACATTGATTATTCAAAGAAGCATCCAATCTTACTCGATGGCAAGCATCACTTTACTAGGTTACTAATGGCAAGCGAACATCTACGTTTGTTCCATGCAGGTCCTCAGCTCCTTCTCAGTGCCTTCAGGGAACAATACTGGCATGTAGGTGGTAGAACACTTGCCAGAAACACTGCTAAAAATTGCGTAAATTGCGCAAGACTTCATGGGTGCTTTACCTTCAAATCGTATTTCTCCAGGCACACCCATTCGAAACTACAGGCGTTGATTTTGCCGGGCCTTTCTTAATATCGAGCAAAAAAGGTCGTGGTAGTAGAACCACCAAATGTTATTAGTGTTTATTCATCTGTTTTGCGACAAAGGCAAGCACATTTAGAGGTCGTCAGTGACCTTACCACCAACGCCTTCATTTCTTGTCTCAAGCGGTTTATTGCCAGAAGAGGAAAACCACACACTATTTGTTGTGATAACGGAAAGAACTTTGTTGGCGCAAATAATGAGTTGGGTAGAGTTCTGCGGTCTGACATAAATAATGTTAATGATTTTGTTGCAAATGAGAGTATAAAGTTTTGTTTTAACCCTCCATATTCCCCTACTTTTAGGGGATTATGGGGGATCAGCGACTCTATTCTGGAGATGATGGTGTAGCTCGTGTGGCCGATTTCTTGACCTACCGAGGCGTCGAACGGCGCGCAGTCAACAAAGTATGCCCTTTGCCCATTGAAGAGGAGGAGAATGATGTCTTAAAAGAAGCTGCAGCTCCTTCCAAGGGGGGGGAAGATGTTGACAACCACGGCGCTCGGGGTAAGACGCGAGGGGAACGGTGCAGTCGGGCCGCCGAGGAGCGGGGGACCGGCAATCGCAAATTGAAGCCGAGACAGAGTGCGTGTACGCCTTGATATCAATTAACAGTGAATAAATCATTGTAATTTATCGGAATAAACCTAATTCAGATCAAATTCTGCATTCATTATTTTGTCTCTTAACGTCATAGACACCGAATAAAATGGCGGCCTATACCTCTCCCGTAATGGTTTTGATAGACCGTTGTAAGTGCACCAATTAAAT
The DNA here is from genome assembly GCA_963931975.1 of Cataclysta lemnata. NCBI lineage: Eukaryota > Metazoa > Arthropoda > Insecta > Lepidoptera > Crambidae > Cataclysta > Cataclysta lemnata. The sequence goes on from OZ008338.1 coordinate 13,600,867, forward strand.
TTATTATTAATAAGTACCTACTTATACGCACATCATTATGCAGTTATTTATTTTAAATATCTATCTTTTTATACAAGTTTTTTAGAGTCCGTCAAATAAAGGTTTTTTTTTCTTTGTGATGAACTTGAGTTTTTTTTTGTTTTAAAAAGGTTTAAATAATAATTTCCAAAGAAATGGTAATTCAGGATTAAATAATAATTTCCAAAGAAATGGTAAAATGGAAATCCAGATTTATTAATTATAATTTTTATGTCGCGATTGAGTGTTCTCTCGATACGATTACGTCACGAATCCTTCAAAAGTTCGCGCCAGGGGCACAAACTCGTGCCTCCCAGTTGCCACGCAGTTGTAATATTATGAGTATAAATTTACTTACCGTCTCCAAGATCGTATGTGAATTCGAGACGCCCGTTGTGCACGGTGAGCGCAGTAAACCCGCCATAGCCGCGAGACGACTCAGCGCAGTACATGATGACGCCGTCCGTCACAGGCGAGGCGGCCTTCACTTTCATCGCCATCCGGAAGAACCGGGACCTTTTCGGTGGATTTATCGCAAGGTACGCGCTGCCCGTGAACGCGGGGTATTCTATCGATTGTTTCACGTCGCAGCTGTAATAAAACAAAACACTGTTTAACACGTTCACTGCCAAGGGCTCGATGTAAAAATCACGACAGGTGCCCCACTACATCAGCATTATCAAACCCTATGTTTTGATAATGTTGATGTTATTATGTGTGTACCTATGCATTATGATGAAATAATTACTAATAATATTTCGCTTAAAAAAGTGGGGTTTGCGAGATAAACGATGCGCGTTTGCCAGAGGTATAGACAACAGCACATCAGACTACCACAAAATTTTAAATTTTCTCAGTCGACTCTTGGCTCTACTGCCAACAAGATAAGGTTGACAATCGATTGAAGAAATTTGACAGTTTTGGGTAGTCTGAAGAGCCGTTGACTGTACCAGTAAGTAATAAACAGAACAAATGAGAAGAGTGTTTGGCGCGTTTCGTCAGTCAGTTTTTTTTTCAATAATTCTAAAATTGGTTCAGAGTGGATTTTGTGCAGTGAAAGTGGTGTTATTTTGATGCACAAGCATCCGTGTTGATGTGCAATTATGCAGAATCATTGAAAACAAGTCTTATTATGTGTCTGATGTAGTGGTTTTATCCATTTCATCAGTCACCATCATGAACTCTGTTACCATTCAATACGCGCCAAGCACTCCCCAGATGCGTTAAAATGTGTCACACCCTTATTTTAACGTAAAATTCATTTCATTCATACATTTCACCCACTCATTATTTCATAAGACTACAGACAAAATATACACTAAAGACTTGGCTGTATGGGCTAGACCCTTTGCCTTCCCTAAAATATAAGGAGAATTAAACCAAAAAAAAAATATATATATTCGTGACGATCACTCGGCTCCGAATGTTCGGCAATGAAAGTTTTAATAATCGTTGCAAATGAAATGAAAATGAAAATATGGTTTATTCATATAAGGTATGATTCCTAGGTATGATCCTTCTGTCACACCTACCAAAGACAGCGGACGCGCAGTAATAATTGCCACCCATTTGTACGAACAACTACTGTGACACGGTATTAAAGTGTTAATCTACTTATGATGTTGACTGTACATACGTTATTTTCATACATATTATTAGAGCTTTATATGTTCTTATGTTCTTACGCTAGGCTCTAAAAAGAGTTTTAGTAATTTATTTTGACCGAAAAATCGCGATGACTACATCGACAATAACATCGATGTTTGGTTGAAAACATGTAAATTTGAATTTAGGAAATATTTTAAAAGCATTTTCCAGTGCAAAACAAGCCTGATTCGAAATATAATCCATTTAGCACATAACAATGGAATCTAAAAATAGGAATTTGAATTGAATGTATTCACCGAATATCATAAATGAACTATATTCGGTCACTAGTGGAACTGCATCATCGGGTAACCACTTAAATAATTGGTGGCTTTTGAGTCAAACGATATGTACGTTTGACTCAAAAGCCATTAATTATTGATTAAGTATTTGTATTGAGTAGCGTCTTAGAAAAATAAGGTGTTTGTAGTGCGATAATATGGCTTTATTTCAGGATGCGTGTATTAAAAATACGAATACAGTGCAAAATTCGGCGCAGTGGCATAGCGCACTTGGCCTGCGATTGCGTAAACTAAGCAATGGTCGCTAAGACCGGTCATTGGATGGGTGATCAAGAATTTATTATCTGGAGTTCGTCCGTGCTTCAGAAGGCAGCCGTTGGTCCCGGCTTCATCTGTAGTCGTTAATACCTACCCACCAACCGCTTCGGGCTAGCGTCTTGGATTATGCCCCAATTTATTTATTTATTCACTTTTTGGCGCAGTTACAAGATACAAATTACAGGAAATTACATATTAACTATATAGGACCATAAGATACAATAGTATTAGACTTATAAATAATTCACAAAAAAATTAAGTAAAAGCATTAATCTACAATGTGAATATCTGTAAGTGCTGTTAATATTTATTTGTTTTACGTGAGTGCAAAGTTGCTTTTTAACAAAAAATTTGAATCCTGAGCGTTAGCGAGGGAATCAAAAGAGCACAAGGTGAAAAATCTTTGCACTCGAGTGCAACACGTAACTTTTCAACCCCCCCCAACGAGGAAATGGTAAAATACCAAAAAAAATTACAATCATAACTGCTTCTGTTTTTACCCACAAACTTCCACAACACTCACCCATCAACTTAAACACACCCTCAATAGCCACCCAAAACCACCCAGAACATCCACTCAGACACACCCATAAAATCCACCCATCCACTCAGGACACCCACAACACACACCCATCCATCCAAACACACCCACAGTATACGCCCAGACACAACCACAACACCCAATCTTCCACCCAGACACACCCACAACGTTCACCCAGAAACACTCATCCACCCAGAAACTTTCACAACGTTCACCCATCCACACCCACAAATAACCCACCCATCTACACCCATAAAATTCACCTAGAAACACTCACAACACACCTATCCACCCCGACACACCCATCCAACCAGACACACCCACAAAACACCCATTTACCCAGACACACCCACAACACACACCCACTCACCCATACACACCCACAACACTCACCCATCCACTCAGACACCCACAAAACACCCATTCACCCAGACAGACCCACAACACACACCCATCCACTCAGACCTACCCACAAAACTCCCATTCACACCCACAACACTAAAGTAAGATTCACGCCAAGCTAACTGACCGCTTCGTAAGTCCAAGGTTTTAACAATGTATATGGTAATAGGTAATAGTAAGTATATGGTAATAGTAAGTATGGCGTGAAAAGAAAATGGCGCGCGCAAAGCAATTTATAAAAAAGTACACCAAGAAGTTTTCGAGTCTGAGTTTTTAACAAATTAAATAGGTTGCATGATAATTGCGGCACCATGGAGGTAGAAATAAATAGGTATAATGAAGTTTTGAATTCACAAACTCATTGCACACGATGTTCTAAATTCAAATTTACTAGAGGATAAAAACGGCTTTTGCACTCAGATATCGAAGAGCCAAAACGCTTTTTCCGAGAAGGTGGGATGAAAATTTTATTTAATGGTTCTCACAAATGTTTTAGAACTTTGGTAAAAATATTTAACTCTTTACAAAGCTTATTACAGAAGCGACAGATGCTACAGAAGCGAGTAAGATGACTGTTGTTTTAGCAGAAGGTTCAATGAATAAATATTTTCTACGATCTTTAACTTTTAGCTCAGAATATCAGCATCAACCCTTGAATTAACGATTTTATATAGTGTAAGAAAGTCACTGATATGACGTCTCGTGTATAATGGTTGTACGTTGAATTTGGCAAGTATTTCCGAATATTTAGGTAACATCTTTTGCAATCCCAGTTTTAAAGGCAGGCCACGAATAAATTGTTTCTGCACTGACTCTATCCTATTAATATGATTCGCCCTATATTCATTCATCCATAGGGTAAGGCCCGTGCCCCAGCAGTGGGGATATTAAAAAAGGGCTGGTTAAGATGATGAAGTATTTTGTGTAAACTAAAACATTAAGTACTCACTTCTTGCCGGTGTATGAGACCGGGCAGGCGCACTTGTAGCCATCAGCGGTGTCAGTACACTTGCCGGGTCCACATAGCCCAGGTCGGCATGCCTCCCCAGTGCGATCGCAGTTCAGGCCAGCGAAGCCGGCGGTGCAGAGGCAGGTGTAGCCCCGTTCGTTACGGGCCTCCTGTTTTTATTTTTAATAAAACATCATTAGATTTTTGCTATCGCACTTAACCTGCTCCCGCTAGAGGGCGCAGTAAAGTAAACGTTGTAAAAAATTACGCTCGTCGATTTTAGTGTGAAAGTAGTGTTAATACAAAGTTTTGGTGGTTAGAAAAAGAATTTCGAAAAATTATGATCTTGAGGCGGGAATCGAACCCGCGTCCGCTGCTATCCGGGCAGGTGCCTGATCGCTCGGCCACCCAAGACTAACCACCAAAATCTTTGTACTAATTTTTCTAACATTTATATAATGTTAAAATTAAAATCGAATAGTGTTAATACGTCAAACTCATCAACTCGGTAATGTTATATAGGAATAGTGCCAAACAGTGCAAAGTCATCAGTCAACAGCGCCATTTATCTTCGATTTACTGAACTACTTGCAAAACAAACCTAAATTAGCAATTATCGATCAAATAGCAAAAAAGTATATTGACAGAGGGCACCACAAGGCTTTACAAAATAATACCTTATCAAGCAAACTGAGGGCGTCACCAAAAAATCGCGAGTTCATTACCAAAGTAATTCATGTACAGAAAATGACATTGGAAACGAATCTCTATCAGACCTGACGGACTGTGAAAACGACAACGTGCACCAACATAACAAGAAAATAGAAACATTTCTCCTTAGATGATATAAAAAACAGAATGACGGCTCAACTAGTAAAAGAAATAAAGAAATCATAACAAAAGAAATAGAAACTCTGAAATATGAAAAAACATATTAATTACCAAGAAAAATAAAACTAGAAAAGAAAAGAAAACTTTAAGTAAATTATATAGAACAATACATAAAAAAATTTAAGAAAACATCTAAAAGAGAAGATTTGATACAATAAGTAAATTTATAGAAAAAACTGGTGGAATAAATGGGCATATAAAAAAATTGAAACTACGAAACGTGTCATTTCACAGCTAGAAAATACTTCAGGAACCACTATCACACATAGAAGAGATCTAATGATGATAGCTACACAGCTCTACAAGAATCTTTAAACATCTGTAAACAAAAACCAAGAGGAACAAACAATCAAAATATACTAACGATACACAGAATCAGTCCCGCCGTTCTTAGAAAGCAAACTAAAAACTGGAAAAGCCCAGGACCTGACGGAGTAACGAATGACATGATAAAAACTGCGAGAGAGAAATTAATAAAACCACTTACCAAACTTTTTAATAAAATATTAACAAAAAAACAACTACCGGCACCATGGACAAGGTCGGAAATAGCTCTACTATACAAAAAAGGAGACCCTAAGTTAATATCGAACTACAGACCCATCAGTCTATATCGTGTTTATATAAAGTATTCGGATCAACCGTACTGAGACGCATTACAACAAAAATTTACGAAAGCCAGCCTATAGAGCAAGTGAGATTCATGAAAAAATTCTCTACCATTGATCACATACACACACTGAAAGTAATCATCGAACGGTCTACAGAATACGAACTTCCTTTTTAAATTGCTTTTATGGATTATTCAAAGGCCTTTGATTCAATAACACATGACTCTATATGGCAGGCTCTGAGTCAGCAAGTTGTAGACCATGAATACATAGAACTAATTAAAGCTATTTACTCGAGAAGCACTGCAAGGGTATGCTTGGACACGAAAGGACCACCATTTCAAGTTCAGAGGAGAGTAAAGCAAGGAGATCCGCTTTCCTCAAAGCTTTTCATCGCAGTCCTGGAAAAATTTTTCCAAAATCTTTATTGGAGTGATGTGGGTATAAATATTAATGGCAGGCACCTCTCACACCTCAGGTTTGCAGACGACATAGTGCTACTATCGCAAGACCCGTACAAACTAAACTCTATGATAGATTCCCTTAGTAGACAAAGCGAGACTGTCGGGCTACAAATCAACTGGGACAAAACGAAAGTTATGACTAACACTAAAAAAATACCTATAACTTCACAAGGCATACCTATACAATATATTGAAGAATATATTTACCTAGAACATCTAATCTCAATATAATCCTGCACAGAAAGAGAAATAGAACGAAGAGTGAAAACACGTGGATTAAATACTGGAGTATGAAAGAGATTAAAGGACTAATATCAATAAAACTGAAAACGAAAGCGATGAATATTTAACTAACTAGCCTAACACCAGTTCTAACATACGCATGCCAAACCTGGGCTCTCAAAAAGTCCCTCTTAAATAAAATAAGAAGCTGCCAAAGAGGCATGGAACGAAGCTATATGAATATCAAATTGAAAGATAGGGTCAAAAGCACGCTGATAAGACAAAAAACAAAAGCGAGAGATGCAGTTAAACTGGTACTAACCTTGAAATGGAAATGGGCAGGACATATCCAGAGAGCATCGGATGAAAGATGGTCACATATTACTACAAACTGGTACCCAATATATAAGAAACGAAAAAAGGCAGACCACTTAAGAGATGGAGTGACGATATTGTGTAAATAGCTGGAAATCAATGGCTAATTCTAGACACGCAAAAAATAGTCACCTGGAATAGTTTGGAGGAGGCTTTCACCTCAAAAGGCGTCCGTTACACCTAACAATACTAACCCTAATTTTTAAGCACAAAAACTAACTTTACTAACAAATACATACATAAATATAGATTTGAAACTAGTAATAATAATGTAAGGGAATAAATAAAGCTTATAAATAAATTATAAATAACTTAACCTGCGATTGCGTAAACTAAGCGGTCTTCGCTGAGGCGGACTATTCGACGGGTGCCCCAAAACATATTATGTATTTGCTCCATGCCTGTAGTCGTTGGTACTAGTTGCATCTGCTAGTCATTAATACCTACCAAAACACGCTGGGCCAGCGTGGTAGGTTATGGCTCATTCTCCCTGCTTTCTTCTATTCATAGGGCATGTAAGCCTCAGTGGAACTTGCCTAAGCGTTACGTTTAGGACCTAAGCAATTTTGATACTTGTAAAGTGAATAGGTATACTTGTAAAGTTTAGAATACTTGAGACAAGCTCAATAATAATTTATGTAATACGGCAACTACTACCGCTGCTGCTGTTGGTATTACAGGTAAAAAAGGTACACCTACTTTTGAACCTGACCGTAGAATATTTTAATATGCGTAATTAGAAAAATGCGGCTTCGCTCAATAAATAGAGCGAATTATGTACCTAGCCAAGTGGCCAATCGATAGCGTTGAATGTTTAACGAAAATAATATATTGTATGATACTGACAATGATATTATATTTATATATAATATCATTGGATACTGACGTATTACTGACAAAACACAACGGCGCTTAACTGCCGCACTCAGAGACGTCAAATAACGTTAATGAGTACATAACGGTAAAAAATGACAGTTCAAAACTAGTCGCTATTCTTGCCGGGTCTACAGTCTAGATTTGAATGAAAATTTTTGACATTAAATACTCATTACAGTTAATTGACATCTCTGAGTGCGGCAGTGAGTCTGTTTAGAATGCTAGGAATTGTAATTCCAATTATATACATAAAAACTAATACTGTGGGCCTAGCACGGGTACGTGGACAAGTCTCACTCCACCACTTGACAATGTTTTGTCTCGGGATTTAGTGGGAGTTAGAGGGAGAGGAAAAGATTTTCTTTCCCCCGAAGGAGATGTTTCCACGTCCCGTGCTACGGGGGCTGACGTAGGTATTACTGACAAAACACAACGGCGACGGTAGTGTCAAGTATAAGCTTAGTTGTCAAAAATTGACATTTGCTCGATAGAAACATTGTATTGTTTCCCACATGGCTAGGCACCCAGTATTTTTTATCATAGAAATAATATCGATACCGTGGGCGTAAATGGAGTAATGGAAAGGGAAGGCCTAGGCGGATCTTATCCAATCAAATTAAAAGTCTAACTGCCGCATTCAGAGACGTCAAATAACTTTAAGGAGTAAGTACTTAATGTCAAAAAATCTCATATAAAATCTAGACCACAGACCCGGCATAATAGCGACTAGTTTTGAATTGTCATTAAGTACTCATTAACGTTATTTGACGTCTCTGAGTGCGGCCGTAAAAGTCTATTAAAAAAGGGCCAGGTCAAGATTGCCCGAAACCGACGGGCATGCATGAAGAGATTGGATGAAGCAAAAGACGTATGTAATGATGAGGAAAGAGGTGATTTCTGCCAATCCCTGTGGGAGTAGGCAGAGATCACTTCAAAAAGAAAGGCAGAATGTGACATAATTATGTATGTATGTATGTATGTATGTATGTGGGCGTACCTGGCACACTCCGTTCTTGTTGCATAGATTGGGCGAGCAGGAGTCGCACTGCTGCAATCTGACCCGTTCTATGCTGTCCAAGATAATGTTTTTCTCTTCTCTACCCAGGATAAGCATGCTGACGCAGCCGATGAATCTGTTTCAATACACATCCGATTTGTATAAAACTGTTTATTTATCGAGGAGCTCGCTAGCGCAGTGGCATAGCGAGCTTGGCCTGCGATTGCGTAAACTAAGCCATGTCGCTAAGGCCGGTCGTTGGATGGGTGACCAAAAATTTATTATCTCGAGTTCCTCCGTGCTTCGGAAGGCACATTAAGCCACCAGTCCCGGATGCATATGCAGACGTTAATACCCACCAACCCGCACTGGGCCAGCGTGGTGGGTTATGGCCCAATCTCCATATATTCTTCCATTCAAAGTGAAGGCCCGTGCCCCAGCAGTGGGGACATTAAAAAGGCTGGTGATGATGATGGTAATGTTAATTGATTACCAACTAACTTAACAAATCCATCTATTGTAAGAATATTCAGTACGTTTAGTATGGTGCATTAGTATGGGAATTAAGGTGAGTCCTATAAACATAGTTCTTATACACATTTGTGAGTCTATACAGACAATCGACAACATTTGCTGAATGTTGTACTTAGTGGGTTATACAAAAAACTTCATCAGCCGCCATCATGGAGTCTGTTACCATTCATAAATTCGCGTTTACCATTCACATTCACGCATTCCCTAAATGCATTAAAATGTCGAATACTCATATTTTAATGTAAATACAATTGTCACTACCCCAAATCTCTCTTGTGGGTGTCGTACAAGGCGGCTAAGGATAAATCAGTGATGAGGAATGGGCAGCAGCGTTCCTCTTATACCACCTAGCAATGTACCTACTACGACTTTTGTGCCCGATAAATGGCAATAGGCTCGCCTAACACATGGGACCTAACATAATTAGCGAAACGCGGGAGCTAGTTCACCTCCGCCTGCCCCTTCGGGGATATGGGCGTGATTTATGTATGTATGTATAATTAATTACAATATGTTACGTTATTTCGCGCTTAAGTCTGTTTAGAAAGCTAGGAATTTTAATTCCAATTATATTCATAAAAACGATCTCATTAGAAAGAACTTAAAAATATGGGCCTTTATTATTGGTCGTCACAACTTCATAACAAAAGTTGAATTATCATTTATTAAGAATGTAACTATAAAATGTTGCCATTTACCAACAAACAGTAACAATCGTATTTTATCGTTTAACATCAGTCTTAGAATAGAATAGCTAGAATAGAATAACTTCTACACAAAAGCGTGGAACGATACCCTAATACCCTTATATCGAACATGGTTCACAGTCAGATCCCGCTTTAACAAAAGCAAACTTATAATAGGGCAGAACCCTGGATCTGATAGACAAGTCCTATGTAACCTACCCCTTTGAGGATAAATGGAGTGACATTTTATATGTATGTATGTATATTGAGGTTATTCATAGTGACCTGTTTTCTTAGTGCCCCATTTGACACCTCAAATCTAAATAATAATAATAACCCATTAAGATCGAAATTGCTAGGTTTTAAAATAGATAATGCACCAAAATACAACAGTATAGTTAAACCACTTCTCTTATCCGACGACAATGTTATTGAGAGGTTCAATCAAATACTGTCTGTATAATGGAGCTGTTATGAACGATGAGTAATTAAACCTTGAGGGCTTTAAAGGATGAAAGTGCATTTGCAGCCATGCTGAACATGCCTTTGAGACTCAACAGAAACCTTCATTAAGTACTATAACAAGGTTTACCTACAGTGAATTTTATTGAGTACTGGAAGACACTGCAATCGGAAGTAAAGTAATGAACTTGTTTCTGAGAAACGTTATACAACAATAATTGGCTGTCTGAGAGGGCTTCAATTTGACATGAGCGTTACAAAATTGTTAATCCAAATTTGACGAGCCAATTGAAATAGGGATTATATTATAAGCATGATTATTATAACAAGGAGTCATACGAAAATACATTTATCGTAATAAAACATCTATAGATGTTTACTAAGTTTTAACGTACTTAATTAGATACCGTGTGTGTATACGACAGATCACCAAATCGATAGGGGTCAATAGCTGAGGGGTGAGTTAATCTAGTCTGCCCTATTCAGTTTAAATCTAAAGTTCTCTGCATACGTGACGGGTTTTTGTGTGAACGGGACGGGACGGAAAGTTTTAGAAATATCGTTTCATACAAATTGTACATTGATGACCTATGTCATGTCGTGACTCCAGTCACGGACGGGACGTGAACGGGGCGTTTTGAACGAGGCAGTCACGTCCCCGTCCCTTTCACGTCCCGTCCGAGGTATTATCTCGTTACTTATGCAGAGACCTTAAGTATTTCTGACACCGCGTACCAGCTTTATTTTGCTTACCATAAAAACTATCTAAAATGTATGAATAAAAAAAACGGATTATTAAGATTAAGATAAATCCATGTAATGCAGGATTGAACGTTTTGACACGAAAGTCTAGGCTAAGCTATAGCTCTAGCCATTAAAACGGGATAAAAAACGTAAACAGTTTTGATATGTCTCCTTATCGACAAAAGGCATTTAAAAATAATAAAGATGTAATTTAAAATACATCATCCATAAAACATAAGACTCATCAACATTGTTTACGTTGTTTATCTCGTTATAATGGCTGGAGTATAGAATACTACAAAATCGAAATAATTTTTATTTGTATTATTACCCGGAAGAGCCTTCCAGCGGCTCAGGAAGCTGGACATTGTCTGGCACGCCGCCTATGTACAGCGGTTCAGAGACCTCCAACAGCTCCCAACCAGTAAGAGTGACGCTCTCCGGCCCGTTGTTATCCACGTCCATTGTCACTAAAACATACGTACCTTCCTCAGTATTCATCGGTATTCAGTTTTTTAAAAATAACCCTTTAAAGGGTTATTTTTAAAAAACGAAAAACTCGCAGGAGTAGATAGATAGAGTAAATAAAACTATATAAAATAACCCTGTATGCTATAATAAATAGTATACAGATTTATTTTTAAAACACGAAAATGTAAAATTATATTTACATTTATTAACATAATATATTAGTGTATTTATTTAAATCACTTGCATTTTAATGTAACTATTTGCTACTCACACGAAATTCTACAATGTCCTTTATTCGTGCCTCTATTTATATACCTCTACAAAGTCAAATGGAAGCAATGTTCTTACCTTTAGAGTTGGTTTTGCTGATGCGGATTGTGTGCCACGTGTTCAGGGCTAGCGGTCTGTCTCCTCTCACATAGATAGGTCCAGAACCAACGTCGTGTATAAACTCGGGCACTCCACTGACTAGACGAAGGGCTACGTAATCTCCGCTGCGGCCATCTGGGTACTGGCTGTTGTACAGGATCAATCCGTTGCCGTCTGTAAAATTGGACACGTAAGTCGTTGCTCCATTCAGGAAAACACTTTATTACTTTATGTTTGTAGGAAATACTTCGAGTTATCTAGTTGCAAAACGTTTTGTTACCTAATATGATTTAAGGATGTTAAATCACAATTAAAGTTATTATAGCCTTGTTCTGAAACTGCTATTGTCTTCAAACAAAAGTCTGATAGACTTATCAGACAAAAATTGCAATGTTCCACCACCAGAACCTGTATTATTTACTCGTCTCTGTTGAGCGGGTCTACGCCTAAACAAGGAGGGATTCCCCGTAGATTATACCAATTCCATTGACAAGGGATTTGTTGATTTTCTTGTCGGTCGTGTGACGTAACTTCCCTATTATTGGCATGTGTATATAAAATTGTTAAGTGCTGCATAGAAATTTTTAACTGTGGTTTATTTTAATATAAAACATAACCATACCATATTTGTAACATACTACATAAACAACCGTCAGTCAGAATTTTTCAAACAATGTTTAGGTACTAAAATATTAATTAGACACTCACCAAGAGGTTTGAAGGAAACCTCCATTTCGAATTGTTTGTAGGCATCTTTCAGAGTAGGCAGAGAAATCCAACTGTGTCCTTCGAAACTTGGAACAACTCCTAGTACTTTTAATATGGCGCGCGTTTCCAGCGCTGTGCGGCTGTTGCTCGCCCGGCAGATGTATGTACCCGCGTCAGACTCCGTAACGTTTTCCAAGCGCAAGATTGGCTAAAAGTTGAGGCACGGCTTAAGTTTGCTTGCTATCTCACCATTTTTACGCTATTTATTTGCTTTTAGTTTAAAAATATAATGAATATTAGGATTTATAGCTCACTAAAAATATTTACGCATCAAACATAAGAATAATTTTTGAATAGTTAGAAATATAATTTCTTGCAACCTTTGCGAAAACCATTGACCAATCATTTTGCAATACCTCTGAAGCCCTGACGTCTGGCTGCAGTTGTGCGTATTCCCTTCTCCACTCGATTGATACGGGTTGTTCCAAATTATGAGTGCAAGGCACGTCTATGTTGTAGCCTAGGCGAGCTGTGTACGTCACAATGTTGTTGGGCTGATATTCAGGCCAAGCAACGACACCACCTACGAAAAAAAGTTTTCATAATAATTATACAAAACTGGAATACGAAAACAACAATCAATAATTAATGGAATTGTAATACGATCATACAACGCACTTGAATTATCCTCTCACTGATAAATTAAATATATTATGAGCATAATTTTCCAATAAACATTCACATAACCTTTATTTCGCAGCATCGTTCATTTTAATTGAAGGGGCCGCGTGTATTTCATTGTAAAATAGAGTACGTACTCATCTTATAAGAAGATAATACTCTTAGAAGATAATAAACAGTTAAGGTCGATTTACACGAGAGCTTTTTACTTTAATAGTTATTTGTTGTACGTGAGTGCAAAGTTGTTTTTTAACCGCGTGCTCAATTTTGATGACCGAGCTAGCGAAGGATTCTAAAATTAGAATCCTGAGCGATAGCGAGGGAATCAAAAGAGCACAAGGTGAAAAATCTTTGCACTCGAGTGCAACACGTAACTTTTCATCCCCCCCAACGAGGAAATTGCAAAATACAAAAAAAAATACAATCACTACAGTTTCTGTTTTCACCCAGAAACTTCCACAACACCCTCCCATTAACCCAAACACACTCTCAACACCCAACTAGAAACACCCACAACATTCACACCCGCAATACACACCCATCCACTCAGACACACCCAAAAAACACCCATTCACCCAGAAACACCCACAAAACACCCATTCACCCAGAAACACCCACAAAACACCCATTCACCCAGAAACACCCACAAAACACCCATTTACCCAGAAACACCCAAAAAACACCCATTCACTCAGAAACACACACAAAACACCCATTCACCCAGAAACACCCACAAAACACCCATTTACCCAGAAACACACACAAAACACCCATTCACCCAGAAACACCCACAAAATATCGAATATCACACAAAATATCGAATCACCCAGACACACCCACAAAACACCCATTCACCCAGACACACCCACAAAACACCCATTCACCTAGACACACCCACAAAACACCCATTCACCCAGACACACCTCCAACACCCACCCATCCACCCAGCCACACCCGCAAAATTTATCCAGACACACCTGTAAGTACCTAATAAAAATTACCGTCCCTAATGGAGTTCCGAGACGGTCAATCAGCTTGAGTCAAGCACGTTGATTTTCTGTATGTTTTTGTTCCGTTGCTAGCGTAAACAAATCAAACAAACCTAAAAAGGTTTAAATGCTTGACTCAAGAATCAAGCAAGCATTGTAGACGATCAAAATGTTTAAAGCAAGATTGACGCCAAGCTGATTGACCGTCACGGAACTCCAAGGTTTATTATACAAGGCAAATTATAAAAAAAGTACACCAAGAAGGTTCCGAATCTGAGTTTTTATCAAATTAAAATAGGTTTCATGATAATTTCGGCACCATGGAGGTAAAAATAAATAGGTATAATGATGTTTTGAATTCACAAACTCATTGCACACCATGTTCTAAATTCAAATTTACTTTATCCTCTAGAGGATAAAAACGGCTTTTGCACTCAGACAGTCTGTCGCAACTTCATACAAAACAAACGTTCTATGAAACAGAAGTAAATTTTAATGGCGACTGTATCTGTCTCACTCTATTCCTCAACCTTTCTCGTTCTTTGGAGAAATGTCATTCATCTGTCAGCGCAACGGTCGTTTAGTCGTATAGTGTAAATAAAAAACAATTAAATTATATCAAAGTTTGTGTTGATCGGCAGTTAAATGTAATTGCAAATTCTTAAGCAGCTTCTGAAAGCGTGTTAAATATTGGTAAATCATCTTCAGCATGAAGTATAAAAAGTGTGAAATTTATGGTTTGAAATCTGTACAAAAAACAACACAACGGTTTTTAAGGCCCAATTTAATCTGGATGAGCTTCGGTGAGTAGTTCATTAACAATTTTACATTCTTTTGTATTTTTTATAATACAATTGGATGTAATATTAAAAATTTCATTCAAAACAATAACCCGTGCAAAAATAGTGATGTTAAGATAACATGGTTAAAAATCAATATCGATGCTTTTAATTAAAGTTGTAAACTAGAATAAGGTCTTGGTAATAATAATAATTTATTGATTTTACGTCATCAAAGCTAAACTTAATACAATTTGATTTAAATAAATAAATAAATGCTCATTTGTTTAGCAAATTAAAAACTAGGTAACTAAAAATGAGTCAAACCTTTTATAGGCCTATAAATAATTTGTTTAATTACAGATGTTTCGTGCATTTTTTCGGTTTCTGAAGTTCGAGATGAATCGAAAAAATTGAGAAATGAAAAGAGAGTAAAGTGTTGCATGGTCAGTTAAAATCTTAAATATATTTATTAATTAATGGTATTAAATATAGTTATTTAATCATTTATATTTATTTGATTTCAGTTTTAAGAAAGCGACGACCTAAGTCAAATTCTAAAATTTGTAACATGCAGTTAACTCCTTGAAAGAAGAAAGTTATTTGAAAATTAATAAAATATAAACATAGATTATAAACAGTACAACAGAAAGTTTTTTATTTCAAATATCAAAGTGAACACAGACTCCGTGTTTTAATAAAAAGTTCTGCCCATAGATTATGGTTAGCCTTGATTATTTATTTCTAACATCTTTGTTTGTTTCTTCTTTGATTGTTTCAGAACTTTAAAGTTAAAAAACGAGGTAAGAGTCGAAGTAAAAATTTTAAAATAATTGTTTTTATTAAAGCGCAGGTCAATCCGTTCATCGATATCGATAAAATTTTGAATAGCAGGTGGCACATCTCTATTTTTCTCTTTAGGTTGGCAGAACTCTTTGTTTAACAGTTTTTAGGTTGGCTAAGTTGAGGTACTTGCATGTTGACATTTGGTCGGATTAATTTTGCTCTATGGAGTCCCGTCTCTTCTTACGTAGTACTGTATTCTCTTTGCACTCAGATATCGATGAGCAAAAACGCTTTTTCCGAGATGGTGGGATGAAAAATTATTTTGTATTATTGTCAGCGTACGAACAGGAACTATTATACAAAACCTACCTGGTTTTACTTCGAGATTGAAATCTTCGTAGCTAGTTCTTCCGTAGGGGTCATTTCCAGTACATCTGTAGAGACCAGCATCAGATTCTTGTACGCTTGGTATTATCAACATGGCACCATCACCATATGTCTGCCAATGTTAAATCACATTAATAATTGATCACCTCAAACTTTCAAACTTAACATTGAAAGCCGCTAATGAAATATTTTTGCAATAGCTATTAGTCGCTAGGAGGTTTGTGAAGTGCCGTTACACGGCGCAAGTAATGCCTACATTTTCTTTCGAATTCTTGTCTCGAGCGATAACGTTTTAACTCCCGAAAATCCCGAAAATTCAATAATCCTAATCCAAGACATATTTCTTTTTAATGAATTCATTTTAGTTAAATTAATAAAAATGGAATGCTCGAGGAGGTTTTTATGTCAAAAATAAAGATATTTAGACGATAACAACTATTATCGTAAGCAATATTTCGTAAAAATAAAAACGTATGAACCTAGATTTATATTAAATTTATAACACAACCCAAAAATTATAAAAATGGCTTATATGATTACGGATTGAAAAATGTTATCGCTTTTTATAGGTAGGTACTTAAATTTACATCTTTGCAATCCTCTTAATGAGTTCATCTAGGACTATGAAGTTTACTCAAAGGTGGTTAATACTGGAATGACAAAATACAAACCCTTGACTCTACGTATTGCTTCGTGGCATATCGCTCCCAAGATACGCGTAATCCCCTAGACTTCGCGCGGCAAAGGACTTCCAAATTCTCCCCGACTCTGTATTGTCTCCGAGGCTGATCAATGGCGACTAGCGCAGGCGGGCGTGGTTCATCACTAGGACCTATGTTAAAAAGTATTAAAAAAATAGACAGTGAGTACACCCCCTTAGTAGCGTAACACTAAACCCATTTGACCGTATAATTTTTATTGGAGAAAAATATGAAATAACATTTTTATTTTTGCGATAGTTTATTGTATTTAAGAGTAAAGTAATTATTACGCACAAAAAAAAATAATATGCATGCTGATTGTCCACTTGAGTTTTATTCGTGCTTGATATAATAATATTTACTTGATTAAATTGAGAATACATTGTAAAAATATACATTACAACTATTTATTTTCCCTAATAAATGGAAAAAGAAAAAAAGAGAGACTTTTTAAAGACAATATTTCCTAAGAAAAGCGTTGTTCTTTAGAATTATTATACATCGAATCACTTAATGAAGCTTTCTATTTAAATAACAATATTGACCTTCACTAGGTGTAGGAAAGTTTATTAAATTAGAATTAGTCAATTCTAGGCCTTGGTTAAACATTTTCTAATGACTAAACAATCGATTAATGCAAATTAGCCATTGATGCCCTATAGTTCTAATGAATTTGGGTTTGGTACCGTTGAGTTAGGCAGCGTGGAATTAGACGTGTTTAGGCTTTGTACACACACAGACTAATTGCCTTTTAGCTTACCAGAGAGAATTCATTTTACGTCCATTTTATCACTGGTACGATGGGCAAAATATGTCGACTGTCAGTTTAGAATAATAATATCAGAATAGTATTTTAAGACGTTATCTGTGATCACTATATCAAGGTACAAAAATAATAATAACTGAACTTATGTAGAATATAACAAAAATATATACGTATAACTATGATTTATCTAATTAAGTAGTTAAAAATGAAACAGCGGACTCCATAGAAAAGACATAATATTAAACCTCACCTTACTTACCTATATCGAATGTAATGTGTTAAAAAATAATTGTAGTACAATTATTATTTACTAAATTACTTTCTTATATTAACGGATATACAGAAATTAAGTGACAGTCAGAAAATTACATCTATAATACTTATATCACACATAATATTAATAAAGCTACAAAAAATACTACAAAACACCAATGATATTAAATTCAAATATGCTTTATAATGAGTTTTTAAGGCATGCTTGGTCAGTAGGCCGATTTTGTGACAGCTCACATGCAAACAGATACTATGACAAAGCGGATTCCACATCACAATTATTTTAAAACTCGCGTCTGGTTAGTGATGCAAGAAAAATACTAATTTACAATTATTATAACACTCTATTTTTATATCAATATAGCAGGAAATCGCCTTCCATTGTTTCTCTGAAATAATACCGCTTAGTAACACAAAAGACTCGGTGACAAAAACCCAAACTCAATAATGATATTACAGGATCCGGAACAACACCGTCGGCGTACGCGTACCTAAACTGTTAAACCAAACGTCTACACAACCCGCGTCATCACGACAGTATGGCAAACGGTACTAAGGTGCACCACATCACCTTGATGAAAACGAAAAGTTAATAAAATCACCACTAGTGCTACAAACAGCTCACAAGCGGGGGGTTAAGGTCGCGAAGCTGGTTGACTGACCGTCAATTTGGAGGTTGATGTAATTGCTAGTGCGCCGGCCGTAATTGTCTTGTATATCGCAGACGTAGCGGCCAGTGTCCGTTTTCTGGGCGTGGCGTATGTAGAGAGAGCCGTTGCGCCACTGCACGACCGAGCGGGGCAGCGGCGCCCCGTCCTTGGTCCAGCGCACGCGGCTGGCGGTGGGCACGGCGCACGACAATTGTACCGCCGCGCCCACGTGCGCGCACTGTTCGTTATCGTGCGACTCCACCGGCGGGCGACTCTCCTCTACGAATGGGCATTCATGCAATAAACTCGACCCAAGCTGGTCGCGGCAAGCTGCGACGCGACTCCCGCGAGCCTCGTGGTGGCGTGAACGGCAAATTAACTAAACAGGTGCCTTTGCAATCGGTGCGACCTGTACATTCGGTGACGTGAGGTACGGGGGATACGTCAGGGTGACCATGAGTCGAAATTTTGATCGTTTGTTAAATGTTGATTGATGATTGTAAAACGTGTTCAGGCAAAATTTTGATGGTGGCATGCTTCGGCGAGTTATTGTTGTTTGGGAAAATATTGATTATTATCATTGTTGGAAGAAAGTAAAGAGCCAATCGAGGTTATATCAATCCATGAGCTACCTGTTGTATACCCCCTAATGCAAGGTGCTCTCGTTTGACGTGATCTACATGCCTCCCACTGGAGTATTAAGTCAATACTGGCAAAGTAAAGAAACTACTACATACCGCTGACGACGACCTCGGCGGTTGCCTTGGCGGACTTTATCCTATTCTTAGTGAAGCATTCGTAAAGGCCAGCATCCTCAACTTCTATGCGGTTGAAAATTAGTTTGTTATCTCTGATATCAATACGCCTGTTGGAAGAAATGGGAATTTGAAAGTTATTGTAAGTCCACTAAAATTTAAATACATTTAACCCCACTTTTGGCTAGAAATAGTTCTAGGACGCTTCAATAGGTATGTGCCACTGACCTGGAGAAGGGCCGGCTCAAAGGTTTCCAGGTAATCTCCAATATTTCGTCGCCTTCGACGATACACTCTACCGTCGGTGATTCACCAGTTTGGACTGTCTGTGTTGGTGGCTGCAGAGTAATCCTCGGCGGAGCCAAAACCACGACGCTTATGTAGTGTGAGTGTTCGACTGCCCCTGTCTCCGCGTTGTACACGTTGCAAATGTACTGGCCGTTGTCTGACTTCGAGGGCTGATTGTGAAATACATAAATGATTTAACGCTCTGTCGTATACTACTACTAATATTACTCATAAGAGGACTGGACTGTAGTAATGTAGACCTTATTTTATTGAGCATTGTGACAAAGATTTTGGGGTTAGAAAAAGAATTTCGAAAAATTATGATCTTGAGGCGGGCATCGAACCCGCGTCCGCTGCTATCCGGGCAGGTGCCTGACCGCTCGGCCACCCAAGACACTGATTAACTTGCCGAAATTCTTCTAACCTTTATACTTCACGTTGTAAGCCAACGGGTACCCTCGCAATGTAGAAATAAATTTCAAACATTCCAAAGCAGAGATTTCGGCAAGTTAATCAGTGTCTTGGGTGGCCGAACGGTCAGGCACCTGCCCGGATAGCAGCGGACGCGGGTTCGATTCCCGCCTCAAGATCATAATTTTTCGAAATTCTTTTTCTAACCCGAAAATATTTGTACTAATTTTTCTAACATTTATATAATGTTAAAATTAAAATCGAATGAGCATTGTGATTCATGTTCGCATACCTGCATGACTTGCATTACTCAATAAGAAATACTCAGAAAATACAAATACAGGAACAAGTTTCCATTATTCCTATAGAAAACAGTAAAAGTCAACTGCATAAATTGATTCAACATTATCTAAAAGTGATTCTGTTTTTGTAAACCTAACACGCTGCTTATACAATTATGCACAACTTAACAATATAGCACAACAGATGGGGAGAGCAACTGAGTTCATTCAACTTCCAATGTCACTGGGTATCGCACTCCGGGCGTCAAGGTCAAGGGGCGTCTGTTTCCCATTCTAATTCTATGGATCTCTATAGGAGATTTTTTGTTTGTTAGACGACATTATATTTTGGCCGGGGCGCGAATAAATAACATAGTCTGAGCCAGCTTTGATTCACCCCAAGAGTGTCGTAAAAGTTGACTAACGGAGTCATTGAACTAGAAAATACATTCATCTTCTTCTTTCTGTCCTTATCCCGCTAATGTCATGTCTTTTTCTTTCACTTCTTTATATCCTTCACCTATTTATCATCCACTCCTTTCGCTGTCATATAATCCTTTACACAATCCATCCATCTCCTCTTTGGCCTTCCTCTCCTTCTTCCTTCCACGTTCATGCCCAACATTCATCTGCCAACATAGCTTTTCTCTACGCATAATATGACCAAACGATCCAAGTCTATTACTCCGCAGTCCCTCAGTCACTGGCACTACTTTCAAACTTCTCATTAAACTAGGAAAATTGCTAAGTAATAAAAAGGTAGAAACTTACGTTTCGGATGATAAGCTCTGAGTCAACTTGATCAATGTTAGCCTGTAACGGCATTCCATCGCCTCGGCTCCATCTCACGTTGCGGTTGCCCGATACCTTGCAGCTATTAAAAAATATAACTTTTAAAATACTCTAATCATTTATGACTATTATTATTACTTTGGGATACAGCGATACAAGCCTTCTAAGTATTACAACATGTTTGCACCCTGTAGCCTCTTCATAGCTTTAATAATTCTGGTGAGAAGGTATAAGCAATTCTCAATGTGGTTAAAATATTATAAACAAGTATTCTTAATTTCTTACCCAATATTAGCTGTTTCGCCTTCAGTCGCATATATATCTCTGGGCTGAAGATCAGGGTTCGAGGGGTAGTCAGTGTTGAAATCAACGTCTCCACTTCCTTCGACTGTCACAATAAAAGAAACCAAAACTTAGTTAAAAATGTACAAAACTTTAAATACGTCTTATTAGTTCCAGTCCAAATATTACGTAATAGCAATCTTCTTGTTTGTTCAAACATTGTGAGAACAATGTTTGAACGAACAGGAAGATAAAAATACGGCTGAGTGATTGTTATTTCGTAAAATTTGGTATGGTTTGATTTTAGGCTCAGGTTTTGGAGTGGAGCTGTAAAGATTGGAATGTTGTCATCCCGATCACACTCTCCGTTCACCTTTCGCTCGACATAATCGCTTATAATCCCATCATAATCCCATCACTTTTATATTTTGTTTTATTAGCACCTTTTCGTTGTAATGGGTGATAATAGTGGGTGGTTTGATGACGTCTGACCTACATGAAGGGAAGAGGTAAAATACTGCGCTGACCCCAAATAATCTATGAAGATGATGATGATGTTGATATAAGGCACAATAATAGAACATCAGACAAACAAAGATTTTATGTTCCTCGTGTGTGTTTTTAGTGTTCATAAATCAATAAAGCACAAATCAGAAAATGTTAACATATTATAATATACATAATCTGATTTTTTTACTGAATGTAATTTATTGGTGAAAATATCTATTCGTTATTATTTATTTTGATGGTACACATTCACAATGCTCAAAAAACTACACCAGCTCATGCTTCTGATAATAATACAAATTGAATGAAACATTAGAGACAGGTTCAATAAACATACATACATACATACATAAATCACGCCTATATCCTCGAAGGGGTAGGCAGAGGTGAACTAGCACCCACGTTTCGCCAAATATGTCAGGTCCCATGTAATAGGTGGCGAGCCTATTGCCATTTATCGGGCACAAAAGTCGCAGTACATTGCTGGGTGGTATAAGAGGAACGCTGCTGCCCATTCCTCATCAATGATTTATCCTTAGTCGCCTTGTACGACACCCACGGGAGAGTTTTGGGGTGGTGACAATTGTATTCTACTCTGCCGTCACCACACGGCCACGGTTCAATAAACGCATGACAATAATTCATAATTGAAAAATTACTAATGAATAAATTAAACAACATAGCGATTCTAATAACGAAATTTACCGGTAGCCCAAAATAACAACCAGCATCAGTATCCCAATTTGAAAAAATGTCAAATAAATATTAAAGGTGCAAATTAAACTTAATATCAATCAATAACTATAATATAGACACCAAATAAAAAGTAAAACAATAACATGAATGATAACTTGATGATGCCTACATGAATAATATTACAAGATACAACTTCCCTTAACGATGCGACTTGAAAACACCCATCAACTTCTAGTTATAATAATAATACCAAGGTTAATTTTGTTAGTAGTGCAATGTTTTTGGATTCCATTATTAAATTAAATTAAGAATAGCTGTCGAACGCGACATTTTAAATACTTTCTTAAATTTGAAATATGGCAAATTTTTCGACAATTGTTAATTGTTGATTATCATCTTCTAGCTGTTTAATTAATACTTAATATGGTTGAATTGTATGTCGATATATATTTGTCTATATTTTTCTGTAATCATTGTCCTTACCTTTCGTAATATTTAAAATGTCACAGGACGGAGTCTTAATTTTAATCGGGTAAGTATTGTTAGTTAGTCAAAGTACTTTAAGTCCACGTTAAGTAAAGTCGCACTGACCATCGCCGAAGCCGCCATCACCTCTATCGACGCGAATCAAGAATTGTGCTGTGACGTTGCCACCGGCTGAACGCGCGGAGCATGTGTATTCTCCATCGTCACGGTCTGCCAGTGAATCGATTTGCAAAACTGCCATGCCTGGAGTTGGAGGTACTACTTCACGCTGATCGACAGCTGAAACAAAATTATCAATCAGCAGATCACTTCTACTTAAATAAACAGTACGAAGAAATATACAACTCTTAAAGAAATATCTTTTAAGCTTTTTGCCGTCATAATAACAATGTTTAAAATGTTGCTTGTATTGTTTTTGATACATTTTTTTATTAGAAAAAAAAGCATCTTCAGATTTTTGGTGGTTAAAAAGGTGATTATTATGACGTGAACAATTTTTGTAGCAACCAAAACTTACTCATAATTGAAACAGTTGGCAGGGGATATCCACGAGCGCGGCACTCCACAGTGACGCTGTCTCCCTCCACCTTCTGTATGAAGTCGCTGGGCATGATGCTTATCTCAGGGGTGGAGCGAACTTTGATAGTGGCGCTCGCGGAAGCAACACCTTCGACATTCGACGCCGAGCACGAATATTCACCCTCATCATTGACTTCGACACGCTCGAATCTGTGCACATAGGCAGATAAGATTACTCAGTGTATCCAGTCAATTGTGTGGGATACTGAACATGTTTTGAAGCGATCAATCGTTAATGAAAATATTTTTGAAGAATCCTTATTCCATCTGCCTATTTTTCCCATTCATAGGGAAGGCATGTGCCCCAGTAGTGGGGGCATTAAAAGGCTGGTGATGATTTCTTATAAATAATTAAATATTCCTAAAAAATCTTTTCTTTGCGCCTCTAACTTGATTTTTCATTATTGTAAATCATAAAACCTAACAATTTATAGATATAGACTTACGAATTGACTTATTTTTCGTGTTATGAAACTTAAAAAATTTAACAAAAATTTATAATACCGATTTGATCTTGATAAATAATTAATGAATGCAAAGGCTACTGCCATTTTAGTTGCTGGATGACGTCATTAAGATACGCAGTGGCGCGTGGCGAAACCGAGGCTGTAATTGCAGTTTAAAACTCCGCCTACATTTTAAAACAAAGCGAGGTGCACTCGGATAGTGTGGCCATGCATATTAATGAGTTGACAGCTTAAACCAATATTGGTGCCATGTGATTGAGCTGGTAATCCCTAACATTACTTTTAGCATCGGCCCTTAATGAAGTAACAAGTAATGATTCCCTAACTTATATCATTAGCCAAATATGATAGGAGTTTCTTTTTAAAAAATATTGGCCCACAATCTAAGAAAATACCCTGTAAAGAATAAGTAAGTAAAGTCCAAGTTTAAGAAAAGTATTCAAAAATCTAGTCTTATATTCTTGACTTTAACTGAACCCCTAAAATTTGATAATATTATTCTTGGATGATTTGTATATTTCTTTTATGCTGACATCTACACGAATTACCACTTAAATAAACCCAGGAATTGACATTTATTTTACCTGAGGATATTGTTGGGCAGTAGCTGTGTGTGACTAGATAGAGATCGTCCGCTGTTTCGGCTCCAAGTGACACTTGGCTCGGGGACACCGGCGCGCACTCGACACCGCAGCTCGAAAGAGCTACCAAGGGTTACCGACTGCTCACCTTGAGGCCATATCTCGATTTCGGGCTTTTCGCGTCCTGGTTCATACAATAATTAATTAGTGTCGCACGCTCCCGCTCAAATTAATATGATACATACATAAATCACGCCTATATCCCCGAAGGGGTAGGCAGAGGTGATCTAGCACCCACGTTTCGCCAATTATGTTAGGTCCCATGTAATAGGTGGCGAGCCTCTTGCCATTTATCGGGCACAAAAGTCGCAGTACATTGCTATTGCTAGGTGGTATAAGAGGAACGCTGCAGCCTATTCCTCATCGCTGATTTATCCTTCATATATCCATCACATCGGAAAGGTGCTAGTGATGAATAAATGTATAGACAACTGATGGAAAGGGCCATGTCGAGAGACCGATGAAAGAAGAGAGTCATTGGAGTGACAACATTTCCATATACATTGATCAAGGTTTTAGCATAGGTTTTACAGCCGGCCGCCTGCCTGACACCATCCCTCTTTGGGTATGCTGTTTTTTGGAGGTATGCCCTCCACCATTCGGGTGCTTCAAGGTGCTTACAATATTGCATGTAATTTACTAATTAGTTTTAATTTGTTTTTGGTACTTAACTAACAATTCTTACAGTGTAGGTATATAATTACAGATGGATTTCCGTTTAGCACTTACTTTCAATATCAACATAAACGTAGATGTTTGCGATTGTGCGGCCATCAACGATTCCTTGACATAGGTAGTAGCCTTGGTCATCTTCACGTGCATTGGAGATGACAAGTGTATTTTGCCGCTGGCTTGTGCCAGGTCCGAATTGTCCGTCGTGCTAAAAATGCATGGCTTAGTATATAAGATGTATAAATTATGTTTTGTTAACGAAAACAGTTGGTAATTTAAATATATAATTTATAAAAACACAAAGACCTCCAAAATTTCAATATTGACTTAGCTATCTTTATTTATAGAAAGAAATGTATGTATCTGAAAGCTTATAATGTCGAAATACCTTGCTCCATCTGATAAGCGGTACTGGATATCCTCTGGGTAAACATTCAACTGTGCCGCTTGTTCCAGAAGGTAACCTTAATGAGTCGACTGATACAGTTATATTAGAAATCTCTGAAGGAGAAGGCGTGCCTTGGGGTACTACACTGAGGGCTATCAGTACTGGATCAACGTCGTAAGAAGAAGTCTGGCAGATGTAAACTCCTTCATTGTCAAGTGTTGCATAATCTATGTACAAAACTCCGTTCACAGATCGCACATTCGATTGTAGCTCAGTGCCGTCTTGTCTGTAACAATAACAAATTCG
The DNA here is from genome assembly GCA_963931975.1 of Cataclysta lemnata. Lineage (NCBI taxonomy): Eukaryota > Metazoa > Arthropoda > Insecta > Lepidoptera > Crambidae > Cataclysta > Cataclysta lemnata. The sequence goes on from OZ008338.1 coordinate 13,626,957, forward strand.
GTCATTTCTGTAATTTGAATCGTTAGCTCTAATTAAATTAAATCATCATCATCATCCACGGAACTCGATGGCGCAGTGACTTAACATGATAAGGTAATCAACATTGTCTTTTACTTAGCCTATTTAATTTCTGGTCGAAAAATTATGTTTTCTTCTTCCATTTACTTAAGTTTATCTATCTCCTCATTCAATAAAGTCATATTCATGTTATTTTTCATACAGATAAAATCATTCACAAAATCATCGATTCCCTAATCATCCATATCGTGTTTCATTTATTTGTGAGGTCGACCACTAAGGCCCAATTGCATTACTCTTTTGTTTAAATGTTTGTCATCTCTTCTGATTACATGCCCATACCGCGACAGTTGCCTTCCTTTTAGGTTTTCTGTCACGGGTGCTACTTTCAAACTTCCTCATATATAAACTTATTCCTTGTCTTGTCAAACTTAATTATAATAAATTATAAATATAATTTAATTCACAAAAGAACTGTATTAATTTTGAAAAACTTAATACTGTATAAGAGATCGGTGAACATACCTGACCCAGTCGATGGTACCAGCAGGTACGTTTGCGGAGCCAGTGCAAGTCACACGGATACTTTGTCCTTCAGCAACGGAAGGAGCTTCCTTTGAAACAGTCAGTCGGTCTCGTGGTGGCTCGGCTGGTCGTGGTCGAATATTCACTACTGCGGTTCGGACCCCGTAGCCAAGAGTGTTCGAGGCTATACACCTAGTGGTTACAAGAAAAAATAATTTCATAATTCTGTAATCAGAATATGTACGAGTTTCTCTTGTAATTGGCAAAGTTAAAAAATATATATAAAAACACTGTATTCCAATTAGTAACTCAGTCACAAGATGTAGAAATTGTAGTGATAATAATATATTATTATTATGATGTTAAAAGAAGAATTTAGTTTTTGTGTTAGCTTACTATGATCTTCAGTAAATAGGAAACTTTAAAATAAAATACCTGTACTCTCCAGAGTCTTCTTGTCGGGCATTTTCAATTATTAATCGTTCATCTATATTTCTTGCAGAGCTTGGCAGAGGGCGACCTGACGATCTCTGCCAGGATACTGTAGGCGAAGGATTACCAGTAGCTCTGCAAATTAGTTCTATTCTTTCGTCTTCAAAATAATCGTTCACTGCTGGCTGTATTTCTACGGTCGGTTGTGTCATATCGTTCACTGGAAGAAGTTTCATTATGTTATTATAATTAAAGTATCTATTTTAGTAGTATCTTTATTATTAATTGATAAAGGCTTTGGTAAAAGAAACTAGACCAAAAACACATCGACATAATTATTTAAAAAAAATGACATCTTATTAGTCGTAAATAAATTCTAACATTTATAAAATATTCATAAATACAGAACTATTTACGTAAATAACTCTTCGTACCTTTTGCATAGAATACCCAATCCGGTATAGCTATTCCGCGAAAGGTAGCATAAAAAAACGATCGAGGATTAGTGACACATTTAAACTATAATACTGGTAGAAATTACAGCTGAAATAATAATAATATTATATTAATTTTGCTATGAGCTTACCTGGAAGTACAAGTTGTGCGTAGTCTTGCGCTGAGAAAACACCGTCGCTCGTCTGACAAATGTATTTGCCGCTATCAGAGACCTGGACATTAGTGATGATCAGCATGCCGACGGAATCGTCTATGATGTGCCTGCCCTGTGGCAGATATCCGCCAACCTTCGACCAAGTGACAGGCAATCTTCCGCGGCTCATGCGACTCTGTGCTTGACAAGTGAAGTTCACGCTATCGCCTACTTTTTGTATTCTGATCATCGATGGTGTAATCTGGACGACAACTGTTGGTCGAGCTGGCGGGGGAAGTGCAGTTGTGGTGGTAGGAACGCGGTTCGGATCTACAACTGGAAAAGTAATGTTTAATTTATGAATAGTCTCGTACACTAAGTACTGCTTTTCTTGATATTTAAAAGGGATGTATGAAAAGCAAAGATAAAATTCATTAATGAGGATAGCTGTTTTTTATGGTAAAACAATAAAAGAAATCCTTTATGTTTTGTACTTAGACTAATTTACATACACATACATAAATCACGCCTATATCCCCGAAGGGGTAGGTAGAGGTGAACTAGCACTCACATTTCGCCAATTATGTTAGGTCCCATGTAATAGGTGGCGAGCCTATTGCCATTTATCGGGCACAAAAGTCGCAGTACTATTGCTAGGTGGTATAATAAGAGGAACGCTGCTGCCCATTCATCATCGCTGATTTATCCTTAGTCGCCTTGTACGACACCCACGGGAGAGACTTGGGGTGGTGACAATTGTATTCTACTCTGCCGTCACCACACGGACTAATTTATACTCGTATTATACTTGTTTCCAGACCTTTGTTTGTACAAACGGGATTTCCATCAGGGCTGAGGTAACAATCATATCCACCGCAGTCGCAGAGCTGACATGTTCCGTAGATGTCGCGGTAATAGCCCGAAGAACACCTCTCGCAGCTTGTGCCGGAGTAGCCATCGGGGCAAATGCATACCTATAACATAATTTTTGATAACGAACCATTTTACTTTCCTCTAATTCAATTAATATATTATTATTATTATGCTAATATATTTTTTAACGATATAAAATTAACACATATGTTGAAACTTCAAAAAGTAAAATAGGAAGGTAGGTAGTGGCTGATAAGCTATTTAGATAGATTCTGTGAATGATTGTATTGATGTTATAGTCACAAAAAGAGCAGATTAAGATATGACAATAAACACAAGAGAAAATAAAGAAAATAATGATATGTCAAAAGACTAATATTTTTGTTACAGACAACTTCTTTCTGCTTCTAAAAAATGTGACTGCTCTTAGGTAAATCATCGACCTTTTTAAACGATATTATGTTTAAACGAGATATGATGGCAATTGAAGTGGAATTACAGGAATAAAATTGTTACATGTGTAGAGGCATCACGAGAGACTTACCTCAACTCCCGTAGCTCTTGCCGATGTCGGTGCACCATACTGTTCAGTAACTGTGTCCATAGCCACATCGGCAATAGATGTGGATTCAATGTTGCGCACGAGTGTTGCCCGGACCAGAACACGCGACAGACTACTCAAAACGGACATAAAATCTCTGCGGCTGACAGGCGTGGCAGAGTTGAGGATATACCACCCGTTTTCTTTCAATGTCACTTGGTAGCTCTGTAAGGCAATCAATCGGTTTATATGGAGATCTACAATAAGCTGATGCCTTTAACAGTACAGATTAAAAATTACCAGAGGTACACCCGCTGTGATACGCTGGGGATTTGTCCAATAGATAGACATGTCGCTTCCAACCAAGACGATGTCGGTTCCGGGTTCTGATATTTGGTTATCCCTGCTTTCGAATTTTTGTTTTAGTTGTAGGGTTCCACCATAGGATTGAACTCGGTTACCTAGGGTTAAGGCAAAATGACATCAGTGCTTTGTAGCTTTTAGCATTTTCTAGAAGGCATTTAAGGAAGAAGTACGCGATAAAAACAATGTATAATTTCAAAAGTATCAAAAGTATCGGATTGATTCTGCATAGAAGTGGTAGGCAGAGGTGAATCAACGCCCACTTTTCGGAACATAAATTAACACTTTCGATACTAGTTGATTTTTACTTCAACTTTATAATTAAGTCCTAGAAAAAAATTACTTTCAATTTGGTTTCTCTGTTTACAACCTTAAATAGTGTTTTAAGGTTGTTTAATTGCGTAACTTCTTACCTGGGAATACTGGCAATGACCAAAATAGCTCCTGGGTCGGGGGGAAGTTGAACACATACATCAGTTCGCTATCAACGGGCATGGACACTATGTGGTCGTTGAGCACACTCTCGGCATTCAGATCCATTAGCTTGTAGCCGCCATAGTCGCTGCCGAACATTGGTGCAGCCATGGGTATCCTCACGAGTTGAGATGGAGCCTGAATACGTTGTAAGCTATTAGTAAACGTGGTACGTAAATTATTGGTGGGTGTTTTTTTAGAGAGAACTAAGGTGTTTTTACGCACGGTTAATCTCGCTCAATCCAATCAGTCTCTCCGGCCATTGGTCTCCCGAAGTCTTTTCAATCACTTTTCTATACATTTATTTATCTAGCGCTTATATTATTTCTCTAGCGCCTTTCCGTTGTAATGGATGATATGATTGAAATGGGAGTGGATGACTATTGAAGTCCGACCGCTATGAATGGAAGAGGAAACACACTGCGGCGCGATAAAATAAGAAGAAAGCGAGACGATGATAAGCGTTTTCGACAGTAGTGTAAATTCTTAGAAGACTTTGTAACAAATGTGACAACCATAACACAAAAAAAATAGAAAGATTAATTTATTTGACAAAAAGTAGCAATAACTAACTGGTGTACCTCTCTTCTCTATTCATTCACAGTTCAATGGAAGGATGGGAGATTAGGATATTATAAGATTATGCTATGAGAGAGAAAGACTCTTCTTTGGATAGAGCCTAAGATCATGCTGCCGCACTCAGAGACGTCAAATAACGTTAATGAGTACTTAACGTCAAATAATGACAATTCAAAACTAGTCGCTATTCTTGCCGGGTCTATGGTCTTAATTTGAATTAAAATTTTTGACATTAAATACTCATTAAAGTTAATTGACGTCTCTGAATGCGGCAGTTAGTGTACTTAGTGTGTGCTTAGTGTAGGTGTATACCGACTTGATATTACCGAGTGCGTATAAAAACAGATTACGTGCCTCGTGACAGTCCGACGTTACACCAGAACAGTAACAGGTGTGACACCCATAAGCGTTTTCGCTGTCGAGTCCAAAGGTGCCCGGGCGACAGGTGTCACACCGTTGGCCGTCGACGTTCTGTTTACAATTGCAGTAGCCGTTGGTCGGGTACGAGTCCACGGATCCACGTGGGTCGCATCTGGAATTTACAACAACCTTACACATCTCCTTAATAAGCAAAGATGGCGTAGTGCTTAAAAACATTTGACTGAAAAGTTTTTAACATGAGCCCTATAAATATATGATAAGAACTTACAAGGTCTGCGGGGGACGTGGCGAGTATTCGGCGACGCAATTGTTATTGCTATCACGTCGGAATCCAGGCTTGCAGAGCTCACAATTAACTCCGTCTGTGTTGTTCTGACAGTCCTAAGGGTAAACAATTCCAGGCATACACATCGTGGAAAGATAACGGAGTGAGTCTAAATATTTTTGTAACATAAAATAATAGGGGTCGATAGAAAGACAGTAGTGTAATTTGTCTATTAACTTAAACGAAAATGTTCATTTCCATAAACATACTAAAACATACTACAGAAAAGGGAATACATATTTCAATTTATTTTTGAAATTCGTGGTAATATTCTGCATATTATGGTTTAATTTACACTACTATCCTTTATAGTGTATATAATACTTACTATGCAGTCACCAGACTCAGGGTCACACATGTTGGAATTACCGCCACACTCGCAAGGACCACAATGTTCCAGGTAGAGACCATTGCCATATCTGCAAATGGGTAATAAATGTTAAAAATATTTTTTAATTGTTTTTTATAACAAATTTTCTCGCACGTGCAAGTGACACGTTACATACGTTGAGTCGATATACATTGCTCACTAGAAAGCGGCAGTGATAAAAATGTGAAGCACACTAGAGGCTTTGTAACGAAAGCGCAGAAGGTTTCGCGAGTAAATCATGTCCTCGTACAGTTTTTTTTGCATAACCTCTACAGTGACCTATAGATAAGTATTCCGAATGTTTTTCTAATTCAGCAGAATACAAGTCACCACCACAAGCGCCTATTGGCATATATGAACCAACCACCTGCTATCCTTGAAGGGAGGGATTGAAATTGGTTTTTTATAGATAGCAATAGGCGCGCCAACTTTTACAGGCACCTAATATAAAATTGGCGAAACGTAAGTGTTAATTCACCTGCCTACCCCTTCGGGTATATATGGCAGGGGGTACGCGTGATATATGTATGTATAATTATGTAACTAATCACCTGGTGTAACCAGGGGCACAGTCTTCGCAAGAAGTTCCGACATATTCCCGTGGGCAGACGCACTGCTCTACGTGCATAGCGGCCGGTCCATCTCCGTTAGGTTCTGCTGTGTCGATGCTTGCGCTCTCGATGGAGGCCAGCTGAGAGTCCGAGCCATAAGACGCCTTAATCAATATGGCTTCCACGTCAGCCAGAGCCAAGAGGAAATGCTCTCGTAACACTTCTTTTCCGTCAGGTCTGGAAGGGAATGGAAACAATTGATGTGCAAATACAAAGCGAATAAAAACAAAATAAATGTGATAATTTATTGTGTTTGTTTGATTGTTGGGCAGTTTTGATATAATTGGAGAAGCAGATCCTTAGCTTATTAAGACTAAAGAAAATTACTAGCAGTTCAGAAAAACATACACATTACGATTAAGTACAGGTTTCTTTTTACCCTAGCACTATTTCATGGGTTGAATATAAAATTTTGAACAATATATATGCATGAACAGGTAAATTTAAATTCCTTTGTTGCATGTTATACCAAAACTAACTCAAAGACTGTGAACTAGTCAATCCAAAAGTTCGTAACGCATGATGAAGACAGAAAGTCTACAGGGACTGAAATGTTGGTAACTCTCATTTCGTCGCATATGAGGTAGGGAGATGGATTTCTCCCTACCACCACCCACAGATCGACCTGTCTATGTCTCACTGTCTGCTTGGATGTAGTTAGTACAAAATAACTGTGTTCAAACTAGTCATTAATGCGTATGGACAAGTAGCTGTAAATAAGTATTTATTTAATATTTATAATCATCTCAAATAGAATTCAACTACTAACAGCTATTTTTATAGGCAATATAATCTTTACTAGTTTAAAAAAAAAATTAAATACGCACAAAGGGTGGACTGACCAAACTGTGAATAAATTTAATAAACAATATGAATATCTCGTTTGTGCAACACCGTCAAAAAATAATTTAATCAGTGCACCTTTTCATACATCAGTATAATAGTTAGGTATGTTCGGTATAATGCTAATAAATTGGAAACATTATAAACATAAATATATAGGTAAATTCAAATAATAGGACAACATTACCTTTGCCAACCTTTTTCTAGGAACTGAATTTCAGCTTGAAGGGTACCATCAGAAGAAGGCACAAAGTTGCCGAAGTAATGGAACGTCAGACGGTTTACCTGTTACAGTAAACAGAAAACGTGATCTATAAACTAGAGTCCAGTATTCGCGAAGTATGTTAAGAGAATCTGTAGGTATTCGGTTTGTGACTGTATCAAAATTAAAACAGCTCGGAAGATTCAATATACTATACTATAAAATAAGAAATGCATGCACAGTTTATGGAGAAATTCTTGCAAAAAAATTCATCAGTCATATCTATACTAATATTAGAAAAGCTGAAAAGTTTGTTTGTTTGTTTGGTTGGTTGAACGCGCTAGTCTCAGGAACTACTGAATCAAATTGAAAAATTATTTTATATAGGCTATTTAGTAACCGTCATTAACGCGAGCGAAGCCGCGGACGACCACTAATTATGACATAATAGTGCTTACACTTATTAGTTGTACGTCCGCAGCCGTGTTTCTTGAGCTGAAACTTCCTGGTACATTTTGGAGAACATAACGCAGGTGACCACCATAGGCTGTTACTTTGTCGCCAGCGAAACTGGAATGAAAAGACATAAAATGTCTCACCGTACCTCCGTTAATTAAAATGTTGTGTTCAATAGGCAAACCCTTATCTGATCAATCACACTTGTAGTATATTCAAATGAATAATACTAAAAAGTAAACATTACGCTGTTTATTTATAGTTGACATAGCTCAATGTAAACTTAAGGAATTTAAGTTTTATTTCAATAATTGTTAGTGTAAACGGGTAATAATTTTCATAACACAGTGTCACGTCAATGTTGCGTACTGTTCTGTGGTTGCGTAGATCAAAATTTACCAGCTACGAAATATCTGCAGAATATAGTAGGTATAGGCTGGAGCAGTTTTTTAATCTATTTGTTTATTTTATATCATTATTTACTTACATAGCCGGCAGACTCCAGTAATAAATGGCTGGTTTAGACGCATCCATGGAAGGCAGAGTTACTGCTCCTCGGTTTAATGCAGGCACCAATGTGGTCCTCACAGGAGCATTGTATTTACCACCCAAGGGAGTGCTGTCATATACACCCAATTGGTTCACGATGCTCGGCGTGTTGAAGCGTAGTGATGTCGTTTGACGACGTAGATTGCTGCTCATGCACTGCTGAGTCACGCCAGAGCAGAAGCATAACGCGCAACCATGTCTGACGAGAAATATTTAACATTACATTTTCTTTATTCAATGTCTGTGACTAAAAATTAATATTCCAAGTGACTTCGTTCCGTGAAAAAAGTGACATGGCAAGCTTGGTTAAGTAGAACTGCCGTAGATTTATTGAATTTAAAATTTGAAATCGGCTTACATAATATACGGGGTTGAATAGAAGAAAGCGATATCAGCAATATCGCATTTTTGTTGCTGAAATATAATTGGGGTGCGTTTTTGATGCTGTTGTTTAAAACCATGCTCCGTTTACCTAAAGTCAGAGGAGAGGAAGTAAGTGCCGTTCTTGCATTGATCACAGTAGCGTCCCTGTACGTTTTCCCTGCACTCGCATTCGTCAGGCAGCCGCATGTGGCTCGTCCCCACGGGATTGCACCTCTCCACAGGTCTGAGCTGGCACGAGTCGCCCGCGACCATTGGGTTTCCAATGTAGCCCTCGGCACAGTACTCGCAGTTGCGTCCTTCGTATCTACATTCACAAAACAACATTACGATGTAAATTATTAAGGCTCGTGTTCACCAACACGTAAAACGAGCGATTAAAAGATAACCGCCCATTTTTGACAGTTAGCCCGAGTTCACCTAAACAGACGATTATTATTTAACCCGTTCTTTTTGACATATGTAGGGAAGTATGGAAGAAGAGTCAACAATAGATACTTAACTTTTAATCGCTTATTTTACATGTTGGTGAAATCCAGCCTTACTCTCTTCTATGCGATAAGATGTCAAAAACCGACGTTTAAATAATAATCGGCTGTTAAGTGTTGAGGAACTCTGGCCTTAGTCCTTTTTTCAGTTTTTCATTAGCAGTAAAAATCTGGAAACTCTATGTTTTTTATGTGACCAATTATAATTATGTCGCCAGTCGTTCTCGAGTCGGAAAACTGACAACATTAATAATTTATTACGCGCTAGAAAAAACTAACAATGTTGTGTACAAAACAGAATTACAATAAACAATATGGTTTTGAAATATATTTTTTAATAATATTTATTTCAGTACGAATTGAATATTTACAGATTTCCATAGAAGCGGAGCTGAGTTGAGACTTCCAAAAATTGACCAATGATATTGCTCAAATCACATATCTCATCTTCGCTCCTCAATATCATTGGTCAACTTTTGTAAGTCTCAGCTCAGCTCCGCTTCTATGGAAACGCAGCCTGAGGAGAACGTGTGTCGGCCGGGTCAGCTAGTATTCACATAAAATAGTTAAAATACGAATCAAACAATAGACCTTAAAAATCGAACAATACCGGGCGGGATTCCACCAGTGTGCTGAGCTATGCGGCACAGCGTATTTGTTTGGTCTTTCGCTGTGCCGCACAGTTCACCACACTGGTGGGACCTCGCCTTAACGTAGTGTCACCACACTGGTGGGACCTCGCCTTAACGTAGTCTATAGTTCGACAACTTCGTGCGCGACCCTCCTGCGGTATGAGAGACTGTGGCGCGGACGGGGCATTCCAGATGCCAGCGGGGTCGGACGATGCGGGGAGGAGGGAAAACTCGCCCCTCCCCGCATCACCTGCCCCCGCCAACACCCAGAGCGCCCCGTCCCCGCCACTGTCTCATACCGCAGGAAGGTCGCGTATGAACTAGTCGGACTATAGGAATTGTGTTATGAAAAATAGATATGTTACCCAGGATAGCAGTCGCAGTCGACGTTCCCGTCGGAGGCTAGGCGGCAAGTGCCAGCGAACTGATTCTCCCTGTTGGTAAGCGGACAAGGGCAGGGCCGGCAAGCGTAGCCGCTGTTCGGGTCTCCATAGGTGCCTGGTGCACAGGACGGACGTTCCGGTACACAGTGTCCCAGCCACTGACCAGCCCTCTCGCGCACGTAGCCGGAGGCACATTTCTATAGTAAATAGAGTAATTTGATCTTGTACTTAGAATGAAAAGAAAATGAGATCGGGTAATTTTGGCACCGTGTGGTGACGGCAGAATATTGGCCCTCAGCTATTCAGATGATACAATGTCTAATTGTATATTTTTTTTAAATTAGAGAAATATGTGAGAATAAGATACCTTTCGAACATTCTATTTAGCCAAGTGGTTTAAGCAGCTTTCAGCACTGCAAAAGACGCGGTGTCAAGACCAGCTTAAAGATCAGTTTAAAATTTACTTTCTTTTGTTTGTATCAATATTTTTTGTAACTATAGAAAAATTTTCAAATAACAAAGGATTGTTTAGATACCTACATCATTATTAGGGATATTTAAAATTTATTTCATTCAAGTCCAGTTATATATTTGTGTATTGTTTGTGGGTACGTGCAAGTCTTTCCCGTTTCATTTAAGTTTGCAAAGATCATTTTACCTGACAGGATAGGCCTTCGTAGCCAGATGGACAGACGCACTCTTCGACGAGGCTAGCGGCGCCCAGGCCTACGTTGATCAACTGTGCTGACTCCATGACAAATCCAGTGATGTTCACTCCGGCGTTGTTCACACCCGCGCGTAGCAATATCACCTCAACGTTGTCTAAACTGTTAAAAATAAGATTACAATTAAAAATTATCCCCTGATTAACTCCCGGGGTCCTGTCATTTTTGACAGCCTCATTCATCATCATCCACTTCCATTCCCATTCATGACATTTTTACGCTATCCATCCATCTCTTGTGCTGCTGTTTTCCTCTTCCTCTCCATCGCTCGACATTACCTATTGTTCATCACTATTATAATTACATATTTAAATAAAACCATCAATTTTTTGTTGTCCCTGTACACTCCACACAAAAAAGAGTGAAACTTAAATAAACATTTTCTTATTTGGATGTGATTAGTAATAACGGAAATTGCTTAGAAGCATATTTGTATAGGGTCTTAATTGTGTCTTAATTTCGGAATAGAATCCGCGTTTTATTTGTTTTTGTTTTGTCAAAACTACAAAAGTAGACGTCAATAGACGCTTATGAACTTACGCCATCATGATATCTTCCCTTGTAGCAGGCACGAGGCCCCCAGAGCTGGGCTTCTGCCAACTCTCAGGTGTAAGACGAGCTTCAATCTGCGATTTCCCACCGCGGTTGAAGTGCACCAAGTTTTGGTACTTGCCCTGCATTTTCACAATTAATTTTACAATTTCTGAGTCAAAATGAGCTTTTTAATGTTATATTATACATTTTTTAAGATTCCATCCTTTTAATCATTTATAATGTTAAGGGTTGAAAAGTTGTATAGACAATATTTAATATAAATAGATATTAATTACACCACAGAAAACATTGTGAAGCCAACGATTCTTCTAGACATCTTTATATTATATTATTGAGTGTGAACAAAAAATAACACTGTAGCTATTTTTAGGAATCTCGAAATGTATTAAAAGGACTTTTTCTCGGAATTATATCGTTTTTAAGATTTGCGTTTAAATTAAAATTGAACCTTGATGATGATATGGGGTGCGCTGTTATCTGGTCCATAACTGCTGAAGTGCGGTGAGAGCCTGTAGCGAATGTAACCGCCGTAGGAGGTCAGCTGATTGCCGTTGTAAGTTTCCGGCAGGGTCACATAGGGCAGCGCGCTTGAACGACCCCAGCCGGACGAGAACTCCAATTTAGTAACCTGTAACATTTCCAAAGTGACTTTAACCACAGTACCCTGTTGAAAGCGACCCTATTATAGTTGAATCTGAAGCCAAATTTTTAAAAATATAGGAACCATAGGCAGTCTCCTACTGAAGTCAATTCTGGCTTAAATCCCACTAGTTCATAGCTGTATAAAACGCCATGGTGGAGTAGAAAATCCAGAGAAAATTATTATATAACATGTTTGAAAATAATCGTGGCAATAGCTGTTTTCATTTATTCACAGATGGTAAGCCAAACCAAGATGTATAAAATGCCAGAACAAAGCATTGGACATTGAACGTTCCAAAATTGGTTGCGCAGAAATAAGGTGGAGGAACACCGGACTAGCCCGTATTCTTTGATAATCAATAAGTTCAGTAAACTAATCATTAGGTACTGCTTACTAACCATAGCGCCGTTTCTGAGAGGCTGGTAGTAATATTGATCGTTGATGGGTTGGGTGTCCAGCTGCGCTTCTCCGTTCGCTGCATTCTTGACGCCCACCAATCGAGTGCCGCCTTCACCCAGGGGTGTGGGCATGTTGTACGTGAAGAGATCTGCGCTGTGGCAGCGAGTAGACTCACCGAAGCAGAAGCAACGGATACACTCTCCTTGGTTGCGAGCCTCACTGCAATAAAGTTTACTCTAAATAAAAGTATTCAGAAATCGTCAATTTTGAATAAATCAATGTTAATCGATGGCGCAGTGACTTAACGCGCGTGGCTTGGGATTAAGTAACTAAGCAAAATTGACAAGCACGGGAGATCAAAAATATAGGAAAGGTATGTGCCCCAGTAGTAGAGAGAGACGTAAGGGCGGGCTGGTGATGATAATGTTGAAATTGTTAATATATTTAAAGGGCTCCGAATGTAAGCTGATTATGGTTTTTCAGACAGGTCTCTACCTTCATATTAGTATTTTGAAGACTGCGCATACAAATTACCTATTGAAGTATCCTCTTGGGCAAATATCAGTCATATTGACAAAGACAATTGCATCTGGAATGGCGAAAATCGTTCCTTTGTTGTTCATTGCTTCGCACGAGTAGGCGCCATTGTACTCGGGCTACAAGAAGAAGAAAAATACCACCGGACATCAACAACAACTTTAATTTATTCTTTATACTTGAACAAACAGTATTAAGTCTGATTCTACTTACCATCATATTCGGACAAGTGAGAATGCCAACGACTTGGCCGTTTCTATTGATGTTTTCCACTGTGCACACATCGGGTACGTCGCCCCAGTTTCTACGCCACGAGATCACAGGCATTGGCGTGCCGGTAGCCGAGCAGTTTAATGTCAGGGTGGAACCAATGTCCAAAATCACGTTCGAGGGTTTTGGTGGTGAGGTCACATATACCGGAGCTAAAATCACAAAAAATTATAGATCAAATACATTCAAGTCTATAACTTAGTCTTAGCATAAATGAGTAGCTGGAGCTGTCATTTAACCAAAATAGTTTTGCTTGTGCTAGGAAGCACCTGGGACACACGGGTTGTCAGTATCTAGAGTATTGATTCATAAGTGTATTGTAGTAGTATGACAATCATACCATATGAATAAACGAATATTGACCTTGACTTTGACTTGGAATAAGTTGGCGAAACGCAATGGTTAAAACACGTCTGTCTACCTTTGAGAGGAGAAAGTCATGATTTTTGTTCTACCCGGTTAAAATATCTGTAGACCTGGCCTCGATGTAGTCACGTCAACGCTCCTGTACTGTGTGTTAAACAAGTATCACTATAAACTTCGATTTCTTTTACTTGTGGCGTCCGTTATTGATTGATTTGAAGGTGTTGCGGGTGGGAATGGGGAGGGCCTTCACATTCTAGCCAGGTCTACAGATATTATAACCGATTACGTATAAATGGAACACAGGTAGCTCACCGCATCCAATTTCGTCTGAACCGTCTTGGCAGTCGGTGCGGCCATCGCAGTGGAAGCTCTTCGGCACACACTGTCCACTCGCGCAAGTGAACTCCACGTTCCTGCATTTCCCGGGAGCAGAGTAGCCACAGTCCGATTCGTCGGAGCCGTCTCCGCAATCGTCTTCAGAGTCACACAACCAAGTCTTCAGGACGCATTTGTTATTCCGGCACTTGAACTGATTGGGTTCGCATTTGCCATCCATATCTAAATTTAAGAAACCGTAATAAGTATTCTGTTTTCTGAATAGTTCTGCTGATAAGTTACATAATTGGATGTAGGTCATCATCATCTTCCTGCCCTATTTACAGAATAATTAGGATTGAAGCATTAACGGACAGCTGATATTGAGAAGTTCTCGTAAATTACGTAAATTACTCGTAATAACATTTACGAGGACGATGTGTGTAAAGATTAATAACGATAAATAACAGAAGAAGATAGAAGACAAACAGGTATCGCTGACCCCCAAAATTAAATTAAAAGGAAAATGGTGCGGACGGAATGAGGTTATTTATATCTGCTGCTACTTACGGCAAGTATCTTCGTCTGACCTATCAGAACAGTCTACTACTCCATTGCAAACAGCTGATTTGGGGATACATTGACCGTTACCGCAAGTGGCTTCATTGGGTTGACAAGCCATGGAAGGTGGCATAGCTGTTACAGCTGAAAGTAAAAATGTTTCAATAATCACCCTTATCTAATAGGTATAGAGTTCATTTAGTAAATTATACCCACGCGCTGGATCGACGTGCAGGCGTACCCTTACTTCAGCACCTGGATAACCTAAATAGTCAGCCGCTTGACAAATGTAGGTGCCTTCGTCAGCCGTCTAAAATTGAAAAACCAAAACATTGATTATAAAAGCAAAGAAATCCTAAAAGGACATTGTGCTCTTGTATACATACAGTTACGCGATTGATTTCTAGTCTTCCTCTTTCAAGAGTGTAATTTGGCTTCAGAGGTCGGCCTCCCTCTCTAACCCACCTTACAGCCACTCGCATGGGTCCTTCGTCTCGGCATTGGAAAACCACGTCACCTCCTACAAGTAAGTCAATTGAGATTACTGATAATATTTAAATAGCCAGACACTAGATATTAAGACCCAATGATACTGCACAATGCATTTGCAGACTGTACGAAATGAGACCAATGTAACCGGCGTTCAGATCAATCATTGAACAACACGTTGACAAGTGTAATCATCGTAAAAATTCAATGATTAGAATTCGTTTTAACACCATTACAATTGATATTTGATGAAATGTCCGTCTGGAATATGTATTCATGCTGCATATAATTGTATAGTCAGTGTCAATCGGTAGATACATAAATGTATAAAGCTCGCTTTTACAAACCTTTTAACCATTATATGCTGATAATATTGTCCTGAGAATCATAATCAGAGTACAAAATAATAAATCGTTAGATAACCCCTTTATAAATTTTAATGATTAAAATACTATTGTTAGCTAAAATAACTCCCCATTAAATATTCATAAAAACAAAATTAGTCCATATATATAGTTTAAACTTAAATTCTCATTCGTCTCTTTCTGTCAAATGGTGTTTACGCTGAGATGAAAAGAGACTTATTCCCTTTTTTTATGAATATCGGGGTTAGTGACTATCTTTATTGCCATAAACTTTATTTAAAAACTTAATAAGTATTTTAATGTAGAAATAAATACAAAGATAGTAGGTAGTTGAATAAAAATAAAATTTAATAAAGATGAGTTTAGACTTAGACGCAAATAAATAAAATCCAATGAAAATAAAATGAATACAGTTAAAATGGAATCACCATGGCGTGTATTATTGTAATCTACTTTTGTTAGTTTCACCCAAAGCCGATATTTCGACACAAACTCAGTTAACACCCATTGTTATCAAAAAGTTATGAATGCTATTAATAAAATCAATAGGTTTATGAAAATCCCATAAACTGAAATCCGTTATTAAACTCAAAATGCAATTTGAACCCATAATTGAGACACCGACTCACCAGCCGTATAGTCTGTACCGCCACCATGAAAGAAACAATAACAGAATTAATTTGACGTTATCATAAATTGAGCTCATAGATCGATGTTCGTTAAAACCCTTTGCAATTAATATTTACATATTATGTATTTATCAGCTTCACCTCCACCACAAAAATAGTAAATACAACATAAATGTTATTTTTGTTGTTCCGTTGTGTGTTTGGATGGAAAAAATAATGCTTATGAGTAGCCCTTTCAAACGCTATTATAAAATACAAGTAATTTTTCTATCACATTTGGCGGGTTCGATTCCCGGTTGAGGTAGGCGATTTTTAAAAAATCTGTGAATGCAGTTCTACTTATTATTAAAAATAAAACGATGTCTTCTTTTAGTAAAATATCCTACGTTCAATATTTAATATACTTTCCCTCCGTGTGGCATGGCCGTGGGACGCCCTGTATAGTTCTGTGAATTGAATTGAGAGTTGTCTTTAATAATTTCTTGGCCTGATAGATTGCATTGCAAAAACAATTTTATTGTGACGTGCGACATTATAACTAAAAATGACTACCTAGGTACCTAAAGACTTAAAAAGAAGAAGCAACACGTAAAGCATTATGACGGGAAAAAATATTTTAACATGTTAGGAACAAACACAAGTGATCTTGTAAAATAATTAGTACACAAAAATAACAGGTTATAAACACGGCGATCGACAAATCGATATAGCTTAAGACACGCTCCTCATTTTGCGAAAATGTAGATAGGCAAAGGACAGATTATGATAATACTTACATTTAATATTCAGTTAATGAATTCTTAAATTATATTGAATTGTAATGAGCCGTTTTAGAGATCGTAGCTAAAAACACTGTTCAGTGATCATTATTGACATAATTAACTATCTGGGAAATGATTTATTCAAATATTTTGTCTAACATCGAATGAATTAAATTTCCTAAAGATATTGAACCTTCCTTCACCTGATTCCCTTGTAATGTGATGGATGGAAACTACTGCTCATTACTGATCAAACAAGAGAGACAGATTTTTATTCAAACTTGGTCTATTTAAATTTTCCTTACCTCACTTTATTGATGAAGTGGAGATTCGACATAAAATACAAAAGTCTAAATTTTACAGGTAACTTAACGTATAGTTTAAATATACTTACTATAAAAATACACATTTCACTAAATCTGTCCTAAATAAATAAATGAAAAGCTTATTTCGATAAAACATTAATTAAACTCAAAGTTACTCATTATAAGCTACTTTTTTGTTTTAGCGGTCAATATTATATAACATTGCAAAGAAAAAGAGGTCACAAAAATTGCAATAAAATCTAAATGTTCAATAGGTGTAGGCAGTTGCCGAGATCGCGGAGAACACAGGTTGAGTACCCGTATAAGAACTTAATTTTTCACAATTTTTTTGATCTCTTTTTTTGTAATAATTTTACTAACAATATATTGATAAGAAATTACTTTAGTATTTGTGTAGCATATAGGACCAACCGTTAGTCAGAAACTTATATGAGCTGTTTTTATAGCTTACCTGCAGTCCTTGCCTTTAATAGATAGAATATTCATAGATAATATAATTTATTATGATAAAAACTTGTCACGTTGGTAATAGAATCGTCTGCAGTAGAATCGAAAATTTTACTAGTTTAATTAGATAAAATAAGAAAAAACCTATACTTACTGAATCTGACTGCTTGCTCACGTGGGTAGGTCTTCAAATTTAAAGCTACAGGGCCTGTGAAATTAAAAATAAAGATTTGGTATAGTTTTGAAATATAATAATATGATGCACTGGTGGATTTAAGCTGTCAAAATTTGATTTATTAATATTCAGATTATAATTTGGTCACTTTTATAGGTACATTCAACGTTAAAGACGTTATTATTTAGTATCTACCAATCACCATTCTAACCTTACCGACTATTTAAGTTAGGTAACACGTAAATATTGTCTGTACACTAAAACTATATTATATTATGGCAACCAGTAAACTCGATTAATTGCGTTAATACAGAGGATTATTGCTCGGTAATCGAATAGTGCATAGCTTAAAATCAAAACGATTAACCGGTGAAAAACACAAGGCAACAGTTGTTTTGAATGAGGAAATTATATTAAGTCATCACTACATAAAACCACCTGTTTCTAAACTCGGTCTCGATCTTTTTTTTTATCTTCAAAATATTTCTTAAGTAACTAAGCAGTTAGGTAGGTCTGGCTTATAACAATATCGACAGTGTATATTAATACTGCTTTTAAGATTGACGAATGAAATTTAAATCTACTGTCGGTTTTTAGTTGTGGAAAAGTTTCTGTAATATTATATTAAGTTCTGTTTTTATAGAAAAAATGTTATTAAGAGCTGATAGCAGAAAACAGTAATATTGTAATAATTAATATTTTTTACAAGTTAATTTAACACAGGTTATCTAATTAAGACGAGAAAATAGAAGAGTAATATTGTTAGTTTATATCAGTATAACAGTAAAAAAATTACTTTTGACAAATATTATTAATTACAAAAGACACATACATCGCGTATGTTTGTATGTGTGATTTATATAAGACATGGTATCCTAATATATGAACATATTATTCGAAATTAACAAGTTAATTTAAATGATAATGATTTATAATAAATACTATAATTCGTTCTCAGATAGTATTTTCTAAAACACGTATCTGCTATTAAAATGGCTTGAACTGTTTATATGCCTAATTTTTTCCATTAAGATCATAAAGTTTTTATGTAAGTAGGTAAAGTAGAAAATTAGTAATGATAATTAAAAACGACACAAAATTGTTTGTGATATTAATATCTATGGTCATTCAGTCATTAGGTTTCCATATCCTTGGTGAAACATGGCCATGGAAACCGCAACAAGATACAGGTCTAGATTTGGTAAGTACAAGAGATAGCAGTCAGTACTGTGTTAGATTCTGTTAGACACAATGCTAAGTCTTTCTGTTCCTTACTGCCTGGCGGACAATCGAATTCGTCGCTGCTGTCAAATGGGCAGTCGATACGCCCGTCGCACCGCCGGTACGACTCAATGCAAGGGCCATTTTCGCAACGCCATTGGTTTCTCTGGCATCCATCTAATCCTTAAGATTCATAGCAATTAATGCTTAGTGGAATCATTTAGAGACCAACTAGATTTATAATGGTCATTTGGTACTACCTATTCTTGTGATAACAATAATAATGTGTAAACTAATACCTTGTGGTCCCCACGCCGGCGGTGCTCTGGTGGTGGTTGTAGTCGTGCTTGTTGTTGTAGTTGTATCGATTTCGTTGGGTTGGCTTGACCAAGGGGTAGGGCATCCAATCTCATCAGATTTATCCGCACAATCGTACAATCCATCACAATTCATTGAAAAATCTATGCACTGCCCTGAAGTGCATCGGAATTGGTCATCGTCGCATTCTGAAACTTTATCAAATTATTGTTACAATGATATAGTTTAACATAGTATACATGCACGTAAATAGTCTAACTCAAGTCGTGCTGTAACATAACAATTCAGAATCATAATAATTATAACAATTCAATTCATTTATTAGATTATCAGTAACGTGCACAAACTATAGGTAATGTATAAAACTCTACCTCCAATTCTATAACAGTCGATCATTCAGGTAACAATTTGTACTTTATTGAGATATTTTAGACCAACGAAGAGTTTGAGGCTTATAATGAATTCTAACTATACATATATATAATCTGAAGGAAAAACTGAATCTACTATAATGAAGATTACAATATCTACGAAAAATACAGATAATACTATAATCAATATGACTAATAGGCACACTACGTTTTGGCATGCGCTTTAAACACAACAGAACTTAAAATCAAAAGCAACTGTGACTTTCAACAAACTCTACCATAAAAAAACTGCTTCAAAATAATGGAACCGCAACAACTAATGAGGAGGATATACTTGGGGATTTAAATGCTGCAGAGTTCAGAGGACTCATTTAACATTCAAAAATGAATAATTATGTTGTGCTGGTACCGGAGTTGTAACAGTTTTGTTCGTCAGAGAAGTCCAAACAGTCATAGATATTGTCGCAGCGCCGTAAGTGCGTAATGCAGTGGCCATCGTAACAGGTGAACTCGGATTCGTGGCAAGGCGCACGCGGACTCGACGACCGCAAAGGCCGCGTCATGTACCATGCTGTGTTTATAGTGCGTTTGTGGATACCGTACAACACTATACTATTTTTATTATAACAAACGAGCACTTTCACTATAAATGTATAGAAAATTATCACGTTCATGATGACGTCCAAAAAAATTACAGTTTTTTATAATCCTGTGCCCGAGATAGCAACTCAACGAATAGTAGAAAGCACTCATTTATTAACTTATAATTTTCAACACAGAATAAACTTAGTTTTAGAAAAGACAACGACAGAAATACTTTAGGTGTACTTAAAAAAAATGCATATCTAATAGTGCTGTAAAAGTAGTGACGAACAAAAATATAGTGTCAGTGCTCTTTTTAAGATGTGTGCCAAGCACATAAGGTTGTATTTAGTGCCGATGTCAAAAGCTCAAGTGCCTTGTGTCATAGATTGGACATAGATACATAAATATTTTAATAAATATCTAGAATTGATGAACATAATAATTTACCCAAGTTCACGACTAGGGCAAAAAATTTTTATAACTGGCCATATTTACGGCAACAGAAAGTGTACTTCTTACTCAAGATCAATAACAAACTATTATTCTTTGTTAAACATGTATCAAACAAAAGGCCCGATTAAATATGGACAGATACATTATTAACATTGCTATTTCTTGAAGAACTTGTAAAAATCCCAATGTTTATTTAGGAAATTAAAAATACTCACGGCAGTTTAATTCATCGGAACCATCGGTACAATCTTTCCATTTGTCACAGCGAAAATTGTTGTTAAGGCATGTACCATCTAGACATTGGAACTCTTCGCTACTGCATCCCTCTACAAGGTAGAACAATTCAATAAAAATTAGCTATTCAAACGAAATATCGTTGAACAGTCTTTACAAGACATTTCCAACCTGGCCTTGAGATCATGGTCTTATTGCAATTCGCTTCGTCACTATCGTCAGCACAGTCCGGAATATCGTTGCATTTGAGGGCAATGTTGATACATTCGCCGCTTCTACATCTAAAACAATAATAGACATGATATGAAACAAACTGAAATGCGTCAATTAACATTTCGGCATCAGCAAAGGTCGCCTTGCGATTCGCACGGTGTGGAAAACATAATATCAGGCCGCTTTAGCATTTGCATTACTTAAATTAAACATTTCGACAAAGTATTATACTATCACAAGTTACCTGAAGTCCTCTGGTCCATCGCAATGGAAACAATTTTGTTCGTCGGAGCCGTCTGCACAATCCGCTTCACCATTGCAAATTTTCGAGTCGTCCAAACACATTCCATTGCACAGGTGACTGCACGCTTTAAAAACAATACGATCATCTTGTAGATCATCATTACCGTAGATACATAATTATGCAAAATGGTAGCAGTTTAGCAAAAATCATCGCCTAGCTTAATATTTCGCTGCGGCACTAGTTTTAAACACAATACAATTTCGCAAACATTGTCATAGATTTTGTCCACATTCAAATAATATAAAATTTATTTGGCAGGAGTGTACTTAAAAATAATAAGGCATGCTCTGTAAAAAAATCTGATAAATTATAAAACTAAAATATATAATATACACATACTACTAAAATTATGTATATAACATAAATAAATAAGTAAGTTGAACGATAATTTATATTCAATCAAATGTTACAGTAAATCCTTAAAAACTAATAGAGCAGCAGATTATGATATTTGTAGCCAGAAACATCATCAGGGTTTTCTGTAACATTTGTAAATAATACACAGATACACGATGACATTGGATAATGGCAAATGGTTTGGTAAACAATACTGTTAAGACAAAAAACTTGAACATTTTCTTTACCATCGCAATCTTGTTCGTCCTCAGCATTATCACACTCTGGACGGTTATCACAGCGAGTAGCACAAACTACTCTCGAACCAATGTCACAGGTGAAACTGTCAGCTGGGCATACCCTCTCTTCTGCAATGATAAATATTGTCTTAGTTGGTTTACCTAACACCAAAGTCCCCATAAACTTATTAATCACGGCTACTTAATACTTAGTCTTATTGTTAGCCCATTTAATTTAAATATTTATCAGTTCTAGCCTTATAAGCGAGAAGGTACAATCGTAGTGTAGATCATCTAAAGGCAAAACACTGTTTATTTCTCGGGAATACTTCTAGACTTAACTAAATATGAAGATAGAGCAAAATCTGGAATATTAAATGACTCTGTATACAAGCAATGTACATAGCATTTTACATCTTATAATACATTCTAAACATAGGTGTCAACATAACATGCAACAAGAACATGCGTGGAACCCTAAAAGATTTTGGAACCTTTGCTTAATGGATTTGGCGTGCCACACGTTTTCTCATCAGAAAAATCGCGACAGTCATAGCGTCTGTCACATCTCTTACTCTGTGGTATACAATTATTATCATCACATTGCCAGTAGCCACTCGGACAGTAACCTGAATAGCAAACACCGTACAGAGTTACTGAAGACAAATCGACACGACACAGTCGAACGCTCACAATGAAGCCAAACTGACCAATCCATCCCCTTACTCACCACAATTTATTTCGTCCTCTCCATTAGGATGGCAGTCTCGGTAACCGTTGCAGCGTTGGGCAAAATTTAAACAAGTACCATCCCGACATCGGAATTCTTCCCTTTTACAAGAGCAATTTTGCTCATCCGACCAATCATCGCACTCGATGGTTCCGTTACAGAATGATTCGGCTGGTACACATTGTCCACTCGAGCATTTATATTGAAAAGCCATGCATACCGTGCCTGCCATGATGCACCGTAACCAAAAATAAATTAATAAATACAAGTTAGTCAGGGATTTCAAATGAAATCAATTTTTTTTTAACTTCGAAATCTTTAACGTGAAATCCCTTACTAGTTTAAAGTAAAAAAAGATTATTAGAAACTCTCTGATTATTCAAATTTAATATTACAATTTTAAATAGCTTGAATGAAACAAAAATAATAGTATGTAAGTATATGAAATAATTGAGTAGTCATTACACTAATTAATTTGCAGAAATAATATTAATTTTGTACAAAAAACGGAAGTTAAAGAGTTCTTCTTTGGTAGAAATTAAATTGAAAAAGCTCGTACTTAAAACCATGCTAAATATGACATTAGTTGAGTTGGGCAGGTTATTCGTGTAACCTCCACCATCTATTTTGAACATTATTTAATAAGAGTTAATAATTATAAAGTCAAACCATAAGTGCAATCTCGTTCATCAGAACGGTCTTGACAATCATGCGTTCGGTCACAACGTTTGGATGCAGGGATGCAGTTGCCATTATCGCATTGGAAGTCGCTGTCACCACATGCTGTTTTACAAAAGGAATAAACAGCATTGTCACAAACTTTTTTAGAATCTTTAGAAAACTAAAAATATAAAATCAAAACGGAAACAGAAAAGATGAAGCAGACCACCTTGATAGAGATGAAAAACAGAAACAATCAATAAAGAAGGTTACAACTATTGTAAGGAAGCAAAAGTCGTTGCGAAGAAAGTCGACGGAAAACGAGGAAGGAGCCAAGCGGCAAGACAAAACACAACCTCTTATAAAATAGTGAACTTACGACAATTCTGTTCGTCTGAATAATCTCCCACAGGGCAATCGTAACGGCGATTGCATCTTAGATTTTCGGGGATTAACTTGCCACTTCTGCATCTAAATTTGTCAATTGCTGGAAATACATGCATAATGCTGGTGAAATGTGCTTTACCAATAGTATTATAAAGAATATAGTAAAATGTGTATAAAATATCACTGAATAATGTAAATTCTCGAACTATAAATCTGTGAATGTATGCTCCTTGTGCTGCAAATTTGTCAACTAACTTAGACCAATAATGAATATTAGCGTTCATGCAATGAACCCTTACCATGGCAGTTTCGTTCGTCCGATCTATCCGATGGGCAATCGATCCTTCCATCGCAACGCTTGCTGCGTTTGATGCAGTTGCCGAAGTCACATTGCCACTGACCAGGGCCGCATGCTTTTAAAAGCGATCATTACTAACTTCCACTGCCTTCTCAATGATAGTAGGATATAGACGGTTTTGATTTGTTTTAATTTAGACAATGTAACTGCCCTGTTGTTCAAAAGTACAAGCGACATAAAGGTATAATTGTTTAATTGGAGTATAAATAGAAAATAAACTATAACTTTATTGGAATATTTTTATGATTTTCCAAAAAAAAAACATTTCTGAGAAAAAGAGTAAAAATAATTTATTATCATCATCAGCCATTTAATGTCCCCACTGCTGGGGCATTGACTATGACAATGACTGGCATTAGCGAACATTGCTTAGTTTACGAAATCGCAGGCCGAGCACGATTAGCTACTGCGCCATAGATGTTCAAGAATTCATAAATAAATAACATGTGTATTCTTAGATCGTCTAAATCTAGTCATTTTTCAATTTTCATCTAACCTAATGTACCTATTGTACTGTGTCTTGTAAGTTTTAAAAATCAGGGCAGTTTATATTTACATTAAAAACTATTATGAAATTTGAAAATGTTTTCATTATTTCCTCATTAACAGCTCACTGATTCTGGAAACTGTCTTTAACAAATCAACACCAGTCACTTGTTAGTGTTTTAGGATACGTACGACATCCGGTTTCATCACTGTTATCCCTCGGACAATCTCGAAACCCGTCGCACCGAAGCAGTACAGAAATGCAAGTACCATCCGTGCAGCGGTAGCGGCCACTATCCTGGCAAACATGGCTTCCCCACCAGTCTGACACGCGAGAGACTTACCGTGGTAACATTCCGATCAGATGCATGCGCAGAGTAATTACACGTTTTAGCCTTGACTATTGAAAAACTGCCAACCAACACCTGAAGGCCTATTCCGTATCGACCAATATTGCTATTGGTCGATTCGGAGTACCCCGATTTATTTGTATTTTTACCTTTAAAATTACAAATAAATCGCGGTTCTCCGGAACGGGTGTCTCGGGAATCGGGGTACTCAGCGAATAACCCATATTGCTTTGGCTTTCAGTTTTAATGGTCGATATTATTCCTAATCATGATTTTATTTACTTACCGCAATTTATTTCATCTGAACTATCCTTGCAGTGGTTTGTTCCATCACAGCGTTTTCTCGCTTCGATGCAGGAGCGGTCGGAGACGCATTGGAACTCGTCGGGTCCACAATCTGGAATATTGAAAAAATAAGATCTCCATCGATTCATTCATTTGGTTGTTATTATGTTGTAGATATATAAAATAAATTAAGTAAATATTTAAAATATTACGAGAGCTTCGTATAGTCTGTATTTATACTGAACATACAGTCAAAAAATTAATTGCTATAATTATAATTAGTATTCTCAAGTAACGGTAAACTTGTAAAGCTACAAATGTTTAAAAAAAGCGTGCAAAAAAGAGAAGGTTTCAATGTCATCGCTGTTTCCCTCTCTCTCTCTCTTTCAGTTCTATGTCTCCTCCATTTGTATACTTTGTAGAACTAGAGCAAACTATACTATGTACATATTATTAATCATTTTTATTATTTTTTATAAATATTAAAAATATTTTTTGAAAAGAAAATTGAGAACTTTGAACATTAACTTACCACAATTTTGCTCGTCTTCTTCGTTAGGACAATCGTCAATGCGGTCGCAACGACGCGCCGCCTCTATGCATTTGCCATTGTTACATCGAAAATCGTCCGCTCCACAAGTTTCTGTAGACAAAGGAAAACCAAATTCATAATTGCACCAGACTCGAAGTTAAGCTATAAGTACATAAATTCAATTTGTAAGTAATAAATTCTATCTACGAATCAGATAGAATCCTTGATCTAAGAATCAATTAGTATCCAACTGTATGAAATTAACATTACGCCAATGGGCTCGCCACTTATATGAGGCCTATCAAATTTGGCGAAATAGTAAAGGATAAAATACGTGCGACTTATACATATAACATTTTCAAATCAAGTTAACGCAATCGCAGGCCGAGTGCGCTAACCATTGCGCCAAACAGACCCTCAATTTTTTACTATTAAAATTTGTTTACGACTGTATGTAAGGAGATTGTGATTAATTTAATAACGAACCGGTAGTATATCAATTTCCCAAATTTCATTTGATGAAAAGCGATTTGTATTTAAAACCGACAAATGAAGCGCGATTACAGGTCCAGTTTTCTCTACCATTCATGGTAACTTATTTTAATGTTAATTGATATTATTATCGTGACTAGTCCTTTGAATTTGAAATTTAATTTAATATCCCCGGGTTTTTTTATTTAGCCCAAAATATAAACCCAGGCGATATATTATAAACATAGTATAATATTATTTGTAAAGCGATGACTAAATTTTAATTTAATATATATGTATATTAATGGTTTGACATACATAACGATCTTTAATTATTATTAAGAATCAATTCATTGATTAGCTACTTACGTTACTACCTACCCTGATATCAGTGTAATAAATCGCTTATGCCTAGGTAGGTAGGTCCCTTTCTACGTACCTACCTAGGAATCCCTAATGGATCAAGAAGCTGCAGCCAGTAGCTCTATCTATCGACCCCAGATAAAACATTCAAAACACCACGGTCCGATTGTCGTAGCTGTTCTACGAAAAGCACAACTAATGCTTTTCACATGGGTGCTGCATCTACTCCGCCTGGTGATACGCCCGCTATGTAGTTCCCAAACGAGCTACTAGATGGCGCTAATGTTTCATAGAACCTACACCACGGAGTTGTCTGTCAATATAATTATTTCAGTCTAGCCAATGTTTAACTTTCCAAAGTTGACGTTCCAAGTTAAGTGGTAGTCTGAAAATTATCCCGAGTTCCAGAGCAAGTACACTTACCGTATCAAGAGTTGTATAGCAATTTAAATAGCGTAACAGGTACCTATCAACCTACTGTATTGTACTCTATTGCTGTTTTTTTTGAGAGCATAAATCTTATTTGAAATCATAAAGAAAATTATACGAATTTCTTAACTCCACTACCACCGGTACCATAACACGATAATAACAGTACCTATCCTTCCTACAATTTTACGGAAGCAAGAGGACCTCTATGTGATCATGTCGTTAACTTACTTGTGCGCTAACTTACATAAATCGACAATAAAAGAGAAACGAGTCGTTTCGCGGCTGGCACTTTTTTCAAGTACAAACATTTTCAGAAACACCTTCTTGTATTTAAAATTCCGCAGCTCGCTTCCCAGACGGGCCTAGTACGTGATATACTTATCTCTGTATACTAAATAGGCGCATTAAGTTGAGAGTTTGCGTACACGGCCGCAACCGCTGCAAACTTCACCGCCAGGATAGGGTTGTCAACGACAGTCAAAATGAGAAGTGTTACCGGATAGTGATGTTAATAAATAATGGACTGCAAATAGTTTAGGTACTCCATGCTTAGGTTTAAGGTAAAGATTTTTTACGAACAAAGCCGACTCTTGTCAACAAAGTGTTTGATAGTCTAGTCGCCGTGTTTTACGCTTCGAGCTTTGGTTTTGGTAACTTTTAAAATATTCCGATAAAGTCCCGCCGGTGGACTTACGACGAGATTTACTGGAACTTTGACATAAATGTAAGTATGTCTCTTCTGCTGCCGTACATTTAGCAGCCAATGTTTTTTGTTATTCATGTTGTTCCCATTCGAAAACTACTCCTACTTGTATTCGTCGTCTCTCTGTATTTTACCAAGCATGATTGTGTATTTGGAGATGCAGTACGATTTAAATATTGCAAACGCTAGCACTATAGATCGGTTAATAGAATTTTATGATGATGACGAACGTGTAGGTATTGGATGTTTTAAAACATGAATGTAGACGCTTGATAGGTGGACATATTAGATAGATTTAGTAAATAGTGCAAAAATAGTAGAGAAAACGGAAAAGGACAAGAGAAGAACATAAAAGAATGAAAGCAAAGAATTTATTGGTATGATCCTGCTGATTATCATTAACGACGATTAATCGATGATGACTTGCTTGAACTCCATAGTTACCTTTAAAATAATAAGACTAACTTATTAGTCAATAGCATAGACCACTCGTATCTGGAAACATAATCATACGAAAATGATTATTTTAGCATTGACGTATGCTAAGAACAATTTAGGCCGCAGCGTAGGGCCTGGTCAAGGAATGCATTTCAATGAGCGTTCGATTTATAGCCTGGTTTGATTACAACAATCGATCGAATGATACAACTATTTCAATCGAATCGCAATTTTGTGTTCATCGCTTGAGTGTCATAAATGCTGTACCTACGTAGTTAATATGCCTTATTATTACGCGAAGGTACTATTGCATTCAATAAACAAGTTTCAGTTACTTACTGATATCACGAAGTACAAAATTAGAATACCAGCATAATAATAAGCACGTCGGAAACTTTAGATATGAAACGACACCACTTAAAATATTAGTACAGTCACTAGCAATAGTTATTTTAATATTTAGTCCTTCTTTTGGTAACTTTTTTCGTTTCTAAGTGTATATTAATTTTCAGTTAACACGAAATACCACTACATTATTTAAGATGTATAATTTTCTTGTATCTTTGTGCATTAATTTGAATATGTTAATATTTTTTTATTAAAAAATACATAGAGTAAGCAAGTACGCCTACCTATTGGTAGTAATGTCCACAACTTGCGGGAACGAGCAAGTGAAGAAAGAAACATAATATAACAATATTACCTGGTTTTAGTCAGTTAGAAATAATGGGACCAACCATAAATACCTATTATGTTAATTAATGTTTCAATTATCATGCGATTATAATATGCGAAAAGTATTGGGTTTTATGTCGGTCGAACTAATGTTTCAAATATCACGTGATTATTTAAGAAAAAAGTATTGAGTTTTATGTCTCTCGTGACGTAGGTATTAGCATGACGCTTCTGTAAAGATTCTAAATCCACTCCACATTGAAGGCAGCGGAGCCCGCAAATTAGGTTTCTGCATCGTAAGGTAACAATATTTTATTAAAAGCTTTCTGGTAGGTAAGGTACATGCATACTTGGGATCACCATGCGATACATCACTCAAGGGATGGATCGTTCAAGTACTACAATTTTACCTTGAGGCCAGGATACTAGGATCAGATAGTAGAAAAGAAAAATCTCTGAAGACAGTTTAGTAATCTTGGTACTTTGGAAATGTTTCGCATAAGACTTAGGGTTTCTGTAATGTAATTACGAATGCTTTTCAGGCTTAAAACATTGATGAGGGATGGGCAGCAGCGTTCTTATTTTACTAACTAGCAATATACTGCGTTTTCCGTGCTTGATAGTTAGCATTAGGCTCCACTCCTTTATAGAACCTAAGATAGTTGGCTGCCTACCACTTCGGGGATAATTAATTGTATAAATTTATATAATTATGTGCATTATGAATATGCTTCCATAATAAGTATTGTAAAACTTTTCTTGTCCATATTATATTTATTATTTATTTGTATTTAGTTAGGTATATTTTTATGATTGCGCTGACTAATTTACTGAAGTTTTTCGGTTGACTGGTAAATTTTTAGAATTAAGTTCGTTTGTTGCATTAAAAAAAGAAGTATTAGTAAAACCACTTGTGAGGGTTGTGTGAATTGGTATGTTGTAGTGTGTTGATCTTGGATAGAGCAAAGCATTGTTCTTGGTTCAGTTTGTTAAAATGGTGACCTATTATTGACGTGGCGGAATGTTGATCAATTATTATTGGTTAACTGCCGTTGTGCTTAATTATTGCTCGACCCAAAACTCGAACGAACTTGTTGCATATTACCATAAACATAGGGATATGTCTTGAAAATGATGCTGCTCGTGATACGAGTCTTGTGTTTAAGAATTGAGTTCTAATTGAACAATTATAACGGTGGGCCGGTGGGCAACCTAACACTGTGCCTCGATACAAA
Source organism: Cataclysta lemnata (assembly GCA_963931975.1). NCBI lineage: Eukaryota > Metazoa > Arthropoda > Insecta > Lepidoptera > Crambidae > Cataclysta > Cataclysta lemnata. Next base: position 13,656,914 of record OZ008338.1, read on the forward strand.
GTCAACTGTCCGACTTTCTTACCTATTTAATTAGCGAAAGTTCTTAATTTTTTTTTTCTTTTTAATTCCTTGTTTCCTTTTGAATCACTCAAGCCCTTTCTCGACCAGCTCCAAGTATTCAAGCACCTAAGCTACTTAAGCGCTTGAGTAAAATAGTTGTAGTGGATTGAATGATATTCTAGCAAGTATCCTTCTTGGCCACTATATCTCTCTTACCCTACTTGGAGACGAAACATCTTAACATTTCATGGATTCACCGTGAAAGTGGATCCATACTATGGCAAAGAAGGAATTCAGAGCTTGAGACTTGTGACCCGAGTTAGACTTACGTGGCACTCACCTTCGCTACCCCGGCTACTCTCTCTGGCCAGCCATAATTATTAAGATTCTGTGATCGGCGCATCAGACACACATTCCAGTGCAGAACTTACGAAAGCTCTAGCCAACCAAGGTATTTTAGTAATGTATAGTGTCTCGAGGCGAAATGAGCAAGTGGTGGAAAATCTTGAGTCACATTGTTTATTATCGAACTCCTCCGTTAGGGCTAGATGTATTTTTATGAACTTTTTTGTGTATACTGTTAAGTTTGAGTATAGGTCGCAGGCTGTTTTTTATACCCCCCATGTTATAAGGGCAAAACAACGTTGCCGGGTCAGCTAGTTGCATATAATTGCGACAGAAAGTACCACGTTGACAGACCGATGAACGGAGAGACATTGGTTGACAAAATCAATACTGCTCAAGATTTTGTCTAAGTTCTCACTGCCCGCCGCCTACCTGACACCAACTCCTTTTGTGTCTGCTACTGTCGTCGCTTCGCCCACCATAATCTGGGCGTCCCATGATTATATTTTGTATACCTACACCGGGCAATCTCCCTTAGTTGACTCTTAGGCTAGAGTTCACCAAAACATAACCAGGCGATTATTATTTAACCGTTTTGATATCTTATCCTATGTAAAATCTCCCAAAAACTGACAGTTATTTTTCATCGCTTATTTTGCTTGTTTTTTTCTTAGCAACCCAAGTTGGAGCGATCACATTGGTCACAGACCACCACTCCACAGTGGCATGTGCAGCAGCAAGAGTTTAACCAAGTATATAGCTGCTGTAAATTTCACCCTTTTTCCTCCATCGAGTATTGACTTTTATTTCAAGTTTTTTTTAGTTACTTACTCAATGACAGTTTTCGAAGACTACATTCTAAATGTCTAAGTTGACCTTTCTTATTGTGGACAGTTTATTTTTGTACCTGTTTGGGTAAATAATAACAGTTCATGTCGAAACATTTTGTCGTTTCATACTAAAATGTTTTAAAAGAAAATTGTAATCTATTTTATTATGGTGGTTACACGTCAATGAATACACAAAGCAGCTGTATCAAGGTTAGGTAAGCTCTACAACAGCACGAAAGATCGGTCTTAGATGTATAGCATAAATTCAGAAATGGATACGGCAATTTATTGTTATTTTGTAGACAGTAGATAGCATATAATTACTCTGTTTACAAAATAAATATCCATATCACTATTTAGGTACAACAAAAAGAATAATCACTAGATCACTTTTCTTTGCAGTTGGCAATACGTTAAGTTAATAAAGATGAGTAGATACACAAGTAGTTAATATGTAGTAAATTACCAACCAATATTCTTTAAAAAATCATATTTGAACATGAAACCTAAAACTTCTCATCATAACATCTACACTTCTGTTCCCTCCTATGGAATAAGGGGAAAAAGGCAAGACCCAGAACGGTGGGGCAATAATGGTTAGTAATAACGAAACCAACATCTTAGTCTGCCTTCCGAAGAGCAGATAAATAATATTAAAATTTTTTTTTTGCTCACCTATCCAATGGCCGTTTTAAAACTTTGCTTAATTTACGCACGCTGAGCGTGTTAGCTATTGCACCTTTGGGCTCCTCTTTGTTATTAATAAAGAAGAGCCCACCACATGATATACATACATACATACATGTCTAATTTCATTAGAACTTTTTGTTTAGTTGTGGTTTTTTTATTGTCTATTTTATATTGTCAATGAAAAATAGGAATGTCAAATATATACATTCTGAAGAGAAAAATGGTCTCTAAATAATTTCCCTATTATTTAATTATTTTACCTAATACCAACAAAAAGAACAATACCAAGCGAAATATAATACATAAATCACGCCTATATCCTCGAAGGGGTAGACGGGGGTGAACTAGCACTCACGTTTCGCCAATTATGTTAGGTCCCATATATAATATCATCGTGCGAAAACTACCGCATCCATTCTAATGCCGCTTTCGGTGCGCTCCACCGACGTAATAGGAGCCAGACAAGGTGGAATCGACAAATAAATTAAATCGTGTATTAAGTAGACGAGGCCTTGCACCAGGCACCGGCCTTCCCTTATTACGAAATTGTCCCCGGCTTGATTCGTGAGCAGGCCACTTCTTCAGGGGTGGAAGCGGCCTAACTAGGCCGACTGTGGCAAACTTGCCCGATTGATTGCGCTACGAAATTATTGTCGTGATACATGCCCGCTCGCTCTGACTGTTTGTTTGTTTAAAATTTGTCGTTTCGTTTTTGTTAAAAGTTGGCAAACGTTTGTTTTAAATCATTTATAGTACTGAGTTGCACGCACAACTGTATAGTCGGTTTTCGAAGAACCAATAGAATGCGTAAACTGGGACGTTCAATAGATTGATTTTTGGTGGATGACCATATTGGAACCACAACTAATGGACTAAAGTATGCTATTATCATAATGAGTTGATATGCACAAAGCACTATACAGACATTTTCCTATGAGGACACCATATAAAGATTTTTTTTAATTTAATATTTATCTTGCTGCCATTTTTCCAGTTTCGGCTCATAATGATTCCTTTTCCATTCATACCAGATAAATGTCAGTAAGCCATTCACTCCATTTTTAATCAGACCTTCCATCACACCGGAAAGGGCCTAAACCTACTGATGAATGGATGTGTAGAAGAGTGATGAAAAGGACCACGTCAAGAAACAAATGAGTGGAGAGAGTGATTGTGATGACAATATTCCAATCTACACTGCTGAAAGTCTTTGATTTGGATTACAGCAGGTCGCCTGGTCGATAGCGGCCCTATCTAGGTATGCTGCTATTCGATTTTTACGATTGGGATGAGTCGTGATGAACATTATTCTACATTATTTTTCGCTCCCAGATGGTTACCTTACTAACTATAAATGGTAACTATAGATGTTTACCTTGTCAGCATGGAAGGTATGATAATGAAAGAATGCACCTGCACCACCAGGTATCCTGCTTCTAGCCTATCGTCCAATGTACGTTTCGATAGACAATAATAAAAAAAAGTTTTTTTGACGAGCGTTTAGTCTGTTATTGTGGACAGTTAAACCTGTCCAAAATAACAGACAAGTAAAAAACTATCCAGACTTCATGATAACCACGCTATGATTAAACCGAGAGCTTAGAGAATTCGGCATCGATCCAATATGACTTTGAGTCATAACAATCCTTCAATGAATGTGTTAATGTTTATTGAAAATTCAGAAGCCATAATCAAACTGTTAATACTGCCTTTATTAAAATAATGAAAAATACAGCCGTGCTTCTTGTACTAGAAAGAATAATACGAGTAGAAAACTTGAAAGAGGTTGCTGCGGTATCTATTAAGAGCATTAATTTTGCAGTATTACTTATCTTGAGATTTGATAGAGCTACTTGCGTATTGATTTTGTGCTTATTACCTACAGTACTGAAGTTGAAAAACCATGAATTACAAAATCTGGACTCGAGGTAAAATAATACAACTTCCTTTTATTATAGGTACTATAAGTCTTGGTGTATTCTATGGTGACGAGACAATATAGCTCGAGAGCGCCAGTTAATTAACAACCATTTATGATGTAATTGTTATCGAGTTAGGTTCCCCGATGGCGCAGTTGAAAGCGCACTCAATTGCGTAAACTAAACAACATTTACAAAGGCTGTTCATATCGTGGTTGACGAAAATAGTAATCATTTCGAGGCCCTACGTGCTCTGAAAGGCATGGGAACACCCCATCAGCAACCCGCACTGGGACAGTGGAATATATTTTGCTTTTCCCCTATACTCTGACATACATCTAAAAGATATTTATTCAATGATCCCATCGAAAGTTAAAGAAACAGCTTTTGGTACTCAATTGTTTTTCAGGCTGTATCTTGAAAATTCTTCCAAGTTCAATGAAAAATACGCAGTTGAACATTATTCACTTGGTATATTCGACCTTCCTTGGTAATATTTTAATAATTGACATTTAATCCAAATTTATGTTACAAACGTAGTGTGTCAGGCGGCGATACATGGAAACGTATCACTTTCCGCGTGTTTTTATCGACTTTTTAGTATTCAGCACGTAGGTGTGATGTCAAGTTGACACGGCAAAACGATGCCCGAGCAATCTTTTTGAATCCTCCATGATTTACGTCTAACTTTGCACACTATTTGCATTATGTCTGTTATCGGTCGACAGCGTACCAACATATTATAACTAAAAGTGGCGTCATAAAAATCATTGATATAATAAGTAAAGTTAAAAAATGTGTTGGTGTAAATCAAAGACAGACAAATAAAAGCAGTAGGAATAACCCCGTAATTTGCATCGTACTATTAAAATGAGAGATCATTTTATAATCCACCTCTTAATCATAAATTTTGCTTGTAAAATCAATCACAGCTAGATTGCATAAAAAATTGCCACGCAATATTTTCAATCGTGTTGTTGGTTTCAAAGCGAGTAAGTAAAAGTTAAATATTAATTGGCAATACCCATTAAGGCAGCATCAATTTTCTTACAATAATCAGTAAAACAGTCTCATACAAAACCACAAAACCTTATATTTTATTAGGTATCAAAACATAGACTCTGATAGGACACAGCAAATCAAAAATAAAAAGCACATTTCAAGAGTAGAAATTAGGACTAAGATATCATAAAATGAACTCGAAGAAGTCAATTTTTATTTAAAAACAACACATGCCAACTGCTATCCACCCGGTGTCCGTATAGGTTCTACTTAAAAACTGATTCGTATGTTAATTAGACTTTGTATATTGCATTCCCGTCAACTACGTTCGGAGCACCGCACACCCGTACCGTGACTATTCTTTTGTGTTTGAGTAAATGTGTTTTATTATTCTAAGCGTCGCGGATGGTATAACGACCGCCTTAAAGCTGGTCAAACACGACAGACGCTCGGGATGCTCGATTTTAATTTATAAACACGTGACAGCCCATCAAATTCCCTGTGTGGTCCTAATAAAGCGAGCGAGTAATATTTCTTTGTGCGTCGTTAGTGGGAAGGCACATCACAATGAAATTGATGGAATATGCAAAGCTCAGGGCGAATGCTTTGTAAACATAATCCTCGTGGTACTGCTCGGACCAGCGTTTCTTTATTCGAAATTAAAATACTGCTGCCGTTAATAGGGGCAGTGGAATCGGTCTCAAAGCCTTAAGTTGTAATATTTGGAAAACGCATTTTTCGTATAATGTTTGTATATAGAACACTTGATATCAGATTATTTTTTGTACATAAACAATGTAATAGGTACAACATTTGTTTTTCAATGTTTCAAGTTGCTTTCTGACAAAATCACGTTTTCATGGCTGCACCAATTAATTCAGGTAAATGCGTACAAAAAAGAAGGAATAAAATAACTTTCTCAATAGCTGTAAATCGGAAGTTTGAGTTAGCCAGTGCATTTTTACCATTTTTAACGACTGAGTTTATGCCGATGTATTTTAGCAGTTATGTGCCTGACTGATTGTTCACATTTTTGCACAACAATATATCATAGGTTAAGGCAACTGAATTGGTGCTAAATTAATTGATTGCTCTTTATCAACAAATATAACATAGGTATCCGTGGTGCCCATCCGCCATACGTTGATGTGTCACATTGACCTATTTAGTTACACTTAATGTTATGTACACGTTCATTTGGTGTCAGTGCGAATTTTTTTCGGATTTTGCTTCGAAGTAGAAGACATGTACTAAAGAGTCATACGTTAGTTGATATGCCAAAGCTTTACTTCTTCCATGTCGATACAGCTATAGCAACAGCTGTCAGCATCAACAGCGAGCGATTTCGGAAAAAAATGTATAACTACATTCTAGCATGTTTCGTCCAATTTTGCCCTAATCAAATTTAGATTTTCTTTTTCACAGTCAAGCTTCAATGTATAACCAACCTATTGCATTTTAATAGATGATTCTAATCATCTATTAATCAAACTTCACAATTTAGCTAGCCCTAATCATCAAAATCAAGACAATTCTCAATATCTTTCTTGCCAACCCCTAAGATAATAATTATCATAATAGATCATTGTGGACTCAGTCGGAATGAAAATGTAATAAGATACACTTAAACAAAAATGATGCCATTATTTAAAATTAATATTTCTACCTGATAACTGTAGAAAGTTATATTCTCATGACCGAAAACAGAAACTGGACTCGATCCACCAACTATTTTGTTAAATCATTTCGCAAAAATGTTTTAGCTGTATTTAAAGTTTTAACTCATTGTTTCGGAATGCATAGTCAGAATGTCTATTATTTGCTTTTTTTTTCGCCGAAAATACAAAATCAAACCATCTCACACACAATTCAACATTATTCAGCAATAGTTACCGAATTTGAATTGTTTTCATCAAGATACAAGGAAAACATTCTCACGTGACTATACAACTTTATTATATTTCATATCGGCGCTATTGCCGTTTGCGTGGTACTGTAACCTGACAGTATCGAAACGTACCCATTTATAAAATTAGCAGGAGATTCACTTGTGTGAGACTCGCTCGTAAGTAGGGGAGAAATCGAGTTTAGCTTCCTTAGTAGGTATTGCTCCCTACTGTCATGTTAATAATATCTAGTAGGTACGTTCGTGGTTAATCTTTCGTGAATCCCGGCGGGTCGTTTCGTCGTTTCACAAAAATTAGAACGGATAAAAATGCACTCTTATTATCATAATAATGCTAGCATTAGCTGTGTCGCTCCTACGAACCATATTTGGAACATAAAGTCTTTTTGTTAAAGAGAACAAGGCACTCAACTTCATGACAATATTACAACATTTTAATTTTTCTTCGCTAGATTTGCTATCATTTGATGACACTAAGGTAATATTTTGTTTTGAAAGTCGTTTAAGCGCTGAGATTATATCAGGATGAGCGTGACTCGGTCCGATAGAGCTATACGAATAGCTACGTTCAAAATAATAACTGAATGCATTTCACTAAAACTTTTATTGATATCCTTCAAAGCTCTCAAAAATCTAAGCTATTAATTTCAACCAGAGTGCACGCTGTATGCCAATTTCATGTTGACTATTTACTTTTGCAACATCATTTTATATTTGTACAACGAATTTTTTCCGTATTGCTGTGGCAATAACAATGAGTGCTCTGAAAATAACACAAAGCATAATAAATATACGCTTATTTATTTAAAGCTACATTATATAAATTGTGTAAGGAATATAATTTATTATTTAAATCAATCAAATCAATATCCAAGGAATGCAATAGTTATTACCCTCTCTTGGGTGTGGTAGTCGGAACGGGGGCTAACTGCCGCACTCAGAGACGTTAATTAGATTTAATGTCAAAAATTTTTATTCAAATCTAGACCATAGACTTGGCAAGAATAGCGACTAGTTTTGAATTGTCATTTTTTGACGTTAAGTACTTACTAACGTTATTTGAAGTCTCTGAGTGCGGCAGTAGTTTTGTATCTAGCAAATTACTGCGATTAAATTTCCCGGTGAATGGCAATAAGCTCGCTCCATAATAAATTTGACTAGACTTGAAATAAACAGGGGAAATATAGGTTTAAGGAGCATGTTTGCCTACCCCTTAAGGGAAAAGTCGTGCTTTGTGTGTATAAAGTAAAAAATTTAAAATCATTACCATTGCTAAATATAATGCTAATAACTAAGAGCACGTTATTTTTGAATAACAAACTCAGTATCAACTGAAGCGGTACGCAAGGAACGCTTTCGCTGCTGCCTTGAATTTAGAGTCACGATTCTGCAATACTACGAGTATGTATGATTTTATTAGTACAGTGACGGCCACTGAAGATTTACATTCTAAACTCATTCCGTTCAATGTTGGTTGATTATTCATTTGTTTTTATTTTATATTTAACATAATATAAGTTTCTATACGAGTTAAAAAAATACCCATGTGACCTAGCCTCAACTATACTGTTTAAGCACCTTTCCAATAAAGGATAAAAATGAATAACTAATTAAATTATACCCCACATTAGACTCCCACATTAAACCGTCCATGTTTATCACAGGGATAATATTATTTTACTCCCGCCACGATTGAAGCCGTAGAAACCTTGGCGTCTGATGACTCCATTAAAATCTGCATTTAAAGGAAATAACTTACACTGTTAAATACACATATTGCTAACAAGTACAAGAAAATATAATAATAAAACGTGTGCATTATGAAGTGACTACTGTACCAATCTTTATTATCTAAAATACCTATAGCTTGGAGTTACAAGGAACAGACTACGGTGGTGACCTACGTTTAAGAAGCACTTTCTAAAATATAATATATCAAAGACAGCAGCCGAGGGTCTCGGAGACACCTCGCTCCTTAAACGGGCTTATTGAAAAATCCGCATGCTTAAGGCAGACGACAAACATGGGAATAACACCCTTGTTTAAGAAACCAAGTAAAGTAGTAATGGAAAAGGAATTAAAATATTCCTTTTGCAGCAAATAATCTAAATAAAAAGTAATTAATAAACTTAAATACGATATAATATGACACCAATTATCACATGTAATAGGTGGCAAGCCTATTGCCGGACTATCTATCGGACTCTAAAATCACCTAAGTAACATAAGTGGAACGTTGCTTGCTACCCATTACTACTCATTACTAATATCGCTGCCTTAACCCTTGCTCGCCTTGTAAGCCATCAGCGGAAGACATTGGAGGGCGGGGGAGATAATTAGTAAACTTATTTGTATTAAGAAATAGAAATGCTACATTTCTACATTCTACAAAGCATGGAAACCATTACTAATGGTTTCCGAATGTTGTTATTTCAATTTATAGTTTGAAAAAATATAACCAGCGTTGAAGCTACGAAATTGTGTAAAATCTAGACTCTCCAGGCCTCTGTGTGTAGGTTGGTATTAAGACTGAAATCTAGAAATGAAATAAAATACAAACTTGCAACGTACCAGCTGTCTGCACTGGATTAAATATAAAGTGGTACAGAAATGGGCCGGACGACCGAGTTTTAAGAAATATAAAAAAAAAACATAAAAAGATGTGGTGTCATAACTGATCCATTTTTTCATAAACGTTGATGATAGAATCTTATATTCGATTTGACTACGTCTTACTTTTAATATTATGGCAAACCCTTTTTTAACATTTTTTTTTTGGTGACTGAGCTCAAACAGTTTTAAAATACCCTACTGTGTTAACTGAACAATGATTTTGAAGAGTTCTATTATAAACAAGGAGTAATTAATGACCAAGGAGTAATAATTGGCCGTGTGGTGACGGCAGAGTAGAATACAATTGTCACCACCCCAAATCTCTCCCGTGGGTGTCGTACAAGGCGACTAAGGATAAATCAGTGATGAGGAATGGGCAGCAGCGTTCCTCTTATACCATCTAGCTATGTACCTACTGCGACTTTTGTGCCCGATAAATGGCAATAGGCTCGCCACCTATTACATGGGACCGAGCATAATTGGCGAAGAGTGGGTGCTAGTTCACCTCTGCCTACCCTTTCGGGGATATAGGCGTGAATTATGTATGTATGTAATTAATGAGAAATGTACCGTCAGCAGTATGCAGACCACCACCGCTGAACGCAGCACTACAAAAGAGCCACTTCTCGTAAAATAAAAGTTAAAAAACATAAAAGACTGTGAGCGACCTAACACTAAACACTGACTTTCACAAAGGGATGCATGAATATTAAATAGTCCCATCTCATTAGATCAATTACCTCGTGACCGCGACACAGCCCCTGAAGCGGGCCCCTTTCAACTCCTGAGGGCCCTACACTCGATATAAAACTACTAAGCGATATATCTTAATGCTAATTACTTGGAAGCAGAGTAAGTCGTGTATTGAGTCACTGGGGCATTGGAAATAATATAAGGTAACCATTCGTGAGGAGTTCGATGGCTTAAATTAGCGTGCTTGGGCTACAATTCCGTAAACTAAGCTATGTTTGCTGAGGCCGTTAATTGGATGGGTGACCAAAAATATATTACCTATTTCCTCCGTTATCTTGAAGGAACGTTAAGCCGTTGGTGCCGGCCAAATTTGCAGATTAGAGATTTTTGTGTTTTTCATAGCTGAAAGAGGCTACGCGAAGGGAAGGGTATTCGCTTGATAAAAGCTATTTGTGCGAACATAGCGAGGTTGCAATCAAAACGTGGAATGATGGTTCAACTTCTAACTGCTTTTATATTGTACTAAACAAGCGACAAAATACATTGATTAATTTGAATAAGATAAATAGGTACCTACAATTCTTAGTAACTTCTCAGTAGATTTAGATCAATGTTTTGTATTTACAATTTAGGAGAAAACAGTTTCTCTTAACGGGTATTAGTAATCGGGGCTAGAAATGTTGCTTAATTAGTTTGATACTTTAGGCAAGTAATGTGATTCCCGTCAGACTTAACATTCGTCTTATTTACAAATTACTCAATGTCGAAGTGTTATCGTCAGTCCTGACTCCTATGCGTTAGGTTATTCTTCCACGGATATAATTTTTATATCATTATAGTTATAGAAGGCGCTAAATCATTAATTCTATTATACATACATACATAAATCACGCCTATATATAGGTGTGCTAGCACCCACGTTTTGCCAATTATGTTAGGTCCTATGTAATAGGTGGCGAGCCTATTGCCATTTACCGGACACAAAAGGCTAATAGGCACTATTGCTAGGTGGTATAAGAGGAACGCTGCTGCCCATTCTTCATTATTGATCTATCCTTAGTCGCCTTGTACGACACCCACGGGAGAGATTTGGGGTGGTGTATTCTACTCTGCCGTCACCACACGGTAAATGTAATTCTATGATGACATATAGATACATACATTTACGAGTATTATGATACTTTATAGAACCGACAAAGAGACCGAGTTCCTGAAATCTTGTAACAGTTCGCCTTTGATTACATATTTATGGAGCAGAACGGTATTGTTTCAATTTTATCAAACACAAAATTCTGGAGAGTTTTTATTCCCTCGTCTGTATACACATCTAGTGTCGTTGTCAGTAACAAAACAATTATTATGTTTTGCCCTAAAATTTGAGCGTGGACCGCCATCGTCTGATTATGCTCCTCCCTAATAGAGTAGCGAATGTACAGAGCTGGCATACAGAAATAATAATAATAAAAAAACGTTCACCAATGAAATGGGAATAGATCGAATTATTATCACGTGCAAACTTGCACACTGTGACCAAATATAACAATGAACTATTAATGCAATCTGGAATGTCAGTCTCCGTATTCCAAATTATGTCTTCCTAATTACAGGAAGGAAAGGTAAATAAGGAAAGGTAAAAAATATTCCCAAATACAGGAGTGAAAAATTTCTGCAACAAACGAAATTTTTTTAATTCACATTTAGGTCAAAACTATGAAGGTTTTTTAAATAAAAAAAAGCTAAGAGTCTTTAGTGAAAACAGGCACAAGTATAGATACTCAATAAATACAATCCTTACTTTACAACCACAAAACGCACAATCTAACCGCTTGTGACATTTACTTAACATACATTATGCTTTGCCAACAATCTAAGCAGAATGACACTGATCCTGAATACATACACGTCCGATTATGATGTCATGTATCCCTTTCCCTCATTGGCAATCAACAAGGATAACAGTTCTATGACATTACACCAAATATCTTTTAATAGTTATTAAAATACCATACCAGTAAACATTCCTAATATTGAGACACCTACCTTACTTTCTATAGAAACATAACTAAAAACAGCGTTCTAACTAGATAAACTACAGCAAATGCGGCTAGGACTGGGATTAGGAACTAATTTGCTAACGTACATATTTTTTTTACTTTGTTAAATACAAGTGAAGGTTGACAATCGATTGAAGAAATAAGACAGTTTTGGGTAGTCCAAACAGCCGTCCTGAGTACAAATTTTATTGATGATGGACCAAATTTATGCTATGAATGAGAAATTATTAAAAAAAAATCATCATAAAATTATTCATTTACCCAATGCCATGTCTGTTCATTCGAAAGCAACGCGGGGGCAAAGTCAAATCGGTTGTGGGATATGATTAAACACGCCCTTAGACTCGCTCAGCGAAATGCAAGTCGGGAGTTGGCCAGTGACATCCCAACAGATCGTTGAAACCAGAGAATCGAGTTTCATATAGCCCTAGTATATAGCCCCATATACTTGTTCCATTATACCAGCCTATGTCGAAAACTCTGGTCGGACTGTTATCAACATCTATTATCGGGAGATTATGTTTTACTCTAATATAATAGGGAACATGCCAGTAACCAATCAGCAGATCCGTTAATATCAATACAGTTTTTGCATAATATGATATAATAATACTGCAATACTAAATAAATACTGAAGTCTGGCAATAATAACAAAGAAAAGCAATTTAATTCTAAGTAATGTATTTAGATTTAAAGCTTTTGTGTAAGACTAGACGAAACAAAACAATATTAAAAAACACCACCGAGCGCATTTGTCTTCATCGAACGGTATGATAAATATAGATGCGTAATTCAACACGTTTGCAAATTTAGTTATTTCAGGTAGTGTGTCAGTCTGTTGTGCTGTATTGTTTCGCAATGTATTTGGACCCAGCGAATGGGTTACAACATGTTTTACGGTCGGTGTTTAGCGGAGATGTCTGTTTCATGAATTAGATCATAGGCCGCCCGCTTTACTATTTAAATTAAATAACAAACTTCAGCCATGACCCAGATGTAATTTGAAGATTAGCAATCAAGACGCAGTCGGAAATAAAAATCTGGAATCACAATACGGATAATAGCCAAGCTCAGAAACACCGTGATCGTTTTAGCGAATGTTGCATTGTACTTTTCATCAAAAAGGAGAATCGAAATTCTGTATGCAAAATGCCGTGCACTAAATGAAAGCTTGGTTATACGGGACTGTCTTTGTGCGCTCACTACCACAAGAGATATGTCTATGTTCCGCGCCATGGACCCCATACAAAACCATTAACGAAGTTTGGGCATCAGCCATTCACAAACAATGTGATAGACATTCCAATTTTGTTACGTTCCAGACCACGCTCCAAAAATCGGGACACCCACGTAACATAACGGCTTCCAAAATTTAAAAGAAAATTATTTAAAGGAATGAGTTTTTCTGCACATGATCAAACTATACATATATATGATTGATAATAGTTCTGTGTATTTCTTTTAAAAATACAAGAATATGCCTAAACAATTCTAAGGACCATTCACTGTATAAGAAATTTGATTACATTTTTTATGTATTTACCGTATTTTTTTATAAAATGTACTACAGGAAATGCATGTCTTCTTAAACCCATCATTAAATAAGTAAGATAAATCAATACATTTTGATATAGTTAAGTAATTTCATATTGTCTCAACGAAAAATCATAAATAATGCGAATTTTAAGAATTTGAATTTTTTTTACATTTTAAGTTAAATAGTTGTTATACTTACTGCCGCACTCAGAGACGTCAAATAACGTTAAAGATTACTTAACGTCAAAAAATGACAATCGCTAGTCGCTATTCTTGCCGGGTCTATGGTCTAGATTTTAATGAAATTTTTTGGCATTAAATACTCATTAAAGTTAACTAACGTCTCTGAGTGCGGCAGTTAACATTTAAATATTTTCAAAATTGACGTTTTTCCATACAAATTCTGACAGGTAATGTCCACTTAAGTTTTAAAGCAATGCCCCAAATTTGATTACCGTTTCTGTATTCGGGGGTTAGATAGTTTAGTAATTAAATGTAAACTTAATGTAAGAAACAATGTAGCAACTCTTGGTAGACCTAATAAACTGTTGAAAAACTTTGAAAAAAGCAACAAATAGAAAAAACAAAAAATCATCAATGAAAATATATCAATACTTACGCAAGATGCTGTACTGCGCGTTGGCTTTCGAACAGATATACAGGAGAAGGCACACTTGCGCCTTCATCAGGGTTTTCATTTTAAATTTTGCCGAGTCGCATCTATTTCGATTGTTCTCCTGGTGCACGTTGGACTTTTAGCAGCTACACAAAGATTGCAGTTTCACAAACGGCCCGGTGTCATACTCCACACTCCTCATATTCAATCAAAGGGTAATACACGCAAATTGCCTCCCGGCTCCCAGCAGCCGTACGCTCAAAAGTTGACGTTTGAAAGCGTCGTCGTTCCGTTTGCTTTCGACAAGTAAGTGATGTTCTTTCTAACTAGATCTGCATGGACGTGGAGTGTGTTTTAAATTTTACACTAATGAGAGATGTTTTAATTGTGGACATTGGCAACATAACGATTTACGGTTTCTTTAAGCTATCATTATATTAAATAGAAAAAGAAATGTTGAGATGATTCGTCATATGATGCGGGTAAATGAAAAAAGAGATGTAGAGCGAAAGAGCCTTGAGAGGACAACCCAAAAGAACATTCAGTAGGTATTATTTTTCGCTCTTTTATAAACGATATTATCGTGTGTTCTAAATGTTTGACAATAAGACTTACTATTTGCAGGTATGCAATTGTGAGTTGTTTGTCTATTTTATATTATGGAAATTGATTTTTATACAGAATAATAGTTTTTGGAATGACTAAACCGGTTTTTCAAAATGACTATCTCAGCTATGTCATATTGGTTATATAAAAAAGTATAAAACTAGAAAGTCGCCTAGTAAATATTCAAAGCAATCCTAAAAATGAAACCGGTAGACGTAAAAATGCAACTGCATCAAATCGATGTCTTCTCTTGCGTAGACAATTATAGTCATTCATCATTGTCATAATTCGTCTCAATGAAACATGGCAGTCTTTGAGACGCACTTCCAGGGCTGGCGGGACACGACGCCCAATTTAGTTTGCTAAGAACTCAACAATACTGAATTATTCCGATTTCTCGCACTGGTTTGTCCTTAAGTCATACCACCGAGTAATATAATTTGTAATACCATTATTTAAATTTTACTCATAAAGTATTTAACATTTTACCTCAACATTTATTGAATTCCAGTAACAACAATTTTTTTTTAAATTTTTATGTTCCTTTTATAAGAATCTCTATATTCACTGAGAATTTGCTTTATTTTTTCCAGCGTCAAAAGAAAATAAAGTACTTAAACAGGTATGATAGAATCAAATTTCCTTTCATTTACTTTAAAATATTACAATAAATAAAATTTCCAACATTATTTCTGTTCGCGATTTTCTTGTGAAGTAAAAAAATTAACATATTATATTTTGTAGAGACAGTTTGTAAACAAAAAATATTTGTGTATTTTCGAGCATTGGCGAATTTAACAAAAGCGTTTGCAAGGGTTTTAATTAGGGAATATAATGTATTTAAAAATAAATAAATGTTTTATTATAATGGTGCAAATTGTTGTTCTTGTTAGCTGTATTTATCTAGGATTGAATTATATTTTTACACTGTTAAAGTCTCAGCATATGGTTTTTAAATATAAGAGACCTCTTATTGTTAACATTAGTTCGCCATGTAACCTCAAGAAGATCTTGAGGTTATGTGGCATTCTGTGCTACGAATTTTTCAACACGGTATAAATTATTTCACACTAAGCATAGCTCTATCCACCATTCAGTATCAATAAATTATATAAAAAAATTAAAACAGAACTATAAAAATAATTATTAGTAGGATTAAAAAAGATATAATTAAAAGACTAACTGCCGCACTCACAGACGTCAAATATCGGTAATGAGTACTTAACGTCAAAAAATGACAATTCAAAACTAGTCGCTATTCTTGCCGGGTCCATAGTCTAGATTTGAATGAAAATTTTTGACATTAAATACTCATTAAAGTTATTTAACGTCTCTGAGTGCGGCAGTTAGGGCCTGTTTCACAATGGACAAGTAAGTTCGAAGTAGCTTACTTTGCAGTTCAATTGACATATATTTCATATAAAAACTGTAAAATGATCTGCGAAGTAAGCTGCTTAGGACTTAGGGCCTGTTTCACAATCATAAAGTAAGCTACTTCTAACTTACTTGTCGATTGTGAAACAGGCCCTAAACATTATACATAACAGCATAATTGATGTTTTTTTTTGTAACAATGCTTAAATACAACTAAAAGCGGGTTTGGGTAATGAACATTTTGTCAATATAAGTCCAGCATCGTGACGCAACTTGTGATCCTTTTAATTATTCATCTAAGAAATTGGATTAATGGCATTGAAGAAAAAACAATGTATTTTGCTTCACAGATTTTAAACATTATATGTGGCAACCTTAGAGCGTGAACATCTGTCATAATGACCCGATCTGCCATTAGGTGAAAAAGTTTTGTTTGCAACCTAAAGCACTGAACCTCCAGTAGGATACATCTATTCCAGTTCTTTTTATAAACATAGAACTCTTATTATAAAGTTGATAAGACATTATATCCTTTCACTCATTGAATTATGAAACATCATCAACACAGTTTCAGGTACGGTAAATCCAAGTTATCATCAAAACGCAGGAAAAGTCTATATTGTTCGACATACACGATAAAATCACTATTAGCTTTTCAGCAATTAATCTTAAACTGTGCAGCCTCGTATTCTAATTTTTAACTCATCATTCTTGTCGCGTCGACCGTAAATCATTCGAATTTTATTGCTGATACGTTTGTTTGTTAGTTAGTAACTTGATATATTTTTGTTTTTCCACTTTTATTAACGCGTGGGTGTGGTTAGCAGATACGATAGCTCGTCATTGTTGACCAAAATTATAAATTTCATTCAATAAAATAACGCACTAAAAATTAACAAAGGCTTAATTAACATTTCAATATGTGACCTACCAATGCCGTTTGGTTGAAATTGGATTAATATTATTTAAGAGGACTTGCATTCTCTGCCTTTTAGTAAAACATATTTTATAGTTCAAATAAAATCTGAAAAGGTGATTGCAACATTTCATTTGAATAATGACTCTCTGTAAACAGCTAACATTTTAAGCTAAGGCAATAATAGATATGATGTAAGATATCAGAACTTTGGTATTTACTGGTCCAAGCCTCGGTGAGCCCTGTCCTATTTTCCACATTTGCATTAAAATTCCTTGTAACGCATTCTGCATCCATTTCCGAAATATTACGTAACGATTGAGTTGTGATAACTTAGTCATTGTCTATTTATTCAGTCAAGGTTGACAAAGATTTGTTCCTTATCTAGAAGATAAAATACCACCACGTCATGAGGCCAAAACGATTCTGACTAATAAACAGTGTAATTTCCGAGTATGTTTAAATGTAAACTTTGGCTAGTTTCTAATAAATTTAGAGACGGCGAAAGGAGAAATAATATCGCTATTAAAATAGCATTGCAATATCCAATCATAAAAGTCCTGAGTATTTAAATATATATTAGAGGAAGTTAAAACCTTTCAATGACAAATAAGTGCAAAGTCAGTACGCCCAATTGACGATTTCTATCGAAAATTCTAAAAAGGATCGTCGCGCATTTTTATTATCGGGGGGCTTTAACATAAAATTCTTATTCTAAATATAAATACTCGTAATTACGCATCCAAACTTACTTTATGTAACTTATTTAATGTTCATTTTGTTATACCTTCATAAAATATAACACATTTTTTTACCCGATATCTGTAGAGCAAATCCGTTTGTTGCAATTACGGCTAGCATAATGGAAGTAATGTAGCGATGCCCTAAATTAATTTTCACTGTTCGACACGATACCATGCGAGTGTGTAAAACACGATTCCCATGAACGGTACCACAGCTACGGAACGGCCGGTTGACAAACATAATGAAAAAACATCAAACACCAATACCTTAATGCATGTTGACCATGGGTTTGTATCTAAGATTAAATCCTAAGTAATCAACTCCTGTCTGCGTTCGTTATCTATGATTTGTTTGGCATCAAACTACCTGAGGTGACATTTAATCGGGATACTCTACGGAAATCTATTCACATGGCTCCTTAAATAATTTAGAAGCTTAATCCTAAAAATGAGCTTAATGCATGTACATTTCTTCAGGCTTTCAAATCACTAAGGTTCAAATTATGTCAAATCACCATTTGTTACGTTTTAGACAAGTGAAACTTTGGTCTAGTCCAAGTTCCTCTTTCTTTATACTCGAGAACAAGGAATGCTTCATAATATAGCATGACCAATTAATAAAAATGATTTATTTAGCTAAAATAATTCTCTTTCGTTCTGAGAAAACAACAACAAATTTTGTTCAATAAAAAAGCAATAAACCAGTATTATTTTTTTTTCAAACTACTGAACACGAAGACACGAAAGCAGATGTTGGTCTCAGATAATGAAAAAATAAGAACAGTGCCTGTGCGCCACTAGAAAGTATGTCATCCCTTTTCGCGGCTTCTTTGCTCAGAGGAAAGACGCCAGTAATCAGCAACAGTGCGCCAAGGCTCTATTTTCGTTACCCTCACTAACTGACCGTCAACGAACGTGTGAATGTTGATTGCTAGAGTATGGTGGGTTCTATTCAAAACTTCGCCGAACTAACAGTGAGATGAACATAGCGTTGCCGGATTATTCATCAGTATTTTAAAGTTCATGGCCTAATTCAAATTTAGCTTTTGTTATAATAATAATTGTCATTTTTGGGTCCTATTTGATAGCTACCTACATGAAATGTAAACAAAATTTTTGAGCGCGGCACCTTATATGGTTGATTTACTTAAAATGATTAAAGGCTTGATGTTGACACATCTTCGTTGTCAGTAATAAATTGTGAGCAACGAAACGGAAACAAGTTGCTAACTAACAACGGTGTATTAATAAAGTCATGATTCTTCTAACGCAACCAACGGTTGATATGTATATTTCAGACTGCACATCTAGCTAGCTAGTGTTGGTTAGTAAAAGATACAAATAATTCTAAAAATGCGTCACTAACATGAAAATTAGTCCGCCATTATTGTTTGTTTTTTTTAAATAGCTGTAAACATTGATACCTACTGCATGCAATTGGTATATTTATGCTAAAATAAAGGCTGTTAGCTAGTAAAAATAATTAAGCTGCTATGACAACGAAAATATCTCTTCTTGGTAAGCAAGGCATTTACATAATGATCGAATCACCTAGTTTGATTGTTAAAATTTCTTACTAACGAACATTATATAGGAACAAGGAAGGCTGGTGTAATATAGTAAAAGTTGCAGCAGTTTCTCGCAAACAAATATTAATAACAAGTAACAAAATTCTGTAGGAACTCCTCGAACGTAAGCAAAGTGGAGCAGTTCGTATTTTGTCTAACAAGCAACAAGCCCTTAACTACTTGCAACCGTGCATTGTCCACGACACCGCTGAGGTGTCGTTTATACCTTTTTCTGGCATCATGCTGCTGTCGACTAGTGGGAAAGTTTCCTACATTGAATGTAATAATTAAATTTAAATGTAATTAATGAATCTGGGGCAACCGAATATTTGCGTCTTTAATTTTATCATATTATTAAATGAAACAATACACTCAATGGCCTGGATGAGTTCTGACATTATGCCCCTTCATTTACATACATACATACATAAATCACGCCAATATCCTCGAAGGGGTAGGCAGAGGTGAACAAGCACCCGCGTTTCGCCAATTATATTAGGTCCCATGTAATAGGTGGCGAGACTATTGCCATTTATCGGGCACAAAGTACATTGCTATTGCTAGGTGGTATAAGAGGAACGCTGCTGCCCATTCCTCATCATTGATTTATCCTTAGTCGCCTTGTACGACACCCACGGGAGAGATTTGGGGTGGTGACAATTGTATTCTACTCAGCCGTCACCACACGGCCCCTTCATTTGACATGAAAATATCCAAAAAATACAGTAATTTTATCATGAGAATTTTATGTTCCTTAGTAATGTTCCATGTTTAATAGACTATTGAGATGACTATTTAGATGCATTTAGATACGTGTTGTACAAGGCGACTAAGGGTTAAGACAGTGACGAGTAATGGGCAGCAGCATTTCTGTTATACTACCTAGTAATACTGCGTTATACGAGCCCGATACAAGGCAATAGGCTCGCCACCGCTACGGGCATAAATCGGGATGATTTATATGGGTTGAATAGTCATGTCTTATACTACATACTCGTTACGATGCCATACTTGGGTGCTGTTTTACCCCTAAACGCAGACCCAATGGTTTTATTTAATAGCTACGTAATTGAAAATATCATTTGAATATTATTATCGACCCAAATTATTCGTTTACAACTGTCCCAATTCTTCACTAGCCGATTGTGCCTACCATTGTCTGCATACAACGTAAAACTTGTTTGTCATCCTGCCCATACCAAGAATTAACTATTTTCGTAACCATTCTCAAATGGCTTGAAACGATACAATGAGCAATATACCAGTCCACAACATTGGTATAATCGTATGCTTACAACAATTTATCACTATCGTTTTCTTAATAAATATGACGCTTTAAATTGATTGAATCATAAATTGAGCAGTCTAATTACATCGTCAATTTTGATAGCAAATATTTGACTGCCTAATAAATAATATGTGGGTGGCGACACATAAGATTCCGCTACACAATTTATTTGCTGATACGATAATAGTAGCTTTGTAATATTTATTTCATAAATTGCTTACTAATGCCAAGTAATTTATAAGTCTTGGTTTGATTAACTCTAAACTACCAACACACTTATGTTTGACGACTTTATCTTAGTTTTTTTAAACAAATCACCTTTGCATCTACCATACATTAATTTGTTTCTATCAATATCATCATCAATATAAGATTAAAATTTAGCGATTTGTGAATTAAACAACTTTTACTATATCGGTTACATTGTTTTGTATTGTTTTGGATTATTATTATTATTTTAACCCGACGTTTCGATCACTTTACATGTGATCACGAGAAGATGGAAACATACATACGTGCTTACGCTATGTCGTACACGATATTTTACCGTGACAAAGGATAACGATAACATAATGGTATGAATTTATTCTCGAATTAAAAGGACGCCGCGGTAAGTGTGAGTCGGTGGAGTTTATACCTCAATACTGTCCCGTTTAACCTTGCCTGCTTCACCATGTTACACAATCAAAATCTCAGATATACATACACGGATAGGCGTAGTGAATTAACACCGACGTTTCAGCAACTATGTTAGGTTCTGTAGCAAACAAAAATCGCAGTATAACGCTTGATGATAAGAGAAACGCTGCTATGTATTACTCATCGCTGTTTTTTCTTACCCTTAGTTGCCTTGTACGACACCCGTGCCGTGGAAGAGATGGGGAAGGGTCACAGTTCTATTCTGCTCAGTCGTCACCATAAGGTAGAATTTCGGGTAAGATAAAGTTTAAGCCCTTTCTTGTTCAGGGAATGGCAATAGGTTCGTCCCCTATCAGGCATTATTTTTAGTTGAAATGTGAGTGTTAAGACATCTGCTTGGCTCAGCGATGATAATAGTCGTGAGTAATCTATATAACAATTTGTTAGCCAACATAATTATTTTATAATATACTAGTGGACGCCCGCGGCTGCGCTCGCGTTAATGTCGGTTATTATATAGCCTTCCTCGATGCATGAACTATGTAACACAAAAATAATAATTATACAATTTGAACCAGTAGTCTCTGAGATTAGCGCGTGTAACCATCCAAACAAATAAACAAACTTTTTAGCTTTATGATATTAGTATAGATTATAGATAAAGTGTTCATCCAGAGGTGGGTGACAAGAAAAATACCCCTTTTATTATTGAACGGGCGAACAAAGAGACTATTTTCATCAGACGACGCGTCGTCTTTTGTTTTCATCCACCGCACACGATCAAGTTACAGCATTGACCGCGAACAATGTTTATATCATGAAGATATAATATAATAGGTACCAGACACTCACGAGGTACATGACTATATACAATAACTAATAACCACCCCGGCTAGCATGACCACTGAAACACGATATAATATAGCCATTTATCGCTTTGAGTTGTTAAAGATCAATGTTCAATTGAATGCTCAAAAATTCAATGATTTTTGACAATTCAAAGAGATAAATGGTTTTATCATAATCGTGTTTCGGTGGTCATGCTAGCAGGGCACATATTTCTATTTGATAGACCATGTAAGTACGGGAGTAAAACTTAGACTATGATAAATAGGGTTGTGACATCGGTAAACTTTTGAATTGTCTGCCGGTTATTTTGAAATTAGCGTAAGCCCCCTAAAGTTGGAGCAATAAAGTAGCGATTTGAGGAAAATTGTTGGATTCCCCGCATTTTAATACAACATTGGGTTTGACAAAAACGTTCATTGCGGGACACTTATTTAGAAACTGATATTAATTTTGCGGAGGGCGGAAGTCGCGTGCGGGCGAACTCATGCCTCTGAGCCTGACCAAGTCATGGGCGTTGGCGATAGACTGAAAATGAAAATATGGTTTATTCATATAAGGTATCATTACATACACTCATGAATCGCCAAAGGAATAACGTTAAACATTGGAAAAGTGTGTGTCAAAGAAAACGGTTTCCGATATTTAACGTTATAAGCTACTCCAAGATTTCTTAAAAATAATTTTTATCTATTGTTTGAGTTATAATGCCCTTGCTAATAAAACAAATAAGTTTGCAACGAAATGTCAAAAGAGAGGAGTTATAAAAAATGTATAAAGAAATAATTTTACCGTAAAAATATAGAAATATTTATACACTACAACGGATTTCTTTCGTCGTGTATGTAGGTAATATTTATAAAATAAATTTTGTTGTTATTTACTGTAATGATGCATAATTAGTCTCGTATAAATATATAAATTTTCATTCTTATTTGTTCTCAATTAATTTTTTCATTACTAACAACTGGAATTTGTTTATTTGAATTAATTTATCAAAAATATATCTTATTTTAGATCGCTTTAGCGTAACAAATATTTAATATCTTAATAAAATATGTTCATCATAGTACTCAATTAAAGTTTAGTGATTAATAAAATTGAAATAGGTATAAATAAACATTTTAGCGTAGATCGCTACAGCCCATGACCTAGACTTAAAGCGAAGCTATCGTTAAACAGTTGCTCTTTATGCAAATCTGTGCATCGGCACGACAACGTTCCGTATTTTGTCTTTTAGCGTGCTAACTCGTCGCCGATGTTCCCTTCCATGGGAAGCGACTCTTAAATTATAGGGAATAATACTTTGCCAAAAGTATGATCACGATACGATCATGATAAAAAGCAATTTTGTGAAATGAAAAAAAAATTTAAGTCGTAACCAACAGTTACGACTTACATTTTTCTTTTGTTTGCCGTATTGCAAATTAAATTTTGCATGTTTAATAAATCAATTTAATTAGGCAATATCCTTGTTACAGGAATTTTAGCATTTTGCGGTAGTATTCTGTTGTAATTCCAATTAGACCAACGTTTTTCGTTAGAATAAAAATAAACGCAAATTTTCATATTCATAAAGGTAGTATGAAATGAAATATTTTTTTTTCATATACCTATACCGCATTCTTTTTAATCATATAAATATTTCACACTAAATTAGAATTTATTGGAAATCACCTAAACCCTATCATTTTTTTTTTCATATACCTATACCGCATTCTTTTTAATCATATAAATATTTCACACTAAATTAGAATTTATCGGAAATCACCTAAACCCTATTTTTTTTTTCATATACCTATACCGCATTCTTTTTAATCATATAAATATTTCACACTAAATTAAAAATTGAATTTATCGGAAATCACCTAAACGCTATAATTTTTTTTTACACTTTCACAATGACTATTATACAAACTATTCGGCCTAGAGCAGAAGTGAATTCAAAGTTAGAATGATGAGCATTCTAAGAAACCACATTCACGAAGTTAAAGCCGGCTTGCTTCGACACCTTTTGTTTTGTCATCGGAGAAGACACCAACTCCATGGTAAACTTAGACCTTACACTTCGGCTCACTCAAGCCGAAACTTATTTTATTCCAGTTACAAAGCGATCAGTTGGCTAGAAAACACGCACGATGAATGTTGAGTGCACGTGTCCTCGGCAATTTAATTAAATAACATTGAATTGTTGTCGAGAGTTTCCATAGTTCTGAGTGGTGTCGTTTACATACTTCATGATTGCCTAAACTTCGTTATCTAGTTCATAGTGTGGAGCCTACGCAAAGCAGCTGTTTGCAATTAAAACGACTCATTTTGTAGGCCCACACCTTCCTTCACATTATTGGCACTGGTTTCTGCTTAGTGCCTTGGCTATTAGTCAATCATGTCTGAAGTGTCATTTATTACCCTCTGTGGTCCGAAAATATTTTATATTCGATAAGACACTTATGAAATGCCAACTAAATTTCTGTATCATAATTTCTTACTAGGACATTACAACGTAACTTTTCTTATGTCTGTTAAAAGCATTTGAGGAGGCTTTAATTTGGGGCCAGGCGGCTGTTTAAACATTTCGCCGGCCGAACTAACTTTAACCATTTCATTAACAAGGCAAGGCTCATCATGGCAATAATTTCCATGTAATCCGCACCATACAGACGGACACAAAAGTGTACAATTCCACGTACTGATTATTTGGCTTCAGTAAAAGTTATATAGACTACATTTTTTTGCAAGAATAAACCATTAGTTTCAATACGTGAAATCAGTGTTCTGTATTTTTTCTTATTCTTCCAAATACTAAGTTATAGCAACACAACGAACATCAAAGGGTTAACCCACTATTCAGTTCCGAATAATAGTATATTTATTATATCGCAGTATTCAAAAGAAAATATCACAAGATATCTGGGGTCGGCTCAGTATGTTTCATTTTCCATTCATATAGGACAATTATTTAAAACATTTAATTTTCTACTGTGATTGATATTTATCAAAAGGGCATAATCATCTATCACACTGGAAAGGTAGTGATGAACGAATGTGAAGGTTCTGTTCAAGGTTTTGACTGAGGTTTTAAAACCGAATGAGAAATAATCCGGCATTTTACTTGTCTTAAAATTGGTTACTTTAAGCTTATAATTTGTTATTTATTATAATTATTTATAGTATAAATTCTCAGTAGCTTAATTTCTTTATTTGTTTCACATGACACAGGATGAGTGCCTTTGTTTAATTAAAAAAATCTTTTATATTTATTCTGTATGAAAATAACTCACTCAGTTAGCTCGATATTTATTGCCGAAATGCAAAGGTGTCAACAATGTAAAAATTATAATAAAACAAAATGGTATTTATGTTGCTGAAAATCGCTTAAAATTCAATAGAAGTATTGAAAAACTCAAGAATGGCGGTAAAGTTTGCCACTTAAAAGCACCTTTTAAAACGCTGTTACGGTGTGATTAATTATTTAAAAAACAAAGGGAGGTCTTACTTCAGAGATTAAACTACTTTACCTATTTGTTACGAGTTTATTGCGAACTCAATTCTGAGAGGATGCCAAATCATTATCCAGACAGGCGACTCTGGCTATCTGCAGCTAATTAACCAAGTTCTGAGATCCGTTGGGGATGCAAATCGGGGGAGGTACACATATGACATAAGGTGATTTGATGATTGCAGCTATAAATACACGCTCTGATATGATTTTGATTTTTGTTTAAAATTTATAGTTAGAAAAAGCACAAAAAATTCAACGATACAAGGATTCCCGCATCAAGATTTTAATTTTCTTTGAAACACTCTGTTCTTCATTAGGTCCGTTTTATATACCAATTCGTTAAACTAAGTCTAAAAAATGGCAGGTATTTTGGGCAAAATAAAATTAATAGTATGCACTGTAGAACACTTCTTATTGTTTTCTTTGTAACAAAGTATAAAAGGTTATTTTCCGAATTAAGGGTCTCACCGAGTTAAAGTTCCGATTACGTTACCTAAATCCAAAGCAACGCCCTATCCTACCTTAATTCGGTGTATTAAGAATCATTTTGAAGTGGGCTATGTCCGCGTACGTGTGTATCTGGGCTACAGTAGTACTAACAATTAAACATACTTAATTAAAAAAATATTATAATATTTGCTCGTGTGGTGGTGGCAGAGCAGAATAGAACTGTCACTGGCTAAAAAGAAAGAAGAAGAGTGAAGACAGTGATGAGTAAAGGGCGTAATCAGCGTACTACTTTGCTATATACTGCGAATCATGTGCCCGATAGATCTCAGTGGATTCACTCCCTATTATTACATGGGACCTAACATAATGGTGAGACATGGGTGTTAAATCACCTTTGCCTACCCCTTCGGAGTAGACGTGACTCATGTAATCTTAGAACAAATAAAGACAAATTAAACTTCAAACCATTGATTAAAATTAAAAACTGCATCTTTTGTTTTGGATTTTTTAATATTAGTGCTAGCATATAATTATGCCATAATTATTGAAAAATACAAATAATTAAGAGTATTTTATTTCTGTTTTCAGGAATAGTTAAAATAATCTACGGTACTAATAGCACTTCAAACCAATTTAAAGAAAAATTAAGTTAGTGTTGCTTAATTTATAAATATAGTTATTATTACTTTTGTATAAAATAAAACTACATTATTCAACCATAGAAGGAACACTATAATGTGTGGATACCTTTAAGAGGCACAGTTTACCATGTCAATGAGACGATAAGATTATATTTATACAATGCTTCGTGACCTGCTAACTTATTTATCAGACCTAAGGGTCCGTAGGGCCACGTTATCTACCGATAACTATATATGTCACAGGGAACTTAAAAACAATCGCATTATAACTGTTGCTAGTTAATAAGTGGTTAAGGAAAAACTTAATTGCCATTACATTTTTTCTATTTGGAGGCATTAGATATTTGGAAACCATTATCCCCTCTACTCGTCTCAGCTAGATTTCCGCGCGACCTACAGACATCATCAAATCATGTCAACATACAACAGTGTATTTTCATAGAGGTGCCGAAATGAGGTGACCTAATATTCTAATCAAATTCCTTCGGAAAACAATGTAGGTAACGAAAACATACGCTACAACAACCCAAATACAAAATTACAGTTACATAGCAAAATCACAAGAGAGAGTCGGTTTTTTGATTTTTTTTTCGTTTACAAACAAAAAGCATTAATACTCATGGACACACAAAACTCTCAAATACTCCGAATATTTTAAAACCTAGACCTACTTTGACCTAAGGTCGTAATTTGATTAAGAAAATTGACCAGTTCGCGGTAAATATTCAATATTAATAGTGCCCACTCTAATAACTGTGGCCGTGTGAATATAATGCAACACTAGAAAACTAAATGATAATACTTAGCCTAAGCAAACCCACCAAGAGCTACTAGAATAAACTAAGGATTTAAAGGGGAAAATGCCATAGCAGCTTTTTGAGCACGTCGGTTTTAATTGTGGCGCGCCTGAAATTGTCTTTAAATATAACCACGTCGCTAAGGCACAAAAATCCTCTTTCAAAGCAAAGGTAAATTCGTTAAAAATCGTTTTCAAATACAGACAAGTGGGGCAGCCAAGAGTTTGGTTTATCAATTCGCAATAGACTGGCAGATGGAAATAGCACATAAATAACGCACTGAGCGCACTGGTGAACATCATAGAAAATTGTGCAATTTCATAACTATTTCGCCGAGGTCTAACTAAAGCATGCCTTTTTATAATAAACTAGAGGTCGCCCTCGGCTTCGCTCGCGTTACTAAATAGCCTATATAATATTACCTATACTAATATCATAAAGCTGAAGAGTTTATTATATTTTATTTATTATATCAGATTGTCGAAAATGTATTTACGGCTACCAGTCTCTATATGAGCCTTAAATGCTATCAATGTCCATAAATAAAACAAAATAAATAGGTAATGTTATCAAAAAGTTTTAATGGTCTGTTTTAATACTGCCTTCATTGGGTAGAGAGGCGGATGAAAATACCCACCAATCCGATGTGAATTTGTGAGTGTTAAGATTACAGATGTGGTCACTAAGTGCTTAGAGATTAAGGTTTCATCTGGGGTACACGCTATGACAACAAGCAGTCAATTTTCAACTTTGATTCTATCTAAAGATACTACCTATTCGATGAATATTTTTTAACTATAGAACTGATAAATGCCAATAATTATAAAAGACAAAGCGGCTCAGTGTCGGCTGATAGAAGGCTCAATTCGTGCTGCACTGTCGATACGTATTCGAGGTTGGATTCACCTTTATGCAATTTCAGAATTCTTTTCACAAAAATTCATGGACATTATCTTTTTGACTGTGACCTATATCATTGCATGTTCAACACAATCATTATATTGGAAATACACTGTTATCAATTTTAAATGCAAATGACGTAACATATAAATTATCAAAGTATTTTATAAATTGGAATAGTGAATATGGGTGAGCTCGCAAACGATTTTCATATTACCGTTTTAAATTAATTTTACATAATAACTATGCATTCGTCATTTAACACTTATTAATTTTGTGTAACATTGTTGTAAAATTTCGTTATTGTATTTATTTCGTTGTACTGTAACTGTGACAACACCACATATATTTCTTAGTATGTACATACAAGCGGCTCATTCGCACATCAAAGCCTATTTAAATGTGGGTGACAACAAAATAACAACTTGTAGCTTCAGCGAGACATCGTTTTGTGTTAAGTAAACCTCGTCTTTGTGTTGTCGAGATGAGAAAAGTACTTGTGTAAACTCTACCGTTTCACAAGCTGTTTTTATGCCTAGCGGAAACTATATTTATGACGTTTAGACGGGATTTTTAATAATATATCTAATGGTTTTTAATATTTTCTGTAGTCATGACCAATTTAATCCCAAGTTCTTTGTAAGTGCAATTTCAATGTACTATGTTATAAGTTTATTATTATGTACCGAATTTTAATTTATTGCTTCACTGTGATATGTTAGTACATACGTACGATTCTGTTTATTTAGTAATAGTTTATTTTTGATACTTTGTTGAGGACGTGGACGCGTAACGAGTGAGTAACTTCAAAGGGAATAAGAAGTTCGTTGTTGTTTTGTTATCGAAACGATACAGCCAACTAAAGAAAGAAGGATAAATATTGTATATCGGTAAAAAAAACTTTGTATAGGTAGGTGTCCACATGATAATAGAAGCATTGTATGCGACACATTTGCTTTCGCAAAAGAAATAATCCTTTTAGTTAGGGAGGAGAAAAAGTATTTTTTTTATAAATATGATAAAGGAATATCTTGCTTAAAGCATTTACAAACAGGTAAGTGTTTGCCGGGGGTCATGTGATCGCCCACGAAGCAGACGACTGTGGCCAACATTGATTTATGATTTATTATCTATGCAACGAACTAGCGTTCAAAAAGCAGAGTGCGTAGGTACACACACGTGTGGTGGATTACATGTATTGTGATGGTGTTAAGGCCTCTTTTCTATTGCAAGCCGGATTAACTAACTTTTTGTAAACCATAAACGGACTCCAGATGGTCACTAAGAACAAAATTATATGTGGTGAAATTCACTAGCTGCTATGTAATGTAGTAATAAATCCAAAGGTTCTCGCGACTGCAAAAGCTCTAGTCGTTTGCGCCCGCGGCTTCCCCTTAACAGGAACAATGCACATTTTCAATTTTAATCAAGAAAAGTCAGTATATTATTATTTAGAATTTACTTTTTCTTTTCAATTCCGAGGCAAAAGATTTATTACTCATTACTGCTTTGTAATTTATATTACCAGAAGGCTTAACATTGTCTTATGTAGTAGCATTGATTTAAGGATTTATTTGGCAAAGCAACAGGGTTTTTAAGTGAGTCGAATAGGGTTCTTAACCCGCGAGTCCCGTTAGGCTCCCGGCGCCCGCGCAGACCGCGCTCGGCACTAAATAGGTAGGCAGAGTTAGTATACCTATATTCTGCTCCACACACAGCCCTTATTGTGCACCGACAGTCATGTTTATCTTTGCCGGATCTACACTACAAAGTTGATGGCCGAAAGCTAAATCAAAGCGCAACCAGTAACCGATTAAGCCCGTGAAGACACGGCTACTTCGACTAATTGTTTGCTGGATAGACTTGACGTAGTCGTATGTTGAAAGTTAGTCTTCATAATGGCAAATAGATACAGCACAGAAAGATATGTACTTACTTATCTTTGTGTGGTTAAGTGATGCGCGCTTATTAAAAAAAAGATCTGAGAAACTATTTCTTTAATTCACTAAAAATTATTTAGCCTCGCTTCTTTCAATGGAGCCATGTCAACAATATGAAGCAGATTATTATTAGCTCACACAATGTTTTAATTCTTTGCCGTACTGGTATGTAAATAGCATTTCGACGTTACGACCATAAAGAAATTAGAACATTACCAGTGGATTAGAACACTTGTTTTTTTGGGTTTTTTTTCTGCGACCAAAGTGGATAATGAAACGTGTTTAAAAAATATCCGATGCATATTTTTCACAATAAATACAGCCGGGCGGGCGCT
Organism: Cataclysta lemnata; assembly: GCA_963931975.1. Classification (NCBI taxonomy): domain Eukaryota; kingdom Metazoa; phylum Arthropoda; class Insecta; order Lepidoptera; family Crambidae; genus Cataclysta; species Cataclysta lemnata. Next base: position 13,687,663 of record OZ008338.1, read on the forward strand.
CTGAATTAAATTAATGACGGAAAAAGTATGACCCGAGATGGAGTCAATTGTTATGTAAAAAAAGTGTGTAATTAGTCGTATAACTTAAACTTACATCATTCCAGGGCTCTAAAGTAGGCACAGCCTGGGTTTATGTTCTTTTGTAAAAGAATTTCATGGTTGAAAATCATAACCGGTCTTTTAGCTGAATATACGAATCTAGTAGGAAAACACCCAAAGCTAATATCTCATTTACTATAGCACTCAAATTTTGTATATCCATATGTGTATTATTCGATTTTAATTTTAACATTATATAAATGTTAGAAAAATTAGTACAAAGATTTTGGTGGTTAGAAAAATAATTTTCACCTTCAAGAATTTTCACCACCAAAATGTCCATATGTGTACTTCGACCTACCGATATATGGTATGAAATAATCACATATCTGAACTACATTAATTTTTCTGTTACTTTTTCAACTTATTTTTGTAGTGAACACAGTGAGACTAAAAATATTTACGATTTTCATATTAAAAATATTTATTATTTTTTAAGCACCTTTTTCTAATTTGTATTACTTGTTGCAGGCAAATATTGAAAAATAATAATGTTTAAAAATACCATTTTGTAAGCGATTATCTTTACTGCTGCAAAAACCAATGACAATGCAATGCCTACGGTTGGATTCAGATAGATTTTTCTAAGAAGACTTTCCGATAGCGCGAACTAATGTTGCCAATTTTAAGTTCAAAACTAATCTAAGTCAAGTGAAACCCAGAAAAAGTTGGCGCTGCACGGGTGCGGCAATCGGCACTTATTACCGGTGAGGAGCTGTGGAGTCGACCGTCGGGACAATGGCACGAAACTTACAGTGGGATCTTACTGGCGACCGGAGCGTGCGGCCACGCGCGCGGACTCAGAGCGACTGCCGCCAACCGCTTGGCGGGAACTCGAGAACCCACAGCGAAGCCATCCGTGGTCAACACGCCGCGACCCGGGGTCGCCCCGCGCCTCTCGACACCTCATCAAACTAATTCTCTGCACTTATCAACCAACACAAATATTGTGACCCCTGAAAATGGACTGATGCTCCACCATCAGTCTTTGCCCAATTCGAGCGTAAATAAAGCTATTAAAACTTCATCAGTCGCTCATGAGAGCGGACGATAAATTCCGAGAGCGTCGTATCGTACGTCACAGGTTTTCGATGCTGATAAAGTTTCTCAAGTATTTTACACGGTGTCCGGCGCAGGCTACTCTAGTGGGCCCCTGTGAAGTTTCAAACGACACTTGGGTAGATTACTAGGACGGTCACCAAGTCGGCTTTGTAAGTGTGAAGGCACAATGAGACCGAGCTCTGTTGCCGGGGTTCATTATTAGCCCGCCGTCAGGGAAATGAATTAATTCCATTCCGCACGCGTTGCCATGCCAACTTGCCTAGGACAGATTTTTCTCACTCGACTTACGGCAATATTTAATTTTAATCCCGGAATAAAATTATTGGTTCTATAGCTTATTGCCCATTCAAAAGAAAATGCATTATTAAACCGTGATATCAGATGTAAAAAATACACCTAAGATTAAAAACATCGTCTCTTAGCGATATATATTTTTGATTAGAATTAAAAAAGTTTGTATAGATTAACTGATAGTGTTCATTTTTCGCTTCGGCGCTACTTGAGACTATTAATGAAAGTAAGCATATTTTAAAAGTGATAATTATATCAACATCTTTGTAATAGTTACGGAGTCCAGGCTTAACACCATACTCCAGTTAAACGGCTTAGCAATGAACTCAGTGCAGGCTTGAAGAAGTGCTCGATTAGAGCGACAGGCAAGCTGATCTTATACGGATTCTTCGAAGGCATTCAGAATGAGAAATTATTATTACGGTTGGATTTAATTTAAAAGTGTCGTATTTAAAACGCCTATATCCCCCAAGGGGTAGGCAGAGGCAAATAAACACCCACGTTTCGCCAATTAGATTAGATCCCATGTACCAAATAGGTGGCGAGCCTATTGCCATTTATCGGGCTCGAAAATCGCAGTACCTTGCTAGGTGGTATAAAAGGAATACTGCTGCCCATTACTCACTATACCCCATGGGGAAATGGGGGTGGTGACAGTTGTATTCTGCTCGTCACTACACGGCACGCGGCAAAATTAAATACTTTCATAATGACTAGTTCAGCTATTTCCTTGTTTACTCGCCGTGCTGTACCTGCAAATAGTTGTAGTAGCGTCGCTTTCAGAGCCTCGGCAGGTTCCGCGACAAAAGTTGTTGTCATCACAAATTTATGCAGCATCAAAGCGTAACTTTTGTAATTTATATTTTTTAACTAAACCTTTGTGCAGTATTTTTTTTAAATATCGATATACTTTATTTTTCTTGAATAGACACTACGCCTCTATTATTGAGGTGAATTTACAGCCTCCAAATCCATAGTCCATACCAAACAATAGCGAGACTATAACTCTTTGCATTCCACGTCTTACTTCCGCACTCAGAGACGTCAAATAACGTTAATGAGTACTTAACGTCAAAAAATTACAATTCAAAACTAGTCGCTATTCTTGCCGGGTCTATCTATGGTCTAGATTTGAATGAAAATTTTTGACATTAAATACTCATTAAAGTTAATTGACGGCTCTGAGTGCGGCAGTTAGCATTCCATTCAGTGGGAGCGCCTGAGACTTGTGACCCAAATGTAGGTTTAAGAGATCCCTTGACAACTAGTCAACACTCACCTCAGCCACCCCTAACTTCTCTCTCTGCCTAGCCATATTTGATAAGTTTTACACAAGTATTTCTACAGAAAACATTCTAATTAATATTCATTTGGTTGCATACGCCTTTATTTCAATTACAATGTACGATATTAATTACTATATACATAAGAAGAGACTTAGTTGCGTTTGTAAGCGAGATAAAAAGGCTCTGGCTTTTACATATTAAAACTCTTCGTGCAATTCATGAGCTAGCCGCATTTCATTATGGAGTTTTAATACTAAGCTAACTGAATCAAAAGGAAATATATTAAGATGTTTATTTTACTTTTCTAAGTTGCGTTCTCACATAGTATACTGCAATTTGCAAAGGGATATTCAAATAGTTTTATGAATGAAGTCGCCAATAAGGGCCAGTTTTTTGATGCATTAACTATGCATCAAGAAACTGTTATACTCAACCAATTGTTAAAAATTGATACTAATTGTTAAATATCAAACTGATATGTAACAATTAGTGACAATTTTTTATTGTGAGTGGTGATTGGTGAGTTAACTATGCATCGAAAACCCGGCCCTTATTGGCAAGTTTATTAATGGAATTGAGGCGCGTCGACCGCAAAGTCTCCATTGTAGCTTTAGGCCGCACAGATTTGCGTATTCGCGTGCTGGTTCTTTTATAATCGCCTTTTTATATCCAAGTATCGCGAGCAATTCATCCTCCTGTGGCTTTGCGACATGCGCTACCAGCTTTACAAGGGAAATTATATTACATTATTAATGTCTATCTACTAGATATATTAGTTATCGAACAAGGTTGCCTGGAGAAGGTTGCTTTTAAGCAATATGGCTGCCTGTTTTGTATTGTTTTCGTTCGTTTCCTCTTGTGTATTCTTGCCATCAATAATGGGCAGCAGCGATCCTTTTACAGCATTCAGCAATATATGACCCAACAAGCTTGGCGAAATAAGGCTGTTGATACCTGTGCTTAGGGCCGACGGGGTTCCAGGATAAATATCCGTTATATACGCATAATATATTATTTTCATATATGATATGATTTCAAGGCAGTATTTTTCCAGGTAGCGTACCTGTTCCGTACATATACATAATGCAGTAAAAGTGTACGGCTTAGAATGTTCTGTGCCCTCTTGTGGGGACAAGGTATTACATGGGAAGCTGTAAAACGTGACCGTTGATACTCCAGTTTAGATTCGCAAGGTATGCTGCATCGTTATCGAAAAGGGAAGAGCTTCCGAGCCGGGCATACTATGCGCTCGGGGACGCTGGTCCGACCGACTGTACTTAGTCTGACCGCGGTCATTGGATATATTCAGAATGCCGCGATTAACTTTATAACCGTGATTCAGTTCTTTAAAATCTAGTTGTGCCCTGTCATAACAAAACTATGGTATTAATTTATTATCATCAGCTGTCGGACTTTTCTCTGATCTACCGTTTTTCGGTTATTCCATACTTTGTTTGTGTAATCTCTGGTGCGTGTGTCGTACGAGGCGACTATGCCTATCCCCCCCCCCCCCCTCACCTAGCAATTGATAGCTATATACATACTGCGAATTTAGTGCCCACTGATTGCGACTAAACACAAAAAATTAAAAGCCCTAAACTTAAGTTCTTAAGTCTTAGCACTTTAAACGAGTGAACCTTTCCCCGCTATTACTTTTATAAATAACAGTGGAATATTAGCGAGACAAGAAAATAAATTTCATCGCCGCCGCTCTTCCCTTTGAAACATAGGCGTCTAAGTAACAAAATGTGTACCCTATCTGAAGAAGGCACCTCGCGGGTCATACCTTAAGTAACATTAATCGGGTTTCTTCCCGTTTCCGTGTCTGTTGTTAGATGTTGAAACAGCGTAGGTAGCTTTGGACCTCTATAGGATTGAAGACTTTTTTCGTATAACAATATAGGCTAAAGTAGATCTTGACCTCTGTTAAAAATCGAACGTACGAATGTTGCTCGTTGTGATAATACTACTTTTTACTTTACAATTGCTTGATCTTTGATAGTGGAGTTTTAGATGCGTCAGTAGGTAATTAGGTGATAATATGTAAAATAAATTTTACAAGAAAACTGTGCGGATATTTTGGCAACGAAGCAAAGAGTAAACGACAATTTGCAATGAAATTGCAAAATGAAAATAGTTTGAATTATTAAAATACATGTTTATAAGAAAATAGGAAAGCTTTTGATGTTATGAGATAAATTTTGACCGCGTATCTGGTTTGATCTTATGCAGTGGTTACACTAATAGATATAGGTTCGCCTCCATCTATTGCATGAGACCAAACAAACTTGACAAAATGTGAATATCAATACACCTCTGCCTTCTTCGGGGATAAAGACGTGTTATGTATATTTATATAAAAGTTTTCTTTTCTAATATGGACAAATGACGCCATTCGTTGACGGTTTAGAACTTAACAGTTTTGACACTCTTTGTACTTATACAAACAGGTTATACAAAATGTTAACTGCCGCACTCAGAGACGTCAAATAACGTTAATGAGTACTTAGTGTCGAAAAATGACAATTCAAAACTAGTCGCTATTTTTGCCGGGTCTATGGTCTAGATTTAAATTAGATTTTTTGACATTTATTACTCATTAAAGTTAATTGACGTCTCTGAGTGCGGCAGTTAGTGTTGTAGGTTAAGGACTAAAACATATTTTTTTACGAATAGGTAAGCACATATCGCCAACCCCTGATCATGAGTGACTCTCACTCAAGATGATTACCTAGTGAATCGTATAGCTGTCCCCCTACTTCAGACTACGTTTACAGCATCTCATCTTATAACGAGATGAGGTAACCTGATTTCAGTGAATCACAATTTTTCAGTAAGCGACAATGGCATGCGTCGATATTAATTTTGAGAATCATTGCTATTTGGCACCGAGCATAACCCAATAAACAGGCCTAAATGAGCAAACTATTATGAGTGACACAATGTGCTTTAATTCACAAGCAATTGAAGCAACAATCCACAATCACATTACGACTGTGTAAACTGGACGCCAATGTCAAATTTGGACGTGATAAAGATCGGCGTACACGGACATTTGAATTAGTAATTTTTAGCATGCCTATCTGGCGGGCCAAAGATCGCAACAGCTGACTCCAAGCCCAGCTAGTGTTAACGCTATCGAAAAGTACTATGTGAGTAGTCGTGTAGTGGGTGACAACAAAATACTGCTGCTGTCACTGTGTAGACAATGTAGACAGGCAAGTGGCTGTGGGTATACCGCCTAAAGTGGGTGTTCTACTAGGAAAAAACATTTCCTCTCACATATTTTTTTATATTAGTATCTTACCACCTATTCCAACAATGAGACAAACACAGTTACTGACTAGGAATATTTATGTAATTTGTTTTAATTATGTTACAGGAGAGTTTTGAGCATTAGGTATTCACGTCAGTATCGCCCTTCCGTAAAAGAAAACTATTTCAAATCTGTTCCTATTGGCACAGCATTAAACGCGGCAGACCAGTCAGCCGCCGTTATCACAGCTAATAAGCTTGAGAACTAGTAACTTTGTCAGCTTGTGCAAGTATTAAACGTATTACCAAGTTGTTCAGTAGTATGGTAAATTCATCCGTTGTCGCGATAGTGAAAGGTAAAGTGGGAAGTAATGCTTTTAGTATTAGTGAAATTGCGGCGTGTGGTGACGGCAGATCAGCATACAACAATCAATGGTCACTACCCTTACCTCTCTCATGGGTTTCGTGCAAGGTGACTAACTGCCTCATTCAGAGACGTCAATTAACTTTAATGAGTACTTAGTGTCAAAAAAAATCATTTAAATCTAGATCTTAGACCCAGCAAGAATAGCAAACTAATTTTGAATTGTAATTTTTTGACATTAAGTAATAATTAACGAGTGCGGCAGTTAGAGTTAGAATATAACGAGGAGTGGACGGACAGCAGCCTTCCTGGTGTTTGTGAGGCTGTGACTGCAGAAATACGCAATTTTGCCATTAAACTTAAATTAATGACAGTAAAAAAAAACATTTATTTGCCGTGTAGGGACGGCAGAGTCGTTGTAGCTATACCCCATTCACTTGGGCTTGAGACAAAATGTAAACAATCTTGATATGTGTATTCTAAAATACATCATCAATCATAAAATAAAACTGTTAGCTGCTTTGAAAAATTGGTGTTACACATTTTTATTTTTGTATTTTATATTAAAAGACACACCAAGATTGTTTACAATTTGTCTCAAGCTCAAGTGAATGCGGTATAGAACACAGAACAGAGAAAGTAGTTTTACTGTTCTGTGGTATAGAAAGAGCAACTGTTATTGAATATACTATATTTTGTAAAGATTTAGAAAATCAAGTCGTTAGTGCCAGTAAAACAAAAATTACTGCAGCACTAATGACAATACTTCATCAATATCGCACTGGGATTGTGTCGGAACTAGGTTATTTAAGCATAGCACTAACAATGCACAGGGGCGAGAGGAAATTATTTTGTTATTCCTATGTTCATATGCGGACTAAATAATATGATTATCGCTTTGATGAAATTTCCTTTTTGTATAAATGTTGCAAAATGATTGAATGGTTTAAAATGTAAAGTTTTTTAGATTAAGTGTACTGTGATATATATACCGCGATTCATGACTTCCTCCCAGTCCGATTTATTTTTAAACCCGGATAGTTGATATCTTACAAATTGTATTCTCTTTTACAATTAATATTATTGTATAGTTACCTAGCTAGCTTATTGTATGAATGAATGCAAAAAGAAACACTTTGTTTTTTTGTTTTTTACAAGCAAAACCTTAAAAAAGAAGAGATTCAATTCGTCCCGTATGCCACTCGCCAATTACTTTACCTTTACCGGCGTGTTGCCGGCAGAACCGAGTTAATTCCAAATGAATGTGAAATTGTAGCTGTAATGTTTTGATATTAATCTGTAGTTGCATTTAAAATGAATATAGATTTCATGGAAGAGAATGCTTTTGAAAATAGTACCTATTGACAAAATTTAATACAAGAATAATACTGAAAGGGTATTTATTAACACCCACATTTCGCCAAATATGTATGATCCCAAATAATAGCGATGAGCCAATTGCTAATAATACACTTCTGTTCTTCTTCTGAAACAGGCATGATATATATGTATGTAATGTCCTCGTTTCTTCACTTACAGAAAAAGTAAACGATTACGTCAACCAACAAACTGACACTATATTACAAAAAATACTAATACAGTGTTCTGTTAAGTAACAATTTCAAAACTATAGGTCTAGAATCTGAAGAACGTCTCACAGAACAGTGGTCGGCAGGAGTAATTTTTTTCATATCTAGAAAATTGTTCACGTAAACTTTGTCCTAATACCATAGCATTATCTGTAGCAAGGAATTCTAATGCCAGGGTAGTAATAAATTAGTCTAGCGCTCGCATGCATGCCGTAAGAGAGGGATGCAACGACGTTTTCGATTTCAAGCGACTTTATGTTTAATTGCTGTTGCACTTATGGGCATTGCTTACGCCGTTATAGTATGAAGTGTATATGGCACATTCTAGCATGGTCTTTCAATGGTAATTGAATTAGAAAATTTGCAAGAGACTAATTGCAAGTTCTAACACACATTTTTCCATCAATTGCCGATAAAAAAACAAGTGATGGAACTATAAATGTTCTATGAAAGAACATTTAACCTCACATATTTCGTATTTCTGTAAACCATAAAATAGGCATTGTGAAGCTTGTATCCGCGTTTCAGCATTCAAAAGGTAAAACTCGTTAACGATGAAACCCGTTAACCCCATCTAGCGCTTGCGTAGAAGGTTCACTGCGGTAATCTAGCGGTATTTTGAACCTAGAGACTTCTTCGGTAACTGCCGACGTTTGTGTTTAGTACCAATCGTTTTGACCCATACTTTCTGAGAGACTAAAGGATTTCTCCCATTGAGTACGGATCGTAATATTTAATGGATTTTTCTTTCCCACCTATATCGTTCATGCATTTTTCCCACAAATTAGAGCCGCAGTAGTTAATTTTTATTTTATTCAAATATTCTAATGTAGAAAGTCAATTGCAGTTGTAGTATTAATGTGCTTCTTATTCTTTTTAACCGTAAAATTGTATTTAGTGAACACTATCATCCCAACAAATTAACGTTAAAAACTATAATTTCACTATGAACTATTTATATTAAATAAAGGCAAGATACAATTGTTTCTATTTAAACTCACATAGTAGAAAACTTAATATTGTAAAATAGTTTTTGCCTTCTTATAATGTTTTATCTAAACCCAACAATACTCGGACGAGTGTGTTAAACTCAGTTTCCGAGATGCGTATTGCGTAAGTCGACACTGTCTATGTCGACGCAGAACGAATTACAGTGGCCGGTGTCGCTTTACAAATGCGTTTTCAGAAGCACTGCTATAAAAGCCAGCCTAGGCCGGGAGCTGCAAGTAATTTATCCAAGTCTTTTTATTAGGTATTCGGTTGCGCCAAAAAAGTTTCACATTCGGTTTACCAAAATTCGGGAGCTTAACGGTTTAAGTTTAAGCTTCGTCATTCGGCCACCTGTTGCTAAATGCTGTAGGTATGTTCGGTACAAGATAAATTTCAAATACTTTTTCGTTTTTACTACAAAAATTGTGTAAAAAAGTAATACCTATAAAATTGGTTACTATTTAACAATTAACTAATGGAATGGATATGGAATATGGAATGATTTGAAACAAAAACCTAATAAAGATGTACACTATATATACAGTGTACGTCTTTATTAAGTTTTTGTTTCCCTTAGTCCTGATTTCTAACTTATAAAAACATTTTATACGATTGATCGTAATATACCGATAAATTAATGCTGTAATTTTTGCGATATAATGCGTGACATAATATAATTTTGTTCTTTATGGGTTAGTACTTCAATGCTTACCGATTACACGAATTCAGAAGATGCCAATGGCAAAACAGACCAAATATCCTGCGTGGGTTTTTTTATTCTGATCCCTGTGTTGAATAAGTATTAAAATAAATGTGGGCTTCCGTTCTATAAAGAAGGCTAGTTATTTACGTTCCGATGCATTGACACAGTAAGTGTCGTTACTCACAGCATGACGACTTAGCAACTGAATTTCATGCATCCTAACCATGTCACGTTGTTTAGCCTATTATTACAATTAATTATTGACATCGTTTAGTTTATGTGTTCTAACGATTTTTGAGATTGCAGTAACCACGACATAAAGATGGATGCCCGCTATCTGTCTGCCCCTTCGGGGATTAATAGGCGTTATTTCTGTATGCTTTATAGATAGATTGTAATTTCTTCTAAAACATTTTAATAATGATAACCACAGCACCTTCTACTATCCGTCTAATACTTTTATTTTATATTAAGAAAAATACCTAGCTAATTATTTGTGATTAAGTCAAAATCAAGGTTTTCAAAGAAAGTCCAGGTTAAGAAGGACTGCTTATGAGTATAGGCTGTAGAGAAATAATTGGATAAGGAACATCGCAACTACGAAGTGGGTGATCTCTGACTAATTATTATGGGACTATGCTGTGATTCGTGAGGAGTTAAGCAATGTTAGCTAAAGCCTTTCATTGGATAGGTGACTAAAAATATATCATTTGGAGTCAGTCCCTGCTTCGGAAGCAACTAAATTGTTGCTCCCGGCTGCAGTTGTAGTCGTAAATATCGCACCGAGCCAACGTGCTGGGTTATTGCCGATTCTCCATATGTTTTTCTTACCACACAGAAGGCCTATGCCCCATCAGAGAGGACATTAAATGTCATGTGAATGATACGTTGACTCATATTTGCAAACCTTAAATGTTGAAAAATAATTTGCAATTTAAGACTCTCTATCTCACTGAAATACTATTAGTATTACCTTGCAAGGTAAAGGGGACATGATTACCGGCGCATGACCCAACAGACATAGTTTAAACAAAAAGTGAAATACTAAGTCGGAACTATGTCATAAAATGTTCTAAATGAGGGCGGCGCACGCAAACCCCGTGCCCGGGCCTCAAATGAAGACAGTACTATCTAAAAATATACTATGTATTTGTACGCGTAAAAGTTATGCAAAATGTCGTTTGTATGCTTTATTTATTTATTGATTTCTGGTAACGTTTGTAGTTAGGCACGCACTCTGCGATTCAATCAGAACATAACATTTGAAGTTGACAAATACAGAAACTGCTTGTCAGTTAGCACAATACATACATACCCGAATTCACCCGAATTAACACCAGGGGCGAGCCTATTGCCATTCAACGAATACGTAAATCGCAGTGTAATTTTAAGTGGTACAAGCCGTACGCTGCTGCCATACTTTTCGCTATTTTACCCTTAGTCGCCTTGTACGACACCCGTGGGAAACTAATATCTACCTACACCTGTCCTCCTAGCACGGGACGTGGACACATCTCCTCGGGGGAAAGAAAATCTTTTCCTCTTGCTCAAACTCCCACTAAATCCGAGACAAAACAGTGTCAAGTGGTGGAGAGAGCACCGACAAGTCGTCGGTGCTAGGCCCGCAGGATGACAGGGGTAGTGACAATTATGTTCTGCTCTGGCGTTACCACAGGGCACGATGGATGGATTTTTACATACATTTTCCCTCTTGGCTTCAGAGGCGACACGGGCATTTTTCTACGTTTAAATCAATTCGGAAACGCATAGGTACCACTGATAATACATCTTTGCGATGTTATATTTTAACCAATTACAAACAAGAAGCTCGGATTATAATTTTTTTCCCCCACAAAATTTCTTTAACCTTTGAACTTCGTTTTGTAAGCCAACGACTAACCTCGCAATGTAGAAATAAATTGATAACTTTCAAAGCAAGTAAGTTTACAATAACCGTGGTACCTATGGTAGGACAATAATTTTCGAAATTTTGCTAACCTCTTTTTTTGTATTTTTGTAACATTTTCCATCATCATCATCATCATCATCATCATCCCCAGCCCTTTAATGTCCCCACACTGCTGGGGCACAGGCCTTCCCTATGGATGGTCGAATATAGGAAGAAATAATGGCCCATAACCTACCACACTGGCCCAATGCGGATTGCTAGGTATTAACGACTGCAGATGCAGCCGGGACCAACAATTTAACGGCCTTCCGAAACACGGAGGAACTCGAGATATTAAATTTTTGGTCACCCTTCCAATGATCGACCTTAGCGAAAATTACTTAATTTACGCAATCGCAGGCCAAGCGCTCTATTAAACTCCTCCCCGATATTGTATTAATGTTAAAGTTAAATTCAAAGTTAAATTTAGTTTGTAACACACCCCCCTTTCTCAGGACCTCTATTGAGTAACATTAAGCGTTAACTTGCAGTTGATGTGAACAGATTTAATACAAGATGACAGGAGCCTAGACTCATTATAAAGTATCATTTAAATCGTGGTTAAATTTAGTTCAGTTCATGCATGACATATTATGCTAATGAGTCAATAGAGTGACATCAGCTTTCTTGAGATAATGCATTCATTTATTATGCGCTGCATTCTGCGTTGTATTCAAGTAGGTGCCCGGTTTATGTTTTATTGACATTGTAATAAAACTGTGTCGTATTAAATGAAATGACCTTCCCTAATAGCGGACACAGTATTATTATTATTTCGAAGTTTCGGGGCTGTTTGCGTCACTGCGACCTATGGAGATCTATTGTGACTAGCCCCAAGTAGGTAGGTCCTATTAAGGCCTTACATGAACTCCTTTAGCTGGGCACTGTCTAAAAATGATAGGATGTTCCCAGCTCGGATGGTTTTTATATCATCTGGTACGAGAATATGCTTTCCCAAATGTCGGTTTCTTTTGTGAATGAGAGGTTCACAAAAGCACAGGAGGTGTATTGGTGTTTCACGCTCTTGTTCACAGAATCTGCAAGTATCGGTTTCTTTAAGTCTCATGTTGTAGAGATGTCTGTTCAACTTGCAGAGCCCTAATCATCATGCTCAGGTTGCCCCCCCTGTTGAGCTTTAATAGCTCGTCAGTGCGCTTACGGGAGAATAGTTCGATTAGTGCTTTTAAGTGTGTTAACCCATGCGTTCTTTGTCAGTCCGCCTTGGCCTCCTGGAGGAGGTGGTTTCTTAAGTATTGCATAGACGAGACCACAGAAAGGCTCTGGGCCAAACTGTAGTCCTTTAGCCCCAGCTCTTGCTAGTTCATCGGCCTTTTCGTTACCGGTTATTCCAGAATGACCTAGTACCCATTTAAGGGTTATCTTGTTTTGTTGCCCCAGGTCATTTAGCGGACACAGTAACAATTCGACATTTATAAATACGATATCAATATTTACGTAAACATCAAACTTTTTTGGCTCATACCTCAAATACCAGAAAGGCGATCATGCAGCTAGAACTAATGCATGTTGTGTAATTAAAATGGACTAGACTGAAAAAATGCAAACGTTCAATGTTCGCTAAACTCAATTACGCGTTAGTGGTTAAACTGAATTGGATGTTTGGTACACAGGTGTAGGTAAACCTTGATTAAAATCATTGGATAGTATTACCTCTCGTGTATGAGTTTTGATAAAGTGGACGAAGTCGATGGTGGAAGTTATTTGCAGTTGTAAAAGTACTTTATTGCGTACTGCAGTACAGAACGCCAGATTTTCAAAATTATCAAAAATTTTCCTAGGCGTTTTTCTGTCGTATAATGGGAAACTATAAAATAAGACTATGTTGTAATCCACAGCTGTTAAGGTTATTTTAAAACTTAATTATAATATTAAAGACGCAATTGTATGACGTGTAGTGTCATGAAAGTTAGAAAAAAATGTGTATCACTATGGATCAACCAAGCTTTACAAGCCTTCAGAAACGAGGATCAACAGATTTTTTTTACATAACGCTTATGGAATCTATTATAAGCTCTAAATTATGATGGCCACTTGCTCAGTTTCTATCTTGTCGATATGGCGTCTGAAACTCCATTTTGAGTTGGTTTTTCAGCTTAATATTCCAAGGTAATAGATAGGCATAGTCCACATGGAAAAATCGTGATATTTTATCCGTCCGATAAACATGCCGTTATTTTTAGACTTATGATTTTCGCTACGGCAGCCAATAGAAAACTATTTAAAATTAAAAGTAATAAGTATATCGTGACTTTTATTAAAAAACAGGAAAATAAGTGATTTAGGTGTTAAATTGGGATGGATAAACCTTGGTATGTCTACTATATAGTAGACATACCTTCAACAATTAAATGGGCTAGATGTTACGAAGAAGAAGAAAGAAGAAGACTTAATGGGAAGTGTTGTTTTTGGTGCAAAAGAGGCAAGAATTAGCCGTCGCGTGGCAGTCATGCAGTCAACACAAGTCGTCGACATAAATCAGGTGTGCGAGCGACATGCGAATGATAACGTCGCGATCGAAATACCGCACGGTTCGGACGCCGCGGCGGAAGGCGCCGTCGTGGAACGACGTGCGTCCCACAGTGCACCGCTGAATTACACAAACGTTTTAACAGTAGTGACGCAACAGCGTTTATTGCTGATCATTTTTTTATGCTGCAAAATTAGAAGCCTAAGCAAATCCTTGAGCAGTATACACCGTAACGGTGTCAATAATTTAACTCTCTTTATTTTCATCGGTCTCCCGGCATGGTCATTTCCGTCACTTTTCTTCATCGGAAGCACATTTACGGTCTGATGAATGATATCAGTCAATTGCATAGCTTGATGACGTCTAAACAATTTGAATAGAGGTGGAAACGTTCTGCCTCGACTCCGGATTACCTGCGAGCGAACAGACTCAACTCTGTCCGGCATCTGATTGTTTATTAGGGTAAAAATGATATATTTTACAAAAACACTATAGCGTGTAAGGTTACACAGAACCAAAGCTCCACATTTCCCAAAAATATATTGTCCTGGTGCAGGAATCGAACCCGCGACCTACACGAGTTGGGCGGTCGCCTATACCACTTGGCGAAGTGGTAATAATTTGTAATGATTTTTCTTACATTTATATCGGCAATAGCAAAATAAAATAAATATTCGTGACATTTGTGTGGTAACAATTTTGGAATATATTTTGTTTACTCACCGATATGAATGGAAGAGGAAACACACTGCGCCGACCCCAGATAGACTGGGAACAGGGCAGGGAGAAGAGATTTCGTTTACTCACTGCACCTCTTCAAACAACAAGTGGCCAGTCCAACGCATCGAGACTTAAAAATCGTAATCCAGTAAAGTTCACTGCGGTAACAGTTTTAATAGCTCACTGCAAGATCAGACACATTGCGAGTTCGAAGACACGGAGTGTCAAGAAGTGTTTTTGTCCCACTCCGCATTTTTCCATATTTTTTTACAAAAGTGTTAGACATATGACTGTATTAGGTAAACTTAGTTGGCAATACAGTATTAAATGAATTTTGAATAATATTTTTGATCTTACCGTTAAAACAACCAATAGACCTAGTAACTAAATACCGTTCGGGTGTGCTGCTATTAACCAATTTTTCCCGGTTTCAAATCCTCATAGAACCGAATGTGTGCATGATGTTAAATTGTTAATATTTAAATTTTTACCATAAGTATACATTTGTTAGCCATCTAGTATCTACATAAGCTACTCATTTTTGGCGTATAGGTGTATTAGGTGTATTTTTATTCAGAAAACCTATATTTAATGAACCCGCTTACCGCAATATTACCGTACCCATCATATACATTGATCAATTTTTGCTAGAAGGTTCTAAAAGCGCATAATATATAATTACCTTGTGAAAGAAATCTGAAAGCATTTGATAAAAACATTTTTGCTTTTTTGCTCATAATAATGGATTTATATTTTGACCTGACTCTTTAGGTTTCACCTTAACAAGATTCGTTCTTTGTATCAATCCTAACTAACTTAGCCTATAACATATTTTGTTCTACAATTTATCAAATAGTTCAAAACAGCACGTTAAGAACATAATTATGGTAGGCCTTATCACCGTAATACAACTTTAGACCTTCAAGACAGGTTATCGTGGTTCGTCCAAACATTGGCCGGTTTAGATAATGAATTACCAATTTAATATATGTACGTCCTATTAAGTAAAAGAGACATCGGTTGCGGGTACCTCGCAAAATGAACGGGCGCACGCGATCGACCCCGTATTCAATTTCATAGAGAAACTTATTTAATGCTACCAAAGTTACTTACTCACGAAACGCTTGGAATTGATCACTGCGATGTCACAGACGAAGCATGTTTAAGAAGCGGAGCTTTTAGATTTTAGAGAAAATAACTGACACGCAAAACATCAGAAGTAAAACTCATTTAAAGGTGCTACTGGTTGCTTTTCAACATGTTGCGCGGCGACAATGGAGAGCATATCTTCGTGCAAAACATTTTAAAACTGTATAAATATCATAACCGCTACCGTGTGATTGGTGGGTGAAATGTTTAAATTAGTAAAGAATATAATATCTTTGAAAAAGAGAATCTATAAAAAACTCATAGAGCTGGAACAAAAAGCAACTATTCTTATCGCCGTTTTTCGACATTCAAGTCACAGATTGACTTAGATTGACTAGATCAGTATACTAACTTATATTTTAATAATTCCACTAGGAATAAATTTGGATGATATGAATCGAAATGTAGGTAGTATATGATATTTTTAGTCATAATGGTGACATTTCTTGTAATAGGATAGTCCATGGCTTCCACGGGATATATGGAAGAAAAATTAGACGCTACTAAGTGGACATGCTTTATTAGGTTTCAACCTGCAAGCAATAAAAATTCACAAGAGGTGTACTTCAATTTTATTATGCATTTAATATTGTATCAATTTGAACTAAGACCTTGCAGCGAACGTCGACAAGAAATATTTTAGAATATTAAAGACTGGGTGGGTAAAGTGTTAATTTACATCTAGCTTCCTGAACTTATAAATTGGGGTGATTTGTTTTATTATTACTGTCTATGAAACAACAACATTAATGCGTTGCAGAAATGGAGCGAAAATGGATGCATTGTTATTCTTATATGCAATTGTTGCTTCTAATACTATATATAAGTGTGTGAATGCAGCGCTTAAAAAAAGTCTGATTTCCTATAATCTCTTAATCGATATATAAATTTATTCAGATTTTAGGTTTCACTGAGTATTTATAAGCAGCATTTAAGGCTTGGTTGAAAATTACCTCGTTAAAAATGCAAACAATTCATAAGAAGTCTTTGAAATAAGAATTTCTAGAAGTTGCTGTAACTTTTTTTTAAATCATTATATTGTTTCGTTGAGATTGTTTGAGATACCATAAGTAAAAACATGTAATATTGTATTCAAGTAACATATTATAAATAAATGCAAGACATCTTTGTATCGAACAGACTAATTTGTTCACTTTAGTCGAATATAAAAAGTCTTTGAAGTACTCAAACTATACAACATCAATATATTTCGATAATTGGCTGATATCTGTGCAGCTTATGTTGAAACGATAACAAAGAATATGTATTGGAATGGAAAATAAATATAAAAGACTATTATGCTATTCATAACAGTCTTTCCGCGGATAGCCCGAGAACGAAGCATTGTAAAATCCAATTTATGATGTAAACTCCGGAGAGAAAAACAAAAGTCACCTCGTGACAGTGCCTTTGTAGAAAGAAATTGTTCTTCGAAAAATAGCACTACGACAAAATTAAATAGTAGTTAGTACCTCGGTTTTAATTATTATTACATTGTAACTGCGCAAGTGTAATGATTAATACCTATGTTGTATACCTAAATTAATACCTATATTGTGAGTAGTAGAGGAATAAACTCCCAAAACACACAAAGGGGAAAGTGGCCCAATTTAGGTAGGTATAAGGTGAATTGGCCCCGTAAACCTACACTCAACATTTGATCACAAGTCCCAGGCGTTGCTCCTGGCTTACCTGCGACGCTATGATTCCGGTATCTGTACGGTTAATCCATAGAATCGTTACAGTTTTTTTCTGTATAAAATACTTTCCATATTTCTAAATGGACCTATTCGAACAGTCATCTATCACCTCTAGGGAGCAGACAATGAGAATGTATGCAAAATGTTTAACCCGCTTTGAGCTGACATCCCCTACTGCATGAAGTATCAACTCCCGTGTATGAAATCATTTTGGAAATCATGTAGCAGTGGGAGTGGGACAAGTGGAATTTCATATCTTTTCGCCTCTTTCGGGAAGTAATTGGAGATTTTTTAACAAAAGATCCGTCATTGAATTCCAGTACAATGCATGTAAAGTGGACAGTAATGCCCCAGAGACTCTTTCTAATGTAGCTATCGTTACTTTGTCAGTCAAGGAAAGAATACTATTAAGAATATGAACAGATACATAACTTTGTATTTATACACAACTGGGTATATCATACAATACTAAGAAACATTCCTGCGACAGAAAGGCCTTGTTTCACCACTTCTGATTCAGGTCCCAGTAAATTACTTAACAGTTAAATCCATACAAATGTTCCATATTTGAATTTATCTCTTGGACAGTCGCTAGCCGTATGTTAAATATATAATATGTCGCAAACAGCTACCTTAATTAGCCGTTCAGTCAACAGCCCAAACTAATTGTTGGGCTGCATAAAAGAATAAAACGATTTTTCTTATAAACTAAGCGATATTACATCAACCTCAAATACTTTGATACTGCGCGGGATTTTCACTGGAAATGGGTGTCCATGAATACAAAAAGTACATAAAACAAAATGAAAGTTTCTAACAGGAAGTATACTGAAAAGCATGCATGATCTTAATATTATATGTATTAGTATAGGTACTGAAAATTTGATATCAGTTCCTATCAGTTTGGTACAAAATAATTGTAGCTATGAACTTTACAACTGGTATTATTTTAACCTAAAGGTCATCATCCTCCTTAAACGTAAACTATTGTTGTAATTGAGATTTGTAATTATCACGTATGACATAATAGTTAGATATGTATATTGTGACTTTGCTGAAACATGGAACACAGTAAATCTCAGATAATTTAATAGTAGAATTAGATCATAAACCGGGTCATGGTTTTCCTTATGATGATAGTGACTTCAAAAATAACAACATTTACGCGTAGAATGTATGTATTCAATTAGATCAGATACTCTGCACGTAAAAAAATATATCTTACTTCAGATAGTTATTGAACCTGAAGTATTTCGTGCTTGATTTCTATTACTTAAAAACTTGAGCACGTAAAATAATTGAAACTATATTGTGTAACAAATGCATTACAGTAAATAAAACGACAAAGTAAGTCAAGTAAGTAAGTACTTTAAACGAACGTAACAATAATATTCCAAAACTCACAATAATAAAATAGCACAGTAAATCTATCAGTTTCAATTAATTTAGTGGACACTGTATACTTTTTAAAAGAGCCGTATATGGCATAGTCCATTTTATTATTGATTAAACTATTTAATACAACAAAAAACATAAAATATATTAAATAGCCATTTACTCAGATTGCGGACTATGCAGAATATGTAAACAACGCAACTTGTAGCATTTTTAATACACAATGTGCTGGGTAACATTCCCAATATATATCATATGGCATCATCTCTCAAATTAGATCCGCACTTTAAAGTGACCGCAACCCAATTGTCCCTTGGTTTCATCATGATTAATGAACTTCAATGGTAAACTAGGAACTTGAAGATTACAGTGAAGCTACTAAGCGATTGCGAGATAGCAATAAGCTCAGTGCGAGTGAGCAAATGTGTTATACCTATTATAAAAAATAGATAGATGCAAACTTTCTGACTGAAGCTTTATCGTTATAAAGCTGCATATCTTGCGGGCCAAAAAAATTACCAATGGTGAGTGTTATCAAATCGTATAATAATTTTTGTGCATGCCTACATTACTAATGATGCCATATAACATTTAAATTTACTCAATTAGAAGATTATATTGTATTTGCTTAAAATTTTGTATGCCTATTTTACTAGGAAATAATTTTAGTCACAATGATTATTACCTACATAAATCAGACTTATAATATAACCGCAAAGGAGCAGCCGAAGGTGAATGAATCCTACTTTTCCCTAATTATATTAAATATATTGCTAGGTATTGCTACGCTGCAGCTAGCTCTTGCTATCTCCGTCGTCTTGTGCGACACTCGAAGAAGAGATGGGGGAGGACTGACAATTGTATTCTGCTCTGCCGTCACCACACGGTAATCTTTTGATTCTTGACTATTGTAAAACTTTTACAGTGGAGAGTGAACAACTTTTAAGTGTCCCTGACGGCCAACTAAACAATGTATCGTAAAATAAACACATGCCCATTCAATCAACAGCCTAGGTTGATGTTTGGACGATCAATATTTACAGCCTCGGACACAGTGAATATGCTTTTGTTGCATTAGGTGTATTTGTGTGCGCAATTATGTTGTCAATTCAAAGCAAATCGATGACAATACTGTCTACTGAAATACGAGTAAGTTCTCCATTGAAACTGATAATTTTATATCTTAAAACCAATAGCCAATAGCCTAATAGCCAAGTGTTTGCTGCATGGGTGCTGCTTAATTAATATTCATAAGAGCTATACATAAAACTTTACATCACAAATGGTAATGAGAATATTTTTGTCGATATCAACAATACTTATACGCCGCTCTAAAAATGCAATAAAAACCTCCGTAGTAACTACGTAACCAGTAAGTATTTTTTTTTTAAATAAGCAATACGCAATTCGAAATTACAACACGGTGAAGGTATATTCCTATTTGTGTAAGAAATATGCAAAGTTTTTTTTGCGCTATCAGGGATTTTAGGTGAAGAATGCACAATGCGTTAGTGAGCTAGCTGGAAACCAAAACTGTAATAAGTCAGAGTGGTACAGTAATGTAGGTGAATCTTCACTTCGCAGCACCTTATGCTCAGGTAATAGGAGTTATTTTCCAAGTAAAAAATTTAATTCCAAGCCCTCGGGAGTGGCGAATACTAAAACTCCTATTGGATAATTACGCCAACATTTTACTGCTAGACTAATTAGTTGTTTCTTATAACTATATACAGTACACCCATATTATTATAGTACCTATTCAAAATATTTTGTTTTAACACAATGGCGAATAGATAGTGAAAAATATACTTTTCAGAATCTCGTATTACTTTAGTAAACTATTATTTTATTACAAAGATGAAACATAAGTGAACCTGCCGGTGCGATCATGACCCTTACCATGTCCTATGGTACTGTACAAGTAGTTAAAATAAACTGTTGTAAACAATTACATATACATCTTTCCAGAAAAAATACGTTAGAGGTATTCGAAAAAGTATTTGTTGGTGAGTGAGTATGTAGTCTCGCTTACGGGAATTCGCTCTGTCAATTTTTTGGTCGTTTTGTCAGGGCCCCGCAGTAAGTAAGCTGGACAACTAAATCGCAGATCGTACCAATAGTCATAGTAACGTATCTACGATTTAGTTAGAAAGACATGACTATTTGAACGATCTGCAATTTGGATGACCAACTTAATCGCATGGTCTGCGGGGGCCCTTAACTTTCTTTATTTTATCTGCGGTGGCGTTTATTTCTACATTGCGAGGCTTACAACGTGAAGTGTAAAGGTTTTAAACCTTTACACTTCACATTTCGGCAAGTTAATAAGTGTCTTGGGTGGCCGAGCGGTCAGGCACCTGCCCGGATAGCAGCGGACGCGGGATCGATTCCCGCCTCAATTTTTCGAAATTCATTTTCTAACCACCAACATCTTTGTACTAATTTTTCTAACATTTACATAATGTTAAAATTAAAATCGAATAGTTTATAATGCAAACCCAAGCTTAACCGAACGCACGGTATTTATAAAAATATCTGCTTTGGAATGTGTGCAATTTATTTCTACATTGCGAGGGTACCCGTTGGCTTACAACATGAAGTGTAAAGGTTAGAAGAATTTCGGCAAGTTAATTAGTGTCTTGGGTGGCCGAGCGGTCAGGCACCTGCCCGGATAGCAGCGGACGCGGTTTCAATTCCCGCCTCAAGATCATAATTTTTCGAAATTCTTTTTCTAACCACCAAAATCTTTGTACTAATTTTTCTAACATTTATATAATGTTAAAATTAAAATCGAATAGGTTACACAATATTTTTTTTCATAATCGAAATCGGAGGCCCTCCGCTGACAATTAGAAACAATTTGAAGAATGCGCTCGGCCTCACAGCGTCCAATTTGTAATAATCAAAACGCCGCAGACTCCGGGCGTCGCTGCTGACATAACAATTACGCACATTATCTAATATTTTATGAATTGCTCCTTGGAACTCTTAATATGTTTTCATTCAGAACACTATTTCCTCGAATCCGTTCCGCGATTGTCGTAGTAACAGCCTAATTGATAGATAGTTGTTCCAATTGATGCTCGGAGCAATGATTCTATGTTTGACAAATTACATCACATCGTATCTTGTAGGCAAATTTTTTACATCTTGGGTTGATTACAATACTGTAAATTTTAATAGGGATCTCTAATAAAAATAATAATATAGTCTATTTTACTCGCTCAAAATGTAACTTTCCATTGGTGAAACAATTGTTAAAATATCAAAGCGTAACAAACAACCTTACTTTTTCACAATAATGTTAGTAAGGCTACTTGCTTCTTAGAGAAATTCTTATCCCCACACCAAACAAATTTAATATAAGATGTTAATCATTCCAAATTTAAAATTGGATTATTTTAATTTTAGACGGGAGCACTATTTATGCAGTCATCGACGCTACACCTAAAAAGATAACGCCGAAGAATGCTAAATAAGGGTTCGGATTCCGAGAACGCAACCACACATTTGAATGAAATAACAAAGATCTCCTCCATGGGGAGCTATGAGCTAAGTTTAATACAAAAAACACAACATCCGGTGTGCAAAACTCATCATAATAAACTCCAATAGCCCGGCAGACAGCGGATGCAAACGCAACATACGCACATGTAGGTAACTATCAAATATTCTTAGTCGACTTATCGTGCATAAACGTGCCCTTTTATACGACTATGAAGTATATTACTTGGTAAATTGAGCTAAGCCGAGTATCTTTAATAGAGCGATGGCGGGCAAGATGAATACTATCAGAATATTTAAGGTACGCAGCAAAACTTTATCTGTATAATCACAATCATAATAAATTATGACACAGTATTCAAAGGTATTCCTTTACTGTACAATTACAGAGGAACAGCAGACCAGTTGAAACATCATAATTATGGTGTGGTGTGGGGAACAAATGCTACTATCATAATAACTAAATATTTTTCCTGCAATCGAGATCGAATAAAATAGGCATACCTTTACATAGACGTATACATTAGGTTTGTATATCATTTGTGCATATGTCCAATTATCACACATTAATGAAAACCATCCGGAGTTATCAAAAGTTCCAATACGATTGCGATAACCGATGTTTTTATGGGCTCTACGGTGCGCACCGTGAAGGCCGTTGTCAACACATTGTCATTGCTTTGGATGCCATCACTTTTTTACGAACCCTTTTGAATATCGTGATATGATCTACTACTTAACACCAATGAGTTCCAATACAAGGTACGTCATGTCTATCTCTTGTAAAAGATATCTATAAATAAATTCAACTCAAAGGTTCCCGAAGGAACGCGGTTGCTCTGCGAGTCAATTTATATGATTACACAAATCAAGTGCGATTGATATTACAATACTTAACCTACTTAAACCAATGGGCGCATCAGTATTGCCTTTGAATTATTTAAATATTGCTTTCAAGTAGTGGGTATTAGTCGATTATGGTCAATATGGTTATGGACCATTGACATAAGTTGTTTCGCGTCGATAACGTCGCTCTTTATTAGGCAGTGACGAATGCAGTGGCATAACGATGGAATGATATTATTAATGTGGTTACAACACTTGAGCACCATGTGTCCGCCTACGTGCAGCACTCAACATTCCAGTGGGTATCGCGGGAACACTTTTAAGCCGCTCGCTTAGGGGCACCATGAAGCTAGAATTCACCGAGACTCGCAACACAGCCTCAGAAAATATTAATGGTAATTTCATATTACATGACTTCTGTAAGGTGCGGAATAATTGACTTGGACGGTTTGGTCATGTCATGCAAAGATATAAAAGCTACGTTGGCGAAGAATGTTAGGTATGAACGCAGACGGACCTAGAAGGAGAGGAAGGCCAAAGAAAAGATGGATGGATTGTGTAATGGAGGATTTATGTTCGCGAGAGGAGTGAAAGAAAAAATCATGTTATGCCTAGATCGAGACAAGGGCAAGAAGAAAACGAAGATACTTCTGTAAGGTTTTTTAAGAAGTAATTCAATCCTCCAGTTGGGAAGTGTGCAGATTTCTGGAATTGACATAATTCATATCAACCATCTGCCCTACAAGAAATACTTAATATTGCTAAGAAATCTATTGGTCCGTTTAGGAAGTTTTTGGTTGTTTGTGTGATTATTTTATCAAACTTATGATATTTAAGAATATTATAGTTTTTATTTAAGCAACTATTTAATTTAAAAAAACATTAACTAATTAAGATATTTATGGCCTAATCATAATACCTGACACGCTTACTTTTACTTAGACATTTTTAAATAATTTAAAGGAAAAACGGTCCCAAATTTTTTAATGTTAAAATGAAAAAAGAATTGATATTCGATTTAAATGTAACCACCAGTCTCAGAATATCCACAATGACGGTCACTCTATTGCGCTACTGCATTCAAACTAAAAGACGTACCTACTCATATTGGTTAATGTCGCCTCGTCTTTTTAACAACGGACGTCGGCTATCGTCACCGTAAATCGCGTACGTACACATTTTATTGTTATTTACAAACAAGCAGTAACAACCGCGTCGTTAGGCCACACTGAGGAGGCTGCGTCAATTGGCGTACAGCACATCAGGTTACTACAAACTGTCAAATATTTCCAATCAATTTAGAACTTTATAATATGGAATGTTGAAAATTTATTGGAGAAATTTGACAGATTGTAGTAACCCGATGTGCTGTTGACTGTACATTGATATACGACTGAAATCACGCCATAAGGAAGTCCACATTACTTAGGAGTGGTACACTAAATCGCTACTTTAGCTGCTACAATTAAATTTTAACTAGTTTAATTAGAATTCAAGCTCATTATTTTCTCCAATCTGTTGTAGATTGACATTGAGATATTATGACCACGCATGCCCATTGTCCCTATCCTCATGGCGAAAACGAAATGCCATAAAATTTCCTTATCGTTGTCCAGTTATAATAGAGTCAGCCTCAGAGCTATGTAAAGCCTGCCTTTTGACAAAATCCTAATGTGTTATTTTACTTTTGAGGCCGATGGTAATTTCAAATGAATAGATGAATGGCCGTTATTATATCTTAGCAACAAGCTTAGTTGTTTATTTTTAATTTTAACTTTTATTAATTAAAAATATGGTATAAAATTACCTTGTACTATCAACCCTTTAACACTTTAGGATTTTGTCAAACACACGAAAGCTCACGTTCAAAATAATTTGTCACCGTTTTGAATAAATAATTACTTTTGATATAGCTTCAACAAAAGGGATTACAACATGCTGATTAATTAGGTGTGCATTTTAATGAATTCTATTAAGGCTTATATTTTAAGAAAATAGCAATGGATGTTAAACTCTGTCCTCAAAATAATATAGTTCATAACAACAGTTCCACTGTCTGACGCGGCCGCTTTAATCTCCTTTGTTTGCATCATTAGTCCATGCAGGTCTTTAAACGAAGCGAAATGGGTTTTACACAAGCATACTGTCAGACTCGATTATTATGATCAAAATATGGACAGTATTATGTCGTACTCTATGTTGAAAATTACGGCATACACTAAACACACACATACACACACATTGAAACAAATTTAATTTGATCTATTTGTAAATGAAAAGCTATACCTACGCAAAGGAAAACGAGGCAGAAAACTTTTAGGAAATAAATAATAAATTAACAAACTGAAATGCATCACTTATAACCAATTATAATTAATATCATTATGGTTTAGAAAAAAATTACTTACATGTCCAATGGCAACCAGCAAATACTTTGTGTTCCCAAAAGAAAATAGTAATTTTTGGAGATTCATCAAAATGGGTTCTAATTCTGCTATTCTAAAAATGTGACAATATTCTGTGTAAAACCTGACCAGGAATATAAAAAACCTCGCCAATTCACGTTGGCATTACTATACTTAGTATTGTAATGTTAAATGAAAATGTGGCACCTCCAGTGCAGGTTTTTTATATTCCTGGTCAGGCTATACATCACATATACATTTGCCCCTACTGGGATTCGAACCCGGGATACCAATAACCTCAGGCCGGCAATCTGCCCTTTCAACCAAACCGCGGCTGTCAGTATGTTATGTAAAAGCGTTCGTCGTCGTCTTACCCCCGAATACAGAAACGCTACTCAAAGCTTAGTCTTGCTTTACGTTTAAGTATTGTCAAAATTGACGGTTTCCCATATACATTCTGCCACTTAACTTTCTAAGCAGTGCTCAAAATTTGAGTAGCGTTTCTGTATTCGGGTTTTAGTTGTATATTGTATACGTCAACGATTGAGTGGAATAGAATACTCAATTTTAATTATGGACCACTTCAGTCAAGATTCTTTTTATACTAATTTACTCATATGGGATTCAATCGAATCACTCTACAGGTTTATCAATTAGACCAGTGTTTGTCATCACAAAGTAAAGGAGCTTAGATTTGTTCTGTGGTTTATTGTTGATAACCAGGTATATTTATAGAGTACTAGTTGACCCGGCGTACGTCATATCGTTAATATAGCCTAACATATATCCCCTTCGCGGATATATGTTAGGCCATATAAATTATCCCGTAGGCATTGTTAGGATTTGATTGCCATGGTTACGTAAAATTGTTGACAGGAAAGCAGTTTATATGAGAAAATGAAAATGTTGTTTTTACTATTTCCCTCGCATTTTTTTCAATATTTTCTCAACTTTCCCGCCTTGCCTGGCCCAAGACAATCATTTCAAAACCAAAATCAGCTAAATCGGCCCAGCCGTTCTCGGGTTATACCGAGACAAACGCACAGCAATTCATTTTTATATTATTATAGATTTATAGAGGATTATTGCACGCAGTGCTTACGAAGCTGGAAGGGCACTAGTATGACAGGTATTAATTTCTCTTCGTTAACTGAAACTTAATATTGATTATCCCTTGATGTGCACGTGTGGTCGGTCGTGTCCGATATATTAATGAGAAACAGATCCTTGGTAATTCCCGATGTATTATCGAGATAGTATGTACCTACCACCCAACGTGTACCTACTCAAGAAACTAAAATTACATACATACAGGGATCACGCCGCTTCAAGGGTAGGCAGAGGTGAATTAACGCCGAGGTTTCGCCACTTATGTTCATCATCATCATCACTAGCTCTTTAATGTCCCCACTGCTGGGTACGGGCCTTCCATATAGATGGAATAATATAGGGAGAAAGGGCCATACTAACATAACCCACCACGCTGGCCTAGTGCGGTTTGGTGGGTAATAGTGGGTATTGACGACTGCAGATTCAGCCGTGACCAATAGCTTAACGTGCCTTTCGAAGCACAGAGGAACTTATAAATTTTTGGTCACCCATCCAATCACCGGCCTTAGCGAACATTGCTTAGTTTACGCTGTGATTGCGTAAATTAAGCAATGTCAAGCGCGCTATGCCACTGCACTAGTGAGCTCCTCCCGATTATGTTAACGACCAATTTATTATGTTAGGACCCGTGTAATAATATCTGGCGAGACTTCTACCGGGCACTTAAATCGCATATTTCTAGGTGGTATGAGAGGAACGCTGCTACCCATTACTCATCGCTGTTTTGTAGGGGCCTTATACGACATCCACGGGAATGATTGGGGTGGTAAAAATCGTATAAGTACAGGTCTGCCGTCATCACACGGCATAAAATTTATAATTTATTTATACGCTAAAAAATAGAAAAGTTCTGATATAATAATTTTATTTTTACAATTGAACTATATTTCACTGTCCAAGTGATAAATAGACAGGTTTATTTTACTTCAGTTCACATTTTGTTGAAATAGCCATTAGACAAAGAATTAGAGGTTACGAAATTTTCTATAAATTAAGTCCCTGATGCGGAAATCATTATACCACTCCGCCAACCAGACCGTTTTTTCTTTATAAAACTTTATCTAACATATCAATAATGTTCAAATAAAAATCTAATAAATCAGTGAAATTAGTCAATAGATATTTTAAATATTGGCCGTGTGGTGACGGCAGAGTAGAATACAATTGTCATCACCCCAAATCTGTCCCGTGGGTGTCGTACAAGGCGACTAAGGATAAATCAGTGATGAGGAATGGGCAGCAACGTTCCTCTTATACCACCTAGCAATGTACTGCGACTTTAGTGCCCGATAAATGGCAATAGGCTCGCCACCTATTACATGGGACCTAACATAATTGGCGAAACGTGGGTGCTAGTTCACCTCTGCTTACCCCTTCGGGGATATAGGCGTGATTTATGTATGTATGTTTATTTTAAATAAACAACTAAATATAATAAAATATAAAATTATTATTTCAAACTGTACACGGTGCCCCTTAAATTAATGCCGCTTTTGTAAATACAAGATACTGTAAGTAAAGTACTGGGACACAGGTTTTTAGGAGAATTTAGGAGAGTTTTTAGGAAACGATGTACAGATGACCGATTTGTATATCTTTTAATCATTTCTAGGACGCAATACAACGCAGCTTACGTCACGAAGATGAAAACACAAAATCTACCATTTGAACATAACAAAAATATACTTTGTAACGTTCAAGTACACGAGTAGGTATGACTTACTGTACTACTTACTTTACTTTTTATATTATCTTACGAATGCACAATACGACAGAAGAATTGTAAGCTAGGAAACGAACTAGCATTTTTATTTAAGTCCTCGGGCCAGTGATGTTTGATAGTCTTGGAAAATAGTAGTCTATTGCCTCATAGGTACTATATTTTGACCTTATATAATTATTTAAATAGCATGTCAATCTATACCTCAACCTACGATTGGCCAATTAACAATTGTTTTTCATACAGTCGAAAATACGAATGAAGTAACATAGAAACGATGTTGTATATTTTTACTACAAGGAAACCTAATAAACAAATAAATGTCATAAAGAATTCAATTTTTAAGGTGATTTAAAGGATGAATATAAATTAATTCAAATCAGGACGGTGTAATTTGATAACCCATGAAATAATCATGGGGTTTTAGGTCACTCAGGTTATATGGATGTAAGCGGTGATCAAAAAATGGTGATTACAGTAATCGTGTAAAATAGTAACCCTAAGTCCTTTGCATAAACATAAAGATATCAACAAAATTAATTCTGTCTTCTCTTCAACGCCGCTTTCTAGATACACTAAATGCTCGCTACATGCCTGCTTGGTTTTAATCAAAGCACCAAGTAAAGGGCGCTGGCTTAAAGGGAGTTAATCTTAGACACACTGTTCGAATAACGGAGCTTCAATATCAAATAAAATGCAGATTTAACCATGCAACTCACATAACGCATTGTCGCTCTTAAGCTGTATACGTATTCGATTAATTTAGCCTGATATCATGAATTATTCAATTTGTTTATTTTTTGACTACATTCTATTGTGACGACGACGTGCCGTTGTATTAACTCGTCTTCTGTATTTTACTTGTCAGCTGGCGCCATCTAGTACGAAGTTTGAAAAATACCTGCTACCCATAATTAAGCACAAATAACACACATTGAGAAGTTGAACGCACCGAGGGATATATTCCTTACATACTGAGATATTCCTTAAGTACTGAGAAGTATTTGAAAGAAAGTAAGGCATATTGGTTGTTTTGGTCGGTGCAAGTCCGACAAATCCCCCCAGGGCGGCCGCAGGCTTGAAAGCAGATGCGTTCCACCGCCCTCCCCGTGGAGGGTTGCCCTTCACATCTTCGGGTTAAAAAAAATCGAAAGTTGATAAAATAAAATGTTATGAATAAAAATAAAATCAAATATGATGAAATTCTTTAAACGAGATGTTAGCCTTAGATCTGATACATACCTAAATAATGTGACACCAATTGATTGCGGCAATCATGGTAAAATTCTTGGATCTTGACGAGCACTGACGCATTTTAACCGTAATCATTCCGATTAATTGTATTCACAAAATATCCCGCCCCCAAGTAATCAATTTGGTTACTAAAAATTGTTTCTTGTTATTTTATAATAATATAATTTATTTCACTAACGAGGTCTCAGCGAAGGCTTATGCTGTAGCAGCCATGAAAATATGTATTAGGGTAACCATGGTGGTTTCGATAAAACTTACCTCAATTCAAAATAAAAAATTAGAATAGTTACATAATGTCTTCCTTCTTCAAACATCAAAGCGAAACATTAAAGTCGAAAGTTGCAAAATATCTGCAGATTAAATGCCTAACAAAACCACAGGTTTCGGCAAACAGAAATGCACTTACCACAATTGACCTCATCAGCACCATCTGTACACTCCTTGACTCCGTCACAGCGAGCACTCAATGGTAAGCACCGGGTGTCATCGCAAGAGAAATACCCAGGGGGACAACCTGTGAACAAGAAAAATTATAACTTATATTAGTTATAATTATTCGAACTTTTTCTAACCGCAAATTTCTTAGTTAAACAACATTAATAAAGAGCCCGTGTACTAATAACTGCGAAAGGGCGCGGTGCGTATTCGCAACGCAGAAAACTACAACAAAAATTGCTGCAATGCTATTTGAAGTGGCAAGCCGGTGACACAAAGACGAATGAAATTGAAGGAATATCAATCATCATCATCACCAGCCGTTTTAATGTCCCCACTGCTGGGGACACGGCCTTCCCTAAGGATAAGGGAAGAATATAGAGAGATAAGAATAGAGGGGAAAGAATGCGCAATCCGAATCAATTCGCAAGTTCTTGAGATGCGGCGTGCGAGCTCACAGATTTTTACATTGCGACGTCGCAACTCAGTTTTGTGTACAAGGCTAAAGATCGCCAAAACACGTCTAATTGATGATTACCGTGTTTCCGGATGGGCTTATTTATTCATTCGACAAGGACCACCAATATAGATACCATTCGTCATTATTTACTTAGATTCAGAGCGTCAGATTTCAATAAGTGGTTTGTTTCAAAATGTATCTCTCCTTTACATGTACGTGAAGGTCTGCATTGTATCTCGTATGATGATGGTAGATTAAAAATTTGTTTTTAGTTTAACTGCCGCACTCAGAGACGTCAAATAACTTTAATGAGTACTTAATGTCAAAAATTTTCATTTAAATTATGACCAAAGAAAAGAGACTAGTTTTGAATTGTCATTTTTTGACA
The DNA here is from genome assembly GCA_963931975.1 of Cataclysta lemnata. Taxonomy (NCBI): domain Eukaryota; kingdom Metazoa; phylum Arthropoda; class Insecta; order Lepidoptera; family Crambidae; genus Cataclysta; species Cataclysta lemnata. The sequence goes on from OZ008338.1 coordinate 13,718,824, forward strand.
ATCAGTACTCAGCATCGTTAATTGACGTCTCCGAGTGCGGCAGTTAGCCTTTTCTTCCAGATCTAATTTAGTAAGAATAAATTAATAGGTACTGTTCACGAATTGCCCCGTGAATGGTATATGACATCGGTCTTCGTTCTTCGTAGTAGACAGCTATCTATCAACGCTAGGGTGGAGGATTAGCGTCCGGAAAGCATAACTTCTCTCACTTATTTTTAGCCTTTACTCACATTTAATTAATAGCCATTCAGTTGTAGACATTTTATTATATTATGTTCGTACGTCGAATTGAAAAATAGTGACACGTACCAGTGATTGTAGTACAATGTGGAAGCAACTATTACTACACAGTTGCTGTCGTTCGTTAAGACAGAGAACTCGTCCAAATGCATCTAAATCTCAGAAATCTGCCCGCCACTTCAACAATACATTATCACCCCCGTTTCGCTAATTATGTTAGGACCCTAATTATATATGTAATAAGGACGAGCCTAGTTCTAGTGCATAGTGCCTAGTGTAATCTATAGCTAGATTGATAAAAGGACCGCTGCTGCCCATGACTTGTTGCCGTCTTTATCCTTAGTCGCCTTGTAGGTACGACACTCGCGGGAAATGGGGACTGCTGACAATTTTATTCTGCTCTTCCGTCACCACACGAAAACTTTATTTTGAAATGGATATTATCATCTTCAACATGTCATAATAATATGAACGGGTCCGGGTATTGGTGCACAGCCCTACTTTTTGATAAACTACCTATGAATGAGTCTATGAGATGCCTTTTTGAAGGCCTTAGGTTACCTTTACAGCATCTTTACTGAGTTTTTGGGAGGCGAAAGCCGTGTGGTGACGGCAGAGTAGAATACAATTGTCACCACCCCAAGTCTGTCCCGTGGGTGTCGTACAATACAAGGCGACTAAGGATAAATCAGCGATGAGGAATAGGCAGCTGTGTTCCTCTTATACCACCTAGCAATGTACTGCGACGTTTGTGCCCGATAAATGGCAATAGGCTCGCCACATATTACATGGGACCTAACATAATTGGCGAAATGTGGGTGCTAGTTCACCTCTGCCTACCCCTTCGGGGATATAAGCGTGATTTATACATGTATGTATGTAAAACCTTGGAGGGTCCTCGCTTCTAGCACTCCCTGAACGGCGACGGCAAGCATCTCCAGCGTGTAGCTACTGTAGAGAGACTCGCAGGGCGACGAGTCGAAGTGGGGAGAAAAACCAAAAGCGGCCAAACTAGCGACTGGCCGTTGCAATTTTTTTTTGTTTATTTACACATTTTCAGGGTATGTGTTCTACGGTGTGTCATCGAGCATAGATCAAATACATTTTCGGTAGGTACCTAACCTATCGTTGATATTTTGTTTAACTCCCGTAATCTAGCGTACTCTGCATGGTGATGTAATACACACAAAAAAAGTATTCAAGGTTTTGGTTTAGGTTTTACAGCCGGCCGCCTGCCTGCCACTAACCCTCTTTGGGTATGCTGTTGTTGGTGGTTTGCTCTCCACCATTCGGGTGCCCCAAGGTGCTCATTGGTCTACACCGGGCAATCTCCTTTAGTCGGCTTTTACGACACCCATGGGTTATTAGTCGGGGCTGGCCTATATTACGTTATTTGTTCGCTCCCAGGCCAGCATATAAAAATGTCGTAAAACCGAAAGACGGCACACGCTCGCCGAGAATATACCAATACCTAGTTCACTCTGACCTTCCAGTAAAAAATAATAATAAATAAAATATACATAAATCATGCCTATATCCCCGAAGGGGTAGGCAGAGGTGAACGCCGAATATGTTAGATCCCATGTAATAGGTGGCGAGCCTAAAGCCATTTATCGGGCACAAAAGTCGCAGTACTATTTTAAGGTGGTATAAGAGGAACGCTGCTGCCCATTCCTCATCACTGATTTATCCTTAGTCGCCTTGTACGACCCACGGGAGAGATTTGGGGAGCTGTATTCTACTTTGCCGTCACAACGCGGCACGCAAATAAAATATACAAGAAGAAATATGCCTACAAAGTATTTTAAATATACTACTTAAACATATAAATAACAAATGCATAAGTTCACTACCAAAATTTGCCCCTACCATAATTCGAGCTTGGGACTTCTTGGCCGATAGCCAACGATCTGTTCATTGGACCACACCGGCCGTCTAGTATAATTATGATGGTTTGGAAGACATATACTTATTTGGTAAGTACTTTTGATTTTTTTTAAATCCTGTCGATTTTATGAACCTCATGCAACAAAATTAAACATAGTTAAAATTCAAATAGATCCAATTCAAGTAGAAGAATAAAAGCCTGGTTATAACTTGTTTGTATTCTTTCATTAATTGATGCAAGCAGAAGGTGGCCAAGTGGGAACTGTCGCAAACTTCATGGATGTATGGTAGAATAAAAACCAAGAATTAAAATATAAAATGAAAAAAAACTGCGACTGTAGTAGTAGTTAAAATAAAAAATAAAATAAAAGAATTTTACCCGTTGGTGGTAGGGCAGTACTGAATGAATCAATGGATCGACTGTTTGTTTCAGTGGTCCTGTAGGTGGTCTCCTCGGCTTCGTCATATTCTTGAACACTCGTTGTCGCCGATGCAGCTGTAGTATCTTCGTATTCTTATCGAAAATAAAAATAAACAAAACAATAAAAAACAAAATTAAAAAGCCAAAAAGAGTTAAGATTTTAGTAGTTCTCTTAAAATCATGGAGACCATAAAACAGGTGTTATATAGCAGCGTACAATGCGTACTTTTTTGTGTTAATGTGTATAATGATTTTTGCAATTAGTTCAGTATTTCAATGTTATGCCTGGAACCCTAATTAGCGTTTAGGACATAAGCATATTATTTCAAATTATAAAACCAGGCCTGAAACAGGATATGGTCATCCATATCCCGTTTCAGGCCTGGTTTTGTATTAACTGTTAACCGTTATAAAAAAAGTAATTTATTGACGATAAATAACGGTTTATTATAACGGTTCACACCGTTACAAAAAGCGATTGAGACGTGTTTCGTTTAATTGGTGGTTTATTCAGTCAGATTAGTGGTTTAGTCAGGTCTATTAATGTCAGAGTCACTATCGACAAATAAGGGACAATATCATATTTAAGTACTTCTCAAACAAAACATTTTTGTAATAACACCGCTTAGATGTTATAAACTATTTGAAACAATATTAATTCATCAAAATTGCAATACTCCTGTTATTTTATCTTCATAACTTAATAAAATACTCTACCGCCCTTGCAAACTATGTATTTATTGTGTGTGCATTTCATATATTTTTTAATGCAACAAAGAGTATATTAAAATAAAAGAAGAATAAAAAAATTAATGAAATAATAAGAAAAAATAAAAAAACGAACCAGGAATAGATGGTTCAGTGGGACAGTTCAATTCGTCGACGCCATCATAGCAGTCGTTGTTGCCATCGCACCGACTCGAAGCGGGGACACAGGTTTCATCTCCGCATCTTATTTCATCGGCTTCGCAAGTTGCCAATCCTGCCAATCCTAAGGCAACATGTTCTTTTAAACACCAATTCAATTCCCAATTCTGATCATCATCATCAGCAGCCATTTAATGCCCCCACTGCTGGGGCATAGGCCTTCCCTATGGATGAAAGAATATAGGGAGGTTGGGCCTTAACCCACCAAGCTGGCCCAGTGCGGGTAGGTGGGTATTAACGACTACACATGCAGACGGAACCAACGGCTTAACGTGCCTTCCGAAGCACGGAGGAACTCGAGATAATAGATTTTTGGTCACACACCCATTGACCGGCCTTAGCAAACATTGTTTAATTTACACAATCGCAGACCAAGCACGTTATGCCACTGCGCTAGAACTCCTATTTCTTATTTAAATTTCTTATACATAGACCTATCTACCCTTGTGTTTAGGTTATTAGATGACGGACATAATATGGATGGCGTAAACTTTCAATACCTAGAAAGGTACCAACAGTCAGCCGACAACAAATGTCTGTGTTCATCATACAAACATTTGGTCCTACCAGGACATAGATAGTAATAATGTTAGGATATAAGCGTTTCGGCAGATAATAAAAATATTTCTTTTTAGCCAGTACAGTCACCCAGTGGTTGGAGTTCACCAACATTTAAAGAGGTGACTAAAAGATAACCGTTCGTTTTTGACATTTTATCGTATGAAAGAACTGTCAAAAACTCGCGGTTTTTTTTAATAGCCTGTTGTACGTGTTGGTGGTCATGGGTCCTAACACTGGTAGGATTAAATACATATTAAATAAATAATATTGTGTCATCAAATTAAACAGTGATCATGAATTTAAGTTTGAATCTGCATATCGGTTCAATGGCGGTACGATATAACAATTGCTGGCCAGGCAAGCGAAGTTATTGAATTATTATTAACTTACTTTGGATGTGCTGACTTCTATTAAAGCCTGTGTTTATTACTCGCATGTTCCCTATTCCAGCGTCCAACATTTTACACAATTGTGAATATTGAAGAGTAAAGAGCTAATCAATGCATGAGGTCCTTAGTTGCACCTTGTTGCAGAAATTATTAACACTGGTAATTCTGTAGGGTACTTCTTGATATTCATAGAATTAAAATGTTATATTTTATAAAATCTTTTTAGAGGCAGCTTTAGATAATTAATGTTTAAAAATTTCGTAGTCACGAAGAATGTTCGCACCAGGGCTATAAGACAAATTAATTCAATACCTACTAATTTTAAATTCTAAATAACCCTGGTTTGAATATCCTTCGTGATTACAAAATTAGATTTTGAATTTAGGATGGTTAGGTATTTAAATAATGAATGAATGTTTAAAAATTTTGTAATCACGAAGGATGTTCAAACCAGGGTTATAACACAAATTAATTCAATACCTACTAATTTTAAATTCAAAAACTAATAACGTACCTTCCCGAAAAGGAATAGGAAAATCCATTTTCACTAGTGGTACTCATCTACGTTGGATTCATTCAATGAGGTTTTAACATTTTTGTGTAAGTAATAGTCATTTTCAGGATTGAGAACTGATTTTATATTGTGTCTCAAATTCATTATCTTGTTTTATTTATAAATAAGGGTAGGTATTTGTAATTGGTGTACTATTTTTAATTTCAATGATAAGTTTAGTGATAAAACCTTTGATTCATCTGTGACTATAAAATAAAAACAAGGACCACTAAAACTAACCAGGGTCAATATCGTAAGCACCAAAGTCATCGGCATCGCTGACTGCCACACTGCCGAGCTTCATCCTGTTTCTGATGTGGTCGTGCAGGATGTTGGCGATTCTGTTGGTGTTGTCGTAGCCGGAGGTCACGATGTCAATTGTAACTTTGCATGAGAACTCGTCCGAAACGCGTGACCTGAAATGTGTATTGTAAAATGTATAATATTTGTAAGTTTATTTTTTTTTTCGATATACTAGGTAATAATCCTTTCGCTTATTTAAACCTAAGTGCCTACTTAAAAAGTGACAGATTTTGCATGCAAGTTTCTTTTCGATAATATTGCTTAAAAAAATAATTATGAACAGCAAGTTCACGAAAAGTGTGAGTTTCTTTATGAAAATAAATATACAGTATTCCCGATTGATGTCTTCAAAAGTAAATTGTTAATGAGATAATATCTCATTATTAACTCGTTTGTTTGTTGCATTCTATTAAAATATAATGCAAATATTTTAGCAGCAATTTCTTTCAATGACAATTTTTTTAACAATCTCAATAATTATTGTCATTTGGTGTATAAAATAATGTGACTACGACAACTACTGGTACGTAATACGTTTTAAAAATAAAAATCCCTTCGTCTTGTCTACTTAAGATAATTTACTCAAAATAACCATGATAAAACAGATTCTTATGAAGTTTTTGGGTATATTTGGTAGGTCTTAGAAAAGGTCGTAGGCTATTCTTTACACCCCTAGGGTCTAGGTAATAAGAGCAAAACAACGTATGCTAGAACAGCTACATACATACATAAATCACGCCTATATCCCCGAAGGGGTAGGCAGAGGTGAACTATTTTCGCCAATTCATTTATCCGGCACCAAAGTCGCAGTACATTGCTAGGTGGTATACGAGGAGAGGAACGCTGTTGCCCATTCCTCATCACTGATTTATCCTTAGTCGCTTTGTACGACACCCACGGGAGAGATTTGAGGTAGTGACAATTGTATTCTACTCTGCCGTCACCACACGAAATAACTAATCTAAAAACTAGAACAGCTAGTAGTCATATAATAGTATCATATACTGACTGTATTCTGACTAGACTTGCTCGCTGAGTTCCCGGCAAGCTGTCATACAAGAGGTTCACCGCGTCGGCCAGCGTGCGGGAGAAATTTTGGAACTGTATAGAATCCCTATTGGAGAATTCGGTCTGGTACGGTTCCATCACCACGAATGTCACACGTAGCGTTTCTGAAAGCAACACGAAGGCACACATTAATTATCATAACAACAGGTTAAGAAAACAAACAAAATAAATGCGTCGACCCGAGATAACCTGGGCAGGCAAAATATGATGATGATGTCAACATAAAAATTTTAAATAGGATAGATGGAATATGCCTATTAAATTTAGGCTGCCTGTCCATTGACGCGGATCGAGGTAGCAGAGCGGAGAAACGAGAACTTTATTATTTACTTATCGGGCACATAAATCGCAGTACCTACGTATATTGAATAGAATAAAATAGAATAGATATTGCTAGTTGGTAAAAGAGGAATGCTTCTGCCCATTACACATCCCTGTCTTTACCGCTGTCTTTAGTCGCCTAGTACGATACCGACGGGAGAGATGGGGGTGGCAGGTGACTAATTTAATTCTGCTCGGCCGTTGCCACACGGCCAAATTAATATGATCTCTATACTATTTTTAACTAAAGAGCTGAACAGTTTGTTTGTTTGGTTGGTTAAACGCGCTAATCTCAGAAACTACTGGTTCAAATTGAAAATTTATTTTTGTGTTGGATAGTCTATTTATTGAGGAATACAACAACCGACATTAACGCAAGCGAAGCCGCGAGCGACCGCTAGTTTTTAAATTCGTTTAAAGACGTTGGTTGGTTACTTACTTTCTACATGTTCCGGCTCAGTTCGGTCTGGCAAACCGGACCCATGGTCGAGGTCATCCCTGTACCCCCTGAAACATTAATACGTTTTATGCTTTACTGTCTATGCACTAACTTGTCCGAGCTACTACATTCATCGTCGCGTCGTAGAAAAATGTATACATTTATACTTAAATGACGCTGGCTGTGGTATTGCCATCTATTACACATAGTGTACATAAATCGCAGTATATTGCAAGGTACAAGAGGAATGCTGCTGCTCATTACTCATTGCTCTCTTTACCCTAGAAAATATGTGAAATTCATTAATTTAGTCACTAGTTGTTTAGGCGTTATCGAGATCTTTCAACGAACTAAATCATTATAACTACTCAGTGTAACGGCTTTCGGAAACATGAATTCGGTATTGTACTATAAGCGGAAGTAAATTTAACCTTTATTAAATATTTTGGAGACCTTGAAATCTTATCAGATAGCGACCGACATTGACAATTTACCGAAGTATCTACGTATCACTTATGTAAATAAGTTGAAGTGTCGGATGTCTTAACGTAAAATACGTTGTGATAATATCTGTGCACCCAAATCATTCTTACAAATCCGTACGATTTTGTGTGCCTTCGAACACCAACGGCATAATAGCTCAATAAACATCTACAACACCAAGGTGTATTATACTCCATTCACTTGGTTTTGAGACAAAATGTAAACAATCTTGATATATGTCTTTATCTACGAAATGTTCGTAGAAACAAGAAACGTGTATTTTAAAATAGATACATCATCAATTATAGACAATTAAAACTGTTAGCTACTTTGAAATATTGGTGTGTACATTTTTATTTTTGTATTTTATATTATGTACGAGGAGTATAGACCTCATAATGCGATTACTAAGCATGTATTGTTGGAGGAGTGAAGCTTGAAACTAACTTAAAGATTTTCACTCTTCTCATCATGCAAAAATAATCTTTAAAAGAAGGTACAAATGTTGTTGAATTAAAATTCAAAATAAACCTTAAGCAAGCTTAAAAATAAACTTTTAACAAGCAAAATTTGCTCATATCATAATGCCCATAAATCATTATTGAGTCATCATTAAGTTTAAAAAATATTATTGAAGTGTGCAACGACATAGTACACTGTAAGTAAGTGGGTAGATTTAGAGTTTTCTCAACTTACTTTGGATCTTCGACGTCAGGATCGTCAGTGGCTTCCTCTTCTGGTGCTTCCGTCGTGGTAGTTGACGACGGCAATGCTGGAAATCAAAAAAATAACTACATGAGTCTCGGCTGCCTCTGCTTTACAACATTGAACACATCAGTCAAATTCTTAACATTTCGTGCGGTGGATAAGTCATAATTTCGTGAGTAAATGAAATCCATTTTCCTTTTTTTTAATTTTGCACCGAAACTGCAAAGCTTTATGTATTAAAAATCCGATTAATGCTAACTATAAATGAATGTCTACGTTTATCTCGGATAATAGATAAGGGTATAAGTGTCAAAATACAAGATAAAAAAGCTCAGTACGTAGATAAAACGAACGATAACAACTGGGTGTAAACGCAAGCGGGGTTATCATGTAAGCCGCTTTAGTCTATCCGTCATTTTCACTCATATAGCTAAGTGTGAGACACACGGTCAGACTAAGGCCTAACAACATTCGGCTTACAGAATAATACATACATACATACATAAATCACGCCCATATCCCCGAAGGGGTAGGCAGAGGTGAATTCTCACCCGCGTTTCGCCAATTATGTTAAGTCCCATGTAATAGGTGGCGAGCCTATTGCCATTTATCGGGCACAAAAGTCGCAGTACATTGTCAGGACGGTAGTATAAGAGGAACGCTGCTGCCCATTCCTCATCACTGATTTATCCTTAGTCGCCTTGTACGACACCCACGGGAGAGATTTGGGATGGTGACAATTGTATTTTACTCTGCCGTCACCACAGAATAATCCCACAGGCAAAAGCGATACAGGAAGTTAGTGCAGAAAACTCAAACTAATCTATAGTTTATTTAACAGTGAGTACTTGGCAGACATTTTTGTACACCAAAAAATTGCTTAGTATATAAACTTATAAATCTGTGGTGAAGGCAGAGCAAAATACAATTCTCACCACCCCAATTCTCTCCCATGGGTGTCATACAAGGCCACTAAGGATTAAAACAGGGAAAAGGAATTGGCATCAGCGTTCTTATTGTGCACCTAGCAATACTGCGATTTAGGTGGTTGAAACATGGGGGTTACACCTCTGCCTACTCCTTTGGGGATATATGGGCGTGATTTATGTATGTGTGTATAAATTGCCAAAATCTATGCTCGGTGGACTCAGTGGTTAGTCGGAAAAATAATAAGTATGTACCATGTAACATTATATAATTAAAGCTTCATTAGTAACCTGCTATTGTCTACCGAGCATATATAATATTGTATTTGTATAATGCATAAAAACTAAAGGGAGGCTTCGCTAATTGACGTTTTATATTGTGAAGTTGATGATTTTCAGATTAGCTTATCGCGAAGAACATTTTCCAGCGAATTTTTAATTCTAAAGTCGCCAAATTCAAACAAACCGCCCTTAGTCCGGTCTTGCAATATACACACGTATTATATATGATCTGATTCACGATAAGTAATGCCATAAATAATATACTTGATTTCGCTCGTGTTACTAAACACTTCCCCGTTATTATAAAACATGGACTAAAGTTGGTCATGCCTAGCTTAAAACTGATCCTGTAACTTTTATTTGATGAATGAAAGACAGTGCTAACATCATTTTTAAATCACAGCTAACTTTAATCTATATTTTGTAACAAGGGGGTTTATATCAATGTGCCAAGCTTTATACCTCATAAGAAATAATGAAAGGACAACGCAATTTTTGTCTAAATTAAGTTGTTTGGTATAAGGCCTCCTGAGCTTAATTTCTTGTTATTCTCGCAGAACTATCCTGAGAAATAGATTCCTAAATGATTTGACTATAAATATACTCGTTTAAATATTTTTTAAATATTCGCGGTTTTTACTACGTAGGAGAGTTTTTGACAATTATGATCACCCACCCAATTAAACCAGTCCTATAAAATAAGTTTTAATAATGTTATCTTAAATAAACTAAGCTTTAATTCTATAAAGTACAAAATATTTATATTATATTCTGTTCACTTGGCCGTTGGCCGTGTGGTGACGGCAGAGTAGAATACAATTGTCACCACCCCAAATCTCTCCCGTGGGTGTCGTACAAGGCGACTAAGGATAAATCAGCGATGAGGAATGGGCAGCAGCGTTCCGCTTATATCACCTAGCAATAGTACTGCAACTTTTGTGCCCGATAAATGGCAATAGGCTCGCCACTTAATACATGGAACCTAACATAATAATTCATCACTGTTTTCTCCGACCGAAATAGATCGAATTCCGTACTTATATTTTCTTTTTTGTTAGTTAATTTAAATGGTAGTAGTCTAATTAGTACCTAATGCTTTGATATTATCTGCGTAAGTAAATTGAATTTGTTGATACATTTTATGTTTGTTTTGTTTATAGTCGACTGGCACTGAAATGTGTCTTTCATTCGCGCTGTTATCTCAAAGTACTAATTAGTTTCTTTGCAAACGTCTGTATATCCAGCGGAAATTAAATAAAGCACAAGAGTTATAAACTTTTGCTTAATTATACAATGTAAAGCGGTAAATATCCGATTCGCTTGAGCGATTGCGTATTATAGCCATAATAATGAAATATCATTCGCAAATGCTTTATCACAGTAGCTTACTGACTTTATTTTTTTGTCAAAGCATATTAGCTATAAAATACGACCTTTGAATAATAACTAAATATAGTAGTGTTATACATTAGATATTACAAATGTAGCCAGAAAAGACACAAAATTTTGTGTACTGTTTCGATTTAAATTATAGCAGTTACTTTTTATATTAACTAATCCAAAATGAAGGTCAGTTGTGATGTGTATTAGAACCACGTTATAGGTGAAGAATACTTACAAAAGAAGTCAAAAAATCCTGCGACGTGTCTTTTGATACGGCCTCCAATATCTTCCTCTTCCTTTACTTCCAAAAATTCGTTGGATGCATCTTCTTCTCCCTCCCAATACAAATCTTCGGCACTCGATATCTGGAAAGAGGCAAAGTCGTAAATAAATAAATGTCAAAATGCCTGGATAGGATACCTGCCTAGACAAAAAATGATATACCCGCAGTCACATTTACTAGAGTAGGTTTGATTAGCCTATGGGTGTCACATTCTGGCCTGGGAACGAATAAATTACGTAGAATAGCCAGATTTACACTAGGTATCGTAAAAGTGAACCAAGGGCATTTGCATTTAAATTGGTGAATATTTTGGTGAATTTGAATTGATGAAGGCAAACCATCAACAACCGCATACTCAAATAGGGGGCTGTAAAACATATTTTTTCTCTGAGATATTTTGAATCATTAGCATAGTCTTGAAAGTCTATGTAATCAATTGACTCGCATTTTTGGTACATTTCACCTTTGCAATACCCAGAGGGTATAAAAGCTATAAATAGCCTATTGGCAACAGCTGCGATTGACTATCAAAGCCTTGTCAACTGTAGCTCATTTTAATATTGGTTCTTCTCATTTTAATAACATTATTAGTTTTACCTATTTTAAAACGTACAATTCAACAAATAAACTATCTTTGTTCATGTTAACTTTTATTAGGGATGGCAACTGAGATTATGGCAACGCATGACAAAATTCTTGCTGCCAGCCGGATTGTCTAACGAGCCATAGTAAAATTCCCATGCTAGGGGTGACGACTGAGAATACCAGTAAATTTTCCCGTTTTTTATTTTCATAACAGATTTTCAACATGCTTATAGGTCGGTAGTCGATAGTCGAAACAAATGACTGAAACAAGTGTACTCTCATCTTAAAGTAAAGAATAAGGAATAATGGATATATTGCCATCGCACATTTTAGGTTTGCAGTGGTGTGATGGTCAGTTCACATTGGCTAGTCCCCACAGAACACCACAGCAAATTTTTACACTAAACGAAGGTGGTACCTATCTAATTCGAAGCTTTCAAGTCGTATCTTTGTGTGTCTTTTGAAATTGCATACCATGGCTCTATAGGCTTGATAATAATAATTAATAACATTATGATTCGATTGAATAACTGTTGATTCTATCCCCAATTGAGCGAAGTTTACGGTCGAAACCAAACTTTTTTAACATATCGTAGACTTCTGATATATATGCCTAAAGTTTCGTGGATCTCGTATTTTGGCCGGGTTATATGAGTGGAATGGGGTAGGTATAATACTTATTACGTGCTTAGCGATTGGCCAAAGGCAGCAAAGTCGCCCCGCCCTTCTAACGATCTTGGTTCGAGGTCGAGAGGTGACAACGGATTTTGCCAAATTTTAAGTTACAATTGTTGCCAGATGACATATTAAAAATCTTTTGTCTAGGACTTCTGACTTCTCTTTTGGTTCCTGGGGCTACCTGAAGGCTACTGAAGTAACTTTGAATAGACAGAATTTTTTTATAAGAATATCAATACACAAATTTGAGATTTCTGTCTTTCATATTAAATGTGAACCAAAACATAATTGGGTCAAAAGTTATTAATTAGATTTTTTTGTTTGTTTTAAATTACAGGGCAGGGAGATATGGAGGGGAGGTGCTGTATTCTGGTCACTACAATAGGTCCGCCGTGTAGTGACAGCAGAGCAGAATACAATTATTGTCACCACCTCATAATATCAGTGATGAGGAATGGGCAGCAGCGTTCCTCTTATACCACCTAGCTATGTACCTACTGTGACTTTTGTGCCCGATAAATGGCAATAGGCCCGCCACCTATTACATGGGACCTAACATAACTGGCAAAACGTGGGTGCTAGTTCACCTCTGCCTACCCCTTCGGGGATATAGGCGTGATTTATGTATGTGTATGTATGTGTACCTCATAATATCTCCCGCGGGTGTCAAGGCGACTAGGAGGTTAAGATAGCAATGAGGCAGCAGCGTTCTTATTAGGTCACCTATCAATGGATTACGATTTCTGTGAGGTAGTTAATTGGTTTGATTTATTCTGTAATATTTCTTTTCATATCGATTGTTTGCTACTGTATAATAATAATATCATTCGATTTATTGTGGGATTGTTTCTATTGAAGTTATGGATAATCTAATAATATGCAAACAAGTGGGGAAAAATAGTACATGTATAGTTATTTGACTGATGAATTGTATTTCAGAATTCATGTACCTACTTAATGTAAGTCCCAAATTATGTTGATTGGGGATTTATTTATATATTATAGAAGATTATGTCACAAGGGAATAAAGCAGTGTCTTATGTCATGGGTGCAGACTTGTATCCCGAGCGCAATGAAGGACTTTATGGTTTACTCCCGAGAGAAGCGAAAACAATTAATTTAAGAATAGAGTCCTGAATGGAGCGTATCCCACGCTCCATTCAGGACAAGCGCACCCAAGATATAAGACTGCTTTTTCCCAAGGAATATACTCTGATTTTCGTATCAACTGCGAGGTTATATAAACAATTTTGATAAAATTTAATTATTTTTTTTATTAGGAATAATATTAATATTCAGAGTTGATTTTATTAGGAACATATACAATTGCTTAGTACCTACAGCCACGTCTTAGAATAGTAATTGATATTTAAAATTTTCGTGTTTCAATATTTATTCATACATGATATTTAAAAAGTAATCAAAAATTTAACTTCTTATCTTCATAATAGATATTATAGTCACGGAACTTTTCTATTTTGAAAAAAAAGTTACAACATGTTACAACATGTTACAACTGGGCTTAATGAGCTTGATTCCATATTTTTCCACTTAAATTAAAAAAAACCCCTGACACTGTAAACAAACAACATGGCGGATGGCGGCACAAATTTTTTGTTATTTTATTACATTTTAGTGACTCCACGGATTTCGAACATATATGTTGTCGATTCAAAATCATTATTTTTTTTCGCTTAAAAATTTAAGACTGGTTTCAATCAATATTTGTGTTATGTTGTTGTTGGTGTTCCAAATTCAAATTACTTTATTTCCCTAGAGAAATAATGAAATTCAGTACAACATTATATCCCTGTTTTGGACAGGCCTAGAATGACTTACTTTAGGTTGAGGTTACCTGACCCAGAATAAGTAATTTTTGAGCTGGTGGGACGAAAAGGTGTATTATACCTCTACGACATTTACTTAACTAAAAATAAAAACTGAATCGAAATAAAAAAAACAACAATTAAGAATAATTACTCGATCCTTAGTGTCTACCTAATCGACTGTGTCTAATACACTCAGACAATAGAGCGACGACGTTTGATTTGTAACAAAACGCTAGACGGAGCCGGATGCGAACCTCGTAAAGTTGTCATTACGCCCTCACAAGAGGTCATGATTCGCAAATAAATCGACGCTCAAGTCGCAATTAGGGAGGGTGGGGGCGGAAGGCCCTCGGCGGGATTTCTTCGCAATTCCAGTTAGTCCAACATGATCCGCCGGCGGGTGCGGACGACGAGCCGTGCAAGCTAATGGCCCCAAGCAAACGCGGCTTCTGTTTTAAAAAATTTGGAAAATACACAAAAAAAAGAGATAGGAATTTAGACCAATTTTTTTTTGCAATTATAGATCAGATTAGAAATGCTTCTTGGAGATAAGGCGATGCTATGGCCTTCTTGGCAAAGATCTTGTTTATGGTCCAAGCTTACATATCTCGGCTTTCGGAAATAACAAACCAACTAACGAAAATGGCCACATAGTTGGTTTGTATGCTGTTGAGGTGGAACTGCTCTCGGTCCCACCTCAACAGTATGCCAGCTTAATCCCTGTACCTATACATTTTTAAAAAACCTTGGCTTGTCTAGAACTTGGTAAGTTCTACACTGGAATTTGTGTATGATGCGGCTCCCACAGAATCTTGCCAAATATGGAAATAGAAGCCAGTGTGGCGAAAGTAAGTGCTGATATGTTCTGGACGGGCCCTTGGATACTTCCTTCCTTCCATACTACTTCACTCTCTGCCACACTATGGCCCCGGCATCTGCACGCAGAATACAATGTAATGCTAAAAGTTTTCGTCGTGTCTAGACCGAATCCACTGATTACGAGAACGCTTTAAAATGCACTTATGCAAGGCAAAGATTTATTTAATTACTAGTGTCAATATTATTATGACAGCAAATATAATATATTGACAAACTTTAATCAAAGAAAATTAGTAATAGCGAATATCACCGCCATATTGAACAAACTACCTACTCCTTAGGGAAATAACGGCAAAGTCACCATTTGTTTTATATGACTACATCGAAGTTAATACAAGCCAACGCTCCCAATAAATGAGTGAGTGTTGATTGAGAGCACAATTTATTAAGAATATCGTGTCAGCGAGCTTTATTCAGGCTATCGTCGAGGACCCACCGCCGCTCTCCCACGAAACGGCGTTCGTTAAGCCAATTTGTTGATGTCAACAACAGAACTGTTGAAGCGTGAATTATTGCGCTCGATTTGCTTATAATAACCATTTGACGTTGCATCACTAATTGTATTAAAGATAGCCGTGTGGTGACGGCAGAGCAGAATACTATTGTCACCTCCCCCATCTCTCCCGTGGGTGTCGTACAAGGCGAATAAGGGTTAAGATAGCAATGAATAATGAGCAGCAGCATTTCTTCATACCACCTAGCAATATACTGCGATTTATGTGCTCGATATATGACAATAGGCTCCCACCTATTACATGGGACCTAACTTAAATTGGCGAAACGTGGGTGCTAGTTTCACCTCTACCTACCTCTTCGTGGATATAGGTGTGATTTATGTATGTATGTATCACCACTAGCCCTTTAATGTCCCCACTGCTGGGGCACGGGCCTTCCTTATGGATGGAAGAATATAGAGATATTGGGCCATTACCCACCGCTCAGGCCCAGTGCGGGTTGGTGGGTATTAATGACTGCAGATGCAGCCAGGACCAATGACTTAACATTTCGTCCGAAGCACGGAGGAAATCGACATAATAAATTTTTGGTCACCCATCCAATGACCGGCATAGCGAATATTGCTTAGTTTACGCAATCGCACAGACCAAGTGCGCTATACCACTACGCTAGCGAGCTCCTCATTAAAGATACAACGTGTAACAAAAATACCTATTACCTAATATTCCCATAGAGACAAAAATCAATCACAGAATACAACGTTCCAATTCAATTCAAAATTGTTATTTAAGTAAGTGCAAACAGTTACTGAGAGGTTCGATAGCGCTGTAGCTTAGCGCGCAAGGCCTACGAGTGTCATTTTATTTTAATGTCTCTACCAATAAGTCATCATCACCATCATCATCATGAAGGACCTATAACATACATACATAAATCGCCTATTTGTACAGAACAAAACAAACCAATTATCATAAAGCAAAGGTGAGTGACACCCACTTTTCGCCAATTATGTTAGGTCCCATGCTATATGTGGCGAGCCTATTGCCATCTGTTAAGCACGTAAATGTAAAATATTTCTTGGTAGGATAAGAGCAACGGTGCTGCCCATTACTCATCCCTGTCTAAACCCTTTATCGTTTTGTACGGGACAGTGTATGTGTGTGGTGGTGACATTGTACCTTTGCTCTGTTCCAATTGACATGAGAGTTTACAGGGTTGCCATTAGTTTTGACTTTGCTTTCGATAGTTGCATGTAATGTGATAGGTAGGTTCACCGTATAAGACTACCAAAACTATCTATTGTTACAAAACAACTTTACAAATTAAAAAAGTTAAAAATTAACAATTAAAAAGGTTCAATATTATTAATTAGCACAGACTGGTCAAATGTGGGTTTTAAGCCATCAAAAGGTAAAGTCATATCCTTGTATTAAGTTAAAAAACTACTTTACATCTTATCGACATCAGATCTAGGCTTGAAGTTTTAAGGTATCCTAAATGGTGGTTTAAAATCAGCTACAAAGAATTTATTTTGCTTAACATCTGTTCCCTTTCAACCTACTTTAAGTTGAATAGCATGCAACAAAATAATAATATAGCATAAAACAAAATCAAATTATTAGTAAGTTCTTATGTTTTCTATGGGTTACAATGACCAGGTTCGCACGCTTGCGACACTATAGAGGCAACACTGTCTTTATTTTGAAACACTGAGGATTTTACAGATGTCGGCTTAGCAATATGGTTTAAACAATAAACCGATTAAACTGCCTACAGATACTGCTGCCAAAAGAATTGGTCATTATATATTTTACAGTTTAGGGTATTCTGAATTGCCGTTGACCGTACAAACGAAGCTTTCTTGTTTCTTAAAAGCAAATTAATTCAAAAACACTAAACTCCAACAGCATCAACAATCGACGTGTTCATGGAATTCGCCTGTTTCAAAAATATCTACCTACATAGTTAATGGAAACGGATAATGTCTAGTCGAAGTAGTTTATAAGAGCTTATCTGTTAAAATAAATCAAGATCATTTTTTTTCAGTAATAATCGATGCTTACGTAATTAGCAGATAATGTATACAATGTACGTTTATTTTTAGCAACATGACAAAGCCAAGCGCAATTCCGAGGCTCTCGGGTATGTGCTAGCCAAATCGCCCTTATAAGAGTGAGCTCTTACGCAGCCAAGGTGTTAGCGTTTGTAGAAAAAAAGTCAGAATTTAATAATTTATTGAAATATTTTATTGCTAAATATTTTTGCATTATGAAGTGGTGTCATAGGCCAGTAACGAGAACTTCTTAGTTGTTAACTCATTAGTTGTTTTATTTATGGCTCTTACTGCCGCACTCAGAGATGCGAACATAATCATTATTTTATTATGTGATAGCATTCATCACAAGTCGTGTTGACTTAAGGTCAGTCTCCTATTATTGCTAATGGCTAGTCTTAATTGTCGACAAAGAGCAGCACAATATTGGTCACCCGTTTGATGCAATGGTTGGTTAACGTGGCTAACTCCAGACCTAAGCCCCCTTATTATAAAACATGGACTAAAGTTAGTCATAGCTTAAAACTGATGCTGTCACTTTTATTTACTGTAAGAAAGGCAGAGTTAGCATCAATTTTAAACCATGACTAACTTTATTCTATGTTTTAAAATAAGGGGGAAAGTGTTTAGTGAAACTGATCTAGATACTTACTGCTTTCACAGGATTTTAATTTTTTAAATATTTATGTTGTGACGACTCCATAACACCTGCCTGCACCCTCAGTCCTCCCACCCCCAGTCCCCTTGATTTCCTCTTAGCAAAACCATGGCCCCGAATAATTTTCGTCTCTAGGAACTTATTTTTGCGATTTTTTTTATGTGTATGCCAATCCTAAGAGTAGGTAAACAATACCCGATTCGTTAACCCTGAACTTATAAACACGCAATGTAATTTTAGACGTTACGGCCATCTTGTTTGATTTTACTACTGTACACAGAATGATGTAAAAATGTTTGATTTAATGATGAGCAAAGAACTAACATCAAATTATGGATGACCACCACCACACATTTGAAATAAAACTGCCATTTTTAGGATTTACCTCACGCATATTTGGATGTTTGACACGGAGACATTAATAAGTGCAGTCACGTGATAATAAATTATTAACATGAATATTATTTTAGTCACTTGTGTGTAACTATATCACGTAGCGGCCGGCATGCTCAGATCGCTGGGTATTTATTAATCAAGAGGTCCAGGGTTTTGAATCCTGGTAGGGGTAAGTTTTGTGATGAAGACAAATTAAAAATATTTTCCATCTTCTAGTATCCATAACACAAGTGCTTAGGCTACTTACTTTGGGCTAGATGATAGGTGTGAGTGTAAAAATATTTATTATTGTTTATTTATTTATATTATAATCCATCAAATTTCCAATCCAAATTCAAATCCATCACGTAAAAAACCGGCCATTAGTCATTGAGTTAGTCATTTTCAGATGATTTTAGGTATAATATAGAACAAGTACATTTACATTAACTACTTATAACGAATACCACTGCGTAAATAAAAAAGATTTGTAATCTAAACAACCCGATTTAACATCGGGATTTAAGTACTGCAATCTAGTACAGTGTATTTCAGTTAATAGGGCATTTAATTGTTTACAGGTAAAAAACAAAGTAACGATACATTCCAATTTAAACAAAACCTGTTCTGGTTTATTTTAATAACGCGTTCCTGTGAGAACTGGCGAAAGATTGATAACATGTTCTGTAATTGGGTCAAGATCGAAACTCGAACGATTTACGTGTTTTGCTAAACACAATTCGATGAGCTTGATGGGCTACTATTTACGATAAGCAGAGGTATGTTAAAATCCACATTTCACCAAGTATGTTTTATCCAGCGTGATATGGGGCGAGCCCATTGCCATTTTCCTGGAATTTAATCGCAAGAAGTAAATGAATATTGCTCTATCAGTCCAAGATTTAATAATCATCTGTTATAACATGATTAATAATGTAACGGCGCACTATATAGAGTTTGACATACATTATTCCTATAGGTGTAATTTTTTTTATTTTAAGTATTTACCAAATAATAGATAAATTATCTAACTGTTCTGGAAAGCCACTAAAATACATATCAGAATAAGAAAATAATAAATACCATATTTAATATGAAGTTATGTTTAAAAATAACATAGGATAAGAAAAAAAATCATAAAAGACAAAGCTATGATAGTTTAGTCTAAAAGTCACTGAAAATGTAGTTTAATAATTTAATGGCCAAATGATAACATCAACTGAATTTTCTTGTTCACTTATTCAAAAGTTAAGTTAGTAGGTCTATTAAATTTAATCGTTTTAAATGGATCGTCCTAATTCGTTCAATCAAGCGCACTCTAACCAGACACTTGTCAATAAGCCCTTTGGTTGATTGAGATTAAACATATTGTGAGACTTGAATAATTTAAGACTAATTATTAATAATTAAGACATTAATGAATACTCATTAAAGTTTTTTGACGTCTCTGAGTGCGGCAGTAAGTCGTCTTGTAGGAAACTCGCAGGAGACCCCCATCTCTCCGGCAAGTGTCGTACAAGACGATTACGACTAAGGGTACAGAGCGACGAGTAATGGGCAGAAGCGTTATCTTATATCACCTAGCATTCATTATACGCATTAGGTTCGCCCCCTAGTACAGTCAACAACACGTGAGACTACCACAAAATGGCAAAATTTCTTAATAGATTTTGTGCCCTATTATTACCAAGTTAAGATCGACAATCGATTGAAGAAATTTGACAGTTTTGAGTAGTCTGAAGTGCCGTTGACTGTACATGGGACCTAAAATAGGTGGCGAAACGTGAGTTTTAACTAACTTCTGCCTATCCCTTCCGGAATGAATTGGAATAGGCTTGATTTATGTATGGGTGTATTACTTTTTTGTTTGCATAATTACTTAATACAGTACTTAGGGCAAAAATGTTCTCGGCTGGTAAATTAACTCTAACTAGGGTTAATTAACGAGTGGACAACATAAACGTTACTATTAATTTTCGTCCAAATAAAGAAAAGAGCAAATAAATGTCAGAAAATTTCAATATTCAAATCTTTGCAATAATCTATCTAACGCAAAGCACATTCAATGTTGAAGTGTATATAATACCAATGGAAATTATTTCGAATTAAAACTGCTATAAAATATACTGCTAATTTTCTTCAAGTTCTTTCTTCAGATATTAAGTCTTAAATCGATAGTTATCATGGAATTTTGTGCTTCTGAAATACCCTCTCAAATAGTTCATTGTTAGAGAGTAAGCTCTTTTATAACACTTCACAATGATTTATATTCTTTCAAGTATACTTCGAGCTAGAACAGAGTCTACTGTAGAGTCAAGTGTATACCTTCGAGTCCCTGACTCCAGAAAGGACAATAGTACAATCAACCGCACATCAGGTTTAACATACACACACCTGAAATCACTCATAAGAGGCTTATTCTCTTGAAAATAAAATTTCATCGTGCAAACGTGCCACGATATGCTATTCTAAAACATTTTTATTAATAGATTGCGAAAAAATATTTTTATTTAAAAATATATTCTGCTTATTTCGTTATTTTATTTTCTTGTAGGTGCCTACTTAACACTGTTTGACTTTACTTACGAAATCGCCTTTAGAGAACAACTGTTAAATATCTCTTTCATCGAAAAATTAATACCTAGGTACATTATTTTCCAAAAACTAATTGAGGGCAGAAACCGAAATGCAAACATTCTACCATTTTAATTGGCAGACTGTACAATCTCTGCCTTAAGTCACGGAAAAATATATTTTATTTACAATTATGTATTATGCAAATATATAGTAGGTAACCATTATAATTATCCTTGTAAGAGCATTTTATTTTCTCGTTCCGAAAACATCAATGCACGAACTCTTCGTAGACTTAAGCATTGAGACTTAATTAAGAAGGCAGACATTGTAAACCATGGAAGTAAGGTCTAGTAGGTAAAAACGTAGGTAAGTTGTCGAGTCGAGTACCTTGCATGATTCTTCATTCAGAGTGTCGTCTAAGCTGAGCACAAAGAAATATGGCACGCGACTCCAAAGCAAGATTTTTTCCCTTAAAACGGGAAACGCGTTTTTTAAATATCCATTCAGAAATATATCTAGTGAAGCTTTTTCCAGGGCCTATTTTCCACTCATCAATATTATCGGCAAAGGTACAAATAGGCTTTATAAAATGAACTCAGTAAATAAAGCTAAATATTTAGATACAGGGTAACGTAAACAGTGACCACTTTAACCATAACTAAAAGATGAATTGATTGAATTAGTTAACTAAAATAGAATAAACTAAATAAATTAAGAAATAAATAGAAAATATGAACAAGTTTTTAATATATCTACCATATCTTACAAAGTGAAGATAGTTCAAGTGACACAAAATAGTATTAGGCTCAAACTATTGTTAGTGCAAACTTTATAGATAATTTTTCCATCGCGTAATTTGCCATTGCACATCTTATTTTTGAAAGCTCAATCCCGAAAATGAGAGCACATGAAATACAAAATATAAGCTCCGCTTCCCACCGCCAGAAGATCACAAAATATTTGGATGGGCAAGAGATGGTGTTACCTCATTAATAGCTATTTTAATGAAGGTATAGTCTTCCTCTAATTGTTTTCTCAATTAGTAGGAGGTGGCTTTGCTTCAGCGAAATTCAGGAATAGCTATAATTATGTAGTGCAAACAATGCATTTCGAATGCCTGGATTTCAGTATTAAAATGTTTTCCTGTATTCAGAGATGCTTTGTGGAGTCATTAAGTAAGCTTTTAATAAACTAAAGGCCCATTCCAATATTCTATGAACAGTTGAAGACAGACATACTACAGCTTAATTGCTTAGCAACTTCTGTTATTTATCTTTAATTGCATTGCAATTCTGTTATTAATTTATATTTATATAACAAAAAATGCCAGGCAACTAAACTTTAGTAAACTTTTAACTGTAGATACAATATTGAGACCCGCCGTAAAACGGTAAGCTATTTACTTAGGGCTGATTTTCCCATCTACATAAATGTTTTCTGTTAAAGTTTTTCATATTATTATAATTCCGATAAATTCAAGATACGCTGTCATCGATGTCATATTTTGTTATATCGCGTGTGACATTTTTTTTTGATTAGTTTGGAATATAAATCCATACTGTATCAGGCGCTTCCTCCCTTCTATGCTAGCCTGGGAGCGAATAAATAACGTAATAGGCCAGCCCCGACTCATCTCATGGGTGTCGTAAAAGTCGACTAAGGGAAATTGCCCGGTGTACACCAATAAGCACCTTGGGGCACCCGAATGGTGGAGGGCAAACCACCAACAACAGCATACCCAAAGAGGGTTGGTGTCAGGCAGGCGGCCGGCTGTAAAACCTAAGCCAAAACTTTGAGCAGTATGGATTGGAATGTTGTCATTCCAATCACTCTCTCCGTTCATCGATACATTCATTCATCACTAGCACCTTTACGGTGTGATGGATGATATGAATCAAAAGGGAGTGGATGGTTTGAAGACGTCTGACCGATATGGATGGAAGAGGACACATACTGCGCCGACCCTAGATAGACTGGGAACAGGGCAGGGAGAAAAAGACTGTATCAGGCGCTTGATGATGCAGTCCTCTCGAGATAGCCAGATGTAAAAACATTTTGGAGAGAAGTAGCTTCAGCAATGGAAATTCACGGATTGAAGTAAGTAATGAGATAAAATCGTATCTATAGTTAAAATTAATTCTGCTTTTTTTTAAAGTGTAAGTTGGAATTCTGGTATTTGAGTTATGTGCCACTTTAGGATATTATTTTTAACATAGTTATAATTATAAGAGATAAGAAATAAACACCTATGTGTTTATTTCTTATCTCTTTATGAAAAAACGCTATTTATACTTAGTAAGTACTTATTAAATATCATCAATATGTTGTAGGTACCTACTTATTATTTCCACAAATGACGATAGTGTTCACACCATATTGAAAAATTTAAGTAAATAGAGAATCACGTGTTTAGCAAGCCATAAATATGGGGGTCTGAGTACACCATTCGTGTAATTGAAATTGCTTATCAAAACTGATATCTAATGATCTAATGTATGTAAACCTAATGATAACATTATCAATGGGTTTTTTGAAAAGCTTTCTTTTTGATTACCTAATTTACTAAATTACCCTTGACCACAAAATTACAGCAGGTATGATAAATAATAAAAATCCAATCGTATAATACTTATCTAAATGACAACATATTTTATTTTATTGTAGGTAAAAATATATACATACATACAAGAATCACGCCTATATCCCCGAAGGGATAGGCAGAGGTGAACTAGCACCTACGTTTCGCCAATTATGTTAGATCCCCTGTAAAAGGTGGTAGCCTATTGCCATTTATCGGGCACAAAAGTCGCAGTACATTGCTAGGTGGTATAAGAGGAACGCTGCTGGCCATTCCTCATCACTGATTTATCCTTAGTCGCCTTGTACGACACCCACGGGAAAGATTTGGGGTCGTGACAATTGTATTCTACTCCGCCGTCACTGCGCGGCACAAATAACGTAGCGATACTCCAAAGGAAGATAAAAAAAAGTTCACAAAATATAATCAGGTAGGTACGTACTTTCCCTATGGATGCAAGGGTATAGGGAGAATTGCGTATGACACACCACGCTTACTAATCGAGGATTCGTGTGTATTACCGATTGCAGATGCTGCCGGCAATAGCCGGGATGACGCGCTTTCAAAAGCACAGCGAAACCCGAAATAATATATTTTTGGTCACCCATCCAATCACCAGACTTAACGAACATTCTTGAGCTTAAGCAATCGCAGGCCGGGCGCGCTAGGCCACTGGAGCAATCTTTTTCATAAGAGTGCTGTAAGATTTGTAATTTGATTTTCTAAGACTGGAGTTCACCAACACTTAAACAGGCGATTAAAAGATAACCGTTTGTTTTTGACAAATTGACGTATGGAAGAACTGTCGAAAACTAAGGATTATCTTTTAATCGCTTGTTTTATGTGTTGGTGAACTCGAGCCTAAATCTGAAAATTATGTGTCTCTTCGTTCCTAAATCTGAAAACTAGTTTGTGTATATGTTACCGGCAATGTGTATAATCCGGTATTGTATACAATACCTAGGCAATGTATAGAATACCTAAAACGGGCAGGTAAAGTATGAAATAGAATTTATTTTACACTTGACCCAGGTATTCTATACAATGCCAAACTTGCAGCAGGTAATGTAACACTCGAACGCAATTGTGGTTATTACAAACAAATAAGTCTGGCACTTGCCGGCCGCTGCCGCGGCACGCTCGCTTCGCTCGCTCGGCTCGTGCTGTTCGTTGGTTCATATACTAACCTAACCTAACCAACCAACCAACCAACCAACCAACCAACCTACTAAACCTACTAGGTACTAAATAGCGTAACTTAATTGACAACACATAATATGACAAGTCTGTTAAGATTTATTGATATTAACCGGCTTACCTAACATTAGTTTAGTCTTAAGATTTATTTATTTTACACATTACCGGTGAACCAGCAGGTATTCTATGCAATCCCTAGGAATTGTATACAATACCTAGGTAAAGTATGAAATGGACAATGATATTCATGATATTTCATACATTGCCTGGACGCCCCAGGGATTGTATACATTACCTGAATTATACACTTTGCCGGTAACATATACAAGCCCTAGGAGCATCGACCGCTATCGCACATTGTGTTCTCACCCTACCTTAAATATAGCATATCGCGCACTCCGCGCGGCGTTCCACTTACTCATTATAAAAGACTTGGGGCTGTTTCATTTCTATCTCATTCTTAAAGTATCTGTCGCTGTTTCGTATTCAACTGCCGCGTTTGACTGACTAGTATGCATTACTATTAGCTTCTTGACACGGGGACAAATATTTTAGAATGTACACATTAAAG
Organism: Cataclysta lemnata; assembly: GCA_963931975.1. Taxonomy (NCBI): domain Eukaryota; kingdom Metazoa; phylum Arthropoda; class Insecta; order Lepidoptera; family Crambidae; genus Cataclysta; species Cataclysta lemnata. Next base: position 13,744,434 of record OZ008338.1, read on the forward strand.
ATGTTTTAAAGGACTAGGCTGTTAATTTGGATACTAATATATTTCATGAGCCAAAATGAATCATACCTGGCAATGCCGAAAGCATTGAGCAGAGGACTAGCAGCGAAGTTAAATGGTATGCCAGGACTTAACCTATTTATCATTACTTATGACCCTTACTGGCGCACTCAGAGACGTCAATTAACTTTAATGAGTATTTAATGTCAAATAATTTCATTTAAATCAAGACCATAGACCCGGCAAGAATAGCGACTAGTTTTTAATTGTTATTTTTTGACGTTAAGTACTCATTAACGTTATTTGACGTCTCTGAGTGCGGCAGTTAGTCAAAGAAATATGGAGTGGTGATATGTGTAATTGTGTATTCTGTTCTGTCGTGTTCTGTTCTATCAACATGGCACATTGATCCAAGTATAAATTAGACTCGTCCTTTACATGGAAAATAATTATTATATACCATCACATGATCAAAGTGCTAGTAGAACTGACTGTAACATGGGAAAGTCACATCCTCCAAGACCACGCTATAAAAGCCAATAAGAATTTAAAACGGCTTAAGACTAAAAATGCCTTCATTGCTGATTTGTATGCTTTCGAGGTGGAAGCGGGGAAAATACCAGATATAACTAGTCTAGTCTAGTCTAGAAATTTTGTAAGTTCTGCATTGGAATTTGTAAAAGGCAGCACTTACAGAATGGTACCAAACATGGCTGGGCAGACAGAGAATTCGGGTGGCGAGGATGAGTGTTGATAATAATATGTTATGGCGAGTAAACCTATACTTGAGTCACAAGTCCCAAGCGCTGCTCCTGCTTGACTCTCTGCAACACTATGGACACCGGGTACCCGCACAATGAATCCATTGCATGCAAAGAATTATTATTTTAGTCTCGTCCCAATACCATGCACATATAACACCTATGCATGATAAATTAAAATATACATAAAAATATTGGGCCGAACAGTTGTCGACAAACATGGCAGACTATTTCATGAAAACATTCAGCCGATATTGACTAATCAAGTTTAAAATGTGAACAATATGCCGCGTAAACTTAGAACAGCAAACACCGAACGGGGATCTGTGCGGTGGAGCGGTAATGGACCTCCAATTAGGTTAGTTACTGTCAGGGCTGCTCCTACGGAATATTTAGTGAGGTAATGTAGTAACTTTCAAGCATTCCTTGGAACTTGGTATTGAAGTGAATTTTTGACGCGGCTATCGAGAACCGGCAGATTTAATAAACTTGACGAACGTAGAACGCGATAGTTGGCAACCAAGCAATATAAAGATATTGGTAACAAATAAACCGCGGAATAATAATAACTTAATCCTTTGATAGTATTTCAATCAAGCAATCAAGTCTCTGAGACCAAATTTGTCAACGGGTACCGTAAATGGGACTAACCATTTACGGTAAGGGTTAAAAATTAAGTTTAAAGGATAAAACAATAAGGAATGAATGGGAAGCAGCTTTCCCGATATACCTGCTATCTAGTAATATATTGCATCATCTCATCTTGCCATTATCCCATTTTTTGACAGGAGCGATTTAACCTCTTTTTCATTCCATTCATGAAAGAAGGAAAATATTGTACTTATATTCAATGAAATATGCTCTCCCTTTCTTAACCTACCAGGCATGTTATTCAAAATATTATTTGTTTCTAATTTAAAAATAAATGTTAGGAAAAATTTTACAAAGGCAAAAATGGTCAGTGAAATTTATAATTAATAAATCATACTAGTTATATGAACTTTCTGCTGGGAAGAGTGGTATAGGCGGCCGCTTGGATTACGAAGTAAGCGGGTTGGTCCCGAATCAGTAAAACAAACAACTCGAAACTAATCATCATAAACAATATGTCTCTCTGGTACCATATCATCTTCTTCTTCCTGCCCGGCTAGCATGACCACCCAAACACGATGTGATATAGCCATTTGTCGCGTTGAACTTACAAAAATCATTGGATTTTCGACAGTTCAAAGCGATAAATGGCTATTTCTTAATGATATAGCCTTAGAGGCTTATTTAATTATTCAATTCAGGCTTATTCAAGTGTTAAAACCCAATGATTTTTGACTGTTCAACGCGATAAATGGTTGTATCATATCGTGTTACGGTGGACATGCTAGCCGGGCTGACCTGTTACCAGTTTATGTAGAGTCGACAATATGTTTTCTCTTCCATTACATAATATCGACCAGACGTCATCAAGCCATTCACTCCCTTTGGATTAATTTTAACCATCACACCGTAACAATTAACCATATTAACAAAACAATTTTCATGGGACCTAACATAATTGGCGAAACGTGTGTGCTAGTTCACATCTGCCTAACCCTTCGGGGATATTGGCATGATTTATGTATGTATGTAATTTTCATTTAATGTAATAAGGAATGAGACAGTTTAAAGAAAAAAAATCATAAGACAAACAATACGCCTGAGTAGTCTGATGCACTTCCAATAAGTACATTAGATAAGAACTGACAGCACGTGTGCTATGTCATTAAACTGTATGTCACAATCGAGTTATAGGAACCTCTCCGAGCGGCGTTGAATTACTGTCGCGTTTGACATTCGTAAGCAACAAAACAGATATCAGACGGTACGAAATCAACGAACTATTATACCGAGTATTAGGTCACGAAGGCGGCACTAGAAAACTGTGCGAAGTTCGCTACAAAATACAAATACAATTTTGATCCATCGAAGAGCTTGATTGTATAATATCTGTGGCTTATTAATCATAGAGAGATGTATAATATCTATGGCTTATTAATCTTTTAAAGCCGATAGACATATAAATTACTACTGTTAATGCGTTAACAATTTAGTATGATACGATAATACCGAAAAAAAACAACATTATTTGTGCAACTTGATGTTATCGAAACAGACATAAAAACTTAATTTTACTGACGTTTAAATATTATAATTACATTTTTATTCTATTGCAGTCAAAACCTTAACAATGTATCTGTAAAGTGTTTTGTCTAGCCGAACATTTGTCTAATAATCAAAAACACTCTATCCATTGTTAGCAGTTCGCCGAACAAGTCCCATCAACTGTTTCTAACTCTTTCGGAAAACCCGTGTGTCCTGGCACTAACTACGAAGCAGAAACTAGGGCAACCTAATAAAAAGTGTCAAATAGGATTATAGTCATAAAATCTCAATATTGCTTTACCATTTTGCCTTAGGTTAAACGCATCTATTTTTAAAAAATTTATACAGTGTGTCCCTGGGTAAAGTGCAATCCGGCATGGGTGTGAAACTAGATCATAAATTATCATAGGTACACATAGAAGAGAAAAGCCGATGTTTCGTTAACTTTAAGTTATAGAAGTACTAATAGTCATTTTTACTAATAGTTTATTGTTAGATCTATTTTGCAGTTATAGACAAAGTAAATTGTTTGTGTGAAAAAATACTAGCTTTGGACTATGAGTAGGCTGTGTATAAAATAAAACATTAACCTAAGGATGACAATGGCGTTTTTCCTATTTTACTCTCGCTAAGTAATAGTATTAAAAAGACATGTCATTATGAAACCGATAATGTATCTTTGAATTAAGGCTTAGTTATAGCCCGCTGTAGCAACAGAAGAAGACACATTATGATGGAGATGACATAATCCGAATAGAATAATAAAATAATTTAGTCCCAAGTATAGATACAAACATAAAATGTTGCTATTTAAAATTATAACTAGCAAGTTTAAATGATACCCACGCAGTGCATCTTAATTTATCAAACAGATACCAAGTAGTCATCACATGTAAACGTAGTCTCATAAAAATAAACACATGGTAAATATTGTAGGAGGCTTCGTCACACGAATGACAAGAAAAGTTAGCTAGCTACACTAGGGTTACCATGACTAAAATCACCAAGTAAGGACGGGGTGATATTTGCACATTTTCCTATAGCATATTATTTCACGATAGACCGTAGGATGTATAGTAAAATATAAAAACAGCGAAGAGTAATGGGTAACAGCGTTACTCTTAAACCACTTAGCAATATACTGCGATTTATGTAACCAATAAATGGCAATAGGCTCGCCCCCTTAAACATGGGAACTAGCGAAATTGGTGATAGGTAGGTGATAATTCACCCCTGCCTACCCCTTCGCAGATTAATAGGTATGATTTATTTGTGTATGTTTAAATATATTCTCTAGATGCTAAATTTACTACAGCATTCTGTACTTGATCTGTATTTATTTAAATAAACAAAAGATTAGTATTTGTAAAGTTTATCAAACAAACCACCAGCCTTTTATTGTAGTTACCCCCTGCTGAGGCATATCCTAATGGACTATATTACTGACCCAATTCGAATTGGTGGTTCTAGGTGCATTTCAGTCTTCGCATGAAGAGGTAACCTCATCCAAACATACATAATAGGGTTATAATAAGGCACGAGTTAGCCAAGGCATTTCTTAAAGCTCACACCATGGCTCCAGTTCACCAAAACGTAAAACAAGTTTTTAAAAAATAAAAAACTAACCAATACGATAAAATGCGGTTAAATAATAATCGCTTGTTTTACGTTTTGGTGAACTCGAGCCTAAAACCGCTCGACTCGCGACTTCAAAAGATCTCGAAATCATTCAAGCCACATTCATAGTAGTGGCTATTGTTTACAGAGTAAACATATTAGGCAGACGAGCGTTGCCCGCCGTTCGACGAATCTGACTCCAATGACGTAATCTGTGGCCTGTATAACTTACATTGTGTACTAATTTTAACATCTTATCGCATAAGTCTATATATGAGCCGCAAAAAGACACGCCGAGACAGACAGAGGCCGTGAGACGTGGTTGGTCAGTGTGGTTAGAATATACCTATATTACCGACCTTATATACCTAAATGTAGCTGAACTGCGTAATATTTTTTTTCCAATACATTTAATACTCACACCCAAAGGCTCGACGGAAGTCGGTGGAAGCCGTGTGGTGACGGCAAAGCAGAATACAATTGTCACCACCCCCATCTCTCTCCCGTGGGTGTCGTACAAGGCGACTTACTGCCGCACTCAGAGACGTCAAATAACGTTAATGAGTACTTAACGTCAAAAATGACAATTCAAAACTAATCGCTATTCTTGTCGGGTCTATGGTCTAGATTTGAATGAAAAATTTTGACATTAAATACTCATTAAAGTTAATTGACGTCTCTGAGTGCGGCAGTAAGACTAAAAATACTAATGAGTAATGGGCAGCAGCATTCCTATTGTACCAGCTAGCAATATACTGTGATTTACATGGCAATAGGCTCGCCACCTATTACATGGGACCTAATATTTGGCGAAACGTGGGTATTATTTCACCTCTGCTTACTCCTTCAGGGATTTAGGCGTTATTTATGTATGTAGCTATGTATGTACAAAAGCTCGAGTACACCAAAGCGTAAAAGCGTAAAAACAAGCGATTTTTATTTGACCGTCGGATTTTGACGTTTTATAGTATTGAAGAACTGTCAAAAACTGACGGTTATTTTTAAAATCGCTCGTTTTACGTTTTGGTGAACTCGACCCTTACTTGGACACACACACATTTACAAAAAAAAATATGTATGATTGTAGATCGCTGTTATATCATGCAATGTATAACTGTTTATCTCGAATAATAAAAAAAATATATACTGTCAAACAATACAATAAAATACACCTTTACTCCATTAAAAATACTTTATTAACGGCGTAGGGCTTGCTTACTTTTATTTAGAGCACCCCGGGTACATCGTTATTGATACACTGAAAATAGTTTAGCTACATGCCCGTATTAATCAGAGATGCAGAACAGTGCCCTGACCATTCAATACTCCAAAATCAGAAATACAAAATACCATTCAATACAGGAGTATTACCAAGGCCTCATTATAACGTATAGCCATTCTAAGAGGAATCGGCGACATCACGTCCTCACGTTAATAAAATACAGTGTGTTTTTTTAACTGGGACAGTATGGGGAAATCCAAAACCATAGCAGATACAGGGAAACAGCCTTAGAAACCATATATTCTTAATGGAGAAAAAAAATTGTTGACATAGTAATTTTTTTGGTCAAGGGTGTGTTGAGCGTGAAATGAGACATTTTGAAAAAAATCCTCTCGTGCCGCAAGCATAATACTGCTATTTATGTGCCCGATATATGGCAATAGGCTCGCCACCTATTACTTGGGACCTAACTTAATAGTTTAGTTAGTTTTACTTAAGGCGAAACTACCGTGGGTGTTAGCTAATTCACGTCTGCCTACGCCTTCGGGGATACAGGCCTGACTTATAATATACCACACACACACATATATATATATATATATATATATATATATATATATATATATATATATATATATATATGTGTGTGTATATATATATATATATATACTGCGGCTATGAAAATGTAACCTTATGCCTAATCCATGTAATATTTACTTTTATCTCAATCAATATAATTTATTCATAAAATTTCGTTATCCTTTTTATTTCATCAAAAGTTAATGTCGATATTTTTAACCAATTCCGTTTCTACTTACAGTTAATCCGGCGCCTGGAATGTCTTAACGGGTGTTAAATTAATGTCCAAGTTTTGGGCAGTTAGGTACCTACCTATATTCTATTCTGATAAAAATGCTTCAAAAACAATACATATTCTCATTTTACTTAGTGTCTCACGTCTAGTCCTGTAATAGGAATGAACCCAAGAGTCGTGCCCCTGCCATTCGCCGTTGGAAATAATGTGCTGACAACACATGCTCGAGTAATATTGAAACTTGTTCAGCTTCATTTCAAATAACAGATATCTGCATGCTGAACGCAATAAATAAGGCGTCTAAGAACCAAATGCTGGGTGTGACTTTTCCCGCGTGTAAGATTTCCCGAGAAAGAAATTCAATTAAATCTCTTGTTGTTTTTGAAATCGACAGATTTTAACCATTATGTTTTCGTGATATTTAATAAAAACAGTGTCATTAAGTTAATCATATATTTTGAAACATATTTATTTTGAAATTTAACCATATTATAAAGTATTTTAGTAATGAATCTAAAAATATATATTTTTAATTTGAACTTAATTTTCCTTCTTAAGAAACATTTCTTAAATAGAATCTATAATTTTATGGGTAGTACCCATCTGATGATGAGTCTTTACGGATTGCTTATCCATTGCAACTGTAGAACAACTATGTTTTTCACTATGTTTAATAATATCGTAAGGCACTACGTCGCCAAGATGTAGCTAGAAGCAGCTATTGCGACGATAAAAATTAATAATTTTCTGACTTTTACGAACAGAAGTCAGCCATGCGATTCAACTGGATGTTCGAATACAGCTCTCACTCACTCGTATTTTCGAAATGGCAATAAACACCAGCAGTCGAAAAAGTAATATAACATTGAAAATGTATGATGTCCAGGAAATCAAAGCTTTAACGGCGAAATAGTTTCGAACTTCACCTCGATGAATGCGCTACTCTTCGGTGTCACGGCAGTTGTATGTTTTGTTCTGCTTTGAAGCCCGTAGAGAAAGTATTTCAAAGGTTACATGCAGGAAGCAAGAGAATAAAATCCCGGCTAGGTACTCATTTATTTTATGATAACTCAAATATCAAATCAAAAACTGGGGACTACCCAGTTTATTCATAAATATGGAGTATGAAGTACAACTCTACCTTTTGAAGTAAGATGAAATCGATATATCGATAAGATGAATCGATAGTGTATCGGCGGACGTTAGACGTACTTTAAAGATGCTTTACAAATCCTGGCAGTATTGCTTAACAGTTTTATACAAAATCTCTGTTTTAAATTAATTTTACGGATGCCACTAGCGTCTGGTAATCATAATAGGTAATCAACCCGATATTTTAATCATTTTTCAGAAATTGTGGTATCAAGAGATCGACTTACCTTACTTTAGCCCGGAAAAGGTTTAATTGCAAATATAATGGAGCAATAGCCATTAAAAAGGGTAAGGAGCATAGGTGCGGAAGGTCTTAGCCCTATTCTAGTTAGGTACCTACCCAATATGTAGAATCTTCTCACACGCAATCACGTCACACTCAATTTATTAACAGCCTTAGATCTACATACGTGTTAAAACATAACTTTGCATTAAACCAGATGTGGCCGACGTCTGTTCATAATGTTCACACGTTCTCAACAACTGCTGAAAAATCGTTTCATTTTAGCATAAACCGCATAGTTTCGGTATTCAGTCTAGCTAGTTTGAGTAAATAAACTTCCAGCAACAAGTGGATATTTGGATACTCCCACAGTGAGTCAAACAATCGTTGGGAATTCAACTCTATCGGTACGATACAATAAGGATATGGCTCTTAAACGAAATCTACGATACAATTTTTTTTTATATTCACACGTGAACTTTGATTTATAATGCATTGGAAACGTTATATATGTTGTGCCCTGGTTTTTGTACATTTATATCTTATAACTATAGGTACAGCCGACAATATTTTGTATCCCAAAATATACCTATTTATCCAGGGATAAGCATAATTATATTCAACTTAAAAATTTCTTCCCTTAGGTGGCATAAGTTCAGATTAAAAATGTTATTGCAGGCGTTTTACTGTGTCTGTTTGGTGTAGTGTACCATTCTGTAATCTATAATGTTATGGACTTCGGTTAACTTAGGTACTGGGGGGGGAGTGTGTTTGGCGCGTTTCGTGGTGTCAGTCGATTTATTTTCGCTAATTCTAAAATTGTTACAGAGTGGATTTTGTGCAATGAAAGTGGTGTTATTTTGATGCACAAGCATCCGTGTTGATGTGCAGAATCATTGAAAATGAGTCTTGTGATGTGTTTGATGTTGTGGTAAAAACCAATGTAAAAAGTGGTTTTGTCCACCTCATCAGTCACCATCATGAACTCTGTTACCATTCAATTCGCGCCAAGCACTCCATAAATGCGTTAAAATATGTGACACCCATACTTTGCCTTCCCTAAAATAAAGGGAGAATTAAAAAAAACAATTAGGTACTGGGGAATAACAGCACTTGGTTGGAGAACCATTTACGAGGCTGTCTATCGTGATTTACGTTTTATATTAACGTGAAAACAAAATAGAACGATATTTAATTTCAGTAAAATAACACAACGGCAAAGATGAGTTAAGTTTATAATTAAATTTTCGTTAATTGGTGATAATACCGTTAAGAAGGTAAATATACAAATATATTTATTTGCAGTGACGTCAATATTCATTAACGATCGGAGGTATTAAAATAGCACTTTCTGTCTTGAGCACTTCGGCCTACTTCTCACCAACAAGGAAGATAGTCTTCCTTATTTAGAATACGGACTAAACTGAAACGATTGTGGCTACATTAGGTCTAACTTTTGCAAAGAGTATACCATGGTTTCATTTTCGATATACAGTGCAACCATTTTATCTTGGCTAGCAGCGAAAATTGGAATTACGAATTACGCATAAATTTTGGGAATAGGCGTAATCCACCACTCTCCTTCAGTGCACATTAGTGGGTATTAACGACTACATATACAACCGGGACCGACGATTAGACGTGCCTTCCAAAGCTCGGAGAACTCGTGATATTCTATTTTTGGTGTGATACATTTATATTAAAATGTGTCTTTGTCTATAAAAATCAAAAATATATTAAGTAATTGACTATCTAGAATAATAAGTTTGTGCAAATCAATGTTATGTTGCGTAATAGGAAAATAATATAGACAAACCCGTCGCGGCGTCAGAATAAATAAATGTCACTTTAATCACATAGAGTGGCAAAAGAAAGTGTTCAAATATAGTTTTTAAGTTAAGTAAATCTCATGCGAGTGAGACGGCGCGTCAGTTTGAGGGTCCTTTGTCAAGCGCGCTCCCTCGAGTCGGCGACCAAACAATTGCTGTATTCTCCCGTGTTACTGCGATACATTGCACTAACGCTCCAACGTCTCTTTAACATTCCCTTTCATTGGATACTAATTCACATAACATTTTAGCTCTTAAGTACGCCACTCATACCCCAATATAAATCGCTTCAGGGAAAGTATCTGAATAAGTAAGCTATCTTAAGATGTTCTTCTAAGCAATAGTGCGATTTTTACCCACTAACATGTAAGTCCTTTAATTTCCCCACCACATTCCGTCCCTAGATGTAAGAATAAAGAATGGGGCATAATGCACCACATTTTTGCAATCCGTAGTGGTTAGTATTAACGACTGCAAAGTAGATCAACGGCTTAACGTGCCTTCTGAAGGACGGAGAAAGTCGAGATAATAATATTTTACCGTCGCACATCCAATGAAGGGCATTAGCGAACAATTATTAGTTGACGCAGTCGCGGGCCTATGGCGCTTCCCACTGCGCCATATAGATCCTCGACTCATCGGATTATTTCATTAAATCAATTTTCGATTTCCATACTAGGTACCTTAAAAAGACCAGAGAGCATTTGTTTCCATATCAATCGCAAAATATACTGAGACTGCAATTAGTTTGACGAATGGATTAATCCACTTGAATTGTATATCTTAATTAACTATCTACTTAATGCTACAATTGAATGTTAGGTCGCGTGAACAAAGAGATTTAATATGACTGCTAATAATAATAGCTATGCCACTAAATGCATATTAGGAGAGCATTGATATGTACAGTAGATGATGAATAAATTCGTAACCTTATATGTAAAAGGCTTCAGCCATGAATAAATGATCATTTATTTATTCCATTACCCATAATTCGAAACCTTATTGGCCGACAACCAATAAGGTTCCGAATTATGCAACAACCGTGAAAACCGGCCGTCAATATATCGGATGATTTACATTGGCCGTCAATATTTGCGAAATGGATTTAGGATCCTAGGAAACACGGAAATTGTATCAATGTAAAGTCTGTATAGTGTAAGTTGATCCAGCAGCACTCTATTTTCGTAATTGAAAATTAAGGAATAGATTCCTGATGTGGTTGAAACCCGGCTTTCCAAATATTTATTAATTTTCCTCTTGTACTTCGATACGTGCACCTATAACTCTCTCGGCATGCTGTTGTTTTTACAATCGTTTCTACCAACCAATCTGTATAGGATCGACAACCCAAAAAAGGCATGTTTTTACAAATCACGCGAAGTAACGAGAAACGCTTAAAATAGTTGTAGGAAACAGAATATAATAAAATGGTATTGCATTCATAATGAATTGTCAAGAAATAAATAGACGTCAGGTGACATTAACCATCAGAAATAAATTTGTTAATATAAATAATATCTACATGACACATCGCAATAAGTTAATTATACTTGGTATTACTAACCTTACAATATTTATCCTTGTTTAATTGGCCGTTATTAAATTTATTATTAGCTATTAAATATTCTTCTTTGCCCTGCACAAATCTCACTTTAAGTCCGAACAGAATTAATTTGTTTCTTACCATCTTCACACTTCCAACGCATTGTTTCTTCGGCTTTCTAATCTCCCACTACCATACTTCAAACAATTTATGCGCACACTGGTGTAGCTACAGATATTTTTTGGCCATATGCAGTCTATTGGCTGGCCCTTTAATTTTTTATAGTTTCAAATATTCTGTCTTCTTAATATTTATATTCGTATCTGTACGAATCGTTCCGTGCCTTAATAAGCTTAACGTACCTGTCTACTACCGAATAATGTATATGAGCATTTCTACAGAAAAGCACATACATAATATCTGGGCAACTTTGGTTAAGCAGTTGGTAGTTTTACACGCACGTTAAAAAAATAACGGCCTAGCACGGATTGATATGTTTTAATAACCACATGAAATGCAAACTCAATTCATTTTATTCGAAAAAATATCTACGACACCGTTGCAATCCTTAATGGGATGATCTTTGATGGATTACTTTAAAAGCAACGCGGTATTGAGTCATTTGTGTGTTTGTCCAAGGCTGTCATGACGAAGCTGTTTGCGGTGAAAATTCTTATTGATGATATTTTAAGATTAATCCTGAGGGATTTAAGAGTATCCATATACTTCAAGTTTGAGTCTAGGAACTGTTAAAAAAGTGCTGGATATTACTTTATAATCAACCATTACCGCTCTTTTATTATATGGTCACTGTTCAGTAATCAAAAGGTCCTAATTATCTCAGTCATTTATCCTTCTATAAACAAACGTATTCCGGTTGAATCATCATACACTTGTGTAGCGCTCCGCTACAACCGCTTTTGCATTCTTCAATAGACAAAACAATTAATCCGGGAGGTAGCACTGCAATTTTTCTAGGAATTTTATATCGAATGAATTTTATTTCAAACAGTTGTTTTATGTTCAAAAATAAGAGATTACGATTAGTTTATTCAATTTTTCCATGCTGTCCTGTCGTCAACATTTTAAATGAGGTTTATGCACGTGACTGACATTGAACCCCCTCTCGTCCATACACCTGACGATTAATTTATGTAAAAATGGTAGGTTAAAACAATAATTCAATACAGTTTCGCTTGGTATAAAGATCATCGGAGAAAGTTTTTTTCCTATGACTTTATCATGCTATCTCCTTTAGTTCCACCGTTATCGGAGCAGCTGACGTTTGGAGCTGTTATGTGTTAGGGGAAAACTATCATTATTATGATTTTCAGCCGGTACTTAATATTGAATTTTAAAATCTAAGAAATCCATGCTATTAAATCAATAAATAAATTCATACTTAATGAATTTTACCACATTAAGTGCATTTGTGCTAAAAAATAATAAAAAACATAGCCCGGTGAGAGCAGACCAATATTTTTTTGAGTGATGGATCGAACTCGAACTCGGAATAGATGCAATGTATCACTACAGCTACAAAATAGCTTTTATTGCCGATGGATAAGCATCGTAAGCGCCAAGTAGTCATTTAAATATCTTAAAAAGGCGGCACAGTGGTTGTGACTTGAAGGACCTTGAAATGCAAGCCAAATCCCCGGTAAGTGAATCCCTAATGCTTAAAGCCTTCGCCGACTTATCATTTGAAGTTCGCGCCCCACGCTACCTACCTAAAACGTACCTATCTAGCAACACAGATATTACTTGACAATATTTTCAAGAGTAGAAGATGTCAAAATTAAATAGTGGAAATTTCTTTCATTGTGACCCAACGATATATTTTTCGAAAATGTTATAGTTTATCTAACATTTATTTACGTTAATATGATAAACAAATAATTATGGAAAAATTATTAGCTATATGCTAACGTATTCAATCTAGAAACTTCACAATAGATAAATACTAATACATAGAACAAGTATTTATTTTATTCTATTGTTTCCCCAAAACTGCTTTCTAAATTAATTGGCAGCCGCATTTCACGTTTCAAATATGAATAATATAGAGGAGGCTTAGCAGCGGTTAAAAATATATAAGAATCCCTCGGTATACACCGTGAGACAGTTTGAATCGCATTAAAATATTAACTCGTCTATATTTGTGGTTAATTTGGTCAATAGGATCTCTTGTGGAGTTAGGTGCTTTATTTATAATGTTATTGCGCCGTAATTTTAGGTTTTATGTTATGACGTCGAAAGGAGTTATTTAAATTCATCACAAATTTAATTCGTCCCAGAAAAATTATAGTTCTTAAACTTATTATTATGTAGACTGCAGCGTTCTTTTCGCACTTTAATAGTTACTCGCCTAAACCGAACGAAATTAACATCATAAAACAGGATGGATATGGTGTATGGGCGCCACTATACTTAATTGCCGAAAAGTGGGTGTTAATTCACCTCTGCCTATCCCCTTGAGGAATATAGGCGTGATTTATGTAAATAATCAGAGGTGGAAAAACCCTGCCCAAAGGCGCAACATTTTCTGTATTTTGGCTGAATTAAAGTACTATACATATTTTTCCCTCTAAAGGACCATGCTTTCACAAATTATTTTATTTCCATACCAGACGCTGAATTTTCCATCCAGCATAAATTTACCTCCTCTAAAAATCGATCTAATTCCACCTTTTTGAGTCAATCCTGCTTTACAAGATTATTATAAAAATAATTAATGATACCTCGGGTTTCCCAAAACATTAATTAATATCTACCCACAAATATACAACTTAGACGTCTTCTAAGCTAGAGTAAATAATTTCTTATGGTAAGGCGACACTGTTTAATATTTTGTAAAAAATGCCGTCATTACTATTATACAGAGTGGTTCTTTTATTAGTGGCAATTTTTTTCAAGATGTAATTCCCTTGCAAACGTGATTTTTTTTCACTATGGAACCATTTCTAAATATAGAGAGAAAAATCACCGTTAATAACGATCGACCAAACTCGTACATTTACGATGAAGTCATTGGCCATTTAACTGATTACGTATAAAATTGATATCGACAGAACTTCATTGATATGAACATTTATCACGCCATTTTCTCCCCGAAGGGGTGGTTAGGCAGAGGTGAACTGCCAAGTACCATATAATGGGAAGCGAGCCTATTTGCTATCTAACGAGAAAAAACGTTTTAGGAGGATATAATAATATTTTATCTATAACCATTAAATTATTGCTGAACATTACAAACATATTGTGATACAGAATGTAATGGTGAAAAGGAAATGAAATTATGTCCCCAGCATTAGTTAAGTTAAAGCAGAAATTTTTAATGATCTATTCCCATTCAAAACGAAAATTAAAGTTTGTCTGATAACCTTGCGTAGTCTACACTGGCGACTGACGACTAATTTCACAAGTTCACAGTTAAATCCTGGCGGTCTTTTGTTAAGCAGAGCACTCCAATGAGCGGTGGTATACGTGACAAGACATCGTTTTAGTGTGACAATGAGGATGATTCTGGAATACATTCTACAATACTATAAATAAATAGACATTTCCTATTATCTATCCCGTATTTAACACAGTAAGTAGCATAAGATGGCGGATAAATTTTAATACTTCATAAACAATTGTTTATTACTGACTAGGAAAGCGATGTATGTGTTCATCACATAAACATTAGTCCCTATCAGGATTCAAATCGTCATTCTTGGGCAATAGCCAGCGATCTGACCATTAAACTAAACCATCCGCAAACGATATTACTATTTTTTACTAAGCCTTTCACTTATGCATTATATAACAAGCACAAACTATAATTAAGCCTCTTGTCTTGCACTTAATAAGCTTTAAACAAGGGCATAGAGATATCCAAAAATATACTAAAATCCAATATCCCGACTGCGGGGTGTCTATCCGCTCCGTAGACTGAAAGGACGTCTGTTCCGACAGGGGTTGGGTTTAATAGCTCATGAAATGTATGTAAGCAAGATGGGAATATCTGCCACTCGAGAGGGCCGGTAGAAAGTAGATACCTACAGTTAGAGATTCATTGTTAACGATACTTGTAATTCCTTTTTTGAGTGTTGGTGAGTCAAAGCAGAATTTTTTGCTGAGGAAAACGTAATGACACCAGGGGCACTGTTTTATGCCAAACATGTTCTAATAACTCTTCTGAATCAAAAAATTTACTGTTTTCTGCCTTGTGCTGCATTTAGAATTTACTAGGGCCAGATAATAATATAAAAATACAAAATGTATAAATATCTATTGAACAATAGTAAAACAGTTATAGGAAAAGTATACCATGGAACAGCCAGTTGAACAAATATAGCATAAATATTCAAATTTCGTTTACCTACTTATTGTGCACCATGTAATAATTGATAATGATGGTGCTGAGTTGTAGTATTGATAAAGGCTAG
The DNA here is from genome assembly GCA_963931975.1 of Cataclysta lemnata. Classification (NCBI taxonomy): domain Eukaryota; kingdom Metazoa; phylum Arthropoda; class Insecta; order Lepidoptera; family Crambidae; genus Cataclysta; species Cataclysta lemnata. The sequence goes on from OZ008338.1 coordinate 13,760,164, forward strand.
ATATTATCATTTAACTAAAATTTAATTAATTAGATTGTCTACTTGGCTCCACTGCAAGTTGACCAGTGGGGTTATTATGGTTCTTATGCAGTTGCTTTCGTCTACCTGTCTCTCTCATTGAGAATAATAGCAAAGTGTGAGAGTGACGGGTAGACTAAAGCAACTGGAATCGGCTAACCTAATACAGGCAAATGACAGCAGATCGAGGTAACACATAAAAATTAGCGACATTGACAATGGGACCTTACATACAACAATTTGGTTACAAAGAGTTATGAAAATTACAAGGTAGGTAGGCATATATCACCATCCTGCCCTGTTAAGTACCTTACCCAATATGGAATCAATAAAATAGGTACCTATATTAAGTTCGCTCAAATCAGGCAAGCTTCAGATACTTGCGGTAATAGCGTATGCTGCCTCAAAAATAGGATATTTCCTTCCCGATAAAAGCCAGTTAATCCGTTCAGGCTGATTTTATGAAATTGGAGCTAGATGTAAACAAGTGATTTGAATAAGTCATAGGGTTCAATATTTGAAAGAAAAAGCAATCATTAACTTTTAACTCTTCATATTATAAGGACGAGACGAAGCCATTTTATTCATATTTCTATGTATTTTTTAATTTGAAAAATAAAATAAACCTTATCCTTATTTATTTAAGTTCTTCATAATATTTTTCTTCTCAATGATCATTACACAAATAAAATTTAGAAAATTGTACATATTTTAATGATTGATTTAGGTACTATCTGAACTCCAGTACCTTGTCACCGGTAGCTAGAGCGATTTGAACAAATCGTCTATCCTACACCGATAAAAAGATAGAAAGTCTGATAGATGACATACAGCTTACCCCCTGCCTATTACTTGTAATTGTGTGTGAAATGTGGCTGTTAACACATTTCTGCTACACCTTCACGGAAACAGTCGTGATTGTATGGTATAAAATTCATTCATGATCAGTATGTACCTATCTTCAACTACCGACTACACGGTAAATGTGCCCAACAATAAAACCTTTCCAACAATCATAATATTTTGTCATGTTTTGCAAGAAAAAATAAAGCTTATCTCATCGCGACCTCTGACCAAAGTTCAACGAAAATGGTGAATGACATTTTTATCATGCAACCAAAATTATGCCAGAGAAGAGGCATTAAGCGCAACATCTCCGTATACAATAAGAGTTGTATTCGGGTCCCATAAATATATTCATACAGTAATGGTGTGATCGTGTCCGAATGAAGCCTGACCCGAGGATTGCTTTTTCATTGTTATTCATCGTCGCAGTCCAGGGATCAGTCTCGGTATTTCAACAGTACAATAACATTAGATCGTGCATTTACGCTCCGCCTTCTCTGCCATCTTCCATATATACATTAAGCCGCTGATTCCACAATCAAAACCGTTTTTAAAGTGAAGATACAATAGTACAGCTGCCATTGCGACTCGTTCAAGTAGTAACGCGACTCTTGCGTGTCATATTTCAACTTCCAATTGTATTTTCTTTTTAATTAGTTGATATCTGGACTAATGTTTTGTTTTAGTCTATATCTAAACCAATATTTTAATCTGATTACAACTAGTACCCAGAACTAGTAGCTATTTTATTCAAAACTGATAAGCTTCTTCTGATTTTTTTTTATTATTTTTTTTATACATATTATTTTGTTCTCCAACACAAACTTAAATAATTTTGCTGTTTTAGCAATAAAATAATCGTAAAATATCAAATATAAGAATCACCTCATTCTTTAGACGTAGAGCTTTTGCCAACCGTCATAAGATTGTGCCGCATGCAGAGTTACCATTAGGATACTTGGCACGTAAATATTAAACACCACTCGCGTCAAATATTCATAATTATTTCTCCACCACAAAGTAACCCATCGTTGAGCAATATTTTCAAAATGTTTTTGTCAAAATATTGCTTCGTGTGTAAGAAACCACCAAATAACATAACATGTAATAAACAACCAACAATTAAATACTAGCAACGCATAATATGATAGAACAACACACATATTTTGCATCTGCATAATTATATTTATTATGACAAGATCAATGTTCTGAATTGTTTCTATTTTGGTTCGGCTATTGATCATTGCTTATAAAAGAGAAAATTATTTTGGAACCTCAGTGGCTGCTGTAATCGGTTCATTGTAAATATTAAATAATTATATTTATATTATAGAAAATCTGTATAATTATAATATTATTAAATAAGATAAATATGGAAGGTAATTGAATATACCTAATGCTAAACCACCTTAACAACAACGCGAAACGTTGAACGATTCAAGGATATTATCTCCATGGCCTGTGACATTTGAAAAGTTCATGTGAATATACTTTTTTTACAGTAACGGTAGGTGAGCCTTAGTTGGCACCGGGGAAAAGGGACTACCCCACCATTCACCAACGCCGCTTCTTTAACAATTAAAACACAACCGGGCCATGATTCAGCGTTATCGGCCGATTAGGATCAATCAATGTGTCTCGTCCTCAGAACAAACCAGCGGCTAGTCGCTAAGAGGGGATCCTTGTTGTCGGTGGCGTTTTCCGCCCCACGTCATCTCCTCGTATTGAGATTGATGAGAAAAACGGGCCGGTTGAGAGCCAGCCTGCGCAGAATACCAAGAAGGCAGCCCAGCCATTCTTCGCTCAATTAGGACCGATCCGGCAGTCGAGACCGCCCAACTATGACGCTCCGACACCCCGGCGCATACAAAATTAACGTCATATTTTTCAAGTAATACCCGCGATTAAAGTATCGCAATGAGGACTCAACTTCGCCGAACAAGATTCCGTTATGGCCCTCCAAAGTCTGCCACGACCGATCGCTTTAAGTTGGTGCTGAACACTCTTTTAGATTTATTTTGAAAATATTATGAGGTCACGTGGAGAACGTCTAACAAGTCGAGATGTAGTTTAATGGTTATAATTTATTGAGTTATGCAGTTTTCCACCTGTGACGTTTCATCCTAGTCATATTTTTTCCGTTTTCAAACAATTTCTGTACCTTATTGAACCGAACTCACTATTCAACGTTGTCTGGTGAACTAAATAAAAAGTATTTTATGGACGGTAAATATAATAACTATTTCGTGATTAAGAGAAATAGAAATGGAAGAAATAAGTTATAAAACAATTTACATGTCCATATGGACGAAGTTCTAGAAGTGCAGTGTTCACAAATTACTGCATTTGGCTGCGCTTATCAACTGTTCAGTCATTCTTCATTCCAAAACATAAACACTTTCTTTTTCTGATTTTTGTTGTATCTGCTAGTTTATCAATGACATTGAATTTTTAAAGACGACAAAAACATTTAATTTCTTGGATGTTACTTTTGTTAGCATATAAAGCCAATGTTTGAGATTCATAATACCGTTTCCAATGAGTTAATAGTACTACATTAACAAAAAGGGTCAATTAAATTAGAATTTAGGAACATATTTAAAAAATATATTTGAAGCTGAAGATCTTGATGGTGCAAGTTTTATACACTTGGCATACTCTGATTATGAAAAAAAAGTATTGTTTGGGGAGACTGATCATGGACGGGTGACCTATTTCGCCGCATGTTAGTCATAATGCTCTAGCTAAAAAATGCTGATAAGGTTTTGCATAGGAAAGATATTCGGCAGAAATTCATTATTTTAAGGAATATAATAATTTCTAAATGCCCTTAGTAGAAACGATTATTAATAAATTGAATATATATTGCAAGAATTACTTTGAATGTAATAATAATTTTGCATATTGAGTATTAGAAATATTATGTTCTGACTGACAATCAATAAGGATTTATTCTTTATAGATTGCGTATTCGCCCATAGCATAAGTGCCTATGCATGTAACGGTTTATACTACGCAGAAGCCAGAGGTCTGAAATTCATACAAAGTAAAACCAATGACAACATGACAACAGCTTATTTCGGGCTTAGAATGCTTCCTAAAAACATTGGGACTCTTTAAATAATCTTGATAAATACAAAAGAGATAATACTTAAAATTGCATTCATGCAATAGCACCTACCTAAGATTAAAAGTGAATCTGAATATGTTCTAATGTGGTCGCGTAACAAGAAATTGAATTACATATACTACTTGGTTTGCTTTGCACAGTTTAAAAAGCTGCGTAGTAGGTTATATCACTATACTTATTAAATATTTAAATTTCACTGTCCTATTCCTAGTACTAATAATTCAGAATCTGAACATGATCTATTAAAAAGACATTGCAACTATCTAATTTATTACTATAGGTAAGTATACTAGCTGATTCCGCTAACTCTTATCACCTAGGGGTATAAAACTTAGTTATTATCAAGCTGTTTCGGAGGAATTTTTTAACAAACGAGATTGTTATATATTAGATAAATCTATCTCGGTACCGAAAATGTTACGCAAGTTACTTTTCTGGGCTGAAATAAAAATAATTCGGTAACGATCCTAAAACGGCATAGAACTCTATAAATCATCGACGTCGCCACCAAAATTAGCATAGCTTTTACCGCGGGGCGGCAACTAGTGACAACGCAATTGTTTTAACAATAGAAAAACTCGTACGTGTGTAATTAGCTGTGAAAGGTGTAATAAAGCAGTCTTAAAAACAACCCTAAGGATGCATTCATAGGAATGAATCCATTACAATACGTAATGGGTGACTATATTCTCCTATTTTCTATTTCCTTATTCCTCATAATATTGCGCAAATATATTGAACAATGCTCTTTTATACTATAATAAACCTAATAATAAACTAACAATCGGGAATGTATATTACCTATACAGCATCTTCGAGGTAGTAATAACCAAACTTTAATAGCTTGTTCTAAGAACAATTAACAATTTTATCGGTAGAAATACTACAAGTTATGGCTAGCGCATTCGGATCCGTCGTTCTGCGATTGCATATACTAATCAGTGTTCACTAAGGCTTAGTATGGATGACACAAAAGAAATAACCTTTAGTTCCTCTCTGCTTAGGAAGGCATGATAGGTCGTCATCACCTGCAATAGGCAACATCAAAATATCCAATTAAACGTACACTTATGATTGAAGGACCTAATACGATAATTATAATTTAAATTTAATTATTTATTTATTCATTTCATCACAAACAACATTACAAGTAAATGGGTTTTATATGTAGCTTTAAGCAAGAATTTATGTCAACCGTTCCTAGGCTATGGAAGTCTAAACGGTATTATCGAACCTACTTGAGACCAAAATACTGGCCTTTTATTTCGCCATAGGACCACTATAGGCAGACAACGTTCAATGTTGCCAACCTTTTGGACAAATTCACCTGCGACAGTGATGTGTAAATGTTTCTATGCGTCATGTCTTTCATTCTTTTAGAACGTTTCGTCCTTATTATGTCAATATTCATTTCTCCCACAAATCAAAACGTCCCCTCTGGCGCGCTAATTAACAGAATACATTGACTTGTGTATTCCTAAAATTTAAGGCCAATAAAATTGCTCTTAAACCACTTACTCCCTCTCAATTGCAATTGGTCATTCGTTATTTCATAAGTGGCAGCTATCTAGACGGTACATTTATCTTCGTACAAAAGTTGTCTTATGAGCCAGTCCATTTTGTTTATTTGTACCCGAGCTAAATATACGTTTTTAATATACCTAATTCGAGACGGTGTAGGTTAATACACTTTAGGTACAAATGAAAGAATCTTTATACACTATAATACACTTCAGTTGAAATGTAAGAAGAAGAATTACATTTCGGAAGCAGCTTCTTGGATAAGGTTATAGATAAGGGAAATTATGATATTATAATTTTTCGCTGTTTTGAAAGCTTCCATCTTTAAATTAGCTTTGAAAATGGTAAGTAGACGCAGTACGTAAGTAGTATTATTTATCAATGTGGCGTGCTTTTTTCGCAAGAAGTTCAAGTGTATTTGTGTGGTTGTGTAGGTACCTCGAGTAGCTTTCTTTACATATATATTATATTATAATCAGCATGCAGTTTTATGTTTACATTACTAGGGACTATGTTTACATCTCTTACTGCAACACTCAGAGACGTCAAATAACGTTAATGAGTACTTAACGTCAAAAAATGACAATTCAAATCTAGTCGCTATTCTTGCCGGATAGCTAGATATGAATGAAAATTTTTAACATAAAAAAATTATTAAAGTTAATTGACGTCTCTGAGTGCGGCAGTTAGCTTTGTTGTGTATCAAATCATTACTCATGCGTTAAATTGGACGGGAGTCCGTCAAGCTCTCCTATACCCCAGTCATGCTATTATTCCATTTGAAATGAATCAAGTAATTGAGCCACACTAGCAAGCTCGACATAAACACATTCGTTTTAATTTTTATTATTGAAAATTCTGTTCATGAGTTATTCACCATATAATTTGGATCGTCGCTGTCCATGTCTTGTGTTATTCTCGTGGGCCGTCGTGATGCCCCTTTTAGGCAGGCAATATTCTTAAATGTACTTATGTAACCTGCATCTTTTATAGTGACTGTAAGAGACTTTATTGAAAAATTCTTCATATTATTTTTAGTGAATCGTAAAATCACACATTATTGCTTTAATAAGTCACAACTGCATATGAGAAAATTAAGAGATTGGGAAAAAAAGAAATTAAGAAATTATGGCCCAATCTCCCTATATTCTTCCACGCTGGCCCAGTGCGGGTCGGTGGGTATTAACGACTGCAAATGCAGCCGGGACCCACGGGTTAGCGTTCCTTCGTTCTGTATATTTTACAATGCCATGGTAATTATCTGACGCTAACCTTAAAGCTCTCTTTCGGTTGATTGCAATATTCTAACTACATTAATAAGCAAGTTTATTGAAATTTGACTATTTTATTTAATTACTAAAAATAACAATAAATAAAAATTCCGACTGTGGTCACTACCGGGAAAAGACGTATAATAACTTTAATTTTATAACGGTTGCATTTAGAGAGTAGGCAATTTTGTTTATGCCTAAATTAACACGATACCATCTACGAGCGCTGGTGGAGAATAATATTTATTCAAAAATAATTTTTAAGCCGAGTGAAATTGTCATTTGTTTTTTTGACATTACAATAATCGTTGGAGAGGATTAGAAAAAGAAAACATGATGTGCCGACCCCGCCTAGAGCGGGATAAGGGCAGGAAAAAAGTAGACAATAAATCGAAGTTAACCTGGGTTAAGAAACTGCCATATAACGGGAGGGAAAATAGTGCCTGATGTCTGTTGCAGATATTCCAAAACAATTTTTAAATTACAAAAGCCATAAAATGTCACCGCCTCTGCTTATTTACAGTAAATCCGTAATGAGGTTAAAGATTTTAAGAATTAAAATTATATTCTTCGCCTTATAATATATGTGGCGTGACATCGCACGAGTGTATGTTACCGTATGATTATTTCACTTTATTACTTTATGAACTGTGCCATACTTCTAACCAGAGCTTAAAATTTGCATTTTGTAAAATGGAACCTTAACAGTTTTGATTTAGGTTCTTGTAAAATGTTTCTAAAATATCGCATTTTTTCTAAAATAATGGGTTTAAAGTGTGTTCTAAACGAAAATTTTATTACCTAATATAAAGATTTAAGTGGTTAGAAAAAGTTAGAAAAATTATGGTCTTGATGCGGGAATCGAACCCGCGTCCACTCCAATCCGGGAAGGTGCCTCAATCTTTGTACTAATTTTTCTAACATTTATATAATGTTGAAATTAAAATCGAATAATTTAATAAATAAATAAATAATAATATGGTTTATTACTGTAAGTTATCATTTTCACTCACTCACAATCACCTATGAATCGTCAAATAAATACGTTAAACATTGTAATAAAGTGTGTCAAAATCAAAAGGTTACCAATAATTAACGTTAAAAGCTACGTCATTCGTTAGTTATCCACCAGGAGGCCCTGTTCTGAGAAGAACAGGCAATTTGAATAAATTTCGAAGCGCCTAATAAAAAGGTTATACTTTTTGGGTATTGATCTCAGATAAAGTTTTATATTTTATCAATACTGTACTAAAAAATCGTATGCTTTCCTTTATTAGCTACTGACAATACAGGAAAGCATAAGTTTTTTTATGCATAAGAACGACTTACCTAAAACGCCAACAAGCAAAATCTAGTCAAAATATCAAAACATAATATCATTGTTAAATAATTTTGGAAATGTTTTAGGTAAATCATTAACTGTCAATATTCAGACTATTACAGTGGCATCAATACACAATACGTAGCGACCTGGCGCCCGCCGGCGCCGGCGCATGACGAAATCTCGGCCCTCGAACTTATTAATGATATTCGTGTCTTGTGCTACGTCCAGACTGAACCTCATGCGATAAATTAGGACGGTTAAACATCAAGGTTGATCATTAAAATCGATCTGCCCCAAGAATGGTGATCAATTTTTTTTGCTAGAGATAGGAGAGATAAGGGTAGATACATAGGACAGAGATAGATAAAAAATAGATAGAGGTTAAACGGAAAAATTGTATTTTCTGTTTAACCATATAAAATATAACACTATTATGCAAGAAAACTCAGTTATGCAAAGTATCACCGAAGCAATCTAAATAGTTGTGGAAATGAACTGAAAGAAGACCTATCCGTTCATCAGAATGTTTATTTAAAATTTGTTGTGAAGTTGTACTTTTACTGACGATGAACTTTAATATGTGATAAACAAAGATGGAGTAATTGTTTTCAAATTCTAAGATACAGCTATAAAGAGTTATAAATAAACAATATTCTTGGTCTGAAAACCGAACCAGAGATAATATAATAAATTAGTAAATCAGTATACAAAAAGTAATAATTTGTAAAAGGTAATGTTACAAATAGTTACAAAGTTATTACCCAATTAGTAGCTTAGAACTACACGTTGTTTTTCTTTTACATGTAATACATTTTAAAAATAAACTACAAAATAAAAACAAAATACGTTTTTAATTCCCTATCTATTACAGGTTTAGTTGACTTATAAAATGCAGACGTAATTCAACACTGCCGTCTCTTGTATCATGCGTTCACTAAAGACAAAATTCCAAGCATACAAAGATATGGAGCCTCAGCAATTCTTGCGAATTTACCTCACAAGTCCTCTGAATGCCGTCCCTGGCAACAATGACTCACCGTCTCGGTCCTCGACTTCACATCTGATGCAAAATGTTAAGGAATGAACCATAGCTCCTCATTAAGTAAGCACCACGAGCGTGAAACAAGCAAAGCGGGCAATGTATCAGTGCAACACGAAATAAATTAAGGTATTCCCAAAAGAACTGGTTCCTGTAAGATATCGCTGACTTTACCGTACATGTGTATTCTAAAAGGGTGTATGTATATATTAAGCAAAATAAGTACGGCAAGACTCATATTAAAGGTGCAGTGCCCGTACAATGAACTTAGGTCAATCACCAATCACATCCTCAACTTAATACGCAAAGTAATTATTTCAATCCTGAGGTATTTGACATCACTATATTCTATGGGTAGAAAGCCAGACTGTAATCTAATTGTAGAATTTTTCACTAACTACTCTGTATTATAAAAAAAACCAACAGTTAAAAATGTATCTCATCGCTTGATCCCAATTACTACTTGAAACATTGTCAATATTATCGCTGTCTCATGCATACTTATAGGTATTTATTTCTCGTAATGAGGTAACTGTGCTAAAGATAAATCATTTCCCGATACCACGACATCGATGTGTCAAAATCTACATGAAATACATATTGATACTGCTATCTCGCTGTGTGTTAAATGGACGTATGTTATTGAAACACTGGAATAAATAAACAATTTCTCTGAAAGTACCCGCATACCATATTTTTATGAGTCGTAGTTGAGCCGAGGAAGAAGACTGACTTAGAGTCGCACAAACAATTAATTGAGGAGATCAACTTACTCTTTAACTGGAATATCCTTAAATGTTCTTTAACATTTTTGTTCAATATCTAGCCAATGTTTTTTGTGATTGCGTTTCAATATCATAACAACTCACTTTTAAGCTTTAGTTAGTCCGCATAACTTAGCTTTAATTTAACCATTGGCGAACAATTAAGGAAAGTTCTTTGTAAACAAAATAATACTCAATGCAATTAAATAATAAAGTTAAAGTTCAATTCACCCAAATATAGTCTATCATATGTACCTAGTTGATATATTCTTAATTTTTTAATATAGGTAATATAATAATCCTTCGACTACACTGTAGCTTGCTACTATTATATTCTTATAAGGCATAAAATAATATTATCTTTTATATTCGATACATTTTAACAGACCCGTTGTTGTAGCAAATATTGCTCACTAATAGTTTCTTAATAATTACCGGTAATTTTAAGTTGGATTCGCATATTTTTAATTGTTAATTGTTTTAGCGAACTTTGACACTTGCGTCAATAGTTTTTATTTTATTTTGTGAATGATCGAGTGTGGTGAAGTCAGAGACCTTGTTGGAGCTAGTTACAGTCGTGTTATTTATTAAAAAAAATTGACAATACTTTGCTAAATCTAGCGATGTAACGCTGCGGCAAAATTCACCCAGTCAAGAGCAAGGTCGACTTGATCCCAAGGTACAGTCACTAACACAACAAACTATACAAATCTCTAAAATTATTACACTCGGCTTTCTATCTGTTTATGTCTTAACTAAAGTACAAAATTTACTGTCAACAATTGATTACAATCAAAGAAAGAGCGGATAGGTTGGTACTAACCAACCAATCCGCTCTTGTCCATCGTGTTGGCTATGAACCTATAATCATCCATCAACAGAGAATGCCTGTGCAGAAATTTAAACATACAAAAAATTTAATATCTAATAGTATAAATATTTAATGTATTTAACTTTTTCCAATTTCTATGGTTTAAATTGTTATTCGGAGCAATTAAAAATAAGGACAAAAACACATTTGAATTACAATTATTATAGTCTGTTCACCGTAGGATGATACGCATGATAGCTATTCATACATATTTTTATCTATCCATTTCACATGTTATTTTCTATTTTTTTATTTGCTGCCTGCTGTCACAGAACTCATTGTTGAAAAGAGGTATACTTGTCGTTCAAGCAATAGTTTTCAACTTACTTGATATGAAGTTACCGTTTAGGTCAGAGCTCTCGATATTTTTCTTTAATCAAATATTAAGCTATGCTTTGTGGCGATTAGCAGTAATACCTCGTTGACGGTTCAAGTTGCATCTGTTGGAAAGCTCATAGAGATCAAAAGCTATTTTGCCGCCGCTTGTAAGCGATACTCGCATTAATATCAGTCACATTGATTTCATTAGGATAATGTGTCCACGTGAAATGGGCATTCTGCCAATGAGGCTACATTTACAAACTTACTGTTTTGCACAATTGTGTATTGTTTAAGATACAATAATCGCTAAAGTATTCACCAAGACTACGGTTACTATTACTATTACTCATAACCATCAATGCATTTAAAGCTTTATATAATCATTAGTAACTATTGTTAATATATGTATAAGGAAGTCCATGCCTACGTCGCTACCTATATATTATTATTCTTTTTTATTATATTTAAAATAAATACAAAATCATATTTCTAAACATTAAATTTTTACAATATAAAAATAATAAAAAAAAATTACAATATAAAACTAATGGGTCGATTCGGACCGTACTTATTATTTATATAGTTGAAAATTAGTATTTAAGATAATCTTTTATCTTAAGATTTAATAAGATAAAAATATTATTTTGCTACAAATTCGAATTCGCTCCGAAAAGGAGCTATACACCGAGGTCCGAATTGACCCGCTAAAAATGATTTTTAAGTCATTTGCACCGTTCCAAGTACTACAGTGCGAAAGGCATTAAATAACAGCTCTTGAGTGTGAAACGAATAAAGACTCAAATTATTATGTATCTCAGTAGTAGTGGCACAACCTCATAAACTTAGTCTCGAATTAAAAAACATACTGGTAAGGTTGATTTAAATTCATGTACGTTGCAATATTGTAACCATACATAAAATTGTTGACAAACTTTATTAAAATACCGACATTGCTGTGTGCTCCTTGAACTCTGACTTAACTACTTACTAATTAGATACTCATTAGTATAGTCTCCGTAGTATGTTTTAACAGTATATCACACTTTTTATTTCTTTATACAGTCCTTATAAGTACTTTTTAGTGCTGCTTGCCATAAGAAGATGTTCAGAAAAAAACTAACAGAATTAATTTGCATATTGCATCCTAGAGTGCGAGTTACTTTCGTATTAGGCAACAACCAACGGTATGTAGGTCAGTTGCTGTTATCATCACCTTATCACTCCCGCGTGTACCTGGAAGCTTTCTTTATGAATGCGATATGTTAAAGGTTCATTCGGAGAATAGAGCGTTTCACAGATTGGTGACAAGCATTACTAATGAATACACTATAGTAATTAATTTGTTTGTTTTAACAAAAAGCAATATTTAACTTGAAATATTACAGGGATGCCCTAGAACGTTTATCTGTGGAAATAACTGACACAACAACTTCGTTGGTCCGTTTATCCGATACGCCTTTTGATCAAATGCATTAAACGTAATTTTACAATATTTGGGACAGATTTATCTTGAAGGAAAAGTTGTCACTAGTCACCACATAACCCTTCCGTAAATATCACGAGCCAAATGTATGAGAAACTCAGATAATTAAGGCGGTATTAACCTCAGTGTCTTGGGAACCTAATTTTAGACTTATTTTTAGTTTTATTAAATTAGTACAAGTAAATTGGCATCCTTATCAACAATAAGTATTGTGCAAGGCGTCACGGGTTGGGTCATATGCGATAAACTGAACAGATAACTGCTCCAAAAATCACAAATGTTATAAAATGTATATTTTTCGTTCAATTTATCTGTGGCGGAGAACTGAAACAAGGAGATTTGACTCAATGTGAAACGCTTTGATAACACCCAGGATAACCCCGAAACATGGCAATCTTGCAACTGTATGTAATACCTACTTAATAAATCATACGATCTGGATCCGCGTTGATTGTGCAGTGACAGCAGACCCAAAGAACAACCCTTAAATTAACAAGTGAATAGTCTCTCATTTGTTAGCAAATGTAACATTTAAATGTGACTATTATAGCACGGCGTGGGATTTATTTTAATTTGTTAACAATGATCCGTCGTTGGAACTATTTTAATCCCGCACCTATTAAAGGTCTCGTTAATTATGAAATCTTTAACACAGCTGTTTTTTTATAAACTTTGCCCTAATTAATGGGTTATTTCTAATTTTATTTTCTTATTTAAGAGATTTTCCCCGGTCTTTTGTGAGTAGGAGGATGTCTGTAGTTCAATCGACCTTTAGATAAAAAAAAGGATGTCATTCTATTCAGGTTCACTACGCTTTTTACTTCGTTGCTAGCTTTCTGAAGACATGACGTAATTGTAATTATAAGGATAAATGACGTGAAGGCTTATTGAAGAATACATTAATGACCTTTGGACGGAGACGTTCCTGGTAAGTCGTAACGGCCTAGATATTATTGGTCGCTGTCAGCAAACGTGTCCTAAATATAAGGAGCATTAATATCCACCTGATAACTAATTGATCCACTGATAAGACACCAGGTTTGCCATACAGTAGGTATTAAAATAGTAAATACTTTTACCAAATATCGAATTTCTTTCTGATAAATGAAAGTCGTTTATTGCAAATCTAAGAACTATGGTACATAACAATAATTATGAATGTATTGATTAGATATTTATTCAAACGATGAACTGCCAATAGTTCACTAATTCACCTCTTGTATTCAATTTTTCTATTAACATCCATGGATGTTAATACACCTACTCCCACGCTTTCAGAGTGTCTTATTTGTCCTTAATATGTATTTATGAATGTAAGTTATTTATTTATTATATTGCTCTAACATTATTTTATCTCCTATCTCTACATCGGATTTAATATACGGCGACAAAATATGATGTGGAATGGGCGCCAGCGTTCCTGGTAACCGAGCTAGCAATACTGTGATTAAAGTGCACGGTAGAAGATATTTGTATATCGATTCACCAATGCCAACCCCTTTGGGTATTAGCAAACGTGTATGGTTAATAACATCACAGGAACAGATAATTTTCTTCTAGTTATATTTTGCTATTGCAAATGCAGGTTTTCGTATTAAAATTTTCTTAAGGTTGCTTAGTGCGCTGGAGAACTTAGTGACCAGAAACGAAGAAACATATGAGCGCTATAATTAGGCAGCGTGGTATCTAGTTACCAGGAAACATTATTAAGATAACCCCGATAAAGATGGCCATCGCAAATTTGACTGGGGCAATCAGTGGACTCATAACACCACTTGGACAATAAAATCCACTAATTACTAGATAGGCGCGGAAATTTACTTTTAAAGGTCATTCAAGAAACTATTCGATTTTACGAACGGTTCGATTCCCGCCTCAAGATCATAATTTTTCGAAATTCTTTTTCTAACCACCAAAATCTTTGTACTAATTTTTCTAACATTTATATAATGTTAAAATTAAAAATCGAATAGTATTATATAATGTTAAAACTTGATGTTAGAAAAATTAGTACAAAGATTTTGGTGGTTAGAAAAAGAATTTCGAACCCGCGTCAAGATCATAATTTTTCGAAATTCTTTTTCTTACCACCAAAATCTTTGTACTCATTTAAGGAAGTTCAAACACAATGAAATAAGTTTCTATTTCGGTATTGGTCTGTCTACACTATTTTGATGAAGGCAATTTATTTTCTATGGCAATACCCGCTAAATAATGTGATTTTTTTATGTTATACCTACCCATTATTTATTTGATTACCGATTCATAATGCATGAACACAGACAAATGAATATAGGTAGCCCCCTTGAGAAACAAGCTGAAAGAAAGTTTAGTCCTTGTATAAGAAGCAAGTAATGAGAAAAGATTGAGCATAGGAGTCATGTGAATGGATGTTAGTGGGTGGACGAGAAGAGACAACCACACAAAAAATGGATGGATTGCGTGAAAGTCGACATGATAGACAAAGGAGCGGATGAGTTTATGACAACTGACCGAAAGGTATGGAAGTTAAAAACTAACTGTTCTTAAACTTAGGAAGTAATGAAATTAGTTTTTATACCTAAAGAAGGATCATTAGAAACTAACATTAGTAAATAAAAATTTAGCTTTAAAAAATATAGCTAAAAATGAATTTGTAAGTAGAAAACAAAAGTAGCATAATCATCATAATGTAAAAGATACATACAAATGCAAACTTCTTATTCAATGATTGACTCAGAAATATAATTATTGTAACATTTATAGATAGCAGAGCATCCGCTTGTCAAACTTTTGTACATATTTAATACGGAATTTTGCGCTTAAACAGTTAATTATAAATTATTATCTGATGGAGACTATTAATCGCGCTATTAATAGAACGATTGCTGAAACCTAAAAGCGTCATACATTTATTGCTAAATGAGGTTTTCAATTATAGCAGACTACAATAAATCAATGAAACACCCTCATATGAATAAATATTTAAGTAGTTCTATCTTGTTCATATTTTTGTTGCCACCTAGATTTATCGTAAAATCACTGCACATCGTAATAACTCAATACGCAAAACAATGGCTATTTCTCGGATAGCAATCGTCTTGCCTGAATCAAGCATAGTGCAGAAGTTCTCGTGTTAAGCAAGCATGATCAAGTACTTTTTATTAATTATCGTGATTATTGTAGAAGAGAAGAGCATTTCGTCAACCCGGGCGTTTAGTCCGTCATAGGGAGCGTTCGATTAGTCCTCGGGGACGTTTTAAACAGTTTTAGGAGAATTTGCTAAATAACAAAAGTTAGTCTTACTTTAATAAGTAAATTAAAAATATATTTTACAAATTCAACAAAACACAACAAAGTCGCACAAATAGCATTTGCGCATATTAGTGTAATATATCAAACTATTACTTGTTATACGATCCACCGGCTCTAACGATGAGCGATATTGTGTTTTCAATTATCCTTAAAATCGATATAGAAGCTTAGCGATGTAATCTAAAAATAACTATGCACCTTAACATGGAAGACCTGAATAAGTAAACAACAACAATAACATCAATTTGTTTAGTTTAACTTGACTGCAGTTAAATTGGTCAGTTAAATCTGTGAAAGTAAGACAAGGGGTTTTACTTTCGCTAATACACTAATAAAAGTTTTATTTTAATCTGTCACAATATGATTTCAAACACTAACACGGTATTATTTTTAATTAATCGACACACGAAGGTAACAGTCGTCATCTCCCCCTAGTTCAATATGCAGATGTTATATTGTAAGAAGAATTCAGACGTCACAACGACCTGTCGAAGTTCTAGTCTTATAACGACAATGCCACTACAAATCATTACCAAGAATTCGAGCTACTTAGAATTATACAAGTAGTGTCGGCACTTAATCTGAGTGTTGCCTAGTATATTAATATAGTATAGTATGTTAATATAGTATGAGTACTTATCTCTCACCTCAGTTTGATTTTTTTTTTTATTATTTTAGTATTTAAACTTCTGCTTTTATTAACCTATGCATATTCGAAAAAGTAAGAAAAATCGAAAATATGTCGATTACTGTAAGATAATTTTCGGCGAGTAGTCGGGTGGTCATCGTCATCAATACTAGACTTTTAATTTTACCACTGCTGGTGCCTTCTCTATGGATGGAAGAATATAGGGAGAATAGGTCATACCCCACCACGCGGGCCTAGTGCGGATTGGTGGGCATCATCGTTATAACAGCTAAACGCCTTCCGCGCCTTCCGGAGCACGGAACACTCGAGATAATATATTTTTGGTCACCTAACCAATGACTGGCCGTAACGAACATTGCTTGGTTTACGCAATGACAAACCGAGTGCACTAACTGCCGCACTCAGAGACGTCAAATAACGTTAATGAGTACTTAACGTCAAAAAATGACAATTTAAAACTAGTCGCTATTCTTGCCCGGTCTATTGTCTGGATTTGAATGAAATTTTTTGACATTAAATACTCATTAAAGTTAATTGACGTCTCTGAGTGCGGCAGTAAGTCACTGCTACTCTCGGCAATTAGTGAATGTCAAATATTGTTGCTCACGGAAATGCAAGGGTAAAATTTACACACGATGCTTTGCTAAGCAGTCGAAATATACGGCCCGATGAATGCGGCATCCCGGTCCGGTGGACCCGCTGTATACCGTCTACCAGACGTCACAACGACCACTCGACGTGATTGCCGAGTAGTCAGGTCACATTTCATATAGGTACCTAAAATATAATGCATTCGTCAAATGATACCTATTCACTTATAAGATGTATTCGCTTTCACCGCACCACGGAACACGCATGCACTCGTTAAACCATTGTTAGCAAACGAATATAATATTAATTTTCTCTCATTATTATTTCTTTAGGCTACTCATAAACTTTATTAACTATAAATACTTTATAGCACAGTTTTTGCTTAATGCATTTCACCTCTTTTAAACATTACGTTGCGAAGCTTATTTTATGAATATTGCGATTGTAAACCGTTGGAGCAGAAACATGGGACAAAACATTAGTCATTGTAAAATAAACGCCTGCTATAATTACCAGTCGTTAAATTCCCAGACAGCACTTTTAAAGGATTTTCTTCTTCCTGGCCTACTTTAAATTATTTGGGGTCGGCGTGGAATATCTTTTGTCATACCGTTTAAGGATTTGGCTCTTTCACCTACGACTCCTAACTTTAAGAGTTAATTCTATATATCTAGTTTTAACGAAACGTAAACAAATTTATTTATATTTACTCAAATACGCGACTATTGGTACATTCTGCTTTAAAACAGAGCGCTGTGCTCTCTTTGACAGCGCTAGTTTAATTTTTTTTTAATTTACGCAAGTTTTCTCGGCAACAAATATTACGTAGCAAAACTTCCGCATTCCTCTTTACAGCCATCCTTCATTAGTTGCGATGCCAAACATTAAAAAACACAAGACGCACAGAAAGCGTTCATAAACAAAACAAATTATTTATTATTATATCAAAAAATATTATTTATTTCAACGGCTACTAAGGTAGAATTTTGTCAATTTAAATAATTTAATACATAATAAATATGTGTTTATAATATTAATATTAGGGCCTGTTTCACAATCGACAAGTAAGTTCGAAGTAGCTTACTTTACAGTTCAATTGACATATATTTCGTATAACAACTGTCAAATGGACTGCAAAGTAAGCTATTTGGAACTTACTTATCGAATGTGAAACAGGCCCTTAATGTAATACTAATGAGTATTAATAATTTTCGATTTTAAATTTAGAATTTATTTTGTTTTGGTGTAAGAGTGCTTTCTCGATACGATAACGCATACGGATCTTCAAAAAATTCGTGCATGAGGAGATTGTTTTAGTTTAATTTATAACGAAAATGAAATGTCTTACTGCCGCACTCAGAGATGTCAAATAACGTTAATGAGTACTTAACGTCAAAAAATGACAATTTAAATCTAGTCGCTATTCTGGCCGGGTCTATGGTCTAGGTTTGAATGAAATTTTTTAACATTAAATACTCATTAAAGTTTATTGACGTCTCTGAGTGCGGCAGTTAGGGCGACTTGCGCAGTTCAGGGTTAATAATGATAACTCGATATAAAAGGGTTGGTAACCAAGTTTCGGGGGCCTACCGCCTAACTCGATTGCTGATGATAGCTTTAATGCAATGCATTTCTTATGGCTTTAGCTTATCGATTTAGCTAGCAACCATCTTGAATTTTTAGGCGGTACAGATTTTATTCCAAATTTATACAAAATCATTTGGTGATCATTCGTTCAAAGCAACGCTTTTGCTCATAGTTTAGGTAAATTTGGTGCAAAATGACAGCATGACATCATTAACTATAGCTTTTGCTTTAGCAATCGAGTTTGGCGTTAGGCCCCCTAATCTGCCTTCGCCACACTTTTCCCGATTCGATTATTAGACTCGTAGGTACTTATTATCGCCTAATTAACCCATAAAACCAAAACATTGAGCGGCGTGGATTAGAATGTTGTCATCTTAATCACTCTATCCGTTCATCCGTCTCTCGACATAGTCCATTCCATTTATTTTCTATATACATTATACATTGATCCATTGCTAGAAAGCACCTTTCCGGTGATATGAATCAAAAACAAAGTGGTTGACTTGCTGGCGTCTGACCGATATGAATGGAAAAAGAAACATACTGCGTCGACCCCAGACAAACTGGGGGTAGAGCAGAAACGTGATTCCCGCAAAATAATTTGATAGGATAGATAGTTAGGAAGAGGGTAAAATAAAAACTAACTTAACAGAATATACATAAATAACTAAACCATAAAAGTAGACACGTATCTCAACCACATAATTTTTCGTCTGTTGTTAAAAACAGCTGTGAGACATGCACGTTTATATAAAACGAAAGCTTTTAAGAAGTTTGCTGTTGTCAAGATGGTAAATTGAGTTCTCGCGCGGGAGTACCTAGTTATGTATGTAAGTGGGTAACATTGATTGCTCCCCTGTGGTACACTTTGGTTCGCAATACGATGGGTTAAGTAATCGGCAATATTGGTGCAACGATTGAAAAATAACCCATATGTGGATATCCAAAGGCATTATGAAAGCGAGTTAAGGCATATGAATTGCAATTTGTATTTGCTAGCTAGGTAATAACAATCTTCTTGTTTATTAACCATAGTTCATTCCTGGGAATTCCATGAATTCCGTAGAAATTTTCAATAATAAAAACCATTATTTATTCAAAACTGCCCTAAGAAGTTACTCGATATAAGTTAGCTACTACTAGACGTGTTGATTTTATAAAACCATTATTTAAAAAAAAGAGGAGTGGGCAGCAGCGTTCCTCTTATACCACCTCACAATGTAACTAATACTTGGATCCTACCTAATCATGTAATTAAACCTTAAAATCATTTATTATACATAATTGACATACATACATACATAAATCACGCCTATATCCCCGAAAGGGTAGGCAGAGGTGAACTAGCACCCGCGTTTCGCCAATTATGTTAGGTCTCATGTTATTGCCATTTATCGGGCACAGAAGTCGCAGTAGGTACATTGCTAGGTGGTATAAGAGGAACGCTGCTGCCCATTCCCCATCACTGATTTATCCTTAGTCGTCGTGTACGACACTCACGGGAGAGATTTGGGGTGGTGACAATTGTATTCTACTCTGCCGTCACCACAGGGCATAATTTAGGTGTCACGAAATGCTGAAATAGGAAATATTCTTATTGCGTGTCCTAAATATGTCATAATATCATAAACACAGTGACTGAAACAATCATGCGTATACCTACCCTAATCCGTAAGTACTAAATACCTAATAATATTACGTAAGTTACTACTTACCTAAAAACAGAACTCTAGCCTAGCACTAGGTCCGCAAAACACACAAACAGTTTTCCGCGAATCCATGACCATAGTATTTCATTACATTTTGTGACAGCTTTGACTCTCTGTGACTGGCCGTGCGAAATAAATCCGGCTGGCTGGCTGGATTAAAATTAAAAACCTAAGTTAAAAGTTGTTACATCGATGGGAAGCCCGAGCTCTGAAAACTAACACCAAATATTTGACCCCGGATGCGTTACAAGAGTCAAAAACAGCAATCAGTTGAAACAAATACAGATTTTAACAGACAAATGTAAATATTGGTTGCGCTTTGATCTTGCACAGTGTTTGCAAACTATGGTTGGCTTTTATTTTTTAGTTACATTTATTTATTTTATACAATTTTTCTTTTATTAAAGTCTTATATTGAAACTTTGCATTTTTGGCGTCATCTTCCTGCAACGTTCGTTCAACAATGGCGTATGGAACATATTATATTTTTAATTCATATCGGTCAGATGTTATCTAGTAGATTACGATGGATAGGTACTTATTTTCCATTCACATTATCCATTACACTGGATATGTGCGCTTAGGAAGAAGTATTGAAAAGTAATTAAAGGAGTAATTGGGATGGCAACATTACACAACCACATGTCCATGAAGCTCAAAGTAGCTTATTTCCAGGCGCCTGCATCATCTCTCCATGGGTCAAACATAATAAGTGCCAAAAACATTTTATAACAATAATAATACTTAATGTTTTCTTATATTTGCACGAGTACTACACATTTGTAATAAAACAACTTTTACGGATAAGACTCGCGTATAATTTGGTGTTTGGCATATTAATTATTTAACCCGACGTTTCGATCACTTTACAGTGGCCGTGGTCACGGGGGGACTAAAGATGACAGGTGTCCTCACAATAAAGTAATAATTAACTACCGTCATAATATTTGATATTTTAGGTGTTCCGATTTACACAAACAGAGCTTACAGTATCATTGTTTTTGGCAGTATGAGGACGGTGTTGGGATTTAATTATTCTAATAATTGGGTCCCAAGCAGGTGGTATGTTCCAACCATTATCTCTATTGAAGTTTGGATGTTTCTTGATTTCAATAGCTTCACGTATCATTCTAGGTATATATCGTTTCTCTTTTGCTAGAATTTGCGGTTTATCAAATCTTAAATAATGGTTGGGTCCGTCTAAGGCATGTTCACATAACGTCGGGTTAAATAATTAATATGCCAAACACCAAATTATACGCGAGTCTTATCCGTAAAAGTTGTTTTATTTCAAATAATAATACTGCTTGGTTTAAGTCCACAGCCTCTACATAATGCTAATCTACAGATACACGCTGTGATGTAACGTACGTATGATAGCTGATAAGTGTATTGTGATGTATATGGCGATAAGACTAAGCTATTAAGCGTCTTAAATTATGTACTCTTCTTGAGAGAGAAGTGTAGGCTAAATATAATTTTTATTGAATAATAAATTTTTTATAACTGCTTTTTTATATGTGCTGATTTACATTCCTTATATTATTAAAAAGTTTGAGAAATTAATTTTATATAAAATAAAATAAAATAAAATTGATTTGTTAACAATTCGTAACAAGTAGGTACCTACTTGTAGCGAATTGTTAAGCTAAGTATTTGTTTTTAATGATATTTTGACATGATTATCTTTAAATTTTTATTTCCTTAATCTGTTTAAAAGTTAATTAGGTATATCGTTGAATTTATTTTATTACATCGGATCTAGAGTCGTCTTTTGTCTGACTTGAATTTGAAGCGTATTTGCAGCAAATGTTTTAACGAAAAGCATGTATTCGCGTTAACTGTATTTTTATATTTCAGTGATAGGGTTACACTAAAAGCAGCACTAAGCATCGCTGATACTGCTTTTTTGCCAAAAGTTGTAGTTTGTATATCTAATAAGTAAGTATATTAACAAAATCTGTGGCTTTAACGAATCGCTTTCATTAAAAATTTAATAATGAACCACTGTAATGCAAGACAGTTGGTTAGATCGTGTACAGTTTATTATTCTACCTTAAATAGAGTTTTCTAGAATACCTATTTGGTACTATGTGACAAGGTGCTCCATGAAGAGGTGGCTATCGCGCTTGATCTGCCAATATACAATCTAAAGTAGATTCTCTCCTACCGGTCAATGGATGGGTGACCGGGCATCGGATATATTATCTCAAGTTCCTCTGTGCTTGGAAAAAAGACGATATATATTTGGTCTCGGCGTAATCTGCCGCCGTTAATACCCAAAAACTGCACTGTTATTACTTACTCCTAATAGGGATGATGGCACTAGGTCTTCTATGGTGGCCTGGGAGCGAACAAATAACGTAGAATAGGCCAGCCCCAACTCATGGGTGTCGTAAAAGTCGACTAAGTGAGATTGCCCGGTGTAGACCAATGAGCACCTTGGGGCACCCAAATGGTGGAGGGCAAACCACCAACAACAGCATACCCAAAGAGGGTTGGTGTCAGGCAGGCGGCCGGCTGTAAAACCTAAGCCAAAACCTTGAGCAGTATGGATTGGAATGTTGTCATTCTAATCACTCTCTCCGTTCATAGGTCTCTCGACATTGTCCGTTCCGTCTTTTTTCTATACATTAATTCATCACTAGCACCTTTACGGTGGGATGGATGATATTAATCAAAAGGGAGTGGATGGTTAGATGACGTCTGACATATGAATGGAAGAGGAAACTGCGCCGATCCCAGGTAGACTGGGAACAGGGCAGGAAGAAGAAGAAGAAGGGATGATGACACTAACAAAGAAACACTGATATAATGATTTATAATAATAATTTAGGATAAGGAGATTCGTTAATAGTCACTTGTTATCAGATCATACTTGTGATTGATATTTATTTTATAAAAATAAAAGTACATAACTTAGCAATACGCCATATTTGCTAAAACACCGTGTGACGTCATTATTTATTTATCTCCATTTTGACATTTTATCTGCCAATCAAATTCACTAGATATAGAAACTAGCCTTTTTACGGAATAGTGACGTCACACAGACGCCATTGCTATTTTGGCTTTTTGGCGGAAATTTTAAATTGCATTATTCAAAACATCTTTTGTCTATGAAAATCGAAAGTTTTTACAAAATATAATTATTTTGGGTAAAGTAGACACGTAAGAAAAACATGGTGTGGTTTTTAAAAATAAGTCATCATGCCTATGCCCAATTCCCATTATGTTCTTCCCCCCTAGCCGTAAAGTCATTAAAATCATGATGCGGTGACTGACTAGAATACAACACAGTTGGTGGCAATTGTATTCCACCATCGTTGTTGTGAATGTTAATAGAAATGTCTGTCTGTACCAACACTATAATTAGTCAGGCAAAAATATAGTTTTATCCATAAATAATTTATATAAAAATACATCCATTGATGCATGTACACCGCACTACTGTAAAGACCGTTGGGGTCAAATATTGTATGTACCTAGAGCATTAACTAAGTGTTTACCAGTAGACCTAACAACTAGTTCTTAGCAAAGCTTAATTTGGTCTAGACAAATTCTGCAACTCTCATGCATATGCACGAATGCTATTATAATCATGTTTAAGAAGAGCCTTGTATACTAATTAGAACCTATGCATAAGTAAGCATCAGTAAGTACTTGAAAATACGTGTAAAGACATCTTGGAGATATTCGTACATGTCTTCATATTAATTAGTTATTAATAGCTGCATAATGTATTGATGTTTCTCTAGTAAGTTTTAAAAGCGGTATACAAAGAAAAATAACAAGTAACAAGTCGCTTCTTAAAAGCAAAATAGAACTCCTAAATATGTTTAACAAATTATTTTACCAATATTACATTTATGATGATCAACGCATAGTTTTCGAATACACAATGTTTATTGAGTGTGTGACGTTTTTATTAAATAGGCAGGGCCTGTTTCACAATCGACATCATCGCATATCATTTTTTGACAGTTGTAATATGGAATATATTATGTCAATTGAACTGTAAAGTAAATTACTTCGAACTTACTTATCGTAAATATTTAATTTCGTACCGTTTCTATTGATCAGGCTATTAATTCATCTATCTTAACATTTTACCAATAAGCCGATATTTGTTCAAAAATAATTATGAACTGCGCCGAGGTATTACATAAGTATACTTACTAAGTACCTACTTCAGTATCATTTATATGATGACATTGATTCTGATTGGGAATTCAATAATAATATTTACAAACTTATCAATTACTTCTAAATTATCAAACAAGATTCAAAATAACCAAATAATTAACTTCTCTGGTTGTGCCATAAAGCACGTATAATCTATGATAATTATATTATTTTTGAATTAGCATCGAAGAATGGTTTGATAACAACAAAGTAGTAAATAAGTTATTGCACAATTGCCCATATTCTTTATGCCTTCTACGAATGACAGAATAAGTTACAACAGGATAAGAATAAGATCAATTAAATAGCGGATTTGTATTTTTTTTTATTATAACTATTTCACAGCTCAAAAGCTTTCTTTTTTATGTTTAATAAGTTGAGGGACCCAAACTTAAAGTTACTATCAACTCATTTTTTCTGCAGTAATTTACCTGGGATTTGATTTGCCTATCCCTATTGATGGAAGGACATAGAGGACCCAATAAGGATTGGTAGGTATTAGTGACTGCAGACTCAGCCGGGATTAACGGCTTAATGCAAGCACAGCCTGAATACAGTAATCACTGTGGCTTCGATCTCTTCGTGAATAAATGTGATAATTAATGTGTAACAACTGGTAGGACAACTGTTATGCTTTTGTATTTTAATTTAACACGCATCTTTGTAATCGTTCTTGTGTGAATTAACTGCGTTAACGAGAATAATGGACCGGCAGAGGCAAATTCACTTGAGCTCCGTTAACAGCGGGAATTTTGTAAATGCTTACGATGAACTTTTTTTCCGTGCTGACTACTAAGTGCAACGCTTTTTAAAGTTATCGGCAAACATATTAAATTGAACTTCGGTTCGTTCAGTTCACCAATAACAACGGCTAATTTAATTTCGGAATAAAAGCTACGTCTTTCTTTAGTTCAATGTCTCAATCACAAAACATGTCTTACACGCAAAAACATAAAACTAATTCGCAACCAAAATAATAAATTGAAACGGCTCCTAACAAACTTTGCACAAACTTTTTACCAGAAACTCGCCATTCAACTTACGCAAACAATTTTAAATTATTTTATTCCTATCTATGTACACAATTAAGCGGACACCGATTAAAATTTAAAACAAGCCCGGCCTATTGTTTTCACTGCTTTATGAAAATAAAGTAAAATTATTGTTCGAAACTACACGCACTGGTCATCGTAAAATTAAAATATGTTCGGTTGTTGCAGAAACCAGGTTCCCGTTAAATGGGAAATTTCAAATTGTTTTAGTTGCGCCAGTTAATTTTTTGAAGCCAGATAATTTACTTAAACTGTCGCTGATAAGACTTAAAATAGGTGGCAAAATTCGTAGACGGCGAGAATTGCAAAAAGTTTAGCAAAGAATTTTTCAGTACAGACGGCGAAACAAGTTGCGAGCCGGCTTTTGGACGGGTGGCTCATTTGGACTTACCTGGTGGACCGTGGAGGAGACCAGGAGCAGGAACAGGGCCACCGGGACCCCCCCGGGCTTCATGGTGGAACTATTGATACAAAACGAATCTTGTAAAGTTTTGATGGATCGGCGGCAATCGCGCAGGCACCGACCGCGCGTCACCACTGTCGGACCGCGAATGGTGGCCCGGCCGCGTGCCCGCCTCTACCGCTACAGCTTTGGCCCTAACGCCAAACGGCACGGGTTGCAGCGAGACGCGAACTGCACACAGCCTACGCACCTCCGGAATGCGCTTTGTTCACCTATAAACACGAAATTCGAGACATCGCAGCTTAACTTAAAAACAAACGACCACTGTGTAGGTGGATAGATGCATCCGTTCTACCGTGTGCCTTAATATGCATTAATATTCATAACTCTTGAGGATAAGAAAAGGATTAATGTAATTATTAACGAGAAAAGTGTGTCGTCTCTCTCTCTCTCTCAGAACCTCAGCCCTGCAAAGTTCCATGACCCCTCTCCTGCGCTTATCACTTTGGCGCACATTATAATCGAAACGTGACATCGACATTGTCTGTTGTAAAGCAAAATATTCTTTATTATTTACACATCAAAGCTTAATATGAAACTTGGAAATTATATGATTCAGTCGTTGATATCGATATTTACTCGTCGCACCCAATTCCTGTCTTTAATGTATTATTATATACCTACTAAAGGCACTAGTCCCCATATGATTAAAATAAAATAAAAAATATTATTACAAATTCATTCATAAGATAGTGCAAACATTTTAAAAGATATTAATGATTGTATAGTCTACCTCAAGTTTCATTAATATATGTAATTAATAATAAACACATGAAAGTGTAGAGCTTACAACGGATGTCTGGTTTTTTTCTAAGCCTTGCCGTGAGATGGTTTAGTTAAATTTACATCGATTACATCGGTCGTTGATCTAGTATTTTGGGAATCCTGAAAGTTTACGGGGACAATGTGTAAGCCTTTCAGCAGTTATTTCAAAATTTATGTTTCTAGAATAAAACACCATTTTCTAAATTTTAGAATATCAACCATAGTTTAGATTACATTTAAAAATTATTTAGTCATCATCTTAAGTCAGCACAGAGTGGACACCGCAGGATGGTCAAAGACGACGAGATCAACCTAGAAAGAGGACGACATAATTTATAATTTATACAACATTCACCACACAACTTTGTGTACGGCAATGAAAGAACTTGTGTAAAGTTAATTGTTTTATGTTAGATATTTTTATTTAGCCGTGTGGTGACGGCAGAGCAGAATACAATTGTCACCACCCCCATCTCTCCCGTGGGTGTCGTACAAGGCGACTAAGGGTAAAGACAGCAATGAGTAATGGGCAGCAGCATTTCTCTCATACCACCTAGCAATATAAATTTGTACTGCGATTTATGTGCTCGATATATGGCAATAGGCTCGCCACCTGTTACATGGGACCGAACATAATTGGCGAGAAGTGGGTGTTGATTCACCTCTGCCTACCCCTTCGGGGATGTAGGCGTGATTTATGTATGTATGTATGTATTTTTATTTAGTTTGACTAACTTTCGCTTTTCTCGTTTTATTCTTCCGTTGCAATAAAATGATCCTTACACTAGACTGAGACAGTTCACATAAAAAAATCCATCGTTTATCACGTGTTTGCTTTTCGTCCTTTCAAATAATCAGAACGTATCAAATAATCAAGAAATATAGACACCATTTTATGCAAAGCTGTGAGGCTCTACGCGGCAGTATATCTCCACCGGGAAATGCCGTCCCCCCATGGGGGCGCCTGCTGTGGAGGTGCCCTCACAAGGAGTGCTCGAATGCAAGGCTTGAGAACAAGGTTTTCACCTTCTCCAAAAAACCCGGTAGATGCTGTAAAGGCCTATCGTCCAACAGCCTAGATCTTTAAAAAACGTCTTTGCTAGGTACTGTTTAAAGCCCGTACCTATACGTACTACAGTAAATCCTAAGAATCTCCTATTATCTCTTGGAAAAGGGGTTTTATATATTTCTGAGTTTAATGTAATCATACCAGATAATAAATAAACGATATAGGTTTAATTTAATGTGAATGCTGTGTAGTTTTCACCTTTTTAGACGATATAACAATGTCCAATGTGTATGTCAGATATTATGTTATGTAGATTTGTATGAGTCTTCTTTCGTGTTTGTATGGTGAATAAATATTCAAAAACATTCGTTTTCTTCTCAACTTTAATACACATTGAGTTGTCTTTCGTGTGCGCTATGAGGACATCTTGCATGATAACACACAATATTTAATGCAGACATACCTTATCTTACTACCATTTGCTTTCATTTCAGAATAGAACATTTCTTCACAGGATGCAGTCATCCAAGCGCAGGAAAACGCGACCCCATCTGAGTTGAGGTTGCATTAGCAGAGCTTCCAAGCCATATATTCCAGAACAGTCAATTGATATAAAAATTGACTCTTTTGAGCTACGGTTTAAGATAGCCAATCGTTATATATACTAATATTATAAAGCTGAAGAATTTGAATGGCTGGTTAGTTGGTTAAACGCGCTAACTACTGGTTCAAATTGAAAAATTCTTTTTGTGTTGGATAGTCCATTTATCGAAGAAGGCTATATAACAATCGACATTCACGCGGGCGAAACTGCGGCGGTCCACTGGTTCAGTTATAACATTTGAAACTGCTAAGTAGACAACTTACTATAATTATTAAAAAATAGGTAATTAGATATGGATTAGAGACTGAGAAGTTTTTCAATTCGCTCAGTGGGTCTCAGGTTGAATTTGAGATTGTCGGTAATAAATCAATGTTAAAATAAAAATGAATATATACGTTTTATTCCTTAATTTGCTTCCTTTGTAATTCTATGTTTAAGTCAATGATTAAAAGCATCTTTCATTTATTATATAATCATACACCCACATTAGTTCCTACATACACATACATTTACACTACATATATGCAAATACACCCCCTGCCCACCCAAGTACACACGAACACGCGCTCATTCATACACGCACACACATCTAAACACGCGCGCGTGTGCATACAGTGTAGAGTTGAGCGTGATATTTATAAATATCTCTTTGTATATAAAATTAAGGGAGTTTTATATTAGCTAATAATAATTGCTAACCTAACATAAGTATTTCTTAGCTGGAATGGTTGCTCCAATAACTGTCATTTATTTATTTACTTTTTGGCACAGTGTCATTGTTTATTTAGCCTCCAGATAATGCAATACATTATTAGTAAGTATAATTATACCTTTGCGATACCAACAGCAGGACAGTTTTGGCACGGGACAAGTTTCAAGACATTCTTTTCTCAGAGAACAGAGCATAGGAAAGTAAATTTAAGGAGAACCTAGTAAAAAAATTACTGAAAAAAATAGCAATTTCGGTACCAACTTAAACTATCACGCTCATGTTCGATCGTAGGTGTTCACAAGCTTAAAGTATATTTTTTTTGTTATTACTACTTATATCGATTTCACATAAAATCATAAGCTATATATTATATAGTGCTGGTACATAATATTCTACATAATTATAATTGCCGACCATCAAACTGGTGGGACGACGCCGCCCGATAAGACGAGCGGGAATACACCTACAAAACCGTGATTACAGCGTATTGAAGAGTGGGTGTTACCGCGCTATTTCTTAGAACAATCTCATGATAATTTCGTTCTCATAAATATAAGTCATCAACAATCTGTTGACAAGCCACTGCTGAGCCGACAAGATGACAAATACGTGAGATTCTTCCTACCGCCTAACTCGATTGCTAAAGCAAAAGCTATAGTTTATGTCGTCATACTGTCATTTCGCACCAAATGTACCTAAACTATTAGCGATAGCTTCGAACGAATGATCACCGAATGAATTTGGAATAAAATCCGTACCGCCTAAAAATTCAAAATGGTTGCTAGCTAAATTGATAGCCATAAGAAATCCATTGCTTTAAAGCTATCATCAGCAATCGAGTTAGGCGGTAGGCCCCCAGATCTAAGC
The DNA here is from genome assembly GCA_963931975.1 of Cataclysta lemnata. Taxonomy (NCBI): domain Eukaryota; kingdom Metazoa; phylum Arthropoda; class Insecta; order Lepidoptera; family Crambidae; genus Cataclysta; species Cataclysta lemnata. Next base: position 13,790,239 of record OZ008338.1, read on the forward strand.
GTGCTAGTTTCATTACACCTAGTACAATTCGAATTTTATACCGTGCGGCGACGGCAGAGAAAAATACAATTGTCACCACCTAAAAACTCTCCCGCGGGTGTCGTACAAGGCGACTAGAGGTTAAAACAGTGATGAGGAATGGGCAGCAGTGTTCCTCTTATACCACCTAATTATAGCAATGTGCTGTGATTTTCGGACCACGTAGGACCTAATATGACTGGCGAAAATGGGTGTTAATTCACCTCTGCCTACCCCTTCGGGAATATAGGCGTGATTTATATGTATATGTAAGAATATTATGTTCATATTCTACCGCCTAGTTTTCCATGGTGGCCTGGGAGCAACAAAGTAAAATGTGCCAGCTCTGACTCATGCCACTCGTGCTGTAAAAGTCGCCCAGAGGGATTGCCCGATGTGGACCAATAATTACCTTAGAGCACCCGAATGGTAGGGCACCAAACAAAAACATACCCAGAGAGACATTGGTGTCACCCAGGCGGGATGTAAAACCAAAGCCAAAACCTTGAGCAGTATGGATTGGAGTGTTGCCACCCCAATAACTCTGGGGTGGCAACTAGATGAAAAGAAATGGATGACAATATGACGTGTGGTCGATATTATTGGAAGAGGAAACATACTACACCAGATAAACTGGGAACATAGTTAGAATAAGAAGGATTCTGGCCCAGGCTGGCAGACGCTGGCCCAGGGCGAATTGGTGGGTATTAATGACTGCAGATACAGTCTGAACCAAAACGACATAACGTGTCTCCCGATACATGGTGGAACTCCAGATAATACATAATTATTATTTTTGGTCACCCATCCTATGACCGGCCTTAGCGAACATTACTTAGTTTGCACCATCGCATGCCGACCGCGCTAAACACGGCACATTCAAGCTCCTCGGTTATTGAATTTATTAACGAAAAAACAATATAATCTTCTAAGCTTCTTTTGTTTGTTACAATGCTACTGTTGTGGACATAGCTCTTTTTGGGCTATGAAGGCATAATAGTCATAATTTCTGATTACTAGTTTTGTACATTAAACAATAGACACGAGTGTCGGACTACAACTACCAGCGTAAGCGTGGTCAGACAAAGGATAAACAAACGTGACCCATCCTGTACCCGTCCTATGTTTGTCTTACGCTTTAGGAAACGATTTTTAACTTCCGTCGACGTCACTCGCATTATGTCGTGGCTAGATTGCAGTATTTGTCGTTTCACGATGTGGCCAATAGGCTCTTATCACGTGCTGCTACCAAGCATATAACTTGTTTAGACTAATTTTTTTTTTGAAAATAACGATTAATAAGTATATTATAATTATAGCGAACATGTTTGACTGTATTTTGTGAAATGACAAATTTATTTTTTTAATATCGTTACCGTGTAAACAGTGGTATCAACAAGATCTCTCGAACAACTCGAAGATGTCGGCTAAGAAAAAAATCTTAAAAAGTATGTGTATATAATTATTATAAACTAAAAATTTACCATACTGCCCGGATAAAATTAAGAACTACCATATTTAAAGCCTTAGCCTACGAAATATTTTTTTTGTTTCTGAACTCTACTTAATTGAATTAAGATAAAAAAAAATCATGTCAAATATTTTTTATTTAATTAATATTTTATTTTATCTTTGTTGTAAATTTAATTTAAATATCGCACAAAATTGCCACCGAAACCTGAACACCTTTATAAAAAATGTTACACTTACATAGAGATTAATTACAATAAAATGTATAATTAAAATAAACATTGAGTGCCATTAAAATAATATCCTATTTAAACCAAAACACACCAAAGCTCAGGATAATTAAAGTAAATGAATTGAGTTCTCTTTCTCGGACACAAATTCTCTGCTTTCTATTTAGAAATCAAAATACGACTTGTTTGATAGAAAATAGTTAAGTGCATGAATAGGTCAAATAGTTTAAGAAGGTACTATTTACTTTACAAGTCAGGGATCGGCGTCTGGTGTAACAATCTTATCATCGATCTTTAAACTTACGATGGTCAAACATTCCTTTTGCAACATCCAAGAAATACATGATATAAAACAGACGACTGGACGAACGGTTTAGGTGCTTTAATAAGGAGCAAAAACGTCGGAATCGTTAAATTGTGGTCACCCATCTTTATCAAAACCATGACAAACTTCGCTTTTTTTCCGATATTGCAACAGAGATCTCAAAACTAACCATGATCCAAATCTGACCAACTTGTAAAATATCTTTGTTCACTAAACTTGGAATAAACAATAGGGAACAAGCCTACTACTTAAGAAGGTCTGAATGATTGACCTAGCTCTAGCCACTCCAGCGTCGATAGAGATCACATTATCCCAATGCCACGTCTCGCTCGCATACTCAGCTCTTGAGTGCTGGATTCAACATGCATATACAAACTGTTTTCGTAAAAACTGTAGTAGGGTATTATAGGAAACTATAATTTACAATTACAAATCTGCACGCCGCGTGGTGACGGCAGAGTAGAATACAATTGTCACCACCCCAAGTCTTTCCCGTGGGTGTCGTACAAGGCGACTAAGGATAAATCTGAATACGATTAGGAATGGGCAGCAGTGTTCCTCTTATACCACCTAGGCTAGCAATGTACTGCGACTTTTGTGCCCGATAAATGGCAATAGGCTCGCCACCTATTACATGGGACTTGACATATTTGGCGAAACGTGGGTGCTAGTTCACCTCTGCCTACCCCTTCGGGGATATAGGCGTGATTTATGTATGTATGTACAAATCTGCAATAACTGCTAAAAAAAGTTGCTTATTATGAGGAATATTTTTTACGCCTTTTCTATAATAATAGTACCGAAATGATAGTAAAACACTTATGACCATGTTTTCAGTGTGCACATGCGATCCGTAAAACATTTAAGGCAAAAAGTACTGTAATATATGCCTACTTTGGCAATTATTACATAAAATTAAATCTATTTTAGGTCCTCGTGCAGGCACAAACAAAATAAAATAAATGACGTATTAAGTATGTCAATCAGATCTCATATGTGACAACTTATTATGTGAAAACTTGTAATTGGCGGCCGGCTTGGTCGAATGCTCAGATTGCTGGGTATTGGCCAAGAGGTCCAGGGTTCGAATCCTGGTAGGGGCAAATTTTGTGATAAACACAAATATTTGTTCCCTTGTCATGTTTGTGTTTATGCTTATGTAGTATATTTTCAACATTTATTATGATATTAAAAATATATCCGTCATCTAGTCACCATAACACAAGTGTTACTTAGGCTACTTACTTTGGGCTAGATGATAGGTGTGAATGTAAAAAAAATATTTATTTATTATTATTAAAATTAGCTCTAATTTATCCATTTATAATAATAATAATATCCCCCCAAGGGAATGAACTGAACTTAACTTACTTTAAGGCTTAAGGAGAGGAGTACTAATTACAGAACCTAACACCTGTTCAATTACCTGTAATGGGTGATACACCCTCTCTAACTAATCATTCCCAAACGTAAACCCTAATGGAGTAGAACAGAAGAGTTTATAATTTACGGTCGCTGCCCGGGGGTCGCCGGGGCGCATGCTGGATGCTTCAGTACGAGTAACGTCGGCGGCGAGGCGCTGAACAGGCGGGCGTCAGCCGCACAATCTACTACAGCCGAGCGTCGGGAACTGAACAGGCGGGTTCACGACGTTGATGCTACAGCCGAAGGATCGAGCGATGATACCGAATCATTATTTCCATCTATACCCTCCACTCGCCCATCTTACATGACAAGGCACACATCTACATTGTCATCAGCTAGCACGCTCGGGAGTGTTGTGCAGGAAGTCAACTTTGACTGTGAACTTGCACCCACCCCAAGCGCTTCTCGTACACGCAGACGATGGACACCTGAGATGAACGAATTTATTCTGCGTACATATCTTATATTAACCACACTTGACACTGATACCAAAGCATATCTCGAACAATTACATAATAAATTTATTGATCGATTTCCACAATTTCAAACAAGTAGACAATACGTAGGAGACCAAAGGCGGGCAATCATTCGTAGAAAATTATTACCGCAAATTAAAATAGACCAGATATATGAAGAAGTTAAACAAACACTAAATGAAAAAGGTACAACCAATATTACGCAAAGTAGAATACATCAACACTCTATGGATATATCATCACAAAATATAACAGAATCTATAGAACAAAAAACATTTACTCGACTAAGATGGAACAATGAGCAAAATGAAGCAATAATTAGATCATATTACAAAATTACGAACCTAGAAACTAATAGAACTGGTTACAGAAAACAATTACACGAGGATTTTATATCTGAATTCCCGGCACTTTCCCATCTAAGCGAGCAAAGAATTTCTGATCAAAGAAGAGCAATAATTTATAATAAATATATTAGTGACCATAGATTTAATTTATTAAAACAAGAAGTAGCTAAGGAGATAGAAATAGAAGAAAGAAATAGAACTATCAATGACGACGAGCAGGAAAATATTGCAACTACAACTTTAAGACATGAAAACACATCACAAATTGATGAACTGTTTCAGATGGCGTATGAACACTACCAAAACACAAGTGTAACAAATAGAACTTATATCCCCAAACAAAAATCTTCCAAAAAACTTGCTTCAATTGTTTTTTTTTTATACTCACACCTATCATCTAGCCCAAAGTAAGTAGCCTAAGAACTTGTTTTATGGATACTAGATGACGAACATATTTTTTTAAATAATTATGTATTATATATAAATGTTGAATATACTATACATGTTGAATATACTACACAAACGTATACACAGCCATGACTCACAAAGTTTGCCCCTACCAGGATTCGAACCCGGGACCTCTTGGCCAATACCCAACAATCTGAGCATTCGACCAAGGAGGCCGGCGAATTGTTGAATATATAAATGCGGAGATTCTACCTAGGTTTATTAGCAGTGATACTAATTTCGATAATTTACAAACTATCATATACTGTGCAGCGTGGACGGCTGTTAAAGCAAATGGAGCAAAGATAGAACTGAAACCAATAGATTCTGGACATACTAGAAAAGAATACAAACCAAAATGGCAAATACTCCTTGAAAAAAGAATAGATGACCTACGTAGAAAAATAGCAAGGTTAACACAGTTCATTAATGGCAAAAATGGTAGGAAGATAGCCCAACAAATAAGCAAAATCTCAGAACAATACAATATTCATACCACTCGTGAAGGACCAAATACACATCACAGGGACACATTAGACACACTGAAGCAAAAACTTGCTGTCACAGCCGGCAGATTGCAAAGATATAAAGCATGTTCACAAAGAAAACAACAAAATAACCAATTTAAGAATAACGAAAAATTGTTTTACCGGAACCTATTAAAATCAACTAACAGTACACAAGAAAATAATAGCAATGAAACTATTGATGTAGAACCTGGATACTACTGATGTAGAACAGTTTGAAAACTTTTGGACCGGAATTTGGGAAGTACCTATACAACACAACACAAATGCAGAATGGATAAAGGCAGAAGAAAACAATTGTCATTGCTTCATATCAATGGAATTGAAACGCATTACATCCGAAACATTTGATAAAGCATTACAAAATCTACATAATTGGAAAGCTTCTGGATCAGATTAAATACATAGCTATTGGTACAAGAAACTTACACACATTGATACCCATCTACTTAACTTCATTAACGATTTTATTAAACACGCTAATAACATTCCTTTATATATAACTGAAGGCATCATATTTATGATTCCAAAAGACAGCGAAGACGACGACGACGAAGTGTTTACAGACTTTATATAAAATGTTAACTTCTTGCATTTCTGAAGTCTTATACAGTCATGTGGATGCCAACAACATTCTGGCTGAACAACAAAAAGGATGCCGGAGATATAGTCAAGGTTGCAAAGAGCAATTAATCATAGATTCAGTTGTCTATTTTAAAACCAAATCCAATCTTCACTCCATGTACATCGATTATAAAAAGGCATATGATTCTGTTCCCCATTCCTGGCTGTTACAGGTTTTAAAAATATACAAAAAAGACCCTATAATTTTAAAATTCCTTGAACTTACAATGTCTAAATGGACAACTGGACTCAGACTCACTTCTAATACTGAAACAATAGAATCAAGACCCATATGAATACGACGCGGAATTTACCAAGGAGACGCACCCAGCCCGCTGTGGTTCTGTCTCGCTATTAACCCACTCTCCAATATGCTTAACACTACTGCTCTAGGATACCTATTAAACTACACAGATACTGCTACAAATACTACACATAACACACAACTGAATCATTTGCTCTAATGGATGATATAAAACTATACGCCCATAGTGAACACCGATTAAAACAATTAGCTTCTCTAGTTGAACAGTTCACTAAAGACATAAAAATGGAATTTGGACTGGATAAATGCAGGACTAATTCAATTGAAGCAGGGCGTTACTACCGTGACCAATATTTCCTCGAAACTGGAGAGCCTATAGAACCACTTGATGAGCATGAAACATATAAGTACTTAGGATACCAACAGGGACAACATAATGAACACAAAGAAATTAAACAAAAATTAACACAGCAACTGCGACACAGATTAAATATCATATTACGATCACACCTTTATGCTAGAAATACTGTAAAAGCCATTAACACTTTTGTTATTCCCATTCTCACTTACTCTTTCGGTATTATTAATTGGTCTAAAACAGACCTTAAAAATCTGCAGCGTATTATTAACACCTCCATAACAAAGAACCGCAAACATCATCCAAGATCCTGCTTACAAAGACTCACCTTACCGAGGAAAGTTGGTGGCAGAGGATTAATTGATATAGTAAACTTACATAACAGACAAATCACAAATCTTCCGACATGACATTACTTCTACACTAAAACAAAATCCTCCACACTTCATAAATCAATAGCACATAATGACCTCAAGTTAACACCATGAAATTTACATAATCCATCCATACAAATAATATGAAGGTATAATAAGCAACGAGGATAAAACTGAAGAATGGAAACAGAAATCTCTACATGGTAGACACTACCATGATTTGAGCCACCATCAGGTTGACAAAGAAGCGTCAAACATGTGGCTTAGACGTGGAGAATTGTTTCCTGAAACAGAAGGCTTTATAATGGCTATTCAAGACCAGGTCATCGACACTAGAAATTACCAAAAATTCATTATGAAAAGCATAACATCTGATATTTGCAGGAAATGTAACAGCAGCTCAGAGACTATACAACATATTACCGGAGCATGTAAAGCCATAGCACAGACCGATTACAAGCACCGCCATGACCAAGTGGCAAGTATCATCCATCAGAGAATTGCACATCAGTACCAACTAATTCCATCTATTCAGCCCTACTATAAATATCACCCGGAAACAGTAATCGAAAAATCGTCCACGAAACTATATTTTGACAGATCTATTCTCATTGACCGCACAATACACCACAATCGACCTGATATCACATTAATAGACAAGACAAATAAAACAGGATTTCCAATTGATATAACCATTCACAATACCCACAACATACAATCAACAATATTCCAAATATATTGAACTGAAAGATGAAATAACGCGAATTTGGCACTTACAAAAAGTTACAATAGTTCCCATAGTACTCTCTACCACAGGTATCATACCCAAACAACTGCAGCAGTCTCTTCAAACCCTTAACATCCCATCACATACATACAGTCTCTTACAGAAAGCAGTAATATTAAATACTTGTCGGTTAGTAAGAAAATTTCTTCAAATAGATAACACACAAGCTCATACACCATCTGCACCTTCCTCACAATTACAAACAACAATCTCTTCGTACGCACGTGTACAGCAGTAAACCGGTCATAGACCGAGATTAATACAAATATATAAATAAATAATAATAATATCTTTATTTCCAGTTTTCTATCTTACAATTACAACATTTCTAGCCCCCACACTAGGCTTAGCCTGTCCTGTGGGGTAGCAGTAAGTTTTCCAAAAAATTGTAAAATAAAATAATATTCACTGAGCGTCAATGGAGAAACACGTTGAGCAAGCTCATACAAACGATCGTCTAGTCGTCTTTAAGTGTGTGGGCACGGAACTGGCGACATGCCCGCGGCACAAGAGAATGGCCAGTATTTAACCACATAATTTTTTATTTCTATTTTGTTAGTAGTTAAAAATCAGTCTTAATTGAAGATCAATTTTCCTGAAATCCTACCAGTGTCGCTGTTTTAAGAGACACGATTGCCTCAGTAAAACCTCGGAAATTCTTCTCTTTATATTATTATTAAGTTACGAATCATCACTTTTTGATGATTAGTAATTTAATACTAATTTGAAGAGTTACATTTGAATACAATCATAATTATTATCACTACCAAACAAAATGCACGATACAGACTACCAAAGCAACTTGGCGTGATCCAACTAGTTCGGTGTCTGAATAATAGAATGCGAAATATCAATATCTACTATGCACTTATTGTCCGCATCCTCTACATTATTCTTAGCCACATTTTTTGAAAATATATATTACATTTCAAATTCGGTGTCTATAGACAATATTTAATGCAATTAAATCAGTCTGGTATTTCTAAGCCAACTACCAGTGATCAATGTCAAATCAAGGTCCACTGCTATTAAGGACTCTAATCCAATCATCTTAAATCATAAAACATAATGAAACATAAAATATTATATATACTTTACCTACGTATATTTAAAAACCTTAAGGCCCGAGTTCACCAACACGTAAAACATGCGATTAAAAAATAATCGTAAGTTTTTGACAGTTCTTTCATACTGTAAAATGTCAAAAACCGACGGTTAAATAATAAGCGCCTGTTTAAGTGTTGGTGAACTCGGGGCCTAAGTAAGTAATAAAAAATAAATGGACTAAGTTATATGAAAATCACTTTACCTCAATCAACTTAAAATAGAGATGCCGCGTGGTGACGGCAGAGTAGAATACAATTGTCAACACCCCAAATCTCTCCCGTGGGTATCGTACAAGGCGACTAAGGATAAATCAGTGATGAGGAATGGGCAGCAGCGTTTCTCTTATATCACCTAGCAATAGTACTGCGGCTTTTGTGCCCGATAAATGGCAATAGGCTCCCCACCTATTACATGGGATCTAACATAATTGGCGAAACGTGGGTGCTAGTTCACCTCTGCCTACCCCTTCGGGGATATAGGCGTGATTTATGTATGTATGTAACTTAAAATAGACTAGTGGAATAGCAAAAAAATATTAAAATTCCCAGTTACGAAAATTTTATCAAGTAACGACGTAACTACTCCACATGTTGGTGTTACTGTTAACTATTCACAAATCACGTGAATAATTTTAGACATGTAACACATTTTGGCATATTATTATTATGGCTAGTAAAGAATATTATTTTATTTAGGTCAGTGATTAATCTAAACAATACCATCTGAAGCTGGTAACGTTGAAAATATCGCTCAATTAATATGCGAGAGACGTAACTCAAAAATTGTCGGAAACAATGTATTCTAAGTTTACCACAATACGGATTACTGTTGCAGGTATGAAATTTTTAATTGTGTCTCTTTGGTGTTTAAGAAGCGATATGGCAGCGTAATGAAACAATTTTGGTGTCCACAACCGCTCAGTTTTCTGGTTGGAGTATAATCGTTGTTCGCCTTCATCATGCTCAAAGCAGCAGTAGAGACAGCATGATATAAGAACGTCGTCTGCATATTATTCCTCTTGTGAGAGGGCTTAGCCAAGTGACTTAAACTAAAGTATGAAACTAACGTATTGTCTTCTCTGTAACACGCCAGTTTCATACATTTTGTATGCCACTTGGCTAGGGGGGCAGGTCCGGTAACGGTCCCGGGTGCCAAACAACCAAAACGCAGCATATCTATATAACGTTTCTATCGAACGATGTTTTTTGAGACTACTCTAAATTTTATACCACATTTGATGGTATTTTTCAGTAATACGTCCGTTTTGTACCTAATATATTCGTTAAATATTCGACTCAATCTATTGGCCACTTGGCCAGTAGGCACACACCTTTATTACTTTATACCATATTTGTCTTAAAAATATACCCACCTTTTTGCAAAATATGATTCATATCTCAGAATGAAAATATTATAAAATTAAAATTAGATGCTGAATAAAACAGTTACCGTAACCGTGGGGTTATCTTATTGTGCCCAAATAAATTGCTAATTTTCTATGACAATGGCAACTGTTACAAGACTATCAGATCTTATTATAGCAACAAGGTAGACTGATAGAAGCCATCATCGCGAACCCCTTAACACTGCTGGGCTGGGCCACTGGCCTTTCATATGTATAGAAGATAGAAATTGAACCGTAATCCACAACGCTGGCCAAGTGCAGACTGGTGGGTGTCAACGACCACTAACGTTCCCGGGACAGACAGTTTAAAGTCCCTTCCGGAACACGAAGGAACTCGAGGCAGTATATTTGGGTCACCCATCCAATTTCAATCCATCAATCCTGAGGGTGAAATGAAATCTCTTTCTCTCTACACGAATGTACCTTCGGTTGGAAGTGAGTAAAGCAATGGAAGATCAGCGGCGTAAATTCAATCTTATTGACTCTAAAGCGACTATAAAATACTTTCAGATTTACCCGCTATAGACACAGACGGTGCAATATGCCTCAACAAATTGAACTTTAAAGGTCTCATCATATTCTTGCTATGTTCCCAGCTTATCTAACATATTATTCATATCGTTCAGACGGCATCGAGCCATTTCAAAATTATAGTGCGATATTTAACATTATAACTAGAAATAGAAAATATTACAATGAAAACTAGGTCATTAACCCGCGTCTTCCGCGGTATTCGGTTCCTTTCCTTAACTTTTTCTGGCCTAGTTTTATTTGTAGTATTTTTTCTGACTTTAATTATTATTATAATGTTCAAATTGTATAAATTATAATAATTATATATCTTTAGAGAAGTCCTAAGGTCCAGGCAGACAGACCCTAGAAGTCTTGCTATGTTATCATCACAATCACTCTATATTCTATTTCTCCGAATGTTATAGGCAAGGCAGCCGCCGAGAATGCAGAAAACGCGGTACGAGTGCGAGGTCAGTAAAACATATTTTCTAAAAAAAAATACTACTTCTTTGTAATAAACTAATACAAACAGTGACACTGATTAAATGAATAATAGATATGCCAGGATCATTGGGCATAATGTGCATAGTTAGATACTAATTTTATGGTGTATTTTGTGTTAAACTGCAGCACTCAGAGACGTTAAATTACGTTAATGAGTACTTAACGTCAAAAAATGACAATTCAAAACTAGTCGCTATTCTTGCCGGGTCTATGGTCTAGATTTGAATGAAAACATTAAATACTCATTAAAGTTAATTGACGTCTCTGAGTGCGGCAGTAAGGGTCAGTTTTTTGATCCTTAGTTAACTCAACCAATTGTTAAATACTGTTACTGATTGCTAAATATTAGTCTGATATGTAACCATTAGTAACAATTTTAGTTACTAATGGTTAAATATCAGTCTGATATTGTTACTAATTGTTGAATATCAGATTGATATTTAAAGATAAGTTACAATTTTTTACAATTCAAATTCAAATTGTTTATTATTCTTCTTCAAACTTAATGAGTACCTAATGTCAAAAAATTTCAATTAAATCTAGACCATAGACCCGGCAAGAATAGCGAATAGTTTTGAATTGTCATTTTTTGATATTAAGTACTCATTATCGTTATTTGACGTCTCTGAGTGCGGCAGTACGACGTGGTTAAGTAATTCTGCAGCGTTTTTGATTATAAGCCATTAAAAATTCATTGATTTTGCTGGCGCGTTTGAGATAATCAGATCAGTGATATTCTAGTCCTGACCTCAAAACAAACTAATTCCATTGTGATCTAATACGGATCGGCTACCATGGAGACTGGTCTAAACGTACTGTGTGTCCTTAGTTGTTTGCATTAGAAGCCATTTATGTGACGATAGTACCGTTACAAATAATACGTATGCAAAAAAAATTGGTAATACCCTTCGTAGAATACCGCGTAATAGTAATGTAATAAAAGCTATCATTTTCAGTTAATTTTAAAAACATTCATTTATATATAATCGTTAAAAATAGTCGCTCTATCGACAACATTTCCGATGAAATTCTCTGCTAGTAAAGAAGAACCACCTACACGTAATTGATACTTTTAGTTTCTTGGAATACTTACTGCCCACACTAGCCCGAATGTCTTCAACCAATTGAACAAAGAGGGAAAATGTACATTTTTAACTACACATGTTCTAATCAAGAAAAAAGAGAAGCCGAAATATAAATGTCAGTTTCGCATTCGCATGCGAATGCGTTGGTGTAGGTAACATACGGCGTAGGTAGGTAGGTAGGTACCTACCGTTAAACGGGGTGAATAGACACAATTTGGAATTTTACTCGTTTTTTATTTATTTATTTGTTATGAATACAACCATAGGATAAAACCGGGATAGATGCCTCAATGGAATAGTTGCCTCACTTTCAAAAAAGATCCAAGCTCCGACTCGGGCGCCCTGTGAGGCTCTCCGCGGCAGTATATCTCCCTCGGGAGATGCCGTCCCCCCACGGGGGACGCCTGCCGTGAAGGCACCCTCACCGGGAGTGCTCGACTGCAAGGCTTGAGGACACGTTTGGCTTTAGGTTAAGGTCTTCGCCTTCCCCAAAAAACCCGGTAGATGCTGTAAAGGCATCTCGGCCAACAGCCTAGGTCCTTCAAAAAAAAAACTCAATTTCTCACGGGCTGTCGCTTGAGGAGAACTCGTTTCGCTCGTGTGCGTTTTGATCTCCGCGGCGAGTTTCAAAAAGACGTCAAAGGTTTAAAGCTTAGTATTTGCCATTGTACAACTTTATAAGTAGTAAAAAGTCCCGTTATATTTTTTATTACGACAAAGAACTGGTTCTTTGGGTGTGTATCTACATACATACATACTTTTATTAAATCACGCCTATATTCCCGAAGGGGTAGGCAGAGGTGAACTAGCACCCACGTTTCGCCAAATATGTCAAGTCCCATGTAATAGGTGGCGAGCCTGTTGCCATTTATCGGGCTCAAAAGTCGCAGTACATTGCTAGCCTAGGTTGTATAAGAGGAACGCTGCTGCCCATTCCTAATCATATTCAGATTTATCCTTAGGCGCCTTGTACGACACCCACGGGAAAGATTTGGGGTGGTGACAATTGTATTCTACTCTGCCGTCACCACGCGGCCTGGATCTAAATGTTAATAATTACTCTTTTGTTTTTAATTGATCTAAAAAAAAAACATAGTTTGGTGGTTTTGGTTTCGTGTCTAGAAATAGCGTGGTGAATAAACACAAAACCAAAAAAGTTTTTCTTGGCAGAATCCTGAATAATTTTAGGGAAAAAAATGCTAATCTATGTATTTTTTTTTAAACTACAACGTTTTTTTTCTATAAGTAGCAACACTGATTTAGAGTTAATAAGAAATCATAGGTCCAAATACCCAGTTGTGTGTGGTGCTCGTATTGCCTTGTACAAACTTTAGTTAAAAATAGTAAACAAAGTTATTTGTGCTGATTTTAGCTGGTAGAACGTTTCAGTGGTTCTTTTACATTGATTTTTATGCACAGGTACGTATAATTAATATTAAAACATCAAAATATATTTAAAATTATTAACCGACGTAATTTTAATGCATATCTGGGGTAAATAGATACGCTAAAGGGGCAAATAGATACGTAGTATGGGGTGAATAGAAATGCGATAAGGGGCGAATAGAAACCAAAAGGGATACTATAGAAACCAAACTGCTACCCTGTCGTTTTATTTAACTACTTAGCAATATTATGTAACAATTTTTTTTTGTTCTGCCGGAAATAATAACATGCCCCGGATATATAAGCCTTCGAGGGAAAAGGTATAAAAAATATACTGAAGAACAAAAATAAGAGCAAGAAGACTTTTTAGATAGAATAAGGCCGCGGGTATAAGTTTCTCATTATTTTATTGTATTTCTTGATTTGTTACTTAATTTGATAAATACTCGTTGCAAACAATATTGCTCTTTATTTTCTATAAAATTAAAATTTTATTAAAATAATTTATTGTTTTATTCGTATCTAATTGCTCGCTAATTCGAACTTTGCTGTATTGGTAATTGACCATACCTACCTACATAGTTTATAATTATAGATGCACCTACGTAGGTAAGCAATGCCCTAGCTTTTTTTTCCATTCACCCCATATGCCGTTTCTATTGACCCCAAAGCCCGGGTGAATAGAAATCACCGATGTTATACGAATTATATATTCATTATAGAAATAACCTGGTTTTTCATTATGTGGATTTACAGATCTTACTTCGAGACATGACATAAATTCATCTTGTCCTCTATGAAATTCATCAAACAGTATGGCGGTGTTTATAACAACTAAATAAAAAACGAGTAAAATTTCAAATTGTATCTATTCACCCCGTTTTTCGGTACCTAAATCATAATTCTTATATTAAAATTAGGCGATTCCCATCTGTTATTACTTTTTGGTACTACCTACCTAATAAAAAAAAGCAGACAGCATGGCGTGTGTTTAACAAATAGATTAAACATACAGCGAACAGATGGCGACGTTTATTTTATTTTCATACACAAATGAGTTAGAAGTGCGCGCGGGGGGTGGCGCTGCTCGCTAAGATTGATACTCACAACAACATTATTTAGTTCCAATTTTGACTACGCGCAGACTTATCTGGTGGGCACTCTAGGTAGGTACCGTAAAACGGGGTGAAAAGAAATAGCGTGGTGAATAGACACAAAACCAAAAAAGTTTTTCTTGGCAGAATCCTGAATTTTTAAAGAAAAAAAAATGTATTTTCAACTACATCATTTTTTTTCTTAAGGTAGCAACACTGATTTAGCTTTAATAAGAAATCATAATGTCAGTGATGAGGAATGGGCAGCAGCGTTCCCCTTAAACCATTTAGCTATGTACTGTTAACTAACTCCGTGGACTGTAGGTGCTAAGACTTGTCTATTCCAACCCAAACCAATATGTACAACTTACTATAACTTGCGATGAAAACTACCAGCACACCATGGACCCATCGCACGGGCGCCGAGTCCATAGTGTGGCAGAGAGGAGAGTCAGTGGCAGCGCTTGGGACTTGTGACCTAAGTGTAGATTTAATGGGGCCCCTTGACAACTAGTTAACACTCACCTCCACCACTCCGACCTCTCTCTCCGCTGAGTCAGTCAGGAAGTCTCGACAATGTCAAAGTCGACTTATTTTAGCAACTGCCGTAATACTTAATTACAATACAAAAACCTTATAAAATTAGTACAATAATTAGCGATTCTAACAGTACCTATTGCGACTTTTGTGCCCGATTAGTGGCAATAGGCTTGCCACCTATTACAAGGGACCTAACATAACTGGCGAAACGTGGGTGCTAGTTCACCTCTGCCTACCCTTTCGGGGATATAGGCGTGATTTATGTATTTATGTATGTATGTTTGTATGTAGAAATCATAAGAGAGATGATATAAATTCATCAAACAGTATGAATAATACCTTATTTAAGAACTAAATAAAAAACGACTAGGGTAAGGTGGGGCACGGTGTTACACGGGGTACATTGTTACAATGAACACATCTTCGTCCCTGTCTTTCACTTTTATTAAGTTGATATACACATTTGTGAAGCTCACAAGCAGCCATCTTTAAACTATTGTCTATGCCACAGTTTGCAACGTGTTTAGAAATTATCAAACAAAAACTCTTTTTGTGTTACCAAGGGACGAAAAAATTATTTCTTAGTTTTTAATTTCTTTCCGGACGTATTATATTTAGGCAAGTGATGGTAGTTTTCCTCTATTTACTGTTTATTTAGTTAAACATTACCGGTGAGTAGTTTATTTTTAAACATAACCTAAAAGAATCTCGAATTTTTTATTCGGTTTGGCTCTATGGGGCACTGTATTACGGGACACTCTGTGACACTGTAAAAGTCAGCCCCAATCATAGAGGACAATAATACTACGGGCCCCAATTAACGTATGTAACAGTGCGTCCGAAGACGTGATCTTTTCATACAATAAGGCTAGACAATTCCAAGAACGTGATGCTCTAGTGCAATTCATTATTGGCACGAGTGTTGGTGCTGAACCTAAAAGGCATATCCTCACGTTTAAGACCGGAAAGGACATGTGGGATATACTGCATTCAATATATGAGCAGAAAAACGATCGAAGAATGGATCTTTTATATTGCCAATTGTTTACTTACACTAATGATGATTCTGATGACATTGCCACCCATGTTTCCAAGCAACAAACATTGTGGCAGCAACTCAACGAAGAACTCAAAGATGAAGGTACTCTTCCGTCGTCTCTACTTATGAACCGAATTTTGAATACTCTTCCCATTCATTATCTCGAATTCAAGAACGCATGGGAATCTGTACCGAAGAAAGCCAGGAGTATTTCAATCCTAATGGAGAGACTACGTCTGCACGAGCAAAGACTGCAGGAAGTTAAACCCTCGACTTCGTCACCACTTGCTCTTCTATCGAAGAACAAAAACATCAAGTGCTCTCACTGTTTCAAGATGGGTCATTCGAATCAAAATGTTTTGCGCTTAAAAAGATGATGAAGAAAGAGAAGGATATACCAAAAGAGACCTCACAGGGTGACGCTTTTATCAGTCACTGTGATAGTCAAGATTGTTGGCTTGTTGACTCCGGTGCATCTCACCAAAGAGTATATAATACACTACGTTTACATCTCTACCTCAGAGTAAATCGAGATCTCACCACATTACATTTAATTCTAGCTGTTTCAAAAGCTACACGTCTTTTGACAACCCTAAACCATTGAAGTTGGATGAAGGTCGGATTATGTACGCTATAGGATACGAAAGAATCGATGTAGAGATGGCTGCAAAAGGTGTTTGGAGACCGACACACCTTAACAATGTTTGGTATGTTCCTGAAGCAAAATTTAATTTATTTTCTACTGGTTCTGCGCTTGACTACGGATATACAGAGCTGGCTGACAAAGATAAGCGTATTTTTAAGAATAAAAATGGTCAAACTGTTACTGTCAGTGTCAGAGATGGCAATTTGTATCGAATGTTGATGCAAGTAAAAACCAAAGAGTACATATGTAATGTTGGTAAAAACAGAAAATATTTGTGTGGTTAAAGATGGTATCAGCCTACAAATATGGCATGAAAGGCTATGTCACCAAAATAAACGTCACGTGAAGCAATTTTTTACTCAAAATAAAATTAATTTCTCTCCTGATAATAATGACTGTGATGGCTGTGTTTATGGCAAAATGACGAGGTTATCTTTTGGTAGAAGGCTTCAACGAGGTACAAAACCTGGCGATCAAATTAACGCTGATGTTTGTGGACCAATGCCTGAGGTATCTATAGGAGAAACAAGATATTTTGTTGCTTTTAAAGACGACTTTACAAAATTTAGAAAAGTTTACTTCATGATGGAAAAATCCGAATTATCTACTAACCTATCAAAATTTTTAGCTGTAGTTAAAACCATTGGGCATACCGTTCGAGAGATTTTTACAGATGGAGGTACAGAATTTAATAATGCAGAAGTTCATCGTATTACGGATGATGCCGGATTGTACCATCGCTTAAGTATGCCGTAAGCGATAAGACAATCCACTCCACAAACAAAATGGGGCAGCAGAAAGAGAAAACAGAATCTCGATTTGTCTTCGGAATCTGTTGTTCCAATAGTTATTTATGCCTCAGATCGCATATTTATCGCCATATCAAATACTTGCGATCTAAGACATTGACCTAAGCGTTAGCGAGGGAATCAAAGGAACACGAGGTAAAAAATCTTTTGCATTCGAGTCCAACACGTAACTTTTCATCCCACCTCAGCGACGAAATGTCTAGATGCAAAAAAAAACATTATTTTACAATCACATTAGCAATTTTAGTCAATTGTGTTGGCGTCAAGTAAACTTCTATCGCTAGAATCACCAATTTTTGGTTTTTCACTTGTTCTCTAGTGTCTTGTTTCTAAAGTAAGATTAGCCGGTTTTAATTTGTAGTCTTTTGAGACGTAAAAGCAAAGATGGGCGCAAATCAAATTAAAAAAAAGTAAACCAAGAACAAATGACCAAGAAGTTTCCGAGTCTGAGTTTTGAAAATAATGCATGAAAATTTCGGCACCATGGAGATATAACAGGTTTAATGATGTTTTGAAATCACGACCTTAGTGCGAACGCTGTTCTAAGTTCAATTTACTTTACTTAACCTCTAGCGGATAAAAACGGCTTTTGCGCTCATGATATCGAAATACTCTTTTCGAGGTATGAAAAATACTTTTTCATCCCACCATCTCGGAAAAAGCGTTTTTGCTCTTCGATATCTGAGTGCAAAAGCCGTTTTTATCCTCTAGAGGATAAAGTAAATTTGAATTTAGAACATCGTGTGCAATGAGTTTGTAAATTCAAAACATCATTATACCTATTTATTTCTACCTCCATGGTGCCGAAATTATCATGCAACCTATTTTAATTTGTTAAAAACTCAGACTCGGAACCTTCTTGGTGTACTTTTTTTGTAATTTGCTTTGCGCGCGCCATTTTCTTTTCACGTCATAACTTTGTTAAAACCTAGGAGTTCCGTGACGGTCAATCAGCTTGGCGTCAATCTTGCCTTAAACATTTTGATCGTCTACAACGCTTGCTTGATGCTTGAGTCAAGAATTTAAAAGCTTTTTAGGTCTGTTTGATTAAATCAACGGAACAAAAACACAGAAAATCAACGTGCTTGACTCAAGCTGATTGACCGTCTCGGAACTCCATTAGGGACGGTAATTTTTATTAGGTACTAACAGGTGTGTCTGGATGAATTTTGCGGGTGTGTCTAGGAGAATAGGTGTTTTGTGTGTGTGTCTGGGTGAATGAGTGTTTTGTGTGTGTCTGGGTGTTTTGTGGATGTGTCTGAATGGATGGGTGAGTATTGTGGGTGTGACTGGGTGGATGTTGTGGGTGTGTCTGGGTGAATAGGTATTTTGTGGGTGTTTCTGGGTGAATGGGTGTTTTGTGGGTGTTTCTGGGTGATTAGGTGTTTCTGGGTGAATGGGTGGTTTCTGGGTGTTTCTGGGTGAATGGGTGTTTTGTGGGTGTTTCTGGGTGAATGGGTGGTTTGTGGGTGTTTCTGGGTGAATGGGTGTTTTTGGGTGTGTCTGAGTGGATGGGTGCGTATTGCGGGTGTGAATGTTGTGGGTGTTTCTGGGTGGATGGGTGGGTGTTGTGGTTGTGTCTGGGTGTATGCTGTGGGTGTGTCTGGGTGGATGGATGTGTGCTGTGGATGTGTCTGAGTGGATGTTCTGGGTGTTTCTGGGTGGGTATTGAGAGTGTGTTTGGGTTGATGGGAGGGTGTTGTGGAAGTTTCTGGGTGAAAACAGAAACTGTTGTGATTGTATTTTTGTTTGTATTTTGCAATTTCTTCGTTGGGGGGGATGAAAAGTTACGTGTTGCACTCGATTTTTATCCGCTAGAGGATATAGTAAATTTGAAATGGAAGCTTTAAACATTTTGATCGTCTACAACGCTTGCTTGATGCTTGAGTCAAGCATTTAAAAGCTTTTTGATTTGTTTGACCTAGGAACGGAACAAAAGCACACAGAAAATCAACGTGTTTGACTTAAACTGATTGACATTAGGCACGGTAGTTTTTATTAGGTGCTTACAGGTTTAATATGGCAAATAGAAAATAATATTGTGGTTGGATGAATGGATGAATGTTGTGGGTGTGTCTGAGTGGATGGGTGTGTGTTGTGGGTGTGTCTGGGACCTAAGTGGATGGGTGTGTGCTGTGGGTGAGATGTGGGTGTATCTGTGTGGATGGGTGGGTGTTGTGGGTGTGTCTGTGTGGATGTTGTGGGTGTGTCTGGGTGACTGTTGTGGGTGTGTCTGGGTGAATGAGTGGATGTTGTGGGTGTGTCTGGGTGGATGGTTGTGTGTTGTGGGTGTGTCTGGGTGGATGGGTGTGGGTGTGAGTGTGTCTGGGTGGGTGTTGTGGGTGTGCCTGAGTGGATGTTCTGGGTGTGTCTGTGTGGGTGTTGGGGGTGTGTTTAGGTTGATGGGTGAGTGTTGTGGAAGTTTCTGGGTAAAAACAGAAACTGTTGTGATTGTAATTTTTTTTTGTATTTTGCCATTTCCTCGCTGAGGGTGAAAAGTTGTCGTGTTGCACTCGAGTGCAAAGATTTTTCACCTTGGGCTCTTTTTATTCCCTCGCTAACGCTCAGGATTCTAATTTTTAGAATTTTAGAATCCTTCGCTAGCTCGGTCATCAAAACTGAGCACACGGTTAAAAAGCAACTTTGCACTCACGTAAAACAAATAACTAT
This sequence comes from Cataclysta lemnata, assembly GCA_963931975.1. Lineage (NCBI taxonomy): Eukaryota > Metazoa > Arthropoda > Insecta > Lepidoptera > Crambidae > Cataclysta > Cataclysta lemnata. The sequence goes on from OZ008338.1 coordinate 13,810,710, forward strand.
TAAATAGTACATAATATTTAGTTACTAGGTATTATTATCTACTCAATCATATTTTTAAATAAATTCTAATATTGTTAGTCTATATATTGCTGAAATCAAGGTTAGACAAAGGTACCTGCACCAAATCTTCGCCAATATGTTTATACACTACCAGCCCTGGGATGTAGGACCCATACGCAGTTTTAACAAGTTTGACGGGCTGAAAAGCTATCCAAATACTCTCATCATTACCAAATATATAATCTGATCTGTTGTTCACTGTTTAAGGTATTTATGTGTTTATTTACAAAACTGGGGGTTATATTTGATTGTCCCTCGGCGTATAGCTTGTTGTTGCTAAAATCAGTTGTCGATTTATGAGAGATTAGTATCGTTTGTAGTACTTTGATACATTTAAAGGGGTTTATTTATAAACCGTGGAGGGTATATTTGTTGCTCCCTCGGCGTACTACGCATGCTCGCTAATTAGGCCCAATTCACACAGAGAGAGAACTCACCGGTGCCAGCCGGTCTCCCTTATTAATACCTTCATACTTAAGTTTTACAGATACTATTGGTGACCTAGTGTTTGTAAACTCTTCAGAAGGCTAGTAGATAAATATTTTTAGGTTAATAAACATTAAACAAAAAAATTATGGCTAAAAGGAAATGGCTAAACGACTGCCCCAGACGTGTATAATAATTTTATACCTGCTAGTAATATTTAAATGTAAATAATTAATTATTACAAGTTTAATAAGCTTGTAAAACCGTTTTGAACAAATTAAATAATCAAAAGTTCTTAGATTGTTTTATCATGCGTCTATATACTGACCTAGTAGGGATTTTTACAAAATAACGGTGTATCGACGAGAACGATACAACGGCGATTTATGTCACATACAACGAAACACTAACGCAAACGCAACTGGTTGTAATTTATTAAAACCAATATAATATAACTAGCAAATCAATTGCACACCTAAATGTTTCCAAAAAATTATTACAAAAAAAAAAAACATTTTTTAATAATAATTTACACAACGTAAACAGAATCTATATTAACAATCCAAATAAAACCTTAAAGCAAAACCTCCTTATTCTTTTATTTCTTGCAAATATCTATTATTCTATTAAAACGGCTAAATATCTTCAAATCAGAAAATATCGGTTATGTAAAAACATCGTATCAATACGATATGATATCTAATTAATATACGTTTTTAGTAATAATAAATTACATTTCGTTATATCGTTCACATGCCGTAGCCGTGTGGTGACGGCAGAGTAGAATACAATTGTGACCACCCCAAATCTCTCCCGTGGGTGTCGTACAAGGCGACTAAGGATAAAACAGTGATGAGGAATGGGCAGCAGCGTTCCTGTTATACCTACCACCCAGCAGTATACTGCGACTTTTGTGCCCTATAAATGGCAATAGGCTCGCCACCTATTACATGGGACCTGACATAATTGGCGAAACGTGGGTGCTAGTTCACCTCTGCCTACCCCTTCGGGGATATAGGCGTGATTTATGTATGTATATGTATGTATGTTCTCATGCCTATTTGACAGATCTATCAAAGTTGAAGTTTCTATACATAATCGGTCTCATGCAGGCCTAGCACGGACGTGGACAAAATCTCCGTACACCACTTGACAGGGTTTTGTCTCTTGATTTAGTGGGAATTAGAGCGAGAAAAAGTATTTTCTTTTCCCTGAGGAGATTTTGTCCACGTCCTGTGCTACGGGAGATAGAGAAGTTTCTACACCTATAACGGCTCTAGCAAAGAGTATTTACACACTACGTTGCAGTAGGATTTCATGATTTTATTTTCGGGATTATAAAGATATCAGTAGTTCCTGATCCTTGTTTTAAAAGGATGTAGCACAGCGTGCTAACCATGACGGCCGGCCACGGCGCATCCCTAAACTACCACTGAGGTACACACATCACTTGGATGTTCCGTATCCGGGCACCATTAGTCAGGCAGAATAATTAGGTCTTGAGATGATAGTGAGCTTCATGAATTTTTGCCAAGATTGTTAATTATTACTAAAAAGTACCAAATTGGGATTTTAAACGATGTTGTGCGGTGTAACGTCCAATAAAGTTGGTTGTATATGAGTCGAACTATTTTCTATTAAAGACTTATTCCGTTCCTCACCGGCCCACCGGTTACATATTGAAATACTTAATGTTCAGCTATCAAATATCACATCGTAATAAGTAAAATGTCTATACATTGCTGGGGCAGTCGGCATCCATACTTTAATTTATGTGAGTGTGGACCGAGTGATCTTTTCAAAAAACTCATCCCAACACAACCAAATTATAAGAGGATTTAGGAAATAATTGTGAAAACTTCATGGTAACGTATAAAATTTGTGAAACCTAAACAAAGAAACTTAGAACTCATTAACTGGAGACACCTGATGAATAAGCCATAACGTGTATCCAAGAATATACTACCTATGTGTTTATAATTTACATTTGAAATAATTGTGAAGAATTTGTGAAAGCTGCTAAACAAATGTTTGATTCGTTTCAAAGCCACGTTTAAGATTTAGAACGGTTTATATGGATCACTCAGAATGCACTATGTTCAGTTGAGTGATCTTCGAAAAAATTATATATTATAGTGAAAAAGTATGAAATATAATCATGTTTATTATAAATTATGCTTCTGGGAAAATTAGTGAAACAAAGATCGTGATTGAACTCAGATAAATTAAATATTGTTTTTTCTCGATCGTCCCAACTGAGCAACCCTTATCTTGAACTATATTGAATAAACCCAAACTTATAGGTAGAAGGTAGTTATATCAGATATTGTGAAAAATGTTGTACTAAAATTTGACGAAAAAAACGTCCCTGTAAGTGTTATATTATATTTTAAAAGATAACTCATTTTTTACAATTCTTAAGGCATCACTCAATCCACACGCACATCTTAGCCATGTCCTTTAAGTAAAAAAATAAGCATTCAACATACATTTTTATATTTTTATAAGTACTTGTATTCCTATATAATTAATTGTTTGTATAAAACTCTATAAAATAGTCTTTATCCAAACTTTTTAAAACTCTAAATATATCTAGGTTTTTCTCTAATATTTACGCGAAAATCACATATGGAAGCCTTTGCTTGTTTTGCTAATTGATAAAATTAAATATAATTATATTTTTATTTATTTCTAGAGCATGCTAGAGCAGCTATTACATTTACAGTTGTTGGTGAAAAGTTGTCTTGAAACATTGGCTTACCTACATACAAAAATCGGGATTAACCTATATGAATGTGTTTTTCTTAGAAGGATATGGGAATTGCGTTATGTTTATAATAGGTACATACAGGAGCAATAGAAAAGGCACGATTGAAAAGGCTCTCTCGCGTTCTGTGTGTTGTGACCTTTATAAAATTTCCACGCGTGCGCTTTGCGTTTCTCTCATTCCATCTCACTTTGTAACCTTGTAAAGCAGAGATGGCCTACGATGGTCCGCAGGAACATCACAAATATTAATTATTGATTTTAATTTATACCGGGCGTCGCGTCGCACGTGTCTAGACAAGAGATTGATCGTCACCACGCTTGCGCACTTACCTCACGGGTACCAAATCTGCAGACGAAACTCTGCCATTAGCCAACCAGATCTCGATGGCGCAAGTTCAGCGAAAATAGACAGTGAGCTTACAAAAAAAAACCTCAACCATGAGACCTGCCATGCAGTTAACACCCTGTGTAACAGGGGATTACACAAATGCGAATCTCCTGCTGCTGGAGCCATTTTATTCGGGAAGGCACAAAAAGCTGGTGGACACCATAACGTCAAGTAAGTGTTTTTTTTTTTATTATAAAAACTAAAATTTTAGAACTGTAATTGTAATTATTATGATTTTATTGGGCTAATAAAAAAAAACATTTTGCAAATTTTGTGACCCGTTTTCAAAGGCAGCCCTATATTGACAATAATATACAGTGTGTTTGGTACATGGGGTATCAAGCCGGCACCTACCTATGCTAACATCGTCATATAAATACTAAGTGATATTCATTTTGTTTTTCTGATCGAACTATTTGTTTGGAGAGTTCAATTTTTTTTTAATATCGGAAAGCCTTTGGGGGTAACTGGGAATACACCCTTTTTCTGGATATCTCCATAGTGTTTTTAAGACTATGTTAGCAAGGGTAGGTGCCGGCATGATACCTCTTGTACCAAACACCTTGTATATTGTATACAATAATATAGTACGGACTTATATATAGATTCTATTCGTTTTGAGTGAATGTATTTTAGAATTTATAACAAAAGAAATATAGTTTGATAAATTTGATAATTACGAAAACTAAGTTGATAAAAACAAAGTGCTTATGATACCGTCCGTTGACAACGAGATAGGTAGAACTCTTAATTTCTTTTAATTATTAAATAATCATTAAAGAACTGTTAAATTTGGTAATTTTGGTAACAATTATTAATGTGCCAATTTCGAGACTGGTCTTCGTCACGACTTTATTACCAAGAAGTGCAGTTTCATAACATCTGTTTTTTTTTACATTTTCACGCAGAATATGTAGCTAACTAATAATATTTAATTAAGTCAATATTATAATGTAACTGGCACAAATGCGTTTAGGTAAGCCTAATTGACAGTATAGTGGGCTACTACAAGTTGTCTTGCAGTAAGATTTTAGACTATTTACTATTATATTGATTGGTATTATTGGTTTATGTGATTGGCGAGTTGTGGGATTGTATCTGGTACATAATTTACAATGTACACAATGACATACGGGTTTTCGGCATCTAGCGACTTGACGATTCATAAGTGTATTGTAATAATTCAGATATAAATAAATGAATTTTGACTTTGACTTTGACTTATACTTGGGAAATCTGGAAATCATATTAGTTATTAATAAAGTGGGTGTTAATTCACCTCTGCCTACCCCTTCGGGGATATAGGCGTGATTTATGTATGTATGTATGTATTAATATAGATAGAATAAAATCACTAGCCCCATTCAGGTGTGCTAAGCGGTATCAATCAAGAAGAGTGGATTGTCCGATGACGTCTGAACGATATGAATGGAAGAGTAACTAACTATACAGCGCCGATCCCATATAACTTAGTAACCCGTTGAGAGAGACAGAAATAAAATGAATTGGTATAAAAAAAGAAATGTGTTTTATTTATTGTGTATTCTGACACCCCTTATTCCTGTTTCGGCCCATGTGTAATTTTACAGCAAAATAAAAAATATAGGTACCTACTAGCCCCGTGAAAACTAAGAGATATAAATATCTTTGTTCCGATTTTTATATCACATTTTAAATATATCTAAGACCCAAAAAAAATTGAAGACATTTTAACAAACAAAGTATAGCCATAGCATTCATTTTTATTAGGTATACACTACAATTTGTTCAAATCTATGTAATTGTAAAATGCAATACATTCAGTAGGTCGACTGGCGTTTTAACTGAAAAAGATTTCACGCGTAGGTACACATATCTCATGATTTTTAAAATAATAATATTTGCAGGTACTCCCGCGTTCATACGACAAGATGCTAAACAGAAGCGACTGATGGTAAAAAGTGTATAAAAATTAAGCACAAAATGAAAAAGTGCACATTGCACCGTTTTATAACCATCATACCATTCAATAAAGCTATAATTGAAGCATACCATAACTATGGCGCTTTGGCTACGCAGTTCATAAATGAATTCCTACTAACATAATGCAGCTAGAAAGCTTAATGCAAACTAATAAGGAGCTATGTTATGCAATGCATATGATTTTAATTGTAAAAAAAATAAATAAGAACTAACCATTAAATGCATAATTCAAATTAACATTGACTAGACTCTTTAACTTTTAATTAGTTAAACATACATTATTAGCAGTTTAATCCATATTTTAGTATTTTATATTCGAAAAGAGATATATTCAATTGCAATAACAAAACAACACCATGTGGTAACTGGGAATAATTACAGAGTTAATAATCATATTAATTAACGAATATAAATTGCTAATTAAAGCTAGCTTTAGGAACGCGTTACGTTTCTGTATAGTATTAAGCCTTTACTATTGTTTAATACCTATATGCCATCGCCGCCGTTCAGCATATTATTTTTTGTATTGTTTAATTTATGTTTTTTTGCTCACCACAGTCATTCATACTACAGAGCTTTCACAGTTATTTTACCTCTGACACTTCTCATCATCCTGCTTTTACTAATGGAAATGTCATATTAGTATCCTTCTCTCACATAAAACGTAAATGGAAACGTCAGAGGTAAAATAACTGTGAACGCACTGTAGCCTTTGTCCAGCGTAGTGTTCAATAAACGTATGGGGCCTAGACAACTGGCCAATCTATTCGACAGATTATAAAAATGTTATCTGACGTATTACTGAGAAAACATAATGGCGATCGTCGTGTCAAGTATTGACATTCGTTTGACAGAAACGATATATCGTTTGCTACTTGGCTATGCACACAGTTATTGAACACTGAGCTAGCGCGGCGCAGGCGTCACACATAAAATCATTAATTTCACCCAGCAGAGACGCCGCAACAACGCGGCGCATGCGTTGTGTTGTCGCACCATCTGCCTGCGCATACGTTTACCAAACGACTAACCCCCGAACACAGAAACGCTACTCAAAGTTTGAGTCCTGCTTAACATTTAATTATTGTCAAAATTGACGTTTTTCCATACAAATTCTGACAGGTATTGTCCACTTAACTTTATAGCAGGACCGAAAATTTCAGTAACGTTTCTGTATTCGAGGGTTCAGCTTAACCTCGAATACAGAAACGTTACTGAAATTTTAAACGCTAGTGTGAAGGGGTTGTTAGTAGTTGTGGATCATTTCGTAACAATGTCCATAATTAAATATCTAGAGTTAATTTAGTTAAAAAATTCAAGTTAATATTTCTAATTGATACTTTCATCAACAAAGTAATTAGATCATGTGTATTTATTAATATAATGGTACCAATTTGATCATGAGCCTAATTTAAAACTGAATTCAAAATGTCTGACATAACTCGACTCTACCGAGTTGTTAACTCGGTAGAGTCGAGTTATGTTATTAATAGCGAGCAAACAATAAAAAAGGAGCAATATCTTTATTTGCCTAAGTATATTGAAATGAAAATTAATCCAAAGGATTTCGGTTGAAAATATATTAAAACCGTAATAACAGACAAGATAAGCACAAATCGTGTAAACAGGCTAAAATGATTTTCTTAATCGAGTTCATGTGGGACTGAAATTAAAATGTAATAACAAATCTAATAAAATAAAAACAGTTGCAGCGATTTCTGCTAATTATCATCTATATTCATCTTTCGCATTCCTAATAAGCTCCAGTCGCCTATAGTGCTACTTTGCATGCCTATTTGAGCACACAACAAATTGGGAATTAAAATATTAATTTTTACCCAATTCCTTTTAGTTTTGCCGAAGCGGGTCTTGTGCCTGATAACAATGAATCCCACAAGAGGCACCTGGCACCCGCAGGCTGTCCCTCAACACTTCGCAATGAAGATACCGCACTACCACCAATTCCAGATGCTTCTATGCCCATCGGTCATGCCACTGGAGCAACTACTCGAATACCGTCCCGATCTCCGCCATTTGACTAAAGTGGTCTATTTCCATGACGACCGCGCGCAATTCACAACTGAGGTCTTGAACAACAGATACTGCAGATATGGCTTTAACGAAGTATTGAGCAGGTACAGGCATCGCTCACTTGACAACCAATTATTTCGAAGAACGACAATCAAATAACTAGTGTTTTTATTTATTACAGTCTGGTGGCAGATCACGTGCTGTTCAACTCTCTGAGCCACATGAACAGTTTCCTCAGGAAAATACCGCAGTACGTCGAACATCATGCTGATTATCCGGCGAGACAAATTCTCCCGCGAATTCTGTGGAAGTGCAAAGTGGTATATTACCCCATAAACACCTCTGTGATTGATGCGGTTCCGCGCAGCAGCACAAAAGTTTTCCGGAGGGAACTGATGATTGTCTGGCCCCATTGCTGGGAGTACGACAAGAACCCGGAGTCCTTTTTCACAACGCTGCGCAAACTGGATGCCGATAACGCTAGCTTCAAAGTATGACTACGGTTACAGTCTACGGTTTAAATCGCATGAGTAAATAAACGGAACAGAGTGAAGCTTCTCAACTGGCTGCAAGAACGTAAACCGGTTTCTTCTAGTCTCGCCTAGCGGCCAGTGGACAACCTGTCACTCTGTTTGGTTTATTTACTCATGTGGTTTAAATAATGACAATAAAGTATACCCTTATATCTGCCAACATTGCTGTAAGCCACATATGCAATTTCAGGTATGTCTGCTTGGAAACACCGATGTGTACAGACATATGGGTGACAGGTTACAACAGCGTGTGGTCCACTGCGGCCACATTAAAAATCAGCGGGAATACATAGCTATGCTCAGGAGATCCGATGTTGTCGTTTCCACCGCCTTGAACGATACTTTCGGGCCCACAATGTAAGTTATGGGCACGATACATTTTTAATTTATCTAGGCCAAAAGTTTAATATCTGATTTTAACATTTCTTTCAGAATGGAGGCAGTTTATGCCGGTTGCATCCCAATAGTGCCTAAAAGAGGGGCCTACAAAGAACTGTACGGATGCCTGGTGAATGAAATGTACAACACTGATGACGAGCTGTATCGTCTGCTATTTCGTCTCTGTCGTTTTAAATCGCAGGGCATTATTCTCCAAGGCTATCCCAGGCTGGCAGTCCGCCATAGTGCTTCCGAATGGTTCCTGCGTACCATGGACCTCCTTCAATACCATACTGTTTACTGCGTGTTCTGCTACCGCTAAGCGACTGATGGTTGACATGTAAACTTATCACTTCTGGAGTATAAAAAAGGCACAAAGGATTTCTTTCAAATGCTATAAATTTTGATTACAACGTGTACTCAAATATTTCAGATTTTTTTTAATGTGCCGTTTTTATATTAAATGAGCGATATTCACAACTATTTGAAATTGTATAAAAATGTGTTACTCTGACGACATGAATAAATAAATTGAACAGAGTAAAAGCTTGCCAATTAGCTGTGCGATCATAAACCGGTTTTTCCAGTCTCGTCTGCGGTATAAGAGCTACGCAGACGGGGCACTCCAGATACCAGCGGGGGCGGGTGATGTGGGGAGGTGGGAAAACTCGCCCCTCATCGCATCACCCGCCCCTGCCAACATCCAGAGCGCCCCGTCCCCGCCACCATTTCATACCGCAGGAAGGTCGCGCACGAACTTGTCGGACTATAGGGGCCAGTTAAGAAGCCTATTCTCTGTTCCGTTTATTTACTCATGTGCTCTGACACCCGCTTGCCCTGCGATCAGTTTCAAGCGCGCTGCACATGATCACCGAGCAAGATTAACTAGTATTATTTAAAACTAAAGATATTAGACTTCAATACGTACCTAACTATGTTGCAAATAAAACGAAATGGTGTGTGCACTGCGGATTGAAGCGAGATTTCGTATTTTAAAACTAGTGTTTTGTTATTTTAATATCTAGTTATACAAATTTACTTTGTCAAAATACGAATTTTCTCTGGGAATTAAATTTCTGGGAGTGTTGCGCTGGGTCCGATGGAAAATGTATTTACGTATGGAGCTTAAATTGAAGGACTGATGGGAAGTATATAATATTAAACCCAGTAAGCGGAAGGTTACTTATAAAGTGTATACATAAATAAAATGTATATTCGATTTAACAGGGCAGTTAATAGGGCAGCCTTTACAAGGTTTGAACTTATATCAGTGTTTATTCTGATATATTATTGCTCAACTATGGAGCACCAAGTATAATTAGGACTCTTATGTGTCGGCAACGCCCTCTTTACATTATTATCTTACATCACTTATATATTTAGATAATAAGTCAATTTTAAAAAGTTTACAGATAAACTACTTTCTTGCGTCTTTAGCATATTAACATTAAAGTGAATACATGGATTTTTCCTACCTTTACACTGTACTAAGATTTGTAATTATATTTTTATTTATATCCAAAAAGGTCTAAAGTACTGAAACGAATTATAAATTCATTTTCTGTGATTTATGAAATTATTTGTGCCAGAGTTCAACCCTGGCACCTTTTTTGCCACTTTTCATATATCGTGTATTATACTCATACAAATATGTATTATAAAAATGCATCGCGTATATGCGTATATTTAGTGTGTAAGAGATTTGAGCGAATTTCTCGTGACTTGCGTCCTTGTCAGGCTCGAGTAAGTCTGGTATTAACTGACATCGACGCCTATTTAAATAAAACATTACTACATTAAAATACTTCTGTGTTTGAATAAATAAATGTATATAGAACAAATAACGCATTGCTTATTACGAAAGTAGGTACAATATCAAACGTATCTCCCCAGAAGTAGGCCAAACTTGTATTGTATCCTATGCAGGTATACCTCGCCAGGATTCAGCACTGAATTTGGAAAATTTCTCTGAAACAAAAGAAGGGCCGTTCAAAGGTTGTAAAAATCTCAGCTGAACCTCGGTAATGTAATTCAATTATTGTGGTTTTATTTCCTTTATCAAGGTATTGACGAAATAGCTGAGGCATTTATTATATCAAAAATAACCATAATTTTGCACTGCGCTTACTTTCATCAAAATAAATAATTTAAAGTTGTTTTTGTTCATGGCCAAATTAAAAGCAATACTCACCATATTCCAGAATAGTGTAGTGCTAATATATTCCGACTTATATTAGCACTACACTATTATCGAATGAGCAAGAAATTATTTTGAATGACATATGGTATACCACTTACATGATTGATAGCATCAGGAAAGTTCTGAGGCATAAGGCAGAAGAGTCCGTGCTTTTTATATAAAGTCCCTGACTTGCCCATTAACGGCACGTATCCAAAGCGTGGCTTTCCCTGTCAAATAAAACATCAAAAGTAAAACAAGCGACTGGTGCACTAATTAACAAAATAATTAAAACGGTTTGTTCGGTTGAATAGTTTGTTTTCTACATACACGACACATGCATACATAAATCTCGCCTATTTATCCCTAAAGGGGATTTCACAGAGGTGTCTTAGCAACCACGTTTCGCCAACTATGTCCGGTCGCAGTATATTCCTTGATGTTACAACAAGAACACTGCTACCTACAGTTTGTGGATTTGTCCCACACCTACAAGAGAGATTGGGGGTAGTGACAATTTGCAATCTGCTCTACTTTCACTTACTTTCTAATATTTTTGATTTAATACTGATAGAAGCGATAGCGTAATAATTTAAAATGTTCTACTCATATGACCACAGCCAACCATTACGTAAATTATGAGTTGATAATCCAAAGAAGGCAGACTTCTAAAGAAACCAGCACACTAGAATACCAAGAGCTGTAGAAGAGATAGCTACAACATTGTACCAAAAATAATCTGCACTAAGAACGCTTCTTATTGAGCAAGGATTCAATGCCTAGCGTTGTAATAATTATATTGCGAATATAACGATAAATATTATTAAAACCGCATTGAATGTAATAACGAATATATTTCAAATCGATATAAAGGGGAGTAATGTTTCACCTCGCTTCCTTCTTCTTTCGCCTCTTCACCATTCGCACTCGACTCGCTGGCCGCGCTTGAGCTAGACTCCTCGCTCTCACTCTCTCCCTCTTCCTTGTCTTTAGTTGCTTCTTCTTCTTCCTCTTCTGGAGCCATCTGAATATATCGTCACATAAATAGGCACCTACTGAATATACAGAAACTTATACAAAAACAAAAATAAAGATAGGTAATTTATTACATACATAAATCACGCCTATATCCCCGAAGGGGTAGGCAGAGGTGAACTAGCACCCACGTTTCGCCAATTATGTTAGGTCCCATGTAATAGGTGGCGAGCCTATTGCCATTTATCGGGCACAAAAGATGTAGTGCATTGCGGGGTGGTATAAGAGGAACGCTGCTGCCCATTCTTCATCACTGATTTATCCTTAGCCGCTTTGTACGACACCCACGGGAGAGATTTGGCGTGGTGACAATTACCAACATTTCAAAAATGACAACCCCGCAAAATGAAAATACCGTTTCTTTATTTTCCAATCCAGACTTCGAAAATTTAAAAAAATATATATTACTTAATTGCAGAGAAAAAAAATAATTTGTAAAAAGCATGCGATGCCGTCACAGTCGTGGATATATGAATTAAAACGTTTGCCTTCCTAGATGGAAGAACAAAATAGATATCATAGACATGATAACGTCCGTCATTAAATCAAATCCAATGTCATTAGTTGTCATCGTCGAAATTAACAATATTAGAGTAGCATTCAATTGAAATCTTTCTTAAAGCGTATTTTACTTTGAAATTGATTTCAAACATTTCAGATAAAATGTTTTTAATTTCGACACCGGAAACGCCAGTTCGTCAATTGATACGAAAATTAAAAAGATCACTTGTTAAACAAGTGAACTTTTTTAATTTTCGCGTCAAGAGTGATTTCGCCATTCGTCCACTGTGGTGACGTCATTTGGCGCTTACGTCTGTTTAGAATGACCGGTATTTCAATCATGATTTTTTGTATGACGTACGGAATTCAAAAGAAATAAAAAATATGGGTGTCTTCACTTTCGAATTAATTTCATATAACATCTTAATGAAGGTATGTTGAAAAAATGAAATGTTGTTACACACGGCATAATTATACGGGTAATTTATTGTGGTCACCAATATACAAATCAGTACTATTTTTCTTATACATTATAATTAGGACAGCCCGATAATTCTAAGCACACTATACAAGTGTAATCCACGAATTTCCATACTAAATGCGCCTTGTGTTCGTAGCTTGATAGCTACCAGAAAATTATGAAAGTATGCCTGTTATTCTCAGGACTTCTCTATCAGAAGGCATACTTTCATAATTTCCGTAATCAACATCTCGTGTGCATTGTGCATACAAAGAGTAACAACTGCACCCAGTCTAAAATACTAAGCAGCCGAAAATTACAATATTCATTATCATCATCGTTATGCCCAAATCTCTGTTTGTCGACTTATTTTTCCTATTCCATTCACATCGGTCAGACGTCATCAAAACAACCACTCCCTTTTGATTCATATTATCCATTAAACTGGAAAGCTGTTGGTGATGAACAAGAGTAATAAAAAAAGGACTGTTCGTTTACTGCAAATACGCCGATGTACGTATAATGGTAGTTATGTCGCACGTCCATGCTTGCTAATCAATCGAACTACAACAGGGGCGCTAGGTTAAAATCAATATACTGTAGGGAGAATGCTTAAATTATGCGACTATCTGTTATTATGCTGTTTCAGGGCTCCTGGATGATAGGAACGCAACTAGATAGGGATAAACATATGTCAATAACGCATGCGCCAATCTAGCTGGGAAAAATGCTGTACTGAAGGCTAAGGCATAACTTAGTGTCATGATGTTGTTAAATGGAATGAAAATAATTAATTAATTAACCCCCGAATACAGAAACGCTAATCAAAGTTTGAGTCTTGCTTAACATTTAAATGTTGTCAAAATTGACGTTTTTCCATACAAATTCTGACAGGTAATGTCCACTTAAATTTTTAAGCAGTCCCCCAAATTTGATTAGCGTTTCTGTATTCGGGGGTAAAACTGTATAATTTGAGGGCGAGACCATAAATAAATGAGTTCGAATACTTTAACTTACATTGATTTCGTATTAAGCTACTCCTCAGTTATTTCATTAGAGGAAATTTTAGGTTAGGTGAAATCTCACCCAAATCGGACTGTTACCGGACTGTTATAATGTTATATAAATTATGCCCTTCATTGAAACAAACCTCAATAATCTTATCAGGATCCGGTAGAAGATTTCCAGTGTAGAATTGCAGACCTGGTTGATTGCTGTACACCTCAAGCACGCGTCCAGTCAAAGGGTGGAGAGCTCTGTAACAAGTAGCAAAACAATAATAGCAAATAATGATGTGCCGGATATCCGTATCAGGGTTTTTTTTAACGTCCGGGTTTTTGTCGGTATCACGCCTTGTATTCGAGTTTCCTGGAAGGTTTCACATTTCCAGTGGCAAACCAAATAGGCGCGAGCAGAAAAAAATCTCGGAGTGGCGTGCCCGAGGGTGCCTCTAAAGACACGGACCGCGGCTCAAGCGTGGTGTGTCGTGGGTGGGATTATCTGACCACTAAAACCACAATGCCAATATTTCTCCTATCAATAATATCGATAATTTAGTATTGATTACCATTGTGAAAGATGATTTGGAAAAAAGGGGAATTCATGCTTACCTCACGTCTAATACAGGAGAGTGGAAGAAAAGGACATGTTGTGCCGACCCTACTTAGAGTAGGATAAGGGCAGGGAGAAGAAGAAGTATTGATTACCAACAATTCATCAAAAGAACTGTATAACTTGAACCCTCACTTCATGGAAAGAACTGTATAGTTCATATCATAATTCCGTTTTCAAAAGTGTCCAATGAAGTATGCAGTCTGAACAAGCAGCTGTAGTCATGACGATTGCCTTTCCAGTTTATTAGGCGCTTAAATTTGGCTTAAGTTTTCGGACAAGACTAAAAAATTACCGAGAGTGGAACGTCAGATCTTGCTCCGTGCCCTGAGTTACACAGAAGTTAACGTCATAACCGCCTAAGGGTATTTTCGGTATCATAGTTCGTAGCACCCTCGGCACTCTGAAGTCATAAGGTGAGCCACCCACTACCTTCTTTTCTCCTGAAATGAAAAAACAAAATTATCAACCTTTATAAACACACGTATTGATAATTAATTCCTATCAATAATCTATGCCGTGTGGTGATGGCAGAGTAGAATACAATTGTCACCACCCCAAATCTCTCCCATGGGTGTCGTACAAAGCGACTAAGAATAAATCAGTGATGAGGAATGGGCAGCAGCATTCCTCTTATACCACCTTGCAATGAACTGCGACTTTTGTGCCCGATAAATGGCAATAGGCTCGCCAATACATGGGACCTAGCATAATTGGCGAGACGTGGGCGCTAGTTCACCTCTGCCTACCCCTTCGGGGATATAGGCGTGATTTATGTATGTATGTATGTATTAATCCTGGAGGTAAATAAGATAATGCATATTATTTTATAGTGAATTTTGAATTTTATAGTGAAGTTTACTCTGCGTCAAGTCAGTCCATTTTTAGGAATTCCATGTGACGTCATTATATTAAGGCTTATAAAAAACAACTAATTAGATACCGAAAGTTTCAAGACAATTTTAAAAACTAACCCGTAACAAGACCCTCTTCATCGGTGGCCGTATACTTGTCGGCGTTAATCGTAAATATATGATCGTACATAGATTCACACCCTGCATGCTAAAACAAAAAAAAATCGAGACTAACTAACAGCTATAACAAAAGAGACTTATTACTATTCTTATGTAGTATGTTTTCAGTATGTATGGAATTGTTATGTTTACTATTTTTAGTCATCTAGTTGCCATAACACAAGCGCTTTAGCTGCTTGCTTTGGCCTAGAGATGATTGGTGTGAATACGAAAAGTATTTATTGATTTGTTAATTAATCAAGCCATATATCGTTACCAGACTTATTTTAAATCCCATTTCAGCATTCAACATTATAGTTGACAAGTTGAAGAAAACTTGAATTCTCTGGCAATTGAAAAGTATTCGAACTGAGCTGGTTATGTATTACATTTACAAGAATGCAAATATGGATCAACATCCGGCCTTGGTAAATTTAGATTACCCAAACATACAATTTTGCTACAGTGGGCGCACTAGCCAACGTATCAATCGCTTACAACTATAGTCGGGTGGAATCGACAGCACAAATTACATATAATTTTAAGTAGAACTTTTGCATAAGTCGTCGGCGACAGTGTAGTCTATGTTTAAATAATTACTGTACAGATTTATTCCCTATATTCTTCCATCCATATGGAAGGCCAGTGCCTTAATGTTTCTCAGTCGTTGATATCCACCAATCCGCACTGGGCCAGCACTGGTGGATTATGGCTTATTCTCCTTATAATCTTCCCTTTTACAGGGTAGGCTTGTGCCCTGCTGGAAACTTCAAAGAATGATGATGATATCGCACACCTAGATCTAAATAGAGTCAACTTAAAAAAGCACTTTTTTCAAAAACGCGTTAATCTGATTACCGTGTCCTTGTGCACTGCAGGACTTTGAATAGATAGACTCTGAATAGATAATACTACTTTTGGATTCTTAAGTTTGATCTGTTTGAAAATACAATACTGTATAATTACATGTCCTGCAAGATTGAAGTATGGCATGTTGGTTATATTGACAATGGTGGGTTCGCTAGTAGTACACTTCATCTCAATCTTGAGAGTGTTGTCACAGGTAACCTCAAAAGAAACCTGGGCCATCACTGTCCCAGGATACCCTTCGCTGAACCGCTCCGATACATGACTCATTATCACCCGGTTGCCGTTCACGTAAGAACGCCAGTTCACCTGTAAATTACGAATTTGTGATGTAACCCTTTTAGTAAAAATTATTGGTCGGTTTTAAAAAATTCAATCAAATAGGTACTATTAATTAAGCTGATAAGGATGAATTGTAACCATCATTGTATAAAAACAGTTCCTTTCGAAAATATTTTTTTCACGAGATTGCTTAAATTTTATATGTATTTTTTGTAACAGCTTGTAGTTACTTTAATAAATATAATAAGTAAGCCTATTACAGGATGGAGGATGTCTATGTAAATTGGTATATTATGGATTATTGTTGTACAATTCATAAACATTTCATATTATTTGCAAAATAGGGAGACAGAATGAACATGGATACATTTATGAAAAAGAATAAGAGAAGAAGAGATTTGAATAAATCTGTCCAAGTTGGTTGAAGGATTAATAAATATGAAACGACTTTATTGAAAACTAGTGGTCGCCCGCGGCTTCGATCACGTTAATGTCATTACTAAATAGCTTATAGTCTTCCTCGATAAATGGACTGTCCAACACAAAAAATAAAATAATTTTTCAATTTGGTTCAGTAGTTCCTGAGATTAGCGAGTTGAACCAATCAAACAAAAAACTCTTCAGCTTTATAATATTAAGTATAGATGTGTACCTTATCAAATCCAACGTGTCCACCGTGATAGTGATGGTGGTCCCTGTTAGTCGACAGCGTGTACATTCTTCCCGAGGGCCTGACAACCATTGTGCCTTCTCTTATATAATTGGCATAGCGTCCGATAGTTGCACCGAAGTAAGGGTTCCTCGGTTGCAAATACTCTGAAAATAGATAAAATTCCAATTAGATGAGACGCATTGAATATTATTCGAATTAAAAATTACAAAATGGAGTATATATAAAACTTTTTATATAAAAAAATATAAACGGTACGCACCTTCAAGTTACGCTAGATATACTTTAGACATTAGATAGTATTATATTATATTAGAAAAAAAAATCGGGACAGGTGTGCGCTTAGTGAAGCCAATACAATGCTTGTGGGTGTTGATAGAAAGCAAAAAATTATCATAATAATATCCATCTGTCAAACATTACTCTACTATGGTTATATTTCGCCTACAACTACACCTACATTATCTAAAAAAAGGAGTGCTAAACTATTAGTTTCTAATTTTGGTGACTGTTTTATTACTTTAGTGGAAATGTGTCAGGAAGATTTAAAGTCACAAAAGCTATGCAACAAAAAAAAAACTATATAAAAGTAAAAAAAAAAACTATATAAAAATTGCAAAAATTTGGTTTCGGAAAAAGATTTAAACAGTGAAAGAATAATTATAGGAGTAATAATGGAATTTACTCTACTTTTATGAAATTTTATGATCACCTCAACAGGAAAAGTGGACTACGGTTGCCTAAGCTCAGGAATATCCGTGACCAAAACTTCTGAGATAGGTGATCATAAAGTATTATATCGAAATCCTTATGCTTCTAAGATTATGTCAAGCCACTGCTGATCTTAGCTCTTCAGTCTTTAGTGTCAACTACGAATAACGCATTACATAAAAAGTCATAACCATATCATCTCTAAACTAAAATAGCCAATGCCCAAAACATTTGGGAGGACAAGGCAATGGTCAACATTAATAATAAAATAGTATTTATACATTATAGTTAATGTATAAAAATAAGCAAATACTAACCCTCTAATGTATCAAAGCCAGCAATAATATCGTCAGGCACCCCTTTCCTGTCTGGTACTTGTATAGAAGTGATGGTAGCCCCATAAGTAATAACCTGAATAAAAAATATTAACAATGATACCAATAAAACAATTTCTACTAAACTTCGGAAACGAAATCAGCTTAGTTCTTTCTACCTGAACAGTCATCCTGTTTTTCGTTTTCCATGTATACCTTCGAACGATGTCTATATTAGTACTAGATGCGCATGGACTTTTTTGTTCAGGATCAGGCAACAGTAGATCTTTCATGGACTTTGAAGATTTCCTTCTGTTCTCCACTTGTGCAGACTTGGGCATGAACCCAAAGCCATCTACAATTATTTCGACATCTGGAATTTTAGGAGGCTCTGGTGCGGGTTCGTCCGGCTTAGTTTCTGACACTACATCACCGCTACCTATCTCTTCTTCTTCATCAGCCATCACAACAGAGAATTTAGAAATTTACCAAAAAAAAGTATCTGATATTTAACAAAAATTTTACATCAAAAAAATTGATTTTGTATTTTTTATGTTGTTTACAGTGACATGGTTTTTGTTCTAATTGACATATTGTCGTCTTGATTCAAAAGAAAAAAAACATAGTGTTGTACAATTTACATTTCTTATAAGCAAAAAGTTTACGCATATGATCCTATCCAACTGACCTCTATTATGGCTGATTTACACGTATTAAGTAGTTAAGTAATTAACTAAAATTTAAGTCACTAACTGCCGCACTCAGAGACGTCAACTAACTTTAATGAGTATTTAATGCCAAAAACTTTCGTTCAAATCTAGACCATAGATCCGGCAAGAATAGCGACTAGTTTTGAATTGTCATTTTTTGACGTTAAGTACTCATTTACGTTATTTGACGTCTCTGAGTGCGGCAGTTAATGCATGTAAACAATGAATTTAGCAGTAAGTTGCAAGCAATATTTTAGTGTGCAAGTAAACAATACGATTAGGAGATTTTATCTATTTTTCTGTTAAGTTGGTGGGCGTAGCCTATTACTTGACACGTTTGGACGTGTACGATTTAAGTTAAAATTTACTAAATAAAGCAGGAATTGAATAATTTTGGCAAAGTAACGTCAATTGCGTGTGTTTTGAGATTCTTTTAGGTACAGTCAACGGCACTTCAGACTACCCAAAACTGTCAAATTCCTTCAATCGATTGTCCACCTTAACTTGTTTGCGGTAAAGCACAAAGTCGATAGAGAAAATTTGACATTTTGTGGTAGTCTGTTGGCTGTTGTCTGTACACTGAGTTTATTGAAGATCTTTTTTGAAAAATGTCCAAGTGGACGGACGACACTACAATAAAGTTTGCCACGAATATTTAAAGCGCGAGTGTTTGTGGAAGATAAGAAGCTTGCATTGTAGACACAAACAAGCAAAACAAGCGCTTGCCAATATTTCACAGTCTTGAATACTGTCATTAAAACAAATTTAATGACAGTATTCAACACTTGAACACGTTGTTGGCCGTCCATCGTTGGCGTACTAAAGAGCTTAACTAATATTAACATGTAAATGAATTCTAAATATTAAGTCGCTGAAAATCAAGTTAAAATTTAGTTACCAACTTAACTACTTAATACGTGTAGGTCAGCCATTATACGCGTACTTGTATAATCCTATCCTTACGAATCTTACGATAGATAGACTAATTTTGCCAATAACAAATTATGCCGGAGGTATCGATATTTTTGATAACAATATTTAATTGGTGAAACATAGACGTTAATTGACCTCTGCCTACCCCTTCGGGAATAGGGGCGTGATTTATGTATGTATTATTTGCCCTTAGTCATAAAAACTAATTCAGTCTTGAAACACTTTAGCATGCTTCTTCGTCTCTTTTTGTCAAAACGTGGGTTTTTTTTATATGTTAGATAGGGAAGCTCTTGCCCTTCATCTCACCTGATGGTAAGTGACGATAAGGGTTGAAGATGGAATCGAGCTTTACCTGGAACCCTCAACCACAAAGGGGCTGGCTATCTTATCACACATTGTCGAAACACAATAATGCTATAAACATTATTATTATGGCGACAGATTTTTGATAAGATGGTGGTAGCTAAACAGGCGGACTTCAAAGAAGTCCTACCACCAACCAAACCGAGCATAAATTTGTACCCCCCTGGGGATCGAACCCGGGACCTCTGGATCTTCATTCCGGTGGGCGAACCACTAGAACACGGAGGGGGTTAATAATAAAAATAGACCCTACTGATTTCATTATACCTACCTAGTGTTTTAAAACTGAGTATTTTGTAATCAATACCATGAATACAATAGAAATAGAAGACATAAACTTGGCATTTCTATTTTCTACTCTTTATTGATTCGTGTTAGCAAACTATCATTGAAAAGTTCATCTGGTTGGCCCAATTTATCTATAATAATTCACAATAGTGGGCAAAGAGTGCAGCGTTTATTACTTCTAATATAACTAAAATAACAATAATCTGTTTTTTTCTTCTTATAAGCAGGTGTCCGACACTAAGGCGTGAAAATATTTCAGTAGTTTCTTGTAGGTACCTACAGTATATTTTGATTGGATGGAAATCTGTATCAATAAAACTACGAGTATAGTATAATATTAGTCTTAAGACTATTTGTTTATTCGACGTTAAAAAACCAATAACTAATGTAACTGCATCAAGTCATTTCATTAGTACCTATCACTTACATTCAGGCATTTAAATAAATATTATCCTTATGATATCTACATTTAAGACAATGTGACGACACTTTGAACTGACATTGATACTTATCGTAGACAAGAAACCTCACACCCAAAACACTTTGACCGTTTGTTTATCTAGTTCCAACGTATCGGTCTTCCATTTTTCTGGTTCATGTAAAATATCTGGAATGTCATCAATGTAGCCAACTTCTTTGCAAGGTGACGGTGGAATTATACTTATGATTGGAATGCCAATCTCCTGGAATGAGCTCATAGATGAAAACCCGCTCTCATCCTCTATAAAATTAGATACGTGACTGTATTCATTCCGTTTATCGTTTGGACTTTTATGTATCTTGGTATTGACTGGTTCCGTAACATTGTGCACAGACAAAGGACTCTGCCGTTCTTTTTCATTCAGCACAAACCCAGCGAAATCGTTTTCCAAACCACAAGTGAGCGGTGTCTGTGTTACAACGAAGTCATTCATAACACTATCTTTAACTTCTATAAATTTGTTATTTAATTTTATGCTCTCATAAATATCGTCGCTGTCAGTAATTGTGCTTAAACTAAACGCATTTGTAGTGCTCTGTTCGAGAAAACTCAAAGAAGTTGTAGATTCGTTCTTTTTTATTAATTCTGTTTCAATGTTGATAGTCTCAGAAGACTTGTTAATTCCGTTTTCAACATTATTAATGCAACTGCAAGCGAGATCGGGCAATTTCGTACTAAGTACGGTATTGGCAAGAGTTATCAACCTTGACATCTCCTCAGATATCTTTTGTGCACTTTCTTTTTCAGAGACGAGAGAAAATTTTGATTGATTCCTGTAAATTCAATAAATTACTAAATAAATTTTAACGTCCGCAAGTATTATAAAATTGCTCCGAAATATAAAGTTAATATTTTTTACTTTAATATTGTGTAAATACGTACCAAATTCCCACAGAGTCCTTGTGGCCATTGACGTTGCTTATTGACTTGCTGATTTTCTTTGTGCATATTTTTTTGTTAGGACTCAAATATTCTTGGTTCTTGTTGACATGCAGGACCGATCTAGAGCGAGGCAAATCGGCGACGTTAAAAGATCTTGGTGAGATCCTCGTTGATAATGTCTCTTTTCTCGGACTCTCAATCTTCTGGCTGTCAATATGATCCCTCACTCTATTCAAGAACATTACTATCTGCTGAAGTAAAGCTATATGCATCTGTCTGTTCGCTTCAGTCTGAAACAAGGGACATCACACGGATTGACAAAATATAATATAACTCTATTGAATATATCTAAGAGCGCCAGCAATGTAATCCGCAGCATTGCTTATGAAATTCGCAAAATATTCGCATAGCAATTTCGCTTGATATACAACAACAAAAAATTCCGTTGAGATTGTTATATTGGTGCATTGCATCAACGTGTTTATAAATTACGTAAGGTTACACCCACGTACAGTGAAATTTTAATCAACATTGTCAAAAATATTTACAGTAATGCAAGATATTTTAGAAGGACCAGCATAACATTATTTAGCCGTAACGTTTATTTCCGTCACCTGTGCAAGTTGCCATCGTAGAGTTTCCACTTCCATATTGAGTGCAGTTTTCTCTGTACATCGCAAGTCTGCTTTAGAAGATTTAATGTCTGGTGATTTTACAGCATCTCCGTTTAGCTCCACAACACTTTTTGAAAGTTGAGATGAATCAATTCTTTCTTGAATCTGCAAATAAACAAAAAAAAATAGATAACAATAGATTTACAAAGTCTATCTGACAAGCTATTACCACACTTATTGCAAATGGCCGCTCAGTTAAAAAGAAGTTAAAATTTGGCAAAAAAAAAAAATTTAGGTACTTTAATACATTTATATACGGATCTTTAGTCACAGAACATAATATCAACAAGAGTCTTAAGTAGTAAGTAGAATCGTAATGATAAATTAAGACACGACACCAACCTAGTCTACCTAGCACGAACATTTCGAATATAAATATTAGTATTTTTGATTTCTTCCCCTATAAGTCTTCCTAAAACGAGTTCTCTTTATGTTCATTAATGATCAATAGTACATATGTACTATTGATCAATTAATATACAATTGAAACTTAATAATACACAATTTTATTATGATATATAATATAATTGTGTATTTTTAAGTTTTAAAACTATTGGTTTTATATTATTGAAAATATAAACCACAAGCTTCATGAGAGGGAGCGATAAACGTTTCCTATAAGGTTATCTGCTGCGACTTTTGACATCAGAGTCATATACTTTCTCTTACAACCTTTGCTTTTACAACTACGAATATCACAGGTCTAGGAGAATATTACGTAGTAAGCAATTTTACTGCGCTGTACTCCTTGCAATTTGCATTGCCTCAATCGACTTTTTTTGTATTAATTACAAGTCCCTCAACAGTTTTATAAAATTATTTGCATGTTTGTTTATCGGCAATGCAATGCGAATGAACGTCATTTGTTTGAGCTTGCTTTTTTAATGTATCATTTATTACATTTACCTCTATCTGCTTTTTTTATTGACTCTGTTTAAGTTTCCCTTAACTTGATTGAATTGAAATTAAATTAAATTTCTGTAAAAGTGATTGAGATATTATTTAAATAACCGTTCAGGATAACTAGTTCACATTTTTATAGCAGAAAGTAGGTTACTATAATAACGATAATTGTCCCATTCCCGAGTTTTAAGATCGTCGGAGAACTTGAGATTAGTAACACCGTCTCACTTCACCAAATTTTACAATAAATCTGTTTTACTGTGGAATGCGTTACCTTTCCGCATAAGGGAGGCACAAACTCTCAGCACTTTTAAAAATCGGGTTTATAATTACTGTTTGTCGTTATGATTATTTGTTCATGATTATATATACATACATACAGAGAGGTGAACTAGCACCCACGTTTCGCCAATTATGTTAGGTCACATGTAATAGGTAGCGAGCCTATTGCCATTTATCGGGCACAAAAGTCGCTGATTATATATCTTATCTATATATTGTAGTTTATATGTATTTATATATGTATGTATAATGTATCATATATAATTGTGCATATCATCATAATATATTATGTGTATTTTAGTTTTAGCTTTTAGCGATAAGGTCGCCCTTTGTACAATTATTTTTAAGGTTACAATGTTTGTATTTTTGGTTTGGTCGATGTACAATAAAGATATAAAATAAATAAATAAATTGATATCGTCGGCCTCTCCAAACACACTGTTCCAAGCCAAACGTTGTCCAGCTAGATTCTTCGTGTGACTTCTCCTTCAGAGTTTTTTTTTTCTAGTCAACGTCAATTGTGTTGGTAACATATCGTTTTCGTGACTGCTTTGGCCACGAACTGTGGTGACGGCAAAGCAGAATACAATTGTCACCACCCCCATCTCTCCCGTGGGTGCCGTACAAGGCGAAAAAGGGTAAAGACAGCGTTGAGTAATGAGCAACAACATTCCTCTTATACCACCTAGCAATATACTGCGATTGTATGTGCCCGATAGACGGCAATAGGCTCGTTATGTATGTATGTATGTTTGGCCACGAGCCTTCTATGCAGGCCTGGGAGCGAACAAATAACGTAGAATAGGCCAGCCCCAACTCAATGGTGGAGTGCGAACCACCAACAACAGCGTACCCAAAGAGGGTTGGTGTCGGCCGGCTGTAAAACCTAAGTCAAAACCTTGAGCAGTATGGATTGGAATGTTGTCATTCTATTGTTATATTCATTCGAATGTTGAATCAAAAGGGAGTGGATGTCTTGATGACTTCTGACATATGAATGGAAGAGGAAACATACTGCGCCGACCCCAGATAGACTGGGAACAGAGCAAGAAGAAGAAGTATGTTTGGCCACGAACGGCAGGTGCATCTGGTGGCCAGGGCATTTCTGGATCGCTCATTTTATTTAAAATCGTTTCCAAAAATGTACTCATTGTCAGTATAATATCATTTCAAAACGTGAACTCCACAATGGTGAACATTAACTGCACTGAATAATGATGAGGTTACAAAATGTACGTGCTTACGAGACTTTTTGGTCGAAAAGATCGACATGCAATTTAAACAATGGCCTATTACGGAGATAGGTTATCATAATACCCGTAGAAGCGTTTATGCACACCTGTTACCTTGTACTTTTTTATTGATATCCCCGAACATGTCCGTGATTTATATAACGATTTATTTTTTCATCTGTATAATTAATTAATTGTGTGATCAAAGATTATATTATTATATAAAATAGAAAGACTGACATTGTACCTACACATTCAACAAGTAACAATTCGTATTGTAACGTTTTACTGCTACTTTGTTTAATTATCAATACAATATTAACTATTCGATTTTAATTTTAACATTATATAAATGTTAGAAAAATTAGTACAAATATTTTGGTGGTTAGAAAAAGAATTTCGAAAAATTATGATCTTGAGGCGGGAATCGAACCCGCGTCCGCTTCCGCGTTCGAAATTCTTTTTCTAACCACCAAAATCTTTGTAATACAATATTAAATCAAAAATCGACTACGATTTCAATACCTACGGCTTATCCCGCTACAGTTTTACATACATAAATCATGCATATATCTCCGAAGGGGTAGGTGAACCAGCCACGTTTCGCCAATTATGTTAGGTCCCATGTAATAGGTGGCGAGCCTATTGCCGGGCACAAAAGTCGCAGTAGGCACTTTGCTAGGTAGCATAGAGGAACGCTGCTTCTGATTATATATCTTATCTATATATTGTAGTTTATATGTATGTATAATGTATCATATATAATTGTATTAAATATGTTTATATATCTATACATATATTGTCATAATATGTTTTATAGTATACCATTTATCGGGCACAAAAGTTGCAGTACATTACTACTGCTAGGTGGTACAAGAGGAACGCTCCTGTCCATTCCTCGTCATTGATTTATCCTTAGTCGCCTTGTACGACACCCACGGGATAGATTTGGGGTGGTGAATTGTATTCTACTCTGCCGTCACCACACGGCTACAGTTTTATGTACTAACATTTAACCAAAAAAATACAATTTACTTAACATACAATGTGCTTAATGCGTAAAAATACAGTATAGAAAAATAGTTATAAGGCAACGCGGTGTTGTAGCGATCCCTACTGAACCATGCGCACTGATCCATGGACGCGTAGAGCGGCGCTCCTGCGTATTTCGTGCACTTTTGTACTTGCACTGTTGTGTTAACGCATTGTGCGAGCTATAAATAGATGCACACAACAGAAAATGAATGTGCCGGATGAATTTTTCATTCCATGCAAACGGATTTGATGTATAGGAACGGAGTTCATTGTGAACGGAGAGCAATTTGATGTAACTGTTTAGGTCGGTTTTATTTAGGAAAGTCCTGTAACACAATCACACTGTTGCGTTGATTTTGATTGGAGAATGAATTTTTGGTTTTCGGTACTCTCCCTCTAATATGAGACAATAATTTTTCAGTTTTACTAACTGCTTCATGGAAAAAATGAGAATAGGGATGATGACACTAACAAAGAATCACTGATATAATGATTTATAATAATAATTTAGGATAAGGAGATTCGTTAATAGTCATTTGTTATCAGATTATACTTGTGATTTAAATTTTTTTTTATAAAAAAAAAGTACAAAACTTAGCAATCCGCCATATTTGCTATAACACCGCGTGACGTCATTAAACAGTTATCTCCATTTTGACATTTTATTAGCCAATCAAATTCACTAGTTTATTACAGAAACTGGCCTTTTTCGGAATAGTGACGTCACACAGACGCCATTGCTATTTTGGCTAATCTACCACCGTCTGATCCATTTAAATATTAGGTACAGACACATCACAACAGCACGTCAGACTACCACAAAATGTTAAATTTTCTAAGTCGACTTTTGGCTCTACTGCCAACAAGATAAGGTTAACAATCGATTGAAGAAATTTGACAGTTTTAGGTGCTCTTCTTCACGACGCTTGACAGTTTTAGGTAATCTGAAGAGCCGTTGACTGTACAAAGAAAACAAATAATTACCAAACAAATATATTTAATAGACATACATTTATATATAAAACATGCCGTTTTACCGTAAGGTTAAGGCAGAGGTATATTAATACCCACATTTTGCGAGCTTATTTTATGTAATATGGGGCGAGCTTATTACCATTCTACGGGAACTTTAATTCCAAGAAATTGCTAGAGGAAAGCTGCTGCTCATTCCTCGTGATATTATAACTTTAGTCACCCTCGAAAGGTAGGGGTGGTGAAAATTATATTCTTCTCTGTCGTCACCATACGGCAAAAAACCTTTAAAATATTAATAACCAACAAATTTAAATATAAAATTGATAAAATGCCGCCAAAATAACAAACTCTGAATTTTGGAATGTAACAAAAAGGCACGCAGCGACTCCCGCTGCGACGGACGCCAAGTTCTTTTTTATGGTCTTCTCGGTCTAGTGGCGATTGCAATCAATAATTGTCACTTGTCGACTCTTGCGTCGTCTGAAACGTACTCCGCTGGTAGTTAGTTCTATTGAGCACGTTTCCCCGGCGCGGTCACATGGGCCGCCTCGAGGTGTTGGGTTGCAGGGCGGTGCTGGGTTGCTCTCGGCTCGCGTGTCAAGCAGACCAGCCGTAACTGAGCACGCGCGATCAAGGCCACTGCGCACCCACTCTCCGTTTACAATTTCTACCGCCAGCTACATCGTATTAGAAATTAGGCCTGCCACTAAAAGAGTATCATTTTCACGAGGTTATGTAAGTTTGAGTCACGGCGCGCGGAGCGAAGGCTAGTGGATGGCGCTCGTTCGGCTTTAGGAAGGTTGGGCGGGTAGCGCGGTGAGGCAAGAACGTCATGCACAGGCGGCGACGCGTGACGCACGCATCCGGCGGGGCCCTCGGAAGCAATTGACCCCACCCCTGCTCCCTACACCAGCAAGTGCCTTTGTCTTGTCACTATAACATAAACACACGCCGAGCCGTGTATTTTTGTATAGGTGCTAACGATTCAATAGCCCGATTGAACAATGCCTATTCTATTCACTCATCTTTGTGAAGGGCTTATTGCGAGAGCCTCTTAATTATACCCATTCAATGGGTCAGGCCATATAAACACTAGCTACAGAAAAGGAAATATAACGACCTACCAACCTGTATTATGTAATGCAACGTGTAAGACTAGCCTCGTTCATATGAATTTTAAAAAGTTCTCTGGAATCGTCTACCGCTGATCGATGTTTATGAAATCAACCGATGTTACCTTGTGTTTATTTATAAATGTGTTTCAATTTGATTTCACCGGGTTCTCTGCTTTATATGAATACTAACAACCGGTATCACGAATTAAATAGATTTCGGAGCTTCGTAGAATGCCTATTTTTGGTAGCCTGTAGTGAACCGCTACGTGTTGGATTACGCCGGTTCCGTGCGAAAGCGACCAGCACAATTTGTATGAAGCTTCATAGTAGCTTTCATTTGTTCCGCGTGCTGCTGGTTGCGTAGCTTCATACAAAATAACCGGTCGCGCGCGCTCGCGACCGGTACACGCCGAAGAATGAAAGGGGCCTAATGCTTTATTTCATACAACTTTACTGAGTATAGGTTATTTAATAAACAAAAAATTTCCAATCACAGGAACGCACCTGACCAGTTAAAATAAGAAAAGCTGAGGAGCAACAGGTTGGAGTGGTACAAAAATGTGATAAGAAGGTATATTCTTTCAACTAGAAAAATGTTAGGAATCATCATCATTATTATTCGACTACCTTGTTTTCAGGTTATCTTAGGGCGGCGCAGTTATACTTCCATACATCTCGGTCAACTGTGTATAAGTGTTAAGGCGTAGCCATCGCGAGCATCATAATTATAATGAAAAAATAAAATGTACCTTAGGTACTTAGTTAAAGCTTTTACTTTTGTAACTACGCCTGTTTTCTCGATTGAAGTTTACATCTCTAGATAATCTCTCTGATATACAACAACAGAACTATGGTAATAATAATTTTGTTAATGTAAGGCTTATTAGGAAAATTTATACCAGAAGAATAAAGTCAAAAAAAGGATCTTAACTTATAACCGCTGTTCTGGTTTTTGTTGCATCAAATATATTGAATCAACTATCTATCTCAAATGCCTATGGTGGCACATAGGTTAATTCTTTTAAAAAACATAGTAAGTAATTAAACTAAAATATTTAAAAAAATAATAAGCACCATAGAGGTATTGAATGAGTTCACTAAAAGACAATATATTGAGAGTTACGTTTGTTGAGATAACGTTTTTGGCTGGTGAGTGGAAGATGGCATACCTTACCTACTTGGAAATCTGGAAAAATATAATACATCATTATATAAAAGTTACATAGAAATCTGAAAATTAAATTCATATCCCAGGGCGCCGCGCCGTCAATAAACGTCATTATAGTGAATAGTTATGATATTATTGATAAATCATGTTGCAGAAATATGATTGCCGTGTTTTGTTTTAACCGAATTACTCTGATGTTGTTGACTGTTGTTATTGAGCGCAAAATTTGTGATCCGCTATTGAATTACAGCAGCGAGAACCGTGTTAAATACATAACAAAATACAATGTTACATTGCAAACAATGCAACATAGCAAACACCAACATCAGAGTATTATGAACGCAACGTTAGATTATAGTTGAACTTGTATTCATTGGCAGTTTTAAAATCTAAGCTGTTACAACGCGAATGATGAATAAAAAGTACTGCCTTAGTTTATTTTATTTTTATTATTTTTATACTCCTTGATTTGAACGAATCTATTCAAAATGCAAGAGAGGCGGAGAAGAGCTCGCTAGCGCAGTGGCATAGCGCGCTTAGCCTGCGATTGCGTAAACTAAGCAATGTTTGCTAAGGCCGGTCTGGATGGGTGACCAAAAATTTATTATCTCGAGTTCCTTCGTGCTCCGGAAGGCACGTTAAGCGACTGGTCCCGGCTGCATCTGCAGTCGTTAATACCCACCAACCCGCACTGGGCCAGCGTGGTGGGTTAAGGCCCAATCTCCCTATATTCTTCCATCCATAGTAAAGGTCCGTGCCCCAGCAGTGGGGACATTAAAAGGGCTGCTGATGATGATGACGATTCAAAATGCAATAAAACATACTGAAAGGTGAATATAACAAACTCGTACTAAAGCACGAGGCACGTTTAATCCGAATGTGTTGGGAAGGGCTAATTTGAATTCCTGTCACGTATCCGATCGTGTCCGCGGGGCCCTATCGTGTATCCGGTACGATATAAGCACCCGGGTATTATATGATCTGGCCATTATCATATAAATATAAACAGACTGAGTTACAAATGTAAAAAATAATATTTTTATTTTATTAACGAAGTGTGTCCTGCCCTCCGTTACATTAACGCCTCGTGTCTCACCTGCTGCCCACAGGATTTCCTGGATAGGCGTAAGAGCAGTATTTTTGGTAGTAGTAAATTTAGTTAGCAATAAGCATAATTTGTAGGTAATAAACCTACAAGCGCTTACAAATTAATACAAGGATAACAATTTATATTGATAACCTGTTGCCTTGATGATTTCATTGTTATTTTTATTTATCTAGGGACATAGTATAATAGAAAAAAAAATCAATGCTCGATGATTTGTATCCAGAAAGTACTGTAGTTTCAACAGCATAAGACAATACGAGTGTTGTAGCGACGACGGCGCAAAAATATGCGTTTCCTTCATTATAAACTATAATAATATATACTTTAAACCTATTCTATATGAATACAACGTTCCAATTCATTCCTATCGTGTACTTATTTCGATGAATCGAGAAAACATCGGCTCAATCACAATTTCTTCGATCACATAGATATTTGTGTCGCGATTACTGCGTAATAATTGCTAGAATTAATAGAAAAAACCTTAGTACTCATTACAGAATCTGTCACGAATGGCGCAGGCGCAACTCTGACTGCGCCCGCGCACCATCCGTAACTAATCGCTTGCTGTTTCATTCGCGCATCGTTACCATGATTCCGATGAAATTTCTTCGTCTCTCTTTGTGATTAGATGGTTCACACGGGAACCTGGTTATTTGATATGACAGATGTTTGTAGGCGAAATACGGTTTACGTTATTACCTTACGATCTGATAACAATAAGAAAAATATTTATATTGAACGTGAACATTTAGTTAAAAATCAACATGTGTTACGTTTAAAAAATTATTCATAATTAATTACGTAATGTGTTTAGGTTTAAGCTGATAATAATAAGATGTAAGATAGGTATTTAGTATCTGTGTATGTATTTAAATGCCTTTATACCTATAATGACAAGTGTAGGGGAAACACCCAAAAAAACAAAAGGGTAACAACACAGATAACGAAAAGTGTCGAAGTTAACAATACAATTGTACTAACTTATTGCACAATTGTAATACTTAGCGATAACTGAGTATTGAGTTGTTTTAACTAAAAATTTAATAAACCACACGATTATGCCATATTTTAACTAATATGAGATAAGCCTCAAACCAGGAGATTACTAATATCGAGGATTGTGAAAATTTTATTACAAAAAGCAATACCATTTTTCACCTCATAAATATTGTCCAGTTTTAATAATATTTGTATATGTTGTAAATATAATATTATATTAGGTTCGTATTTTTTTTTTAGGAAATATTGCTAACGATAAAAATTGTTTGCATAGCTAAATATCTTCATTTTTGACATAAACACTTCCGCTTGAATTATTTAAATATTTATTTTATTAACTAAACGGAATTAAATAAAAATAAAAACGTACAAACTTAGATTAGGATGTACTGAATCTAAAAAAACTGAAATTTTCTCATTTTGTGAAATTTTAGGGGTGTGAAAACGCAAGTATTCAAAAAGGAATTGTCGACATTGGCCTCCACGTATCGGCACTTCACAATCCTCTTAACAAAAAGGTGGTCTTACTTGACACTAGCCGAAGATTTTAAGTCTTTTTCTCGTGAAGTCTTAATACAAAAATATATTCTTTCATAACGTTTCTATTCACTACACTTAAAGGTAATAAATTACTGAAACATTATCTCTAAAGTGCTAGTTTAAAAAAGCTTAAAATCGACATTAAAGTAGCGAACCGTGTTAAGTTTATCAGAGAGGAAAAAACTAGCCCGTTGACTCATCCAGGCCCGGATCCAGGCAATTTGCGTGAGTGTACCTACTACGCGTACGTTACTCAGAACGCACCCAAGTGTAACAACTAAATACGTGTCTGTAAAGCTCCACGCCCCACGATAAGGACAAGTGCAGTTGGCCTTAACCGCTCCACTGGCCTGGGAAATAATGCGAACAGGCAAAATATCCTGAAGCACATTTCGCTTGACTTCTACAATAGCTTGATATCTTACCAAACAAAGTTCTTACGGCCTTATTAATAAATACGGTTTAAGTATAGACTAGTTAATCAGTGTATTGTCTCTTTTCCTCGCATCAATCGTTCAATATCATGTTTGTGAGACGAAGACAATACGAAGAATAGCTGTACCACGTTTACTGCCAGCTTATATAAGTATAAAACGATTTTTTAGCGTAGAAAGCCGGCACTGTATTTCATAATTTAATTTTAACACTGTCACATCGCTCATTTTGCTGACATTTCGCCCACGCATTGTGGGAGAAGGTGGCCTAAAGCGTGTTTAAAGCAGATTCCGTTTAATCAAGGAGACAGATAAAAACACCGTTTCCAAATACCTATTTAAAAAAATCCATAGTTATATGGGCTTTATTTACTTAATTTATTGATACTAAAAAATGATATAAATTTTGGTTCTATGGGAAACCATACAACTTAATTACCTACATTTACTGCCGCACTCAGAGACGTTAATTAACTTTAATGAGCATTTA
The DNA here is from genome assembly GCA_963931975.1 of Cataclysta lemnata. Lineage (NCBI taxonomy): Eukaryota > Metazoa > Arthropoda > Insecta > Lepidoptera > Crambidae > Cataclysta > Cataclysta lemnata. The sequence goes on from OZ008338.1 coordinate 13,843,515, forward strand.
ATGTCAAAAATTTTCATTCAAATCTAGACCATAGGACCCGGCAAGAATAGCGACTAGTTTTGAATTGACATTTTTTGACGTTAAGTACTCATTAACGTTATTTGACGTCTCTGAGTGCGGCAGTTAGTCTTATTTTTAAGAGAGACGAGAGATGAACATATATTTTAGTTATCATCTTAAATTAAATTAAATCTAGCTTTTTCTATGCACAAATAAGCTGTCGCATCCAAGTCATTAGAATCTCACACACATGTTACAGTATAAAGGTGCTTCCCACTCGTGTCTGCTTTAAATTAATCATTTCTTTCGATATAGTGACCGCATTTATTTGACAATTCGGATCAGCAACTGGATTAATTCATCTTGTGTAAGAGCTATTACATATACTATACTAATCGTTGGCATGACGCGTAGTGGTATAATACATTGCTATATAAAATCCCGCCTATTATAACGCCCGAAGGAACAGGCAGAGGTGTATCAATATTCAAATTTCTCCATTTCACTAGTTAGGTCCCATCTTATAAGAACTGAATCTAATGCCCGTACATCAATATAACAAGACAGTTGCTGCCTATTCCTCAATAGGTATGTTTATACATGTATACTATGTATATTCTTATACATGTATACTATGTATAAACAGTTACGCGTCAAACTGCCGCACTCAGAGACGTCAATTAACTTTAATGAGTATTTAAACAAACATTTTCATTCAAATCTAGACCATAAACCCGGCAAGAATAGCGACAAGTTGTGAATTGTCATTTTTTGATGTTAAGTACTCATTAAGGTTGACGACGTCTCTGAGTGCGGCAGATATCAACTTACAAATTGAGTATTTGAGAGACATTAATAAAATGAAGGAGCTCGATAGCGCAGCGATTTTTTGAGCGAAGCAAAATGCTTGCTGAGTCCGGTTATTCGATGGGTGACCATAAATATTTATCAAGATGTTCATTCCGGCTGCATCTGAAGTCGGTAACACTCACCAATCCACACTGCGCTAGGGTGGTGGGCTATGGCCCATTTTTCCTGTATGATGATGATGATGATCATCAGGTAGGGCGGACTTCATTATCTAGAAAATTTACATAGCTGGCAGCGAGTCATATATGAAAAAGTATTCAAATAACTTTCCATTTTCTAAAAACCCGTTTTACAATAATAATCATACTAACTATTATAAATTCTATTTCATTAGTGTAATTAAACTGTGGTCATGGTAAATATGGCGCAGTGAATTGGTCCTATGTATTTTTATAGAAACAATAAATAGTAGATTTTCCATCAAGTGCACAAAACGAATCATTTTTGTCCGAGACTTTTAGCAGCCCGAGCCGAAGGCGAGGGCTGATAGTAATGTCGAGGATAAAAATGGTTTTGTGGACGAGTTAGAAACTCTGCTTTTCACTTCGATTGCGAGGAAATAAAATAGTAGTTTATCATACCATTTCTTAAAATTCAAACTAAAATTAGTACAGTTTTGAATACTGAAGGAAATTGTTCTTCTTTTTTTTTAAAGGCCTTAACGTTCCTGGATACAAGTCCTTTAGGAACTCTCTTTGTATACTTTCGTTTACTTTCCTTAATTTTGAATGAATGATAAATGAATGAATGAAAATAATGTATGAAATGAATGAATGATCTTAATGCATTGGGTGAAACACATTTTAACGCATCTAAGGTGCTTGGCGCGAGTCAAATGGTAACAGTTCATGACGGTGACCGATGAGGTGGTGAAAACCACTATAAAATTCTCAACGTCAAACACGGCACAACACTTTTATTTCAATGATTCTTCATAATTGAACATCAACACGGATCCTTATGCATCAAAATAACCCCACTTTTACTACACAAAGTCCACTCTGAAACAATTTTTGAATGATTGAAATAAAAATTTGACTGACGCCATTGAAAGCCCGCCAAGCACTCAAAATTGTTCTTCCCTTTGATACTAGGCTTGGGCAACAGACCTATACAGCCAAGTATTAAATTAATTTAGAAATAATAATTTTCTTAAATTAATTTATTAACCTACCTTTATTAAAATTTTAATTCAAGCAGGTAGCTTGAATTAAAATTTTAATATCTTTTATGCCTTAAAAACACAGAAATAAATTTAAGTAAATAATAAAATAACAAATTCTATCTCTGAATTTCTTATTGTGCTGCATAGCTCATTTTCTTTGCCTTAATATAGACACATTTATGAGTAGATACGTTAATGCTCTAGAGCACAAAATTCGATTTTGTGCAGCCTATATCCTGCACAAATAAGCACTTTCAGAGCATGAGAAGTGAAAATATTATTTTTATCTTAAGAAGCTATCTATATCTGACTAGTGGAATAATTAATATAATTTTATTGAACACGATATTTTTGCTTATTAGTAAAGTTCAAGTGCATGGCAGTATGCGTGACATTTCAGTATGTAGGTATAGTGTCATATTACCTACGCTAATAGATATTATTATCAAAAGTAGCCGTGGCCGTGTGGTGACGGCAGTGTAGAATACAATTGTCACCACCCCAAATCTCTCCCGTGGGTATCGTACAAGGCGACTAAGGATAAATCAGTGGTGAGGAATGGTCAGCAGCGTTCTCTTTTATTCCATCTAGCAATATACTGCGACTATTGTGCCCGATAAATGGCAATAGGCTCGTCACTTATTACATGGGACCTGCCATAGTTGGCGAAACGTGGGTTCTAGTTCACCTCTGCCTACCCCTTCGGGGATATAGGCGTGATTTGTGTATGTATGTATGTAAGTATCAAAAGTAGCCCTAATATAACAGTGTTAATTCATAAGTTACGGTGTTTGCGATGATTAGTTTTCTTATGGTATAAGAAACTCGATATGATGGAGAGCAATTGGAATACAAAAAATCAACCAGGCCAAATTTTTTTAGATCAATAAATTAATTATTTTGGTATTAATTTATCTATAATTATTCGGCTTGCACACACTGTACAATACAATATGAAGTTTTGAACTACAGAAAATAATGAAGATAATTTTAATTAACGTGGTTTGTTACTAACGGTCTGTTTTATCTCTATATTTGGAACAATAATAATTTTCAGTCTTTTTTTTGTGAATTAAAGCCACCGGACGGTATTTAAGCTCATTTTATAGACATTTTGTTAAAATCATTGTGGTTAATTGAGACGTGTTTCCGAACAAACAAGATTATTAGCAAGCAATCACGAAGCCAACGTGCTGTTTGGAATAAACATTAAGTTCCTGCTAATTAATCAATTAGCTTTAAACCTAGGCGTATAATTTGCGGGGTGTTCGCGTGATCCACCATGCTTCACGCACGATCTGTGTTATATACTTTTACTGTATAAGTCTACTGACATTTCTTGTTTATAATTGTATTAAGGAAATAACTATGGTTTATATAACCAAGTAGACTCAACGAAACTATATAGTTTTAACTACGTAATTCAGTTAAAGTTAAAGAGTATAAGTTAGTGCAATTTGTCCAAGTGCAATATGGACAAATTGACACCTTGATACTGTGGATACTAAAGCCTGTTTATCAAAAACAAATCAAAAGTCAACGTTGTAAATAATCTGGAATACAGTTTAGGATGGAAAAATAAGGTATTTCATACCTACCTTTGGGATGAAACGTCATAGATTGAGAACGGAACAGCCAAAAGTATATCGCACCCCTAAGAATATAGTGGCATAACTATGAAAACAATTTAATGCACATTGTGCATTCAAAACTTATAGCATTAACTGCCGCAATCAGAGACGTAAAATAACGGTAATGAGTACTTTATTTCAAAAAAATGACAATGCAAAACTAGTCGCTATTCTTGCCGGGTCTGGATTTAAATGAAATTTATTGACAATAAGTACTCATTAAAGTTAATTGACGTCTCTGAATGCGGCAGCGGTAGAAAAGCGTTTTTGAATTGTGCCTCTTTTATATTCAAGATGCGAAATGTATTCCTACATTGAATCTGATCGACTGGATAAAAACCATCTCAAAGTTCAACGCGATTATGTTCTAGAATGTTTGGAAGTGTGATTCTAGTATGCATGTTTTTCAGTGCTCGTCATTGCATCAATCCTTATTTCTAACTACTGCATTGTTTAGATAGCCCACTTGTGATGCAGCTTGAAGAGCTATAGTTTAATAAACAGCTTAAAAAACAATACACTTCGGCAGCGGTCTCCTAAACACGGTGACGTAATCTTGGCCATTGACCTTGCCCGCCAGAGTATGAAATTAATACTTGGCATAGCAATTACTTAGATTTTATGACGAGCCGGGTGAATGTTTTCACACGTTCCATCATTTCACTTGAATTCTGTGCGAACTATTTCATTGATCCCCATTGATATGAATCGAGACGTTGATTAAAACCGCTAAAGCGTATTTGAACTATTTGTGTTGCTAACAGCGCACCAGATAAAACCCATTTATTCGTATTATCTAACATAGGGCTTATATGAGGGAAATATTGTTCTAAGAAGGATGAGAGAAATAATTAATTAAAATGGGTATACCATAGTTATAAGGTGCGTTGTTTTTAATAATAATAATATGTGTATTTCCTTCATAAATTAAAAAAAAATATACAAAAATAAAAAGTGCGCAAAGTTCATAGGTTCATAAGTTCATAGGCTGATTTATTGTATTGTTCCGTTTTCAACCGATTTCTATTCTTAAACCGAGGCCATAAATAATATTAGCTAATTTTTGGGATTGTGTTCAATCGTTGAAAACTTTTGATTGTTTTTCATCAGAAAATGTTGAAGCTACAAATAAATTTCATTGTATAAATGTTTCTGAGTTTTCTAAAGCCAGGAGTTTTATTTCTGAAGGCTTCTGAAATGTTCTATTTTAAGTGAAAGAAGTATTAAACGGAAACTTTTATGAACAAATTTACAGTTTTCCGACTTTTGATACCGTTGAAAGTCCGGTACCTACTTACTTGGAAAAACGTTATTATTGAAAATAATGAAAAGCTATTATTCTAACTCTAACTAAAAATAAACGACACGTGGCAGTTCCACGTTTCAAAAAGTTTAATTTAAAAGATTTCGCAAAATCGGCTATTTTCATGAGAATTACAAAACTTTTTTTTACAAACATTATTTTGGCTAGAAACCTTATAAACTAAGCAGTATGCACTCTTCTCTTTTTAATTACAATATCTGTATAAATATTTACACATTCTTTTGTTTTTGGGATCTCACAATGAGGCATTTTCTTTCGTAATTGTTTTTGTTTAACGTAGAGGTTGTACTGTGTTTATCAGAGCTTAGTTTTGTCGTTAATAAGGGTGAAAACAGAGCTTCGACCGACAGCAATGGCAAGTAACGGCATTAGGCAGTGCGGTGTAATTATTGTTTTAGTTTTTGCTCGTCGAGACAATAGGGCTGCCTTGCGTGTGGGACGCGAAACGAGAACGGTCGGGTCCCGGACAGAGTACCGTGTTCTACCGTGCTCGTAATTACAAAGGTAACGGGTCACCCAAACGACACACATCCAAGTTGAATCACTGCTTTTTCATGGTAATAACAGTGATTTGATACGATGAAGAAAAAAAAATCACCATTCTTTTATCACATGGGAAGGCGAGAAGGCTTCTATCGATAGCGGCTACATACAAGTTCATTGATCATAAGAAACAATGTCACTGTTGCAATGCAGAACGTAGAATAATAAGATAATATGTTTTTTTTATTCGATCGCTTTGATGTGATCATGATATCATTAAATTTGGGAGCAGAGTACCTACTCGTAGGTGAGATTAAAGAAAACATTACCAATGATTTATGTATTCTTTGGCATAACTTATTCAGATTCTAAATAAATGATTATCCTATTTAAAGTTGTTTTATTTCGAATATAGAGTAGGACGAAGCGACTAAAATGTGTGTACTTCCAAAGAGTATATTATCTACAATTTGTCTAAAGTGCACCAGCTTGTTAGGTTCAATTGCGGATAGACTGACTATTGTAGTATTCTCAATATACATCCTGGCTCGTTGCTCTGCTTTCAAAGGATAAATAGAACGCAGGACATGCAGATATAAATTTTAATGTATACTTTGTAACGAAATAAATATAGTAAATAAACAAATAATTTAAATATTTGTTTCACGTTCTTCTTATTCTTCTTCCTGACATGTACCCAGTTCATCTAGAGTCGTAGCATGTCCATTAATATCGGTCATTGTTTGCTTATTTAACATTATAAACAAAATGTCAATGATGATATAATTATATGTACTTTTAAATAACCATTCATTTAAACAGGCTCGGTGGGAGAAATTCAATGGCGGAAACTTAGCAGTAATTGCTAACTACTGCACTCAGAGACGTCAAATAACTTTAATGAGTACATAATATAAAAAAAATCTCATTTAAATCTAGACCATAGACTCGGCAAAAATAGCGACTAATTTTGAATTGTAATTTTTTGACATTAGGTACTCATTAACGATATTTGACGTCTCTGAGTGCGGCAGTGAGACCATTGGATCATTGGATGGGTCACCAATAATATATTATCTTTAATTCTCGCTTGCTTCGTTACGTAGGCATGTTGGGTCATTGGCAGCCGGCTGCATTTGCAGGCTATAATACCCACTTGGACCAGTGGCAGCGAGGAGTATGGTCCATTCTCCCAATATTCTATCATCTTTTATGAAGCTCTATGCCCTAGCAGTAGGAACATTGAAGGGTTGTAGGTGTAGGTGATGACGATTAGACCAAACTGGTCGTCTTAATATGACGCTGAGCACTGGTTGTCGGCTAAAAAGATTCTAGGTTCAAATACTATTAAAGGCAAATGTTTGTGTGATACACATGGCCTTTCCTTTACAACCGTGATTTTTTTATGAAAATTACATTCTTACGATAGAAAGTTTTGCTTTCATAATAAATTTAGAACACACAATTTTCTGAGTGTTTTTTGAGTTGCGTCTTTTTTGTTCAAATGAGCGATTTGCTCTCGAGAGATGGTTGTTTATATTTTATGTTGTTACATACTATCAATGTTTGTCTGTAACTATTAAATACAGGGCGTCCCACGGCCATGCCACACGGAGGGAAAGTATATTAAATATTTAGCGTAGGATATTTTACTAAAAGAAGATATCGTTTTATTTTATAATAATAAGTAGAACTGCATTCACAGATTTTTTTAAAATCGCCTATATCTACCGGGAATCGAACCCACCAAATGTGATAGAAAAATTACTTGTATTTTATAATAGCGTTTGAAAGGGCTACTCATAAGCATTATTTTTTCCTAAATAACCTAGCATATTAAATGAAACTAAGATCATAAAATTTGTCATTTTATTTAAAATTTTGTTCAGGGAAATTTCCTCTGACTTGGGCATGGCCAACATGGGCATTTCCACCAATAAGAAATGAGATTAATAATCTTCCTGATGCAGATCGACGAAATCTCATATTCCAGCAAGATGGGGCTCCGGCTCATAACAGTAGGAGAACAGCCGAGTTTCTTAATGAATATTTTCCTTCCTGGATCGGCACTTTTGGACAAATTAGATGGCCACCGAGATCCCCAGATCTAACCCCTCTTGATTTTTTTTATGGGGTTATGTAAAAGATTTAGTTTACAGGAACCGGTCCAACAGTGTGCAAGAGTTACAAAATGAACTTAGACGTATTATTTCAAACATCCACCATGCAAAAATAAGTAAATCGACAGGGAGAGAAATTATCAAAAGAGTGAGAATTTGTATACAACAGAACGGATCACATTTTGAGCATTTGATAAATTATTTTTTTTTAAATAAAATGAAAAATTTTATGATCTTAGTTTCATTTAATATGCTAGGTTATTTAGGAAAAAATAATGCTTATGAGTAGTCCTTTCAAACGCTATTATAAAATACATGTAATTTTTCAATCACATTTGGCGGGTTCGATTCACGGTTGAGGTAGGCGATTTTTAAAAAATCTGTAAATGCAGTTCTACTTATTATTAAAAATAAAACGATGTCTTCTTTTAGTAAAATATCCTACGTTCAATATTTAATATACTTTCCCTCCGTGTGGCATGGCCGTGGGACGCCCTGTATAGTTACGGTGATGTTGTTGTCTTGAGCCTACATGACTACATATAAAAAAACTTTAAAAATCGCTAAAGGTCATTATTATCAATATTTATATTAAAAACAAGTAATAGGGCGACCGGAACCAGCCTATCTCGACGTTTCTCGCTAGATTGACAAAAGAGTTTCTAGTTAACAATGCACAATTTTGTCATCGAACAATACGTACAAGGTAAAGGTTTAACTTCGTAACAAAGGTATTAAACTACGGTCAAGTACGAAACTATGTTGATTTCTACGGTAACTTTCAGATAGCCGTTCTATACTATAAACATTTTCGATGTTTTTCTTACGTTACGCAAGCGTCAAGATATTATGAATAGCATTTTCGTGTAAATTGTTGTTTTTCATTTATCACTGCTGCAGGTCATTAATATGAATTTGCTAATAGGAAATCTTGCGTGGCCTACAGTCTTATTTTACCAACAATTTTAATCATAATTTCAAATAGTGCACAACGTAGGTAATTGTATTAGATGAAAATACTTTTTGTTCCTTTGCTCTTTGGTAGATCACTCGGTTAGCAACTTAGTTATAAACGTGTGAAAAATTTTTGATATCTATTTAAATAAATATGTATATTGGCCACCGAAGTTTTTCTACTTCTGAGTAGGGTTGTCCTCTTTCATTAATATCGGTCAATGTTACGGATTTTTCATCAATCAGTTATAACTAAGATATTTCAAGATTGTCTCATTGACAGGCTGAGGAATTCCGAGTTTCCGATAAGTTTAAATTGTTAAGATGTTTACTTATCAGATTGTGTTAGTCTGATGGGCGGCAACTAGACTCCTTGATAAGACGCATGTAGCATTCCTCCGTAGTGTTCGATTAAGTACCGATAAAACTAAAACATCTAAAGTGAGTAAAAAACTCTAAATTAAACGAAATAAAATTTCTAAGCATTGTTTTTAAATCCCATGCAGGCAGAGCAGGATACCTATCTGCTGGTTCACAATGGTTTGCGAACATAGATTTTACTTTAAAATTGTAATTAGGTATTAGGTACATAAGCTCATAGTATATGTCGGCAAATAATAAGTAGGTTCGAATATTTTTATAGATTAACACTTTAATACTCGGTTATAAAAACGACACTGATTTGGCGATATTAAATTTCTGTCACCATATATACCTTTGATAATGATTGTGCTAAAATCAAAGGAAAATTGTGATTATCACCTGCCTTACTGATGGCAATAAGGTCACCCCTTGTAACAATTTTGAACAACGCAATCTGGTGTGATCGATGTCAACCCAACCGTGACTCATACGAAATAGGGTAAAGCCACCGAAGAGTGCGCAGTGTTGAAGAGTAGATACTTAATGCTTTTCATTGTGTGTTTAATTGCGGCACTGTGATGATATAGTATTTGTCACCGATATCAACGAACCGGAATGCTAAAATATATGATGGTGGATCAGACCGGAATTAAATATTGATAATTTATTTGGAGATACGTTTTGGGGATCAGACCGGAATAACTCAAGTACAAGCCGACACCAGTGCGCCTAGCCAATCTATTCGAAAACATAGAATACAAATGTACAAAACCAAGGTATTACAGAGTAATAACTTGGTAGTATTACAGAGTAATAACTTGGTAGTATTACAGAGTAATAACTTGGTAGTATTACAGAGTAAAGGCATTCGTATTCTATTCATTTGAATAGATCGAATACTTGGCTAGGCCGTCGTCTGGTGTCGGCTTTTACTTGACATCGGTGACTCTCTGATCTAGTTTACAGCGTGCTAACAATAATCGAGTTAGATTTAAAGATACTTTCGTACCAATTTTGTTATCTTATCGTCTAGCATTCACGTGACACCAACATTGGTTAGTGACCCATACATTGGATACATTATGGGTATTGGATTCATGATCCATTATATGGTCCATATGTGTTACTTACTATTAAAAAACAACATATACTTTGTCAACACAGGGATCAACGTAGGATAAAGACAACGAAGGATACACACTGGCTCTTTAAAATTAAATGTTCAAATACTACAAATCAAGCAAGTCTTTTCTTTTAAAATTTAATATGAGATGTCTCCTAAGAGTCGTGACTCATACCACTTTGAGCTTATGCCGTCGTAGTGGACAAAATGTCTAATGTAAATAAATAATTAAAATACAAAAAAAAACTACGTAAATGTAGTAATGTAGGTTCTAATAAATGTAGTTACATGCAGTTTCTATTTTTGGCTGTAGTAACGATTGAGAACTTTGCTTGTTTTTGCTTACTTTTTTAACAAGACTATGAAGCTAAATATAACGTTAACGCCAGGTACTTACAAACGTTCTCATATGTCGTTAATTTTCATTAGTACAGTTGCATAACATACTACAAAGATATTTCTTAAACACAGAATAGGCACATAGCAAGGTAACTAATTATACTCGTGGTCCAGTCGCGAAAAATAAAAAGAATAATCCTATCGCCATAAATACGTGTCCGTGAAGACGTCAATCAATCTTCACTTAACATTTTGCATTTTTTAACTAAATTTAAGTGACTTTGACTCACTTTCACATCCACAGTACCTACATAGGTATCTACTAAAGAGCACGTATTGAATCCAAAATACGTGATGCCTTTTTGTTTGTTAGGAATCTTTTATTCGATAACAAAAAAAAGTAGGGGCCGTTTTTAGGAACTCGAATGTAAACCTTTCAGAGCGTAACGCCAACTGCTACACACTGTTCTATATTATAATATATTAAGAGTACCTGTTTAATTAATTTTAGGCGATTCACACGCGGTACTGAATCGGCGTCAATTTAATTTTATAATTCAAGTTGTGTAGGTACATACAATTTAATATATGTATTACCTGTTTACCCCTGAACACATAGGCAGAGAGAGATAGGTAAATTAACAAACCCATATTTCTACAACTATGTTAACTGCAGTATTGCTATTAAAATAGCTATATTATAAACATAACGCTACCGAAAGTTGTTGGAAACAAACACAAGTAAAAATTAAACGGATGGGACAGGCAACTGGAACTCTGCGTATATTCATTGTCTATACATTATCCATTATATGATCCAAATGTGATACAATGTTGCGTAGTCCCGAAATACTTGTTAATCACTCACTGCCACCCATCAACAAGTTAAGATGTCAATGTATTGCAATTTTTTTGTGAAACGATCCGGTAGTCAAGTGGTTATATCGTCAGCGTTTACCATAGAATTCCATAATAAGCAATAAAGCACGCGAGCTATGGCGGTGCTGGGATAACGAGAGGCTAATGAGCTATGACTTTTTTGTACACACAACACAGAAATGACGAAGTGTTAATGAAATATTCATGTGCCGCGGTAACCGGACCAAGGTGTTATTTTACACGTTGGTGTGTCCATCGTCATCATCAGTCTTGCCACAAGCCTTCTCTATTGACCGAAACATAGTGGAAGGCACTTAATTAATACCCACCAAACCGAAATCAGGTAGCGTGGTGGGTTAATATTAACTATTCTCCCTATATTCATGTGTAATAAAATAAAGTAAAAGTCGCAATAATTTGACGCACACTAAAACGACAATGTATGTATAAGGTATGTGATTCGCCTTAGATAAAAATAGTTGCGTCATATAAGTTTAAAATTCTAACTTCAGATAATTAATTTACAAAGCAAATACAACTAAATACCTTGAAAAGGTACAAACATTTTTTTGTGAATGTGTACGAACTAGTAATAGGGCCCATTAAGCTTTATTTGTATAGTAAAAGGTTTGTGTTTTATTTTATCTTGCCAGATGTTTTAATTTGTTACGCCAAAAACATTCGCAAGAAAAATAGGGTTTAATTAGAGTTATATGTTTTTAATGTCATAAGATCAAAGCCATTTTACATAAGAATATTAACTTTTCGGTATAATTATAACCAACAATGAGTACAGATTGTACTTAGAGGGTGGGGGGCTTTTGGACCAACTACTTCGAGTAGGTTTATATACTTTTTAGCTTTACAAGATAAGTCACCGTAACTGTCGTGGTGGTGGTTGCTTAAAGGGACAAAAGATTTATAAGCTTATTTAAACCCTTCCTTCGATTTGTATAATTTTTTTATTGTAGGCCACTGCCTACAATAGAACTTGATTTTAACGCTATCATTAAACAACATAATAAAATTCCTTAAGGAAGTTAGTTATTAAAGCTTTGAATACAAATAATGCTACTCTATAATATAAGATAACAGTATAAAAAATGTTTCGTTGTTTTAAAGTTTCATTTTTCTGGTTACAAATGTTGAATAAGCTAAAAATGTTCCTATGATCTATATGAAAAAAAGATAGACTAGTAATCTCACAAAATTACCACTACAGTAGCAAAAAGTGTGAGTCTTTATGCGATTGGTCAAGGTTATGCCGGCTTATATTTATGACAGCTATTACAATGAAAATATAATATAATGTACCTATTTAAGCACCTCAACAGTCTCCCTTTTAAAAGCGTTGTATATGTTACGACGATATACGTAATATTATGACTGTGATATTTAATAATTTCAATTCAAATAATTTTATACAAAATATGCGAGTAGCTACCCAATTAGATACTATGTAGAAGTAACTTTTCTAGATTAGTATTGAAAATAGAGTTTTAGAGGTCTCAGTACCAATATATGTATTTCTATACCATGTAGATTTTATGCAAAAAGTTTATTGTGCGTTATTTTTCATCAACCTATCAATATAAGATGAGGTCACGATCCAGTTATAGACTATAATAGGCAAAAAGTTTTATGGCTGTTATACAAATTTAAGTATTCCTAAAGCACGTGTAGGAACTAAAAAAATGACCCTGAGTTCGCTGCAATTCATCATCATCTTCCTGCCTTGTGCTCATATTGATCATATATTTTTATCGAGGGTCGACGAAGTATGTTTCCTCTTCCATTCATATCAGTAGGACGTCATCAAGCCATGCACTCACATTTGGTTCATATTATCATCTATCACTCGTTTGTACGAGTTTGAAATATACTGTACGAATGTATAGAGAAGCGATATTGAGGGTGGTGTAACAACATTCTAAACCATACTGCTTAGATTTTACAGTTGACTTGACACCGATCTTCTTTGAGTGTGCTGTTGTTGCAAATTTGCCCTTTACTATTCGGGTGTCCTTGGTTCTTAATGGGGGTACCTATGTAATGGTAAACTCCCTTAGTCGACTTATTTGCATGTAATGCAATTTTCTTTAAATAAAATATAAAATTGCATTGTTTAGTTTCACCTGAAAAAGAATCAATTACACATACATATATATTATCATAAATATGCCGTGTGGTAACGGCAGAGTAGAATACAATTGTCACCACCCCAAATCTTTACCGTGGGTGTCGTACAAGGCGACTAAGGATAAATCAGTGATGAGGAATGGGCAGCAGCGTTCATCTTATACCACCTAGCAATGTACCGTTGTGCCCGATATATGGCAATAGGCTCGCCACCTATTACACATGGGACATAACATAATTGGCGAAACGTGGGTGCTAGTTCTATTATCTAAATATCTCTTCAAAATAGTTAACATGCAATGGATAACGTTAACAAAATCTAATTCAGATTGATACGTATAGATGTTACTCAGTCACGCTAATAGCGTAAACGCACTTGACTTCAATGAAATATGGCTGACAGAATGATTGTTTACAACCTGGATTGGAAAGTCATCATCATTAACTGTTATCTTTACAATTTAATTTTACATAAAAACATAACAATTTTAATGCGTGAGAGGTGATCAGGCATCTCCCGTACCGTGTTTATGGCTTTAGTGGACACTGTTGTATATTTGTGTATGATGTATGTTGTAACTACACTACGCGATAAATAACCTAAAAGTTACGTATTTTCGTTACTTATATACGTGGATAAATTAGTAATTGAGTTCATTGTCTTATTTTCGTCATATTAAAATGTCATGACAATAGTCACAATTGTTTGTTTCCAATCTAAAAATATCTGCTATCTATTAATAAATAATCAGAAATCCGCAATGTACCTATATAAACATTATTAGATATTATAGTCTAAATATCTCATTCGTGATATATTGCCGAAAGATTTAATCGAATGTGGCTTTGAATTTATGTCTATAAATCCCTGTCGGTCTGTTTATATTAATATGGAGGAAACATATTGCCAATTTTTGTATATAATTATGTTCATGTATCCAAAAGCACTAGTCACTTACTTTGGGTAATTTACATAAGTGAGCGTGATCAGCCGAAGCCAAAGCAAACAATTTGTTACATAGAAATCATAGCAAATATTGTAAGATGTTTAGCTGTAAGAATCCTTTAGACATTCATATCCGTCGGGCGCCTGTGGTTAACATATTCATGATATACGATTTTAGCATGAATTTGTTAAGGAAATTGGCTTCACAGCAATTCCCCTATTGGGTAACTTGATCTTTATAGAGCCAAAGTTTCACATTCGCTGTTAAAGTCGATTACTTTTAAAATTATCAGTATGGTAAAAGCCGAGCAAACTATAACTGCAGCCATAACGTGGATGTCCACTACTTATCTTTAATACACATGACTGCAATGATATACGGGTCACTAAAAACCTGAATTTGTCTTTTTCAATATTGGTGTATGATGGCGTAATGAAATTAGAACTGATAAAAAAATGTAATTAAAAACAACAACAAAAATTGAAAGACTATAACTTTCCCAACTTTTACTAACCACAATATTCTTTGAGCTCGTTTTTTTTTTGTAATTATAATATTAAGTCGCATATCGCTCATTGAATACAATAAAGACGCAATGCAACTCAAAAAAAATACTCTCAGTAAGAAAGTTTTTCAGTATGAATTAATGTTACAGTTATACAATTGACAATTATATTTCTTTTGTATCGAAGAATCGATATATAAAAAGGATTTTAACATGTACTTACATTTTTTTGACACGTTTTATTTGAGCCTATCAGATTTATCTATTATAAACATTTTGTTTTATTATAATTACTTTAATAGATGGAATGGACATCATATTAATAGTGCAGGACTTGAAGTCAGACAACTAGTAACTATTTCCTTAACAACTAGTAACTATTTGTCATGGCTTCGAATGTAATATTCTTAAATAATAACATAAACTTTCATAAAACGTCACACTGTATGCATAACCTCACTCTGACATTTCATAATTATATTGACCATTTATGGTATAGCAGCCGTTGCATCAAAGAATGGATATTGCAAACTCTATTTCTTAGACTTTCATTATTCGTTTAATTAACAATGCACAAACGATACCCTACAATTACCTCCGTGCCTTTGAATGTCACGTGTTTATCATGAGCCATTTACTTTTTTAATGTCGTCTCCAATTAGAATAAAACAAGTCGTTAAAGACGTATCATCGTGTCTTCAATATAATCACATTTACCAAATGTTATGAATGTTTCAATTAATGAAATATTCATAACATTTTTTATATACCTAATGTCAATTATAATTAAACACATTTTTTCTCAGCCGTGCCGGCAGATCAGAATATTAACACCCCATATATCTCGCGGATATCATATACTACAACGGTTTTAAATGAAATAAAGAATTGGAGACACCTTTCTTAGTGCACCACCTAGCAATTCTGCAAATCACGTACCAACGCAACATGCTTGCCCCTATTGGGACCGACATATCGTACCCACCAATGATCACTGGTCCAGAACATCAGGTAATGGAACATTCGCCCTTATTCTTTCATTCATAGACCAAGCAGTGGGCTTTGAGGGCGATGATGATGTCGGAAGGTGAAAAGGTGAATAGTGAGTGTTACCGTTAACACATCTCTGTCTAACCCTTCGGACTTCTTACTTCGGACCGTTTTATGTATGTAGTATGTATTTTATTATCAGTTAACAAAGCAAGGTATTTTTGACGAACTTTCTTGTCGGCCGTGTGGTGGCGGCGGAGAAAAATACAATTGTCACCACGCTACCTCTCTCGTGGGTATCCTACTAGGTGCTTAACTGCTGCAGAGAGAAGATTGGATTGTTACCAACACTCCTAATTATTATAAACCTTTTTAAGTATTATATATAATCTGCGACTTTATTAAAAGGTATAAAGGGCCCCAATCGAAGACGAAACAAGCAATTACCAAGTGGAGTTTATTGCCTTTTTTGATGGACATAATTTATATTGAAATGGCAGTCACGTACCACGATCAGTCTTCGCGCTTTAACATATTCACTTGACCTCATACGGTTGACTCCTCGTGTCTCACACACAAATAAACTTTAACGTTACACCATGTTACTTCACAAGGAAGACCAGACAGCTTCGAAAAATCCTTTGAAATACTCGCCAAATTCGCACTTACATCGTGTCTGTCTCCAGCGAATAATCACTGTATTTACATAATGTAACTGACAATGATTTCTTCTGTAGTAAAAACTTGTAATTAACATTATGTTAGATCATAGCTTGCGATTCTAGCACAGGCAGCTAATTATTACATTAATTTCCATAATTTAAGGATTTAGACTTAGCTTCGACTTAGTTATGTCACATCTAGAATATTGTAAAGAGTTAACTAGTTATCAGTCTTTGCATTAATGCATTTGAATATTTTTATGCAAAAATATTACATTATTTTTATTAGCATATGCATGTTATCGTAGACTATATTAGGTGAGTTGCTGACTTATCTTAATACATTTGTACTACCACTTCGTCTAATAACTTGATATCTATTGAATTTATTATTGTCATAGAAAGTTTCATTACCTATCAAACATTTTTATTTATGTGTATTTTAAAGTAGTTGATTAATAAAAACCACTTTCAAGTGTGTCTTAACAGGTCGCAGGTCAAAGCTATTCTGTAACGACGATGTCTGCATTCTCACAATACAAAACCAAAAATCAGAGTGACAAGACGGGTACAATTTTGTCTTCCGTGTAGATAGCACGTAAAGGGGATAGGCGGTTTTCACAATTGAACCCACAAGCTTATAACGAAGTTATTATTTAGTTTAAATTTTCCGATTGATCATGGCTGCGGGTTAAGGATAGTTGGTGATAACAAATTTTATACCTTTATCCACAAAAAACGGTGATATTTTACAAAAATAGACATTTTACAAAACCAGAATAAATATAATTATCTATCAACAAGCCTCTGATATTAATTTTGTGAAAAATTTATTCATTTCAATGTACCTTTAATTAAGTATAATAACTGATGCAATTTAAATTGATTTTGCTAGTATGTGCTATCGATGATAATAATGTTAATATTGCTTCAATTGCTGTACTGATATAATTCTAAGATTATTTTAGTCCTAGAACTGTTGGCCAATATTTAAATACCAAATAAGTAATAATTTAATAAATAGCAGTATCAATTTATGAAGATGGAGATATTGCGTGGAAGAAGATCTCTTCTGTACTTTAATTTGAGCTAAAAACTTAAAAACTGTACTTGGTTAGACACGGCCTTAATTCTTGAATAATAATTGTAAACTATTGAAACTAATTAATTGCGTATGATAAACCAAAAAACTAACGTACCACGTTTCAGAATGTTTAATTTTTCACGTTTTACGTTTTGCTTTTAACTTAAAAAAATTAAGTTTTTTATATTTGCAAATTAACTATAAATATTTATAATAACTATAAAACTTAAATACAAGACTTCTATGCTGGCCTAGGAGCAAAAAATAACGTAGAATAAGCCGGCCCCGACTCATCCCATGGGTATCGTAAAAGTCGACTAAGGGACATTGCCCGGTGTGGACCAATAAGCACGGGGCACCCGAATGGTGGAGGGTAAGCCACCACCAACAGCATACCCAAAGAGGGTTGGTGTCAGGCAGGGGGCTGGCTGTAAAACCTAACCCAAAACTCTGAGCAGTATGGATTGGAATGTTGTCATTCCAATCACTCTCTCATGGTCCATTCCGTCTCTTTTCTATACATGCATTCAACACTAGTACTTTTACGGTGTGATGGATGATATAAATCAAAAGGGAGTACTTATATGCCTTGATGACGTCTGACCGATACGAATGGAAGAGGAAACATATATACTGCGCCGATCCCAGATAGACTGGGAACAGGGCAGGGAGAAAGAAAAAATTACTTAAATACAAAATATCTACAACATTAAGCCTTATTATCATAAATTTAAAACACACAACGTTTCTAAAAATTTTTGCATTTTGCTATTGACAATAAAAAAGAATTAAATATACTAGTCACAAAACTTGTCAATCACTCAACTTTTACTATGGATATAAGTCTGAAATCATCTTGAGAAAGCTCTTTTTTCATACAAACTTTGTAATGTATGAAATTGCAGATTCTCCCCATTATTTCTGAGTTGCTACTATAGTAAAAGTTGTCTGTATTTCAAAACTGCACTGGTGGTTTTGAAGTTATTGTTTTTTTAAACTTAAACAAGTACAGTTAGCTTCACGATCGCAAATGCGTAGGTACCAACCATCAATACTGCGGGTGGTGGTGGCCAAGGAAATAGGTCGGAAAACAATGGTCGTTATCATCCTTTCATATCTCGTAATGGTGTGCCACAATGGCGTAGCTTTACTTCCGCCGCCATCTGTTTAGTGAACACCCTGAACATTTCGTCTGATAGCTTACACGGTGAGGGAATCCAGCTCATTGAAGAACTGTGGGAAACACCTCATTGTGGAATGGAAATAATCTGAACAAGATCAAAAATGTTCATATTATCTAACATCTTCTTGTGTCCCAACTGTGTGACATTAATAGGCTGGAGGAGATGGAGGCGGTGTAATTATTTAGTACATTTTTGTGAAATAATATCTGACGATTTTTTACAGAATACAGCCTTTCTTCATGCCCTGATTCCTAGGATCTGCCTTCTGCAGCCTGATTTGAACTCCGTATTCCTCACTATACTATAGGTACAGAATATCTATGGAAGGATATCTATTGAAGATAATTGTTAACTTTTCTTTTCCGTCGACAATATTATTTAATGTTTTATGTATGCCATAACGACAAAAAGGAAATCTTAACATCCATGTAACATACCTACCTACACTCAGAATGCAAGTTTATCATAATAGTATTAACCCTGGATCTTTATGTAAACTTTACCCAGCAAAATGTCAATGAAACTGATTTTTTATTCCCCAGTAAACAATGCTTAGTGTATTGTTAGAATAGACAATGCTTGGTCAGTTCACATGTGCATTTAAAAACGTCGCTAGTTGAAAATGTGAAAATGAACGGTGATGATCTTAGCTAATTATCTATGTGATGCACAGGTTAAGTACAAACGAACCCGCAGCAAGCTACAAAAGTGACGACCTGTGCAATAATGAGTATAAAAAATCAAGTTTTAAAAGATGTCTACTATACGTGGTACCTATGTACAGTAATAATTCTTAGTTTTTTGTTTCAGTGATAGGGTAAGTAGACCGCCCGTGGGCTCTGTGTCACATAAACAATGATCTTTCTTTTTAACCGATGAATAAACAGTGGAGGTTACTCAATTCGTACTCGTATGATTTTTTAGTAGGTCAACTGAACCCACGGGATGAGTTCGAGCGGCCTTAGTCGTCTAAAGACCCGGCTTAAAGTGTCTCTCGAGGAACTCGGGATAATAATATTTTTGATCACCCGTCCAATAGCTGGCCCTAGCGAATATGCTTAAATTAAACAATCTCAGGTTTGCCTTGAACCACTTCTGGGTGCAGTTAATTTTTTTATCTAACCATACATCTCGGTTAGTCTTTATAAAATCATCTACTGCCTCCTCATTCATAAACATTCATATTATATTCATCACCGTTACCGTACAACTAACTAAAAGAAGTTAGAATTCTACGGAGACGTGACGTAAGATTCCAACACATATGACATGAAGAACACTAGTGGTGATACCAGGATACGCTTAGTAGTCAATAACTCAATGAAGGCAATAGCAACAAAGTCATAGTCATCAATTATTGATGCTCCATATAAAAAACAAATATCTACGACTCATTTCATTAGACATACACCGGCAGAGGTGATGATGGTGATAGTTAGTCCCCGTTAGAAGTTTTTGTATATTATCTTTAATAAGTTGCGCAAGTAGTCTATTGTAACTGTGAACTTGATAAATAATGCACACTGTCATGTCATTTACGATCATGACGAATGTTAAATTGATAACGTGCAATAGGTAAATAAATGGTGACAAACCTATAGACCTAATTTCAGAAATAACTTTCTGCTTAAAATAGAAAACTATGTGCATTCAGTAAAAGTAATTCTTCTAGATTATATTCAAACAATTGAAATGACACAGCAAAATTCCCATGACGATTTATAAAATAACAGGAAGTACCTAGACATTGTTGAATATGTATGTACGAGTATAAAAATATCAAAAAAGAAAGTTTTCGGAAACCGGGTCAGAAGTTGACAGAGACGTTGTTCATTAGAATGTGTTCACATTTTATAAACTACCCTCTTTAATGAATATGGCAGATGGTAAAAACTTAAATTATAAACAATCAAAATTCTGAAGTACGACGCCGAACTTAAAAACTTCACAAAAACTTAAACAAAATTAAAAATAAAAAGTCCCTTTACAATATGCGTTTTGTCTCGTTATATTTGTGATTTCTCAAGACACATACTAATTGTCATAAAATTAATGATTGTAGATTTCGGCAACTACTATTTTTACAGGAACTAGCTTTAAATAAAGATTTGGTTACTGTTATAATGATAAAAAAGGAAACTGTTAAAAGAAAGCCAAAATGCAGAACGCTATTATCATGCAATTTCCAAATTGAAAGCGCCTAATAAATAATAATAAGGACTTTATAAAAAAATAGCATATCCATTTCCACCCACATACCCTTAGGCCGGTGCAAGCATCGGAACCAACGGAAAGGCTATTTTAATTGCTCGCAGCTAAAAACCTAAGTAGAACCATTTTCGATTCACATACCTACTTGTCTCATTTTTAATGTTTAGCAAGAAACCCATATAGAATAATATTCTATAATTATAGTGACCAACTAGGATGCAATAATGCAGACGTAGCGGCCGTAGACAACAGTGCTTTTCACAGGACGAAGAAATCTCACGACGAGAAAATTCGCACCAAAACCAAGAAAATTTTTCACCAAATTTATATTATTTGGTCACTTGTCAGTTAACCGGCTTTCACTATGTCCCATGTTTTTAAAACTACAGAGGATACTTCTAGCTCCGGTCTATAATAATGAATTTCGTTAATAGCTTTCTGTAACGCATGGATAATATTTCGCTAGAAGTTGTTTGAAATAGTCGTTAGATTCTCAACTTAAGACAATTCTAGTTAAAATTATATTTATTTCATACAATTAAACAAGAACCTATCGCATACTCATAAGATTTAAAATCACTTGCAGCGAGTTTCTAATGACATCAACACAATTCAAGTTCGTATATATCGCAATCATAAATTCGCATGCCTTCAAATTATGGCAATGTTTTGTAAGTACAGCGTTGCAATTCGAATGACGGACACTTTCACTCAGGCTGTTTACATTAAAATTTAATAGGTATACCTAACTGCTACAGCAAAAACACAATATTAGGAACTTATCACGTCATGTAAAATAAAGTTTCGGGTACGCAATGCTTTAACCAATATTTAACTTACGTTGGGTGCTTCTTCGGACTTGTTAACCGGAAGAAGCTTCAAGGATGTGTCCTGCCTCGCAGCCGAAGCCGGTGGCCTCGAGGTGTATCGGTTCGAGAGCCTCCTTGCGAAATTACTTTTAAAGTCCTCGCACCTCATTATGGACTCCACAGGCCTGGTAAACTCTTCGCCCATCTTGCCGGAGAGTACTTCTTGAGCCGCCATGAACATTGTAATTTTATTATTGCAACATTAGTCATTATAGAAAACACAAGTTCATTAATGAAACGTTCGATTTTTGTTATGCTGTCAAGGGAGCCGGCGCGCGCGCAGCCGTCAGGCAAACAACCGTTTACACTGGAAGTATTTATCGTACTGTTTACCTGCCTGCTGTGTAGTGTATGCACCTGTCGTCAATGGAGATAAAACGGCTGTGCCTGCTTAGTGAATAAAGTCTTCCTTTACCATATTGTTTTTTAAGCTATATTGTATTATAAGTAACGTTTTTTCTGTAATTTACAGTAATACAATCTATTTATGTAGATTTAGAACTTAAAAATATATCGCATGAAAATTCTTGTTCGACTACAACGCCATCTATTGTCACCTTTTTAAGTTATAACCATCTCATCTATACTGCTTTTAAGCAAGAAACATTATGATTATAGTTTATACAGCACTGTGTATCAAGTTAGTTTGCAAGAAAAAGCTTTAGTTTATCCATAGGTGTCACTAAGGCGGTACTGATTCAGATTTGAAAGTAAAATACATTAGGCAAACCTTTAGGTGTCTCGCAACTTCCGACTATGTTGATTGTTACTTTTTTTTCTAGTGATATAATTCATTTCGTTGCGAAGTCTAGAGATAAAATATAAGTTATGTAAAAATAGTCCAAGGTCTCCGACCTCATAGTTACAATTCTTTTTACATATGACTGATTTACGTCACATTTGAATATCTGTCTTATGACTGTTTCGAGTAGGTAATCCTAAAATCATCATCATCATCACCAGCTCTTTAATGTCCCTACTGCTGGCACACGGGCCTTTCCTATGGATGGAAGAATATAGGGAGATTGGGCCATAGCCCACCACGCTGGCCCAATGTGGGTTGGTGGGTATTAATGACTGCAGATGCAGCCAGGACCAACGGCTTAACGTGCCTTCCGAAGGACGGAGGAACTCAAGATAATAAATTGTTCGTCACCCATCCAATGACCGGCCTTAGCGAACATTGCTTAGTTTACGCAATTGCATGCCAAGCGCGCTATGCCATTGCGGTAGCGAAATCCTCAAATAATAAAAACGTGAAAGGATTAATGATTCGATGGCGCATGTTATAACAAAACATGTATATAAATCAAATTTGTACTATTATATAATAGTCTATTATATAATTGCTGGCCTGGGGGTAAAACCAGTACCGATTCACCTCAGAGTTGTCGTAAAAGTCGACTAAGGGAGACTGCCTGGTGTAAGGGCGCGTTCCCACTATGTTTGACGGATAACTTTCATCAGACGCCTGTCGTGCTAGCCGTTCCCACAGTCATGACAATCTGTCGTCACTGAAAAAAAGGTCGTAGATGACAGTAAATCGTGTCGTTTTATATGTGAACACCTCCATTTAAACATATAAACCCCGAAACCTAAAACTACACGATTATCTGTTGTCACGACAAAGTGGAAACGCGCCCTAATTATAAGCACCTTAGGTAAATGACAGGGAAGTGGCAGGCTGCACCTAAACAGAATTTTGATTGGAATGTTGTCATCCCAAATTCTTTTTTCATCGGTCTTTTGACATGGGCTATTCCATCACTTTTCTATAGAATAATGATTTATTCAGGTGTGATAAAATGATGATATGCATTTAAAAAGGATGGATTGCTCGACGGCGTATAGCCAATAAGAAAGGGAAAAGGAGACATCCAAAATTACCATGTCATCACAAACATGATGTAAATTTAGGCAACACCCAAAAACAAACCAAGTTCAATAGCAGAGCCTATGATGTTATAGTTTTTAAATATAATATCATTAAGCAGAGCAATAACTATTTTGATTACAATAGTTGGTTACTATGAAATCTAAAGAAATTTGTACCTAATGATGTACCTTAAATCTTCATTTAAGATGTACCAGGTACCTAATTAGGTAAGTTATTAGGAACCAGACTTCACATAATCGCATAGATTACAACATTCATCCCCGAAGGGGTGGGCAGAGGAGAATCAATGTTTGAGGCTATATTGCCATCTCTCGGGCACGTAAATACATTGCTAGGTGGTCTAAGAAAAACACTGGTGGCCATTACTCATCGCTGTCTTATCTTAGTTTTTATGTCTTAGTCGCCTTCGACACCCGCGGGGGAGTTTGGGGTAAGTACATTTGTATTCTGCTCTGCCGTCACCACGCGGCCTCGGCACGATTATAAATCTTCCATTATGAAATTTTATAAGAGACGGTGAAAACGGTATCAAAATACGTTTATGTGAAAGCTTTGTTTTTTAGTAAGTGAAGATTTATTAATTTTCTGTGTCGTGTTGGAAGTTTACTGATGGGCTTCCGAGATGGCCAATCAGCTTGAGTCAATCTCGTTCATTTTCTGTGTGTTTCAGTTCTGTTGAAAGGTCAAACAAATAAATCAGACATAAAAAGTAGATTATATCACAAGGGAATAAAGCAGTGTCTTATGTCTCGGGTGCAGTCTTGTATCCCGTACTCCCGAGCGAAGCGAGGGATTTAAGAATAGAGTCCTGAATGGAGCTAGGGATTCAAGCGCACCCAAGATATAAGACTGCTTTTTTCCGAGGAATATACTCTGCTTTTCGTACCAACTGCGAGGCAATAGAAACAATTTTGATAAAATTCAATTATTTATTCAATATTTAAATCAAAAGTATAGGTTTACATTGGAAAGATTGGTCCAATTATTAATACTCGAGAGTTGTTTTTATTAGGAACATTTAAAATTGCTTAGTACATCCAGCCACGTCTTAGTATTGTAATTGATATTTAAATTTTTCGTGTCTCAATATTTGTTCTTACATGATTATTTAAAAAGTAATCAAGAAATTAAACTTCTGAGTTTCATGTTAAATATTGTAGTCACGAAACTTTTCTATTAAAAAAGTTACAACATGAAAGACTTGGCTGAATCCATATTTTTCCACTTAAATTAAAAATTCATTTTTTTGTTATTTTGTTACATTTTATTGACTCCACGGATTTTTAACATATATGTTGTCGATTCAAAATCATTATTTTATCGCTTAACAATTTAACTGCCGCACTCAGAGACGTCAATTAACTTTAATGAATATTTAATGTCAAAAATTTTCATTCAAATCTAAACCATAGACCCGGCAAAAATAGCGACTAGTTTTGAATTGTCATTTTTTGACGTTAAGTACTCATTATCGTTATTTGACGTCTCTGAGTGCGGCAGTAAGACAGGTTTCAATCAATATTTGTGTTATGTTGTTGTTCCAAATTCAAATGACTTTATTTCCCTAGGGAAATAATGAAATTCAGTACAATATTACATCCCTGTTTTGTGCAGGCCTAGAATGACTTACTTTAAGTTGAGGTTACCTGACCCAGCATACGAATATTTTTGAGCTGGTGGGACCAAAAATTATTTGTTTGACCTAGCAACAGAACAGAAACACTTCTTATTCTTTAACGTCACGCTTTAACATGCCTTTTGTAAATCAGCTCCAGGAGTTCAAGTTTAGAACTTATTAATTTAGTGGTAGTCTTATCGAATGGAATGCCATAATTTTCAGAATATAATTATGAAAAACTTGGTGTAAACAATTGGCCAGAAGATACATAATGCTGCTGCTCTATTTAGGGACAGTAGATTTGTTTAAGCGTAAGCTCATAATGAATTGCCAAATCCTGTTAAAAATATTAATAATCCTTTTAAAAATATTTTTCATCCCACCATCTCGGAAAAAGCGTGTTTGCTCTTCGATATCTAAGTGCAAAAGCCGTTTATATCCTCTAGAGGATAAAGTAAATTTGAATTTAGAACATCGTGGGCAATGAGTTTGAATTCAAAACATCATTATACCTATTTATTTCTACCTCCATGGTGCCGAAATTATCACGCAACCTATTTTAATTTGTTAATAACTCAGACTCGGAATCTTCTTGGTGTACTTTTTTTGTAATTTGCTTTGCGCGCGCCATTTTCTTTACACGTCATAAATTTGTTAAAACCTAGGAGTTCCGTGACGGTCAATCAGCTTGGCGTCAATCTTGCTTTAAACATTTTGATCGTCTACAACGCTTGCTTGATGCTTGAGGCAAGCATTTAAAGGCTTTTTAGGTCTGTTTGATTTGTTTACGCTAAACGGAAAAAAAACAAACAGAAAATCAACGTGCTTGACTCAAGCTAATTGACCGTCTCGGAACTCCTATAGGGATGGTAATTTTTATTAGGTACTTACAGGTGTGTCTGGATGAATGTTGCGGGTGTGGATGGGTGGGTGTTGGAGGTGTGTCTGGGTGAATGGGTGTATTGTGGGTGTGTCTAGGTGAATGGGTGTTTTGTGGGTGTGTCTGGGTGAATGGGTGTTTTGTGGGTGTGTCTGAATGGATGGGTGAGTATTGTAGGTGTGACTGGGTGGATGTTGTGGGTGTCTGAATGGATGTTGTGGGTGTGTCTGGGTGTATAGGTATTTTGTGGGTGTTTCTGGGTGAATGGGTGTTTTGTGGGTGTTTCTGGGTGAATGGCTGTTTTGTGGGTGTTTCTGGGTGAATGGCTGTTTCTGGGTGAATGGGTGTTTTTTGGGTGTGTCTGAGTGGATGGGTGTGTATTGCGGGTGTGAATGTTGTGGGTGTTTCTGGGTGGATGGGTGGGTGTTGTGGTTTTGTCTGGGTGTATGCTGTGGGTGTGTCTGGGTGGATGGATGTGTGCTGTGGATGTGTCTGAGTGGATGCTCTGGGTGTTTCTGGGTGGGTGTTGAGAGTGTGTTTGGGTTGATGGGAGGGTGATGTGGAAGTTTCTGGGTGAAAACAGAAACTGTTGTGATTGTATTTTTTTTGTATTTTGCAATTTCCTCGTTGGGGGGGATGAAAAGTTACGTGTTGCACTCGAGTGCAAAGATTATTCACCTTGCGCTCTTTTGATTCCCTCGCTATCGCTCAGGATTCAAATTTTTGAATCACTCTCTACGCTCATGATTCAATTTTAGAATCCTTCGCTAGCCCGGTCATCTAAATTGAGCACGCACTCACGCACAACAAATAACTATTAATATTTTGAAGTTTCCGTTTTTGTTCAAATGCATTGATTTGACGAAATCTCGTAAATCACTGCATTTGCGTAGAAAAGGAGGGAAACACAAGGGAAGTAGTTGCGTTTCGCATCAAAGCATTAGAGAAATTTTTATTTAGTCTATCAAACAGTGTGTCTGGCAAGTTAATGGTAGGTATGCCGTCTGGCTGGACCACAGTTGATTATCGCTTTGATACTAACTTTGGTATACCATCAAAGCTCTTCTTCGTGAAGTCAGATGTAAAAGTTACGAGGCTATCTACGGAATATTTAAATTCATTTACCAGCTTAACTTTGGATATTTTATATCGTGTAATATTGCTGAAGTATGCACTTATCCTGATTATGAATAAATAATAAAATATAACATTTCTATGCCGTATGCATCCAGATCGCTGGGCAAAGGTCACCACAAAGTGGTCACCTCAGGATAGTCAAAGGCGTCGAGGTCGACCTAAAAAAAAGTGGAGAGACGATCTGGAGGCATACTGCATGACATGGACGGAAATGGCTCGGGATCGCTCGAGATGGAGGGCTGCGGGGGGAGGTCTTTGCCCACCAGTGGACTCTTTGTTCACCACTAGGGACACCATTACCTGCCAAGATAAATTAGTGGCATTTTAGATTTGAGAACCGACCTCATCCAGCTTCCCGACCTTAGGCGGAGTCGGCACAATATGTTTTCTTCTTCCACTCCTCTCTATCCTTCACCAATTTCACATTTATTCCTCTCGTTATCATATCCTCATTTACATAATCCATCTTCGATCTGCCGTAGGACGTAGGAGTACGTAAGTCCTTCCACGGGCATGGCGGTATAAATACAAAGTACAAAGCTGAAAAGATGTTAAAATAGTTGTATGGAATTGTATGAATACGTCGTTATATCCCTAGAAGATATATCACTACAACACACCAGGCTCAACAACAACAAAGACAAACATAATAATATATTTTCGCAACCGCTACAATGTACGTAGGTACTACATCAAAGTGACTAAAGCGATAATTAAATAAATTGTATATAATTACTAAGATAGTGAAAGCATGTACCATCGTCATGCTCCACATATGACGAGAGGCCTGTTTTCATCACAAGTTTAAAGCGCTACGGTTAATTTTATGCGTAGGCTGCAACTGTTAAGTAAGTTATGGTATTCCTAAATTTAAAAAATTATTTAGTTATTAATTTAGTCAATAACACTTAAGAAATAACGTATTTAAATATGTGAGAGGCATTGGATAGGCTAGGTTAAGTAATCTCGGTCCTCCCAGAACAAACTTATTAAAATAGCAATTAATTATATAAATGAAATTAATCATCTTTGTAAAACGTCCCAAATCTAATATTTAGTCGTTTATTAGAACATATCTAATAATAATTAACATTCATATTATGAGGAGCTCAGTTAGCGTTATCGGCTTGCGGTTGCGTAAACTAAGTCAAGTTCGCTAGCCCTTTCATTGGATGGGTGACCATTGGATATCTAAAGTTCCTCCGTACTTCGACAGGCACGTTTAGCCTTTTGCCAACCCGCACAATGGCCGAGAGGTGGGTAAGTAAGGCCCATTTTCTTCTTCTTCTTCTCCCTGCCTGTTCCCAGTCTATCTGGGATATCAGTATGTTTCCTCTTCCATTCATATCTGTCAGACATCATCAAGCCATCCACCCTCTTTTGATTTATATCATCCATCACACCGTAAAGGTGCTAGTGATGAATGAATGTATAGAAAAGAGACGGAACGGACCATGTCGAGAGACCGATGAACGGAGAAAGTGATTAGAATGACAACATTCCAATCCATACTGCTCAAAGTTTTGGCTGAGGTTTTACAGCCTGCCGCCTGCCTGGCACTAACTCTCTTTGGGTATGGTGTTGTTGGTGATTTGCCCTCCACCATTCGGGTGCCCCAAGGTGCTTATTGGTCTACACCGGGCAATCTCCCTTGGTCGACTTTTACCACACCCGTGGGATGAGTCTGGGCTGGCCTATTCTTGGTTATTTGTTCGCTCCCAGGCCAGCATAGAAGACAATTTTTTCTATATTATTCCTTCTATATGAGACGCTTCTACCCCTACATCAAAGGGCTGGTGGTGATGATTATAAAAAGCCTGAAGTGAAAAATCATCATGAAGCATCAAAAGTGCCTACTACCAAAGAGTACGCAACGCTTTTTAATAACAATAAATACTTAAATATTATTTTCACTTCTAATGCTCTGAAAGTGCTCATTTGTGCAGGATATAGGCTGCACAAAATCTAATTTTGTGCTCTAGAGCATTAACGTATCTACTCATAAATGTGTCTATATAAAGGGAAAGAAAATGAGCCATGCAGCCAAACACAATGAGAAATTCAGAGATAGAATTTGTTTTTTTTTATATTTAATTAAATTTATTTGCCTAATGTGTTTTTTAAGATATAAAAGATATTAAAATGTTAATTCAAGTAGGTACGGTAGGTTATTAAATTAATTTACGAAAATTATTATTTCAAAATTAATTTAATGCTTGGCTGTATAGGTCTGCAGCCCAAACCTAATATCACTGGGAAAAACTTTTCCTTCGGTATCCAAAACTGTACTAATTTTAGTTAGAATTTTAATAAATGTTATGATAAACTACTGTTTTATTTCCTCGCAATCGAAGTGAAAAGCAGAGTTTCTAACTCGTCCACAAAACCATTTTCATCCTCGACATTACTATCAGCCCTCGCCTTCGGCTCGGGCTGCTAAAAGTCTCGGACAAAAATGATTCGTTTTGTGCACTTGATGGAAAATCTACTATTTCATCCCACTATCTCGGAAAAGGCGTTTTTGCTCTTCAATATCTGAGTGCAAAAGCCGTTTTTATCCTCTAGAGGATAAAGTAAATTTGAATTTAGAACATCGTGTGCAATGAGTTTGTGAATTCAAAACATCAATATACCTATCTATTTCTACCTCCATGGTGCCGAAATTATCATGCAACCTATTTTAATTTGTGTGCCGTGTGATGACGGCAGAGTAGAATACAATTGTCACCACCCCAAATCTCTCCCGTGGGTGTCGTACAAGGCGACTAAGGATAAATCAGTGATGAGGAATGGGCAGCAGCGTTCCTCTTATACCATCTAGCTATGTACCTACTGCGACTTTTGTGCCCAAGGGCAATAGGCTCGCCAAAAACTGGCGAAACGTGGGTGCTAGTTCACCTCTGCCTACCCCTTCGGGGATATAGGCGTGATTCAAGTATGTATGTACTATTTTAATTTGTTAAAAACTCAGACTCGGAATCTTCTTGGTGTACTTTTTTGTAATCAGCTTGGCGTCAATCTTGCTTTAAACATTTTGATCGTCTACAATTGCTTGATGCTTGTCAAGTCAAGCATTTAAAAGCTTTTTAGGTCTGTTTGATTTGTTTACGCTAGCAACGGAACAAAAACATACAGAAAATCAACTTGCTGACTCAAGCTGATTGTCGGAACTCCATTAGGGACGGTAATTTTTATTAGGTATTTACAGGTGTGTCTTGATGAATGTTGCTGGTGTGGCTGGGTGGATGGCACTCACGCACAACAAATAACTATTACATTTTAATCAATTAAACTTCGGTTAAAATTTTTATTCGACGGTACACAACAAAAAGCATTGCTTACAGTTTGGTAATACGCACTCTTCAGTCGTCGATTATAATGATAATAATAATAATAAATTAAAAAACAATAAAATTTGTCGCCTGATTAGTTTTTGTTTCTACATGTACAATTAAAACTTCTAATGCTTAATTTGAATCAGGTGGGTAACTATATCTTAAAGCATTGTTAAAACCACTGTGGAGACGAAAGGCAACACACGCAGCATATAACGGCATTTTACTTCCACTAATGATACGACGTGGTTGCCTCCTTCTTATGTCGCTTATACGTTTCCAAACACGAGGTATTTAATTGAATACCCGCAGATTTTGAAGTGCAATACGACCTACTTGGCAATAAAAAATGTTTAAGGACCAATTTTGCTCTATGTGCCCATATTGTGTGGCTTAACGTAACGCCACAAAATGAAGTAATACTGGTAATACAGCAGACAATTACAGTTGCGTATAACTGTTGGATAGCAGAAGCTTTGTTCGAGCCATTGCCTAACTTAGCAACGTAATTATATGCCCGAAATCTCCGTACCGGTTTTATTCTGGGGATCGTTCAGATTTTGTAACCTTGCTCTTCTCTCACTTTTATCTCATAAATAGGATCTAATTACGAGTAAGTACACGCGATAAATTTGAGCTCAACTTGCATGAATGAGCCTGTTTAACCCATTATGTCTCTCTGGGTAGTAACGGGTATAATGTACAAATAAATTGAGCATGTCAACGGAGGATCCTTTATTATTATCTGAAAAAAATCAGATAATAATAAAGGATTTTTGAATGCCATTTTGTTAAGGTGCATAGCCAATTTAGTCAAAATCCGCAACTACAAGGTGGACCGACGATCTGGTGAAGGTCGCGGGAAGCCGCTGGGTGCGGGCAGCGTAGAACCGGTTTGGAGATCCTTGGGGGAGGCCTATTCCCAGCAGTGGGCGTCTCTCGGCTTACTCACTGTCTGAACTCATTACGTAAAAAAGTGTGTGCAACGAAAGTACCTTCGTATAGGTAGTACAATAGAATCAAACATTTGCTGCCTATGTATTTTTTTTGTATTGCGGGTGACGTTTAATTTTGATGGAGTTATAAGAATTTTATCGGAGCTTATCCGAAAATTTAAAGATCCTTAATCGTTCTTCGCCTAACAAAAATGTTGCCTAAGAAAACCTTATGTGGCAATGGAACAATTGCTTAATGCGTTGGTTTATCTTTCACATATTTTCACTCCTCGCCAATAAACGGAATGTAATGACTTGTATCATACGTAGTTATGAGATTTTTAATTGCATCACAAGAATTAAATATGTACTATTAAATCTAATTGTACATTTATGTTACCTTACCTCATCCTTGTATAACTTATTTTATTGAAGTATACTTAGACGGGGCACAAAGCTCTCATCATTTTTCTACCCTGTTTCCGTTTATCTGTGGTCGGCGCAGAATAATTTCTACACGGTTAAATTTCCCTCAGTCGATTTATACGTCACCGTCACTGCTGCTCAAATAAAGGGGTGATTATGAGCTAGCACATTCTATGGTATGTTTTTGCTCCCAGGCCAGCATGGAAGGGTACCTACACTAGTAACGACCCTATGAGACGCAATCTCAATATCACACATAATGTACAAAACTGTCATAATAAAAGCAATAATTGTCTATTATATCAAACGGAGATTTTTGTTCAATTACAGTGAACTATCTCTCTCGTGTCTGGAGTTAGGCTGGCCACCGTTCATAAAAAGCTTCGCTGTAAAAATCAATGTTTCATCACAATACAGTTTTGATTCGTCCAACCTTTGTTACGGCTATAAGTTCTGTTTATTTGGCAATTGAATGCTCGTTAGTAACAATATAATATTTGGTAACACTTATGTAAATGAAACGTGAATTGAGTTAATGCGTTTTATAATTGTTGACCCCTTAGGTCAGAGGTCAGACTTGTCTTTTACTACTACGGCTATTGCGCCAAACTACTATTCCCGGTGCGTAAAAATTAACTAATTCAGATTGCCCTATATACACCCAAAAAGCAGTACACCTACGCAAAACATTGTATTTTAGTTCATTCATCATTCTCTCAACATGGTCCTTTCCAACACTTTCTTTTCATTCATTCATTCATTCATTCATCCCTAGCACGGCCAATTGATAGATATTAGGGTCGATTCTGACAACGGTTCTCTAAATCTAAGATTAATTTGACAACAGTGTATCTCTTTCATTCACAATACAGAATAAAGAGGACAGACTGATATTAAATTTAGTTTTAAGTTTAGAGAATCATGTCAGAATTGACCCTAATAGGGTCGATTCTGACAACGGCTCTCTAAACCTAAGATTAATTTGACAACAGTGTTTCTCTTTCATTCTCAATACAGAATGAACAGGAGAGACTGATATTAAATTTAGTTTTAAGTTTAGAGAACCATGTCAGAATTGACCCTATTATGAATATATTAAAGGGAGCGTATAACTCGATGACATCTGACCGATATTAATGATCTACCCTAAACAACCTGGGAACAGGGCAATAAAGTGAAACAGTAATTAAAAACATTGCTATTATAGTTTCATTCAAACTTATATAAACGTTAGAAAAATTATTACCAAGAAGTTACCAAGAAGCCAGGAACGACAGAATCGGTATAATATGTCCCGCGACGGCATCGGTGCAATAATTATTAATTTTTTTTCTAATGTCTTGCTCTGTAATAACGTTGATATTAAATGCTGCACAGCTGCGACCTGCAGTTCGGAGTGCCGTGTTACCGACATTCTGTGCATCGTCGTCGGATTCGGCCATCGAGCCTTAATATCTTGTAAGCCTGTAGGACAATCATCAGCAACCCCCCTAGCACGGGACGTGGACAAATCCACCACTTGACAGTGTTTTGTCTCGGGATTTAGTGGGAGTTAGAGCGAGAGGAAAATATTTTCTTTTTCCCGAGGAGATTTTGTCCACGTCCCGTGCGACACGGGTTGCTGATGATTGACCTGCAGGCTTACAAGATATTAAGGCTCGATGGCCTGCTTGATGAATGCCAGGAACGATGTTAGAAAGGTATAGAAATAAGTATATAAGACTTCCCGTTTTCATTTAAAGTCATACTTACGATAATAAGAGTTACTTTATAAGAATAATAAGTCAAGTGTGGTGACGACAGGGAGGAATGAAGTGTCACCACCCCTAACTAGTTTTGTTGCGAATTCGAGCTTTATCTTCTTTACCTTTAAGATCAGTAGAAAATTTGTCTCTGTAAGATAAAAAGACTAAGAACAAAACAAATTAAAATTTCACTTTCTGTTACAATCAAACTGTTTTAGTTTAATAAACAATTAGAAATGCAGCAACGCTCTCGAGAGATCATCTGTAGACACTGTGTTATTAAAGTGTTCTTAAAAATAGGACATATCCAACTGGCGTATTTCAACACCACCAAATTGAGTACAATTTACGCGAGATTTCGGCACGTTATTAATTAGAGGCATACGCGTAAAGCGGCGCTTTTTCAAGAAAAACGACCCCACCAAAATTCTTGCATCACCCGCACACATTAATGACCTTGATAGAAATGATTCCACATCGATCATTTCATACGAAAGTTTGGCACATAAGTGTTATTCATTGACTTTTATGGTCGGCCGCTGGCCTTGGCCCACCGACATCTCTCTCGTGTGTTTCTGTGTCGCGTTATTACACAACCGGTATCAACTGTCGCCGTGAAACGGATCACTGCGTACGCTGGTGGGTACTGAGAAAAATATCGCGCTTTATTGCAACAGACTGCAATTGTAGCGTATCGTGGTATATTAGATTATCCCGTGCCGATTATATGTAACTAACTCCTGTGCAACTATTATATTACGCAACATCTGTCATTCAAACCGTGCTGATTGGTCACTGCAGAGCAGAATGCACCCCATTATCTTCCGCGGGTGTCGTACAAGTTCATCTTTATTTATATGGATATAATAGATGACAGGCTGGCTCGTCACCTATTTACATAAGACTAAACCTCTGCCTATATCTTTGATAGTCGTGATTTTTGTATGTTTCATACAAAATTTAAAGCATGTTCTTGATAATAAGGAAAGTTCTGACGATCACAATAATTTATCGCATTTTTCTGACCACTTTTTCTTTGTAATGACTATTCTTGTTAAATATTGTCCAATCTTACCCCAGAAGAAGAAACTTTGCGCAAGAGCCTTTCTAATCAAGTCAGTTTTCTATCGTTCTGCAAGAATATATAAAATCCCACATTAGTATTTTAATAAAAAATGTTACAATAGTAACTTCTATGAACATAAAGTTAAATTGCTGCATCCAATGTATAATTAATTTCATCTTAATGCAATGTAAGCCATCAAAGTAACTTGCTACACAACACCCATGCGAACGCCAAAAGTATTGACTAATATCAAATATTTTTTCACAACACGTGAAAAGTAAAAACAAAAAGCGATCTTCACTGCTCCCCGTAGAGACGAAATCACTAAAGAAACATTTTTATGCTTCTATGTGTGTCAGTGCCCGCGCACGACCTCGTGACATAATAATTGTGAAGTAATCGGACATAGCATCATTATCTCTCACTCTATCTCGTACAGTATTATAACTCTGTCCTCTTCCAAAATCAGTGTAGTGTTCACAATAGCTTTTACAAATTATCTTTAATACAATTTTTTATGAGGAAAAACACAGAACAGAGAAAGTAGCAACTGTTCTGTGAGGAAAACTATCGTATATAATGACGTTTTTTTCTTCATCAAATGTACGGACGGAGCTTACCCGTTCAAAAAAAACAACAATAATGCATAGGAATGGTAATAAAAATAATAAAGATGTAAACGAACAATAAAAAGTAAAACAGAATTATACATAAAAAATACTAATATAAAAAAACAATACGCCGCAACTTTTCATCCTTAGCTAATATGTCTACAAAGTTTAATAAAATAATAAGTAATTTATGAAATGTTGTAACTCTTTCACATACAGGCAATCAATCAGAAGAAAGGTTTTTTATTATAAAATTCGTAAGAATTTATTGGTTTTCGTTCAAATTTTTATAAGATGTTTTGGAGGTTTTGCCATGTGATGACTGTAGAAAAGACTGCAATAAATTGTCAACTTACTTGCAGACGTACAAGGAGACTACGAGGAACAGGCAGCATCGTTCTTGGTGAATGCTCTAACAAATTATTGCGTTTATGGATCCCGGTGAACAGCAATAGGCTCGACTTCTATTCTATTCTTGATTAATAGCAATGAAATTGTTGCTTTAGCCGTTTTTTGGCAGTCTCTTACAACTCTCACATCACACTCGTTATATAGCAACTGTCACTGTAAAATCGTAAACGCGATTATTCAACAATTTTATTAATTTCAGTGGAGAATTGTTAGGCACCTGTTACGTAATTAGCGCGCTGAACTATTCTGGTGAAATGTGGTTGTCAATACACCTCCGCCTTCCCCTTAGGCGAAAGAGTCGTACTATGTACCATCTATGTGCTAATGAAAAATTCATTTACAGAAAACTGTATGTTAAATATATATTGTAATTCGGTTATACTTTATACCAATAATACGATATTACGTTAATAACCTTGGGGCACCCGAATGGTGGAGGGCAAACCACCAACAACAGCATACCCAAAGAGAGTTGGTGTCAGGCCTGCCTGCCTGGCCGGCTGTAAAACCTAAGCCAAAACTTTGAGCAGTATGGATTGGAATGTTGTCATTCCAATCACTCTCTCCAGTCATCGGTCTCTCGACATGGTCCGTTTCGTTTTTTTCTATACATTCATTCATCACTAGCACCATTACGGTGTGATGGATGATATGAATCAAAAGGGAGTTGATGGCTTGATGACGTCTGACCGATATGAATGGAAGAGGAAACATACTGCGCCGACCCCAGATAGACTGGGAACAGGGCAGGAAGAAGAAGAAGTTAATGCCCTATGCATAGACGCTGATATTCGGCCGCCGAATAATATAGGATCCACTCGGCCGGCGGACTCTATTTAGTCAAGAATTGTGCCTGTTTTGCGACTGTATTGTTCACTCCATTGGAGTATTGAAAACTACAGCGTATTGTCATACTGTGAACGAAAAATACCGTTTATTTTTACATTTACACTGGAACACACTGTGAGCCTGCTCACATTCGACGGCTGATTATACGTTTGGTTTGAACACGGCCTTATGCCCATGTTTCTATAAGATATGACAATATACGTAAGCGCAGTGAACCGCTTATAGGTCATGGACAGTGAATTTAATATCCCACCTTGTGACATTCGCGACTTAACAGTTTGAAAAAGAGATTTGTTGCTGACTCACACGTTTCCAAATATTTAAAGTTAACGATCGCGTTGCTAAATACTAAATGCTAAATACTAGCTGACTTAGCAAACGTTGTTTTGCCCTTGAACCTAGGGTATAAAAATAGCCTACGACCTCAGACCTAGTAAATATTAAACACAAAAAAATCCAGTCATTCCAGCTGTTTAGGAGAACTTTGACACTAGATTTTTATATATTAGATATAGATACCTATACTATTATTATTGGTATACGGTATAACAGTCTTATTTGATCAAAGGCACTACACGATACACGCAGTTATCTCGGGACTGTCTAAATGTAGTTTGGGTTATCAACACACCCACAAGAGCGAGCAAAGCGAACGGAGCACCAATCTTATTGTACTTCGCGCCAGGGGTGGATGAAATAAAATGTTTTTAAAAGTTGTTACCGGTAGTGGGTGACAGTATACTAGCACCAGTTGTTAATAAATTGTGCAAATAAGTTTGTTAAGGCGTAAAGCATATTTGAGCAGATATTAAGGCCAAACCTGTCTTTTACTCAGAACAGCCAAAAATTTTTTATATCCAGTCGTTAGCAATCGCATACCTGTTCGGCAAGATTAGCTTTTTAAACTTCAAGCAAGGTCTCCTTTTTAAGATTATTAATAAATGGGTGTCAACATTAGTCAAAATTGACGAAGCTTGGTTACCAATGCGAGTTAATTGATGTTAGTTTCAGAAAAATACTGTTAATATTCTTAAGTACTATGTATTTTTCTGGAAAGGTCTGGATTGTGGACCTAACTTAATTGGCGGAAAAATGGATATTTATTTCACCTCCGCCTATTCCTTTGAGGATTTAAGCGTGATTTATGTATGTATGTATAGTCACTGAAGATATCGAAACTGTTGCCTATCCATGTATAAAATCGATTACTATACCTACCTACTCAATTAATTAATAGCACGAGCACTACACATTAACTAACATGGTTCTAAGTCACTCAAATGCATTGTTATTATTTATCCCAACGAACGTTTTGATATCGATATAGCTGCAGTGGCCGTATTTAAGGATAGCTTCCCGTGACCACGTCATATTTGTATTTCAAAGTATTTGTATCTGCGATAAGAAAATAAAGAATACGTGCCCGACATAAATGGCTCACCCCAATTACATGGGACCTAAGGGGAAACGTGCATGTTAATTTATCCCTGCGATATGCCTATCCCTTCGGAGATAAATAGCCGTGATTTATAAATGCATTTATAATGTATGTACATAATATAATAATGAGTCATTATTATTACCAGGGTTGCTAAAGCAAAAGCTATAGTTTATGACGTCATGCTGTTATTTCGCACTACATATACCTAAACTATTAGCGATAGCTTTGAACGAATGATCACCGAATGATTTTGTATTAATTTAGCACAAAATCCGTGCCGCCTAAAAATTCAGGATGGCTGCTATAGCCGTAAGCAGTGCATTGCAATATAGCTATCATCAGCAATCGAGTTAGTCGGTAGGCCCCCAGATCTCTGACCAATATCATAGCTATAGACCAATATGAATCAATATGATTATAGCACAAGTAAAAAAGTAACTTTTCAAATATATTTTATTAAAATTAAGCCAACAATTGAAATATAACATTGATTTGATTTAAAATTATTATTGAACGAACATTGGTAGCAACGGCTTTATCCCAAATATTCCTTTATTTTTATTTGACTTGAAAGAGTTAGATAACTAAATCAGTTTGGAGCGGGAGATCAGTTGACTAAAGAACCGCCAAAAGTTCTTATAATGTTCTTCCAGTAAATGTGATCCCATGATAATGGAAGCCGGAATTAATTTATAAAATTATAGGTTATTTATT
Organism: Cataclysta lemnata; assembly: GCA_963931975.1. Lineage (NCBI taxonomy): Eukaryota > Metazoa > Arthropoda > Insecta > Lepidoptera > Crambidae > Cataclysta > Cataclysta lemnata. The sequence goes on from OZ008338.1 coordinate 13,882,422, forward strand.
ATTAAAGGGCACGAGCTTCCCTGTCTAACAAAAAATCATATAACTAAGCTTATATTTAATTTATAGGTGCTCCTATAATTGCCTATACTAATAAACTTACTACAATCTGAATATTTGGAGCAGTCATTCGTCACACCACCACAAAAATTAAGTGGTTTCTTGTAAAAGACGACAATCTTATTAATTACTTAAATTAATTATGTAAAATAGGGAAATGTAATAAAGTAGATCGGTAATGCCCTACTTTTCTTTGATAAGGATTACCAGTTACGAAAAGACAAAAAATTGGTAATAATTTTGTACTTCCCCGTACCTACCTCAATTACCATTGACTTCTGGTCAAAATTTAGCGTGACCTTAATCATCTGTTCTATTATAAACTTACATCATAGTTGCAGATAAACAAGGCAGGTGTCATAAACAGTTTAGATCCATGCTAAATTATATTTCTTGTTCTATGCTATCCAACAGATGTAGTTTATTAAAATAAACACAATAAAAATACATTGAAACATTTCATAAAATTACTTTTAGTAAAAACAAAGGATTTAATAAACAATATATAAAATATTGCACCTAAATACATAATTACCTTCACTTAAGAACTTACTTACATTCTTACAACTTTACATAGATAAAGTCACCTTTATCGTTTCTTTTTTTCTTTTACTGTCTTATTTTCTCTAAGTTTGTTTATAAACACGTAAATTAACTATAGGAAAAATGATCACCTATCCACACACAAATCAAGCCAGCTTTGTTTATCATCTAGAGTGGGCTCTAAAATGTTTAGCACCTCTGGCACGTTCAGTAAAAAGCAAAGCGCCTCAAAGAATCTAAAACACGAGTTGCAGATTGCATTTTCGTTTGGCGTGGTCAGCCTCCAAAAGAACTGGTCGTGGTCCCCGTGGGCACAGTCGCTCGACTCGCGTGGTGAACGGTGCTTGTGTGTTCGTGTCTTGTTTCGGTCACCGACATCTAACTGACAGTTTCGGCAGGATTTTTCGACTAGTAAGTTATTTATTACCAAGTATTCTCTTCTGGGGTGAAAGGGAACGTAGGATACGGAGCCAACGCCGACTGCTAAACAGCTACATAATTGTTGTGACTAAATGAAACATAGTGTGTATGTTTTGTTTTTTTGTTCATAGATTATGTTTGGTTACAATAATATAAACATTACAAGGTCCCGTTCTGAAGATTGGGAAGATTATTGCTCTGCGAATGTTTATTATTTAACTATGCTATGCGATATTAATAAACCTATGTGTACTTCATAGCTTGCTTGTTAAATTCCCGTGCAAAATATTAGTCTCTGACTTATAAATTACTTTGAGATTAAACGATCTATCGATATCATAATAGACGGCTAGTTTAGTTGAATAGTCAGGTCGCAGGTTATCGGTCAAGAGTAGAGTCACATTTTTTGTAACGATCACAGACTATGATATAATCAATCATAGCTCTCGAGTCATGATTAATTATATGTTTATGTATTGCATTATAAATTTATACCTATAAAATTATTTTAATATAATTACATATATATATTAAAAGGGGTCGTCTAGTATCTATTACGCTTAATATTATACTTAGTGCTACTTACTTTGGGCTAGGTGATAGGTGTTGTAGATAGTATATAAGAAATTTTAATTAGATATTTGCTTCCCGATCTACTCTATGGTCGTGTGATGACGTTGCATTTTCAATGTGATATTTTGAAATTGTTACAATTAGAGGATTCATTATTAGTCTCACTATTTTAGCCATTAAAAGGTACTCTCGCAAATTACATGATATGAAATGTAGGTCATCACAAAACAAATCGTCATCATAATTTGCTACTGTTACGCAAATTATAAGAATAGTGGTAGTTTCATTTTCAGTCTAAGTGTTAATTCATTTTTAACCCACGAAAAAACGGAGGAGGTTACTCAATTCGTACCCATATGGTTTTTTTTGGTACGTTATTTCGTTGTCAATAATTTTAGATTTAGAGCGACCGCAGATATACATTTTCAAGTTGGCCGAATATCGAACAACTGTGTTGCATAGTCTGCGGACTTGCATTGTAAACCCGTTCTTATAAGCTATCAGTTGATAGTTGGCCGATAACTTAGTTGTAGGATAAGATGTGCAGGCTATCTTGTATTTCTATGACTATTAGTACAGTCTGCAATTTATTCGGCTAACTTGAAATTGTATGTCTGCGGTCACTCTTACCCCCGTGACTGGTGAATTTATTACTTGATTTTTCAACGAACAAATTCTTTTGTTTCGATTGATTCATTCGCCTCATCAAAAGATCGTTTCTTACTACGCATAAATTTTTAAATCAAAAGGTCTTCTTAGTCATTAGATTAATTATTTGAATTTATAACATTGACAAATTTATCCGTTAATTTTCAACGTGTCCATTTTCTAATTAAAGATTAGAACTAGCCCAATGTTATAGATATGCCGTGATTTTGAGCACATAAGACTTCATAATACTTATAAGGTACAGGCGACACTAAGACACTACGATTGAATTGGACCATAGTTTATTCTGTTGTTTTAATCGACTATTCTTTATGTAATTTACATGCTAAAGTTAAAAAAAAATACGTCATACTACTGACTGTAAAAAAACTCAATTGTACGTATAGTATACAGTTGCATACCTACCTACCGTAGTAAGCTAATTAAAGTTTTATATAAATCTCACAATTGACGTCGGATAAAGACAATGCGGTACGCACATTCACTTTAGTTGACCTACTTATTACCTTATTCGAAAAATAACTCCTAAAATAAAGGGAACGCCAAATATTTGATGGGTTAGACCAAAGACGATTAATAGAAATATTTTGATATTAATAAAATTCTCGCTTCAAAAACAGTCTAGATCGAAGTGTGGAACGCTATTTACTAATTACTTAATTGACTATAGTTGTATATAATTTGTTTACTTACGGTATATATACTTGCGAAATTAAAAAAAATAACTTCAATGCTGGAAATAAATTTTGGTTAATCCTTAATCACCAAACCTTATTTTTTAAACTTCTTTACTATGGAATTGTTAGTAGATAGTAAAGAAGTCTAAAAAATTAGGTTTATTTTGCACTTTTATGTGTATTGATATTGGAATCTGTTGGTTTGGTGGTTGAAAGTAAAACTTCTAACGTAAGCATAAACAAACTTTTTAGAAAATTTGATGCCATGATGTGATATTAACGAAATGAAACGAAAAAAAAATGAATCATTTTATAACACGGGAATTGTAGAGTTACCAAAAACATACGGTACGAATTGACTTACCTCCTCTGGTTTTTGGTCGGTTAAAAAAGACAAAATGTTAAAGAAACTCTTCTGGCACCACCCACTGGAGGAAAAAGATAGTATAGTAAAAATAAGTATCAATAAATAAATAAAATATATATATTTTACCGGAAATGTGTGTAATCCGTCATTATATTCAATTCCTAGAAAATGTATTATATGTAGTTCCAAAAATCGCACGGAAATGCATGAAATATATATATTAGATTAGCGGGGATGGAACTATTAGATTGTAACTTTCCTATAAAAGCACAACTTTCTGGCACTCATCATCATACATTTCCGGTAACATATATAAAAATGTCGTGTTACAGTGTTTGTATTTGAACTCGTCCGAAACGATAAGACCGATTTTTCTTAAATTATTGTTTGAGAATAGGTCGTATGCTATTTTTTTAACAGCAAATATGTTTGTATGGAAAAATGAAATTTCGCTAAATTTTCTATACAAAACGGCAATTTCATACTTAAGCCCCTAATATTAAAATGTATAAGTATGAAACTATGAGATGGGTACATAGGTCTTCACGATAAAGTGACATTGTCTGAAGACAAACATTTCCATAGATAGGTAATTATTAATCGGGCGTAGAACAAGCTCTTGAAGGTTAATTAAGTATACATAATTTAAACAGGATCTTGATATTACGAATTTGTAGACTGATTCAGCGACATTTCAAATGTAGTTGTGTTACACAGTGTTAAGTAACATGATGCAGTAACACGCCAACGCAGTGCGCCTAATTGATCTTGCAAAGAGCACTCGAAGTGTGAACCGTAATTGTTTTTCATTTATCCCCAGAACTAAGCTTAATTTAGCCTTGCACCACTAGATTTCTGCTGGTGAGAGGCAACTGACACACGTTCAGCTTTGAGCTCTATTACGACACAGTCAACGATGATATTGCATTGCTACAAAATTAACCTAATAAAGCATTATGGTTTCAACGCGGTGTTCAAGACGTCTCATTAGTAATCATTTTCGAGCTGATTTCTTAATTGAATTTTATTAAATTATCCACAATAGTAATATTATGGTACAGTATATATTTCACTTAGGTAATTAAAAGAAACTATATCACACAGTTTCCAATAGAAGAAAACCGCTTCTGTGGAAAAACAAACAGCCATTGTTACCCATCCATGTAATGATCATATTGAAATTAAATATGTGTAATAGCTTTAACGAGGTAAAACCAATACTTTTTTAAATTGTAGATATTTTTAACTAAATTCTCGATTATTTCTTATTCCCCGTTTTCGCCCACCGTCACCTCCATCATAAATTAGAATTATTATTACATATTCCTAGTTTTTAACGAAATTAATAAGTGTCTATCTAACTTATAAACACCTTTATTAATTGACAGACTTCGCTAAGCGAGAAATTTACAGCCCTTTCGGAACAATTTTTTTGAGGCCTTCAGCCGATTTTTTTTGCCTGATTACGAACAGTCCTTAGCGTTTTTGTGATAAGATAAATGAACCCTATTGAACTGAATACACGTGTGAACACACGTGAGATAAACGGGCACACGAGGCAAATCGACGTGTGGTCTGGAGGTCAATAAATAATTTCGTCTTGAATACATGTGACTGACTCATAATTAAATTGAGAAAATTTCGTTGAAAAGATATAATATGTGGCCTGGATACATGGTACAAAAAGTGTCATTTATTTTAAGATGAGAGTATAGCATTTAGACCCGTACTCCACTAAAGCAGCGACCGGCAACTAAGTTAGTCTACCTAGTAAGTAGTCTATAAAAGTGTACGTGCTAGCAGACGTATACAACATTTGTAACAGAAATAACACACACCCCGAACACTATCCATGGTAAGTTAGTCGAAAAAACTATGGGCATATCAAAAATATAAATTTGTAAAATTAATTTTCGAATTGTCCATACATTTCACTTTACTAAACGAAAAATGTGTATGACGAAGAACAAATGATTGGACAGTCACCACTAATTTCGCTAATCAGACTCTTTCAAACTATTATAAACTTGGTGAAGTTCAAAAGAAAAGAGTCCCTCTACTTAAATTTATAACAGCATTTATAAGGTAATTAATAGGTAAGGAATTTTGGCACATATAGAACAGTTCCCGGATATACAAATTTAAGCAGGCCTTTTTTGACGCTCCTCCACTACTCACTTAACCGTTTTTGTTCAGAATAAGAGAATTGTGAAACTGTAAATTTTAGTACAAAAAGCGATAACATTTTTCACTCCGTAAACATAGGCCAATTTAAATAATTTTTGTAAAGTTATAATATATCTTGAAACTAGGTTCATATGTTTTTAATTTTTATATTTATGTAATATTACTTACGATAAAAGTTGTTAGCATTGAGATATCTTTACTTTTGACATAAAAACTTCCTCGAGAATAACAGTCATATTTTTTTAATTTCACTAATCTAAATTAATTCAAAACAAAAACGTATAGACATAGATTGGGATGTACTGAATTTAAAAATACCAAGAAAAAAAGACAGACAAGAAAAACAAGAAAAAGACAATTTTATAATTTTGTAAAGTTTTAGGGAAGTGAAAACGTTACTGCTCGAATCAATTATTCAAAAAGAAAATGTAGGCATCACTCGCGCCGCGTATTAGAACTTCACAATTCTCTTAAATAAGTTTTGCAACAGCATGCTTTTGCAAATTAGTTCTCAATTTAAAGTGTTTACTTACTACAAACTAACTAGCTAACTAGGTACAATTTATTTTTACCCCCTAGCTCACACTTCTACAATATCTTAGTATGTAGGTAAATCTACATACTAAGATATTGTAGAAGTGTGAGCTAATAAAATGCAGAACTAATTTTGATAAATTCATTGCCTATTCGAAGTAGCTGTATTGGCCCTTTTCTATCCACTTACAATGACATATGTTCACATAAACAATTATGTTGCAAATATTTATCAAACATATTTTTTTCTTACACATGTGATTCGCTACCCTCGATTCAGCTATTAGATACATGGCTAAAAGCTGAATGGAGGTAATTTACATGGAAATCAAATTGCCATGATTACTCAAACTTACATGGCACAGATATTACAGTGTACCAGTCTTATGATATCAACAATGTTAGTATTGCAATTTAACGTTTAGTTAATCGAAAAGTAATACGGTCACGAGAGATCTTTAATACGTGAAATGGCATAAAAATAAAGAGTAGACACCACACACGCGTAAGTATTAAAACAACTTCGCCTACTATACCCTTTATTGAAAATATGCGTCACAAGTCATCACAATAACGTTGCGAGCTCAACGCAATGAAGATACCTTATTTACCTACACCTAGTAGGTTCATTACGAAACGACTGCACACCTCATCTGGGCTACACAAACAAAATCTTGTATTGTTGGAAATAAAACACATTTTCCATCTAACTACCTGAGAACCATAATACCTTAAAATACTGTGTCATATTCTAAACTGAAACAAATGAACATAAATTCTGATCTATTACGAACTCTACTGAGATAAATATTACAATGTCGACCTAAATGTGCATCGTTACATAACTGAGAAAAAATTATAAGGTTGGCCAAGCGACGCTTGCCCAAGATCGAGAGGTTGCATTCAAACTATAACCGAATGATTGGATACCAGCGCGGGCGTCCTATATTGATACAAGCTTACATTTGAATTTAGTTCTTAACTGCATTTAAATAAGGCAACGAGTGTACGAACGTAAATATTTTGCAAGTGCATTGTGAAATGCCGTTGACGGATGAGTTATCTCTTGTAATGTGGCCTGCAAATATAACTAGCAAGCAGATGAAGACATCAGAGTCAGAGTATGTATTAGGCGGAATTATTACAATAATTACATACAAGATAGATTGTTTTGCAATTTTGATATGTAACATTTAGCAATTCGTTAATTTCTATTACGGTAATAAATAAATTATAGCCCATTCACTTTGAATCGACTAGATAGGAAATGTTTTATTAATATCTGAAGTACAGAGTTCGAAAAAGCATCAAGACGTATCGTATCACAAAGAAGAAAATCAAGAAATTACTTACATACATACATAAATCACGCCTATATCCCCGAAGGGGTAGGCAGGGGTGCCAATAAAATTGAGAAATTATGAGTATTAAATCTCATACTCGTTTTATTAGTCTGGGCGTAACAATTTGTTTTATGGATACTAAACGTAAAGTGAATCTTGAACAACCACAGAAAAATTTCGCTTTGGGTCTTATAAGTCCCTATATAGTGGGTATGATATTTGATCATGATCACGCAACGTCGACTATATTCCGTAGCAATCAAACATCCAATCTATTTTATTGTTATGACTATGGTATACGTGAGGGAAATTTGATTCATTATTCCAAGATATGCATTGAAATCTATTACTTATTTTATGAGCAATAACTTCTCGAGCTATCCAAAAATGGGAATGGATCAGTTACCTCTAATGTTATTTATAGCTCAAGGCTCTATCATAGTATTAAAAAAATTAATTGAAAACTTTATTCAACCCATTATTTATCAATTAAAAATACAGATCGACGATTTACCTATGTGCCGTATGATAATGGTAGAGCAGAATACAATTGTCACCCCCCTAGCTCTCTCACTGGGTGGGTGTCGTTCAAGGTGACTAGCAGTTATACCTAATAAAGAGATTGGTCCCAGCTACATTCTTAGTCATTATAACACAGTAACACGCACTAGAGGTTCGGTCTATTGTCCTTATATAGAGATGCCCAAGCAGTGACGATCGAACCGGCTTAATATCAACTCTTTTTTTACCATTATCTTACGATATCTTCTGTTTTCAGATTGGCAATCATGTCCCGAAGACTCACCAAGCGCTATCTGACAGAAGCAGACGAATATGCGTGCCCCCTAGAGATGGAGACACAGACAATCGCTGAGGAACAGCTCCGAGAGTCCGAGAACTCCAGGACACAAGCCTTGACTGCACTACGGAGTTGGATAGAGCAGAACCCCAAGTTTATGGCTATCAGGATGGGTGAGACACGTTCAATACTTTATAGCAGACCATCGGGAAAAAATCAGTAGTAGCTTGCAGAGATTAGATGAGTAGGGATGACAATTTTGGTCACAAAGATATGTCCAATTAAATTTATATCGTAATTACTTCGTAGTTTTTACCTACCTGCTTTGGTATTCTATAGAATAATTGAAGTGAGATGAGATGTGAAATCTGTAGGTTTTGACAAAATATTGGGACTGTTTCTCTACTTCCTTCGCATGGTGTATATTATAGAAGACATATTTCTACTTTAGACATTTCACCGCGGATTCCGCAGTGAAAATTTATTTTGTGATTACAGAATAGCATATCTGCTACTTAACTACCTATTATTATAGATTTAAACATATATTAGCTTTGAGCACGTCAAACAATTGCAAATTCTACAACGGACTTTGTAACTATATTGACGAAAATCAGGAAAATACACACCATTCTCCCCCATAGTAGGGACATCCTAAACTCTAGCAGTGGAGATATTAAAGGGTTGGTAATGATAATGTAGTGATGATCAAAGAGAAAATAAATAGGTATACATATTTGTTGTATACAATTACTGTCTTGTACCTTCTTCTCTCGTTCTGGGTTCTCTTTAAATCAGTATTTTTAAAACCTGTTAAACAAATTTGTCATAATTATATTGTATTGCAGATTCTAATTTCCTCCTCCGGTTCCTGCGAGCCAAGAAGTTCAGCGTTCCAATGGCTCAGGAGGCGATTGAACGCTACGTGCTGCTGCGACAGTCTTGGGGCATAGCCTTCAACCAGTTGGACTACAAACTTCCCGTCATGATGGAACTCATCGATCTGGGGTCAGTCACCAATTTTTGGGGAAACAGTACAGTGACAGAAAATAGTACATTATATACAAAGCGAGATAAAACAAAGAATGTCTCAGATCGCAAGTAATTAACGATATAAATATGCGGTCTGAGGCTTTTTTATCGCCCGCGGTAAGATCATAGTTTTATGTCTACCCCTGACCAGGAAGTGGGATTTTCCGTACGGGTAGCGGCCGGAAAAGTCCACTTTATGGAATATGGATCCTTCCCGAGAGGGTCGTAAAAAGGCGACTATAAGAATAATAGGGTTATTAAAATTGTGAAGAAATTGACAGGAGCGTTCCTAGAATACCTACCACAACAATACTGCGATTATTGTGCCCGGTTGGTAGAAATAGACCTGTCGCCGCCAAATAAGACCCTAACAATCAAACCCCACGAAATGTGGGTTACCTATATCTTCATTCATAATACTAATTATAATAAGAATGTGAATTTAGGTATGTTATTCTAGGCAGATCTAGAACTGTATTTACCTAATTAGATATTTTATTTAAGTACTTACTAATGATAACATTCCTATAGGAGAAAATTTACCATACTTTTTATTTATTATTTATTTTCAAAGTAATTCTACAGTGAGCAACTGAACTTTTTTGCTAGAGAAGGCCTATTCCTATAATAATATAATAAATAATAATATAGCTATCACCGACAAAACTGAATAGATATAATCAGCTAGAAACGTTAGCGGGTTTTATCTACTACCACAATAATTAATAGTCTTGGTGCATAAACAGTGGAAGCGTACACTGTAAATTTTAATTTAGACCTGCAAGAGTCCACGATTGTAATTTTGTTAGAAATAAACAGCAGTATTAATACTGCCACGAGATTCGACATTTCTATCATATTTTTTCTAGTTTACTGTGAAATAAGACATCTTAATTAGTTTGAAAAGAAGACTTTGTAAAACAATCTGATTTGAATCAAGTTCCCAGAAAAGGGAATAATTCTAGACCATTTTTTTCTTACTAAATTAGGTATATGGTACATACATACAAAACAAGACGTCAAATAGTTTTCCTTTCTTTTTTGTTTTAATTTTACCATTTCAGGGAAGGAAAATCGACCTAGCCCATAACTTTACTTTTCTTAAACTATACCTACATTAAAATATGGGTATCACAAGTTTTCTGCATCCAGGGAGTGCTTGGAGCGAATTGGTAAAAAACTTCATATGGCGACTGATGAGGTGGTGAGAAACACAAAAAAATTGCAACGTCAAACACGTTTATTTGAATGATTTCGCATTATTGATTTAACACTGACCCTTGTATCAGAATAACACCACATTCACTGCAGTCTTCATAAGTTAACACTAAGACAAGTTTTGAATTATGACAGGCGCCATTGAAAGTGCGCCAAACAATCAAATTTTCATTTCTAAGTATCAATAGTATTCGAAGCTTGACATGATTTGTTTTCCAGGTACATATTTGTGAGCCCATTCAAGGACAAGTGGGGTCGCCGTGTGGTGGTCTACAGACCTGGTAGATATGCCACTTTGTAGCATTGGTTATAGCAATCATGCTTATGTACATTTTAGATATGTATTTAAAATATATAATAAGTATATATTTTATTTTCATTATGTGGCAGGTCTTATATGCACGAGGAAAATTTAATTCCAATACTTTTTACCAAATATTATACTAAATAAGTAGGTATATTAAATAGGCACTAATTTTATTTATATAATTATTTTCATCTTAATAACATTGACTATTTCCAATGAATTATTTATTGTATAGTAAAATTCTAATCTCTCAATTACGCGAGGACACTTTGTACGCCACCAACGATAATAGGAACCTGCCTGCCCCCCTAGCCAAGTGGCGAATCTATCGAACGCGTAGAATAGGTACAAAATGTATGAAACTGACGTACCTACCTATTACAGAGGAAACTATACGTCAGTTTCATACCCTTGTATTCTATGCGTTCGATTGAATAGATATGCCACTTCGCTAGGCCTTCTGATAAATTAACTGTTACCTATACTTAACTCATATTCATGTTTAGAGGTTTTGTCCTACCTGTCCGTATAGAGAATAGTAACAAACATTATTGATGGACGTCAAACCATATCGCATAGGTAATAATTACCTATGGCCAAATTACGTGAGTATTCCTTTTAAATATATATCACTAAGCTATTTATGTAGAATATTTGTCCTACCACTACCACTCATGATACCTATATTACACTATCCATTATGTTAATTGCACTTTCGATGCGCTTACGCACTCGGTTCTAATAGGTGCTAATAAATGACAATCAACGGCCTCATAAAATTCATTCCCTCTATGCTTTACATAAACTTTAGAATAAAACATCGAAGATCGGTACATTTTTTTACATTGTTATATAAAACGGGTCATTTATTAATACCTAGTTGAACTAAGGTACTTTCAACCATAAATAAAAGTTAGCCACAGGACTGATCCATATTAAATATGACTATTTTGGTAGAATATTATTTCAACTGGGGTGAGAAAGAAATTACCAGAACAACAGTGCGATGACGTAAAGAAGAAAAATTTCATTAACCTTTTACAAATCACATGACTTTAAATCTGTGGTGGTCATAGTTACGACGTTACCTAACGTTGTAACTATGATAACTACGAATTATCTCGAGTTTCGCCGTGCTTCGGAAGGCACGTTAAGCCGTTGCTTGGTCCTGGTTGCATCTGCAGGCGTTAAATACCCACCAACCCGTACTGAGCCATCGTGGTGGGTAAGTGCCCAATCTCCCTATATTCTTCCATCCAAAAAGCCCAGCCAGGTAGGGCCGTGCCCCCAGCAGTGGGAAAATTAAAAGGGCTAGTGATGATGGTGATGAAGCGTTCTCCATTGAGCTTACATAGATATAGGTAGGTGCCTGCACTAACTTGTTTATTTACGTGTGGTAGGCGTGTTCGATCCCTACAAATACACCAACCAGGACATGTGCCGGGTGATGGGCATATGCTACGAGACCATACTGGAAGACGAAGACTCGCAGGTCCGCGGCGTAGTGCACTTCGCAGACGGCAGCGGGGTCAGTTTCCCACATCTGACTCTGTTCACACCCAAAGAAGCGGTCAGGATTGTGAAGAATGGGGAGGTGAGTTTCAATTAGCTCAATCATTAGGTCTGAAAAATTTACATTCACCATAATTATTACCTACTAGTGGTCGCCTGCGGCTTCGCTCGCGTTCATGTCGGTTGTTATATAGCCTATAGCCTTCCTCAATAAATGGACTATCGAACACAAAAATATTTTTTCAATTTGAAATAGTAGTTCCTGAGATTAGCGAGTTCAACCAACCAAACAAAAAACTCTTCAGCTTTATAATATTAAGTTTTTTTTTTCTTTACATATGTAATACAATAAAATACTAACTGACCCAGAAAACGTTGACACCTAGGCTCTAGGTGAAATGGGAAAACGACGTTTTCCCGGTCCTATGTATAATTTATAGCCTACGACTTATTCTCAGATATACACAGATATACACAAAAAAAAATCGGTCAAACCGTTTCGGAGATTTTTATTTATCAGATGTAACATAATTGAGAGCCTTATTTAAGTATTTAAGTATTATATCGTAGTCTTCCTTATCCATATACCCGTTTTATCTGGAATTGGCGCGGTATATTTCCTTTTATATTACTGTGTCATCTTTTTGTTGCGACTCACACCAGAAAGATGCTAGTAGTTAGTTAGTAGTATAATAGAAAAGAAAAGATGTGTGTAAAATTGTGTAGGTACCTAATACTTAGTAGTAGGAAATAACTTCTATTGCATTAAAGCTTCGACTGTCAGTCATCAACTTATGAGAAAATACATGGTTGTTACAGCGTACTTTGCCAATGCGACACAAAGAGATATATGGAGTGAACGTTCATCCCACTGTGAAGTTCGCGCTAGACTTCGGAATGGCGCTTATATCTGACAAAATCAGGAAACGAGTTCGGCTATACAGCTCTCCTGATGATGTTGAAATTGACAAGAAGCTATTACCCCAGGAGTACGGCGGCGTTATGCCAATGAGGGAAATGATTGGTGAGTTAGAAGATAACATTTTATAGATTGATATTTACTAACTGATTGAGTCTCCTATCTATCTGTACTAAAAATAAGAATTAGATACGTACAAGTTTTATTTATCCTATCATGTAGCCTAAAGCAGGCCCCAAACCATTTGTGTTATGGATACTTGATGATGCAAAATGTTTAATAGTTAATTATGTTTTTAAACATTTGATACTTCACCAACATTAACAACCATGACTGAACATTTTCCCCTACCATGATTCGAATACGGAACCAATTAACCAACAGCCAGCGACCTGAGGGGCTACTCTTTAAATTAATTGGAATCGGTTTAGTGTTGCCATCTCTCTCAAACGTTGCTATCATACCTAATGAGTGAGAGTGACTGGTAGACTAAGATGATTGCAATCGGCTTGCAGAGTTAGGTCGTTGATCATTAGACCAAACCAGCCGTCGATGTATACTAACATACGTATTATTATGTTACAGATTTATGGAAACAAGAACTGGCCAGCAAACGCGACATTCTGCTACTCAACGATAAAATGGCAGTGAGACTAGAGATGTACAGCGAAGCGGCGAGAGAGGGCGCCATATCCGCACTGCGGGCGGGCGCCAACACATGCGCAGGCGCAGACGCCGTTGGTGACGCCATGCGCGGTCTCACGGGCAACTTCAGAAAACTAGAAGTTGACTAGACTGAAGAGCACATTAGAATAATAGAAATTTTCATACGGTCTAGGATAATTAATTGTAAATGAACTGAGCCTCTAGGTAATAATTTGTTATTTAGGTTTACAGATAGGATATTAATTAATGTACAAATTTATGTTAAATAAAAGTCTTAAATAGTTAAATTTTTTATTTATTAAAAAACCCATAAACTACCCATTTGGTAGGAATTAATTACATATTTTCACTTTGTCACTCAATAAACAAAATTCCATATAAAATGCAACCATTTCGTGGTCCAAGAAAAATATTTCGCATACTTTGGATCTTATTGAAGCGGCCTCGATTGACAGAATTCTGTCAACTTCTTCGCTACGTTGGAATACTACTTAAATTGTAGCCAAGTGGAAGTGGTATTAAAGTTGACATCCAATATTACCTATATATGGTAATATGTAGGTAATATTGGATGTCAACTTTAATATCCAAAAGCGATATATTTTTCATGTACCCTAATCATATAACTTTAAATACTATTCTTATTTATGTGGCACAATGGATAGCAGAGATGTACGTACGCGTATACAAAACTACTCTATATCACTAATCATTAACACACAATCTGCGCGGGAGCGTAGATCTTAGAATTCAAGTTCGATTTCTTTGGCACGTTAATTGTCGAAGGTTAGGAATCACTTTACATCAATCCACATCACATCTTTATATTGCATAATTAAGAATTGATAAGTAGGTATACAAAACGCTTATATACCTAACCAAAATAACTGAAACACGATTATAACACTACATTTGCAGACAATATTGTGTTTTATTATATATTCTAGGTTTTAGAAAAAATTATAATGGGTTAGCCCATGGCCTCGGTTTTAGGAAGTGTGGATTTGCTATTAGTAGAATACGTGACACAACTAGCAATTATATTTTATATTAACCGGTAATACAAGCCACAAACGACTACCACACTTTATTGGATTGCCGACTAAACGACCGTAGCTTAGCAATAAACGAAGAATAAACTTGCACGCATACGCAAAGACAATATTATACCTTAGGTCTTCGACATAAGGTATAATATTTCCTGCATACCACGTACCAACTTACTAAATGACATTCAGAAGGGTCTGTGTCGCAAAATGAGCATGAACGACTTTCATCTTTACATTTTATAGATGAAAGTTGTTCATTTGCTCTGCGAATCTTTGAGCAATAAAGACAGGGGAAATCTTTAAACATTATGTAATATTTATTGTTGAATTTCCATTTACATAAAGGTATCACTAAAAACCATAAATAAGTATAAAAAATAACGCTAAATATATTTTCGAACCATATTTACTGCCTCTCATGTACAAAATCTGTGTGGTAGGATTGTTATGGATTAGCTTGCTGCGGTGAAGAATATGTATGCGGCAAATATACGTTTGGGCCGACTATTTTGTTTTCTTGTACCGCTCATTCTGTAATCTAGAAAATGGGTTTGGCTACGAGGCATAAGATACTGTCATATCATTGGTGTCATAATTTTTTTTAAATTCAATGCCTCGTAAGCAAAACCATTCGTAGATAGATTGTATAAACCAATGTAGAGGTGACAGGAACGGGTAGGTACAACAAATTAAACTGTAATAGTGTAACCTCAGAATAAGGCCCGGACTCCAGCAAAGCGGCGACGAGACGATTTTATAAAACTTAGAGGTTAAATATTCAATGGGGAAATTGGATATATTCGCTATTTCATTGCAAAATATTATTTTACAAAATACAAATTGTACATCAGAAAGACTAACATCAGCATGGTTCTTTAAACTTATTTTTTTTCAATAATAACAATTTTTCAATTTCAGTTCATATTTATTACTATTACATCTTGGCACAAAATTTAACACAGGTAGATAATATCAGTCACTCGTCGTATACTCATATAGTATAGTGTGAAAAATTATGAAATGTTGATCAACACAAACAGAATTTGGATTTTTTATCATAATAATGATACATACTTAGTAAAAGTAAATAATACTTTCAGTAAAAGATGAATAAAATAAGTTTTTCAGAGTATAACATAAACAAATTGGTTTAATAGTTTCAACCCCAAAAAACTTAACTTATCTGCTCTCTCGAAAAACTAGAACTGGCAGTACAAAATAAATGAGGCGGTGGTGATTAACAGAATCTCTATAATGTTGTAGTGTAGGATAGCTTTACAATGTTATTAGTTACTTATGTTTACCCAACTATGTTAATATAGTTATAGAAATACGAACTAAATTATACCTTATAATATAACACAATTATGTTTAGAAATTATGATTAAATTAACAATATTATAAACTTAATTTAAAACCTCCCTATTAGTATTTAGTGGTGTGTGTATACGTAAAATTTTAAAACTAATAAATGTCAATAAAATTAGTCTATTAAACATTGCTAACAATTACATATAGCTGATTAACGCTTTGGCACCATTTTGGCAAACGTATAAATTTACCTAATACTAGTTATACAGTAGGCAATATCTGATGGCTTTCCTCAGCAGAATAGTCTTCACAGTAATATCAAAATATAATAGTGCCTGTTTTTGTATTGTGTGAAGAAAGGAATGAAGTTTTTAGAATTGTTTTATAGCGTCCGACATTACTATCCCGTGGGAATTTTTAAACGACGATCTACTTGATTACACGACAATCTCATTTATAGAGATCATCGTCAAGTAATCGTTGACATGTATGTAATATTATCTATTATAAGTAAATATTACCCGTCAGTGTATATACAAGTGTGACCCCCGTAAAGCAGAAACGCTACTCAAATTTTGAACACTGCTTTGATAAAATTTATATGGAGAAACGAAAATTTTGTCAATACTTAAATGTAAACCAGAACTCAAACTTTGAGTAGCGTTTTTGTATTCGGGAGTTAGGGGGTTAAGTGTGAGTGTGAAACAGCTTACTACTGCTTAGTGAGACAATCGCATCATGTAATCCGAATATGGTACATATATATTGAAAAATACAAATTTTTCAATTAAAATTAAACCATACATAATATTGTGCACATCAATAAATAGTTGGCATAAGGAAAAGTGTACTTTAAAACTAACGCAGTACATTTAAATAGGTACTAGATTATAATAAATAGATTGCTAGATTAGGTATAACATGAAATTAAACAACGATGATTCGCTAAGATATAGGTAGTCTAATAATAGGTATTCTAATAATATTGATTTACTACATTAATTTGTGTTTAGGTTGCAATATCACAAAACAATTTGTAAATTGGAAGCCTATTTCATAAGTTTTCTCACACAGCTGCACTCTTTATTATTGCTTATACATTTCAAAGGAATTAGAGCCTATGGTAATAGTAAATAAGGACTGTAGGTCCCTAATATTAAGACTTATGTATTTTAAAGACTACATTTGTACCTTAGAAAAATTAGTCGTTGCAGGTCAGTTTCTGTGTACCACAAAAGGAATAAATTGCTACAAATTTGATATTATCCTTTCTTCATCATTACCGTTTCCGTCAACAAACCACGAACTCTATCACATTTCTTCAATAAATTGTGCGTCAAACATTGATGATGTACATTTTAACGTTTTGTTTAAACTGGCACGATGGCTGTTCTTTTAACCCATTTTATGGTCGCATCGCGCATTGCCAAAATTTTCGTCATACCGGCGTGTAATTAAATAGTTCGAATGGTTATAGCTTTCACTATTGCTCAATCACCATGTAATTAATTGTAGGAAATTATAAATTTGTATTTAATAAAATTATATCATGACACCATTAGCTGTTATTGTGACAAATCGTGTCCATCCCTTTCGCGATAATAAAACTCAGTTCACTACCTAATGTATTGACATTTCTTATTTTACATACATAACGGAGTCTTCAGATATATGCAGTAAGAAAAATATTGAATTGTATTAATGCTATATTTAATGATGTTCAAAAACAGTAACTTTAACACGCTTATAATTATATACCTAAAACAAACGAATCATATTGCTTCAGTACCCTTAACCAATTACTCGTATAGTAGGTCACAAAATTATTTATCATTTTCTTAAATGTATGAGAATGTTAAACCTACTCTTACCGGATAGAATATAATTTCTGATCACTTTAATTTTTGCTCAGGTTAAAAAGCATAATAATAAATTATATTCAATCAAGTAGCACATTCTGCACCTACAATTAATAAATTTAGACCCAACATACAAATATGTTATAAGTTTATAGTTTAACGATTGCTTATTAACTGGTACAGATACACTTATTTGTATACAAGAGTCGGTATACATATAAGTATAGCACTACCTATTACATATATAGTACCTATTACAAATATACACTACCCATGAGACAGTAATAGGAAAACCGGTTCATTAATCTTCACTTAGTTTGGTGTTCACGTAGTTTGTGGGAGAACAGAACATTGGTTTCTATTTTGTGACTAACTTATTACGCGCATAATAATTATGTGTCTGTCTGAGTATGTGCGCGTTTGTGTGTGCGTGTGCGTGTGCGTGTGTAAGTGTGTTTGGATGTGTGTGTATAAGTGTGTTTGGATGTGTGTGTTTATGTGTGTATAAGTGTGTATATACGTATTAGTGTCCTGTCTGTATTCGAGCGTGTATTTGCGTGTGTGATACCAAGACAAAAGACATTTGTTCCCCCGGAATGTATTATGATGTCTTTCGCAATCTACAAAAAACCAAACACATTATAAAAGTAAGTACAAATAAGTAAGTACACATGTGACAATCCAGTTTAAACAATAGACCCCCGAATACAGAAAAGCTACTTAAATTTTAAGCACTGCTTTTAAAGTTAAGTGGACAATACCTGTCAGAATTTGTATGGAAAACGTCAATATTGACAAAACTTAAATGTTAAGCAGGACCCAAACTTTGAGTAGCGTTTCTGTATTCGGGGGAGAGCTACTTTAATTTGAATTGCTCATTCACTTTTAGGTCATTACGTAGAATAGCACGGACTGATTCTTTCCCCAAAATGCATCTATACCTCTTACTTAAATATTACCAGAATTATTATACGCAACTATACAACAGTCAGTTTAAGACACTATAAAAATCTAACATTAATTGCTATTGAAAATATTGAAAAATGAAGTATGAAATAATTCAATATTACGAATTCTATAAAAATAATATTAGAGCTTTTACGGAAAGTCAACTCGGACCGATGTCCTGAATAACACCCTCTTACTTAGCTAGTAGTTCTTTTTTACTAAGCACAGTATTCTTACGTTAAGATTCCAATGATGACTGTAAATGATACACGCGACATTTCTGCTAACTTGAGCTTCTGCTTCTGGAATGCTGTTTGATATAAAATTACTCTATATTGTACCATCAAAATAAAGTCAGAATTTGATTTAAATTTGGCTGGTATTCATGACATCCATCCTTTTCTTTTGCATCTAGTAACAATGGTATAAAAAGAGATAAATACTAAAGGGTGACTTCTGTATGCTGATGTCGTACCCCATAGTTGCTCAGTAGAAAAGGAGTAGGAACTAAGTCGACGCCGCGCCGTTGGAGCAAGCGTCGGTTGAGTGTTAAGCATTTCTCTTGCGAGGAGAGGCTTACTGAAAAAAATATAGGCATAAAAACAATCATTGGCATTTTTTTTTCATAATTTGTGTTTTAATGTGTAGTTCTGTCGTTGTTGGCCGTGTGGTGACGACAGAATAGAATACAATTGTCACCACCGCAAATCTCTCCCGTGGGTGTCGTACAAGGCGACTAAGGATAAATCAGTGATGAGGAATGGGCAGCAGCGTTCCTCTTATACCACCTAGCAATAGAACTGCGACTTTTGTGCCCCATAAATGGCAACAGGCTCGCCACCTATTACATGGGACCTAACATAATTGGCGAAACTTCGGGGATATAGGCGTGATTTATGTATGTATGTATCTGACGTTTTTCGACAAACGATCATCTACCTCAACTATTCCCTAATCCACCGGGTTGGATAGTTTGTGATGTAGGTATTTTAACAGGTTATAGTGCAAGTATAGCCTTGTTGAAAGTATGTGCTTACTAATTTTGCAACGAATAATCCATCTATACATCTTTTCATATCTACTCGTGTCAATATCTATGCTTTTTTTTTATTCGTCCCTTCCCATGACTCCAAACAGAATTCGTGGAATACAGGTTAAATTAAATTAAGATACAACAATTATATATGACGTGTGGTGACGGCAGAACAGAATCAATTGTCATCACACTCATCTCTCCCGCGGGTGTCGTACAAGGCGATTTAGGGTTAAAACAGCAATGGGCAGGAGCGTTCCTCTGCGACCACCAAGCAATGTACTGCGATTTTCGTGCCCGATAAATGGCAATAGGTTCGCCACCTATTACATGGGACCTAACCTAATTAGCAAAACGTGGGTGTTAATTCATCTCTGTTTATTGTATTATTCAATAAACAGAGATGAATTAACAATTATGTTATATACTAACCCTTTATTAGTGGCCTGTGCAAGGTACTCGAGTGCGTGGGTCAGACCCAGTACTGATTGCGGCGCAGCATCGGGTTCGCAGGCGGGCCAGGCCCTCTGAGAGGGTACGCTGACTCACTCGCCTCGTAACTGCTCCAGTCTTCCGCCTTAGTTGAAAGAAAGAAAGAGAAATTCAATTACTGGCCATTCACTTCCGCTCCCATCATCATTTTCTTCCCAACAACTTTTATAACATCTATGTAAAGTTAAAAAAAAATATGTGCCCTGGAATGACGGTAGAGCTGAAAACAATTGTCACCAGGGGCCTGACCACCAACTCTAAACGCGACTGAATTGCCATTGTTAAAGTGAGCCAACGCTATAAGCCGAGGAGAGCGGCGTCCCGTTTTGTCACCCGCGTTTGGATCGCACTAATACTTCATGGTACGGCCACAGTTTACTACCTCCAAACTCTCCCGTGGATGACGTATAAAGCGACTCAGCGTTAAGACAGCGATGACTAATCGGCAGCAGCGTTACTCTTATGACACTCAGCAATATAATTATTGCGTTTTACGGGCTCGTTAAGGCTCTCCACCATGGGGTAATTAAGCAAGTGTTATTTTTTTATGCTAGACAGGGAAGCTCTTTCCCTTGCCGAAGATGGAATCGATCTTCACCTGAAACCCTCAACCACAGAGGGGCTGGCTATCTTATCACACATTGTTGTATGGCGACAGATTTTGTCAAGATAGTAGGTTAGCCATGCGGACTTGAAAAAAGTCCTACCACCAACCAAACCGAGCACAAATTTGTAGCCCCCTAGAGGTCGAATCCCGGACCTCTGGATCTTAATTCCGGTGGGCAAACCACTAGACCAAGGAGGCGGATAAAACGTGATTTGTGAGGCGTGATTTGTATGAATATACGTCAATCACTGAACTATATTATAGAAGTACGCTGGACTGAATACGTCTACTAAATGTTTCTTGTACCGATTTGATTGCCCCATCGAGCGGCAGGGGTATTAAATTTGACGTTTGTTGCTTGTATTTGACGTACCCCAGTGCCGACAGCGCCAAGATGGAGAAAGCCAAGATTATCAAATTGACTTCGTTTTTTGGACCTTTAGTCCAGCGTACTTGTTTAATGAGGTCAGTGACTCAATAAACACTCACGTCTGTGTGGTCCTCGGCCCCATAGGGGTATCTCGAATTGAGATCCGCCAACGCGGCATCCGCAAGAGGTGTCACTTTGCATGCCACACTACCTCCGGAGGGCAGCGGTGTACTCGCGCCTGTGTGGACCGACTGATCCGACGACACATACCTGTAATACGTTAATAGAATCATTTTATAAAGTCATACGCCTCAATTTTCAATATTGAGCCGCCATTTCAATTTAGATTTGGTTCAAAAATGCAAGAGGAAAAGGCATACTACTTTATAAATATAGGTCTATAGTCAAATAACAATCAATTTAAGCATTTTATTGAAGATTTTTTTTGTGGAATTTACCTTTTGATAGGAGGTGTGCCTTGGGAAGGTGACGGCATCAGATGGTCTGGAGGTCTCGGCAGTGGTATAGGCGCCACGGCACCCTGGCTCTGACCGTGTATTTTCACGAGGGCATTCTGATCGCGCATCAAGTACCGGCGGCATTTCAGCAAGCCGAATATGACGACGATGGCCAATATAGTGCCGGAGAGTGCCATTAGTATCATCATGTAGTAGGAAGTTTCACCGTTTGCCACCTGACAATGAAAATAGATGTTTTAAATATTATTTACAAAAGAACAAATTACTTAAAATATGATTTTTGCCCTAGGTAGATTTGTATTAATACCTATATCACAGTAATTTAAGTAAGGGAACTATAATCACAGTAATTTGCTAGATAGTGCTCCAGCAACGCTGCTGCCCATTATATTATAACTCTTACTAAATATTACGATGTAATTACAATGAAGCTCATAAAATACCAAGTAAGGAACACCAAATATTATATCTCATTAAAACTGTATTAAAGTTCAATTTACTCACGGGAACGCCTTCGTGACTTTCAGGATCGTTGGGTCCAGGTAAATTTTTCTTAGGCCGGTTACCGATGAAGATCTTGACGTCATCGGCAGCTGGCTGAAAGATAGTTGCTGCTAACAGGAACCGGAAACTATCCTCAATACCATTTAGATCGCCCAGTTTCTTCTTGGTCACATAATATATTACACCAGCCTTGATGTCCTCGTGAGTGAAATACGCGACTTCCCGCTCTCTCGCACTAGTCTTTTCCCCGGAACTTCTGATTATCTTCTTAATGACACCGTGCCTCGGTTTCCTTAAAATCGTATACACAGGATCACTCGCCGTCAGTTTGGCTAACCCAGACGCGTCCATCACGTTTAGAGTAAGCTTCGCTTTTTCAGATTCTACCTTCAAATCGCCCAACAATTTCATCAGAGGTTGCACAACAACTTCTATGGTGAACGGCTGCGTCGAATTACTGTTATGCACATACGCTATTAGATCGAAACTATCGTTGGCGGCGGTCATATCATTTTGCATGTATATTACAACTTTATCTAGCAAATCTTTGTGAGAGAAGTATGTTACTGGATTTCTACCTACATAAATCATGCCATGTTGTGGTTGTCGGGTGATATTATACCATACTTTTATTTTCTTCGCGTTAGTTTCAACGTATATTTGGTCAGTAGACACAGTTGCGACGTTTGATCCTTGTTGTAAGCTTATAGGGTGCAACGAAGTAGCATTCAGTATCACTGGAATGACATCTATTGTAAATACGGTGTATGTAGGCTTAAATTGTCCATCCCAAACCCTAAAATAAAATGTCGCTGTCTGCAACACGCCTGAATGTTCGTAAATAATGCGACCACTGTTAATATCCTCTTGGGTAAATTTGTTTATAGACTGCGCTTCGTCTATTGTTTGGTTTTTATCCAGCATAACTATTCTCCCTTGTGTTGGACCGCTAATAATGTCGTAATGTATACCAGATGGGCTTGTGTCAGCATCTTCAGTGTGCAAATCATGTCTTGTTATCGTGTAATTCTCACCTTGCACGACCTGTATTTGCGGCGTGTCTGTTAATAACCTAAACGGTTGATCGTTGACTGGTATTATGTTGATAGGAATAGTAACGTTACACAAGAGAACATAATCAGGTAACAGGTACAAAGACATGTCTATTTTGTCATGTAGAGTATCGGAATCATCGTGTTCGTAATTGACTACACCACTTTCAAGTTGCGATTGAGTCAAAGACGACATCGACGGCTGCAGCTCCCCGTGCGATGGTTGTGACCATTGCGCTTCTATTTGAGGTTGTCTTAAGCCAGCTTGAGTCTCTAAATAAGATATCACATTGGTCACGTTGACCTTGATAGGGACTTTACTACCTTCCTGGACATTAATCTGCGGAATGGTGACGTACTTGGCGAGACCACCGGACGAAACCGATATGTCGATGTTGAATATCTGATCTGTGATTGGTTTAGCCAGAGCAGCCTCGACAGTAAATATAAACGAGTCGTTCGTGTAAAGATCGGAGAATGGATGCGTGTGCTCATAATACACGATAGAGTCATTTACGTCTTGTTGTGTAAACTGTTTTATAGATCTGTGATGGTTCTCACTGTTCAGCATTACTAACCTGCCGAGGGCAGGAACTCGATCTACTTTATATACAATAGACCTAGAGGAATCGGAACATTTGGACATAAGGAAATAGTTGTTCAAGGGCTCCCTCATAAGTGGAAACACGCGAAGTGTCTGCTTTCGTGCAAGCTTTAAAGAAACGGATTTAGTAGATATCAGGAAAGTAATTTTTGACAGTTCATGAAGACCGTCTGTGACGTTGAATATCATTTTGCCTTTCGTGCCATCTGAAACAAGAGTGTTATTAGAACGCTAAATTATAATATTAATAGTCATACAGCAATGTTTTGTATAAATATTAATTTAGATATAGATTTATATTTCGGGTTGCACCAAACAGTAAGAGGTTATAAGCAACATAAATGTACTCACTTTTATGCACAAAGATTACTCGTCCATTATCTATATCCGACTGGGTAAACCTAAGTACCGGGGAGTCCAGGGCACCCTTAAGTGCTATATGACCCGACACGATGTCCACCACACTTATCGTGACGTTTTCCAGCGGTGTGTCAATATCATTCACGTCTGGCAACCATAAAAAATATAGTAAGTCACTGTTAAAACGAAATAAACTATTGAACCGCAGCAAATATATAAACACTATAAACTAGTATGTTAATAAGAGATCCCTAAATAATTAGTCATACAATTTAAAATACTTATACATAAATCTAAAGTACATAATTTATAGTTATTATTAATACATACATACATACATAAATCACGCCTATATCCCCGAAGGGGTAGGCAGTGGTGAACTAGCACCCACGTTTTTATTAATAGTTATATAAAATATGTGAATAAATTTTCAAAAATTAAAACATTTATGCACATTCAGCGAATGTATTGTTTAAGAACTTCATTACAAATATATATAGTGCTAAATCAAACTGGAGTCGTATATGCGTGGCATATCAATAATTATAAGTCAATCAATACTTACAAAGTTCGTTCCTGGTGAAGGTAAAAGTGCCACCTTCCCATACACAGAGGCCAGTGTTTGCGGCCACTATGGGTGTCTCATCGTTCACTGGGACTATGTTTATGTAAATAAGAAACGGCTCGCTTTCTTTGCCACTTTCCGTGATAGCTTGTACTTTCAGGGAGTCCAATGATTCTTCTGACCCATCGTTTAGATACTGAAATACAAACATGACACTGTTTATATTAGCCGAGCGTTGTAATGTATCCAACAAAAACTGCAAACTTATGCCCCAATTTAAGATTAATAGATAGGTCATTCGGATTTTAAATCATAGCATGTATCATACCTTATAGAACTTTAGACTTTAAAGCAATAAATAAAAGTGAAGCTTGTATAAGTTCTCAGTAAATAATATAAACCCTATCGACATTTTACCTGAATATTACCCGAATTGAGCTTCAAAACGGGCAAAAGTGTTAGCTCCTGGTCTCCCATAATAACTTTCCCATACTTTGGCTTATTCAAAATTTTGTATGACACAACTTTGGTTCGGTAGTATTCAGTTACGGTCCTGAATAGGTCCGGTTTCAAACTGACTGCTTCGCCTTCTACTACGGTCAGATTCAAAGCAACCACATAAAAATGTTCCGGTATAATTACAATATTAAGCTCTATATCTCTTAACCACACAATGCCATTTGTAACATCCATTTTAACTTTATCTCTAGTACAGTTAACACGAGACTGTACGTAGACGAGCCTATTGACATTAATTATTGACTGGTCAAAAACTTGAGTATGTATAGGTTCTTCGTTATAATTTTCTACTTCAACTGCGCCTGGGGTAGATGTAATTTCCAACCATCCATGATATGGGCCTTCTGTAACTTTATACACAATATTCGATGGCTCAATTTGGGGATGCATGACCTGGAATTGATAACGAACATAATTATTTATACATCACACATCTGTACAAAACTACAATACTATAAGATTGTATTTGGTAAATAATGCATCTCAACTAATTATATACAGTTATAATCATTTTAACGATATTGTAATACTTTTTTTTTATTATGATTGATTGAAATTAATCCATTTGACATAATTATCAACACAAGTAGTTATACATGACTATTTTAGATATCATTTGATTATTATATTAAATTTATAATATGACATAACACTATTAATAATCCTTCAGTTTATTACCTCTAAGATTTCTTTGGTAATATTGACACTAGTAGATTCCTCAACGACTAGTGGTCGATTAGTAGTCACTCTCAACGGCTCCCAGTAACTCGAGGGGAAGATTTTAATGGGGAAAATCCCTTCACCCCATGTTTCAAGACACATTACCTTGAACCTGTAAATTTTAATTTTAATTGAGTGCAGCAAGTCCAGTCAAAAGTACATTCGATAATAAATATATAGTTTCAAAATGTTAAATTTCAAGATCTCATGAGAAACTTTGAATACATTATGTCTCAATAAGGGTTTCCTTTTTTTTCATATAAGTGCGGTTCTTGTTATGATACCATAGGTCAAAGATACAAGCCATACAAAAACAAAACTTACCTAAATTGGTCAGCGGGTGTCTTAGGTTCCCTGTGCCTGTAAGCAACTCTACCGGCTGCCACGTCTAACTGCGTGAAAGTAAACGCTCCCTGCCCTTCCCCTACTTCTATAGATCCATGTTTGGGCTCCAGTGTAACTTCGTAGCGTATATCTTCTTCGAGGCAATTCATGTTTGTGTCTACCTAAAATGTTTTACAGTAATTTTACATAACAGTGTTCTAAACATATTACGAAATAATTTATTTATAATATTAATAATAGAAAACCCCGACAATATAATTACCTGCATATCCCTGGAAGTAATAACGACAGCCTTCCCATTTTCAACTATTGAGCCATTGGTAGGATACATTCTGATAAACGGTGGTGAAGCCTGAATTTCCAGGTTGCCATTGACATCAAACAATCCATCTGATATCCAAAAAGCCATTTTACCATACTCTTTCCCTTGATGCTTGAACAAGACTAGATTTTTGTTTATATCGTCCTGTGAGAACTGGGCTATTTGTTCAGCGGGATTATCAGCTCTGAAAATGCCACCATTCGGTGGGTCTTTTGTAAACCTCTGCACAGTGTATATTATATCGGCAGGTTTTGTATCTAAGTCGGCGTCAGTATAGCTTAAATCTCGCGCAGTGATCAAACGAGCTCCACCATGGACTAT
Source organism: Cataclysta lemnata (assembly GCA_963931975.1). NCBI lineage: Eukaryota > Metazoa > Arthropoda > Insecta > Lepidoptera > Crambidae > Cataclysta > Cataclysta lemnata. The sequence goes on from OZ008338.1 coordinate 13,909,705, forward strand.
ATGAAAAATGTTGTCTTTGGCTCTTACTGGGCTGTTGTCATTCTTCAATATGATGTCTATGTGAAAGACGCCGACGTATTGAAAATCTTCAGGCTCCGGACTCAACGCCATGAAATGGAACGAATCATGTCTACTCTCAGAATCATCGTGCGCGTAATAAACTCTGTCCGAGTTTAATTCTTGAAGCGTGAAATACGTTGTATTGTCCCGAGATATTTTTAAATTTTCGTTTATAACTTCGATTTTTCCGTGTTTAGGCAAGTGAGTAATATTGAACACTAAGTTGGTTACTGAGTCTGTACGGAAATTGAGATGTGTCGCAGGAATTACCATTCTAGATCCCTCCATCACTTGTAATCTCTCTAAAGTGGTGTGTACGCGGCCCGAAGTGTGGTCAGATGCGATGGATCCTGGTACATGCCTTATAGTCATAACCCCTGTGATGTTATCGCATTCGGTGGCGCTGACCACAAAGGAAAATTCGTCCTGTATATGGGAATAAGCCCGTCTATGTAATCTGTACCAAAGCTGGTCCGTGTCAATATGATGCTGTGTGAACGTGCTGTGCATTTGCAGATGATGCTTTCCAGATGACAAATGGAGTATACCGTATTTCGGAGCTCTCAGTATGGTATACTGTACGCGATCGTTGGGTATTGTTAGCGGTTTAGTCTGGAAGCGCAAATGTTGTGACGATATAAACGCTTCTCGCGTATTATTCAGTAAGAGCTCCTCGTTCATGGACTGATAAAGCTCGAGTTTTATGAACGTAAGTCGGAAATCGTACAGCGTGTTTGTTCGGATCGTCCCCACTGAAGCCTTGAACTGAAAAAAATAGGTATCTGTTAGACGCATGTCATGTAGGAAAGGATAACCATTAATTTATACAAACGTCAGTTCAGTCTGACATCTCTGATACAGTTGCAATTAAATCGTTTCAGCTGTTAATAACATACAAATTTTATGAATACTTATTTGGATTTATCTGTTAAGTTACGTCATTGCACGCTATCATTATTATATTTTTGACTCGCGTTATGAATTAAGTCATAGCTATATATCTCACTGTCACGCCCGCAATAACGTTAAAGTAGCATCGCCTTAATGATTCATGGTTGGGTTACCTTAAACTCGTCATGCGTAGGGTTCCCGAGTAAGTGCATGTAACGCACGCGACCAAAGCTGACCATTTCGCTGGTGAACGCGTCCACGGTCTGCCAGGTGCCATCTAAAACTCGCAACCGCTCCACTACGCCGAATTGGGGCGGTTTCACGATGTCGTATCTGGCAGGAAAGAACATTAAATTAAAACACTTATAAGGGGTCCTGGAAGATGGTATGAATGACAAGGGAGTGAATGGTTTTATGACACCTGCCCGGCTAGCATGACCACCGAATCACGGTATGATATAGCCATTTATCGGTTGAATTCGCAAAAATCATTGGATTTTGACAGTTCAAGGCGATAAATGCCTATATTATAAAGCCTATATAGCTATATCATGTAGATATAGCTTTGTACTGTCAAAAATCCAATGATTTTTGAGAGCTGTTTCGGTAGCCATGCTCGCCCGGCTGACCGAGGTGTTGAAAATATAAAACTAACTGCGCCGAACCCAGATAACCTAGGAACAGGGCATGCGCATGATTACTCACTAAACTATGGACTTCCAATATAACTCACATACTTGACATGCACATACTCACTTAACTATGGACTTACTTTACATGTACATTAGTTTCGTCAGCATTAGTCGTGAAGGTAAGATTATCAGCAGTTATGATAGCGAATGAATTATGGACAAGTTGTAGTCCCGTATTGTTGACCAAGCGCACTTGTAATGGCACTATTGATATCCTCAGGATGCCCGGCCCACTAGTCTCGATACCATCAGAAACCTGTCGAATTAACAATTATGTATGTTTAAAAATATCATCAAGCACCGAAAAGCATTCTTTAAATACAATACAATCAATATTACCACTGGTTGTAACCAGTGGCGGCTGCACCTTTAAGTGCGCTCGTGCGCATTTAAAAATTACAAAATTTTAATATTACTTCATCTTAATTTTTAAATTACTATAATAATTATTATTCTTTAAACAAACAAATCATAACAAATGACATTACCAATTATGATGAAACAATTTAAGCGCTTTGCTAAGCTAATAAGACTAATTTTCCCTGCAAACAAATTTTCTCTTGCGCTCCGGCAAGCGCACGAGGGCTGCTAGTATAACTTGTATGGCGCGTGAGACAAGAAATAGTTCATAGAAATGTACCGAAAAATGAGACTGTTCTCGTGCGCCACACGAGCTAACCGAAGACTACCGAGAGGCACCGAGAGCACCCGAATCCCGATGGTTTGGCGAAATTTGCGCGCGTTATGGGGTGACCGATGACCTCTCGTTATTAGTATAGTTTCGCTGTATCAGTGATGCGTTAATTATTGTTTGTTTTTGTTTACATTACATAATTGTTTTGTGTGTTGATTTTATTTAATACCGTGTGTGTGGTGTGAGTGAAAATGAGCACTTTATTTGCACACTATAATAATAAGCAATAAGAATAATAAGAAATAAATAATATTAGCTCTATACGTATAGTATATATAGCTTATTATTATAGTGTTATAACAAATAAATTGTGTGAGTGCACCACCAGTTCGACGACCCACCAGCCGCCACTGGATAAAACACGCCTTTTTTCCTCATTTTTAGGCAAAGATCCCTTCACTTTATTCCGCTTCGTTCAATCTCATTGATGTCCTCATGCATAATTTTTTAATAAACATCAATTTGATTATAAGGCTTCCGGCTAGGCATTCCTCTTCCGATTACTCCATTCTCTTCCAACAAATCCTTTTATAATTCTGATTTTATTATCTTAGTGCCTATACGATTTTTTTTAATATAAACAAAAAAAATATCGTATTGTAACTAAAGAAATACCTGCAGCGAGAGACGTAATGAGGTTTTATTCAGTTGCTTATCGTTCGTAGCGCCGTGGACAAACGATATCACCCCAGAGTCGATATCTTGTTGTGTGAACGAGTCTACGGGTTGACCAGACATCTCGATGTGGCCACTGTACAATAAAAACGTATTACACACAAGTGTTAACTTAAATTAAAAAAAAAAACAGATAATGGTATCATTGAAATTTCATGTGTCATTGTTATGCTTAATTTGTCTTAAAATTTTATAAATCTTGTACGACACCCACGAAAAGGAGTGGTGACCACTACATTATATTCTTATCTTTAGTCTTCACCACACGGCAAACATCCTCAGATATTTAATTATATAAACGACCCAAATAAGAATCAACCGAAATCTTGCATACTAAATACCTGCTAGCCTCGCTCTTTCCATGCAGCACTGTATAGAGAAGATCTTCAGGAGGTGTATCTGGATCTTCAGCTTTGAGTATATCAGAGGTTATCACCTTTCGAGTTCCCTGTAGACGCAGTAAAATAATAGTTACTATAACCACATAATATTTATAAAATATCTAATTATTAGTTGACATAATTTTTTATTTTCAAAAATGATTATTTGGTATTACTAATTACAAATCAAGTATTATTTATCACTAAAAAGATAAGGCACAATTGTTACATACATACATACATACATAAATCACGCCTATATCCCCGAAGGGGTAGGCAGAGGTGAACTAGCACCCGTTTCGCCAGATATGTTAGGTCCCATGTAACTGTAGACGCAGTAAAATAATAGTTACTATAACCACATAATATTTATAAAATATCTAATTATTAGTTGACATAATTTTTTATTTTCAAAAATGATTATTTGGTATTACTAATTACAAATCAAGTATTATTTATCACTAAAAAGATAAGGCACAATTGTTACATACATACATACATACATAAATCACGCCTATATCCCCGAAGGGGTAGGCAGAGGTGAACTAGCACCCACGTTTCGCCAGATATGTTAGGTCCCATGTAAAAGGTGGCGAGCCTATTGCCATTTATCGGGCACAAAAGTCGCAGTATCTAGCTGATGGTATAAGAGGAACGCTGCTGCCCATTCCTCATCACTGATTTATCCTTAGTCGCCTTGTACGACACCCACGGGAGAGATTTGGGGTGGTGACAATTGTATTCTACTCTGCCGTCACCACACGGCTACAATTGTTAAGTTGTGAATAAACTATTCTGGATTCAACTGGGTGCCTAATAATAACTCTATATCATTATTTAACTACGTTACATGCACAAATCCAAATTAACTACATTTAAAATATAAAAATGTATGGATATAATCACGTGCATTATACGTGTTACAAAAATACCCAAAAAATTAATTCAATTATTATTCTAGGGGTGCAACAATATTTTAGTAAAGCCAAAGAGCAAACAACATGTTGAGTGTCGGTTTAAATTCTTACCTACTTTTTCTTACTTGATGGTTTGTACTTGAAGTATTATAAACAAAACCATTGTTGAAATAGGTAGGGACGACGAGTACCTCTGGTCCTTTTTCGAAAATAGTCTATGCCAATTCAGATTGACTGACTTAATAGCGGGGTTAACATTATTTTTGTCATGTTAGATAACTTCTTTTTTGGGTATTTTTCAGCTACCATTGACGTTTATTTATGTTATCTTTATACAAGTAGTAAGTAAGTACTTAATACAAGTAGTATTGGAAATATTATTAAATAACATCGTTCGTAGCATATAATTATTTAAATTTAAAGAAAAATCATGTTTTTTTATATAAATAAGAAGAAAGGTACATTTATTGAGACCACACAACAGAGAAACAAAATTGCATAATTAATGCACCCTTTGATTTTTTAATAAGTATAGGTAAATACTTCAGGGTGTGCTCATCTATACGAACAACGTTAACTATATGACCAACATCGAAATCGACGTCCCTTACAAGATCACATTATCATTTGCATCGTTCAGACTGTTAATAATTTAAAATAATAAATATAAATGTTTTAGTATACTCACGCATTAAGTGTACTGTTAAGTTTGAGTGCTTTTGTCTTCTACCTGGGGCAAACACAAGGCAACTAGTCAAAAGCAAAATAAGTAAAAACACTAAAGCGCTGCAATAAGTTTAATGGTTCATTTTCATTGGTACATAATTCAATGTCGCTAAAATTAAGTCTAATAAAATGATAAATATAAAATTAAATGTCGTAATAAATAATGCATTTTCAATCAATCATAGCGGTATTTTACATACATAAAATCCCGCCTATTTGCCCAAAGCTGTAGGCAGACACCCACATTTCAGCCGCTTACATCAGGTCCTAGATAATAGGAGGTGGGCATATTGACGACACACAGCCATGGAATCTATTATACATTTACTTATAAAAGTGTATAGTTTTTTTAATACAATATGGGCGGGAAAAGCGCAAACATTCACTACTTGAAAACCACTAGCAAATGACCGCAATAAGTAGGTTGCTAAACGTTATTAAAAAACACATTAGCATAATTATAACGGCTGTCGTAATAGTTTTCTATGGACCAATGAATACGAACATAATAATAATAAAACCAAATTATATTGCAAAAAAGTTAGGTTATTAAATTTAAAATGCATCTAAATAACATGCTTGGTAACTTGGCCTATCTAATACAAATTACGTTGCTGATAAGTCATCTACCAAATTAAGTACGGGTGCGAAGTTAGTACAGCTATTATGTATATATTTATTATTATAGGGTAAACTTAAAGCAATATAAATAGTAACACAGTTCACTAAGAAAATATCTATAATTTTTAAAGAAATGATGATCTAAAATGTTAATGATAGCCTACCATGGCATTTGTATGCAAGAAGACTTGTACAAAAAAATTCTTTAAAAATTTTACCAACATGAACAATCCATAATTTAATTTCTTAATGTCCTATTATATTTGGTATAAGCAACAAAAATATGGTGGCGAGTAATCTAACGCGGACGTATTCAATAAAGTAAATGATTATCAACAACGTGTAATATCCGAAATATTTCTGTTTTTAAATGTCAGGCACTTACAAACTAAACGAGAACCAATTTATTATCATCGTCATATTCCTGCAGTATGTTTCCGCGTCCAGTGATATCGATATCGGACGTTATGGAGTCATTCGCTCAATCTCCAATAAAAGTGCACCGACCTCTGATAAAATGGGAACAGGAGAGGAAGATAACGATGATGATCGAGCCATACACTCCCTTAAAATTTCCTATTCATCGTACCCCAAAGGTGCTAGTGATTAATTTTATTATAAACAGAATATAGAGAATGAAATGGAGAGAATGGGACGTTGTAACTCCAATCCATACAGCTCAAGGTTTATGGACTTACCCCCGAATACAGAAACGCTACTCCAATTTAGGGGACTGCTTAAAAAGTTAAGTGGACAGTACCTGTCAGAATTTGTATGGAAAAACGTCAATTTTGACAATACTTAAATGTTAAGCGGGACTCAAACTTTGAATAGCGTTTCTGTATTCGGGGGTTAGTTCTCAGTCAGCAGCATGTTTGGATCAGCTGTTGTTGCTAGTTTTCGCTCTGCCATTCTGGTGCCCTAGAGTGCTTTACGGTATGCAATCTCCCTTAGTCGACTTTGATGACACCCCTGGGGATGACTTTGTTCTAGCACATTCCTGTATTTTTTTAAGTATGTTTTGTATTTCCCATTTATTAATATGCCTCTTCGCTAAGCTTCTTAGATACGATTATAATAATTATACATATTTTATTTACACGGACACTATTATTCGAATATCAAATGACTAAAAGGAAAACGATATACAGTAGGTACTCGGTCGCAGAGCTAGCATAAATAATAAAATAACGGTTCTATTTATAAGTCATAGAGTGTGCAGTGCGAATTGCAACGGCATTGAGTGAATAATGATCATTGAGTGGATAATAGGTATCCTCGTACACATGGTACACCCTTCCCCCTTGCAAGAGCGGTCGTAAATAGTTAAAGTGTCATTGGTACTCGTTTAGTTCAATGGAATGCATAATATTAAGATTTCCATATCTTATTACAGTCACGAAGAAAAACAAAAACAAGTCTTGCATAAACTCAACATTTCCAATGATCCTGACATACCTGGGTAAGCCTTAGTACTTTTCCTGGTAATAAGTTGAGAACAGGGGGATCATTGACTTGGGTCACGTTAACATGGAGAACGAAGGTGTTTCTACCCTGAAGATAGCTAGGCAGTGTAAATTTAGTTTCCGGAATGAGTTCCATATCGAGAACTATGGCGTCTTGGTGATTTTCTGAACCATCATGAACGTAACGAACCTGTTGGATATTACAAAATTCGTACTTATGGTCTATATGGAAAATAAAAATATATATTATGAGTTATTATTTTCTTGTTATACCTTATCTCTTGTTAAGTCCAGTAATGTGAAAAACTGTTTTGACTTTTCTCCTTCTATATAATTTGTGTATGGCGAGGAGTTCCTCTGCAATGAGAGATCTATGGCTATCCGGCCATGTTGTGGCGATTGCGCTACGTGGAGAAGTACCCCAGATGGTCTGACCCCATACTTATGATGGTCGAGAATCACGTCTATGTTCTGTGTAGTTATCACTGCTACACCACCTTCTTGTACAGTCAGGGGGAACAATGCTACCAACTCAAGTTCACTGCTAGATCTTGAGAATACCTGTTTAAATGTAACAAAACTTACAGTAATTTAATACAAGCAGAGGAACAGACCAATAAAGCCACAGCATATCGTCCCATAGTATAATAATTAAATACATTCCTTAAAAGTAATACTCACTTTATACTTTTCGGCATAATCAGGGTTAATACATAAATCAGAATCGCATTTGCAGGTAAAATGGTCTATTCCGTGTTGTTCGCAGACTGCCTGAGCCACGCAAGGTGGATTTCCGGGACTTGAGTGACAAGGATACCACCACACGCACTTAGGGCTGACTCCATAGGTTACCACCGCATTTGGTAGGCCGAACATCTTGTCATCCACTTCAACAGGTTTGATGCAACCCTATAGAAATCACCAAGGTAGAATTTTATATTCTTTTTTTATATTAACATAACTGAATCATTAATTACAACTAAGTACAACTTACCATAATACTAGAATCAGCTGCTTTGATACCCTTAGTAAAAGCTCGTTGACGTTTGTCACTCTCTATGCCACCCAAATAAAAAGAATCTGAGAGATCCAAATAACGTGTACCACCACTCTCAATACGCGTGCTCATTGCTATATTATCCACAGACAGCTGTAATAATGAGTACAAAAAAACTGAATAATCAACAATAGAGAATGGACTACAACTACAACTAATAACATTTCTGCTACAAAAAAAAAAAAATTAATACTCATTAGGCAAGCGCAAGCACATTTTTGTTGCATTATCGTTTTTATTTAGGAATAGCAGCTGTTATTATGTATTAGTAGCTTATTTAAATAACAACAACCTCTGTATTTTGTGTATGTCATTTCGCAATTGCATTTTATGTTACCAGCAAATAAAAATATAAATGTAAACCAAATAACTTGCCAACACACACAAGCATATAATTATACAGATTTAAAACAAATACAAATCAGCCAGACACAACAACATAATGTGGCTGCTGAAGCTAAAGGGATCATAGTGGCCTAAAGTTTAGGGCATCATGATGATCCCCTTAGCTTCTAGTTTGGAAGTTGATATTGCCGTACAGAGTTTCTAGACTTTTAATATTTAAATGGGGTTAATGTAGTATTATTTAATATGAATTGTTATTAGATTAAATTAAATTTTACTTAAATTTAATACACATAATGTATCAATGTTTTGCTGTTTTTTGCATTATTTTATTAACTCCGCCGTAGTATAAATAACATAAAATTTCGCTTTTGCTTCATAAAAATGCTACTTGGTCAGAAAGTAGTTATTTAGTTTATTTTAGTTTCTAAAATTTGCACAGGTTCGAACATTGTAGCAATTACATAATTAATATTAAAGATAATAACTGTAGTTTATATTTAAAAGTGAATAAGAGCTTATATTCATTTTTGTAATATAATCTAATTATATAAAAATGTTACTGCAGAAGAAAACACAGCTCTCAAAAAACTATTAGGTAAATACATAATATAGTTAATATAATAATGTAAATCTCCTTAACTACGTGAACTTAGTAGTATTCTCTTAATACATATATTTTTGCAAATTTCACAAGTATTATCACAATTTGTTTACCTCAATAAATGATGGGTTAAAAGATAAGTGTAATTTGTGCCATTGGCCATCATTAATTCTTAATGTATGCACTATTTGACCACGTGCCATTTTGACACGAACTACACCATCCAAAATTTCAACAGCAATGAAGTCGGAACCGCGACCTCCACCAGGGTTGTAAAGTATCATAGCATTTTGGGTTATTGTTTTAAACTCTATATGCCACCTTGAAATATATAACACAGATTTAAATAGGAAACATAGTGTCTACTTTCATTTCAGACGAAGGCAATTCATATCTCCTTTAATATCCACACTGTTAGGGCACAGGCCTCCCTAACGGATGTAAACCTATACCTAGTGACAAATGGGCCAAAACCCACCTCACTGGTGTAGTGCAAATTGGCGGATATTGACAATTGCAGATTAAAATTGAGACCAATAGCTTAATGTGACATATGAAGCATGGGGAACTTGAGATTATAATTTGTTTTGTTCAGCCTTCCAATGACTAGCCTTTATTTTAAGCAATAGCAGGTCCAGTGCAATAGACAATGCACCATCAATTTAACAAGACATAATTAATAAGAATCGAATACTAAATTCAAAGCATACACTTACCTTCCACCTGCACGAGAATTTATTTTAGGCAGTATCAAGTAAGCCCCTTCATCTACAAAACTTATATCTGAACTAAGATCAGCATCAAACTCTGGAGCACAATTCCATGTAACACCTTCAACATGGACAGATCCACTTCTACTCCGGGCTTTCTCTATTATCTTTACACCATTGTAATAAACCTTTAAAAGATATAAACGTTCATACTCAATGAAAACTTCAAACTGATTTATACATAATATAAAATAAGTATAAAGTAATAATAGCTGTTTAGTTAAGCAGTTTATTTTATTCAAGATTTATACTATGTCTATACAACCTCAAAGTAGTTTGTTGCTAATGTGCATATTAATTTATTGCATTAGAATTCTATTTTTTTAATGAGTGTGTACAGAGATATTTTAGAAAATAGTTATCCTCATTACAAGCGCATAGTATGGTCAAACACAGCGCGCGTGTGAGTGCGCGCGCCCATAGGTATTTTTGAAACAGTAGTTTTTGAGTACATACATCCTCCATGCAGCCACGAAAATTCTCCATGTGACCTAAAAATAATTCTGAGAAATCTCCCTGACCTCCCAAAAATATACCAAAGTGTATATTTAGTTCAAAAAATCTTCCAGGCAGTTTCTTTTTGACAGTGCTCTCATCCACCTGTAGAAAAAATTACACTTAGGGCCTGTTTCACAATCGACAAGTACGTTCGAAGTAGCTTACTTTGCAGTTCATCTGACAGTTGTAATATGAAATATATGTCAATTGAACTGCAAAGTAAGCTACTTTGAACGTACTTGTCGATTGTGAAACAGGCCCTTAATAGTTTTATAATTTATTAATTTTATAATCATCCGATCTAACATTCTAAATATGATTTAGTTTGTAAAGGAATATGGTAAGAGTCCACATTATTTTTGATGTATAACTATTTCATACCTTCATAGTAAGGTTAGCTTCCCGACGGACAATGCTTACATGGTGCCATAGTGAGTCATTTAAAAATAAGCCCTTAGAAGAGGACAACTCACTCTCACCGGCTCCTAGGTTAATATTAAGCTTCAGTCTTCCACTTTCCAGTCGAATCTATACATGTGAAAATAGTGATTTTAATAATATGTATTGTATAGTACAGTCTACACCATGTCAGTTTACATCAAATGGTCTATAACAACTTTGTTATTAAAACAAATGAAGGTTCACAATCTATATAATAAATAATTATAAATATTTGTCGCAAAAATATGACAATAGCAATAATTATTCATCAAAAAGTGTATTTTATTAATTATATTGAAAACTCACCATGCAGTAATCAGTTTTACCAGCAGCCAGAACTAATAGGGCATCAGAAAGATGAGTACGAAAACGAAAGCTCACGTCTGTCACACCTTTGGCTTCTTGCAAGGGATATGATATATAACTTGCCCCATAAAAAGATGCTGCAATGGAATTAGTTTATTAGGTTAATTAACAAAGACATTTGATTTGAAATGTTTGTAAAACTTAACTTACCCTTATCGTACCCCAGTCCAAAGGAAACGAAAGATAAAATTAGAATTAGTTCCATTTTAGAACAAAGACTACAAAACTGAAATAAAACTAGGGAAATGCACGTGTTTAGAACATGTCTCGGCGTGGAAATTCTGCTTTATATATCATAAAGTTTAACACTGATTTGAAACTATTACGGATTAGTGAAGACATAATAATATTACGCGAAATCAACAAGACAGGCGTGGCGTCGGAGGTAAGTAAAGGCAAGTAGTAGCGAATAGCAAACTAGCAAACATAATCAATGTTTGGTTTTTTCAATATAACTTCTTTAATTAAACAATTTACATTAAATTAAACACTATTAATTGCGTAAAAAAGCTGTTATAAATAATTCAGATGATCAACACACACATTCACAAGATGTGCAATTTATTTTGTCATACAGATAAAACAAATATATATTGACAATTGACTTTGACTGAACAGATACAGCAAACTTTGCAAAGATAAATTTATATTATCAAAGACCATGGACAAACGCCAATCACTCACATTACGAATAGAACAAAGCAAACGTTAATGCAAAGTTTTCGTTGTTTAGCTCGGAGTAAATAGAACTGGAGTAGCCTTTGCCTAACATTCCCCTCTGCCAAACGCACAAGCATCGGATGCCTGTGCGTTATATAAAACTAGTTGAGCCGCCATTTTAAAACCACAATAATCAGAACGTCTTGCCGTGCAGAGCTCCCACTAAAATGCCTGCCTGTGCTGTTTTTTAGCGTTAAAAAAATTCGAAAACATCTAGTAATCAAAAAGATGGCGTCACATTTCATTTTTAAGTATTATTTTTAAGATTTGATATTTATTTACTTCATAATTTCATGTTTTAGCATACTACAATTTCAAATTTCGAGCCATAGTCTCGTGGGGAGTCGGCCGTGACGTCATCAAACGATCTTCCAGCGCACTCCCCACGAGACTACCTAGGGTTGAACATTATCGCATTTCAATTAATTAGACAATAATTTAAAAAAGTTTGTTGTTAATAAATAATTGTAATTTTGTAATTTCGTATTAATTAATTACCAATTATAATTTCGTTTTAACAATATACGTTGCGTGTTTATATTTAGTTTAGTGTTAAGTACATACCTACCTACACTTTTGCGACCGCTTGAAGCTTATTTTTTGCCACACTACATGGAAATATAAAATCATTAGTGAATTAATAAAATAAAATAAGAATAAGACTATTTTGCCCTTTATTCATGCTGGGCGGCGCTCATAAACATTAAGAGTACCTATGCTGTAGCATATACAGCGTCCCTGACTTTATAAAATAAGCAAGGGTAAAAAGGTACCAGCACAGCCGATTATTTCTGAGAAACCTAAATTTTTTTTCGAGCCACAGCACAAATTGTTTTTTTTGTTGTAATCAGCAACCCTAATTGAATTGCACTTCATTAATAGTGATGCCACGTCATCGATATTGCGATTTTACGAGGGAGTAATGAATGAATGAATGAATGAAAGTAACATTAAATTTAAAATATGTATTATGATTTAAATCTATACATTGTGTTCCTGAGGTTATACATTAACTTCGGCATTTTATTCAGACTATTAAATTGATCATTTTTTAATATGGATTAAATTTATGATACTTTTATGAATTGAAGTTCCTTTAATTTTGAAATTCTAGAATAAAACTATAGAGATATAGAATAAAACAGGTCAAGTCGACCCTAAGCCAAATGGCATATATGATGTTAGTAATTGCCGTGTGGTCACGGCAGAGCAGAATATAATTGTCACCACCTCAAATCTCTCCCGTGGGTGTCGTACAAGGCGACTACGGATAAATCAGTGATGAGGAATAGGAAGCAGCGTTCCTCTTATACCACCTAGCAATGTACTGCGACTTTTGTGCCCGATAAATGGCAATAGGCTCGCCACATTTTACATGGGATCTAACATAATTGGCAAAACGTGAGTGTTAGTTCACCTCTGCCTACCCCTTCGGGGATATAGGCGTGATTTATTTATGTATGTATGAGAGAAGACGAAGTGAAATCTCAATTTTTTTAACATTTTGTCTGTCTGTATGTATGTTTGTGCACGCATCATTCATAAACTACGAGACGGATTTTGATGACATTTGGTATGATGATAGCTAAATGTCATTGTCAACATTTAAGTTAAATTTATTTTTTATTAATATTTAAAAGCTCCTTTAAAAAACCCGGTGGTCCAAGAGCAATACTTTTATTTACTAGGAGTTAGGTATGTGGCCGTGTTCCGTACATAAATGAAGCTTTTGGAAAATATTATTGTAGTATTAAAATCAGAAATGATCGGTATGTGTAGTTTAAGCAAAAATACCTCTGCCCCTAGCCGGTATCCTAATTGCTGATATTTATACTGTAAGCTTTCACATTCCCGAAACATCTAATTTCTAGTTTTCCTAAAGAATACAGCATACGAAAAAAATGGGTTGATGCTTGTAATAGGCACGTCTCTTGAGCATTTACAAGAACAAATACTATATGTTCTGTAAATTTTGAGCCGTCTCAGTTTCAGAAATTATCTAACAATAGAAGAAGATTTTATAGAATACAAGTTTGTTTATCCTCGCAATCGTGTTGAAAAACGTCGTATGCAACTGGTAATTACACGCTCAGCTTACCTATTAAGTTTATTACCTATTAAGTTCCACATATTTTGATTTTTGATGCCCCTTAAAATTTACCGATTCCCAGTATTTAACAATTCCCAGTCTTTAAGAATACTAACGCAAAATTAATGCATTCATTCATTGAACGAAACTGATTTATCGATATCGATATTCTCGTGCTATGTCATGTCACTACTCACACAATGACATTCGTGTGTTTGAATAGAACGTTAACACACTATTTTAAGAATGTGTGCGTGAATTTTAAAAATGTGTGTCGTATTATGCATGTGTGCGTTTGTAAATACGCAAAAAGTTTTTGTTTCTGTGTGCCGGCATTCAGTGTAGTAGTAACCTCACCCCCCGCAAAAAATGGCAGAAAAATATGTACGAGAAATTGACTAATGGCTACTCCAGTCCTATTTACTCTGAGTTGTTTAGAGATTTACCAAGCTGTGTCGGTTTTTTAACAACATCAAAGCGCGCAAATCTGGGTCCTTATTAGCGAATGATGCCATTCACATACGTGCAAGCACAGTAGTTTTGAATGACATTTTTTGACGTTAAGTACTCATTAAAGTTAATTGACGTCTCTGAGTGTGGCAGTTAGACGTGAATAAAGTTTTAAATTTAGATTCCATGAATCTATCCATTTATTTATTCGATGACGTATTGTTTAAGAATACGAGCCTCAGAGTGGACTTAGTGCAGATAAAGTGGTGTTATTTGGATGCCTATGCTCCGTGTTGATGTTCAATTGACAACATTTCATTTTTTTAACACACCTTTATATGAAATTAAACCGAAAATGAAGACACCCATATTTTTTATTTCTTTTGAATTCCGTCGTTTTCATACAAAAAATCATGATTGAAATACCGGTCATTCTAAACAGACGTAAGCGCCTAATGACGTAACTGTCGTGGACGAATGGCGAAATCACTCTTGACTCGAAAAATAATAAGATCACTTGTCAAAATTGACGAACCGGCTAAACGTAGTGTATTATATACTCTTTGGAACCGGCGTTGCCACAGGCGTTGCCGGTGTCGAAAATAAAAACATTTTATAGGAAATGTTTGAAATTAATTTAACAGTAAAATACGTTTTAAATTAAAGTTTATGAAGGATTTCAATTTATTGCTACTTTATTAATGTTAATTTCAACGATGACGATTAATGACATTGGATTTGATAATTAGTTTTAAAATTCTCCTTATATTTTAGGGAAGGCAAAGGGTCTAGCCCATACAGCCAAGTCTTTAGTGTATATTTTATCTGTAGTCTAGTGAAATAATGAGTGGGTGAAATGTATGAATGAAATGACTTTTAGTTAAAATATGGGTGTCACATATTTTAACGCATCTAGGGAGTGCTTGCCGCGAATTTAATGGTAACAGAGTTCATGATGGTGACTGATGCATTGGATTTGATATATGACTGACGTCTGTAATCGTAAATCTAGGAAGGCAAACGTTTTAATTCATTCATCTACGACCGTGACGTCTTGCGCATGTTTTTTACATTTTTCTCTATAATGGTCTTGACCACCCCATGGGTTGCCATAGTCACCTTCTTAAACTCTGTTCTCTTACCACTCTTT
Source organism: Cataclysta lemnata (assembly GCA_963931975.1). Taxonomy (NCBI): domain Eukaryota; kingdom Metazoa; phylum Arthropoda; class Insecta; order Lepidoptera; family Crambidae; genus Cataclysta; species Cataclysta lemnata. Next base: position 13,925,317 of record OZ008338.1, read on the forward strand.
CGCGTCAAGAACGTAGATGCATTAAAATGTGTGAACTTAGGTTTATTTCAATGTAAAATTCGTTTCATTAATTTTTATCATTTCATTAATTCATTTGAAATAAACACCAAAGATGTGATTGTATGGGTTTGATTTCTTTGCTTGTCTAAGAAAGGGAGAATTAAAAATCTTCCGTGCAAATGTAATTTATACAGATAAGAGGAGTGTTTGGCGCGTTTCGTGGTGTCAGTCGGATTTATTTTCACTAATTCAAAAATTGTTACAGAGTGGATTTTGTGCAGTGAAAGTGGTGTTATTTTGATGCACAAGCATCCGTGTTGATGTGCAATTATACAGAATCATTGAAAATAAGTGTTGTGATGGGTTTGATGTTGTGGTGAAGACCACTTTAAAAAGTGGTTTTGTCCACCTCATCAAGCACCATCATGAACTCTGTTACCATTAAATTCGCTCCAAGCACTCACTAGATGCGTTAAAATGTGTGACACCCACGTTTTAACGTAAAATTCATTTCATTCATACATTTCACCCACTCATTATTTCATAAGACTACAGATAAAATATACACTAAAGACTTGGCTGTATGGGCTAGACCCTTTGCCTTCCCTAAAATATAGGGAGAATTTTAAAACTATTATACAGATAAGGAGTGTTTGGCGCGTTTCGTGGTGTCAGTCATATTTCTTTTCACTAATTCAAAAATTGTTACAGAGTGGATTTTGTGCAGTGAAAGTGGTGTTATTTTGATGCACAAGCATCCGTGTTGATGTGCAATTATACAGAATCATCGAAAATAAGTCTCATGATGTGTTTGATGTTGTGGTGAAGATCACTATAAAAAGTGGTTTTATCCATTTCATCAAGCACCATCATTAAGTCTGTTACCATTCAATTCGCGTCAAGCACTCCTTAGATGCGTTAAAATATGTGACACCCATATTTTAACTTAAAATACATTTCATTGATACATTTCACCCACTCATTATTTCATAAGACTACAGATAAAATATACACTAAAGACTTGGCTGTATGGGCTAGACCTTTTGCCTTCCCTAAAATATAGGGAGAATTTTAAAACTTATACTGATAAGGGAGTGTTTGGCGCGTTTCATGGTGTCAGTCAGATTTATTTTCGCTAATTCAAAAATTGTTTCAGAGTGGATTTTGTGCAGTGAAAGTGGTGTTATTTTGATGCACAAGCATCCGTGTTGATGTGCAATTATACAGAATCATCGAAAATAAGTCTCATGATGTGTTTGATGTTGTGGTGAAGATCACTATAAAAAGTGGTTTTATCCATTTCATCAAGCACCATCATTAAGTCTGTTACCATTCAATTCGCGTCAAGCACTCCTTAGATGCGTTAAAATATGTGACACCCATATTTTAACTTAAAATACATTTCATTCATACATTTCACCCACTCATTATTTCATAAGACTACAGATAAAATATACACTAAAGACTTGGCTGTATGGGCTAGACCTTTTGCCTTCCCTAAAATATAGGGAGAATTTTAAAACTTATACTGATAAGGGAGTGTTTGGCGCGTTTCATGGTGTCAGTCAGATTTATTTTCGCTAATTCAAAAATTGTTTCAGAGTGGATTTTGTGCAGTGAAAGTGGTGTTATTTTGATGCACAAGCATCCGTGTTGATGTGCAATTATGTAGAATCATTGAAAATGAGTCTTGTGATGTGTTTGATGTTGTGGTAAAAACCACTGTAAAAAGTGGTTTTGTCCACCTCATCAGGCACCATCATAAACTCTGTTACCATTCAATTCGCGCCAAGCACTCCTTAGATGCGTTAAAATGTGTGACACCCATATTTTAACGTAAAATTCATTTCATTCATACATTTCACCCACTCATTATCTCATATGACCACAGATAAAATTACACTTAAGACTTGGCTGTATGGGCTAGACCCTTTGCTTTCCCTAAAATATGGAGAATTTAAGAAAAAAAATTATACAGATAATCTATTTTGTTGTGTTCTTCTTGTATTTTTCCATATTTTTTGTGTCTGTGGTTCGCTAGCATCGGTCATCGGCCAGGGGGTGGACACTTAGAACTAAGAATATTTTACGGATATTTTTTGTAAAATGCGACATCTACATAAAAATTCCGAGCTTGATCCCAAATTAAGTAACATTTTTTTAACTAGATGGCGCCACGAATCGAAAAGGTCGAGAACCATGAAGGTATATTATGTGTTCTGTCCTGTGCAAAGAGGATACTAGACTACGGGTATACTATCCTCTTTAGACAGAACCTTCATGGTTCTCGTACTTCTTGATTGTTCTGTCTGTGACCATGAATGACAGCCCAAAAATGTCAGTTGTTTGTCGAGTTCAAAACTTTAAAATTAATTGTATCTCGTGAGTTTCCGTGTCGTTTCCCAGTTTTTGTTTAATTTTTCGTGAAAGTGTTGAACTGATTGCGTCTGATTGAGTTTTTACTCCTTCGCTGTGAAGTGAACACATTTTTAGAAAATTGCGTGCGTTGAGTATTAGGATGTCCAATGGATTTTAGTAAGTATCTTTATCATTAAATCTTCAATTATGTGCCAACACCAACAACAGTTTAGGCAATAGTCCACTAAGGTTGCACAATGTGTATTGGTCGACTGAGTATAAGATGATCAATATCATTTAGTTGCCTTCTATGACCTGTTTAAACCCTTTGTAGGTTGATGTGATTTTTCTCTGCCGCAGCGGATGGCAAGGTGTAATAATCTCAATTTAAAACATCCTTATACATACATAAATCACGCCTATATCCCCGAAGGGGTAGGCAGAGGTGAACTAGCACCCACGTTTCGCAAATTATGTTAAGTCCCATGTAATAGGTGGCGAGCCTATTGCCAAACGTCCTTATCTCAGCCTTGAAAACAAGGCTAAGATAAGGATGTTTGGCAATAGGCCCTAACATCTAAAATTCTTAATCGCAAATTACAGTCTCCCTTTATCCAAGTCATCATATAATTTTGGTCTAAATTTCATTACCTTTCATAAAAATGTTTGGATCATGAATCAATTTGAATGTGCTATACATTCAAATTACTTTTTTTTAGGAACCTCATACCATCAGTTACCTAATCCAAAGAAGAAACCACAATGTTTCAAGGCTTGGGTACACGTGGTTGGAGGAAATTGGAGAGTGATGCTGATTATGAATTTTATAGAAAGAAGTTCATGAGTGATATTCATTTCACTACCACAGATTGGAACCGTAACAATAGTTTAAATTATCAAGAAATACCGTCGCTACATCTTGATAGAAGTAAGAGTTTCTAGCAACTTTTATCAATAAATTAAATTCATTCATTTTAAGACTAAGATAAATAATATAATATTTAATTATTTCAGATTCTAAGGTTAATGTTTCCGCAGCAGAAATTTCAGAAATACCTGGACCTATTCAATCATCTACTTCACTGCCTAACATAATAGGTAAAGAAAAACGTTGTATGTCCTGACACAAATATTGTTGGTACTGTCTGTGATTTGTATTGAAATATTTTTGTCAAAACATGCATGACGGACCCTATTCAATCTTCCAAGCACCTTTTTATTATTTATACATTAATACATTTATTTCAGATATTAAGGAGAAAGTCCCTATACAAGAAGTATCGCTTATGCCTAAACAAAGTCAACCACTTACTTCTGGGTAATGTAAACAGGTACATATTATTAATCTGGAAATCAATCATATCGTTTATCAGTACGGTTATTTTACTTAGTATGGGAGGTGTCTTTAGATTGTTTAAACATAAAGAACGACTTAGCTATCGCGTACAATGCTTTACTCCTACTCGTTTGTAATAAACAGTTAAATAATTATTAACTAATATTCTATCTACAGTTGAAAATAGACGTACTGTGGCTTAGTTGCTTAGCAACTTCTGTTATTTATTGGAATATAACAAAAAAATGGCAGGCAACTAAACTTTAGTAAGCTTATTTTTAACTATAGATAGAATATAGGGACCCGCTGGTAATGATTCACACCAACACATCAAAAGTTGATTGGAAATATTACTGCATTTAATATCCATTCTCGTGCCAAGAATTAAAATAACTCCAATGGTTTTTTTTTTATCATCAAGTGCGTAAATTCATAGGAATAATTTTTTTGCAGAGACAACACGTCAACAACAATTGTCGTCGCTTTTGCTGCATACTCTCCGAAGGCAGATTACAACTTTGCAAGCAGAAATGACCAGATCACGCAAAAAAAACTCACAACTTTGTGAATCAAGATTATCTGTAGGACTATACGCTAACTTATTTTAGCATATGAAAGTGATAATCACCGAGCTATGTATTTACTGATATACTACTACAGTATATTACTATAACGTTATTGTGACCCTTTCCTGTACCGCAAAAATGAGTTAAAATATTTTTTTCAATAAATTAACACAAATTAATTGCTTGTCACCAGTTGTAAATGAAAATGTTTATAGTTGTGTTTTCGAAGTAGGTTTTTAATTCATTTTTGTGTTTTATACAATTAAAAGGGACGTCCAATTTCCGCATCAAGAGTACAATTTTATGAACTTTTCCTAACCACAAATTAAAAATTTTTCTAACATTTATAATGTTAGGAAAATTATTAATGCATAAATTATAATCAAAATACGAATTAATTTAATAATTTTTCCACATTTTTAAGACATGATTTTTAAAAATTTCGCTACAATATTTTGTATTGGGAACTATATTTTTTGTCACCAGAATTTTTTGTTTGTCAACCGTTTTCTAAGCTTTTGGATTGTATTGCAAACTTTTGCAATTGGCTTTGTATTTTTTTACCTTTATATTTAATTACTATGTATCTATGTAGAAAGATTTTGGTGATTAGAAAAATAATTTAGAAAAATTATGGTCTTGATGCGGGAATCGAACCCGCGTCCACTGTGTTTCCAGGCAGGTGCCTGACCGCTCGGCCAATCTAGACTCACTGTGTATCTGTTTCGAGATCACCGTATCACTACTTTACATTTTTTACAACTCTTACTTATTTTTTTCATATATTTTCCTAGGATCAGGTCAGGGTAATTATGTCAGTTGGTGGGACCAACTGACATAATTACCCTGACCTGCATTAACTACATCAGATTAAAAGTCACCACAATTTCCTCTGTGTTTCCACGAGGACTTTGTGGTACCTCATTGTCGGGGTAATATAAGAAGTATATCGCAGTTTGCGTGAAGGGAATGGGGCGAGTTGAAATTATTAAGTAGTAAAGACTTATAGACACCTTTAAACTATATTGTATTAGGTGCCGTATTTCTCTCGCCATAACTTCTTATATTACCGAAAAAGTTTTTAAGTGGGTCCTGGTTTATATTTCTTGTGAACATTGCATCAAGCCCATATGTTTGGGTTTAAAAGTAATATCCCTAATCTAATGTTGTCCCTAATAATTTTTGAACCCTTTGAATTGTTCTTATATTTTTTTACAGAAGCCCTTGTCAACATTTAATTGAATTTTATTATTTCCGTCTTTTACTTTTTTAATACATTTAACTGACCTAATTACTTTCATGGCATATGTCCATAATTTTTATTATTTATGTATATTTTACCATTTACAATATAAATTGTAACAAATACATTTGATTTTTATTTTATGATATGAACCCATGTTGGAAAGCGTTTATTTTAGGATGAATAGAAATAGTTACATGTGTTTATTTAGTTTAATATTGCGTATTTGTAAGCAATGTCGATGTTTATATTTGTATTGATGTTTAATGAAACTCTTTATTGTCCGTAACTGTTTGAAATTCTAACAGTTACCGATTTATAAGGATCTTGCAATAAACTAATACGTAATATTAAATTAAATGAACACGTTTATGTGTGGGTAAATACGTATAAGCTCACGCACACATTGACACCCACTCAAAGGTCGGATGGAATTTGTAGATAGAGCTAGTGTGAAATGAATTGACATTAGCGGTTAGCAAAAAAAATCGGCGAGCGGGCTCTCTATATCCGTAGTATTATTGTCCTCTATGTCATCGGCTCAGCTCGCCGTTATCGTTGTTCTAACTTTTCGTATTTTTATTAATGCAACAGTAATTAAAAAACAAGGATGAACAATTCTGCCGCTAAAGTTAGTGTTACCAAAACAAAATTCACACCACCGTCTAATGAGACGCCATGCGTAACTGCTTTCTTGAACTTCTAGGTTGGTGAAATATTTCGCGAGGCCGGCACTGCATTCAACAAATTATCAGAAATGACTATGCTCTTGCATCCCATGGGAGACTCTCAGCCTGGGTAAGCTTTACTCACCATTTCAAAAGCTTTATTTCTCATAGATTTTTGTTTTATTTTTTTGCTCTTGATTGTCCTTTTATTTTACTTATTTGATGGTTCTGACCATAATCTTTTAAAACCTATGTGATTGTTTGCTAGATGATTATTATTTAAGTCTCTTTAACAATACATATTTTGATTACCATATGCTGTCCTTACATAATACAGCCATACAATGTTGCAGTTAAATTACAGTGCTGTTTCTAATACCTGGTACAATCATTCAATAAAAGTATCATGTCAACGGAAGGCAACCCTTGAGATGTCAATCTTTATTGTGTCAAGTGCACCAGTCTACATAAATATGGTATATGTTGTAGGATAGTTCCCATTTGCAATTTGCCTTGCACTCTGACGAGTACTGTGATTGTGTGCCTATTCAATTTTTTTATGTTGATATTTTCTGCATATATATTTGATCTACTTCTACTTGTATTTGAAGCTATGGTGAGAAGTTTATTGATGGTTTCTTTGTTAAACATTATTTTTGAAAAAAAATATGACTCATTTAAAGGGTTATAAATTTATTGTATTACGTCTGTTTATTATATGTCTGTATTATATGAATAAAGCCGTGTGGTGATGGCAGAGCAGAATACAATTGTCACCACCCCATCTCTCCCGTGGGTGTCATACAAGGCAACTAAGGGTTAAAACAGCAATGAGAATGGGCAGCAGCTTTCCTCGTAGACCAAGTAGCAATTTACTGTACCCAATAAATGGCAATAGGCTCCCCATCTTTTACATGGGACCTAGCTTGATTGGCGTAATGTGGGTGTTAATGCACCTCTGCCTACCCCTTTGGTGATATAGGCATGATTTATGTCATGTATATGAATTTGGTCATTATGTTGTAAAAGGTTCATAAAATATGATGGTATTCTTCTTAATTAAATAATACGTAAATTGAGATACATGGCTCATTTAAATGCGCATTAATGCTCACTCTGCAGACAGTATATTTTTACATGTTCAGTGTAATTTTCAGTGTAAGTAAGTAAAGATCTGAATATATAAAAAAAAACTGGTTACAATTACCAAGTCATACTAATAGATAGTGTTTTAACATTATCAATAATTATGTTCAATATTATACTTTTTTGATTCAGCATTGTGAAAATTGAATATACCTAATTATTATTATTTATGCTATAGGGGAAAATGGACAGAAGAGGAAATAGAGATGCTTAGAGCATGTGTTCACCGATTTGCCTTGGATCTCAATAAACTTAGTCAGCATATTAAGACCAGGACAGTGTAAGTGAAATACCTTTTTATCTATACTATTATAATTGAATTGTAACAATCATCAGACCTAAAATAATTACAAAGAAAGGAGATGTTCCATAATGGCCTATGTATTTGTACACTATTTCAAAAAATTGAGAAAAGGTAATTGATTCTGGGAAAATTGCAAATAAATATAAATCATATGTATTTTTTGCTTAAAAACCTTTTAAAATCATTAAAATCACATACAAGTAGGTACCCATTTAATTTTAAATAAAATATGTATGTCAATGTTATAAAGTGACATCTTCTTTGGGCCATGATGTTAGGATGATGAACATGTTATTATGTTGCAATAAAAGCCTAAACATAAGTACAACAAGCCAAAAAACAGAGCTTTAAAATAGGCTTTTAAGACCTAAGTACCTTCTGTTTTATTAATTATTGCCTACATTTTGAATAACTGTACAAATATTATATGGGCCAGACTCCATACATTTGGGAACATCTCCTTTGTGGTTAGAAAAAGATCAAATAATTATGTAGTCTTAATGAACCCGCATTCTCCACGTTCCGGGTATACCACAATATATCTAACATTTATGTATAATGTTGAAATAAAAATCAAAATAATACCTAATTATTCTTTATCCTAAACATTTACTGTTGTACATTCCAAAACCATAGTTCTATGAGTCATGAAATTGTAGTTCCACAGGCTCATATTTTATGAGCATCTAACAAATGGTAATACCATAGGCAACACAAACACAAGTTGAAATTGGTCAGTGGAATTAATATTGTTCCTAATGTAATAGTATAATCTTTCAGTTCACAGATACGTACTACACTCAAAAAGAAAGCATTCGAGGACGCAGGTATACCAGTGAGGCAGGTAAGCAGTACGAATACCAGCCTCTCTCAGCCACCGGCCCAACAGGTAGCCCACCCACCAATGAGTATGAGCCTGCTCAAACCACGATCAGTTTTAGGAAAAAACGCCGAGGTTCAAACTTTCACTAACTAATGCCAGATTCCACTAGTTGTTGTGCTGTCAGTTTTTTTTTTTTTTTTTTGGTTAGTGAGGTTTGAAATTTTAATTTTAGTTAAGCTTTGGAGATGCTCGGCTGATGCATGCTAATCTATGCTGTCGCAATTGTGACAATGCACAAAATATTATTAAATAAAGATTATTCTATAAATTGTCTCCTTTTGCTTTTCGAATGCGTATTAGTTTGATGATTGATACGTCTTAGCTCCTCAACTATACCTACCTTTACTTGTCCATAACTTATGTACTTATTAGCGATTATTTTTTTACATGTAGGTAATAATGTCCCTGAAATAGATACCTTATTATTACTTCAGAGTAACACTAACAAACACTTGTGCTGTCACAGTTGTGGCATCCTGCCAGTATTAAATTTAAGGTTTTTGTCTAATTTATTTTTCTACTTTGTAAAAACTTTTCCAATTTCTCTTTGTGTTTGAGCTCAGGTTCGTATATTATATACCATGGTTTTTATTTAATATTAATTAACTGTATAACTAAAATAAAATTATATATATTAATATTATATACATATATTTAAGTAATTTGTGAAATAAATTTATTTTCCTCATCTAAACAATAATATAAGTTATTTCTTGTACTATTACAAAACACCCATTTCGTAAATATGATTTTATACATTTGTCAACTGATTAGTTAGCATTTAGCAAAATTTTTTATGTAAAGCACTAAAAAGCTCGTTACATTAAGATTATAGGTTACATTTAATTGTGTATGAATTTTGATGCATATATTATTTTGGCTGTTGTGGTATTTATGTTGAACTGCTCATTTAATTTTGTTGAGAATGAGTAGGTATTATTTATTTATATGTTACGGAAATGGTAGTGGCTGTGGTTGGTAGCAGTATTCTTTTCATTCCACTTCAGTAGCAGTAAATAGCAATAAATTTAATAAACACTTATTGGGATTATTAAAAGTAAAATGACCTACTGCGCTGTAATAAATATTTTAGGCATCATCATTATGGTAAAGTCTATAATGATATAACGTTGACCTTTTCCAATAATTACTTTCGGCAAGTTAAATAAAGTGTGGGTTGGTTGAGTGGTATGGGCATCTGCCCGGATTTCAGAGGACGCGGGTACGATTCCCGCACCAGGACTAATATTTCGAACATTTTCTGACCACACTAGTTTTTGTACTAATTTTTCTAACACATATTTATATCATGTTCAAATACTGATGTATTTGAACAGGTTAATTATATAGTCCAACTATCCATACAATTACCAACAGATTCATAACTCAAATACGTACAAATTAACTTCTCGTTAACTAGATAGATATTAAAAATCATTAAACTATCATTAAAATATATATAGTCACGACAAGTCAAATACAAAAACTATCTCAATATAAATATAATAAGTATATTAATGTAAAGATAATTTTACTGTCGTATTCTTTATACAATGGTGATTTATAATATATGTTCTTGCCAACAATATATTATGTTGGTGATAGTGATGTAAATACACAACGATATTAGCATTCCATAAAAAGTACTGGATAAAACATAAGGTATAAAATTTATTGATTTGCAACTCAAACCGATTGCTCTTCGGAGTAACTATGGTTGAACTGGAATTGGATCAATCAAACTCAACTGAACAGAATTGAACTATTAGTGAATTGATTGATAACGCCTTCGGTAATATTAAGTCGGGTATTACTCGTAGAGATCTCGTAGTATATTATGCTAAATCTAGAATGGATCTATTGAGTCGCCCTATTTATTTTTAGTAAAGCTATTAGCACCTTGTACTTAGTGTTGTATTCACATAGAACAGTAGTTTGGTTTTAGAATATAACTGTTTTTTATTTTATACAATCAAGTGATGTGTAATGTAGTTTATTAGGTATGTAATATATAGTAGGTACTATACTATATAATGAGTGCGTAATATAATGTCATTTCACATAACTGTCTCAATTCAATACCTTGTGGGGCTGGACCCACAATGATTACAAGAGACAATATCAGTCAATATAAGTGAGTAATTTATGTGTAACAATACACAAGCGAATAACTATATAGGGCATAGAATATCTTTTGAAAATAGATAGTTTATGCTGTATTGTGTGTCAAAATATCAAAACTACAAAGTAAAATTGTATGATGTCATTGCACTTGATTGTATAAAAAAACACCACTTAGGGCCTGTTTCACAATCGTCGGGTACGTTCTGGATAGCTTTCTTGGCAGATCATTTGACAGTTGTAATATGAAATAAGTATATGTCAATAGAACTGCCAAATAAGCTATTCAGAACTTGCCCGTCGATTGTGAAACAGGCTAAACCTTACAATGTAGAAAATAATCAGCATCTTTAACGCATACAGGTGACCCTGAATATGCTGAATGCCTCCGAGAATGAAGTGGACGTAGAAGGTCTCGGCAGTGAGGTCAAGCTCGAATTCGAAGCCGGCTCGGAAGAGGTGGCTACCTGAAGTCTGTTCAGCTTCTCGTACTAGCAAGCAGTGCAAGAAGCTGCTTTCCCCGTGTGCCCGGATAATGCAACCACATAAATGCTAAAATGGACCTCATTTCACATTGTTTTACTGTACAACAGCATACGATCATTATATACATTAGGAACTGTGGAAACGCTAACGTAAATCAAGTCGTGGTCAACTGTCGCGGCACCCTTCGTGCTCCCCTCGTCGTGTATATTATCTGGTTACCGTGCATTGTGCAGTAGGACATAAAACTGTATTCGGACTATATCAAAATACAAAGACAAGACGCATCGAATATATATTTTAGTAAGCTTAAATAGTAATAATAAATTCCGTACCTCTGCACAAGTGCACTGTCTCTTGAAATTTTGTACTGGTCTTGGTTTATTGATTGGGTTTGAGCATAACTCTCTTCTTTTTTGTATGAACCTAATCCACAATATTTACTACATTACATTATTAATGGTTCAAGGCTATATACACAGGCTACAGGATAGTTAATACAAATCATTGTTGCACTGTATACACTACACAAATAAACTTCAAGATGATAAACATTGGTGAGAGGTTCTTCTTTGTTAAATTGCTTATACTACTTGTTATACTCATGGTATTTATACAGTTTGTAGGGGAAATCCATTTCAAATTTAGACGTCTCAATGAAAGTTCGTCTTGCGATACTCACAACGGGGAAGGGGAAGAATAGATTTTATTAACCTAAAGGCCGGCGCACATTTTATGGCGAAACGCAGCGCAGAGCATGTCCACGATTCGATTATACTAGCGCTATTAGGCGATCGTTCGCGCGAATGCTTAAGCCTATGGCAGTGTCCTAATAGAACGCGACTGCGCGAATTTTACTCGTACGAACCCGCGATCAAACCCATTGAACTCGAATAGTAAATGACAAATGTTAGTACGCTTACACGCGACGGTCGCGTCCCTAGATCGCCTAATCGCGTTCTATTAGGACACTGTCTATCTCTGAATAGTTTAGGCGCCGGTCAACTTATCCGGTTTCTTTTGCGGTTCTCGCTCGTTTTGCGTGCGTATGCAGCGTTTGGCGATCGATTCGAACGCCGATGCGCGTAGATTAGGTATATGTTGTGTTAATTAATTTTCAATCTTATTTACACGTTATCAAATATGATAATGTTATGACTGTAGAAAATGCTCTGCACTGCTCTGCGCCATATGTACCTCCATACGCTAGCCCTTGCACACCAATCGCAGAATGCTGTTGTGGTGTGCAGGTGATTCGTATTAAAATTGTAAGTGAATTCAACCTCTTTTTCGATCCCTCGTTTCACGAGGAGCTAGAGTTTTGTCAACATATTTTTCTATACAGTTTCTGGAGCAGTATGCTATCGAGTTACATCAGTTTGCGTTAGATGACATCATCGCTGTAAAGCAAAGCCATTTAGCATAATGTTGCTTATCCCAGGACTAAATCCATGCCAAAGTAAATTACCACGGGTTTGCTGCGTACCGTTTGTTTACTATGCAGTGCAGCACCTTTAGAATCCTTCGGTGTTACTATAAAAAAGTGTTTAAGACGTGTTTTGATTAAGAAGTAAGTGTTTAAAAACTCGTCTTAAACATTTTCTTGTAGTAACATCGCTTATAACTAAACGAAAATGCTACCAGCTGCACTTGATTTGAGTTGTATTATAACATACTAAATCAAATCATTTTATAATCAAACGACCTTAGGTCCAGGAAAAGAAAATTATGAATTATGCTACTTTATTAATTCTTGGTTTATCACTTAAATTTATGCGTGGAAAATTAGGGTTCTTTTAATTTTATTAACCGTATATGTAATTTAGTAACCGTATAATTATAGTAACTGATAAGTAGTTACATAGTTTTGGTTCTTTAGGTATTACCTATTTTATCTTTATTTCTCATGAATGGATTTCTTTCATTAATTGTGTATTATTTTTACAGTGGAACTTATTGTGTTACCAACCTATTTTTTGCCTTATTTTAGTTTTTATATAGAATTCCTAAACTATAATATCGAGATTAAAAAGCGTTTTTTTTCTAATGACTTCATAAAGTAGGTACAATTTAATATTTGGTAAATATATTACATTTTAATTTGTTTTATGATTACTATCCATTTTATCGATGGTCATGATTAGTGGGTACTAGTACAATATCAATATTGTTAGGGTAATAGCGTTTTGAGGTTAATTTTTTACATCGTAGTACACTTCTTATACTCCAAATGGCGGTTTGGAGTACAAGAAGTGTATTCAGAACAGTGTTTACATTCGGGACAAACAAATTTTCTGTACTAACTAATCATCTATATTTTAATGATTTTATAAGTGGCGATCAATAAATAAATAAATAAGGTGTAATAATTCCTAATTTTATTTATGTAACATTGTTGTATCTTATCATTTATTTTAGTTCAAATAAGTACAGTCAGTAGTTGGCGGTAGCAATACATTGATTAGTTATTATAGCTCAAGTGCTGAGATTCAGGCGTGGATGCGTCAGTTCTGTAAGCAGTCAAGGTAGATGAAATCTCTCAGTTTGATCTCGCTATTCGATTAGATGTATGTTAAAATATATCTTTAGAGGGTGCCGTCGTCGACGCCATATTTAAGGTCCGGTTTTGATGTGGAGATGCAAACTTACCATCATTATTGCCCATACAATAAACTCTGGTTATTTTATTGCAGAGTAGTGTTTCGTTGGCTTGAGATACCTAAATTATCTTTCCAATATCCACGAGCCGAGACGTGGCTCGATGTTAGATCATTAACTAGATTATTAATTGTATTATTCATAGTTATAATTTACCAAAGTACGTATACCTAGTAATAATTATGTGAAATGCAAATTCCTTTTCCATATTTTACTTAGTGTGGATTTGTATGTTAACTGGTCAAGGTCCTGAATATTCCATTGATGAATATGTCGTTAAATGTACACCCAGTTGTATTAGTTGGAAATTTTCTCATTAATGTTTTTAATAAATTTTTCATTAAATACTTATTTACATTAATAAACGTCTCTGGGTGCGGCAGTTAATGATGTTATTACATTTTTTTGTGTGACATAAGTAGGTAGGCTACCGAAAAATTATATTTGAAGAGGCTCATTGTCTAATTAGTCAACACACCAGAAGCAGTTGATAATCTCGCTGTTTGGGATGGATGAGCGTGGATAAACTTCTATCTGTATTTAGGTAGATAATAATAATGTAAGAAAGCAGTGAGTCTGTCAGAGATTATATTAGCCACACGTTATTCATATGAACAGTTGCATAAATAATTGCATTCAGGTAGTAGTTATATCTACGAGTATATCACTATCATGTGGTTTCTGTTTGCTATGCTAGCGGAAATGAATACAGGAATTAATTACAACACGGTATTAAGTTAAGCGATGCTAACAGATGAATATCATTGCCTGACCGATCAATAACCAGCCCAACCTATTATTTTTTTATCTTAAGATTATATGATTAGTTAAATTAATTTGTCTTTTTGTTATGATAATTGCATCCTTACTATATGAAACAGATTTATAAAGGATTCTATGAATTGGTTGACCACCAAATCCACTATAGGAAGAAGATTGTGAATATCAATATTATTTGGGAAATTATGATGCGTGTTATATTATTACAAAACGACCTACCTAGCAAATTGTTGTAAATCTATTATAGGTACTATAAATATTGTTTGTCTTTGATATTTTAGTTTTTATTTATTTACCTATCAAAGTTACTTTCATAATATGAACTAAATATAAATTTGATAATAGGCAATCAACAGCATGTGTTATGTTACCTACGCACAATATATCAAATTTTGTCATCGACTTTGCGCTTTAAGTAAATTAAGGTAGGATTGAAAACATACATACCCATAAATCACGCCTTTTTATCCCAGAAGAGGAGCTCGGTAGCGTTATGGCTTACCTAGCACTCGGCCTGCGATTGCGTAAACTAAGCAATGTTCGCTAAGGCCAGTCATTAGACGGGTGGCCAGCAATTTATTAACTCGAGTTCTTCTGTGCTTCGGAAGGCACAATAAGCTGTTGGTACCCCGGCAGCTTCGGCAGTAGAGTCGTTAATACGCACCAATCCGCTCTATGGCTGCGTGGTGAGTTATGTTATGGCCCAATCTCAATATATTCTTCCATCCGTTGGGAAGGCCTGTGCCCAAGCTTGATATAATGTTATATCCCATGTAATATAGACAGTGGGTTTTAACATTACATTTTTCTAAATTTTTGGAAGGAGTACCTATGTAGATAGGGTAGGTACCACCGATATATAAGTACCTAGACACGCACAATGGCCCAATTAGGAGGCTAAGTACGGAAAAAGCCACCTATGTGTGACACTCTTTGGTAGGTGATGTGATTTTAATCTGCCCCAGCAGATGGTGAGTGAAAGCTTAATTTGAAACATCTTTGTCTCAGCATTGAAAACAAGAGCCCTAACATTTAAAATTCTAAATCGCAAATTACAGTCCACCCTTATCAACTTATATAATTTGGTCTTAAAACTTCGATTACATTTCACAAAAAACTATTGAACATTAACTAACACATTCAAATTACTTTTTTTTAGGAATATAAGAAGAACCCACAAGGATTGTCCTCTATGGTTTCAAGGCTTGGGTACACGTGGTTGAAGGAAAGTTTGAAAGTGATGCCATTATTGAATTTTATGGAAACAAGGCCGTATGTGATGTTCATTTCACTACCACGGATTGGAACCGTAACAATCGTTTAAATTTTCAAGCAATACCATCGCTACATCTTGATAAGGGTAGGAGTTTCTAGCAACTTTTGTTAATAAATATAATTCATTGATTTTAAGACCAAGAACAGATGATAGAGATAGTTCCTATAAGGAGTATCGCTTATGCCTAACCAATGTCAACCTCTCACTTCATTGGATAATGTAACAGGTACATATTATAAAACTTGAAATCAATCATATTATCTTATTATCAGTACGGTTATTTTCCATCAGTATGGGGAGTGTAACATAAAGAACGACTTGGCAACCGCGCACAATGCTTTACCTACTCCTAATTGTTATGTGTAAATAAACATTTCCTAATTAATTATTAACTAAATGAGTTACACCAACATATCAAAAGTTTACTATAAATACCTATTACTGCATTTTATATGCGTACTTGTGCCAATAATAATAATAGATGGTTTCTTAAACTGAATCCCCAAATTATTGTGGTCTCTAAACAAAGATGATGGATCGGCTGAGTTATAAAGGGAGGATAAAACTTGCGTCGTTTCTTACCGGTTTTCTCATAATAAACCCTCCTGGTAGACTCTCATCTTTGCTTTCATAAGTGTAAATTTTACTTAAATATCAATTGTTACTGTGTCCTCAAAAAACATTAAAATATTTCTTTCTAAATGAATGAAACATCTATATGCTTCAATTGTTTCAGGAATTAAGGATAATATTACTTGCGAAGGAGTCTTTCTTACACAAACTACTCATCAATGCACATCACCGCATAATGTGACAGGTATAAAATTAAACTTCAATTTAATAAAGTGACATGTTCTTGCGCGACAATAAAGCATCAAATATTAACCTCCTACTACTTATTATGATTTCAGATAATTATCCTGACTGTATGATATAGTATCAGAGCATAATTATTGCAGATAACAGAGAATCAAAAACATAAGAGTAAGTAAAAAATCCTTGCAATTTAAACTTGATTAAGTCTTTATTTCATTAAAATCAATGCAGTGAGGAGGAGTTTAGTGACAGAAACTCACAGGTTTCTTTCATATAAGAATTTTATGTCGGAGAACGTGTTGTATATTGGAACACTCTAATATTACACAATGTAGTAGTGATCGTGTATAAGAATACAGTGTCTCACTGTTCCCTCTCTTCGCCCTGGGTGTCGTAGAGGTGAATAAGGGATTTCTGAGCGATCATCTGCTCAACTGGTGGTAGGGCCTAATGCCCGCCTGGTTAGTTACCACCGTGATGCTTTTTCTCCCTGCCCTATTCCCAGTCTATCTGGGGTCGGTCGGCGCATCCATTCATATCGATCAGACGTCATCAAGCCATCCACTCCCTTTTGATTCATATCATCCATCTCACCGTAAAGGTGCTAGTGATGAATGAATGTATAGAAAAGAGACGGAACGGACCATATCGAGAGACCGATGAACGTAGAAAGTGATTGGAATTCAACATTCCAATCTATACTGCATTAAGTTTTAGCTTAGGTTTTACAGCCGGCCGCCTGCCTGACACAAACCCTCTTTGGGTATGCTGTTGTTGGTGGTTTTGCCCTCCACTACTCGGGTGCCCCTAAGTGTTTATTGGTCTACACCGGGCAATTTCCCTTAGTCGACTTTTACGACACCTATGGGATGAGTCGGGGCTGGCCTATTCTACGTTATTTGTTCGCTCCCAGGACAGCCTCGAAGGCTTATAGCGCGTGGTGAAAAACTCGTGAAGTGTTCATAGCGCGTTTCGGGGTCAGCCAGCGTTCGAATGAGAAATCGAATGAGAATCAAACAGAGCTCGAATGAGCGTTATTGCGACATAATTTGGTCGAGGACCGACATTGTTCGAACCACTGCCCTCTATTATACAAGTACGCTGGACTGAAGGTTATCATCCAAAAAATGATGCCATTAGATTATCACCATCTTGGCGCTGATGGCACTGGTGAACGAAGGTGAACATCCACGAAACTAATAATAGAGATGCATTTGTAATGTCAAATACAAGCAACAAACGTCAAATTTAGTACCCTTGCCGCTCGAGGGTGCGCTTTAAATCGACACAAGAAACATTTGACATTTTAGTAGAGATATTCAGTACAGCGTACTTGTTTAATAAAGGTCAGTGGTTCGAACCGATGTCGGGAGGACTGCGTCAACCCGCCGACCAGGGAGACCCGTAGAAACGGTTAACCCACTGGCCGCCCGTGGCATAGTGCAAGCTTGCATGCCTAACCATCTCGCGAGGCTAACCTATCAGCCACACACACTGACCTCTAGTATACAAATACGCTGATCTGAATACGTCTAGTAAAACGCAAATGTTTTGTGCCGATTCGAAGCGCCCTCTAGAGCGGCAAGGGTACTAAATTTGACGTTTGTTGCTTGTATTTGACATAACAAATGCATCTTTATTATTAGTTCCGTGGACGTTCACTTGTTTAATAGAAGTCAGCCGTCACACATAATTTAGGGTGGCCCGTCGTCGAGACTGGTGAATTGCCTCGCGGTAGACCCCAGACTCTCCCCGCCAGAAGGGCTGGAGGGACACCGGAGTGGTTTAGTGGCGTATTCCCGACTCGATCTTGAGTCGGGCGAGTCCCACACACGTCGGCCGTCTAGCTAGCGGCCGATACGGTGCGTAAATGCATTCCACTCCGTCAAAAAAAAAAAAAAAAGGGTGGCCCGTCGTGCCGGTTGGTGACCGCGGAGCGTGGGGTCCCGGCGGGGTAGGTACGGGGGCCCTTCCGTCCGGTGGGTCGGATTTGAAAGCTAGAACGAACCTGAAGAACCTGTGAAAACTTTCATCCCTATACTGGTGAAAATTTCAAAAACACTAGATCAAATATTTATTTCATATCAAGTGCATAAATTCATTCTTATTCATTTTTTTACAGAGACAACACGCCAACAACCGACGTCGTCGCTTTTGCTCCAGAAATTACATACTTCCCGAAGGCAAGTGAAAACATTGCAAGCAGAAATCACCAGAACACGCCAATAAAACTAACAGCTCTAAATCACGATTAACTGAAGTTGCAAAAATAAGTTACAATATCTTATCCAGTATACTAATATAAAATATGACAGCTGTAACTAAAATATTTACAAAAATGCAGTACACACAAACTCATAAAAAGGTCCTTAGGTCGTAGGTTTACATTAGAAGATAAAGTTTTGTCACTGTCATTATACAAAAGAAGTCCGAAGAGTTATTATACTCTACTTGCAAAATATTTTATTTAGCCATCACTTTAGTCCCTGAAAAGACTTTTAAGTTACTTATATTTCTGAAAATGATTGAAGCTATCAAGTAACTTAGTGTGGAAGATAGACTATGTACACTTATTTTTGACGAGATGTCTGTAACGCCCCAGTTTCATTATGATAGCGCTAAAGAAGAAAGGGGTTTCATTCGAAAAACAAAATTGCTGACCATGCATTGGTATTTATGGTCGAGAAAGAAATTCAAGCACCAGTAACTTATTATTTTGCAAGCACGCTGAAATCTACACAATTAAAGTTTTAAATAAAAAAAGGAATAAATAAAATATGTGCATAAAACTTATGGGATTAATAATTATGTGCACTGTTTGTGACCAAAGCACCATTAATGTCAATGCCAGAAATGAGCTTATAGAAGAGGCAAGAGTAAAACATCTCCAACAGAAGCATGAAATAATGGAAGTTGGAAAATCGAAGATTATTCTTCTGTTTGATGTGCCACATTTATTGAAAGGGCTCCGAAATAATTTAATAACAAAATATTTAATTTATACCGATTTGCAGGAAAAATCTGAAAATATAATAAAATGGGAGTATTGCCAAAAAATATATGACGCAGATAAAACATACTGAAAATATTGCAAAAACTAACGGATGATCACAATAATATAAATAAAAAAAAACATGAAAGTGAAGACAGCTGCTCAAGTGTTTAGCCATAGTGTGGCTGTAGTAACTGAACACCCTAACTGCACGTGGTGATCTACCAGACAAGTGTCGTAACGTCGTTAAATTTACTAAATTAATAGATAACCTATTCGACTCGCACTTAACACAGTTTGTGTTAAGTGCGAGTCGAATAGGTTATCGAGGTTTAAGAGAATGTCTCCTCATCATAAATTATGGACAGATGCCTTTAAAGTACTCAGCACCGTTAAATTTATTAAGAAGTAAAAGACGGGAAAAATTAAATTCGATTAATTGAGACAAAGGCCATATCATCTGAAAAAAAGATGCCTTTAAAGTACTCAGCACCGTTAAATTTATTAAGAAGTAAAAGACGGGAAAAATTAAATTCGATTAATTGAGACAAAGGCCATATCATCTGAAAAAAAAATCATAAGAACAAAAGGGGTTCAACAATTATTATGGATATTACTTTTCCGAACCTAAGGGTTTGATGCAATGTTCACAAGAAATATAAACCAGGACCCACTAGAATTATTTTTCGGTAATATAAGAAGTGATGGGGCGAGAATTACTTAATAATTTTAACTCGCACCATTCCCTTCACGCAAATTGCGAAGGATATGAAAATAACTGTCTACAGACAGTGGACTTTTTATAAAAGAGACCACTGGCAATGAAGTATGTACCACAAACTCCTCATAGTTCAAACAGAGGAAATTAAATTCTGATGTAGTTGATGATGAAGGTCAGGTAGGATCAACCGTAGTATGTCTGTAGATGGGTCCTGCGAAAATGTATGAAAAAAAAGTAAAAGTTGCTGAAACGAATAGTAATAATTATAATATAAAGGCAAAAGAATACAAAGTCAATTGCAAATGTTTGCAATACCCATCCAAAGGTTTGGAAAAGTGTTTTATACAAATACAAAAAAATATTGTATGCGAAATAAAAAAAAATGTTCCTAAAAAAGGCCTACGTGGAAAAATTTTATTATTTACCGACATGTTTGTTGATTTCTTTTAATAGTAAAAAACAAAAATTAATAACCTACTTTGAAAACACAACAGTAAACATTTTAATTTACATTTGGTGCCGATCAATTAATTGGTTTTTATCTGGTAAAATTGTTTACGTTGGGGATGACGAAGTTAAAATGGCATGTCAAATATACAAAAATAAACAACGACATAACAAGTACATTGGATTTTTATTTTATGATATTATAAACCCTTTAAATGTAACCAATGTCCATGCTCGATGTTTATTTGTACAGCTAAGTAACTCTTTATTGTCGGTAATTATTAAAAATTCTAACAGATACCGATTTATAAGGATCTTGCATTATAATTATTATATACATAGTATTAATAAATGAACACGTACAAATGTGTAAGGATAAATCAGTGAAGAGGAATGGGCAGCAGCGTTCCCCGTATACCACCTAGCAATGTATCTACTGCGACTTTTGTGCCTTATAAATGGCAATAGCCTTGTTGCCACCTATTACACGGGACCTAACATAATTGGCGAAACGTGGGTGCTAGTTCACCTCTGCCTACCCCTTCGGGCGTGATTTATGTATGTATAGTGTAGTGTGGGTAAATACGTGTAAGCACACGCACACATTGACAAACAATTGAAAGTCAAATAGCGCTAGGAATTCCTAGTGTGAAAAAAATTGTCATGCGTGGTCAAAATTGAAACTAAAATTTCGTCTACTATTTTGTTATTTTGAAAAACGTAAGGCGGTCTCGTTTATTCCATAATAGTATGTACAAGTTCGGATTGCCGCCATTAAATTGGGTTACCAGTATTCGTTTTATTGTGTTTGATAAATAAATTAATTTTAGTTTTATAACTGTAAATATAGATGGCTGGTTAAATAGTTATTAGTACAATAACGATTTAAACGACTAACAAGAGTGAGGAAATGTCAAATGTTAGATGAACACAATTATTTTTAATCACAATAAATGTAATATTTTTTTTATAATTTAACCTTTTTTTACATAATGAGTCTATCCTTCTTACGTCACTACAATTTATCGCACATTTTCACGAGCTTTGGCTTGTGACTTTCATAAAAAAAAACTAATATGTAACTACTACTTAGTACCGATAGAAGTTATAAGTAAGAAAATAAGATAGATGCATATGTTTATATAGTTGAATGAAAAAAAATCTCCCCGAAATAAAGGTAAGACAATAAAGTTGACATGGTATCATTTTCTTGCAATACTACCAACTTGACGGCATAGGAACTATAAGATGAAACGCACTCTATCATGTCATGTCATGGAACTACCAGATAAAAATGGAAAGTAGGAAACTGCCTTACGCTTTAATGTCTAGATGGCAGTAGTAGTCGATGGGTACCGTAAAACGGGGTGAATAGAAATAGCGTGGTGAAGAGACAAAACAAAAAAGTTTTTCTTGGCAGAATCCTGAATAATTTTTAAAGAAAAAAATACGGGGTGTTTGGCGCGTTTCGTGGTGTCAGTCAGATTTTTTTCGATAATTCTTAAATTGGTTCAGAGTGGATTTTGTGCAGTGAAAGTGGTGTCAGTTTGATGCACAAGCATCCGTGTTGATGTGCAATTATGCAGAATCATTGAAAAC
This sequence comes from Cataclysta lemnata, assembly GCA_963931975.1. NCBI lineage: Eukaryota > Metazoa > Arthropoda > Insecta > Lepidoptera > Crambidae > Cataclysta > Cataclysta lemnata. The sequence goes on from OZ008338.1 coordinate 13,947,714, forward strand.
AAGTCTTATGATGTGTTTGATGTTGTGGTGAAGATCACTATAAAAAGTGGTTTTATCCATTTCATCAGTCACCATCATGAACTCTGTTACAATTCAATTCGCGCCAAGCACTCCCTAAATGTATAGGTACAGTAACAACAATATATACCTATATACAGGGCGTCCCACGGCCATGCCACACGGAGGGAAAGTATATTAAATATTGAACGTAGGATATTCACAGATTTTTTAAATATCGCCTACCTCAACCGAGAGTCGAACCCGCCAAATGTGATAGAAATTCTTCATTTTTTGACGTTAAGTACTCATTAACGTTATTTGACGTCTCTGAGTGCGGCAGTAAGACTCGGAGTAAATAGGACTACAGTAGCCTTTGCCTAACATTCCCCTCTGCCAAACGCACAAGCATCGGATGCCTGTGCGTTATATAAAACTAGTTGAGCCGCCATTTTAAAACCACAATAATCAGAACGTCTTACCGTGCAGAGCTCCCACTAAAATGCCTGCCTGTGCCGTTGTTTACCGTAAAAAAAATTACGGTAAAAAACAGCACAGGCAGTTACCGAAAACATCTAGTATTCAAAAAGATGGCGTCATTTCATTTTTAAGTATTATTTTTAAGATTTGATATGTATTTACTTCATAATTTCATGTTTTAGCATACTACAATTTCAAATTTCGCGCTATAGTCTCGTGGGGAGTGCGGCCGTGACGTCATCAAACGATCTTCCAGCGCACTCCCCACGAGACTACCTAGGGTTGAACATTATCGCATTTCAATTAATTAGACAATAATTAAAAAAAGTTTGTTGTTAATAATAAGTGTAATTTTGTCATTTTGTATTAATTAATTACCAATTATAATTTCGTTTTAACAATATACGTTGCGTGTTTATATTTAGTTTAGTATTAAGTACATACCTACCTACACTTTTGCTGCTTGAAGCCTATTTTTTGCCACACTAAATGGAAATATAAAATCATAAGTGAATTAATAAAATAAAACAATAACAAGACTATTTTGCCCTTTATTCATACTGGGCGGCGCTCATAAAAATTAAGAGTACCTATGCTATATATGCTTACAGCGTCCCTGACTTTATAAAATAAGCATTGGGTAAAAAGGTACCAGCACAGCCGATTATTTCTGAGAAACCTAAATTTTTTTTCGAGCCACAGTACAAATTGTTTTATTTTTTGTAATCAGCAACCCTAATTAAATTGCACTTCATTAATAGTGTCTACGTCATCGATATTGCGATTTTACGAGGGAGTAATGAATGAATGAATGAAAGTAACATTTAATTTAAAATATGTATTATGATTTAAATCTATACACACACTGTGTTCCTGAGGTTATACATTAACTTCGGCATTTTATTCAGACTATTAAATTGATCATTTTTTAATATGGATTAAATTTATGATACTTTTATGAATTGAAGTTCCTTTAATTTTGAAATCCTAGAATAAAACTATAGAGATATAGAATAAAACAGGTTAAGTCCACCTTAAACCAAATGGCATATATGATGTTAGTAATTGTCGTGTGTGACGGCCGCCTTGGTCGAATGCTCAGATTGCTGGGTATTGGCCAAGAGAGGTCCCGGGTTCGAATCCTGGTAGGGGCAAACTTTGTGATGACCACAAATGTTTGTTTCCGAGTCATGGTTGTGTATATGTTTATGTAGTATATTTTCATCATTTATATACATAATTATATTAAAAATATGTCCGTCATCTAGTATCCATAACACAAGTGCTTAGGCTATTTACTTTGGGCTAGATGATAGGTGTGAGTGTAAAAATATTTATTTATTTATTATTATTATGTATGTATGTATGAGAGAAGAGGAAGTGAAATCTCCAATTTTTTAACATTTTGTCTGTCTGTATGTATGTTTGTGCACGCATCATGCATAAACTACATACATACATAAGTCACGCCTATATCCCCGAAGGGGTAGGCAGAGGCGAACTAGCACCCACGTTTCGCCAATTATGTTAGGTCCCATGTAATAGGTGGCGAGCCTATTGCCATTTATCAGACACAAAAGTCGCAGTACTATTGCTAGGTGATATAAGTGGAACGCTGCTGCCCATTCCTCATCGCTGATTTATCCACGGGAGAGATTTGGGGTGGTGACAATTGTATTCTACTCTGCCGTCACCACACGGCCATGCATAAACTACGAGACGGATTTTGATGACATTTGGTATGATGATAGTTACATGTAAGTTAAATTTATTTTTTATTAATATTTAAAAGATCCTTTAAAAAACCCGGCGGTCCAAGTGCAATACTTCGATTTACTAGGAGTTAGGTATGTGGCACCAAAGTCTTCCGTACATAAATGAAGCTTTTGGAAAATATTATTGTAGTATTAAAATCAGAAATGATCGGTATGTGTAGTACAAGCAAAAATACCTCTGCCCCTAGCCGGTATCCTAATTGCTGGTATTTATACTGTAAGCTTTCACATTCCCGAAACATCTAATTTTTAATTTTTATTTTTAGTTTTCCTAAAGAATACAGCATACGAAAAAATGGGTTGATGCTTGAATAAGCACGTCTCTTAGGCATTTACAAGAACAAGTACTATATGTTCTGTAAATTTTGAGCCGTCTCGGTTGCAGAAATTATCTAACAATAGAAGAAGATTTTATAGAATACAAGTTTGTTTTTCCTCGCAATTGTGTTGAAAAACGTCGTATGCAACTGGTAATTACACGCTCAGCTTCCTTACTATTTATTACCTATTAAGTTCCACAAATTTTGATTTTTGATTCCCCTTAAAATTACCAATTCCCAGTATTTAACAATTCCCAGTCTTTAAGAATACTAACGCAAAATTAATGCATTCATTCATTGAACGAAACTGATTTATCGATATTGATATTCTCTTGCTATGTCATGTCACTACTCACACAATGACATTCGTGTGTTTGAATAGAACGTTAAAACACTATTTTAAGTATGTGCGTGAATTTTAATAATGTGTGTCGTATTATGCATGTGTGCGTTTGTAAATACGCAAAAAGGTTTTGTTTCTATGTGCTGGCATTCAGTGTAGTAGTAACCTCACCCCCCGCAAAAAATGGCAGAAAAATATGTACGAGAAATTGACTAATGGCTACTCCAGTCCTATTTACTCTGAGAACTAAGATCATAAAATTTTTCATTTTATTTAAAATTTTGTTCAGGGAAATTTCCTCTGACTTGGCCATGCTTCCAACAATTAACATTATCATTTCAAAGACCTACCCACTTGAGATACGAGATTTCCGTGGTGTAAGTACATGATAATAATAAAGCGATACATGAAGTGTAGTAGGTACTTGTATGCATTAATCTACGCATTTGTATACAACAGAACGGATCACATTTTGAGCATTTGATAAATATTTTTTTTTCAAATAAAATGAAAAATTTTATGATCTTAGTTTCATTTAATATGCTAGGTTATTTAGGAAAAAATAATGCTTATGAGTAGCCCTTTCAAACGCTATTATAAAATACAAGTAATTTTTCTATCACATTTGGCGGGTTCGATTCCCGGTTGAGGTAGATTTTAAAAAAAATCTGTGAATGCAGTTCTACTTATTATTAAAAATAAAACGATGTCTTCTTTTAGTAAAATATCCTACGTTCAATATTTAATATACTTTCCCTCCGTGTGGCATGGCCGTGGGACGCCCTGTATATACAGTATAGATATTTATATTTTTTTAAAATAGTGAACAAAGTTATTTTTGCTGGTAGAACGTTTCAGTGGTTTTTTTACATTGATTTTTCAGCAAAGGTACGTATAATTAATATGTAAACATTCAAAATTAATAACCGACGTAATTTTAATTCATATTCGGGGTATATAAATACGCCAAAGCGGCTAATAGATACGTAATATGGGGTGAATAGAAATAAAATGCTTAGGGTTGCCACTGTCTTTAACTATTTAGCAATATTATGTAAAAAAATTTTTGTTCTGCAGGAAAAAACTAACATGCCATATATAAGGCCGATGCTCGAGGGCAAAAAGTATAAAAAATATACTGAAGATCCAATAAATGAGCCGTCAATGTGTATAGGATTGGTAAAGTATCTTTTACAGAGTACTGGTAAATCTTCAAAGGTAAAACATAGATAAATCAGTGCTATATCAACATAGATAAATCATTCTACTCAAACCCTAAAAAACATGCGAGGGCTGCTTTATCTGAACAAGTTGATTTGTACATGATAGAATATATAAATGTATACGGCGATTGGGGATATCCTTTTGACACCCTAGATTAGCGCTACATAGTTAAAAACTATCTAGGCAAATGTGGCCGAACGGTATCAAAGTTTAAAAACAATTTACCTGGACCGGAATTCGCTTCAAGTTTCTTAAAACGTCACAAAAATAAATTATGGTTATTATGCACAATATAATAGCACAGAATCTGGTTCGTTCGACTCGCTTATGTTCGAAGACTGGATCAAAGCAATTGTTTTGACTTACTTTGAAGGGAAAGAAGGTAAAAAGTGTCTTATAGGTGATCATTTGTCATCCCATTTATATTTAGAAGTGATAAAACTGCGCAAAAACCAAAACATACATTTTATATTTTTACCTTCAAACAGTACACACGCTGACACAACCACTTGACGTGGCGTTTTTTCGCCCGATTAAAATTTTTAAGAAACGTTTTAATATTTTAGGGAATGAGGATCACAATGAACCTAGCACAAGAGGTGTGCGCAATAAAAAATAATTTCAAGGCGACCATCGTAATTTCTGTGATTAGCTTAAGTAAACAATTATTTTAAATTATATTATCGTAACAATGATGAAGAAACGGACCTAGAAAAAGTGGCTTGTAATTGAAACAGATTGATCTCATAATTCTACAAAATTGAGAATTGAGCGTATTCAGAAAAATTTCACCCGTTACATTGCATACAAAGATCAAAGTTGCCGATACTATACAGATTATAAATCTAGGCTTTCTCATCATAAAATGATTTCACTAGTTGACCGCCGTAAACTTTTAGATTTGATGTCATTGCACAAAATTATTCACGGTGGGATAATATCGCCCAATTTATTGCAGCAGGTGCGCATTACAATCCCTTATCACATCCCTAGACATCCAATGATAAATATCTTTAAAATTTCCTTTACTAGAACAAATTTGGGAAAGTTTTCCCCTTTAAACAGATGTATGCGTGTCTTTAATGGCCTAAACAATTGTGACATCGACATCTTCAGTGATCGCGAACACGCATTCAAAAGAAAATGCAAGGAATTGATTGCTTTAGACAGTTAACTTAATTACTAAATCAATAATTGTATGTACTCTATTTGTGTAAATTGTTTAGATTTTTGTGTAAATTGTTTATATTTCTTCGAGGTGGGGCAGCTTTTGCGGATGGGGCGTGTTTTGCGCGTGTTTTTGGGTGTTTCGCACAAAAATGCCAAGCGCCTGAATCTGCGCGGGTCTTGTCTGTGAGGGTTGTTTCATTTCAAAAATGTAGTCCTAGTGCAAATATAGGAAAACATTGTATTTAGATTTGTGTTATCTCTTCTTATTTTACTATTTATGTAGTGAGTTCAATTTTGTGTAAAAATGTTGTATATGCCTGTAAAGACATATCTTTAGTCTTTTAATGTACAACTGTATTTATTATTAATGTTTATTGATATTGTCGATGGTGTATTATAACAATTACTAAATAAAATAATAAATAAATTATAATTTTATTAAAATTATTTATTGTTTTATTCATATCTAATTGCTCCATTCACGAACAATAATATACAGCTATAAAACTTCATTATAATTCGAATCTTACTGTATTGGTAATTGACCATACCTACCTACATAGTTTAAAATTATATAATTATGCACCTACGTAGGTAGCAATGACAGCCCTAGCATTTTTTTCTATTCACCCCATATCCCGTTTCTATTGACCCCAAAGCCGGGGCATAGAAATCACCGGTATGTTTACGAATTATGAATTCTATATAGAAAGAACCTGGTTTTTCATTATGTGGATTTACAGATCCTCCATCAAACAGTATGGTTGTGTTCATATAACAACTAAATAAAAAACGAGTAAAGTTTCAAATCGTGTCTATTCACCCCGTTTTACGGTACTGTACAACGGGGTGAATATAATTAGCTTGGTGAATAGACATAAAACCAAAAAAGTTTTTCTAAGCATAATCCTGAATAATTTCTAAGGAAAAATATACTACTTAAACTATATATATGTATTTTTTTCAAACTACGCCTTTTTTTTCTATAGCAGCAACACTAATTTAGAATGAAGTTTGAAAATTAATAAGAAATCTTATTTAAAACCAGAGGCGTTCCTCTGGAAGTTTATTTCGTTCGATCGAGTCTTTGCGTCTTTGTCGTGAGAAAGACGGATAGATGTGAGTTAATCGTTCGGAGTAGTTGCGTTAGTTGCTTGTAGCTATTGCCTTGTAAAAACTAGTTAAAATAGTGAACCAAGTTATTTTGTGTTGATTTTAGCTGGTATAACGTTTCAGTGGTTCTTTATATTGATTTTTATGGAAAGGTACGTATACCTAATTAATATTTGAACATCAAAATATATTCAATAGATACGTATTATATGGGGTGAATAGAAATGCAATAAGGGGCGTGTTAAGAACTCTTCGGTGTTTGTAATAGACAATATGCTTTGATTTGAGTTGTCAGAGTTTTTTAATTGTTTCTTGTTCTGTCTGAAAAATACTACGAAATAAATGAAAGTCTTTTCTTAAGATCAAGCTCGAATATTTTATTTAAATAGTAAAGTCTATGCAATATTATCCATATATTTCTCCATCCATTCTCAACATTGTGGCGACCGTGATTAGGAAATAAAAAATGGAGTTGGAGAAGAAGAAAAAAGAAAGGAAAATTTTGCGATCCGTCTTTACAAAAAATGTCAAAGAATTCGAGACTTCGAAGGAAGATTTACAGGCAGCTACAGGCAAATATAAGGTGATCCAAGGTATTTATACAAACATGCAAACCTTAGACAAAGATATATGTCAGCTAATGCTAGATGTAGATTGTGCTGATGATATTTTAGAAAAAGAAATTAATGACGCCATCAAATATAAAGAAAACTGGCTACAAATCGAAACAAAATTTAATTCGCCTGTAGATATAAAACCGCATATTCAAAACTACGATGGTAGAGTACAGCGCAATTTTAGACTGCCGGCTATCGAGCTTAAAAAGTTTGACGGGGACATTAAAAACTGGTTGTCGTTCTGGGGCCAATTTCAAAAAATTGACGCTGATCCAAATTTAGATGATACGGACAAATTTCAATATTTGATACAGGCCATGACCCCAGATACAGAGGTGAAGTCCTTTGTTGATAGTTTCCCGCCATCAGGGCAGTGCTACGCGCAATGTATTACCGAGTTGAAATCCCGATATGCGAGAGATGAGCTACTTAAGCAATTGTATGTTCGTGAACTGCTTGCTTTGATTCTACATAAAGAAAAAGTCGGAAACATGGAGTTAGCGAGCTTATACGACAAATTAAATGCGCATTTACGCTCTTTGGAATCATTAGGTGTGATGAAGGACAAATATTCAGCTTTCCTACTTCCAATGGTAGAATCCGCCTTACCGCTTGACATACTACGAACGTGGGAAAGAGCGAAACCACTTCAAATGGAAGACGAACTAGGTTCTTTGTTATTATTCTTAAAACGAGAGGTGGAGAGCGAGCAGCGTATCACAATGGCAACAAAATCTTTTGGCTTGGCCGAAGTGAAGGCGACATTACCGTCCGATACGATTGATAGTGGTAACAGAGAGCCGACTGCGGGATGTCTTTTAACTAACGTCAAAGATAAACCTCGTTGTGTATGGTGTGAAAGAGATACACACAACAGCTTGGAGTGTTTCAAGGTACAGAAGATGTCCATAGATGAACGTCGAGAACACCTAAGAAAACAAAAGGCGTGTACCATTTGTTTGAAGAAAGGCCACCATGCGAAGGTGTGTAGAGCCTTTGTTAAGTGTTTGGTTTGCGGAAGACGTCATACCATAATATTGTGTACTGGAAAGAGTCAAGATGATACAGCGAAGCCCAAACCAGCGCTTGCGACCAACTTATCTGCTATGCCCAAATATCATTCCGAGGTAACATTTCTTCAAACAGTTGTGGTAAGAATAATCCGTGATGACAAACAAATGTTGGTGCGAGCTATGTTTGACAGCGGGTCCCAACGTTCATATATTCGAGAAGACATTGCGTCTAAACTTGACATTCCTGTGGTTGGTAAGCAAATCTTAACCCATAATTTATTCGGCGGTGTTGAATTAAATAGTAAAGAATATAATGTATATAATTTTGATATAGAAAGTTTTGATAAAACATTTTATTTTGACATGTCAGCCATAGGTCAGCAATGCATTTGTAAACATATCCCGAAATATAATATATGTAACAATTACCTTACAAATATACTCACCAAACACAACATTACACTTTCCGACAGTAAGCAGCTTTGTGATGATAATATAGGTTTGCTGATTGGGGTAGATTTTTCAGGTGTAGTTTTGACAGGTAACGTTATAAAATTACAGGGGTCTTTAGTTGCGATTGATACCAAATTGGGGTGGGCGTTGCAAGGAGTAGTGCCTATTACAAGCACCTCGACAAATACAGCAACTAATATTAATATGTTTTGCAGCTTCGATGTCACTGATTTTTGGTCTCTGGAGACAATAGGTATAAAAGACCCAATCGAGAACAAAACGAGACTGCAGACTGAAGAAGATGCGATTGTCAACTTCGAGCAAACCGTGACGGTCAATCGGGAGAATCGTTATGAAGTTTATCTTCCCTGGAAGGTAGGTCATGATGATCTTTCCAATAATTATGAAGTAGCCGTCAAACGCTTGGAGTCCGCTACAAAGAAATTAAACGCAACAGGTGTCTATAATGACTACGACAATGTATTTGCGGAATGGGTGAAACTGGGAATTATCGAACAGGTGACGGTACCAGAATTGGGTCATGAGCGGTCACATTATTTGCCACATAGGCCGGTCATAAAGGAGTCTAGTCTTACTACTCGCATAAGGCCTGTGTTCGACGCATCGGCCAAAGGCGCTCATGGCAAGTCATTAAATTTGTGTCTTGAAAAGGGTGCCAACTTGTTAGATAAGATTCCTACACTTTTAAATGGTTTTCGCAAATATGCCATAGGTATCACGTCCGACATTTGCAAAGCGTTTTTACAAATATCAATTACTCCAGCTGATAGAGATATGTTAAGGTTTCTATGGTGGAATAATAAGGGCGAAATTATTATCTTTAGACACTGTAGAGTGGTTTTTGGGTTGACGTGCAGTCCATTTTTGTTGTCAGCCACTATACAGCATCACCTTAACACTATAACGGGAGGTATGAGCTCTTCAGCCCGGCTATTATCTCAATCTTTTTACGTTGACAACTGCATCACTAGCTTAGACACCGAACAGGAAGCTATATCGTTCGAGTCCGAGGCGAGGCAGGTTATGGCGCAGAAAAACTTCGATTTAAGACAGTGGGTGATAGCTCCACTTCCTGACCAAAAGCTTGATGTCAATATTTCGGTACTAGGTTTGCAGTGGTCTACGTTAGATGATAGTTTGAGGTGTAATTTGAGTGCAATACCGCCACCCGACGAGCTCACTACAGTAACAAAACGGAGTTTGTTATCGATTGCCCAGCGAATTTTCGATCCCATCGGTTTTACGTGCCCCGTTGCACTAGTGCCGCGCTTAATTTTACAGGAGGCTTGGCGACAGTCACTACAGTGGGATAAACAACTGCCAGTAGAATTGCACAACAGATTTTTAAGTTGGTTTCGGACACTAAAATTTTTAAACGATTGCAAAATTCCACGGAGATCGACTATTTGTTCTATAAACAGTTGTAAATTAGAGCTGCATATGTTTTGCGACGCGAGCAAGTACGGTTATGCGGCATGTGTTTTTCTTAGGTCTGAGGCGGGCGCTAAAGTCGCATTACGGTTGGTATCGGCAAAATCACGAATAGCACCTATTGGTAATATAAGCATTCCCAGGCTCGAGCTGTTGGCAGCGTTAATTGGTTCTAGGCTATTAGAAGGAGCTAGGAAGGATCTAGGAATGCCTTGTATTGAACGTTGTTGGACTGACTCCAGTGTTGTGCTATGTTGGATCAAGAGACAGTTGCCATGGAATACGTACGTAGGCAATCGAGTAAAAGAAATACGAGTCAACACGGATATTAACGATTGGTGGCATATTCCAGGGACACAGAATTGGGCAGACTTAGCTTCCAGAGGCTGCGACGCGAAACAGCTCTATCTATCGCGGTGGGTAGAAGGCCCAACATGGTTGCTTATGAAGCAGGAGCAGTGGCCGAACTCCAACTATGATGTTGACATAGACGAGGTAAATCGTGAACTCAAAATTTCAACTGCTAATAATAATGTCAATTTGACATCTAGTATCCTATCGCGCTTTACATATTTTTCAAAATACTCAAAAATAGTAAGGTCGGTGGCGTGGATATTTAGATTTATCAATAATTCACGGCGTAGTAGTAAGAGTATGAGAGGCGAATTAAGTTGTGAAGAATACGAAAGTGCTGAACGAATATTATTAAAATGTGTACAGCGCGAGCACGTCGATTATATGAGTCAGAGAATTAAAGGTTTGAAACACTTTTACGATGAAGAGGGCACATTGCGATTACAAACAAAACTCCTATTAAGTGATATACCCGAGACTACTAAATTTCCAGTTGTGTTACCTGCTATTTCTGTTATTGTTCAAAGATTAGTGGAACAGAGGCACGGGCAACTACAACATGCGGGGTACAATATCATGGCTGCTGATTTACGCGGTAGTTTTTGGATCATAGGTGCACGCAAGTTAGTAAAGTCTGTTATATCTCATTGTGTTGTTTGCAAACGATATAAAAGCAAGCCAATTCAACCACCGACGGCTCCCTTACCTCAAGAACGTACTCAGAGTTCAGCTCCCTTCGAGAATACAGGTATCGATTTAGCTGGTCCTCTTCAGTTACGAGATGGGACGAAATGCTGGATCGTTCTTTTTACCTGTGCCGTGTATAGGGCGGTACATTTGGAGCTCACGAGCTCGCTATCTACGGATGCATTCTTGATGACTCTACGGCGATTCATCGCACGAAGAGGACGAATGAGTGTTATTATTTCTGATAATGGCACGAATTTTATCGGCTCGAGGAATATGTTTAAAGATATTGATTGGGATGAGATACAAAAAGAGTCTACTATTCGTCGGATTAGATGGAAACTAAACGCTCCGGCTGCGGCGTGGTGGGGTGGTTTTTATGAACGGTTGATTAGGATGTTAAAGGATCTATTGAAGCGGGTGTTAGGTCGCTCTTCTGTGTCATATGAGGAACTCCAGACTATTCTATGCGATTGCGAGGCTACTCTTAACAACCGACCACTAACATATATAGAAGACGGCAAATGTGACTCATTGGAACCATTAAAACCATCATGTTTTATACAGCCAATATCAGAATCCGGTGTGACGGATATAGAGGTTTTAGATACAAGAAGTATGAATAAACGTTTGCGTTATATGCAGAAGTTGAGAACAGATTTTAGAGAGAGGTTTAAAAATGAATATTTAACTTTATTACTTCAAAGGTCAAGTAAAGTTAGTGGAACTCTAAGCATTGGAGATGTAGTTTTAATTGAAACCGACGAGAAAAGAGTAAAATGGCCTCTGGGTGTAATCGTGGAGATCTATGTAGGGAAGGATGGAGTTAACAGAACGGCAAAGGTAAGAACGTCGACTGGTTATAAAGTACGTCCTTTTCAGCGTCTTTACCCCATGGAAGTGGCTTGCCCTGAGAAGGACATCCCTGTCCAACAGAAGGTAACACGTTGTGGTCGAGTTTGTAAGTTATCTAGTCGATACAATCTGTAAATAGTTGATTTATTAGGGCCCTTATACACTACATGAATTTAAGACACCTACACACATTAATTTTACACACTTTATTTATTTATTTTGGTTTTTTACCTATGCATTGTTGAAATGATTCGGATATATTTTATTCATTTGTTTAAGTAACTGTGTTTAAGTTTGTTAGTGTGTACGTGGTAGGTGAAATATTATTATTGTTTTTATTTACATAAAATAAGATATTTTCTGTTTTTTTTTTGTGTGGTGTGGAGGATGTTAAGAACTCTTCGGTGTTTGTAATAGACAATATGCTTTGATTTGAGTTGTCAGAGTTTTTTAATTGTTTCTTGTTCTGTCTGAAAAATACTACGAAATAAATGAAAGTCTTTTCTTAAGATCAAGCTCGAATATTTTATTTAAATAGTAAAGTCTATGCAATATTATCCATATATTTCTCCATCCATTCTCAACAGGGCGAATAGATACCAAGATGGGTCTTCTATGCTGGCCTGGGAGCTAACAAATAACGTAGAATAAGCCAGCCCCGACTCATCCCATTGGAGTCGTAAAAATCAACTAAGGGAGATTGCCCGGTGTAGACCAATGTACCTTGGGGCACCCGAATGGCGGAGGGCAAACCACCAACAACAGCATACCCAAAGAGGGTTAGTGTCAGGTAGGCGGCCGGCTGTAAAACCGCAGATAAAACTTTGAGCAGTATGGATTGGAATGTTGTCATTCCAATCACTCTCTCCGTTCATCGGTCTCTCGACATGGTCCGTTCTGTCTCTTTTCTATACATTAATTCATCACTAGCACCTTTACGGTGTGATGGATAATATGAATCAAAAGGGAGTGGATGGTTTGATGACGTCTGACCGATATGAATGGAAGAGGAAACATACTGCGCCAACCCCAGATAGACTGCGAACAGGCTACAGAAAAAAAAGCATGCCCAGGATATAGGTACAGGGTTATTTTTAAAACACCAAGAACCTCGCAGGAGTAGATGAAAATTCTAAACAATAAGAGATGGAGAAAAACTCTTGATCTTAATTTTAGATAAAATAAAAATGATATTTAATTTTTTTTTTATTTTCAATGGATTTGGAGATATAGGATTTTTAAATAAAAATTATTTATTTCGTTTGTATACCACTATACAAACTAAAAATTGTAATGGAGACCATAGGTCTAAAGTTGCTAGAAGTTTTTGAAATTGCTTGAAATTAACATTTTATTAAAGATACGTTTTACTGAAACTTGTGTTTAAGGTTTGACAGACTGAATTTTTTAAATCATCAACAGTGTCGTAGTGACTTTTGTATACTTAATTTTTTAAGTGACCCCATAGAAAACTCCATGGGTGTTAGATCAGGTGACCGCGCTGGCCACTTGAATTTACCATAGGTACCTATCCACGTGTTGCCAAACCTTTCGTTGAGGTAATTTTGTGCAAGGCGACTATTGTGTGCAGGGGCTCCGTCGTGTTGGAACCTTATGTTCCGTATTTCTTCCAAAAGTAATTCATCTAAGTCATCATCGAGATTTCTCAGAATATCCAGGTATGTTTGACCTCGAAGGGTCCCATCGTAAAACTGAATGGACACAATTTTATTATCCTTAATCCCGGACCAACAATTAAATTAAAATCTAATTTGGTTGCTGCTTTCAGTGGTTCGCAGAGGATTTTCTGTGGATCAGTGGTGGTTGTTGCGACGTTTATACATCCCTGAAATGATAAATGGCATTATAAGTTTACGTCATAAAAACGCCTAAAAAAAGAAATTAATAAATCAGAGAAGTAGTCTCAGTTTACCATTATTTAAAAAGTTAGTCTCTTCCGTCCAAAAAATTCGGCATAAAAATTTGTGTCTCTTGTTACACGGTGGATAGCCCAATTACAAAAAGCTGATATCCTTGCATGATCGCCTTCAAGAAGTTTCTGAATATCCTTGTCGATAAGGTTTGTATTTATACTTTTTATGTATCCTCATCACAGAACGTTGCGAAATTGCCATTTCCGTAGCGATATTTCTCGTCGAAATATCCGAAAAACTCACAGCAAAACACAAAGCATTTATTACGATATCTCGACTGATGATAAAAGATTTTTCTTGTGAGGTTTTGTGAAGCTTCCTGTTACTTAAATGATACCCTCTCAACAAATTCATTTTTTTGGAATTTGACAACGATTCATGCATTTTACTTATTTAGTACACCATTGAATTCACATCATAGCACAACTAATAAATTGACTAATTGTGAATTTAATAAATGACAGATACACGAAAAAAATTCTAAAATTCGAATGCTTTTTTATATTTCTTTACTTTTCATTTGTTAATCGGCCAGTTAGTTTCTACTACTAAAAACTATTAAAGTTTAACTAATAAAGAAAACTAAAACGTTAATTTCTACAACTTCTAACAACTTTAGACCTATGGTCTTATAATTTTTGGTTTATATAGTGATATACAATCGAAATAACAAAACAATTTTTTTCCAAATAATACGATAGCTCCAAATCTATTAAGATTAAAAAAACAAATTAATACCACTTTTATTGTATCCAAAATTAAGATCACGGTTCCTAGAGTTTTTCTCTATCTCTTAAAGTTTAGAATTTCCCCATACTGACCCGAAAAAAAAACTCACCGTGTCTAAGCACCTATTTTCTAATCACCCCATATGCCGTTACTATTGACACCAAAGCCCTGGATTTTCATTATGTGGATTTAAATATCCTATTTCGAGTCTCTGGTTCTGCTAGATAGGGGTAGGTACAGGTGTTTGGCTAGACCTAGGGCACCTGCATAATATGATTTTCGTGGTCGACCACATAGCAATAATTATTAGCGTTTGAACTTGAATATTCGAAATGATTCTATACATACCTACTTTTCTTTTTTGTTATATTCTCCCTATATTTTTGGGAAGGCAAAGGGTCTAGCCCATACAGCCAAGTCTTTAGTGTATATCTTATCTATAGTCATATGAAATAATGAGTGGGTGAGGTGTGCTTGGCGGGCTTTCAATGGCGTCAGTCAAATTTTTATTTTAATCATTCATAAATTGTTTCAGAGTGGATTTTGTGTACTAAAAGTGGTGTTATTTTGATGAAAAAAGATTCTAATAAAGAAACGGTATTTTTATTTTGGGGGGTTGTCATTTTCGAACTGTTGTCAATTGTATGTCCATATAACTATCGTTTCTGAAATAAAAGCCCAGGTATATAGTAAGTTTTATTTTACACCGATATAAATGTAGTGTGTATTGGGTTGTACAGTAACGCTTCATTATGTAATAACTTACATCGCACAAAATGTATAGGTATATCTAGATATTCACAGTCTGACTAGAATGACAAAATAACATCAAAATATTATTTACACTTAATATAACTACCTAATTGCTAAATATTTACCTGTTATATAACAAATGGCGTACCTACTGCTAAATTGACTAGAACTCTATTTCGTTTTACAGAAATGTGAGTTTTGTAAAAAAAATGTATCTATTGACTACAACTGCTGTTAGAATAATCATTTCTTAACTAACTGTTCGGGACAAATTATCTAATAAGTAGTTATTTAAAAAGTAACTAGTTAACTACAACATCAGACATCAATATAATAAGCACTGTTAATAATGTATAAGTATCTACACAAGTACCTACCTACATAATTATGAATTGATACAGAGTTATAGATAGTAAAATTGTATTTTTTCGTAAATTATGGGGTCGTATGGTAAGAGTATCAAAAATTAAATACTACCTGAGAGTAAAGGTACTTTAGGTACTACCTACCTAGGTGACTTTAGGTACTATAATAATATTTTCATGTATGTACGATGTTCAGATAAATCGTAGGTTGTAGGTAAGGTAGTTCTTGCTCACATAGAGCAGATAGCAGGACTCATTTAATAAAAAAAGGTATAACTCAAAAAATACTTTAAAACTTTTGTGTATCCCAAATGTATAGGTAGTATTAAGACTTTTGACTCTTTTATATTCATGAAGTGACTTGTCATTTATCAAAGGTGCTGCTAAAAGCATTGCAAGCACCTACAATCCTACATAGGTACCCTTGCCTACTTAGGTACTTATATGAGATATTTACTGATTTCAATTAATTTTGAACAGAATGAAGCACATCAAGTTTTACATAACGGAGTAGACAAATCTACCCAAAATATTTGTACATAATCACCTAACTTGGTAGGTATGGAATTTTTGTATTAACTTTAACCCCCTTAGTATAAAACACTAGTAAATTAGCGATGGTTTAAAAACGATGCTAACTAATAAGGGCCGATTTCACCGTCTCTCACAGAAACTGAGTTTAATAAAACTTGGTTCTGATTAATGCAAACTAGATATCGGAACTCAGTTTAGAGCATAAATCGAGTTCAACTTCAACTGATCGCGTTTAATTTCTGCGGTGAAATCGACCCTAAGTATCTTTCGTTCGAATATGACTAACTTTATTTAGTCCATGTTTTATTATAAGGCGGCATGAGTTCTTTGGCAAAAGAGTGAATATTTGTCCACGGTTTACTATATACACAATAGATACAAAGATTCTAAGAGTAGGTCCATTTCCATGCGTCTTTTATTAAAGTTTTTTATTTAATTGAAGAATAAATTTTTTTCTCTTAATCACTCAATCAAATATTGCATGACGTTAATCATTTTTAAATAAGTAGGTACAGCAGTGAAAATACTAACAAATGGGGGTTGACGTTTAACAACGACTACCTACCTAACTGATAACCATTCAATAATAACATTGAACAAGCTTTGAGCGCTTACGCACTACATCCGATCCGAAACCGTCAAAAAATTATTGGTCTAGAAAACTCGGACAGAGATCGGGTGTAGTACGTAAGCTATGAAAATAGTTCTACGGCTACAATGGACCGTCAAAATCTCGGATTTGGATGGGATGTAGTGCGCAAGCGCTTTTACGCACTATATCCGTTCCGAATCCGAGAAAAAAATATTGGTCTAGAAAACTCGGACAGAGATCGGATGTAGTGCGTAAATTACATCCGTTCTTTGTTCTAGTCTCCTAGTTTTCTAGACCAATAATTTTTCACGGATTCAGATCGGACGTAGTGCGTAAGCGCTGTAAGACAATATATGGTCAGTCGCAATCACATAACCAAGCAGATGGATAACATAATATTACTTGGTTAGATAAATAAATACCTAAACGTAGGTACTTACAACATTAAATTATTCAACCTGAAAAAATATTTAAACATAATAGCGGTATCTACATGAAATATCAACAACTTCGCTGACTTCAGAACGTCAATACATTCTTATTCATATTATTATTTACAACGGGTTCCTATATTCTAGCTAAGTTGCCTAGCAAATTCTGTTAATTATCTTAATATAACAAAAATGCCAGGCAACTAAACTTCAGTACGCTTACTTTCAACTGTATATAGGAACCCGCCGTTAGTGTGCCATTGACAATTTTATGAAATACTTACCTAGCTATTGGATAAAATCTCAATCTCATATTGAAGTATCCGTTTGACGTTCTGCACTCCATCTAGACAACGGCAGCAAAAATGCTTTGAGAAAGTTGTCTCACAGATAGATTGTTATAAATTAAAATAATACGTATCTACATATTATCTGATAATTAAAATAAAATTTAAAATTACACAAAATCAACATCTTATAAATATATTTTAATAGTTAGCCATAAAGTATTTACATGTTATACAAATAATTTATTTCCAATAACTTAATTAAATAATTCCAATAAATGTTGTCTTTCTACTGAACTACTATTATCTGAAACATTGAATATAGTCATGTCATGGGTCACACTTAATTAGAAAAAAAACAAGTAAGTAATTTGCCGTTTTCAATATTGTCAATAAATAAGGTAATTAATTTTCTAAACGTTCATGTTAAGTATATTAGGCATAAATAACGTAAAAAATTACTACTCATGGCCGAAATATCCTTTACAATCTGTTTGTTTGATCGATAATTATTAGGGCATATTTAATACACTGGCACTGTCCCAAATCCATTTGTAAAGTTTTAAGTAAATTTGTACAATTTTTACACGTTTTTATAAATATTTTAGAATAATTTGTTAATATAAATCTACCTAATGACTTTAACAAATTTAAACGCATTAGAAAACACTAAACACCAGACAATGATAATATAATGGCCACATGTCCTTGCCTAATAAAATGAAGTTTGTTTATTTAATATGGAGCTTTACATGAGCTAATAGTAATTATTAGCTCATAAAAAACTCCTTATTATTGTAGAAGCTCGATCAGTCATACACAAGTTTGAATGAATAAATAATTAGTACATAGTCGCTGGTGGGAATTGGTGCGAGAAATAATAAGCATGGTGCTCTGGAGGGTTCATATTCATAATTGCTTCTGTTGCAGCGTACGTGGGGGTGTGGCTAGTAATGGTTTCTGTCTTCACGCAAAGGTCCATTGCGAAAGACTGCCGCGGTCGCTGGGCATGCTTATGTCGCCGCCCAGCACCACGTTTGCCGGTGAATCAATGATCAGTGCTAAAGTAGGAGTTTTGCATAAGGTAGAGCTTGTCTATGGGGTTAACTACGGCCCCGGTGCCGAGGTTCAATGGCTCGTGTGCAGAGTGTCCGGAGTGTTGGTGCGAATGGTGCTGCACCTCCAAGTTTTGGAGACTCATAGTGTCAGAGGCTCCTTCATCAAGCTGATCAAAGTTGCTGCCGTCCAATGATATATCGGAGCTGCAGAAGCTGTCACCCGAGTGAGCTGGGTAATCTGAAACAGTTATTATGATCAATTAGGTGATTTATTTAAACACCTACTTACACTTATTACATACATACATAAATGAATACATAATTGTTGTCAAATTATCTATTATGCTTACCATCTGGTGAATAAGGTAAATTTGGATTCAAAGGCTGGCTCGACGCAGAATAAGAGCCATCTAATCCCAGATAGTTGCCATGTTCACTTGACGGGGACTCCTGTTTTATGTTTTTCTCATCCTTGTCCTTTTCTTTCTCGGTGTTTTTGTCGCCTTCCTGTTTCGCTTTCCTCTGGATCTTCTTCATTTTGGCTCTCTGGTTTTGGAACCAGACCTGAACCACTCGCACGCTCAGTCCAGTGTCTTTGGCAAGTGCCTCGCGCACTTTGCGGCAAGGTTTAGGGCTCACTTCAAATGACGCCTTGAATTGCCTCCGTTGGGCGGACGTCAAAATGGTTCTCGGACGCTTCGGTCCCCTACGCCCGTCTCGTGGCCGCTCCGAGTCATCTATGATCATGTCATCCTCAGCGTGTTGCATGAGATACATTTCCTTTTCGAAGTCTTGGCGACAGAAAATCTGGCCAGCTCTGATGACGTATTGCTCTCCTTTTTGAAGCGGCTGGCAACACATGACACACACGAAGCATTGGATGTGGAAAACGTACTGCTGAGCTCTCATCACCATTTCTTGTGGGAGAAGGCGGTCGCCGCACCTTGTGCATTTCACCCCGAATAATCTATGGGACAAAGAAAATTGACAATGACACAAGGTAAGATGTTAACGCACAGCAATTCGCTTGGCATTTCGCTAGTCGCAAATATGAGTATTCGCTTAGACGGTAAAAGTACAAGAATATAATTTATTAGTTCTCTATTACCTATCGTAGTCAGGTTTGCAGTAGAGTTTGGCGTTTCTGGTGAAGCAAGTATGGGCCAGCGGGCAGCCACATACGCAGCAGCTGAGGCAGTGCTCGTGCCACGAGAGCTCCCCGACCCTCATCAAGTAGCGATCTTGGATCTTCTGGCCGCAGCCCTCGCATATTTCGACTATTTTCTCTCTTTTGATGCTGGCGCTGAGCTCTGTTCAAAAGAAGCAAACACTCATGGTTAGTAGCATGTGGAAGGTCATTCATCTCCAGAACTAGAACTGAATTAAAGCTCATACATGCACATAATATCTTTGTGATCTTAGAACTGTTTCCAATTAATCTTCCATAATTTCGCTTGTTGAATAATGTTTATTTGGTAGTGAAACAGGCCTATGCTATGGATGACTGTATGAATTATCCATAGCATAGGCAACATGAAATAAAATAGGTATTTTTAAAGTTTATTTTCATTGAATTCATTCGCAATTGCAAGCGCATTATTAGCATAAAAATAGAAAGTACAATGAAAATAATATCTGGCGATGAAATCAGGAATGATTAGTGTATTAATTAATACTCTAATTATGCCTGAAGTAATATTAAAAATAAAATACGGTTTATGGTCATCTAGAAAGTAAAATCTAAATATTAAAATAGACGGTCATTTACCTCCATTACAACATTTCTGCATATCTACGGTATTTTGAAATTAATTACGATATTAATTTATTTATCAATAAGTTTCATCTCTTCTTTTTTCATTTTATTTCAAGTAAATACAGTTACAATCCTACGAGACCGTTTAGACTCAACATGTTACTTAGTTACTTAGCAACGGGCTGTAACACTCCTATATCTATCTTAATATTACCGATGAGTGAATATCAGACTCAATTAATTTCCCTCGCAGTTTCGCATCTGAGCCGCGCCTATTGATCTCGGGGCGAAAATCGCAAAGATCAATGTTTACTATACATACGTAGATATATCTACGTTCAGACGAAAGCGAGGAAAATATAGGGCTTAGGCGTCTCGACGCGTTCTTGGGGGAGTGGGGGGAGGTACGCCCAATGGGAGGGGCCGACCCGGGTCACGACACTCACGATCACGGGCGTCATGCCGGTTAATCGATGGGTAGAAGCCGACCTCCCGGGTTCGCGTCTTATGCCGACCAATTTAATTTTTTACGGAATTATTTTTGATAAGCAATCCTTTATGTTACGCGTTTTGAATTTGTATGACAATAATCCTTTTTTTTTAGAAATAAGTATTTACGTTAATTACAAGTTTTTGTAAGTTTTCCAAATCTATCATAAACATAAAATAAAGTAGGTAAATGTCATCTGATTTATTTTTAACTTAAAGCTTTTTGCTGTTTTATTTTATTAACTGCAAATACTCATATAATAAAATAATAAAGTTACGCCTTAAAAAAATGAAAACATTTGTTCTATCATAACAATTAACCGAGATGAGATGTACTAATAATAATGGGCCATCTAAAACTTTTTAAATTAGGACTTACACGTGTGAGACATTTTAAGGTAGATCTTTTATTATTACATTAACGTATTAAGCAGACAGTCAACAACATGTCAGCTTGCTGTGGTGAGGAGATGTTTATATCATCCCAGTTTAATTAAATATGGTCGTCGATTTGAAAATAAGCCTATTAATGAGCTTATTTTCAAATCGACGTTTCATTTATCCGAGAAACGGGCTAATGGGTAGCTTTTATATTAATTAGTCAATTTCCTGATAGCATAAGTGATTTATAAAGTTGAACTAAACATACAAATTTTTTCCAATGAAACATTCATTGGAAAAATTTGTATTTGAATAGTTTACTTAAATAATAAGTAACGTAGGCATAGAAATAGTAGAATTTGTCATATTTTAATATTCATGCTTCTTGATTGGTATTGATTGATTTGTACTCTCTACTTTTTCAAACACAGCTTGTGATATAAGATAATATTGATTTATATTTTTCCCTACAGCAATTTATGATTCTATTTGGGACTTGAATAATCTTCATCATCAGTAAATTAGATATAATTTACCTACTGATGATGATGATGAGGCTTATTCATTTTACAAAATATAGCGTGCCCAAAATATAACGAATCACATCACTTTTTAAAAAGTTTTCACTTCGAGAAAGTTCATTGCGAAGTGTTCTAATAATAGGGTACTTTGAGTTCTGCCAGACTGGCTGGTGGCAGCTACTATTTGCTTGTTATTAGAGCTACCTCACATGTAGTGTTGACATGTTGCAAATGTTTGACATTTAACATACACACAAGCCCTAGGGTTAGCGATTCTACAAAATAAATATTATATCAGAAACCTGCAGTCCTCTGAAGTCAACTCTAATAGATAACGCTTACAACATAAACTCAATTACGACACCTATGCAATAGGCCGATTCTATAAAACCCAAAGCAAAAGGGAATTTGAAATAACTTCCTCTAACTTGCGTCTGTGCCATGAGTGCATTGCCGCCATTGAACCTAGTTTTATAGTACAACTTTGTAGACTATTTACAGAACTCTGTAGCGTTCTCTGGCGTAGCTTTTTACTTTCGGTTCTGTTCAAAGTATTGATAACATATCGCTCATTTGGTGCAACAATGACGCATTTACATTTTTTTTTAAACAGAGGAAAACGTCAAAGTTGCACCAAATGAGCGATATGTTTCTAAAACTTGGCTTATAGGGAATCGTTCGCTGGCTATGGGCATGTTATGATAAGAAACGAAGTGCAAAAAAGAGTGATGAACATTAATGCTAACGAGGGATGAGGAAGAGTACCTACCTATTGCATGAGAAATTATATGAATGTATGTATAAATAAATAAATTTGAAAAAAAGATAATGGAGTGAGTGGAGACATGACAGCTAACAGGAGTGAATGGACTAAAAAATACATACTGCGCCGATCCAAATGAAATGGAATAAGGGCAAGAATATGATGAAATGTTTATACATATCAAACTTTAATTGCTAAACGAAAGTGGGACCCGAAGTTGTATGTTTAATATTTTAACTTGCTCATGCGGTCGCTATGGTCTTTACTCATCTTAGCCGAAGAATGGCCAGCTTTGGACATATGACATATACCTCTCCCAAGGATCTGGTAAATTATACCATCACGCTTTGAGCCTTCTTATGAAGCCCATTGCAAGTTGCCACTACTATCTCTGTCCTGTGGCCACATCCAAATGTTGCTAGTGCAACACACGTTTTAAAGACCTTCGTCTTTATACACTGATGGACCAAGAATATGAAACCCCACATTTCACAAGACTATTTCAAATTTTAAGATGATTGATTATTATAAATTCTCTATGATTTCTAACGTTGTAACATTAAATAAAATCCGTAACGTACCTACTAAACAGAGTAAGGATTCAGTTTAGTATGTAACAACCTCAATATCTATTATATGATGGAAATTTAGTTGCACATAACCCCGCCAACACAAAGCGATGAGACTCGTCTGGATCCCTTTGGAATCCAACGAGGATATAATAATCCTTTGCACTGAGTTCTCATTCTCGAGTGAGCAATATACGTTAATAATAAACGTACCTACCTATATGGCTGTACCTTCTAGCGCCGTCTAGTACCATTTCATCTTTTGATCAAATACGTTGCTTATCCTCCTCAAAATTGCGCGCAGAGTACCGTTTGTAACTTATATTAGGTAGAGGCTAGACCTTTAAGTTGCTTGAAAGTTAGTTGTTTGGGTAAATACTTATATATGTATATCAGTACCTTATAATATGATTCGGTACGTGTGTCACATCACTCTACTAAACTTAGTCAATGACAACTATTATGATGTACTTAGCATTGAAGAATTTAAACTAATTGAAACTAAAATATTTGCTTAATAATGATAGTCACAGTATGTGAAGTCAGCCCATAATGGTGTATTGCCTAAATGGGATACATACTTTCATATATTAAGTGATTGACAAAACAGATGAATTCCGATCAGCCTTAAAGACTGCTCCACGTATTTTATTAGTTTGACAATATTATGCATTTAGATGTTTTATTGTTTTCTATAGAGGCTTAATATGCGGATATATTATTTATATCTTGATTATTAAATTTGATATATTATTATATCTTAACTATATTTGGATTGTTAACTACCAACTATGTCGCTGTTATACTCAACGAAAGACGTTAATAAACATTGAAAATAAATTAATTTCATAATCATGTTAATTAAAACTTTGCGATGTCGTTTATTAATTTAATTTTTCAATCATGTAAAGTTAGAAATAATACTTGCTGAGTTTGTCAGTTCTTATCAGAACAAGGCCTCCGGTGGCTTACGGACGGATGGTAGGTATAGCTTATCGTGGCAAATATTCGAAACTTATTGATTGCTGCACACACGTGTTTCCTATGCTTAACCTATTTTTCGATGATTTCAGAGTTAGTGAGTTTTTCGATGGCTTTCTGTGTTAAAAGCATTTGTGTCAGAACTTAACATAATTATTATTTAGCTAATTATTTAGTATAAAAAAGTATGTACTTCTTATCCTAGTGTACCTAACTTAGTAAAAAATAAATAATAGCATGTTATTTCAAACAAAACCAGCTTAATAAAATACTAGTGGTCGCCCGCGGCTTCGCTCGCGTTAATGTCGGTTGTTATATAGCCTATAGGCTTCCCCAATAAATCGACTATCCAACAAAAAAATATTTTTTCTATTTGAACCAGTAGGTTCTGAGATTAGGGCGTTTTACTAACCAACCAATCAAACAAACTATTCAACTTTATAATATTAGTATAGATTTACTTGAGTCATTTTGAAAGTGTTGGGGATATTAATTATTTATAATATATAAAGATGAGTCAAACAACGCACAATTTCGAAACGTAGTGGTACATTTCTGAGTCGGCTACGGTACGGGCACGGTATTGATTAGCTGCTTCGCCGTCGCTACGCTCTACGCGCCGTAGCTATGCGACAAGCCAAGTGTGACTTTTTTGGGCGCGTCGGTATTTGTTTATTGTCATATTTATTTTATCTATTTATTTTCTACACATTTTATTTATCAGCAAACAAAACACTGTAAGTTCGTGAAAGTTTTTCATTTCTATATTTTTACAGGAAGAACAAGGTATCATATTTGAAATCATACAATTCATACTATGATTTTGTATAGTAAGCTTTATTGATTTTAAATATTGTATAAGTACTAATAAATACTGGTATTATTATAATAAATTATCCTATACCTATGTGCTATGATGAAATAAGCATTATGAAATAATAATTATTAATTTGGGTGTCGGAGCTTCATCAGTTTTAAACTTTTCACATAGTGGGATATTGCGTATCGTTCTTATTATTCGTATTATTAGCGCGTTATTTTTGTTGTTAAACATTCAAACTACTCAACGTATGTACATCTGCTTCTAGTATAAGCGGCACAGTCATTAAAAATTTACTTTTGCAAACAAAGTTTACGAAATTATTACCTTGGCCTACTCAGTCAGTCCAAATATTTTTTTCATTTTCCATTTTGAATATAATTATTACTCAAATACAAGTGTTTGCTTACCACCTTACTGTTATCCTTTTCGGTTTGTAATTTTTAATGTCAACTATATTATATATATGTATTGGTATTGTCCGCATTGTAACTCCAATTGTTAAATTTAAATAGACGGAACCTTCTATGTAAATTAACTTCAATTGAAGATTCGGTTCA
Source organism: Cataclysta lemnata (assembly GCA_963931975.1). Taxonomy (NCBI): domain Eukaryota; kingdom Metazoa; phylum Arthropoda; class Insecta; order Lepidoptera; family Crambidae; genus Cataclysta; species Cataclysta lemnata. Next base: position 13,973,090 of record OZ008338.1, read on the forward strand.
AAGGTCATGCGTTTTTGATGTGCACCTTTGAACCACCAAAAAAAACTAAGCCAAAATCTCTCAAAAATCGTTCCAGTCGATCTTGGACCGTCGAAGTATGTCTGTTCTTTCATTCATATCGGTAAGTCATCGTCATGGGTCAGCCCTTTTAATTTATATCATTCTTCATACCAGAAAGGTGCTACTGATGAATGTACAGAAAAGTGACGAAAAGGACTATGTTGAAACTTTTTATTTTTGTGCTCAAGGTTTTCGCTTAGGTTTTATGCCTGCTTGACACCAACACTTTTTGGATATGCTGTTGTTGTTAATTTGCCCTACACCATTCAGTCGAGAGCCTTGAGGTGCTTATTGGTCTTAATCGCGACTGGCACATTCTATGTTATGTTTTCTCTCTGAGGCCAGCATGGTTCTCCAGGGCAAGTATTGTATAGCTATTCCAATTTTTTTTCCCATTTGTAGCTTTCGATTGGATTTTCAAACAAAATATTCGATGATTCGATACACAATTTCATGGTTATATTTCACGATTTTGCTTATGATTTACCTACTTAAGTTTCCTTTTAAACATTTTAAATCGGCACATTGAATGTTCGCTTTGCCAAAAATACCTGCAGATCGACGAGCCATTTAAATTGGCGCAAATAAAAGCTCTTATATTGCCGATATGGCGTTGACCGACACACGCCGATCGGTTATTACGCTTAACGAAGAACAGTTAACCCGATACAATTAAAATTATCTTGTAATAATTAACAAAAAAAATTATTATATTACCAAGCCTAATTTCTTAATACACTTTGGGATTGTCGAAATTCTTTCAAGTTCTGTGAGTACATTATCCGCATAATTAAACCGAAGCGAAAAATTCAGCATCATTGATATTTATACACTGTTTTACGTTTCAGAATTCTTAACGTTGTTTTCTTAATAGGGCTGGATACTTAACTGTACTTATTATTTTAATGATAATAACAGTTTTAAAAATATATTTACTACCAACAAATATAAAGTATTAGACTTGCAGCTCTTCGATATAGCTGCGTCAATTTGTAGTTATCAAATTCATAATGTATAAGATTGTTAATAAAAATTACGCGGATTGGGCCCTGTCGGCCTATATTTACATAAAATTGCATGTTTACGTTACATGTTTACATTGAATCTAGCAATACTGTGAATCAATTTTGAGACCTTAAACAAACTTACGAAATGCAGATGGAAATCTACCCATGGGTTGTGATGTTGATCGACGGCTGGTGTGTGCCTTTTGCGTAAATATTTATGAAAAATATATGAATGCTCTTAAGTATTTTAAAATATTCATACATGCGAATATAATAATTATCACATTATTGATGCATCCCTATTGCTTCTTAGTTTCTTTCTATTTTTTAATCTACATTTACAGTTTAGTGTTTTAAAATAGGTCAGTTATGTATGTAGGTAGAAGTTTATAACGTGAGATTGTTGTGCACACTTAAAACTTCTATAACTTTTTTTTATTTTAACGTTATCCCGTACATGATTACAATATTTCGTTTGCATGGTTATTTAAATGAATTCAATTCAGATAAAAGATTTACGACAAATAAAGGCTGCTTAATGGTTCTGTCACATGGTTTAGGAATCAGACATTTACGGAAGCGCGTACCTTATAATACTAGATGTTTGGCCGTTCGAATGACTAGAAAACTCAACATGAAAAAATAATTCAACATCAATTAAATATGTTGCCAGTATTCCCTATTTAGAATCAGCCGCCATCACAAGATTCAACTCTGCCGTTTTCACCCCTAAATGGGAAAACAACCAACGTTAAGCAACTTGTTCTATTCTTTTTACATACCACACCACTTTGTTTACTCACTATCCAGAAAGGTTAAAAAAGGCATTAACGTTCGTAGAAATTTTACTGGCAACACATTTTACTAAATCCGCTTTAAGGATTCACCTCGGAAAATGTACGAAGAAAAGATAACTTCGTAATAAATTGTTAATTACTTTCTAACAAAGTAAAGAAATATTTGTATAATTAGCAATAATTAGCAGAAGTGCAATATTTAAGACTATGTAAGTATGATTAAATTATTAAATATTCAACTTATTTGATGCAAAGTTTATGAAATCATTGGTACCTATCTGTTTTTTACTACTTATTTTAAGTTCGGATGGATTCCTTCATCTTCATGCTTCTAAATTATTAACATCATCTTTAGCTATTGTGAACTTATAAGTACCTATACCTAGGTGTTGGCGACTTGTACTGGCCACCTCTACTACCTACCTCCTTTTTATATTCTACGTTGTGTTCCTTTCATGGCATTTTTTCTATGACATATTTCATGTTTTTGTTTTTTCATAACTTGTGAAATATATTTTGTTGAATAATGTCTAACCCTCGAGCGCAGAAACGCTAATCAAATTTTGAGCACTGCTTACAAAGTTAAGTGGACATTACCTGTCAGAATTTGTATAGAAAAACGTCAAAATTGACAATAATAAAATGTTAAGCAGGACTCAAACTTTGAGTAGCTTTTCTGTATTAGAGGGTTAGTGTTATTCGTTATACTTAATAGGTATATCTATTCCGAAAATTATATACCTACCTAATACAAACATTTACTTCTATTCAATATCGATATCCAGCGAATCTGACCACTTTGCTAAATCTAAATGAATTAATATTTAGATATTCTAAAAACTATTAAAATTTCATTTTCGTTAGATGCTTGACATCTTTTTCCACATCATGGCAAGAGAATCGAGACATAATAATAGTAATATAATTATTCAATTATAATTCAATCACCTAATCATTGCCATTTGGCTGAAGATATTGATATGTCTCGTAAGAGGAAACATAGGATAGCTTCTTAATAATTGATGAGCTCAGTAGTATTATGCAAGCTCTTCATGTCAATTAAGTTAAAAGCATTTAAAAGGAAAATGAACTTAATGTAGGTAATCTACTGTGATAAATTTGATGTGGGTTCTTAAACTTTATGTGAAATTATTTATAAACCTATTGAGAGGTTCCGATATTAGATATAAAATCATGAGGTGACTATAGATTACTAGCTGACTTGGTAAACGTTGTTTTGCCTTTATCACCGAGGGGTATAAAATATAGTCTACGCCCTATTCTCAGACCTACCAAATCGATACACAGAAAAAAAATCCTAAAAATCGGTCAAATAGTTTCGGAGGAGTTCAATGGCACTGTGACACATTACAAAAAAATTACATACATAAATCACGCCTATATCCCCCAAGGGGTAGGCAGAGGTGAACTAGCACCCGCGTTTCGCTGATTATGCTAGGTCCCATGTAATAGGTGGCGAGCCTATTGCCATTTATCGGGCATTAAAGTCGCGGTACATTGCAAGGTGTTATAAGAGGAACGCTGCTGCCCATTTCTCATCACTGATTTATCCTCACTTGCCGCCTTGTACGACACCCATGGGAGAGATTTGGGGTGATGACAATTGTATTCTACTCTGCCGTCACCACACGGCAAAAAAATTAAACAAAACGAAATGAAACATAGGTGAGTGATTTTTTATTTACAGACTTTGTTTGCTATAAGTAAACTAGTATTAACTATTTACAAAAGCTTTTCTTTTAAAATTTTAAAGTTTAAATTGCTTTCTTTGAAAATTATAAAAAAAGTAAAATAGTGAAAATATAAAATGGAAAGTGAAATATAAGAATAAATTTGAAAGTAACACCGTTGACAGACAAGTTAAGGGGAAAGGTTTGGCTTGGTATGAACAATGGAATTTTGGACATGTTATGAGAAGAAACAAAATGACGACCGCTGATGAGATCGATGGATTATGTGAGAAATTACAGGAATTTGAATGGAGTGAATGAAGAAATGACAGATAACGGGAGTGAATGAAAAAAAAAACATACAGCGCCGCCTCGAATTGAAATAGGAAAAGTGCAAGAGAATAATGAAGTTTTTCTATAAAAGAAAATGTAGATTTTGGTAATAATGCCCCCCGCTTATTTTTTTAGGAAGTTATCTCAAGTCAACCACTATTTTTATCATTTTGTATTAAGTATTCATATTGTTTTTAGGTATTATCTACTAACTGAAATATTTTCAATTTGACATACAGCATAAATAGTAAATATTCTGGTGATTAATAAAAGAGTATTAAGTATTATACTTTATATTTCAAATAGCTGATTGAATTGTTTGCATAGGTCTGTTTGAGGTATCTATAGAAAATTCTTATTTCTGCCACAAAATTTAATATTTTTTATATTTAAACTTATAAAAATAGTTCACCACATTTTTATACCTCCAAAAAACACTTGCGGTACTTAACAATAACTCAACCGCAAGTGAAACTTCAATTACTGACAATGCACCAAGTAAAATTCGCATAATTCAACTTTTCAAAAGTTGACAATCGAGCGCAATAATAAAAAAAAACATTCAGATAAGTAAGTACTGACCTGTCCTCCCGGTGCAGGTGAGCGGCGGCTGCATGCTCTCCTGCATCAATCCCGGATTTATATTCGTGTAGAACTCTAACATTTTTTCATGCGACCGGCCACTGCACAAGCGTCAGAGACGTCCGCTCCGCACAAGTATACTGCACAATGGCGCAAGAGCGACTCTCGCTGCCGCCCCACCGTTCCCTTCCCGACAGCTCTACCAATGGCAGACACCCAATAAAACCCCGCCCCAAACACAACCTACCTATAATGCCGCAGATATTACAAAGCTATGATATTTTGCCGCTCGAGTAAAACATCAGAAACAAATTGTATTCTTTTTCAGTTTCGGAAAAGTAACGCGGTACAGTTGGTGATAACGGGCGGCGATAAAGCCGATATGAGTCGTCACTATCACAGTGCGTGGTCTGGTCCAGCGGAGCGATGCTAACGATTGCCTCGTGTAGCTTGTCCGGTCAGAATTGCGAGACCACTCGCCCAGATGAAGCGTTTTGTTTCTCGCGCTCTATACAAACGTATTTTTGAACGAAAGCATACTCCCTATTCAGTGTAGATAATCGACGAGTGAGTTCTGGTTAGCTTACTTGCCAGATTATTTGACAGTTGTAATATGGAATATATTATTATGTCAATTGGACTGCCAAGTAAGCTATTCAGAACCCGTCGATTGTGACACAGGCCCTAAGTAAATGTTTACTTTAAAAATTCAAGTTATAATAATGAATTACGATTTAAATATATATTATGTTAAACTCTATAATAGAAACGTGTGTATAATAGAAACGTGACAAGAAAAAGAAAAAATACATTCTATAATGAAAGATAATTAAGTGTAGGCATTTTATTTTAAAAATCACTCGGGCCTTAACGGAAATGGGTGCCCACAAAACCTTAATCTTCAATATTGTTACCTACATTTAATTTCACAAAATAAAAACGAAATTAATTTTCATTTAATTTAACAATTTTTGTATAAGAAGGCGGACGTGTTTCTTGTTATTGTATAAAATATAATAATTAAAACGAAAAACTGTTATTAATTGTTGTTAAATTAATAATTGTGACGTCCGTTTTGCTTGCAGTTTAGTAGGAGGTTGGTACCCATTTATTAACTTCTATTTCTTTATCTAAATATCATTCCGGATACCAAAAAACAATTACTATTACTTAATATTTAATTTTGTTAGGTACAGGGTAACATAGAATTGATAATAATTATAAAGCGTGAATTCATGGAATAAAATGCAATAACGTCACACCTGCCTAATTGTGACGTTATTGCATGGACCACGCGCCCGTCGGGTCCATCGTGCCGCTTTGAGGGAGGAGCTCAACATTGTCTGGGACTTGCGAGTCAAGGTTTTAGGGGGTAACAATGCCATCAATACTCACTGTCATTATCGTGAGGCGTGATTCTGAAACTAATCGATTATGCTTAGAAGTTTTTTTTTGCTATCTTCTTTTTCCTGTCCTTATCCCGCTCTAGGCGGCAAGAAGAAAACATGTTGTGCCGACTCCGCGGCGGAGTCGGCACAACATGTTTTCTTCTTCCACTCCTCTCTATCCTTCACCAATTTCTCATCCACTCCTCTCGTTAGCATATTATCCTCCTTTACACAATCCATTCATCTTTTCTTTGTTTTTCCTTTGTTTGTCCTTCCACGTTGATACCTAACATTTTTCTGCCAACATGGCTTTAATCTCTTTGCTTATATTAGATAAATATTTATTCCCAACGAGAATTAGTAGAGAGCTATAAAAATTAAGCCAAAACCTTGAGTTGTCATTCGAATCACTCTCTGCGTCTCTTGACATGGGTGTAACATATTCATTTGTCACACCTTTCTTGTATGATAAAGGATACCTGAATGAAAAAAAGAGCGGATGTCTTGATTACGTCTGACCGCTCGTTATGAATGGAAGTGAAAATATACTGCGCAAACCCTTGATAAAGTGGGAATTTGGCAGGAAAATGATAAACAGAAGAAATGTTTGAAAACTGATAGCTAAGTATGCCAACTATAAGTTAAGGTAACTTATTTATTATGATTATTCATCATTTTAATCAAACAAATATAGATTCTAATTCAGTACAATAGATGCACCTATTAAAATTAGTTCTCTTAAATAAAAATAAGCTTTCTAAAGGGTATAATATTCGAGATAAGTCGTACAAAGTGGTAGCATGAGTTTTCTTAATTTGCGATGAATTACAGAATAGAACCTCTCTAGGCTCTCCACGTAGCCGTTTTTGTTAGTTTCGCGAGTGGTGAATTTAATAGGCGTTTTAATAATTATGATCATCTTATCAATGCAATTTTATAATATGTATTCCTGTGTGTAAACACTAAGATTTTTTCCTTTTATTCAACAGTTACATTAGGTTTTACTTTTAGCTACGTTAAAATATTTCAATTCAGCTTATTATCCGTTTTATTTTAGGATATTCGGGGAGTATTTTCACAATAAATGTTAGTTTCTCTTACTTTGTTAATAACATAGACCACAAATGGGTATCATATCTAACTTATTAAACAAGCAAAAACATATATACAGTTACACAAAAGTACCTAGGTACTAAGTTTTGAACATACCTATAGTAATTTAAAATTCAAGGCATTGGTAGTTTGAAAAGTTGTATTATTAATGGTATTAACGCTTGCATGAGTCACTATTCGTCACAAAATGGCGGCAAACCAGTTTTTAAACATTGGAACGAAATGGCGCTCACTTAAACTCACTCACTCGTTTTTTGGTATCCGAAATATTAAATGTTTATTACTACTACTGTAAACCTAAATAAAATAGCAAAAAAGTCATCTGATTTTCTGCCGTATACAAAGTTATAACTATAATCACTGAACTAAACTAAACTTACCAATTTTTTATTCGACTATTTGTACTTATACTTTACTTACATTGTAGGCAATCGGAACTTTTAAAACGTCCATTACCATAATCGAAATTAACTTTGAACTTCAGAAGCGGACTTTTGAAAAAGTTAACATCGATTTACAATTTAAACACACACCGAAAGTATTTTTCTCCGTCCACATTTACCTCTTTCACGTTTTTGTAGTGGAATAGTGGACTCTTAAAAAGAAATACGTTGCAGACGTTTTTAAATAGCTAACAACGCTTAACTGTATACCTACCGCCTTTTACTGACTTCCATTTAAGTATTTTATACAAGTAAGCTGGTCATGCTTTTTGTCTTTGATATTTATAATCACCGTTGACTGTATAACAGGGAGATTTCCACATATGTACGAATTGTGATTTTCACAACCGCTACCTTTTGTTTCATTCAACAAAAAATCATCATATATCTTCTTTATTCGATAAAAAGTATTTTTACTGTTTTTTTTGTACGTATAACTGTGTAGGTATATAAGCAGATTCAAATATAATAAAAATAAAAAAACCATTCTACTGATCGGCAGGAGTGTCTTGTTGTGTTTCGAGTGGGCCAATTCTCCCATTGAGCCACTACTACTACCATCCGCCACGTAAACATCGTGACGGGTGTACTAAAAATGGATACGGCATGCCCCTCATACATTTATTGCTAATGGGAAGATTTAAAAAACTGTATTTAATATACAATCGATACCTCTGTTTCATGTTCAAACATAACAGGGAAGTATTTGTGTCAATCAAACAAAAACATGATTTTACTTTTAATTTTATGTCTGTATACACTCAACTGTCAAGATTATGTTCTACAAAAATTATACTCTGTGTTAAAATTAAATAAATCAAATTGAGAATTAATTAAAAAACAACCAATGCAAATTGTCATATTGCCATTACTTAAATATTCATTTTTTCTATTTTATCTGAAGAGAATAACATTTTTGGTATTTGATAAAACGAAGCGACAAAATACCGAGAGGCCTTCATATTACTGAACACCATTATAAGGCACACCTAACTTAAAGTGGGTTTTGTTTCACCTCTGCTACCCTTTCGGGACTATAGGCGTGTTTTATGTATGTATGTTTTATAAGCAGCTTAATTTACCACATCCACAAGCATACTGAGCTGTCTAGATCTCATACGAGTGACATGGAATCATTATTGTGTTTTCATTGCTCAAAACGGAATGAATAGCGCTGCGTGCATTTTTTGCGGTATTGTACCCGTTCTAGGGCACTCGAGAACGGTGTGGTGATCACGAAAAATGCCCAACGCATGACGGGTTACTCAACTTCACCTTTTTGTTCGCTCAGAGGAAATATGCTCCGGTCGTTACGACCAATGCGGTTTTGGCGTTTAATACAAACGCAATTTGTATTCACATTTTGAGTACGGCCGGATTGTCAGCTTTTCGCGTTAACCCTTGATAGAGAGACCTCGTTGATGCTGACTGAGAGTTTACCCTCAGTTTAAAGTAGGTACCTACATTCCTTAAATATTATTTAATGTATAGGCGGTCGTCTTTACAAACTCAAAAAAGAGTTATCGCAACTTTATTTTTTAACACCGAGAGGTGGACTGTGGAATATGTAGGTATCGTATTTGACTTTATTATGTGTTAGATTTATTAACAACTAAAAGCACAACTAAAACCAGTGTTAACGTTATTTACATATAGAGGCTAAGTCATTAGAGCATCATAGCGAAACTTGAATAACAGGCCGGTAAATGTAAGTTACATCAAAGTAAAATACACTAATCTTTAGAATTTAATAAACTTGAAAGCTAGCTTTATTTGAGAGAATGTCAAAAAGATCTGCCTGTTCCAATGTCAATAGATTTCATGTTCGCCGTCTAATGTTGGGTTCAATAAAATAGCATAGCGGCTTCCTTACTTGTGTTTTGTTTACCTAAGTACTATGATTGCACAAGCAGAATCTAGGGAATATTATGTTGACGCTGTTCATGGAAACATTGCAAAGTTATTTAATAAGTATTCCTATTCGCGTCTATTAGCATGTTGGCGTACGAGGTAAGACGCAAGCGAAAGTCTTATAAAATCTTTCCTTCGGTATACCTAGAGTAGAACAAGAGTACAAAACAAAACACGGCACACTTGAATGACAAGGAAGTTGATGATTTCATGACAAACTTTTACTAAAGTCTTATCTAGAGTTGTATGTCAATAGGCAACAACTTTATCAGCTCTTTAACGGCGGGTCCCAATATGCTATCACAGTTGAAGATTTCTCAACAGAAGTTCCATCAACGTACTACTCAGCTTAAGTGCAACTTCTGTTATTTATCGTAATTAACAAAAATTCTCAGGCAACAAAACTTTAGTGAGCTTACCTACTTTTAAGTTTTAACTGTAGATATCGGATATCGGGACCTGCAGTGCCCACTGCTGGGGACTTCCCTATGTATGGAAGTATAGTAACAGTGGGGCATAAGCTCCCGTACAATTTAATGGACATCAAAGATTGCAAAACCGGTCAGGACCTACGGACTAACTTACCTTCTGAAACACAGAAGAACTCGAGTTAATATATTTTTGGTCCCGTATCCTTGATCGGTCTTGACGAACATAAATTTGCTTAGTTTATGGCATGGGCCTTCCCTATAGATGGAAGAATATAGGGAAATTGGGGCATATGGGTTATGCGCTGGCCCAGTGCAGGTTGGTGGGTATTAACGACTGCAGATGCAGCCAAGACCAACGGCTTAATGTGCCTTCCGAAGCAAGGAGGAACTCGAGATACTAAATTTTTGGTCACCCATCCAATGACCGGCCTTAGCGAATTTGCTTAGTTTACGCAATCGCAGGCCAAACGCGCTATGCCGCTGCGCTAGCGAGCTCATCTAAATTAACAACAATAATAAGAATTGTGCCAATTCTAAGTTAGACACCGTTTGGCAGCCTGCTATGCCTAACAACCACATTAAGGCGGTTCACACTGGAAATCCTACACGAATTCAAATATTTGGCGTTCGCATTTTTTCAATACGACTTGTGGAGCTCTGACAGCATTTTTGCATACCAATAAAGAGGGGTACGTATTTAGAGCAGGTGGAATTTCATTTACCCCCCATGTGGGAGGGGCAAGGTCTCGTCAATAAAGGCTGTGCACCACACGTGCCGTCGATTCGGAAAATTCCGGCCGTTTCCTCGCGTGCGTAGGAATATGGCCCTTGTACGCAAACAGCAAGGTGTTTTTTCCGGTGCCATGGCCGGAATCTTATGCGAAAAGGGATCCGTTTTCCCCCATCGTAAACACGGGGTAGTATTTTGTTGTAGATTAACAACTCCCGATTGCCCAGAGGTGGCATATAATTTTCACGTTTAACGCTATGACCATCTTGAGTTTGCCATAGCTGGATACTAAATTTAAGGATATTAATTTTGGGTTAAGCGCTTGTAGAATTATTAAAATATGTCTTAAAAATACATTAATTGAATAAGATTATTAACTTTAGATTCTTTAAATATTAAATGGAAATATTATATTTGTAATTTGCCTGACGCTATTTTTATAAATTAATTAACAAAATGTGAGTTGCCATCTATTATTTTCTAATGAACCATTCCTTGGTGGTATGAACGTAATGCGTATTCCGCACAGATGCCCTCATCTAGTAGGCACATCATACGGCGCGATGAACAGCAACTAATCTTTGCCGTACTAAGCACAGGCGATCGTTCGAACCGGGCGGGATTAAGAGTCGGCGTCGGCTGCGGGCGTCTCGCATTATTTTTTAAATATAAATCTTAATGAAACGGGAGCCGATCTCTGCCGAGAAGCTTCACAGATTATCGCCGATTATTAGGTTTGGCGAGCTAGCGCGGAAGTGTAACGTTGTCATTTTGTAAAATTTTGTAAAAATCACAGTATTACAGAAGGTAGCTTAGCAAGAATTAGAATTCGACTTGCTCTAGGATAAACTTAAAAAAATCGCGTTCTATTACTAACAGATGTTTCTTTGATCCCAGTAGAATACAAATAATGTGTTTTAAAATAATGAATCAAAACTACTAGTAGTCTAGTATTGTACAAATTAAAAGTAGTAATACGTTATAACAACAGAGAGAAACATAAACAATATAGTTTGACGAGACTTTTCTTTTTAATTGATGATTGCAGTTCAAAATTATTACGTGAGTGCACAAGCCTGTGAACATGCAATAGCGTTTATGTTAAGCTTTGACTGTTGTTGCCTTTATCATGTTCGTCAATTTTTATAGAGGTATGTTGAGTAGGTAGGTACTATACGCGATTAATCCTAAATAATAACTCTTTTTCATATACGTGGATAAAGTTTGAAATATGAAAATTAGGTATCATTATTAGTTTGTTTCTGACTTTTTGTTTATATTTTAATTTATATTGCTAAGATAATATTTTTAATTGTTACTATCCACCTCTTTGTTGGGTATCGTATAGTATGACTAAAAAATATAATACAACGAGGAATTGGACAGCAGCGTTCCTGGTGCTCCTGGTTCTCGTTGAATGACTATAGCCTCCCCCCCCTATTACATGGAACCTGAAATAAGCTGGTGAGACTCGGATGTTATAACACCTCTGCCTACATAAAGAAAGGCATGGTTTAGTTATTTTACACTGAGGTGAGTTCTACTACTACTACCTACCTACCTACCGAGATAAAAATATAAGGTAAGTAACTATAAGTCTTATTTGATCATTATTCGAATATAATAATTATAAATTTTAGAAAAATATTCCCAATAAAAAGAAGTACTTACTCAAAGACAATTTTCGAAAACATTATAGGACAAGACATAATTTTTCGTAATATTCCTAACTTCCCTTTGTATGCAGTCGATAATTTAATCGATAAATGGATCAATTCAATGCCAAACCGTGCAGTTCCACATAGTTTGAAATTAAGCCAGGTATTGGACCATAGTAAACTCCCATGGAACCAAACTCTTAAAATGTTAAACTGAACAGTATTTAGTTAAACCGTGCCACGCGACCGCCACACGCCCGCGCAGCGATCGCCTCTATTTATTTTTCCCTCTTCATAATATATCCTTATTGCTCATCCAGTATGGTCCTAAGTAACTTAAGTCATCAGTTTTGAACAAGAATCAATTTTGTAGCGATATCAACTGTTAACTATTGTGAATTGTTTAACTGTTTGAAAGATAGCGGGTTGGTTAGAAATTAAATATTTGTATAAAGATGTCATGCCCTCATCATTATGACATCACTCGCAAGTAAAATAGCAATGATAGGAGGTTTCATATTTATATTTTTATAGATAATAAAAGTGGCTAAGGTGTCCTAAATAACATAAAACCAAATAGGTTTTGACAAGTTTGTTTGGTCTAAAATTTTACTAATGAAAGCACTCCATAGTACCTATATATTGTGAAAATACTTTTCGTTCGGCCACGCGAAGAAGTGTAGACAAGTGTGTATTTATTTTTTTCCGCGTTTTCACGACAGTTATAAACAACGCTAGGGCCATGTTACACAAAGCACAGACACGGACCAACGTCAACACAATCGGACAAATAATTTGGGGTAAACTATCGTGCTGTCGGATGTCCACGATAGACCAAATCCAATGCAATTTTTAATATCATTTCGTTAGCTAATAGTATTCTCAGAATAACATTTGAGTTTAAACAGTCGTAATGTTGTCAACAACATAACTGTATAAAACTTTACGATATAAAGTACAAAATCTAATCTAACATTTGGCAGTACCCTAACTAACGTGCTCTTTTGTCTACAAGAGTACACAAATATTCACTAGCCAATGCAAAGAAACTAGTACACAAACAATAAGATTGTTACAGTTGGCACATTAAATCAGCATACACGAGGAGGATTCAAACCTTGTCTAATTAAATACTTGAAATCAACAAAAATGTTTTGCCGAATGTATTTTTCACAGATATCAAACATTCAACTAACTTATTGATCATAGAAGAGACACAATGAGATAAAACGAGACGTCGAGCAACATTTCAATGAAAATAATTCGGTGACCTCGTTCAAGCGAACAAGGAAGTTTAAGCGCGCCTGAATGCATAGAGACAGACTCTGGCTTATTGTCTATTGACTCGGGTACAACGCACTGGCTAAAGGGGTAGAGATTTTGGATCGCCGAGACATCCGAGATGGAGTGAGAAAGGAAAACCTCTGTAACACTAGTTACTAACTCTGTTACAAAATATAGAAGCGTATTACATTTTAAATTGTAGACAAATGATAGGTAAAAAATTACTAGGTCGGGTGTTTTTAAATCTATAGTTTTGCAAACTCTAACTTTACATTTAATTTGTATCAATAACAAATCCAGAAGTGCGTTTAATATTTCAGCTCTCGACAGCTGGAATAATACCACTAGTAACACTTTGCTCGTTAAATTCTCAAACAGTCCAATACCAATATGCCTCAATTTAAACCGAACTCGTATTAACGTTTCCGATTAAATGTAATTCGGCGAGTACAGTTTATTTACTCTACCCTAGTCGGCCGACGTTAAAAAAAGACTGTCGAATGTTTTACAAAAAAAAATCAATTGAATGTAGTTAAAAACCAGCATTCGCATCGGGACTCGTCTGACGCCCGTCCCTTTCCCTGGCGGCACAGTATACCCAGAACAGTAATACGTCTTCATACAAACTGGCCGCTGCCCATTAGAATGTGTGCTTACTCGTCGCCATGTAGGCACACATTGATTGACATAAAATACGGGTTCGCTCGCTCTCGTTCCCGCTCGGCACATTCGCAGTCGCAGCCGCCGCTTTAGTTACAACCCTAGCGTCAACGCAGAGTAGGCTAATAACTCGCCGACATCGACAGGCCGCAGATAAACTACTGTTCTGGATATACTGTGCCGGCGGTGCGGCTACGAGCGCAGCCGGGGGTAGCGTCATCACACGATGATTAAATATTTCCAGCTCAGTACGTTTGGCGTTTGTTTAATTGTTCAATTTGGACGCCTACTTGGCTCCGGTGGACGCCTCAATAAGTGACTGAGCAAGAACCAGTAGTGGTGGACACTGTACTGTAGGTTGAGGATTGTAAAGCTGTATTAAATGGGACCTGAAATATGCTTGTGACACGTGAGTATTTTAATTTTTGGAAGGATATTTTATTTTTCATAGTTTGTACGTAACTATCTTGAGTTTCAAGATACTTTTAAGTAACTATTTACTTTTTGTAAGCATTGTAGCGATTGTAACCTACTTTGTTTCTTAATAAATAATTGAGCCCAGTGTGAATTGGCCGGTTTTAACGACTTGCGGCGCAGCCGGACTGAACAGCTTAACGTGCCTTCCGAAGCACAGCAAGTCATTATTCTAAAAAAAATAAACATTGCAAACAAAGTAGGTTTTACGTACGACAAAGACTGTAGCTATCGTAATAATTTAATTACACAATTTATAACATCCACTAGCGTATTCTGTAGAGTGGGTCAGAAAAATTAATAAAAGCTAATATTGTATTTTACACAGGCTACCTAATAAAGCTAAAACATAACACATTTTTTTTTTAAACACAAAACACAAATGAAAACTCGTTAACCCAGATTCGACAACGAATAACAGTTAAATTATGCAACATTTTTTTAAACAATAAGACAAAAAACTCTACCAAATCGATGCGAGAATAAGAAACTGTTTTCCCAATCGGCGCTGGCGAGCTTTCAACTCTACCGTACCATTCATTAGCAGCATTCTTTTCCGTAGTAGTGATACATAAAGTTTTTAAAAGAAAGAAAATATGTTTCTTTTGTCCATCCTAGACGATTTCCTTTAATGTTCTTTGTTCTTAATTTTTTTCTTTGTTCTAGATTTTTTTTTGCTGTTCAATAGCGAGTAGGCGCCACAAAAGTGTGCTAAACTGTCGTGACATGTACTTGTTTACTAAAAAGTATTTAAAAAGTGTGACACTTTTTCGTATTCCGAATTGGGCATACGCAAAGGACGTCTTTCCAGATCGAATATACTGCCTAAAGCTCGTGTATGATATAATATAAAAAATAGATTATATTCCCTCCCTCAACTCTCTTGACAGGGGAGGTGGATATAATATCATCGCCTTCTTGGCTATAAATGGGAATAGGTACTGTTACACAGAAAATACAGCGGCAGCCCGTATTCGTTATACGCACACATACAAAAGTTGTCTGTTTATCCCAGAAGGGTGTTGCAGAGGTAAATAATTAACACTCGCATTTTACCAACTATTTTAAGTCCCATGTAATAGGGGAAGAGGCCATTGCCATCTATCGCGCACGTATTCATACATACATAAATCACTCTAATTTCTCCGCAAGGGTAGGCAGATGTAAATTAACTCTCACGTTTCGCCAATTACGTTAGGTGTTTGCCTATTGCTATCTAATAGTAGAGGTAGCAGGCCCCTTTCGCCAGATGCCTGCTGCTAAAGGATCCTCTGGTAATGCTCGAACGCAAGGTTTAGGGCCCACTAAAGTCTATTAAGCGACCCGGTAATCTATGATCAGTGTTTAAATGCAGTTGAATGCTTAACTTAAATACAACAGGAACTTTACCATAAAACCTTGCCATAACTAATGTACAAGCAGTTGTTAAGTGGAGACACATGATCTGGCGACGTTAAACTTATATCTATAAGTTTATCGTACTATCACAAAACAAATAAGAACTTTAAACATTTTACCCAACGGAATTAATTTGAACGCCCTACGGCGTCCAAAAACACACCCCAGCGAACAAATCAGAGCGTAAAATAAAACAATGACGTAATCGACGCGGATGCAGCAAATATGTTGCCACGATAATGTCCACAAGAAGGGAGAGAGCAGCCCGTTACCACGATATTTGGGAGAGGCCGTTTTACTTTTATACACGTCTATAATTGAACCAACATTGTATTGGCCTACGGACTTATGGTCCTTCCATCGTATAACGATGGCGCATCTTATTTTCTTTTCGCCCTTTTATTGAAGAAGTAAAATAAAAATCTAAATAAAGTTTTGAGTGCAACGATATAATGGACATACTGCCACACTCGGAGACGTCAATTAACTTTAATGAGTACTTAGTGTCAAAAAATTTCATTTATACCTAGATCCCGGCAGGAATAGCGAGTAGTTTTGAATTGTCATTTTTTGATATTAAGCAACTAGTCATTAACTCTGTGTGCGGCAGTTAGAAGTTCTAGTAAATCTGTACAATTATTATTAATATTTTTATAAGAATTTGTTTGTTTGGTTGGTTGGTTGAACGCGCTAATCTCAGGAACTACTTATTAAAATTGAAAAACGTTTCTTGTGTTGGATAGTCCATTTATTGAGGAAAGTTATTGGCTAATATAACATCATGCTACGACCAATAGGAGCTGAGTATAAATGAAAAATGTTGCAAAAACAAGGAAAAAAGTTTGATTTTCAGAGCTTTCGTTGCTCGCGCGGCGTAAACAATTCAAATTATGCAAAATTCTATTTCGAATAGAATTCTATCAAGCTCTCTGATATAGAAATGCAATACATACCAACAGATGTAAATTTCCAAACGAATAATTGTTCTGCGTGTGCAGGCCTGCAGACAGAACAAAAAATAAGTGGCTTTGGAAAAATACCGCGGGCTGATTGAAGTTCAAAAATTGTAGCACCTTTGTGTATCAATATTGGTGTTCTACGAATACACATACGCCACATAAATCGCGTCTATATCCCCAAAGGGTAGACAGAGGTGAATTAACACCCTCTTTACGCTAATTAGTTATAACCGCTTCTGTGGCCTAGTGGTTCACCTGTGTGGTAAGATAGCCAGCCCCTCTGTGGTTGAGGGTTCCAGGTGAAGCTCGATTCCATCTTCAGCCCTTATCGTCACTTACCATCAGGTGAGATGAACACTTAAATCGCAGTATATTGCTAGGTGGTTTAAGAGAAATGCTGCTGCCCATTACTCATTGCTCCCTTACTCGCTTTGTACGACACCAACAGGACAGACAATTGCGGGATACTTTCCTGCCGCCACCAGAAACAAAAAATGTGCTTGATTTTTTAGATTAAATTTTAAATAATTAGCGACATTCATTATGTAAACATTTTGAATTTTAGTATGATTCTAGAATCATAAATAAACAAAATTCTATTATGGAAGATAACTATTCAGCGCTAGTATAATTTAATGTTTTTATTGAAGTAATGCAAACAAAAGTTATTTTTATGCCCAAATCCTACCGAAGATAGAAAAAGATTCAGAGAGAGTTTGCTAATGCGAGTGATTGAAATTAGCAGTTATTACCTAAGAACTTCGTAAAAATTTGCGTACCTATAGATAGCAAATAGCTCTGATATTATATGGGTCATAACACAGTTACACTCCAGCAGATACAAACAGGTGCCATTTATGTTTAAATATACATACATAATTCACGCCAATATCCCCGAAGGGGTAGGCAGAGGTGAACTAACCCACGCTTCGCCAATTGGGCTAGGTCCCATGTAATAGGTGGCGAGCCTATTGCCATTTATCGGGCACAAAAGTCACACTTCTTTGCTAGGTGGTAGGTATAAGAGGAATGCTGCTGCCCATTCCTCATCACTGATTTATCCTTAGTCGCCTTCTACGACACCCACGGGAGAGGTTTGGGGTGGTGACAATTGTATTCTACTCTGCCGTCACCATGCGGCGTATGTTTAAATATATCTTCTTTTAATGTGTATTATGTAGATCTAACAGTGAGACAGCATTAAGAAATCCATATTATTAACGGAGTCTGAAGGTTACGGACATGTTATGAGACAAGGTAAAATAAATGAGACAAAAAGATATGGACGCGAATGTTGATGGATGTCTCCTGAGGTAAAGGAAGACTCCTGAAAGGATAGATGAATTGTCTAAGGTAGACAAAAACGTAGTGGGTGTGGATGAGGAGATGACAAGTGATAGAAGAGAAAAAGAGGACATAATGCGTCAATCCCAAATAGTATGAGATACGGGCAGGTTGATGTTACTGATGATGTAATAAATTGAACATTATCGGCGTCTGTTTAAAAAAGCTATTACATTAGTACCGCGGCTCGAAGACTTATCGTTTTAACGGACCCACCATCTTGAATCTAAAAAGTTACAGTCTCATTCTCGGTCACAATGGACCCTTAAAATGGATTGTAATGGACACAAAGTTCTGTTGCTCCTCTCCTTCATCGATTTGACGATGTAAATCTGTTTACAATATCGTAATATTGTGACGAAGTAAGATTGTTTTGAAGTTAACTCTCTCTCAGCAAGTATAAACAAAAACGTGTTCAAATTACTTTTCTATTTATTTTTCTGTGCTCTGGACAACTAAAATATATTTTTATCGTCGAATTATCTAACAACATGCGTCTAATACATGGTACATTTGAACATCCATTCTAGCATCGCCCAGACACGAGGTTTGCTTAGCTTATGTCATTGCAGGTCCTTGCGGTTCATCATCAAGGCTCGTTTATATTTTATTAGTGGTCGCCCGCGGCTTTACTCGCGTTTATGTCGTTTGGTATATAGCCTATAGCCTTCCTCAATAAATAGACTATCCAACACAAAAATAATTTTCAAATTTGAACCAGTAGTTTCTGAGATTAGCGCGTTTAACTAACTAAACAAACTAATAAACTCTTCAGCTTTATAATATTAGTATAGATAATATTAATATATACTAATAGAATTGAATGCCTAGCACCATGAAGTCCCGTTAAGCGGAACTCGAACTATTAGACCAAACTTTTATATCTAATTGGGAGCAGATAAGACGCAGTCTTTTTGAATAGATGAAAATATTCTATAATTTCTGACTTCTATCATCCTATTAATCCCTTTCTGACGTTTGTATGACCAGTTAGAGCAAACATACCTACGGCTATTCTGTCTTAAAGTACGCTTCACAAATATAGCACCTCAGTAAGTTAGCTTCCTAATGTAATGTTGTGCGTTTACTGCGTTCTTATGAAATATGAGGACCTTAACTAGAGAAAGAACAAATTATTATATAATGATTATGCTATGTCGTCAAGTATATTTGTTTCTGTTACTTTTAGTAGCTGAACTCTTAGCATATGAAAAGATGCCTGTGCAAAAAAAAAACATATGTCGCATTATATATGTTTGTGGGTTGTCATACATAATTTGACGTCGTACGTAGGTACTTATTTGCGTGCATTAATGAACGTCACCAATGCGACGTTCGTAGTAATTGCGATTAAAATGCCACACCAATAGCGCTGGAAGCGCGCTACGTGCCGGAAAAGTACTCAGGTGGATTTCGGTAATCAATTACCCTTAGTGGCTTTCTACGCTCAATACGTTTAATGCGGAAACACGCTATACATAAAGATCGGCACTACGTCAGCGTACAGCGTTTTTTTTCGCCCGTTTTATTTAGGTTACTTACCACCGAATACAGAAACGCTACTCAAAATTTGAGCCCTGCTTAACATTTAGGTGTTGTCAAAATTTACATTTTCCCATACAAATTCTGACAGGTCTTGTCCTCTTAACTTTTTAAGCAGTGCTCAAAATTTGTATTTTAAGTTGATAAGACAGAAATATTGGAGCTGTCCAGTTGACGCCTACGACATCCTCGGCAAATTAAAAAGCAACTATTGGTCAGAACTAAGAACAAAACACGCTCGTTAGCATTCGAATTACGCTTACCTACTGGACTATTAATTTATCATGGACTTATTTAATTCGGGGTAGCGCTGCTACGCCAGGGATTTTATTATTAGGGCATTAAAGGGATAACCCCCGCAGCGGCGCACCCTCCCGCTAGTGTTCAAACAATATTAAAGTCGTAGGGCCAAAACTGACACTTTTGCACGTGGGAACACCGGGCTCCAGGAATTTGGGAGGCAGTTCGAATAAAAAGGGGGAGCGTGATGAGAACTACTACAACGTATCATTGATGATGTTTGTAAATGCACTAGTTACCACTTGAAACGGACAGCAAGAGTGAAACACAGCAAACTATGAGCTTAAAACAATATAAAAGAGTAAATATAAACAATATAAACGACTCCGCAACACCACTGTTGGACCACCAACATTAGGTATATTGTTAAATGATACTGATTTTGAAACAAAACAATAATTTGGGCAACTCTTCCATTTCTGGATGAAATTTGATGGCCGGCTTGCTTGAATGCGCAGATCGCTATTGGCCAAGAGGTCCCGGGTTGAAATACTGGTAGGATAAAATGTTTGTTCTCGAGTCATGGTTTTTTAAATGTTACATAAGCATATTTTCGATATTTATAATTGTAATTATTATGTATATTAAAATGTATCCGTCAGTCGCACAAACCAGCATATATACTTACATACATAAATCACGCCTATATCCCCGAAGGGGTAGGCAGAGATGAACTAGCACCCACGATTCGCCAATTATGTTAGGTCCCATGTAATAGGTGGCGAGCCTATTGCCATTTATCGGGCACAAAAGTCGCAGTACATTGCTAGGTGGTATAAGAGAAACGCTGCTGCCCATTCCTCATCACTGATTTACCCTTAGTCGCCTTGTACGACACCCACGGGAGACAAACCAGCAAGTTTCCCCAATTGTTTTTCAACCTTCACTTGTACCGTTAAGTGACAAAAATGATGAGACTGGTGAGAAAATTTGACCGTATGCAGTGCGTTAACTTTTAAAAAATTGTATTTACACATTTTTCTGTTCTTCTTTTTGTGTGTTCAAGTACATCCGTCAATCCCAGATCATATTATTCAAGTTGTCTATTTGCAGAGCCATCGTGTCTGGCCACTATCGGCCTCTTGCCTTTTTCATATCGCCAACTGGTCAAAATGGCCTCACGGCGCGCACAGTGGGCGGCGCAAATCCGATAGGGTTGTTTTCGGCCAGACTTTTATTTACTTTTTAGCTTAATTAAGACCTCGTTTGCAGGATTGTCTGGTAGTAATATGTGATAGTACTACAAGAAAAAGACACAGCGCCACGATTTTTTCTTGTTATGCGGCGAAAATTAGATCTTCATTTTACTAATACCTAGACTTAGACATTTTATGACACTCTTTTGTTTACCATTAATTGTGGCACTAAATTTAGACAAACTGTTTAAATTGGGAGACCAATCCTTGCAACTTGCAAATGATAATTGTGACAGATTATTCACGCACAGCTATGCAAAATTTCTTAACAGTTCTCGGGTTCCTGAAAAAAAAATTGTTTTTGACTCTTATGTTACGTTTTATGGATGTTTAGTAATTATTTTTCTTAATACTTTTATGAAATTATTAAATAGGTATGTGTCTGTGTCTGTCCGTCATATAGTAATCACAACACATATTATACCGGACTTTCAAATTACCAAATTCTAATGCGTAAATTAAGTTATTAGCTTAATAGATTAATTAGTTCATTGTTTATTATGTAAACCACAATTCAGGTGTCTTTATATTAGACGTTCTTATACAAAGTTATTTATTAAGCTGCAGTATTTATAAAATCAAATAATGTTGAAAATTTTGTCTTTTTTTTAATATCATTATTATTTAACTATAAATAAATGGCAATACTTTTTAGTAATACAATACTTTCTTTTAGAAAAAGAAAATTACAGTTAGAGAATTTCTGGTTTAGCTAATTTGATACGACCATTAAGATTCACTGAGATATAGTTGTTAGTCCTACAGTTGTTTGGCAAAGCAAACAGGATTCAACAGCTGCCAACCAGGATTCTCGCTCAAACGCTTCCCAATCATTCTTCCTTTATCCAATTGTTATGTACACAAACGTAATTTTGATTAATTCGCTGTCCAAATTTACAGAGTAGGTAAGTGTCATACATCAGTAATGAAGGTGAAATATAGCGGAGCTTGCGTGCCTAACGGACCTGATATTTGGCCTGTGAAGCTCAAAGCATTCCTTCCGGCTCGGTTTTGTGCTAGTGAAACTTTGAAATACAGTTGGAAAATAGCTCTAATTACCAGCGCCCAGTGTGCAGGTATGCTTGCCCAGACTGTGATGTGTACTTTGAAACTGTTTGTGCGCTACGTTATTTAGGCCGTTGTCACATCGTTGGCGAAAAGGTGGAATTAATTTTAACCGCCTCCGTGGTTTTTGGTTAACCCACCGGAATTAAGATCCAAAGGTCCCGGGTTTGATCCCCAGGACTTGACAGGAAGACTTCTTTGGAGTCCGCCTAGCTAGCTATCACCATCTTATTAAAATCTGTCGCCATTAACATCATTATTGTGTTCCGACAATGTGTGATAAGATAGCCAGCCCCTGTGTGGTTGAGGGTTCCAGGTGAAGCTCGATTCCATCTTCGGCCCTTATCATTACTAACCATCAGGTGAGATGAAGGGCAAGTGCTTCCCTGTCTAGCATAAAAATATAAAATAAAATAAAAGTAGGCGAGAATCAAGAACGTTGTTACAATAACTTTGTCCTCCGACCATAAGCTACTGTGACTCGCCCGATTCGCCCGACGAATGTGCGGGTGACAAATGGGCATTTCTAAATTTTCCTGACTGTACTCGCTTCTTGTTTGTCGTCTGTCGTGGTAAAAGCGATGTTTCTATAAACTCGCTAAATGAATATGGACTGTCAATATTCCACCTGCGTCTCTACTTTGTTGAAATGGAATCTACTTCTTATAGGAAGGTACTTTTCTTGAGCGATAAGATTATTCTAAAAGTTTGCAGTTAGTCATTCGCATGCGGTGTAACAATACCTTTTCCATGTCGGTTCTGCATGAAAAGGCTCTTAACAAAACTGAAACCCAGCTTTGGTAAGCAGTCAAAGGTAATAATTCTATATTATATTCAAACTTTTATTTGTAATAATAAGCGTTTGCTTTGGTCTAAGCGTCGGTTTGGTATGCAAAACAAGATTGAGATAATGAATATGTGTCTGTATTGTATATTAACCATGGATTAGGCCTGTGAGTTAATTTCTAAATTGTAAATTATTTCTCCCTTAGTCAGATTTCTAATTTGTCTAATGTTAAGATATTTCTCATATTTTTACATGAATGTCCAGAAAAAGTTACGCTAACTGTGATTTAATATAGGAAGGAATTCGTATGAAGTTCTATGCAAGCGTATCCCATAATATATTTTCGTGTCGTGCTGTTAAATTAAATGAGTATGATACCACCAAGAAACCAGAAATTCAATTTTCACACGATAGTTTATTACGCCAGTTCAAATGAAATAACTGTTTCCTTTGATGAGTATGTGGTGCACTAGTAAATGTTTTTCCAGTATTCGGGGTTAGCTAGGAAAATGCAATAAGTCGTCGGTTTGTTATCTCGAGGCACGTGGCGGGGCCTCCAATATTGGCCTCAGCCCTACGGGCCCAATATTCCGACCGGGAGGCCCACATAGCAATATACACGGAATACACCATTGAGTACCGCAGATGTGTACAGGCAAGCATGTAGAGATCTATTTCACCACGACTCGTATGTGCTTTCGAACAGTCAGTAGAACATCTTTTGAAAATGAGACCCATTTGACTTACAAGTCTGCGATGATGCAATTATTTTAGCCACTGAGCCAAGTTGAAAAATTAATAAAGAATATAAATAATACACGTGTGTATTTTTTTAATTAACAAATTGAATCAAAAGTTCGGACGTTCGATTGATACTGTAATTTAATGTTTTCTTATAATAATTACAATAAAGATTATTATTATTAATAATTATCATAATTTAATACGTGAAGAATTCCAAATATTGTAATTTGTTTATAAATCTCAACATTCATTATTTTGCATATCTGAACGAAAAATATGCAGCACATACCATGTGAATATGCATATTTACCTACGTTTACAAAAAATACACATTAATACACATTAGTCTTCTATGCTGGCCTGGGAGCGAACAAATAACGTAGAATAGGCCAACCCCGACTCATCCCATGGGTGTCGTAAAAGTCGCCCGGTGTAGACCAATAAGCACCTTGGGGCACCTGAATGGTGGAGGGCAAACCACCAACAACAGCATACCCAAAGAGGGTTGGTGTCATGCAGGCGGCCGGCTGTAAAACCTGCCAAAACTTTGATCAGTATTGATTGGAATGTTGCCATTCCAATCACTCTCTCCGTTCATCGATCTCTCGACATGGTCCGTTCTGTCTCTTTTCTATAGATTCATTCATCACTAGCACCTTTACGGTGGGGATGGCTTGATGACGTCTGACCGATATGAATGGAAGAGGAAACATACTGGGAACAGTCTATCTGGGGTCGGCGCAGTATGTATGGCAGGGAGAAGAAGACATAAAATACACAATAACTCTTTCTCCTTCTAGAAAAAAATCGTATATTAATTTTTTTTTCATTTATGTTAAAAAATTCAGGTAACTATAATATTTTATTTTATTCAACATCACACTGGGACGAAAATCACTGAGTCGCAATTTATTAAGTTAGAAAGACTAAAATGTATTATTATTATTATTACACCCATAATACCTAAGTCAGAGTCAGTACAAAGTAATTTCTTATGATACCGCGTCACACTGTTGGCTGTTACAGAAATGCGTTTGTACAAAGTCAGAGAGCTGCCGCTGTGTCCTCTCGCGGTTTTATTTCCTCGACTGTAACATTTCAAATTTCATAGCGAAATTAGCAATGTCTGGGTGACATATTTTCCTTTACGTTGCTCAATTTTATATACGTGTCTCGTCAGAAGTGAAATTTAATCTCGGGACATTTAAAATTACATTTTATATTTTCAACTCTTCAATTTTGTGGTGGCTCTTGAACATTTTTCATTTTGTTTCTAGAATGTAGTAGTGCAGGTTAATGAAAATCTTTTCTGAACTATGCGTTCTGAGGTATGTTATAGCTTTCACCCATATTGAGCATTCCAATATAGGTGCCGTAATTTTTTCCTTCTCTTCTCTCTTCCTGGTTAGAAAAAAATTGAAACGTCTTGATGCGGGTATCGAACCTGCGTCCTCTCCGATCCGGGCAGATGCTTATACCACTCGGCCAACCGAGACGTTTCTTATCACTTTTATCAGTAAATAGTATGCAGATCAGAATTTCACTAAGCCAATCACATCCCGTACATACATATGTGGCGTTCTTGTAATGCGACCGCCTTTGATTGTTTGTCTATGTTTGACAAACACAATGTTTTTCACTAAGTGACAGTTGTCAAATTAATTAGATGAGAATTTTATTCCGAGCTAGAGTATGGTAATTTTCTAAGCCTTATAAATATTATTTTCCGATTTATGTTTATTGTCCAGTTTGTATATATTGTAACCGTGTACATATTTAGAAGTACAGTCAGTTACTTTTATGAACCCTGCCTTTTACTACCACGGAACACATCCGCAACCACCAAGATTGCACCCGGCCATACAACTTCCCAAATTGGTGACCCCGACGTGATCGTCAAGAGCTTTGGGTGTAATATCATTGGCAATTGACCGGCGCGGGATGGGAAGCTGCGTTGGACATGCGGATAGCCACTACGAAGAAATTTTCGTCGTGTGAGACGGTACCACATCCCAAGCTGTGGCGTCGAGCGCCCCCTGGCGCATTCACCGTTTCCTACATTCGCAAGTTCGAGTGACGTCTCCGCGGGAGTTGCAGTTGGACACATGCATGCATTGGACTAACTGCGCATTATACCATTTGTGCACATCGCTCACGCAAGTACTATCGGCATCATTATTTGGAGTATTTTTTTAAACATTTTATTATTATTCCAAGTAATGATTTTTAGTTAGTTGTGTAAAGCGTGTTCGGAGTATTGATTTTTACGTTATTTTATGAAAATTATTTTTTTCAACTTGTGTAATGTGACATAGGAAATATTTCATTTGTTTTTCGTGTGTATTTTTTCGCGTGGTTTGAACAATTTGTTTACATTGTCTTTTGTTTTTACGTGTAATGTTGTCTGCATATTGACAACTTATGTTGTTTTTGTTGACATGTCGACATATAAATTTTTAGACGTTTGTGTTTTGTTTTCGCCACATCACGCGCCCACGGAATAGCAATTTTTCTTTTCTGTCCGTTCTCTCTCTATTTTATACAAATTAATTTTAATTTACTTTCGTTTATAATTTTAGTAGCGTGTTTTCGTTTATAATGGCTGACGAACTACGTTCACGTTTAGCAGCCCTGGAGGCAGAAAATGCAGTTTTGCGTAATCTGCGCGACCAAAAGGAATCCCAACCTCAACGGGAGGGCGAGGTATGTCGCGTGAGTGTCAAACTTCCCCCTTTTTGGTCTGATAGGGTGACAGTGTGGTTCGCACAGGCTGAGGCACAGTTTTTGCTTGCTGGTATCAACACTGATGCCACGATGTACAGTCATGTCCTTAGCCAGATTAACCACAAGATTGCCGGCGAAATCGAGGACATCGTTGTCAACCCTCCGGCTGAAGGCAAATATCAGAAGCTGAAAGAGACCTTAATCAGCAGACTTTCGTCATCAGAGGAACAGCGAGTGAGGCGCCTTCTTGGTGACGAAGAACTCGGGGATCGGAGACCATCCCAATTTCTCCGTCACTTGCGCTCGCTCGCGGGAACGGCTCTCTCGGACGATAACATCTTGCGGCAATTATGGTTACGTCGTTTACCACAGCACGTACAGGGGATTTTGGCTGCACAAGCTGACTTATCCCTCGATAGAATCGCAGATATAGCTGACAAGATTTTGGAAGCTCAGCCTAGCTCTTCCAACGTGTATGCTGTTGCCACGCCCTCGCTCGATACCGTTATGGCTCGATTAGAAGAATTAACTAAGCAAGTTGCTGTTTTATCGACCGGTTCTTCTGTTCGATCTCGAAACCGTTCTTTTTCCAGAAGCCAGGCGACATCACGCAGTAGCACACCTGGTAGTAAACGCTGTTGGTATCATCGCACATTTGGTGCGAATGCCAGCAAGTGTATTGCTCCATGCAATTGGGCGTCGGAAAACCGCACAAGCAATCAGTAGCGGCGGCATCTGATTGCAAGTCCATCCAACATCACGGCCGCCGTCTTTTTGTCACTGACCGTATCACAAAGCGTCAATTTTTGATTGACACTGGTTCGGATCTTTGTTGTTACCCCCGCAGCTGGTTGTCAGTTCCGCGAAAATCTTCGGACTATGAACTTAACGCCGCTAACGGGAGTAGTATTAAGACATATGGCACTATTCATTTAAACCTCAACTTTGGTCTTCGACGAGCATTTGTGTGGGATTTTGTTGTTGCTGATGTTACGACAGCGATCATTGGCTCAGACTTTTTAAGTTATTACCATCTTTTGCCAGATTGCCGACTCAAGAAGTTGATGGATGGCGTAACGAATTTGTCAGCACCCGCTGTTGCAGCAATGTCGGAACAGCTTAGTGTCAAGGTTGTCGTTACAGGAGATTCCAATTTTGTTAAACTGCTCGCCGAGTTTCCAGAAATCACTCGGCCTCCTGGAATCCCTCGTAATGTTTTGCACAATACCGTGCACTACATTAAGACTACGGACGGCCCGCCTATTTCGTGTCGTCCTCGTCGTCTGGCGCCTCAGAAGTTGATAGCAGCAAAAAAGGAGTTCGACAACATGATCCAAGCTGGCATTGCACGTCCTTCTAAGAGCGCCTGGTCGTCTCCGCTACACATGACCTTGAAAAAGGACAGTAGTTGGCGACCTTGTGGCGACTACCGATCCCTTAACGCCAGAACTGTCCCTGATCGGTACCCAGTCCGTCACATAAATGATTTCGCTCATAATCTTGCGGGATCTAAGGTTTTTAGCCTAATAGATCTCGTAAAAGCATATCATCAGATCCCGGTTTTTGAAGAGGATATACCGAAGACAGCCATCGTTACCCCGTTTGGCCTCTTCGAATTCCCCTTCATGACCTTTGGCCTTCGAAACGCCGGTCAAACTTTTCAGAGGTTTATCGATGAGGTCACACGGGGTCTTGATTTCTGTTTTCCGTACGTGGATGACATTCTTATTTTCTCTGCGGATGAGGCTCTCCACTGCGAACATCTGCGTATCCTCTTCAAACGCCTTCAGGAGTATGGAGTTGTCATTAACTCATCAAAGTGTACTTTCGGCGTTCGGGAACTTACCTTCCTTGGTTTTCATGTCAGCCCAGAAGGTACAAGCCCTCCTCAGGATCGCGTTCAAGCTATTTTGGATTTTCCAGCTCCGAAAACCGTCCAGGGCGTGCGTCGTTTTCTCGGTATGTTAAACTACTACCGTCGATTCGTACCCCAGGCCGCGCAATTTCAAGCTCCATTGATTGATGCAGTAGTTGCCACAAATGGTAAAGGCAATAAACCATTCACATGGTCGCCTGAACTACTGGAGCAATTTGAAGTTTGCAAACGGAGTTTGTCCAGGGCTACGCAATTGCAACATCCGGTTAATGACGCACCTCTTGGACTGTTTACAGATGCATCTTCTGTACATATTGGGTCCTGTCTTCAACAGCGAGTCGATGGTGAGTGGTTTCCTCTTGCTTTCTTTAGTAAGAAACTTACTAAAAAGCAGACAGAGTGGCCGACTTACTATCGAGAGTTGCTGGCGGTGTACGAAAGTGTACAGCATTTCCGCTATATTTTGGAGGTTCAGAGCGTCACTATTTATACGGATCATAAGCCATTGCTGTACGCTTTCGTACAGCGCAGGGAGAAACTGCCCCCTGCCCAATTAAATCAGCTATCTTTTATTAGCCAATTTACAACTGATATTAGGTATATTAAAGGTGAGGACAATGTCGTGGCTGACGCCTTATCACGAGTCGAAGCTATTGCTCTTGAACAGGACTATGAAGCCCTCGCGAAGTCGCAAGAGTCAGATAACGAACTATCAGACATGCGTCAGAGCTCCAGTCTCCAGTTGACAAGCGTCGTCGTTCCTGGTACAAACGTTTCCATTTTTTGTGATGTATCCACAGGCAAGCCACGTCCATATTTGACCCCTTCCTTTCGCAAAGCAGTTTTCGATAAGTTTCATAACTTAAGCCATCCTGGCGCACGTGCAACTGCCCGCCTTTTGACAGAGCGTTACGTCTGGCCTTCCGTCAATAAGGATTGTAAGCAGTGGGCACGCGCTTGCGAGGTTTGTCAACGAGCTAAAGTCTCACGTCACAATTCTTCTCCGTTAGGTGATTTCAACCTTCCATCTGGTCGTTTCAGTCACATTCACATTGACATTATTGGTCCTCTACCTTTATGCAATGAGTTTCGCTATTGTTTGACAGCAATTGACCGAGTAACGAGATGGCCTGAGGTTTGGCCTATGCGCTCCATTACCGCAGAAGAAGTGGCAGACACCTTAACTAGAGAATGGGTTTCGAGATTTGGGGTACCATCAATCATCACGACAGACCAAGGTACTCAGTTTGAGTCTGACCTGTTTCGTCGACTGATGATTCACTTTGCCACTAAACGAATAAGGACCACATCTTATCACCCATGTGCTAATGGCATGATCGAGCGAGTACACCGCCAGCTTAAGGCTGCTCTCATGTGCCATCATGATTCTTGGGTGCGTTCACTTCCTTTCGTTCTTCTTGGCATGCGTACCGCGTTCAAAGAGGACATTAAATCCACAGCCGCGGAGATGCTCTATGGAGAACTTCTTCGTTTGCCAGGTGAGTTATTTATTTCATCAACCCCATCAGATGTAATTGATAACCCATCAGATTTTGTCGTACAACTACGTCGTAAGATGTCAGTTGTAAGACCTATTCCTGCATCTCGACATTCATCACCATCAACTTTTATTTTTCAAGATCTTTCTTCTGCATCACACGTTTTCTTAAGGGATGATACAGTTAGACGTCCTTTACAGCCACCTTATACGGGTCCTTATAAAGTTGTTAATCGTGCCAGCGATGGCAAAACTATGACTTTGGACATCAAGGGCAAAAGTGTTGTCGTCAGTATCGATCGTGTGAAACCAGCTTTTGTTGAACATACTGTCACCCATTCAGAGCAGATTGCAAAGCCTGCGTCTTCTGATCATCCAGAGCAGACTGAAAAGCCTGCACCTTCTGTTCGCCCAGGGCCAACTCCGGCCATCGCTACCGCGCCGTACACTACTCGGTCTGGTAGACGCGTCAAATTTAGATATTTATAATTTCTACTAGGTTTTCCTTCTCCGTGGGGGGGTGGTGTGGCGTTCTTGTAATGCGACCGCCTTTGATTGTTTGTCTATGTTTGACAAACACAATGTTTTTCACTAAGTGACAGTTGTCAAATTAATTAGATGAGAATTTTATTCCGAGCTAGAGTATGGTAATTTTCTAAGCCTTATAAATATTATTTTCCGATTTATGTTTATTGTCCAGTTTGTATATATTGTAACCGTGTACATATTTAGAAGTACAGTCAGTTACTTTTATGAACCCTGCCTTTTACTACCACGGAACACATCCGCAACCACCAAGATTGCACCCGGCCATACAACTTCCCAAACATACATACATACATAAATCATGCCCATATCCCCGAACGGGTAGGCAGAGGTGAATTCTCACCCGCGTTTCGCCAATTATGTTAAGTCCCATGTATAGGTAGGCGTAGGAGGCATAGGTGGCGAGCCTATTGCCATTTATCGGGCACAAAAGTCGCAGTACATTGTCAGGACGGTAGTATAAGAGGAACGCTGCTGCCCATTCCTCATCACTGATTTATCCTTAGTCGCCTTGTACGACACCCACGGGAGAGATTTGGGATGGTGACAATTGTATTCTACTCTGCCGTCACCACACGGCATCACATCCCGTGAGTGTCATATAGGCGTATTAGGTACATCCCCAAGAGCGCGCCCTAACAGCGATGTCGAAACGCGTAACGATATAACCAGGTGGGCAAGAGTTTTCTGGGCCTATGTGGTGTTACACAGACTGCCGAAATAAGCCCCTTAGCAGATTACTGTGCACTATTGCACTATGATGATTCACACTATAATATAAAGTATATTATAGTGACTCGTGACATTAAAATTTCAATAATATAGATAAAATACAATAGATTTTATTTATATTAATAAAATTTTCTTCAATATGTCGGTCTGTACCATTATGCAAAAAACAAAAAATTTCAATAAGTGGGCGTGACGGTGGTTTGGTTGCACATGGAGCCACGGTAATTAAATCAAGTATAAAAGCCAAACAAAACGGTAATATGGCCAAACATTGGTCTCGTTTGAAATAGGAATAGGTACTGCATTGCATTTCTGATAAAATTTAGGGTCGTAAACAAATGCCGCGTACAGTGTACGGAGTATCGGTCACACAAAATAATCTAAATACGTGTTCCACGGCTTTCGCATATTTGCTATTCCACAAACAAAATATAATAAATTCGATGCAATTTAAATGACATCAATTAAATTGCATAGTTATTTATTTAACAATGATATCACAGAAAATAAATGAGAAAGTTTTGACAATAATAAAAATACATAGCGTCCTTAGTAGACACTTTTTATAATATTTATGGCGACGGCAGAGCAGACTTGTAAATAATTTACTGGTTAAAGACAAAATCTGTTTTAATTAATTAAAGACGAAAGATGTGAACAGTGTATTAATATTTAAAAATCTCAGTTTGTCGCATTGGAAATATGAAAGCAACCAAAATAATTTTATTATATTACAACAACAAATCTGTCTCATAAACCATTATATGCGAAATAAAACAACTTTTACGAATAAGACTCGCGTATAATTTGGTGTTTGGCATATTAATTATTTAACCCGAACGTTTCGATCACTTTACAGTGGCCGTGGTCACGGGGGGACTAAAGATGACAGGTGTCCTCACAATCAAGTAATAATTAACTACCGTCATAATATTTGCTATTTTAGGTGTTCCGATTCACACAAACAGAGCTTACAGTATCATTGTTTTTGGCAGTATGAGGACGGTGTTGGGATTTAATTATTCTAATAATTGGGTCTCAAGCAGATGGTATGTTCCAACCATTATCCCTATTGAAGTTTGGATGTTTCTTGATTTCAATAGCTTCACGTATCATTCTAGGTATATATCGTTTCTCTTTTGCTAGAATTTGCGATTTGTCAAATCTTAAATAATGGTTGGGTCCGTCTGAGGCATGTTCACATACTGCAGATTTTGTTTCGCGCCTATGTTTCACATCAGCAATGTGTTCTTTTACCCGGGTCCCTATACTTCTCTTTGTTTGGCCTATATAAGAGAGTCCACAGTCACAATCTAGCTTGTAAATTCCTGCATCTTAAAGGGGGATGTTACACTTTACAGGTCTTAGAAATTGGTTGATCTTCTTCAGCGGCTTGAAATAAGTTTTAATGGAAGCACGATTCAAGATGTTCCCAATCTTGTCAGTGACACCCTTCAAGTAAGGTAGTACAGCAGGTTGACGTTCGACTGTTGCCGGTTTCACTCGACCACTGCGACAGGGCTTTGGTACTTGCAGTTTATTACTCCGCAATACTTGCTTAACATGATTTAGTTCTGATGCCAGGTGTTGACTGTCACAGCACACACATAAGCTCTAGTGTTACCTCTAAGTGGTGAAAGTATTCTAGCTACGTACTGGGCCAATCGGTAAGTTGGTGAGTCGATTTGGCTCACAATAGGACGCAGCGGAGCCTTGTCCTTGTGTATTTTGGGCAGCCCATACAGTTTTGGAGGTTTTACGCACGTCGGGACAAGGTAATTGGTGTCGAGATTTAATGATTCGGTATGAGCTTTGACAAGATCACTGGTCTTTTTTAATATTTTATTAGTTGGATCGCACTTAACGTGTTTGTAGGTCTTGTCATCCGATAATATGAGACTTATTGCCAACTAATCAAATATCTGCATTTTTATCAAATCTCAACTCCATTCACCCCAAAATTCAATTCACCATGGAGTTGGAGGCAAATAATAAGCTAGCTTTCTTAGATACATTAATAATCAGGAATCCTGACCATAGCTTGAGCCATACAGTGTATCGGAAAGCTACCCATACTGATAGGTACCTCAATGGTGACTCTCACCACCATCCCAGTCAGCTATCTACCGTGGGCAAATCTTTGTTTCAGAGAGCACACGACATCTGTGACAGTCAACACCTGGCATCAGAACTAAATCAGGTTAACCAAGTACTGCGGAGTTATAAACTGCAAGTACCAAAGCCCTGTCGCAGAGGTCGAGTGAAACCGGCAACAGTCGAACGTCAACCTGCTGTACTACCTTACTTGAAGGGTGTCACTGACAAGATTGGGAACATCTTGAAGCGTGCTTCCATTAAAACTTATTTCAAGCCGCTGAAGAAGATTCAAGATGCAGGAATTTACAAGCTAGATTGTGACTTTGGACTCTCTTATATAGGCCAAACAAAGAGAAGTATAGGGGTAAAAGAACACATAGCTGATGTGAAACATAGGCGCGAAACAAAATCTGCAGTGTGTGAACATGCCTCAGACGGACCCAACCATTATTTAAGATTTGACTAACCGCAAATTCTAGCAAAAAAGAAACGATATAAACCTAGAATGATACGTGAAGCTATTGAAATCAAGAAACACCCAAACTTCAATAGGGATAATGGTTGAAACATACCACCTGCTTGGGACCCAATTATTAGAATAATTAAATTCCAAAACCGTCCTCATACTGCCAAAAACAATGATACTGTAAGCTCTGTTTGTGTAAATCGGAACACATAAAATATCAAATATTATGACGGTAGTTAATTATTACTTGATTGTGAGGACACCTGTCATCTTTAGTCCCCCCGTGACCACGGCCACTGTAAAGTGATCGAAACGTCGGGTTAAATAATTAATATGCCAAATACCAAATTATACGCGAGTCTTATCCGTAAAAGTTGTTTTATTTCAAATGTGCAGTACTCGTGCAAATATAAGAAAACATTATATGCGAGAAAAAGACAAAAATTTCAATTAAAACCTCTTTGGCTTGTCGAAATATATTTTTTAGCACTGATACATTTGAAATGTAATTAACAACAGGGAAATTAATGCGAAGGTGGAATACGAAGAAACGATCGAATGTCCCCAGGCACTTCTCGTGCCGAGTGTTTAGTTGTCGAGTTGGTTAAGAAATCCAGTATTATTGTAAAGGGAATTTCTTTAGTGACATTTTAAATTTTATTAACTGTCGGGAAATTAAATTGCGAAACAAAGAAACGATCGAGTGTCCGTAGTATCTTACGGAAACAGGAAATCGAGTATAATGTTATCAACTGGAAACGAATAAGTATAGATAACAAAGGCGTAGCGGAAACCAAGAGGACGAGACAGCATCGTAGGAAAATTAAATAGCGAACCAATGATTCAAGAAATGAGATTTACTTTGAAAGACAACTACTACTACTAAAGAAGGCAATGTGAATTTAATTAATGCGAAGGCTGTTGCTTCGCCCTAATATTGTTCAGATAATTCAAAAATCCCCCTATATTCTTCCATCCATAGGGAAGGCTCGTGCCCCAGCAGTGGAGACATTAAAAAGGCTGGTGATGATGATGATGAATCCAAAAACAAGATTTTCAGCAATGATTAGATAACTGCTTAGAAAATATTTCAGTTTTTTATTCTATATTATAATTTCTAATCTATCCATCTCGGTACATTTTTATACGTATTACTGCTCAGGCCACCTTTCTCTATAGATTACGCCAGTTTGCCATACTGTCTAATGGTCGATTTCGATTTTTTTCGGCCATATTCAAATAATTAAAATTGACTGATGAAATGTGTATCCGTAACTCTAAATTAAACAAAAAAAAATCCGTCAGAATTCTGTATTACACGATTGACTGTACAAAACGTATATTAATACATTTATTCACAGGTGAATAGCCAAACTCGAAAAGACAGCAATTATTGCCCCTAAAATCACTCGCATTCCCTTCGGTCCGGCATTTTGACAAACACAATATGGGAATTGATAGTTTATCAATCCCAGCAAATACACGTAGCCATGTAGCCACGGGTGGGAGGCGCGCCATGCCGATTTCCCATGCGACAATCCGTTGCGATTTTTGCTTTTACAATCGGGGGCTGGACATCTGATATGGATTACATCTATATTTTTATCATCCCAAAGCTTTTTATGAGTACAAAAACTAGATATTATTTTCCCTGTGTAGGTATTAATGTTGCTATTAAAATGTACGATTTTCAATGTGTAAGTTATTCCTTACTTGGGTTCTGCTCAACACGTCCTCTTTGGTTCTTTCTCCACTCTCTGTTTTGTCACTCGTCATCTCCTTATCCACTCCACACCCATTACCTTCATATCATACCTCACTCCATCCATTTTTAAAGTGTTGTTCCTGTACTTTCGACATCCATCGACATTCACACCCATAACTTTCTGGTAATATTCATGTCATCCCGTCTCATACATGTCCGTACTAAGCTAAACGGCTCCCGTTCAACTTAACAGACACTGGCGCCACTTTCAGACGCCCCTTTACGTGCTCATTCCTTATTATAAATTTTTGTCACTCAGCACACCAACAGCATTCTCATCTCTGCCGCATGCAATCCTTTTAAAATCCGTCTTTATCACAGCCTAACATGCAGATCAATACATGACGACGGGTTCTTATAATAAACTTGTAGATTTTTTTACTGTAGTGGCATTCTTGGGTCATATGTAGCTGCTGTACCTGTCGCCATTTCATCTAATCTGCGTTAAAAAAAGGCAAATAAATTGTATACATGTTATGTATTATAATCTAGCTACATAACCCAACTTGCAGACGATCTATGTCACCTACAAGTTGGGTTATCCAACAAAATTATTGCGAAAATCTATCAGAAAATCGGTAGGCAAGTGATGGGCAAACAAGGATCCCCTTGTTTGCCGTATCTGCACCGAATACAATATTCATTGTTACACAGGTGACGCCGGCGCGGCACGCTCGCGGCACGCGTGGGAACGTGCGCCCGCGCTCCGTCAGATAGCAGATAACATCTATATTGGCACTTGTACACCATTCACGATACGCGATCTACAAAATCGACTCCATTCAGTGGGGTTAATGAATCGGCTAAACGCTTTTAAAACGAGGGCGCTAATTGGTCGCATGCATGTTGAATTCAATCACTTTATTTGGAGTTGTACAGATCGGTATCATTGAAAGGGATCTTTCAACAGCGATACTTAATAAAAATTGAGTATGTTTGTTTCTATTATGTTTATACTGGTTCTCTTTGACAATTTACAACTTTTTACTCATAGATACTGTTAAGTATGGTACTTTTTTTTAAATGTAATTCATTCACCTAAAAAAAATAAAAACCGTTCGAGAGGAAGAAGTGGGAAGAGGATGAATATATTGCTTATTTAATAAAAGAGAGACGGCGCAACTGCAAATCAAAAGATACTTACTATGTGTGTTCTAAATTCACGACAAGAAGACAACTACAGTCGCAGACACAAATGCAATGTAAGTTATATCTCTTTTAAGATGTAATATTTTCCATCTACTCAAGTAAAATTGACATGGTTATTTGAAAAATATACTATGAGTAAATCCATATAAAGGATGTTTAAGCACATCATACCGCACATAGTTTCTGTAGTACCTGTGTACGTACACACTGATTTATGGTACTTGTACCATAAATCTTACGAGTAATACTCGAAGTACGGTTGGACTTAGGTTTATCTGGACCAATCACCAGTTTGCCCTAACGTAAGGACAGTGGGTTCCGAAGGAAACGGATCAGTATTGTTACAGGGTCATTTTATAGTCAGTTTCACGAAAGAAGTCTTGTGACTAAACCCTTAACACTTTGTAACAAGAGCGAACATTATGTTATTAGGAGGAACATCTTTTCTGAAACGAACTCCTCGTGACTTTACGACCGTTTAAGACGATGTGACAGAAATGACATGACAATGCCGGGAGTACAACCGACTACATCGCGAAGACGACTCGCAATAAAGACGACGGAACGGAAAGGAAGACGGAACGGAAAAATTACAAATATTAGGTAGGTACCTACTAACCAAAAACTAATGATTAATACATAGATACCTAAATCACGCCTATAGCCCCAAAGGGGTAGGCAGAGCTGAATTAACACCCCGTTAATAATTGATGACAGTGCTTGTGCAAATATCAGAGTACTTCTTCTTCTTCCTGCCCTTATCCCGCTTTAGGTGGTGTTGGTACACTATGTTTTTCTCCTCCCTATCCTTCACCAAGTTTTATCCACTCCTATCGCTATCATATCCTCTTTTACACAACCCATTTTTGTTTTTCTCTTCTTCTCCGTCCTTCCACGTTCACGCCTAACATTCTTCTGCCAACATAGCTTTCATCTCTTCGCACATGACCAAACATCAGAGAACATTATGACTAATTAACTGGATACAGAGCGTAATAAACTTTTCACTTCTCAGTTGCATTTTATCATAGTCTTGTCTAATAATTCTGCTGTAACTGTAGGGTACATCATGAACAAAGTGAACAAACACACTGTGATAATGCGTAGACTACGCATGTAATAATGACTGTTCGATTCCTGTTGACAATGAGGGTAGATATAGTAGATACTGTGTACAAGTATTACTATTTAAGCAGGTGTTTGAAATATACAGTCAGCAACAAAAGGTGCGACAGTTGATGTTGGTCGCTGGTCAATTGTTGTTAATAGCCAACTATTCCAAATTAAAAAATAATTTCACCAATCTAGTCTGATGAACATCAAGCATTTTATAAGCAAGAGAGGTGTCATATATTTAGTGCAACGCTGAACCGACGCCCTTTGACAACCTAACTCAAGGCCTTAAAAAGACTTGATATTCATAAGGGCGCTGGCTCAGATGGAATCCCTTCGATCTTTGTGGCTAATGTGCTATTGCTTTAGTAAAACCGTTGACTATTATTTATAACAAATCGCTTACTACTGGTTTATTTCCATCTGAGTGGAAGATTGCTTTGATTGTCCCATTATTTAAAACTGGTGCCAAGGAACTTATAGAAAACTATCGATCAATCTCAATCCTTCCAGTTTTTGCCAAGGTTTTCGAGGAATTACTCAATCCTATACTGTCGTGGCATTTTAAGGTACTGATTGACTCTCATTAGCACGGGTTTATGAGTGGCAGATCCACAACTACTAATCTCACTTCGTTTGTAGACAATGTTTCCCGCATTCTTGATAAGCGTTCATCAGTGGATGCAATTTACACAGATTTTAGCAAGGCCTTCGATCGTGTAAATCACGATATTTTACTTTACAAACTTAACACCCTGGGTATAGGCGAACCT
This sequence comes from Cataclysta lemnata, assembly GCA_963931975.1. Classification (NCBI taxonomy): domain Eukaryota; kingdom Metazoa; phylum Arthropoda; class Insecta; order Lepidoptera; family Crambidae; genus Cataclysta; species Cataclysta lemnata. The sequence continues at coordinate 14,011,726 of OZ008338.1, forward strand.
ATGCTGAGTTGGTTTCGCTCTTATTTGCTAGGCAGAACATCTAAGGTTACTCATCGAATCCCTTCTCGGTTAATTCTGGAGTTCCTCAGGGATCGCACTTGGCACCATTATTATTTAATATATTTATTAACGATATAGGTAAATGTTTCAATAACTCTGAGTATATATTATTTGCTGATGATTTGAAATGAGTCGTGGATTCTGTTGTCGACGCTAGTCTTTTACAGGATGATTTATATAGACTTATTGAATGGTGCTTGAAAAACGGAATGAACCTAAACGCTTCTAAATGTTCGTGTATGCACTTCACTAGAAAACTTAAAAACACAAATTATCACTACGATATTAACGGAGTTTCTCTGGCTGATATTGATACTGTTAAGGATCTTGGAGTGTGGCTGGATGGTAAATTGAAATTTAATATACACATTGATAAAATTTCTTCTAAAGGATTCAAAAATTTTGGGTTTGTGCTACGAAATTGCAAAGATTTTAAGTCTCTTAAAACAAAAATTTTATTATTCAACACTTTTGTGAGTAGTGGACTAGAATATTGTAGTGTCGTCTGGAATCCATTTTACGATATATACAAGAAAAGATTGGAAAGTATCCAAAAGAGATTTTTATGGCATCTTACATACTCTTGCAGATTGTAGCGACATCACAGCATGTCCTACATTAATACACGTAGTGAGATTCATCACATTTTTAGGTTAACTTTAGACACGCACCATATTACTATTTAAGCCCATATTTGATTCTTTAATAAACAGACTTAATAACGACATCAAGTCGCATTATACTTCTTGCCCCTGGCAAATTGGTGACCACCGACATTGGACAGAAGCAGTCTTCAAAATTTACAAGATATCTGTCTGCCGTGCGTCGGGAGCAATTTAAACCCGGCGCACGGCAAACTACTCCGAAGTTGGAAAAATGGAAAACATCAAAGGAAGAAGAACTAGAAAACTACAAGTTAGTGACATAATTACCTCAAGAAAAACGGACGACGGCGCAATGACATTACTATTTAAGCACAGTTAGCAAAAATGCATTTGGAAACTATGCACAATTCAGCGCGCAATAATATTATAATCGCTAACATCTACCGAGGTCAAGTTCAAAAACCAGCAATTGAGAAAGAGGACACCGATATTTCAATCACGATGTACCAAAATAGAAGAAAATTAACAAGAAAATGTGTTAAACTACGACGGTTCACTGTTCAACTCCAACTGCATCAATACCGACCGAAAAAGTGGTATGAGATCTTTTACTGACACGGGAGCGAACATTTAAGTTAATGGCAAACCACAGAGACATTCTGGAGCTAAATGGTACACAATCAAGACATAGGGTGAAAACAAAAAACACTTAATTCAAGCTTGGGACTACGAGACGTTCTACAAGGAACTTCGGCATGGCCGATTTGACTAATTATTAGTCGATATAGCTAGTCGGAAACTTAAGATTGGGTAACTGAGCTGACAACGCCTGCAACCCTGATCATACCGACGCAGCAAACTATTCGTACTATTGTCGTTGGAACGAATCCACGCATACTACAAGGTTATTTTCTCAAGAGCGAAATAAATTTCTTAGGTTATTAGAAAACGAGCCAAGGAATACGCCCAACTGAGGAAAATTACCACAATTCAAGAAGCCTTAGTAATGGCGACTTGATCCTGCGGCAGCAAGCGGACCAAGGGCACGCAATGGCAGCCCATAGTCGGAGACGAAAAGTGCGTTCACACTCCGGCATAATATGGCAGTTCTGCGTATGGTGCCTACCGCTGATTAAATACGCTCGTCGAGGGCTACTTGGACCTGCCGCAGAAAGCGGATCGACGGCACGCAATGGCAGCCCATGACTGGAGACAAAAAGTGCGGTCACACTCCGGCATGGCAGTTCTGCGTATGATGCCTACCGTTCAACCAATTTTCATTTATCCCAAGTGTCAACAACAATTCAATCCCAATGCTCACACGCATTGCGACAGAATAAGAAAAAGTATAATATCACCCTATGGAAGACCACTCCCAGAACAGAAGAACAGATTAAGCATATGCCATTACGATTTAAGGAAACAATTAAATTAAACAAATAGAAAACCAGCATTTGTCATCAAAAGAAGCTACGAACGTGCCAATTTCAGAAATTTACGACAACAATCCGAATACATACCCAGATAGCGTCACAACAAAGTCAGCATTTATATTTTTTTCTGTATCAGTTAAAATTATTATCTAATTGTAATTGTATTCACTTGCTATATTAATAACTAATTGTGTATATTTAAATTTATGATAGAGATACTCGTATGTAGTTACAATTTTTTTCCAAAGGGGGGTGTATATGTAGCGACATCACAGCATGTCCTACATTAATACACGTAGTGAGATTCATCACATTTTTAAGTTAACTTTAGACACGCACCATATTACTATTTAAGCCCATATTTGATTCTTTAATAAACAGACTTAATTACTACATCAAGTCGCATTATAATTCTTGCCCCTGGCAAACAGATTGACAAGACAATTAAAAAATATGATGAAAGACTAAATTATTTCAAAATGTTACCCCTTTCGGATCGAAGACGCTTGCATGACTTATTGTTTCTCTACAAGCTAGCAAATGGCATTCTTGAAGCTCCTGAATTACTAAGAACTCTGCCTTTTTCTGCACCCTTAAAACTTTCTCGCGCTTCAAGGTTACCTTCTGGTGCACCATGCTAGTAGATCCAATCTCGGTCACTACGCACCTTTCTCATTAGAGAGTATAACAGCTTGGGTAAGGTTAAAGATTTGGATCTCTTCACGGATGGCATTCGCAAGTTTAGGAAGTCACTTCTATAGATTTCTAATTTTTTATTAATTTGTTGTGTCAAAAGAAATGTGTTTATTATATTTTTTATATTTGTATTGAATTCATTTTCTGTGTTGTTTGCATTTTTTGTATAATTTTGTATTTTTAAATTCAATTTTAATGTTTTCATTGCTTCCTCATATCATCATTGTCGTCTTCACCTATAATTGTAATAACATTAAGCTTCAGTAACCCTTTCTGTAATCACATTTTGCATTTGTTAATGTTTATTATGTTGGTGATCAATAAATAAATAAACTCATCATATTATGAACTAACTAAATCATATGAACTAAACTCTCCAAAAAAATGTGTTGTTATTTGTCTACGATATTATATAAAGTACTACCGATGATCTTGATTTGAAAAATCCATTGAACTTAACCATACTTAATAAGCACTCGGGAATATTATTAGTTTAAAAAAAACAGAGAGGCAAAGTCTGGATAAATCTCAGAAAGGAATACGGTGCTGTACGGCTAAGAGTATAATAATAGAACGAGGATTGGGCAACAGTGTTCTTGTTGCACCCTGGCACAAGTAATGCGATTAAAGTTCCCGGCTCGCCCCCTAATAGGGATCTGAAATAAGCTGGCGAAATGTAGGTGATGATGGTTTATGTATGTGTTCGAGCCACGAGTCGAACATTGGACTCAACCCGAGGAGCAGAGTCAGCAGCGAGGCTACCTACATACAGAAGACGTCGACCAAGCGCACCGTCGGCAGTTTACACCCATGACAGACATACAAATAGCTATCAATGTGTACAGACCATGTAAACCAAATAAATACTGTATCATTTACACATTAAATTAGATTCCAATCGGCCGTGTTGGGTCTGACTCCTTCCTCCCCGCTATCTGCCAGGGCTACTCCTTGGGGTAGCTTCCTACCATATATCAGCTACTTGCCAGGGCTACTCCCTGGGGTGGCTTCCTACCATATACGTGCTACTTGCCAGGGCTACTCCCTGGAGTAGTTCCTATCCACCAACAATTCTGTACCTGCAGGAAGCGCCACCTTACAACCGCTCGCTCCCCGCTGGTACAATGTTTAAATATTCATAACCTATCACCTTAATACAGCATTTAAAAATGCTTAAGTAGGTAAATGGCTTAGATCATCTTACACCGTTATGCTCCAGGAATCCAGGAATACACAAGGTATGTAACCATCAACGATTGTCAGTGAAGTTTTCGAATAAAGTGCAAACAATACCACTGTTAAAAGTGGAATTGGCGACCTAGTTTGACCGCCTTAGCTTCGATATTAAGAACGGACAACTTTCACAATAATTTCAAAGGACACGGACAGGTGACCACGATGAGCTATCCTTCGGGAAACTCTCTTGCCACTATGTGCAATTGTGCAGCCTTTAGTAGCTTCACTTTGCTAAACTTATAATTGATAGGACTACTGATTGTAAGTAATATTTTTTGTAACATTTTAGTATATAATATTAAAATGAAAGTGAAATAATTAATAAGTTAAAATTAGCAGAACCAGGGCCCAGGTGCCATGATTATGCACAGATGGCATTAAAAAAGTACTTTAGCTTAACTTCGTGGCCTGCTCTCCCGCCACCGCACGGCCACCAAAAGCCCCGAATAACGCTAAAATTCGAAATAAGAAATCAGCGCGTCCGTTTATTTGACAAGAAAAATATTGTTTTTCCCACAAACCTCACGGGACTTGTTCCGTTTATTGGCAACAATAGACGACATCCCACGGGCAATAAAACTGGTGCAGACTCAGAGCAAACAGGGGCGTGCGGGCGGCGGCGGGCGTCGGCTGCGACGCCGGCCGACTTATCAATCGCACGTTTGACGTTTAGTGGCGTGCGTCGCATGCTACGGATTTGCGACGCGTGCTTCCCGCTGGCGACACGCGGCTGATAGCGTGACTGTAATCACCGACGGTTGTGGGATATTTTAAGTAAAATCTCGATATTCGTTTTAATTATATTTTTCTTATATTTCATATATTTTTTTAATTAGTACCTAAGTATAATATATAACATTTTACTATGGATAGCCGATGTATACTAAAATAAACTTCATCATTCAAATCATCCTTCAAATATAAAAATCAGTCGGTGCAACAAACTTCTCATAGGTAACTTACAAAGCGTAGAATAAATTTCAATCAGAAATATAATGTTCTCTTATATTTGCACGAGCACTACAGTCAGCACTTCAATCAGAAATGTTCAAAATGTATTCAATATTAATGTCTAATTAGTACTTAATTACATTTTTAAAGATACTTTTGATTATAAGAATAACTACCAAGAATACCTTTGAGTTTGAAAAGTTGATGAGAATGTAACTTGGTTTAGTTAGAATATTTTTATAAACTATCCTTTAAAGATAAGAGGTGATCAAAATTACAACTTAATTAATTACATGTGTAATAAATAAATGTCCCAGTTATCTTTTAAGTAGTTATCTTATTTGAATGCCGGAATATAGTTATTTAAATAAAACGACTTATGCCATATAAGTTGTCCTAAACATGAATACAATTTTGTGGTCACCGTGCAATGCTTGCCTCCCCAAGTGTTAGCACATGACTAGCGACCGAATTGTACTGTTTCAAATTGAATCTACACTACTGGTACTAGTAGCCGGTTTCGTGTGCGCGATTTTATTTTCCAATAAATCTACTTATAATTGCTCCGTGAATGATATTAATATCTCACTTTAGAGCTCAAAATGGCACACTTTAATTGAAGAATTCGCAATGTGGCCCACTGCTGGTCTTTGTAATGATCCACTAGGATTTACTTGATACACGGCAGGCGACTGACTGGCGGTTCCTGCAGTTATTATGTCACATACTTTTGTGGTGGTATTAAAAAGTCGCTAGCATAGACTTAGCCAATGAATAATTCAACGCTATAAATGATATGGGTGTGGGAAATGTAATATTCTGACTTTTCATATTGCCTTCACTGCCAACGGATCCATTAATATTTATGTAATTGTTTTCTTAGTTTTAATTTAGAAATGTATCTCACGGATTGATATCGATTAAAAGAAAATTAATAAGTGGTTAAGTGGTCGAAATGTCGGTTCATATAAAAATAATTCCTATTACCAAAATATACGCAAGTTAAATCTGTAAAAATTATATCATTTCAAACAGTCTTTGAGCCGTGATGAACTATGGGTTAAACTCAATTTTCGTTAATAAATTCTAATCGTTTTATCTAAAACAAAATTCAGAGACTTCTGATAATAATACTGAAAATGAAAATCTCATGCCATCTTCTAAATTGAAGAAAAATTATTTCGTGAATTCGAGCAACAACTGAAAACAGACGAGCGGCAACAACGCCCGAAACCACATCCGCGAACTGGCAACGTGTCTTGCAACACATGGTTAGTTAGAAGCTAGCTACATAGTTTCTGCAAAGGCACAGCCATAATAACGAAAGATAAATTAATTGAAAATGTATATTCAATTTGTTATTTCTTCCAAAATGAAATAATACATTTTGAAGATTCTTTCGATCACAAATTGATATTCGAATTAGATAGAATTAATTAGGAGTATTTTTGTCAGTTTTGTAACGTTGCCCATAGTTAATAAAATTCTACCTCTAATATTACTAATTGCTTTTAATGTATTAATTAATTCGTCATTTTCATCACAAAACACATATGAAGTCGTTTTTTTTTTGTTATAGTTTGTACGATTAGCAGTATAAATAACAATATTTTTAATGACAACAAATATAATACAGTATCATTACTGTCAATAGTTTTTAACAAGAGATGCCTTGACTAATTTTCACCGTAAAGACGAATTCGTAAATCGATATCACCTTTCCTTCGATTTGAGAGTTCATATAAAAAAGAAACATAATTTTAACGAAAAATAGAGTTAATAAAGAAATTCAATAACTCTATTTTTCATGTAGATGTAGGTCGTAAAATTGATACGCTATCATTTAGGTATGCCAGTAGCTTAGTGTAAAGTTACAGGGGATATTGAATGCAAATTTCACAATAGACAGGAACCACGACAACCAAGTCACGGCTGATCGCGCGAGACCATCTCCGCGCTTGATCGCCGTGACTTCACCGGACAAGACACCGCTAGGATACGACCACAAATCAACATCGTCATCCCCACAAACATCTACTCGACCCGCCATCAGGGGGCCTACTATCACCGAATGATTTTGTATGAATTTGGCACAAAATCCGTACTGCCTAAAAATTCAGGAAGGCTGCTATAACCGTAAGCAGTGCATTGCTATCATCAGCAATCAAGTTAGGCGGTAGGCCCCCAGGTTCTCCCTCGGGTACATGGCATAAGTCGAGGCCCGCTCGCAGGCTCCTAGCCGGGCCTTGCCCCACGGTAAATCACCCGGCACATGGTTAGATCGCGCCGAGGGCCTCGCCACCAGACCGGGGTCGAGCACAGGGGGGGCGAAGGGGAGCCCCGCCGTTTCAGACGGCGGCCCAGACCACCGGGGGACTGATGTCCCCATAGTTCATGCCCGGGCCATGAGCTACCGCTCGATGCCTGCAGCCCACCATTAGGCGGATGACCCGGATGATGATGATGATGAATAGACAGGGGATTATCATCACCAGCCATTTTTAATGCCCCACTGCTGGGGCACAGGCCTTCACTATGGATGGGAGATATTGAATATATGAGACATTGAATGCAAATTCCGCAGTGTTATCCAAATAGATTGCATAAACCGACCACACAACGCAAGTACCTATCAAATTGTACGGGAAATAACTTGCCAAATATGTAACTATGCAAATACGTGACCCAGAGAATAGTAACACGAATGATGCAGTTATCAGCTACACGTTTCGGTCGCTTTGTCATTTCAGCAATGTGCGTGATTTCGGCCAGTAATGGACCCACTTTGGCCTAGGATACTGTTGAATTACTTTAATGAGTATTTAATGTCAAAAATGTTCATTCAAATCTAGACCATAGACACGGCAAAAATAGCGACTAGTTTTGAATTTTCATTTTTTGACGTTAAGTACTCATTAACGTTATTTGACGTCTCTGAGTGCGGCCGTAAGTGGTAAATTGTATTATATACTATCGTGACATACAGTTGACTTTTTATGTTGTTACATTTTTCATGGGATTTTTGGTTGATGGTCTTGCTTGCACACTGATTGAAGAGCGGAAACCTCTCAGTACAGGTTTATTATAAACTTAAAGAGAGAATTCCCCCAACAAATTGTAAATAATATTTTTGGGAACAATAAATATTTTTCTATTTTTATATTTTCTAATGTTGAGAGACAAAGAGAGCTCTAATGCACACAATTATAGGTATTTTCTCTACGTAGCTCTCTCTCTCATTTTCTCTCAACTCATTTTTGTAGGCCTTGCACGGGACTTGGATTTAATCTCTCTCTTTACCAATTGTTTTGTTCCGGGATTTAGTGGGAGTTAGAGCGAGAGGAAAATATTTTCTTTTGCTCGAGGAGATTTTCTCCGCGTCTCGTGCTACGAAGGCTGGGAAGTGGGAACACTTATTACGTGCGCACAAGCGTCCGTTGTAAATATTTAAAATAAAACATGATATCAAGCTTTCAAAAATCATATTTCCAGGAGGTAATCAAGTGCCGTATTTAATAAACGGATTAGAGTTCTTTTAAAGATACGTCACGTCCTTTAGATCTAGACACCAACAAGGGATAGAGACGTCTCAGCGGGACTGGAAAGGGGTGGGGCTCTAGTGTGAGCGATTAGATCTGAGATGAGTTCAACTAGTGTTTTTCTTTAATTTTAAATAGATCACGAATGATAATCGAATGTGGGTTTCGATTAACAAAATAAATTTCCATTTTTTTCAATATACGGGGTACTACTAAACCCTTATATTTATTTTGGTTATTGTAGTAAACTAATAAAATAATGATTTCATTTAATAATATTAAAAAAAAGGATATAATATGTTATGAAAACTGAAGTTGCAAAGAAAATAAGTACAGTTCTGCAAATGTACATCTAATAATTACCTACATGGACATTTAATCGCTGTTTTATTAGTATTATAGGTCGCAACGCGTTCATTGAGACCAAACCCGAAGACACTTTTAATAAGTTATCATGATGTCGCTACGCAGCGAGTGGAAATTAGCATTTTATTAATCCTAGCAGTTAATTTTATTGAAATAAAATTGGATGAATGGTATAAAGGCAGGGAGTTCCTTTTCTTTTTTCCTCTTCAGCTATATGAAACTTAGTGGAAATAATAAGTATGCTCTTGAAAAGTCGATTAAGTTTCACAGATAAATTAAAAATTCCTAGTATTTTATGGAGACGGGAGCGTTTGCTTTGTTAATTTATTAAGATTCTTCCGTAGCCTAAAGAGACTTGTTAATTAATGTAGTTATTAAAATACATATTATTTCAATAAGTACCTATGTGTTTCTAACTACATACTACACCCAAACTCGTTACTGAATTCGATTTATTGTCAACAGTGTAACTTCTCCTTTTTGCTTAGATAACACAAACAAAAGGTCAAGTGAATATTGTTTGACACAATGTTTCATGCTCATCACCGACAGATGTCACTAATCCGATTAAAGGAGACCCGTAGTGTCATGTGACGCTACATTATTTTGGATAGGCCCGGTTCTCCCATTGATTTTTGTTTTATTTATTCAAAAGAATATCGTTTTAAAACATTTAGGAATTGAGTTGGAGATATTAGCGACTTTTTTAACAAATCGAAAGTTTTAGAGGTATATTTGACTTCTAACTACTTAACAACACAGAACATGGGTATCGAAAATTATGGCCCTAGGTAGCGCGTCCTTTGAGTGCATCACCACACCTTAAGGCTTTATACTTTCTTCCCGTTACTCAAAATCGAGAAGGTAGTAATTTTTACAGATGTTTGATTCTAGATTATGCTAGCACACAGCCATAACGTGTCTGCCCAGCGGTTTCCCACGGATTTAAAACTAAGCAGAGCAGAGAGAGATAATAACGCCGTACACCACGGTAAGCTGCCTGTAAGTCCGGGATTACCGTGTGACGCCACCGTCTAATATAAAAGTCTGAAAGTCCCAGCATGTAACGAACAAACATGAATCCCTTTTGAATATTGTATGAAGTGACGGCGTTCGGGTTATAATTTGTGATATAAGTTACGTTTATTGCAAAATACGTCTTATCCACAGATATAGAAAAATATCGGCGATTATATTCTATTCCACAGGACAAACCTTCAGTTAGGGAGAGATGCAATAAATACACCAGTTGTAACACTTGTTGAATGAATGTTGAACAATCCTTAAAAAATAGCTGCCAATTAACTGTTAGGTTGCACGACAAATACTGCATCACCTGTGCCAGGGAGTGGCAAAAGCCTTTATTCTCGGTTCAAATTTTTTACGTTACGGGTCCGTTTGTGAAACTTTTCGTAGAGGACGTCCATGTTGACTCGGCCCGTTTACACTGGCAGTGATCCTATTAAATTCACACTGAATTAGCCTTTGCTGCGATCGGCGATCGCAGCAAAGGCTAATTCTGTCGCCGGCACTGTTTTGTTTTACAGGTGCCAATATTAAACATGCCTCTATCTACGGCAACGACTTTATTTTTGGATTAAAACTTGTGACAAACTTCTTTTCATGCCTAACTGGGCAAAATTAAGTGTAAGGCTGTGATATAAAAAAAGAGCAGGAGTTAAATGTAAGTTACTATCATGTTACGATAATGTATTTATTATTTATATGTTTGGCATTTGTTCTTCTTCCAACCTTGCGTCTTAATAATTTGGTAGTATGCCTGGCAGGCATTGCCTGGTGACTTGCTTTTAGATTTGGCTTTTTTTATGGCCGGCGTCGCCTGGAATGCCCGCCGCGTTGTGATATTCGTAGTTAATGACATAATTCAATTGTCGAGATACATCGTAAATATTATGACAAATTTATAATGTGGAGCAATTTTATGACGCATTGGCCGGCCGCATGCGGTACGGCACTGCAACAAAGAGTATATAATACACTACGTTTAAGAGTCGGGACTTCAAACAAGCTTTTTGAAAATTTTGACTCGCAGTTTAGGCTCAGATCTCGTACCAACCAACAGAGACAGATAAAAAAGTAATGCCAACATACTACAAAAGCAAACTAAGGATGTGGTGTACGCTACAGAATGTGTCGATATCGATAAAAACGAATGGGTACCCCCCCCCCTGCCTTGCAGAACTTTCAGACAGATTTTTTAATCCTACAAAAGCAAAATAAAAAGCTCTGTTCGTTTGAAAATATTGAGTATTATTCAATTACATGTAATTATTTAATACAATTTATTTAACAACAAAAAATAAAAGTTATGTTTACAATGTGGAAATTAAATTGTTGGTAATTTTCTGATCTCATATTCTAGGCGGAGTCTTCAGATGTTAGCTGATCGATCAACACACGTTTTTGCAATGTTGTGTAAGCAAGTAAGCAGGACATTTAGATCTGAAATAATAAATAGAGATTAGTAAATATATCGTTTGAGTTTACGCTGGTCATCATCAATTCAATTTATTGTTCACCACTTACCATAGCGGACTATGTGTAACGCGCCCGAAGGTCTGCCCAATCAATGAAATCTGGTTCTGAAATAAAATACTCATTAGCTTCAGGAATTGAGCTATCAAACCATATCGGAAAGATAGGTTTTGTAGCTTACCAATAGAGGCGCTTATGCGGTTGCAACGATCACACCCGACGGGCATCGTGTAGCAAGGCGGTAGTCACGCTTTCTTCTTCTTCTAGTGCCTCTTCAATTCGGAAGATAAGCCGTCAGCTTTTTATATTCATCTCTGTCAGTCGCAAACCGAAACAGCTTTTCAACGGGGTTAATGCCGATCCACTCTCATATGCTTTGCAGCCATGACTCTCATCGCCTTTCAACAAGTCACGCTGTGATCTGAAAAATAAGTGGAGTTGAACACAGAAGAACTTTTGATGATGATATTGAGAGATGAACACATGCGAATAATTTTGCGCAATGTTCTGCATTATATTAAAACTCATACAACAAACTTTGTTGTTAATGATGTTAGCTATCTAGTCATGGGAGGTTTTTGTTATTTTATAAATAACCCTATATATTATATACTATATTATAATATATTGCAATAGACAATTATGTATTAAACTAATGAAACATCTCAAGTACATTTGATACTCAAATTTACGAAAATAGATTTTTTATCGATAATCTGGTAAGTAGTAAGGACATCGCTACGGCGCATATGGTTTTTGATTAAAGTGACCAGAACTTATTTCTAATTACTTAGCGTTTATATAATAACATGGAAAACTACTTACCGCTTCTCATCTAGTGGGAATTGGCCATGAAAACCCTCTTTTGGTTTAATTTCCTACCAGATTTTAGTCAACATATTTCACACCTTTTGTAAAACATTTTGCTGTTATGCACATAAATAAATGACACAAACTAGTAGATATACACTAATGATAAGTCACTGAAGACAATAAATAGGCACAAGATGGAAAACTAAACTAAAACAACGCTTTAATTTATATTTTCAAAACGGCATAGTGACTTATTGACATTAGTGACACACTCCGGCAGCGTGAGACAAGGAAGGTTAGATCGGAAGTAAGAGACAAAACAAGTCGCCATTAAAATTTGCCTAAACTCCATACATTTTTTCTGCAGTATAGGAGTTTCGCCAGGCTGCACTGCAACAACAACGAGTGATAATCTGTGGGCGATTGCTATTCCGTCCCAACATAATCTGCTTCCGACCTCTTTCACTGGTTTCTTTTGGGATATTTATACACGTAGTAGGTAACTAAACTTTATTATTTATTTCTTACCTTAACCTACTTTTGCTCTATGTCATCGTCGAATCCAAAACATAGTCACAATAATCCTTCATTACCAATATGGTCCCTAATAAAATCAATGTGCGCAAGGACGCACAAAAAGTCACGTCACCACAGCCGGGCAATAAAATTCGGGTTAGCTCCAAATGTTGACAGCAAATTAATTACATTTAACCCTTGCCACGGCGAGCAAGTGCGCAGAACGTGATCACGAATGCAGTCGCGTCATCAATAATTTTACCCCAGATTTCTGACCTCACTCACAGGCCAAGTGACTGACCCGAGCGTCCATTAGCCTAAAAAAATTAAAAAAAAAGCAAACTCCAATTTGCCTGATGAAAACGGACAACTATTCGCTATCCACCGCACGGGACACTGGGTAGAGAAAATTGCAAATATTCTCGTTTTCTCATTTAAGGCTTAAGTATTGTTCAGAAAGTTATAAACTAATAAAAGTGGAGTTAGAAGCTGTCCCTAACAGATAGTCACGATAATACAATCCTCCTAAAATATTGCATTTTATGCTGTTTATAAATTAAACGTATTATAAGTAACGTTAAAAAAACTACTAACAGTGCAGACGTAAAGCTGTAATAAGCGTGACATGCATTTTCAAAATTAACCCTTCTAATGCTACGGTGAACAAGTGTGTCGAACGTGCTTATGAATAGGCCATCGCCAATAAAGTTCGCAATTACCCCATATAAATTGGGAACTGAGCAAAACGAAGGTTGGTGTAAGGTGGTTTTTCTCCACGTCCTTCGCCTCAGTTCTGGGAAGATCTGTTGAAACTGATTGACGAATATTAACAATATCTTGTGCAAATAAATGACTTAATTGTATTCAAAGGTTCCGGTGACTGAATTTCTGAATCAATAACTTCGACTAGAATAAGAAAGCTCGAATCAGATAAAATATTTACTCCCAAATGCATCGAAGCAATAGCGGAACAAATAGTCATACAATATTACTTTTATTTTTTGTTGTTACAAGCATAATCCTATACACTGATTGTGCAAAGTTCGTATGTTTAGTTACCTTTCATTATTCGTTTAAATCGCATTAGTTGAATTCCCTAAAAAAATGTAGGATCATTTTTATGTGAACGTTTGATAATAGAAATAAAGACGGCGGGGTAAGGTCGATTTTTGCTTGCCTCTGGTGCGGCTATAATTTATTATTAGGGGTTACCTACTCGAAGGGGAATAACAGGTGCTTTCGCCATCCGAGACTGATAACCCTTAATTTTTGGGGATGAAATTGTACTGTTTAACGCGTGACGCAGTTATTCTTTTTGGGATAATGTTTATCACTTGACACACTGGATTGATATTTAAATCAAGCGTGTCATGGGCACGTGGTTTAAGTCTTATTAAATTATATATAATTGTTATATCTGATCTATCAATCACCACTTTATTGTCAACTTAAACTTTTATACAATATCAGACAAATTTTTCAATTACCTAAGTATAGAATAACATTTAAATTGATCTTCAATATAATTAAATATATACATATTTAAATATGGACAAGAAAAACCATACAGTTTTATTCAGTCTTGTCCATATTTAAGCCTAAGGTAACTGTCACTGAACACCTTCAGGACTTAAAATCCAAGTGACAACCTTGGTACTTGTACATTTCGATCATCAAGCTTGTACATAATAGTTACAAATCCGGAACAAGATAATTTCACAGTTTTTAAAATGTTTCATTATAGTAAAATTTAAATACCAACCTTACTGCTGTCTCTGTCAACTCTGCTCGTTAGATTTTATAGATAGTACCTTCAGTTACATAGGCTCTATGTTCAACGGTGAATTGTAGCATTTGGTACAAAGGGCACACTATTATGACAGGTCGGGTGTACAATAACCGTTTGTTAGTGGTTGTGTGCGTGAGCTGTCTCTGTGTTAGTTTATCTTTGCTAGTGCACGTGACGCCACCGTGTCGTCGCCGTTGCGATATTAAACTGGAGAGGACGGTGCTTCTCAAACTTTCTGGCATCCAATAAAGATATAACTTGACTGAATGATATAAAGTAATAAAAGGTCGATTCAAACCGACGTACTACTATTATTTAATTTTTGTTAAATAATATTTTAGTCGATACAAATTGACATATCAATCAGTGATATTTCTTTTTTGGTTATACCATAAGAAGTAGATTTTTCACAAAATGCTAGTTATTAAGCACCAAGCGAATTCTTTGTCGGTGAATAGTAAACCAAATATTGTAATCATTAAACTTCTTTCTTTAAATGCATGTGAAATTATCTGTCATATTCATTGTGTAATTTTATAACGTATTTGCTAAATATTAATCTTATAGTAATAATATAATGCTCCAAAAGGATAACTAAGCTACTACTGTGCTTGAGCACAGTGGTCTCTTATTAAGACCCAATGTTTATTATGTATTATGTATAATGTTAAGTAAGTGTAAGTATTTATGATGTTTAATTATTACACTTAGCAATAAAGAAATAAAATTTGAAATTTTGAAATGATAATAATTTAATGACTGGTCAAAATAATAATAATAATTGTTTATTTCAGACTGCAGTCCATAAAAAGAAAAAATCATATTACAATTAATTTTAACAAAACAATTTGTTAGCAGTAGTAATGTTAGTAACAATGTCATATTATAAGCTAAGACAAAGCTAAGTCAAAAATAATTTTAGTGGCCAGGTTAAAAAAGACCTTGGTTTTTTTTTTATTACACTCACACCATCATCTAGTAAAGTAAGTAGCCTAAGCACTTGTGTTATGGATTTTAGATGACGGACATATTTTTAATATAAATATGTATATAAATGTTGAAAATATACTACATAAACATATACACAACCATGACTCGGAAACAAACATTTGTGGTCACCATAAAGTTTGCCCCTACCAGAATTCGAACCCAGGACCTCTTGGCCAATACCCAGCAATCTGAGCATTCGACCAAGGCGGCCGTCATATTGGCCTTATAGTTTGAGATTCACGGGCTCCCCACCCCACGGTGAGCTGTGGCGTAGCTCGGCGTACACACTCTGTGAGATCGCGCCAGAAAAATTTAATTGTGAAATACGAGCGCCCCCCCTCGACCCACGACTGGGGGGCACCCAAATTCGGATGTTGGGTGGGGGGTGTTTTTTTAATTGATTGGATATATCTTAGAACTCTATCTACTAGCTCAGATAATCTACGGTTGTTATTGCAAAAAGCTCTAATTAATTGAAAAAATTTAAATAAACTATAAAATTCGAAACTCATTGGTGCTTTTATGTGCTTGTTATGCTTAGCTAATACATATCACAAATGTAATCAAATCTTTTACAAAGAAAAAGTGAAAAAAAATTGGAAAGCTGTTCGTTCGTTGAAAAGCCAGCATCCCTAACAATACCGGCGGCTGCGTAAACCGCTCAGCCAAACAGGATTCTGGTTAGCCTGAAATAGGTACATACTTGATTTTTAGTTTTTTTTTGTTATATGTATTTACATAATGTTTAACTAAAAATCAGGTAATAGTTTTGTGTATATTATAAATAATAAAATCAGGGTCCAGTCACTTTCATTTGGTACGTTTCCAAAATTTCTACAGAATAAAGTAGACCTGCTGGTTCAATCGCGTGACTGAAGCACCCATAACAGAATTTCGAAAGGGAGTGGTTAACCACAAAAGTGTAACAGAATCCTAAAGCAGTAATGTGCAACAACCCATAAAAGGTATTTAGAAAAACATTGAATTTCGAAATAAAAATGTAAAAATACAACTTACCGTTTTAATGGAACAAAATCAGTCCAATCGGAATTAGTAAGTAAATTTTATTATCATGTCATCACACCACACGTGTACTTCGGAATGATGGCCGAGACAGGGTGCATAACAATGCGCAGACGCAACCCTAGCACTGAGGAGGGCGGTACGAACGGGGGACATAGTAATTAATATCAGAGCAGAGGTTTACCCGATTTGCTTCATAATAGTTGATATTCCACACAGTTTTACTAGACATGAACAGTATTTATTAAGACGATCTTGGAAAAAATAAATATATTTAGTAGGTCTTGATTGTTTACTCATAAAAATAACATTAACATTAAATATCTCAAAATGATTGGCATATAAATGTTTTACTAATTATATTATATTTTGATTACCAGTAATTACCTACCGATTTGTTACATAAAGTGCACTACTATCTTACGTTACCTATATGTTGTAATTTTCAACTTAATTGTTTTTATATGCAAAGTACGTGGGTAAAGGTAATAATTATTGCCTACATACCTACATTAGTAAACCATAATGGTCTACATGGAATGGTCTGACCATTCAATGTAATACTCAATCTAACGTTTACGCTTGCGTGCTGAGTGACTACAAAAGAGTTAGGCGAACGCAGCTTTTGTTAATTAAAAGCGCGAATATCTTCACCAAGAGTCACGCCTAGAAACGACTACTACTGACTTTTATCATCATATTTAACGTTAGATAAATTAATGCAAATCAAAAGAGGTAAACTTGTATAAGGTATGGTAAAGCCTGAAATGTCGTAATAATCTTCTTCCTTCAGCGTACAATATTCTGTTCCTGTTATCGTCATAACAACCGAGGGGCAGCAGGCTGTGAGGGCCGGGGAAAGGCCCACCTCACTCTCAGCTTAGGGACTCACGTTACTTACTGCCGAACTCAGAGCCGTCAATTAACTTTGATAAGTACTTAATGTCAAAAATTCATTTAAATCTATACCATAGACCCGGCAAGAATAGCTACTAGTTTTGAATTGTCATTTTTTGACATTAAATACTCATTATCGTTATTTGACGTCTCTGATTGCGGCAGTTAGTTTCGCTTAGGGCCTTAAGTAGCTCATCGATGCGTATTATCTGTTACTGTTTCTGTCTAACTTCGAGAAACAATGTACATACATACATACATAAATCACGCCTATATCCCCGAAGGGGTAGGCAGAGGTGAGCTAGCACCCACGCTTCGCCAATTATGTTAGGTCCCATGTAATAGGTGGCGAGCCTATTGCCATTTATCGGGCACAAAAGTCGCAGTACTATTGCTAGGTGGTATAAGAGGAACGCTGCTGCCCATTCCTCATCGCTGATTTATCCTTAGTCGCCTTGTACGACACCCGCGGGAGAGACTTGGGGTGGTGACAAATGTATTCTACTCTGCCGTCACCACACGGCTATTTTGTTTAAATTTTGTTTCTTCTCACAACTTTCCCAAAAATAGGGTGTACATATATGTATATGAGGCCAGCATTGAAGGATCATTTAAGTATGTGTAACACACATACTTTAGAAAACAAAAGTGTATAATGTGACACAGTATTGCATAAATATTTCTTAATTGAATTTTTAAAATTTCGTAACCTTCAAGAATTACTTTTTTCTAACACCTATAAAAAACTAAGAAAAGGAACTGCCTTGCACCATACTTTTTTTGAACGAACTACATTTTATAAAACGGGTTCATGTTTGTGATATTTTGCTAAAAAATTTATGTTCGTACACACATAAAATTTATCTAAGGATATACAATTGTATTCTACTGTGCCGTGTGGTGACGGCAGAGTAGAATACAATTGTAACTACCCCAAATCTCTCCCGTGGGTGTCGTACAAGGCGACTAAGGATAAATCAGTCATGAGAAATGGGCAGCAGCGTTCCTCTTATACCACCTAGCAATGTACCTACTGCGACTTTTGTACCCGATAATTGGCAATAGGCTCGCAACCTATTACATGGGACCTTTTTTTTTGTCGTAGTGGAATGCATTTATGCACCATACCAGCCGCTAGCTAGGCGACTGGCGTGTGTGGGACTTGCTCAGCGCACGAAGCGTCAGCAATACCCCCTTAACCACTCCGGTGTTCCTCCTAGCCCTTTAAGCGGGGAAAGTCTGGGATCTGCCTCGCGGCAATTCACCAGTCTCTCCCTAGGGACTCTCAGCTTACGCCGGGGTCAGCGCCGAGGAGGAGATGTCCGAAACACTGGACGTCCCCCCAGACGGGGTGGCCTGTGCAATGCACACCCGGGGGCTAACCCATGTGTGCAGGCCACCCTTGACGAAGCTAAGGAGGACGAAGATGAGCTCGCTTCCTTCGGCCCGTCCGTCTGCGCCGGAGGGGAGCGGCAAGGGCATCGTCTTTCCGGTCCCTCTCCGCTGCCTCCTTCTGCGACATGACAGTCTCGCAGAAAAAGGCGACTGCCTCCTAATTTTTTTCGCTCCCAACTATGGATCTAACCATAGTTGGGATCAAGAGATACCCACCGCCAAGCGCTACGCGAAGCTCGTGGCGCTCGAGTCGCCAGGCCGGGCATACGGAGAGTGTATAGTCGGCCGTATCGTCAGGGGCGTCACAGTGATGGCGCCGTGGCGACTCCTCACGACGGGCGACCTTGTGCAGGTAGTGACCGATGCATCCATGTCCGGTCAGAACCTGCACAAGGCGGTAGGTGAGGCTGCCGTGCCGGCGCCCAATTCACTCCTCCAACACCGGACCTCAACCGTCCGATGGACCTATTACATGGGACCTATCATAACTGGCGAAACGTGGGTGCTAGTTCACCTCTGCCTACCCCTTCGTAGGCGTGATTTATGTATGTATGTATTTTATTGACTTTGCTTTATGTTGTATCGGCAATCATACTAAAAATACTGACGATTTCTATACAATTTATTAAATGATATAACTGATGACCATAATTAAGTAAGTGGTTAAAAAACAGCATTATTATGTCAGTATAATAAGAATGGAGGCTGATAAAACATGAAGTAGGTGTAACATAAAATATCCTTAACTTGGATAGGAACAAAGACGTCCGCTTTTATGAAAGCTTGGTAATTCAGATCCAAATTCAGCAGACAGGAAAGCTATATTACTACTCCGCGCTGAAGCTGCTCTTTAGCCCTCTTTGCCAGAGGTAGGTACAGTCGACGAAACATTAACTACGCTGCTTGGCTTAGTCAAGGGTGATCAGTCACGGGGTGCCAAAAGGTGGAAAGGGGCGGTATGCTAACTAGGCGCGACATAACTCGCAATGTCACGCGTTGACAGACGATTGGCTACGCGCACGCGTCACTACGCGCAGACACGGGGGCTACGGAGACAGACGCTGAAATAACACAAAACACACTTGACATTGGCAATACTGTACAATAAAACTGTGCTGGATACAATTTACCATATTAAGAGGATTGTGAAGCTGTAAATTTTAGTACAAAAAGCGATAAAACTGTTTACCGCGTAAGCATAGTCCAATTTTAATATTTTTGGATAATTATGTTGTAAATATTATATGAAACTAGGTTCGTACTTTGTACTGACTCTAAAAAGCCAAAATTTTCTCAATTTTTTACGTTTTAGGAGAGTGAAAACGATATAGCTCGAAACAAGTACTCACAATAGAAATGTATGCATTACTCGTGGCGCGTATCGCCACTTCACAATCCTCTTAATAATGTGACAAAGGTAACCAATATGAGTGTGCCCGTAGATGGATACCTTGAGGATATAATTATGTAGATTGAAAAATGTTGGATAGTACTAGATTAAGCGATGCGAGGACCGAATCATCGAGTTAACGATAAGCTAGAGCAATGGTGTTACGCAGGTCTTTAAAATAAGAAAAGGAAACGTAATCCGTTATATCCTAATGTATGAGTACTGTTACACAGCGGAGCTTATCATCGTGTGATGCGTGTTGATAAAAACACCGAATAAAATAATTTAGTAAGTAAGCACGTAAGCATTACTTTACTGACAAAAAAGAAAAAATTGTCAGAACAAAATCGAAATTTTATGTCTTGACCTCTTTATCTTTGTAATGTTTCTAACATTTATATAAAAAAACAATTTATACCAATCAAATCGTCATTATCATCAGCCTGCCCTTATCCCATCATATAATAATTGGGGCGGGCGGCAGTATATCCTATACAATTTAAAATTAAATAACAACGAATATAACGTTATATGAACCAGCAGAATTGTGAGTATTTATATCATCTCTATTATCAGAAGGCCGGACCACCATTTCCGTATCTTGATTCGCATGTCTATGTGTATGTATATCATCCGTATGGTCAATGCCATAATGCGTGGAATCCGGACCCAACGCGGTCTGTGACAGGTGGCCCACGCTACGCTGACCACGCGATTCCAAATAATTAGGATATACTGGACTATAAAATTCTTCATAAACTACCTAACGATATACTTCGATTAATGTGCCCGATAGATGGCAATAGGCTCGCCACTTATTACACAGGACCTAACTTGGTTGGCGAAGAGTGGGTATGTGATTCACCTCTGCCTACCACTTCGGGGATATAGGCGTGATTTATGTATGTATGTATAAAATATTTTCCCTAAGAAGCAGATAAATATATTATTAGGCACGAGTTTACTTTCTTATGATACAATTTCTCATCTGTCATACTCGATAGAAACGGCCATTATTCTTTAATGTTAACTTTTTATTGCGTAATATATGACATTGCCTTTAAGAAGCAAATTACAATAAGAACCCCCAGAAAAAATATTGAAATACACAATATCATATTCCTTTTTAATAAAAGAAAGTGGTTTTAATACCATACCGCCCATTTAAAACTTAAACTGTGTTCTGAATTCCACTACAACTATAAAAACTGTGTTCTGAATTTATTTCAGTAAAACTTACTGGTACCGGTCAGCAATTTTGCGTTGTATCTGTTTTTAAACCTATTTAAGAAGCGATACTACAGAACAAATACTTACCAGGCAATGTTATTATGAGAAAAAGAAAATACAATTTGTCATGTATCACACTAAATTAAAACAGCCGTTATTTTTCGATCTTAACTCTTTATGTTAACTGTGTATATAATTATGAAGTTATTTATCTGTACCTCTGCAAACTATGGTATAGTGCGTTTCATCTTATAGTTCCTATGCCGTAAAGTTGGTAGTATTGCAAGAAAATGATACCATGTCAACTTTATTGTACTACCTTAAATTCAGGGAGTTTTTTTCAATTAACTAGATAAACAACTATGCATCTATGTTTTTTTGTTACTTATAACTACTAGCGGTACTTAGTAGTTGTTACATTTTCGTAGTTTAGTTGTTACATGTTCGTTTTTTTTATGAAAGTCATAAGCCAAAGCTCGTGAAAATTTGCGAGAACAGTTAGTTCATGATATTAAAAATGTGATAGAAATTAGATAGATAAATATAAATTGTAGTGACGTAAGAAGGATAGACTCATAAAGTGGAAAAAGGTTAAATTATAATAAAATATTATATTTATTATGATTAACAATAATTGTGTTCATCTAACATGTCTACATTTGGCATGTCCTCACTCTTGTCAGTCGTTAAATCGTTATTAGTACTATTTATTTACAGTTATAATACTAAAATAAATATACTTAATAAAACTGATACTGGTAACCCAATTTAATGGCGGCAATCCGAACTTCGAATCCCAGTAATAAAGATTATGCGGGACCTCATTACGTTTTTCACGTTCACAAAAGACCTTAGCTTATAACACAATTAATCTTTCATCACTTTTCAATGTTTTGGACATGATTTTCTCAAAGATTTTCTATAAAACATAAAAAAACCTGCAAATATGACTTACGTGTTGATGTTGATGACAGACATTGTAGCCACTATCACGGCATAGGAACTATAAGATGAAACGCACTGTAAGGCAATTTGAAATAAAACATCAATCCACCTTGTCTAAGGTATCGGTAGACATTACATGGCGCAGGTCGGACAGTATTTACTTACATTCCCGATATTAGCTTGAACCCCAGTCTCCCTCGCTCGTAGCACGTGCAGCGCTGTAGACGCATAAATTGTACGCCATTGTTCAGCGTGACGTCACTTGTCCGAGGCGACATATTGGCACAAAATATTGGGGCATCCATATTAATACGAAGGGGCAACCGAAGGGAGTCCCCGGTATTTCTACAAAGTCAATGGTATTTGTAGGAGTAGAAAAGCAATAAAGTATAATAGTAATTAATTGTATTTATGTGTCGAAAATTCTGTTATTTTTGCGACGACAGTAAGTAAGATTAAGTATTATCTGTTAAAAAAAATTCTAAATGCTAAAAACGAATAATTAAAATGAAAATAATAATGATCAATTAAAAATAAAAAGATGTTCAAATAACCAATAAATATTAATTAGTAATATAATTTTGCACACAGAGTTTTTGAAAGTGCAGACCATGGCCGTCACGTGCAATTTAAAATACGCAACCAACGAAAATCAAGTGAAATCTTCACGTAAAATTCGCGTCGATGCAACAACGCGCGTAGAAGTGCGTACCAAAAACGCATTTTTAAAATTTAATATTCTATAGTGACCATCTCGTTCTCATTTTTCAAAAAAAAATATTTTAACTGTGTTACAAAGATTTGAAAATGTGTAAAACACATGGAAAATGGCACTAAATTCTTATGAAAAAGTATTATGAATCGACACATTATAATATGTTGTAAAGTGATCAATGTTCTCTTTTATTAACAACAAATCAAACCACAGATTTGACTCCCGTATAATTAAATGTGTAACCTGATTTTTATAACACCCTACGCCGCCACCCCTCCGCGTAACCACAACCACTATACAGTGGTCGAATCGTTCGGGATCATGCAAATATATTGGTAAAACACAAAATCATACTCCACTTTAAATAATGAAAATGCTTTTAATACGGGCAGTATTTTATGACTCAATAAAAACTACAGACTGTGTTTTATTTCCGTAAAACTTACGGTTTCCGGTAAGCCATTTGGCGTTGTATCTCTTTTACATTTAACAAGCGATGTGTACCGGACAATGTTATTATGAAAAATAGGAAATGAAAAACCAAATCGATGAGTTCATATTGAAATTAAAGGTCCTATCGGCATGTTCGATCGAATAGTAGATAACCGTGACAATAATTGTCAATATAATGGCCCGGCGGCGTTGTCGTTAAGCACCTACATAATAATATAGGATCCGCCGTAATGCATTTCCTTGGACGACCAAATATGCATATTAAATGGGAAAATTCCGTAAATGCCTTTTAAAAGGCATTGGCACAATAAGATTCCAGTCCCACTCTAGCTCAGGGCTCGAAGCATATTTTCATAGGCGCGGGCATTTATCATATGAGGAGTACGGTAGAGCAGTGGCTTAGCGCGCTCGGTATGCGGTTGTGCAATTTAAGTAATGTTCGTTAAGGCCTGTCATTGGATAGGTGACCAAAAATATACTATTTGAGTTCTTCCGTGTTTCGGAGGGCACGTTAACCCATTGGTCCCGCCTGCATCTGCAATCACATGACATGCATAACCAATCCGCACTGGGCCAGCTTGGTGAGTTATGGCCTATATTCTGCTTACTTATTCGGGGATAAGCTGTCGTGTACATGTACGCATATAAAAGCTTTAATGCCTGGGAACCAAATTTCAATACGCTCTCTGCTAACTCTAGACACAATATTAAACCCATCGATCTTTATTGTCCTATAAACTGCAAGCGACATTTAGCCTACTTGGCCGACCACCTTGGTACACATACGAATCGTAGGTGAAAAGTTGACTAACACTGTTATTTATATCCAATTGAATAACAACGCACGTACCAATTGCAGTAATTATTGAAAAGTTATGTTAACCGATTCGCACAAAGAGTGGTTGTCTGTACTTTAGGTGTATTGCTGTTTTTGAGCTGCATTATAAAGGTACGTAGTCCGTTGCACGACAAAGCCTTTCGTTCAAAACAGATGTAGTAGGCTCCACAATCGAGAAGGGTACTTATTGAAATTTCTGGGTGAGTAGAGACGAAATAGCTGCATTTGTTTCCGGGACTAGGCTTTAATAATTTATTAAGGGCCTGTTTCACAATCGACAAGTTCTGAGTAACTTACTTGGCAGATCATTTGACAGTTGCAACATGAAATAGATGTCAATTAAACTCCCAAGTAAGCTACTCAGAACTTACTTGTCTATTGTGAAACAGACCCTAACTGCCGCACTCAGAGACGTCAAATAACGTTAATGAGTACTTAATGTCAAAAAATGACAATTCAAAACTAGTCGCTATGTTTGCCTGGTCTAGATTTAAATGAGAATTTTTGACATTAAGTACTCGTTAAGTTTATTTGACGTCTCTGAGTGCGGCAGTGAGTATCTTTAAAATCTATCAATTCTGTTAACTACATTATAATAACCGGGTTTAACACAATCTTAAAAACATTGCGTTGACACACAATATTTTTAAGATTGTGCTGATCCAGAAAAAATATTCGGTATTAGCAAATTATTTTAATATTGACATACTTTAATCTAAATCTTAATTTCCTGACTCCTGAGCGAATCAGGAACCATTTTAAAAATATGTTTACCCAAGCAGCTCAACATATTTTCCGGATTAATTATATGAGACTTATGACGAAGTGTGAAATTAAGATTGCGAGTGAGAATGTTGAACAAGTAAAAGAGTTTGTGTATTTGGGATCTGTATTTACGAGAGATGGAAAATGTGATAGTGATATTGAAAAGAGGGTGAAAGCTGGGAATATGATAAACGGGGCTTTGCACACTTTTATGAACGGCCAAAGCGTGTCCAGAAAGGCTCGTATGGCTGTTCATAATGGAGTGCTGGTCCCGACACTAATGTATGGAAGTGAAAGTTGGGTATGGGAGAAGAAGCATGAAAGTAGAATAAATGCAGTAGAAATGAGAGCGTTGAGGAGCATGGCTGGGGTAAGGCTGAGCGATCGATTGTATAACAGGGTAATAAGAGAAATGTGTGGTTTGAAAGAAGATGTAATGACAAGGATTGAGAAAGGGATGCTCGCATGGTTTGGTCACGTAGAAAGAATGGATGAAAGGAGACTGACAAAAAGGATATACATGGCGAAAGTGAATGGAGAAATGGGAAGGGGAAGGCCTAGGCGGATCTTTCATAATCAAATTGAAAGTCTATTAAATAAGGGCCAGGTCAAGAGTACCCGAAACCGACGGGCATGCATGAAGAGATTAATGAGATTGGATGAAGCGAAAGAAGTATGTAAGGATCGTAGCAAGTGGAAAGAAGTGATCTCTGCCTACCCCTGTGGGAGAAAGGCGTGATATATGTATGTATGTATGTATGAAAAGATGGCCCTTTTTATTTCAACATAGTGCATACATAGGTCCTATATCCACTCAGCATTGTCATAATATATTACTTTAGTTCATTGCCATAATAATTATTTATGCTAAATGTCAACTGTTACTGCTCATGAGCTCTCATTGAGGTGAAAGAGGAGTAAAGTGAAAGCATCATACGTGCTATGATGCTAACCAGCTAACGTACACTATAACATTCATTATGGACGCATATTATAACCACCGACGAAGGAGCTTCAGATAATCTAAGAAGCCATGCATCCGAAAACTTCCAAGCACTTAAATGAAGTAATTGCCAAAGAAAGTTTCCGAACACACGAACTTCGAAGTTCAGAACATATTCTAATTTCAAAGCCGCATATTGACTACGCTTAGTCGACGGGTTATCGTAAACTTATCTTCCTCCTCTTGCTTATCGTGTATATCGGGCACTCGAAACTGATCACGATAAAATCGGTCCAATTGATTTCGCCCGACATAATGGAGATATTTCGTGGAACTTTTTATTTGTTTTATTCCAAGGCTCCTTGTTGATGTTGCAAAACAAAATTGTTGTTAAGCGTGGAATGTTTCACAGGTGTAGATAAAAGTTGCGCTGTTATTATTAATCTATGAAACTGAAAGTTGGGTAAGGGAGAAGAAACATTAAATTAAAATATGAATGCAGTAGCAATACGAGCACTAAGCAGCACATTTCGGGTCAAGCTAAGTGATTGATTGTACAATGATGTGATAAGAGAAAGGTGTGGTTTGAAAGAAGGAGTAATGAGAAGAAATGAGAAAAGTTTGTTTACGTAGATAAAATTATAATTAGGAGATGGAGTATATAAGTCAGATGTAAATAGAGAAATCGGAAGGGCTTGGCTGATCTTTCATGATGAAATTGAAAGTTTATTGAAAAGGGTCACTAATCTAAAGAAGTATGTTAAGATCATAACAAGTCGAAAGAAGTGATCTCTACAGCCACGCGGAAAAAGGCGTGATTTATGTATGATGTTATTGACGTTGCTTTCGTGTGAATTTTAGCTAAGTATAACACAAACAGTTGAGCATCATTGCTTATTAGACATAACTAACTTTTTAAAAAAATCGCTTATAACGGAATAAGGGGTGATCTACTGCGTTAAAGTAAAAAAAACTAAAGTCTTAACGGCTTAATCTCGCGGTTTTCAAATAGTGGATCCATTTTAAAAACGCGTGATTCTTTATTTTTTAATAGAGTGGATGTATTTGAAGGTGTTGATGTTGTTCTACAAGTACTTATAATGTCAGGTAGATATGTTTATGTGTATCATCATCCATCACGTAAAGCCATAACGGATTTGTTAAATCATAGTTAAAAAATGGTTCTAAGAGGTCAGCAATGGTCATAAGAGGCCATCTTACCGACATATTCAGAGACAAATTATTTTCAGACGAAAACCGACCCGACTCTCTGAATTAAAGTTGTAGTTGTAGGAAATACTACATCTTAACACACTATACGATATTTAAACTTGAGATGCAGGCAAATATCACAATGTCAATTAATACATATTTTATTAAGCCTGAAAAATAACAGAATATTGCACGAATCTATTACAAAGTTATTTCTAATGTAGTGATGACTGTATAAATGTTTTATTGTTACTTGAAACGTTGGATTTATTTACTTTGTGATAAATCGGATACGGCACCACTGCTGTTATTTAATCAATATTGACGTAAATTTGGGCTGATATTAATTTTTTTCTGCATAACTTTGTAGAGAAAATTTATATTTATTGAATGCAGTTAAAGCAAATAAAAGTGGTTGCGTATTTATTTTCTCGGTGGAAGCAAAAACGTATACACTGCCGTGTGTATTTTTCATGTATGAGCTCTTTAGTATGTGCGATTTAGATATAACAAACTGTCATGTCTGTCATTAAGGTCTATTTAATAAAAGGATTCTCTTAGCAAAGTCCATTTATCTATTCAAGTTACTAAATCTTTGTTCAAGATAATTATATACTCACAGAACAAAGACTCACTCTTTAAAAATCGCTTAGTTTTAATTCGTCTGTGAAAGGTAAAATAGCATTGTTTTATTTCTCACTTTAAAATCTCATAGCAAACAGTATTCGGTATCAAAGAGATTAAAAGAAATTCTAAAGTACCTAATGCACTAGTCTATATCCTATTATTACGAATAAAGAGAAGCTTGCAATTAATTAATGTAGCTAGCTAGTAACAAATCTAACAAGAACATTGGGATATCGGATAAAAATATGCTTTCAAGACTATGGAGTGGCACAGGGAAGTCTTATCCGATTTTAATTAAAAACGAACTAAGGCAGAACGTAGTCAGCAAAAGATCAGGTTTAACTTGCTTCAATAGCTTTTTGTTAGTATTAATGGAATTGTATTAAAGTCCTAAGTGTTATCAAGTAGCACTATGTATAAAATGACTTTAATATTATACAATCTGCTAATGTTCAAGACCTCTATCTTAGCTATATTTAGTGATTCATTTGTGGGAGAAGCTCTATGGCGGAGTGCCTTAGCCTGCGATTGCGTAAAATAAACAATGTTCGCTAATGCCGGTCATTGATGGGTGACCAAAAATTATTATCCTCGAGTTCCTTCGTATGTCGTTAATACCAACAAATACGCACTGGGCCAGCGTTATTAACAGGTTATGACCAATTCTCCCTAGATTCTTCCATCCATAGGAGAGGCCTGTGTTCCTGCAGTGGGGACATTAAGTGCTGGTGATGATGATTTTGTAAATAGATTCTAAAGATGACTATCATGAAGTAACCCAATAATCAAAACAGGTATTGGTCACCACTGAGTCACACTTGAGACTGGTGATGGCGTTATTATTTTATATCTTTCCCAAGAGTAAAGTGTGTTTCCATACCACAGTGGTTGCACAGATTACATGAGCAAAAACAAAAAACAGGCTATACAAGAGAGGGAAAACCAGCTTAAACAATATATAAATTGCTAAATGTTATTTTAAAAAGCTATGTATAATAAAAATTTAAAAATAACTGCTATTTTCTGTCGTTAATATTTACCGTCACAGATAAAACGAATTATATCTTTCCCAAGAGTAAAGTGTGTTTCCATACCACAGTGGTTGCACAGATTACATGAGAAAAAACAAAAAACAGGCTATACAAGAGAGGGAAAACCAGCTTAAACAATATATAAATTGCTGAATGTTATTTTAAAAAGCTATGTATAATAAAAATTTAAAAATATCTGCTATTTTCTGTCGTTAATATTTACCGTCACAGATAAAACGAATTCCAAGGGAAGAAGCACAGCCGATATCCGTAAAAAATACGGTTGTAAAATAAAAGTTAACCGCTCAGCGTTTACACAAATAGGCGAAAATCTAAAACCAATGAACGCAAACTTCGAGCACCAGATAGGGTGTCACAAAAGAAAAACATTGTCATTCAAATAACGGCTGTTTGATCGATATTCGGATAGCACTCAACAGGTGCCTGGATATCCGACGAGGTGTATACAAATTCTGAAGATAACTTCGTATTGTAACGTTGAACTAAGAAACCAGAGAACGGGCTACGCAATAATTAAGCTATTTGAAAAAAAATATTGTGGACTAAGTCCATTTACCTACAGTAGAATAGTTACACATATTTCTCATTAAACATCGTCACGACTCTGTTCTAATGAACATTCGTAAGCATTGTTATGGAATCCGACGCTCAACGTGACGGAGGCCGGCTGCCTAAGAATACAAATGTCACTATTCGCTTACAAGTCTTAGATGGGAGGTATAAGGTGACTATGCATGTTTTTTATTTTGGAATTTCAATATATGTACCAACAGATACCTGTGCAAGAGACGAAAAATGTCAAAGAAACCTTTTGCCACCCATTTAGTAGTAGTGAGACGATAGCCATCATCCAGAACACAAAAGCAAAAGAATTCAATAGGACTTTCAGTTGCATCCCTGCAACTTATTTATATTCGAAAGACATTATCGTATGGTTTAAAGTATCTTCAATTAATAATTGTCATCAATTAATTTTTCAAGTAACAATTTCGTTGAGCTATAATAGTATAAAACCTGACATGTGAATATATTGATGAAACATGCGAGAGATATGAGACTAATATTTTTCATACTTATAAAAGCCATGTCTACGAAATGTGTAGCTCTACCTAAACAACTCGAAAGCTATGTGCGTCGACGCTGTTGGCACCTGAAGTTGATTCACAATATAGTTACGACAAGTGAGATTTGGTCAGTACGGCGCGGCGATGCGAAATATCCTATATCATTGTCCCTCTCTTCTCGGCCAGTTCATACACCAGAGTACAACGGACGTTCTTACTCATGAATATTCATTTTCAGAACTAATACTTTTTGTATCTTTAATAGAAAGTTGGTCATAAGCAAGGGGCTTTGTTAGATACTATTCATACTATACCTATACTATTTTCTGTTTAAATTATGACTAACCAAGCAGCGTTGTAGTGTAGTCATTTCATTTTAGTCGTCCTTTTGTAATTTATGCATTATAAAAAAAATATACAGATGATAACATAATGTGACGCCCTTTACAACAAAGCAAAAAATAACAATTAATTTGGAATATAATATAACATAGTCTTAGGCGTAATTAAGGGTCAATGTTTCAACACCACCTCGCTTACCAAAAGTAGTTTTAGTGTCCTATTGGGAATCTAATAATAAAAGTAGCATAATGCATTTCATCGACTGAACTTCAATATATTTGACTAATCTATTCTGTTTCAACAGTATTTGTAAATCGTTCGTCAGTTCGTAGAGCAATCGCCACGTGGCGGGGTTATTTCGTACACTCGGCCACGTGACACGCCTTTTGCCCTTGTTACAAATAAATAAAGCTCATTTTCCCACAATTTAACTTAGTGTTATGTTATTAATTGCCTAATTTCTTCGTGAATACATTTTTGAAGATTACGCCGCAACGAGCTACTATTGACTTAAATATAAGACATGATCTATACTTCTACTCAATTTGAAATTATTTTTAATAATTGCATAATTTTATAAATATAAAAAATATTATTAATATCGAATGTTTTTTTTTTATATCTTCGTATCTTATTTCTATGTGCTCATCAACTAGAATGCCTTTTTACGTTTTCTGACGTGTGCAAGAGCACTATAGCTTATTGTGACTACGAATAAATATTTGTGATGGAAATATTTTCTCAAATAATCACTACATTAAATTTAACTTATCCACTATGGACGAGTTTCTCAATACATTCTAATCTCCTTTTATAATTTACAACTACTGTTAGTTTCGGCCTACCACAACAATTATAAACTAATATATAGGCATTTGATAATAACATTGGTTCAATCAACAAAACCCTAATTATCACGAATAATCTCATCATTTTAAATTATGTTGTTCACTATTATTATTATCATTGGTGCTCGAATTTAACAGGAAAGAAAAGAAGTAAAAAAAACTTTGAGAACTCCTTTGAAGTAATCAAATGAAACAAAAACTGTGTGATAAATAAAAAACAAATCAGTGAAACGTCAGACATTAAACCGATCTGACGTGTCATGAAAATTCTAAATCGAAAATGATGAAAATCCTACAATAAACATTTTCAAACTCAAATAAAAATGGTAATATAAATACAAAAAAAATATATCACAGCGAGCAGATATAAGTTTCGGAAAAAATGGCAAGGTATGTACGTTATTTACAGTATACTTCGGTCTTACATAGACTCATTGTTTCTACAGGAAACTCAATTACTCTTAGTAAACAAAGAAAGATGTTGGGTTAAGAGTAGTGTTCTTTCGTCATTTTTTTCTAAGACCCTAAAAAGAGTAAAAACTTTGAAAATACGATTTTTTTTTTCCAATGTCTGTTTACAACATCCAATGGACACCTTAAAAGTTTTCATACCACCGCCATGAACACCACAACATACATACCTACATACATAAATAACGCCTATATTCCCGAAGGGTTAGGCAAGGCAGAGGTGAAATAACACCCACGTTTCGCCAAATGTTAGGTCCCAAGGTGGCGAGCCTATTACCATGTGTCGGGCACGTAAATTGCAGTATATTGCTAGGTGATATAAGTGGAATGCTGCGAGAAGAGGAATGCTGCTTTATAAGAAGATTTGAATAAACTGCAGTTTGGATATAAATAAATTCCAGTTCGGCTGGATTGTTTGTATTACGCCTGAGAGGGCGTGATTCGTTTTAAGTGTTTGCCCGCTTTGTAGCTGTAGCCAAAGGACTTTTAATGAAAATTTTTATTTGAAAAACGTTTACCTGTCACGGGGTCTGGTTGTTTTCACCCGGCTATTATGATTCGTATAACCATACTGGCTGGCCGATATACAGAGCTACTTAGTCATGTACCTATTAATATTTTACTGGACAACCGACGAGACAATCAACTGAAAATATAACTTTATTTATAGCTTGCTCGGCATGTATGTACGCACATCGTTGTACGCCGTACCATCATCATCACCAAACAGTGAATGGACCATACATAACCCACCACGCTGTCCTAGTGCGGATTAGTGGATTTTAATGACTGCAGATGCAACCGAGACCAATGGCTTAAAGTGAGAAGCACGGAGGAACTAGATGCAACATACATTTAGATCACCAAACCAACTCGTGTGGTGTCGGCAGAGCAGGATACAATTGGCACCACCCCAATGTCCCCGCATATGTCGTACAAGGCGCCTAAGGAAGAAAGACAGCGATATGTAATCGGCAGCAGTGTGACCTTTGAATCCTTTAGCAATAAATTGCTCTATAGATGGCATTAGACGCGCCACCTACCGTTGGCGAACCGTAGATGTTAGTTCACCTCTGCCTACCCCTTCGGTGATAAATAGGCGTCAATTATGTATGTACCCATTCTTAGCTAATCTAAGTTAGCCTTAGCTAACTTAGATTACACAATTGTAGGCCAGGCGCTCTAATCAGCCAGCTCCTCCCCATAATGTCCCCACTACTGGGGCACAGGCCTTCCCTATGGATGGTAGAATATAGGGAGATCGGGCTTTAACTCACAACGCCGGAAAAACTAAAACCTAAACTTATGTAGTAGTAAACTTAGCCAGTTCGATGTGCAATATTATATAGTGGTAAATTTAGCAAGTGTGCTGCGCAATATGTTGCAGTTGCTGCACGCGTCCCGGAGCCAACAGCAACCCTCAGGCCAGCCTGCCCCTGATATGCCTGGTGCCCAGGGACGAGGCGAAGAGCGCCAGGGGCCCTGGCCTCGACAAGGCGCGCCCGGCCACCGCCATCGGAGCACAAAATGGCTTCCAGCTCCTCGATGAGGACTACATTAGGAAAAACTTTAAGTTGCCGCAACGTGCTCTCTATTTGGATCCGTATAGGTAAATTTATTTTGCATAGGTCACTTCTGCATTCATAACAGGGTGAGCGGCCTAATTCGACGATTTTGGAATGTCTACGTGACGATCGCAGAGTGGAGTGTCTAATTATTATTTATTTTTACACCAGTTTCTCTTACTAAAACAGACAATAACAAATGAACGATTATTTTTAAGCTCCTATTAAAGATTGTTGTGCACAATAATTTAAGAAAATATTTATTTCAGGCGTCCCCTTATCACATTCCCCATGACTCAAGAGGACGTGTCCCACTTTAATCTGGCACGCAAATACAAGATCAACCAACAGATTCTGGACGGTTTCCTGGATCCCAGCGAGGCTATATCTGCTCCTAGTGTCTTTGTAAGATCTTCAGACTCGTCTCCGTATAAAGGCTATCCCTATTTACAAAAACTCTGCTCCGGTACAATACTGACGAGTGGATATGAAACCGGAAGCAACTTTTGAATATATTACTGGTTTCACTAATCCAATTTCCAGCTTTAGCAAATATTGCTTAGCTGAGCCAATAGCCCATCTTCCAGCTGTTTTCCTTTCTATTCTATATAAATATTAGCAAATTGTGTTACGATGGTATTTAGTTACGTTCTTTTAAGGCTCACTTTACTATTAGGTCGTGTGTGTAAGTGTTCTTCAGCTTTCACCAACTGCCATGCTGTTCCGGAAACAGCATAGTGCCTAAGCTGATCAGCAAATCGTCGTAATTAACATTATTAGCTCTTAATTACTTCATCCTTATCTAATACTTGCTCAAATTTTAGTGCCATTCCCTATATGTTTGAGACAAATATAAATAAGTTTGCTTTCCTTTTTTTGTGAGTATTTAGATCAGTAACATAGATTTAAACGTTGCCTTTTTCCCTCGCACAGCCATATGCCAAATCGGAATCAGAAAAGCGTAAAGATGCCGAAGACGACGAAGAAATTATTTACATTCTACAACTGCCCGATTGGGAGTCTCAGTGTCCAGTCCACAAAGAGACCGTTAAAACTCCGAGGTAGGTTTTTGTGTTTTAAGTAGGTATAACATGGTCACCATTTCATTAGTAGTAGCTATAAGACCTTATGTACACATAATTTGCAAATAAAGAATATGAATATTATGAAACAGTGATAGTCATTAAAACTGATACAGCTTAGAAAAGTATCTCGGTCCCCTGGTGACAGGATAATATTATAGATTATGTATTATAAAGGCACCTCGATTAATCATTTTTTCTTACATGTGTACACCTTCTATGTCTTGGAGAAGCTATTCTGGAACTTGTTGATCAACAAAAGAGTGACCTATAATTGTTTATGAAACTGATAACTGCAGAATTTTTTTTAATAGTCTTATTTTCAACCAAAAACTTTCTACAATTGTTTTATTTTCAATCGATCAACTATAGAGTCGCGGCTTAGGGCAGACCACAGATATATCAATTTAATTGTATATACTTATATTGATATATCTGTAGGGCAGACAAATAGGTCGGCCATTGAACTACTATTATAGTCGTAAGAGCCGAAGAACACGATGCGATGAGACATATTTTTTATAAAATATAATTTATAAACAAATCTGCCTAAAATAACTTGCCTATCGAAAAGTGTTAATGTTTTCATTTTTTTTATTTTTTTTTCATCACCTTCACTCATGTGATAACAAATGAGTTTTGTGTAATTGATAGTTTTTTTAACACACAGAATATGCCTAGGTAGGCTTGTCTACTTATTATATTGTACTTAACCTGGGGGCCTACCGCCTAACTCGATTGCTAAAGCAAAAGCTATAGTTTATGACGTCATGCTGTCATTTTGCGCCAATTGTACCTAAACTATTAGCGATAGCTTTGAACGAATGATCACCGAATGATTTTGTACGAATTTGGTACAAAATCCGTACTGCCTAAATATTCAGGATGGCTGCTATAGCCGAAAGCAGTGCATTGCTATATAGCTATCATCAGCAATCAAGTTAGGCGGTAGGCCCCCTGGAAAGTGAACAGGTTGGTCAGTCAATATAGGTAAAATTGCCAGTAGCCATACCCAGAAATGAGTAAGCAAGCCTACTACTAGGCAATGATATTATATTTTTAAAAGACATAGATACGTTATACGCTCACAAAACACGAACAATATGTGCCAAAATGCTGATTAGCAACACACAATGACACTTTTAATATTTTACTACATTGTCAAAAATTAAAAAAGGATGGCATAACTAATTTAATAGGAAGAAAAAAGACAACTAGTTTTCGTCATTGCGCGAAAAGTATAAGTCAAGATAAGCACGCAGCAAAGACTAACAAAAACAGAAGGTTAGTAGGTTTCGTATGCTGTTTTGTGGATGCTTTAAGTATGAATACACTTTTAGTCAGATGATAATTATGTTTTCACTTCTCATGCTCTGAAAGTGCTTATTTGTGCAGGATAGAGGCTGCACAAAATCGAATTTTGTGCTCTAGAGCATTAACGTATCTATTCATAAATCTATATTAAGGCAAAGAAAATGAGCCATGCAGCCAAACACAATAAGAAATTCAGAGATAAAAAAAAATATTTTATAATATTTACTTTATTTGCCCTAATGTGTTTTTTAAGACATGAAAGATGTTACAATTTTTGATGATGTGTATTTGCTGTCGCACTCTATCTTAATACGTTAAAATTTTAACTAATATTATATATTTTATTATTAATATCAACTAAAATCAAATAAACGTGATCCCCAGACTTTTTGGAGGCCTTACTGGTTTAATTGTTACATCATCTATTAACACTGTCAACGCCTTCGCTGTCAACGCGAGACTGAGCTCAAGTGGGCTAATTAGCTTACTTTTAGGGTCATCTTTTTGCAAGCATGTAACCTATCTACCTCTTTTTAAATACTTACCCCCGAATACAGAAACGCTACTCAAATTTAGGGGACTGCTTAAAAAGTTAAGTGGACACTATCTGTCAGAATTTGTATGGAAAAACGTCAATTTTGACAATACTTAAATGTTAAGCGGGACTCAAACTTTGATAGCGTTTCTGTATTCGGGGGTTAGTGCCTGTTTCACAATCGAAAAATAAGTTCTAAGCAGCTTACTTCGCAGATCATTTGACGGTTGTAATATGAAATTTTGTCAATTGAACTGCGAAGTAAGCTACTTCGAACTTACTTGTCGATTATGAAACAGGCCCTTATAATATCATTGTATATTTGTTTATAAATTATATTTGTTAAAAAATATGTCTCATCGAGTTATCATATCGGTAAAAGTCGATGTTCCACGTCTCCTCTACTATTACGGCGAGTCCCTATTACTCCTTATATTCTATCTACAGTTGAAAGTGCCAAACTTACTGAAGTTCAGTTGCCTAGCAGATTACGCTAAATAACAAGTTGCTAGGCAACTAAGCTGTAGTACGTCATCTTCCCTGAAGATAGAATATTGGGACCCGCTTTCATTTCTGTATAAGAAGCCTACTTAACGCCATCTAGTGTCAATAATAATACATACAAACCATTTTATGTCGGTGCTTAAAGTACTACACTAGTGCCATCTAGTATCACAGGCTTATAGTAAAATAATTAGAACTGCACCTCGTGCAACGCACAAACTGACAACATAATGGTTTTATTGACTACCAATAGATGGCGTGAAGTGTTTTATAATTTAATTTAAAATATTGATGCATTTATTTTTGCAGATTTATCTGGCATTCTTGTAAGAAAACGAAGAAAGAAACGAAAGGAGAACTGAAACGAGGCGGAGGACCATTGAATAAACCAAAGCCATGGTTACTTAGTAGGCACACTGATTTCGATTTATTATCTCAGTGGTAGGTAGTTTCACTTTTCACTTGCTGCACATTTCAAGAGCTACTTACCTACAATTGCGTGTGACATTGCTTGTTTAGTACTAAATAACATTATATAAAACTTACCTGTCTTTTCGTTTCATTTCTAATATTCCTTCTTGCTTGACCTTCTGTTTGGTTTGTTATGTTAAGTTTGGTTTGTTATAATATTTAGTTATTTCTTTGTCATCTAGCATCCTTATAAAGGATAAGGTACACATATTATGTGCACCATACCATGCTCTGCATCTGTTCACACTTTATCAATAAGCATGCTAGTAGCATTGAATTATAAAGTAATCAATAGTAGTTCAATGGCTAGTAGCATTTTTCATGGTTGCCAAGCAACCCCAACAAAAATCACGCCCCCTTCCACTCGCGCCTCGGGTAGGTACCTAGCATGCTCGAAAATCTAACGACTGTCGATTTTTGAGCATGCTCGGAATAAGCGTGCTCATTACAAGCAACGCCAAATTTAAAATCAAAAATGCAAAATATTAGGTTGGAGAAAAAGTGAGGGAAAAAGTCTTTTCGCATTATAGTATGTATAAACTTGTAATAAAATCTCTTTGGCTATACTATTTGTATCTGGCTGGTTATGGTATAATTGAAAGTTTAAATTTTAAAGAATATAATTTCAAATTCAAATTAGGAAAATGTGTGATTTTCATTTGTTTTTCGTACCGCCAAGATGAGTAAATCTAATGAAGAAATTCGATACATTTTAAAATTTTACTACAAAAAAGGTAAAAATGCAACGCAAGCCGCGAAAAAAATTTGCGATGTTTATGGACCTAGTGCAGTGTCTGTGAGAGTAGCACAAATTTGGTTTAAGCGTTTTCAACTCAGAACAATAACTAAAGCATAGAAACCTAGCTAAAATAGCAACTGAACTGCTTTAGTTATTGTTCTGAGGTTTTCAATCCGGAAATTTTGATGTCAAAGATGCACTGGTCGCCCTATTACAGATAAAATGGATGCCATTTTTGAAAAAGTGGAGTAAGATCGGCATGTCAGTAGTTACGACGAAGCTGAAGAACTGGGAATTGACCACAAAACAGTTTTGGCGCATTTGAAAAAAACTGGGTACACAAAAAAGCTCGACATTTGGGTACCTCACGAGCTCACTGAAAGAAACCTAATGAACCGTGTACTCATTTGTGATTCTTTATTACGACGTAATGAAACCGAACCATTTTTGAAGAAGCTGATAACTGGTGATGAAAAGTGGATCACGTACGACAAGAACGTGCGAAAAAGGTCGTGGTCAAAGGCCGGTCAGGCTTCACAGACTGTGGCGAAACCCGGGTTAACTCGCAACAAGGTGATGCTGTGTGTGTGGTGGGATTGGAAGGGCATTATTCATTATGAGCTGTTACCACCAGGCAGGACCATCGATTCTGAACTCTACTGCGAACAACTGATGAGATTAAAGCAAGAAGTTGAGAGAAAGCGGCCGGAATTAATCAACAGAAGGGGTGTGGTTTTTCATCATGATAACGCTAGACCTCACACATCTTTAGCCACTCAGCAAAAATTAAGAGAGTTTGGCTGGGAGGTGTTAATGCATCCGCCGAATAGTCCTGACCTTGCACCTTCAGATTTCCACCTGTTTCGGTCTCTTCAGAATTCTTTAGGCAGTAGGCAGTGTCAGGTTAACATCACGAGAGGACTGCCAAAACCACTTGTCGCGGTATTTTGACCAGAAGTCCCAAAATTTCTATAGCAATGGGATCATGTCCCCACCTACAAGATGGCAAAAAGTTATAGAACAAAATGGTACCTACATACTTTAGTTAAATGTAAAAAAACTATATTAAAAAATGTTTTGAATTTTCTTAAAAAATGCGAAGAAACTTTTTCCCCTACCTATTACATTTTTTGTACAAAATATAAGTCACTTAATAGACACCCTATTGTAGTCGCTGGGCTTGTTCTGTTTTTTGTCTAGAGATAAAGGGACAGGGACATTGAGTTATAAGGTAGTAATATTAGTTCAATGGACAGGGAGGGGTTTTTCACTCCTCATGCTCATAAACTTTGGGACTTGACATAGTTGGCGAAACGTGGGTGCTAGTTCATCTCTCCCTACCCCTTCGGGGATACAGGCGTGATTTATGTATGTATGTATTGTATCTGTGACCGGGCTAACAAATCAGTTTGAACCGGATATTTAAATATTTTTTATAATCTATGCATGTAGATAATCTTGAAATAAAATGTCACGCTAAACTCAAAGTTCTAGTATTGTATTCTCTTTGGTTCAAACGGTAATTTGAAAAAAAAACTACATTTACTTTTTACTAAATTTCCCAGTTTATTAATTTATTTAATAATTCGATTATTGACTGATATAGCCGCAACTGGTATTTTTCATAGAATTTATAATGGCGGACAAGAAATTGTTGTCGAAATTAGCAGATATGTAAGTGACTATGCTGACTATCAATAAAAAATTTAATTGATGATGGTGGTGCTCTTGACCGACTTCGGACACGGGCGACTGCATCGTTCACTCACTTCAGCGATTAAGCCCTTTTGTGTGATCTCTTATGACTGCAGTAACCGATCTTTTTTGTGAAAAGCACGAGCATTAGAAGGCAAATTGGCATTAGCATATTAAATATTTATATTAACATGACAAAGCTTACCTATCACAGACATACATCTTTGTTACCTATAAATTCAGGCCAGTTTTACACGTACATAATTAATTATTTTTTTAGACCTCTAGCAAGGCCTGGTTTTGACGCACTTGGTATGTCAGCACCTGTGTTAGTGCAAATGAACCCTGATGGCAAATGGGAAAACTGCGTACCAGAAAACATGGACGAGGAGCGATTACGAGCAGTCGTTCAACATTTAGTCAGTTCTAAAACTGTTTCTGCAGCTCAGAGCTTTTGCTGTCAGTGCGCTAAAGATACCCAGGTATTAATTAAATAGAAGTTTCTTTCCATTTATTTATTGTGGCTAATTAATAACGGCTTATCTCTGAAGTGTAGCAGAGGTGCATAAGTGACAACAAAATTTTTCCAATTTACGAGTACGAATAATATATTGGCAATATATGTTATCTTAAAAAGTCAGCCACAGTATTGTTAGAATATATGTACACCAACAACGCTGCAGAAACCTTAGTCGCCTTTGTTTGTTCACACCTTTGCTGCATGTTACGGGAGAGGTGGAGAGGAGATTCAGACTGATATTTAGGTCACTCCCGTCGGCCGGAAGGGCCGACAGCCATTCATTCGCTGATAATAAATAGACTAGGTACGCGAATAATCGAGGTTCGCACGCTTTGACATAGCTTGTAAAATCGCAAATGTAGCGAAAACTTTGCATATTTGCAAATGTCGTCCTACACTTGTGGGTTTGCGTTTTCGTTCGAATAATGTAAGTGACCGGCATTGCATAATAATAATAAT
The DNA here is from genome assembly GCA_963931975.1 of Cataclysta lemnata. NCBI lineage: Eukaryota > Metazoa > Arthropoda > Insecta > Lepidoptera > Crambidae > Cataclysta > Cataclysta lemnata. Next base: position 14,052,310 of record OZ008338.1, read on the forward strand.
TATGTTACTCTATCTAGGACTGTTCCGCTCTATACATAGTAACCGCATTGCTTGCAGAGAGATGGTGGTAATTCAAATTATGTACCCATAATTATGATGCCGATTTATCCCGCTGACCAATGCCCTATTGACATGAAGTGTGAAGTCCAAAAAATCAAGGTAGCTGAATCTAAACCGACAAAAAAAACCGCAAAAATGGAAATTTCAGATGATGCGGAAAAATTTACAGAAAAGAAGAAATCAAAGAAAAGAGGATTTGTGCTACAGCGGCTCACAGATTTCGATTTGCTATCTCAATGGTGATAAAAATTGGACATCTAAAAATATATCCTATCCAAATCAAATATTAATTGTGTGTTTAAGATTAAAATTGTGTTTTTGGTAATGTTTTTTTCCCGAACCTTTACGTTTATAGACGCGATTATAATATATCAAAATAAAGTTCGTCAAATAATAGTTATATGTATATTTTAAGATTCGCTGTAAGATTTTTTAAGGCATTCGTAACAATAGATTCTCTAGACAATGCTTTTGCAATTATTGAATAGGTACTAGCTTATTAGGTAAACTTTGTTTCGGCCTTATCACTTAGGGGTAAAAAAATAGCCTGCGACCAAATAATACAAAAAAAATCATAACACTGGTCAAGCATGTGCGTCAGAATGGGGGGTGTTTTTCTCCAATTTGATTGTAAAAAATTAAAAAAGGTACCTTCTTTGTACTTCTGTGTACCTGAAGTGAAATTCTGTGTACCCCTTCATAAGGAAAACTATGACAGAAATAAATAAGGTACACCCGCTATCCTGATGTCAGGATGGCGGGTGTACCGCCAATAATAAATATATGGAAATCGACTCTTCTTGAATATTTGGTACCTCTTGTGTACCTGCAGAAACAAGTATTGAATAAATAAAATATCCGTGCATTCAGAGGAAATAAATAATGGGCGCCTGTGGTAATTGTTTATTTTTTGTGATGTGTAGGTACATGCACATAAATTTTCTTTTTTGACAGCTAATTAATTATGTAAGAAACAAATTTTGAAAGGTTTTTATAAAAAATGTTTCAGTATACTAGTCAAATAATTGACAAGAAAAAAATAACAAAAATAAATCTCTTCGTATGTAGATTTCTTGAAAAATATAATATATATTAGGATTTTTCACACAGAATTTTACTTTAGCTACACAGAGGGTTCGGCCGCTTAGGTACTTTGTAAATAAGTGTAAGTAAAAAAAAACCTGCTGTGTACCCGTATACCTCGGGTACACGCTCAGAGTAAATAGTCCTATTTACTCCGAGGGTACACGGCAGGTTTTTTATTAATAAATTGGAGAAATACACCCGCCATTCTGACGCACATGGTCAAGCCGCTTCGGGGGAGTATTTTAATTAAATCAGTTGATTACGTACGATAAATAAAGTTTAATAAAATAATACAATATGTACTTAATTAAATCACAAAATCCAAAAATCAGTCACTTTGCCAACGTTCTGTCCCGCGCGCCCAAAACTTCGATTTTGAACCATAAACGTGTTGTGGTGTGTAAGTAAAGCAAGGGAACCTAACCGATACAGCCTAATATCCGTTTTTATTGTTTGCTAGTTATTTTATCGTATTTGTTAGCTATAAATTTCAGTGTGAAACATTTCAAGTACTGTCTATTCTCGTCTCGCTTCACCTAAAAAGCTACATATTAGCCTATATATACATATTTGAAGATTTTTAATCTCGTCATTAGTAGCATCAACTACAGTCCGTTCACAGTTATTTTACCTCTGACGTTTCCATATACGTTTTATGTGAGAGAAGGATATTAATATGACATTTCCATATGTAAGAACAGGATGATAAGTGTCAGAGATAAATAACTGTGGACGCCTTGTAGGAATGTTCTAAACGTAGTGTATTATATACTCTTTGGAATGTTCAAATTAATACCACTTGGGAAAGATATTGGTAAAAGGCTTTTGGTATGTAGTTGTTCGAATTAATTAGGATATCAAGGGAGACTTAACCCAAACATTCAAGCTTAGATTTTATCTAATGAAAAGTGGTTATCATGAGTAAGTACTAGATAAAGCTAATAAAAATCCTGGGCATAAGTCCATAGTTAATGCGATGTAATTCTCGAATGTATTACACTTAAACCTTGTAGTACAATACCTATTATACCTACGTTGTACATAACAATGGGCCTCTGAGACGGTCAAGCGGCTTCGCGTCAATCACGTAGCTTGCTAAACAGTGTGAAAAGCCTGTCAAGAGGCTTGACCATAGACTATACATAAATTTAAAAACACATCAAGCGTGAGTGCTAGTTCACCTCTGCCTACCCCTTCGGGGATATAGGCGTGAATTATGTATGTATGTATGTCACATACACACATCAAGCGCGTATCAAGCTCAAATTTGACTCGAGCAAGCAAGCGAGCGTTTTAAACAGTTATTTTTATGTCTGTTTGATTTGTTTGACTTGACAAAAATGTGTATAAAGGTCTAAACGTACATGACGGGGAAAACACCCCGGACGGGACGTGGCCGGGGCCTCTCCCTAGCCATAGAATGAAACACACAGAAAATGAACGAGCTTGACGAGAAGCTGATTGACCGTGTCCGAGGTTCGACAGCAAATCAGTGTTGCTATTACAAATATCAATTATTTCTATCTGACACCGCAGCAAACTCCTTTTCGCCATGCTGTACAAATTGTTCAATAACGCTGTCATAAACACCGAAAACAATGAAATATTTATCTATTATACCTACCTTTTATTCATACCTAAAGTATAAAGTATAGATTACATTAAACACGATTTAATCCATATCTACCAAAAACATTTCAAGCTTCCCTTCTCATGAATAAGGGAAATCCTTTTTTAATATTATTTTAATATGGCTACATTATTTTGTTTGTTCGCTACTCTATCTTCCCCTACATTATCTATGGTTGATGGCCGACCGACCATCGTGTTTGAAGTCAATGAAATAGATTGGTGCACATTGCATATTATTTTTTTTTATTTAGATTCCATTTTTTCATTATGTTTTCACGATAAATCTAAAGTAAAATTTATATTATCGTAAACTCTCCCCATCACCAGGTAAGATTTGATTAAATATTCGTAGACGTGGAGTACGTAATTGGTTCTCATCCCACTTTTTATGTTTTCACACCTATCCTTTTAAAATCCCAGACAGCAATCTAGCTAGGATGCGTTTCTGCGCATCCAGCATAATTTAGTATATGTAAGTCATAAATATAATAGTATTCGTGGTCGTGAGTGAGAAAAAATGCAAAGGTCAGTGAATTTCGCCACTAATCGTGTGATGTACATTTTTTCATGGACAGATGCATGTGAATCCTTGCGCATAGGGTAAAAAAAAACAGTTCTCACGCTCGTGAATCCTTTGTCGACGTTGTTTTTTGAGATCACGAATCATGGCACATGTTATTGACTTCCTGTATTTGTACTAGTTATTATTTGAGCTCCTTTGTATAACCACGTTTATGTTTTTCGTCAAAACCTAGGTTAGTGCCCTTGTGTATAAAAGTGGTTGGTGAATCTGAGTTTCTATAATGGAATATCTAAAAAAAGACAAATTAAATCAGCCTTAAGATTACTTTGGCCTTGATTGTGACATTGCTGTAAGCCTAGATGCAATATAGAATGACCTTACTCACAATACACACATACACACCCTACAGTTCCTTTCAATTGCATAGGTATTGCAGTTATAAGTCTGCTTAAAAGTATGTATCTTTCAATCAATAATTCTGACAAGCTGCTATAAGTTTTGATATCAACACAAGGTTTAATAGTGTTCAATTGAAGTAAATGATCTACCAATCTAAATTCATATTCATAATTAGTGGTTTAAATGGATCTGCATCTATACCTACTTCTTTCAACTGAGTGAATAAACTAATATTTGTTTAACATTTCTAGAACTGGTGAGGTATACAAACCTCTTTTTGATTTTATATATACTACCTTCAAAATAAGGGGATAAGGCGACCAGTATTATAACAAATAAATTATTATATTATTCACTTCACATAATATGTAGGTAGGTGTAAATACATAACTGACTATAAAAGAAACATCCATTGGGCTTTTAAGGAGAAATAAATAACTCATTTATAAATATTATTTTCATTAAAATTTTTAATTCACTTTGAAGAAACTTTTGAGTATATAACTTTAATTGATATAATTTGCTTTGTATTATTATAATATAATATATTATTGCAAAGTTAATTGTGTACAAAATATGCATATCTTTACACAGGTACTACTTTTGAATACATCTGTATGTCATAAATGAAAACGGATGTATATTTCATAAATATATTAATTTAGTAATCATATACCCTAATTATTTTGCTATATAGAACCCCTCAAATGAATGCTTTTTGAATTGCTTTTTTACGGGTGAAACTTATAATATTTTTTTTTTCTTATATGCAGTTAAATTTTCTATAAATAGATGTTTGTATTAATTGGTTTACAATTGAATTGACTATAAATAGTAAATCTCTTTGAGTAATGTTTCACAAACATATAAGTAAACATTAATTTCATTTTGTTTGTTATATATTAATTAGTATATACTCCCATTGAAAGTAAGCAGTAATATTCAATTCATTTAAACAGTAGTGCATTACATGTTGCACATTTAATAAATAAAATCGCACCTGGAAAACTTTTATACATTTATTCTCAGTGTATTTAGAAATATTTTTTCCTAATATTTAAATTATATACTTTATTTGAACCTATATCCAAATATATAATTATTATTTTATGAGTGATTATTGCTAAGTATTTAAAAATATATATATATTTCTTGTTATTATTTGTTTTAATAAGGCCTAAATAAGACAGAAGAAACAAAAATTTACTTATAAAAATTTAAAATTTATTATAAATGTTAAAAAGTAAATTGGTAAAATTATGTTAAATAAGTACAGATTGAAAGTGTCACAATTGCAAATAACATGTTTTTTACTATAATAATGTTTTTGATGTTATAACATGAGAAATTTTGTTTTAGCAAGTAAATATAGTTATTTTACATTAATATAATACTATTCCAGATAACATTTACAATGCTAAAAAACTTCCAGATTATAAAACAACAAAAGCTTTTATTTATAATATGGATGTTTTATAGGGGGGTAAATGTTAAAATTTTAATTGATATTAATTGAAAACTCTGTTGATACAGTTCACATGTTTACTAGATAATTTATATACTACTTGTGATCATATATTATTGGTTAGTACAGCATTGTCACATCAATTCCTGTGAATTCCATTCTGGATATTCCCCACTTACATTATAGTTAGGAATCAACTTGTCTATTAAAATAACTACTCTTGAATTAATTATGTGCCTTGTTAACCTATTACATAATTGTCATTCCATCCACATTTTTCTCAGATCCCCTGCCGATGCATCACTACTAATCTTTGGTAAAATAACAGTAAGTAATTTAAGAAATTAGTTTACAGTAAGTAATTTAAAATGTGGCATTAAAATCAAGTTTCTTTAAATTTGGTTACAGTTTACAATACAGTGTGGTAGGATGGACCCATCATGTTCACATTCAAAGTGTGACATATTTGAGACAAATCAAGTCCCCTTTAATAGTAATGAAGAGAATAAGACTGATAATGATACCAATATGGCTGAAAAAGAGATAAACCCTCAAAATAATAATGTCAGGAGAAGGATTGATGATATTGAGAGAGAGGATTTTGAAGAGGAGAATCGGATAATAAACCAGTGTACAAGCATGTTAGTTGAGGGAAAGAGTACAGCAACAGCTCACTATTCCAGCGCCTTAAGTGTCAACTCTAGTTTAGCATCAAGCTCTGAGACAATATCCTCTTCTCCATTAGCCAATGACTATAGCTTGCCAGGGTGTAGTAAGAGTTCCAAATCTGATGATAGTAATGCCACTATAAAAAATATGATCCATTCTAAAAAATTGTATGTGGCTGAAGAACCCAAAGTAGATTTTATGCAAAAATTGCTGAGTAGTAATACTCATGAGAAGAAAGATTTTCCCAAGGGTAAAATGTACAAAGCAGATCAAGACCTTGACAATGAAAATGCCTGTGGGCTAGGCAGTTCTTCTGGACGGACCAGCTCAAATGCGTCTAATAGCAGTTCTTTATCAGACAGTACTAAAGATTTTACTGTTCCATCCACATCTAATGCTGAAAAATTGCTTGGTCTTAGTGACAGGGGAAGGAAAAATGAAGCTGGTAGTTCTAAATCATCAGTAAGTATATCTTGGATAATAATTAAACAAACTTAATTTTATTACTACTTATGCTCAATTTTTTGCTTTATCACATCATTAATGTTCTCATAGCTGTCAGTTTTGGGTATTCTTGACCTTATCCTTTTTTATTTTTTTATGAAAATTCCACCTAGGCTTTCCTATACCGTTTTCTCCATGTAAATCCTTTTTACTCTTTACTTAGTATTAAAAAATGGTAGTTACATACTATAATTTTTTAACAGTGTGGTGGAACCAGGGTTTTTGTCCGGTATTTTTTTTCTATGAAAAATCCTTAAAATTTAATTTTAAAGAGTTATTTTAATATTTTACTTTAAAGCAAATATTTTGAAATGTTATTAGTTGCTTAAAGTAAATTTTTTATAACAAAAATTTACTATTCCTAATCCCTGGTACCAACACCCCTACTTTTGTTAGTAATATATTTACAGGTGTTCACATAGCAATGTGGTGTCCACTTAAAACTTATTACTTTTTAGAGCTACATGCAGTATTGTGAGGGAGAAGATGACTCGGATGATGATGATGTTGATGAAGTCTCTTGGTGCACCTGCCTCTCATCACATGAGGTTAATATACTAAAACATATTTTTATGATATTCTTTGGACCCATAAATTTAATATTTTTTATTTACATTCAGGATGATGATGAAGAAGATGATCCGGATCCAGAACCTGAAAGACTATGGGTGAGGAGTAATTCTATTATTATTCATTTAATAATTTCCAACAGATGCCTTGCTCAGCTGAATTACTTCCATTTTAATTACAAATACATGGCAATTGCAGAATCACAATTGTAAAGTTTGGAAATGTGTATATAAATACTAACAGCTACACATTTCATGTTTATGCATTTTTGATCTAAGCTCACTTGTATTTGAACTGTGGCAGTGATAAGTCACTAATTTAGTGTGATAGAATTTTGTAATTAGATTATGTTTTGTTGAAACTAATGGCATTGTTACGATTGGTAAACTATTTTTATATTTTTGCTTATTTTATGTCCATGTTCACTATTTTCAGTCATGTAATGATTGTGTGTATTGCAGAGAAAGCGGAGGTACGAGCCACCTCCACCACAGTGTGCCAAGAAATTCTGCCCTGATGGTAGCAGAATAATCAACGATGGTACATGGCGTAACCTGAATGGAACCATGCAAGCTTCAAGCGTTCTTCAAGGACCGCCAGAAATTGAACAGTGGATAAATAAGTGAGTTTGAATTATTATATTTTGTTATTTTAAATTATTATACTATTTAAATTACATTTTTATATAGTATCATCAATCTAGAAACAATATATATTTTTAATTTGTTAAGATTGTGTCAAATATTTTTTATAACTCCTTGTTTGGTATACAATTATTATGTATCCAGGTCCACATACATACATATTATGTAAATTTAAAATTCGTTTTAGATTTCAAACATGGTCGACCAACGAGAAGAATCAAGCCATAGACGCGCTGATCAGCCGCTGCGCTGCAAGCCACGTGCGCTACATGAGGGAGGCTATCGAGCCTTTGTTCCAGAGGGACTTCATTTCGCTGCTGCCCAAAGAACTGGCGTTGGCTGTCCTAGGCTATCTCCAGCCCAAGGACATGCTGCGTGCTGCCCAAACTTGCCGATATTGGAGGTAATAATGACTTGTCCACTTTTTACTTAATTACTATCATCATGTTTGTATATTTTCTATTTTTTAATATGATAAATGGCCTAATTCTGAACTGCAAAAATATTCTGCAATTGTGTAAAAATTATATTTATTGTTGTACTTCTTGTGTGCTGTTTTTTTTAGTGTTTTGATTGTTAAGAAGTATTACTTCAAAAACAAAAGAAAAACAGACAATATTGAACTAAAATATAGTAGTAAAGTAGGTATATAGAGTACCTATATCATATAAGATAATTATACTGATAGTACTCTAACTGCCGCACTCAGAGACGTCAAATAACGTTAATGAGTACTTAACGTCAAAAAATGACAATTCAAAACTAGTCGCTATTCTTGCCGGGTCTATGGTCTAGATTTGAATGAAATTTTTTGACATTAAATACTCATTAAAGATAATTGACGTCTCTGAGGGCGGCAGTAAAAGCCTTATCGCATACTGTTCTCGGTTGCAAAAACAAACAAATGAAATAGCTAACACCTTTTTCAATTTCTTATATAATAGATAATTAAACATAACATAATATTTGCAACTTTAGGGGATAATAATCAACAATCGTCACATTTGTTTAATTTTCTTTTATGAATCTTTCAGCTGAGATAGGTAGTATTTTTAGTCATTGACTAAAAATCATGCATTTAGTTATTTGTGTGGTTTAAAATTCTTATGAATTTAGACTCCACTATTCATGTCTAATAGACGAATGCGTCTTGGGTTTGCAATATAAAATGTAACTGTGATGTTTTAAATTCGTGTGGATGTCTTTTAGTGTAGTGCAACCAGTACTGCGCTGCAGATGTATGTAAAGTAGTCTTCATTATCACCATAAAGAACCGTGCCCTTCACACCACTCAACCATTTGTGCAGGTTCCTAGCGGACGACAATCTACTTTGGAAGGAGCAGTGCCGTCGCATTGGCATTACCACCATCAAGAGAATGCCACGGTCCCTCCCACGCTGCGCAAGTCCTTGGAAGGCGGCGTACATGCGCCACTACCTCATCGAAAGCAACTGGCTCAAGAAGTCCGTGAGCAACCCTATCGTGATGCGCGGCCATGATGAGCACGTCATCACCTGTCTTCAGTTCTACGGAAACCGAATCCTGAGTGGAAGTGACGATACCACCCTTAAAGTCTGGTCGGCGGTCACTGGCAAGGTGAGTTATTCCAACAATTAGAACAGCATGAATTCTTGACCATAATGGTAATGGTTCAACATGCATCATTATTTTTTAATGATTGGCATGGTTGCCAATAACATAAATACATAAATCACGCTTATTTCTCCGAAGGGGTAGGCAGAGGTGAACTAGCACCCACGTTTCGCCAACTATGGCAGGTCCCATGTAATAAGTGGCGAGCCTATTGCCATTTATCGGGCACAAAAGTCTCAGTTAATTGCTAGGTGGTATAAGAGAGAACGCTGCTGCCCATTCCTCAGCACTGATTTGTCATTAGCCGCCTTGTACGACACCCACGGGAGAGATTTGGGGTGGTGACAATTGTATTCTACTCTGCCGTCACCACACAGCTTACCAGAGAAGCAATGAAAATTGTATATTTGTGCAGTGTCTTCGCACGCTGGTGGGGCACTCTGGCGGCGTGTGGTCCTCGCAGATGGTCGGGGACCTGGTGATCAGCGGCTCCACAGATCGCACGCTGCGTGTGTGGAACGCTAAGACCGGCCAGTGCCTCAAGGTCCTCGCTGGTCATACATCCACTGTGAGGTGCATGCATCTGTTTCAGAACAGGTAAAACACACAATTAATATATTATTGTGTCCAAATCGATTTAAAACTATTCCATATGAGAAGTTGATAATTGAGGTGAGGTTAAATTCCTGAAATACATTGTCCGTATTACAAAGTAAAATTTCATGTCGATTCTGCCTCTACTATCGTATATATAATGCAGTAGTAGTATAATTTACATTGATAAAAACTTGCTGTTGAGTCTTAGCAAGCCATAGTAAAAGTTCACCTGGGAAAATATTCAGTCTATGCGAATGTTTATTTCATATTTCCTGCTATAGTTTCAGCTGGCGTCACTGATATATTGGCTTCTAGCGAATTTTAGTACGACATTACTACTGTCTACTTTCCTTCACTGCCTATAGTCCAACTTAAATCATTAAATTATACCCAATAATTAAGCGCCGCTAGCGAAATAATTAAACAACACACCGTCTGACTACAGTCGATATGCATACAGATACGTATTGATAATTCGTTATATTTCTGTATCGGCAAAAAAAAAATAGAACGAATTATTTGATACAGTTTGTTTAATTTGATGTCACGGTCGGTTTTTGAATACATTATTTGCATAAACACTACGTGACCACATTACTGCATGGTAAACAACTCTGAATTAGTCATTAGAAATGTCAATGTTTTGACTGAATCAGCTGTTTGATACACATTTTAATACATCCGCTTTTTTATTGCTTTGCGTAATATGTATTATAACTAAGACGACATACTTTGTACGTAAGTAAAATTAGAAATCGCAAAATACTATAAAATGATAAACCCTATAATGTATTCATCAACCTATTGTCTACGAAACCAATTTGCCTCCATTAAGCTGTGTCAATATGAAATTATGCTGAATATCAATGTTAAAATTGACTATCACGTGTATGTCTAATGGAAATAAAAAGTCTTTTGTAATTTTAAGTTTATTAATTTCAAGGTAGACTCTTTGTTTTATAAAAATAAAAATGTTTGAATACTGAAAAACGCCGACCTGTTTATTATCTACAAGGTATCTACAACCTAAGCAGCTAAGCGCTAGTGCTAAATACTACACGGGGGGTGATCAATAAACATTGTAATGAAGCGTATAATATCTACTGACTTATCTCCACTTGATACATTTCCAATGACACTATCTGCCGCACTCAGAGACGTCAAATAACGTTAATGAGTATATAACGCCAAAAAATGACAATTCAAAACTAGTTGCTATACTTGCCGGGTCTATGGTCTAGATTTGAACGACAATTTTTGACATTAAATACTCATTAAAGTTAATTGACGTCTCTGAGTGCGGCAGTAAGTATACATAATATATCCACTTGACAATTAATACAAAAGAACATGTCTCGAGAAGTAATGTCCCATGTTCATCTCACAACACTCGCTTGCCGCTACTATGTTTGTTGTCATACATACATAAATCACGCCTACATCCCCGAAGGGGTAGGCAGAGGTGAACTGGCACCCACATTTCGGCAAATATGTTAAGTCCCATGTAATAGGTGGCGAGTCTATTGCCATTTATCGAGCACAAAAGTCGCAGTACTATTGCTAGGTGGTATAAGAGAAACGCTGCTGCCCATTCCTCATCGCTGATTTATCCTTAGTCGCCTTGTACGACACCCACGGGAGACACTTGGGGTGGTGACAATTGTATTCTACTCTGCCGTCACCACACGGCTTTTTGTCAACGGTTTGTTGTCAAAGATCAGGAATATAAGTCCTGGTGGTTTTGCAGGGTTGTATCGGGTTCACGCGACGCCACACTGCGCATATGGTCCATACCCGACGGCCGCTGCCTCCGTGTCCTGATTGGGCACCTGGCGGCCGTGCGATGCGTGCAGTACGACGGCAAGGTGATCGTGTCAGGCGCCTACGACTACTTCGTCAAAGTCTGGAACCCGGAGACAGGGGAGTGCTTGCACACTCTCGCTGGTCACACCAACAGAGTTTATAGTCTGCAGGTAAAGTTTGGCAGCACTATTCTTATACATACATACATAAATCACGCCTATATCCCCGAATGGGTAGGCAGAGGTCAATTAACACCATGTTAAGTCCCGTGTAATAGGTGGCTAGCCTAGTGTCATTTATCGGGCACAAAAGTCGCAATACATCTCTGGGTTGTATAAGAGGAACGCTGCTGCCTATTCCTCATCACTACACTATTCCTGAACTAACAAAACCCCTATTTTTCGTTTACATCATCACTCGCCTGCCCTCTTCTCAGGTTATCTGGGGTCCGCCCGATAGTAAACAGTCAACGGCTCTTCAGACTACCCAAAACTGTCAAATTTCTTCAATCGATTGTCAACCTTATCTTGTTGGTAGTAAAGCCAAAAGTAGACTGAGAAAATATTAACATTTTGTGTTAGTCTGACGTGCTGTTGTCTGTACATAAATATCGGACAATTGTTATAAATTAATCCATTCCCTTATCATTCATATCATCTTTCAACGCAATCCATTAATTTTTGTTAGCTTTTCCTCTTCCCTTCCACCCATTAACATCCATTCGTAATACTCCTTTGCTAGTCATTACTTCTCATTACACCTCATTCTCATTATTATTATTTTTTATTTCTTAGGTCTGCCAACAAATATCTTTTGAAACACTTTTGTGGTCTAAAATGTTAATATGTAATTGTAAATAATTAGCTACATAATTATATACTAATATTAATAAGAAATAAGAATCAAATACCTATGTGCAATGGTGCAGGTAACTTTACACTGTAATGTTTGTATTTGCCTATTGATAGATTATAATAATATTAATGATATGTTTTGAGCTTGGTTGTATATTTTAATATTTAATCAAAATATCTGAAATTGCTTTATTTTTTTCTACAGTTCGACGGCATTCACGTCGTCAGCGGTTCTCTGGATACATCTATCCGTGTTTGGGACGTGGAATCAGGGCAACTGAAACACACCCTGACAGGCCATCAATCACTTACCTCAGGCATGGAGTTGCACTCGAATATCTTAGTTTCCGGCAATGCTGATTCAACCGTCAAGGTCTGGGATATCACCACGGGACATTGCCTGCACACCCTTTCAGGTTCGTCAAGACAGCTTTGTTTTATTGTGTACTATAACTTTTATATACAGTAATAAAACCAGTAATGTATTCTACATTTTGTGCATTCACAAGTGTTATAAGTTGAAAGTATTTTTTAAATAAATTATAGAACATACCCATTGACCCCCATCGCGTTGCCCGCAGTAGCGGGCTCTCCTCTACCTAGTGCCGCAGCCCCCGTATCACAGGGCGCCGCGGCTCTCCCCAGGAGTTCCCCCGTCGGGCTAATGTTCCCGGCTCGGCGAACGAACCCCTCCTGCTGCAAACGGGCAAGCCCGGAGCTAAGCCCCCCCACCTATGCACACGGCACACCGGTCCCACCCAACTGGACGAGACTCGGTGGCCAGCTAGTGGCCCTGAAAAGGGCCGTGTGTGCCAGCCCAGACTTATAGGTGTCGTAAAAGTCGTCTTAGAGAGATTGCCCCTTGTAGACGTAGGCACCCGATTGTTGGAGGGCAATCAACTAACAACAGCCTTACACTTAGCATATTGCCTGATGTCCTCATGTCAGGAAAGCTGTCTAATGTAAAACTTATGCTAAAACCTTGAACAGTGGATTGGAATGTTGTCATTGCAATCACACTCTGTTCACTAGTCACACAACATGGTCCTTTCCATCACTTTTCACTAAATTACATCACTAGAAACTTTCTGGTGCGATGGATGGATTTTGTGAATGATATCTAAAGGGAGTGGTTGGCTTGATTATGTCTGACCAATATGAATGGAAGATTGAAAGTACTACACCAACCTTCACGAAGATTATGATAATACCTATGAATAATTTTTTTTACACATTTATATAGGTCTGTATTTTTTAATTTTCAGGCCCAAACAAACATGAATCTGCTGTCACTTGTCTCCAATCTAGCAATCGCTTCGTGATCACGTCCTCTGACGACGGCACAGTGAAATTGTGGGATCTGCGTACTGGAGAATTTATAAGGAATCTCGTTAAGCTCAGCTCAGGAGGCACCGGAGGTGTCGTTTGGCGAATCCGAGCCTCTGCTACGAAATTGATATGCGCCGTTGGCTCCAGGAATGGAACGGAGGAAACCAAACTACTGGTATTGGACTTCGACGTTCCCGGCGCATGTCGCAAATGCGATGAATAGCATAGACTTAACCGGCGCCTGCTGCGTCGCTATGCCAACCTTTACGCCCCTTGGCACTGCTAAGATGAATAGCCGTGCGTGGGTATGGTCCACTGCGAATGCGAGGCGCTTATCGGTTATACTCAACTTACCGCGCAAAATAAAACATCCCATAAATAAACAGTGAAACCTTAGTATTTCTTGGTGAATCACCTGACGACTGTACTGTAGCTATGTATATTACTCGCCAAAATTAAAGTGTTTTTCTTCTCACGTACTCCGTATAATGTAAGTTATCGATTCGTAACCTAATGGCTCGCATACAAACCGGATCAGTTCTGCGGGCGTTTAAGGTGGATAGCGGCACCAGAGGGCACAGCACCGATCAGAATTAGTGGAAGCAACCGTCGATACAAACTACCCACCGGACCCCTATAATGATGTGAGTGTATGGACAGACTAACATTTAAATAGTATAGTAATACCTAAATCTGCATAATATAATAATAACTACTTACTAGTAAACATTTCGAATACCAATACAGTTAGAGGTATAGTGTAATTTTTTTTTTCTGTAGATAAAAAATGGTGGCTACTGACCATCCCACATTGCCAAATTTCTGTAACAAGTCGTAAGCTCCATTATTCCAAAGAATTTATGAAAGAAATTGGACTTAGCTTTTAAGTTAATGTTTTAAGGTGCCTTTGACAACTTGTGTTGTGTTACTATACAAATTACTTTTATGCCCTTGACACAATCTAATGTAGCATATCTAGCAGATTTCATTTCATTGGATTGACTGTTTGTATGTTCTCACTTGGAGTTTATATTCTGCTTCATTTTGCTTTCAGTATATTATCCCATTTTGATAATCATATTGTATGAGACTGCGACGTGGTTCTGATATTTTGGGACAAAATAAATATTTTTTATGAGAGTATCCTTCGAGATTCGTTTTGTATTTGAAGTGAATATTAATTTTATAAAATGAAGTGTTCACTTGCTGCTCTTGTGTTATGTATGTAGACATAGCAGTTGTACTTTGAACGAATTTCTTAGCATTCCATCATAATATTGATCAACATCTTAGTGTTATTAAAAATATGTACTGATAATGTGTTCCATATACTGCTGACTGCAGGTTTATATTGTAGCTTGTGGTATGTATGTATATTAACAAGTTAAAAGACTTAAATGTCTATGTAGGTATCAGAGCCCCCGTGATTCTCGCAATATTTGACCATTCATTTTAGGTAAACAACTACAATATATATATTCAAAATATTTTATGATGTAAGGACTACGATATGCGGAAACGTAAATTATCAGTAACGTGATTCTTGTAATATTTGACCATTCATTTTAGGAAACTGTTACAATATGTGTATTCAAAATATTCTATAATGTAAGGACTACGATAATATGCCGAAACGTAAATAATCAATAACCATAAGAATATAACATTTATACATAGTTGGTGTACCAAAAAACAAAAATGAAAAAAAATTAGCATCTCGTGAGATATAACTATAAAAATACCCTTCAATAACCTTTAATATAAACTCCACCTTCGCTCAATTATTGTACATCTATAAATAGTTATAAGGTTACGCGTGCAATATAGTGTGATCTTATAAATAAATTTACTTTCGTTAATTCTGCCTAGATCTATGAATATTACGTTATCGTTTGTGCCCATCGTACATTCATGATCTCACTGACTTAGCTCTTCTCCATATAGTTAATACATTAATTGAATTTAAACCTAATAGATTTTAATTTCGTTTTCAATAGAAAATAAAAAGGTTGATTTTTGTTATTTAAATTAAAAACAATAAAAATAATACGTTATTCTATTAATTTCTTTCTTTCGCTTTATGTTATTTAGTTGATTTGATTCTAGAAATTAATTATTTAAAATTTTAAAGTTCTAATAAGTTCTAATAGACACCATTGTTGGTAATTCTTTGTTACATCTATTACACAATGGCAAACATTTGTGCGGAAATTACATGGATTTCTACTGTAATGCACGCTGGGCCTTTTTTGTTTGTTTTGATTCACAATGCTTTTTATTTCTATTTGTTTATTTTAACAGGAAAATGTTGAGTTTAAAACATACAATACATTGTTTATTGTTAAAGTTTTATTGATAATTGCAATACTAGTATGATTATTATTTTTTATCAGCATTGGTCTGATTTAAACAGTATATTGCGAATGTGATGTGAAACGCTTGCGAGAGTTAACTACTGATGTGCGCAGTTCACACGCACGCAAATTGCCTTAATTTGTTGTTTCTTATTTGATAAGTTATTAATGTTACATTTTGCTCTGTGTCCAATTATTTCATGTAAACGGCCAGCAATTAATAACGATTAACTCGTATAATAGTCACATAAGATATTAAATAATAATATGTAATCAAGTGTAATGAATATTTCAGACTTATAAAATTCTGTACCGAATTAAGATGTATTCTTCTTCAATAATAGTTGATGGTGTTAATACGCAACTTTGTATGTACCTACTGAAGTCTTATGTAACTGGTGTCGACGGGCCAGCCTGCCGAGCGTTGTTCGCCACAAATGTATAATAAGCAACAAATGCGACAATAACTCCCATAATAATGTATGCATCACATTAATTTGTAAAATCTTTAAACTCTAGACATATCTATTGAGGTTTTAAGCTGTAATTTAGTAATTATTATGTAAATACATGTATTGTTTGTAACTTAAATTTGAGTGAGTCTTTGTAATACTCTTCTAGCTGTAATTAGTTTATTGGAACTATGTATCGCGGCTCGTTAGTGTTTATTTATTATGTAATTAATTGTATGAGGTTTGGTGAGCTGTTTGCTCTGGCTGGCCTCAACTTCGTCGGCGCTCGGTTACAACGCATTGCTGTGTTTGAACATTTGTTGTATATATATTATACATTTATATTATCATTGAAGGGCCCCCCATTCTCTTCTATGATGGCTGTAATAAATAATTAACAAAGACTGAAGTATAGGTATAGTGTAATATTTAAAAGTATTAAATTGTAGTTACTTCTGTACTACATACCATCACACATTTTTGATATGTTCTGACTCCGGTTACTTTAGCTATTAAGTTCGAACGCTGCATTAAGCACGTTTAGTTATAATTTAGTTTTAAGTTTAATATTAGTTTTGTTTATGCCAAACGGTTCAAGTATCTGGTACTTTATAAGTCATTTCGGCAATGTACCCTTAGCCGCATTATTGTTCTATGACGGCGTTTCGGGACGATCTATCCCCTTTCTTTACACACTTGTGTCCCGGCGCCGGTCAACCTGTAATACTATAAAAGTGTAACAATTTATTATTGTTCTTCATTAACCATGGTATATTTCGATAACAATATAGAATTGACAAATGTAAGCAACCATATACTGTAATTTCCCCGCGCTCACTTGGGCCACAAATCAGTTGAAGTATGGTTTTACCGTAATCATTTTTTATTATTTATTATATATAAAGTTAATAAGATATCGTCAAGAAAGTAGGAGGTTAGTTTAGTTTATATCGAATCGATTACTTTTAAATCCCTGTTTTAAATGTTTTCATTTTATATTTGCCACCAGAGCTTGTGAAACTCTTTTTATCTATACTAAATTGTGATTATGGTACTTTTTAATTATTATGATTTGAACTGTTGATAACACGGAAATATGGTGTGATCGTTGTAAAGTGTGTAATTGGTTAAAAAGATAAAAAAAATATTTAAGTTTTAATTTCTTTGATCCTTGTTATTTGTAGGTAGTGTAGTTAGTATGTTGCATTTTTCTACCAACTGCCATTACTGATCGTGGCTCCAGTGCGCTCAGGTGTTTAGATTTAGAAGAAAAAAAATATGTTCAGCTGAATATTCCAATAAATCAAATTGTTCCAAATGAAAACGTATTTTCTTTTTGGTTGTAGCTTTCACTGGTTGGTCTAGTTTTCATTTTGCTTTCTTTGTACGATTGATCAATAAAATCGATATTTTTGCATATTATTCTTTCTTTTTTTTAACTTGTTTTTGTTAATGCTCCATTTTAAAAATATTTTGGAGAGGTGTATGAAAGAATCCTTTATTGCCTGCATTACTACCATTCTTACTACCAGTAGTAATACACAGCCGCACCTCCTATGGTGCAATCTGAGAATGGGTTAGAGCAAAGAGAATACAATACTTGGGTTAGAGTGCGTTTCATCTTCAATTTCCTATGCCGCCATGTTGCTAGTAGTGCAAGAAAATGATACCATGTCAACTCTATTGTCTTACCTTTAATTCAGGGAGATCATGATCCATGAGATATATATTATGCATCTATCTTATTTTGGTTACTTATAACGGTCTACCAGAATCTCATGGCAAATTGGAAAATAAAAAATTGTAGTATGAAACCCCGAGGAAATTGGCCTAATGGTCTTGATACTTTTTAATTTATTTTAGGTTAGGTTGAGAGCAATAATACTATTAAAATGCTGTTTGAAATTTTATTATACTAAGGGCCTGTTTCACAATCGAAAAGTAAAGTTCGAAGTAAACTACTTCGAACTTATCTGCTCAGTAAAAAAATTTTTGCGTTTCACAATCTCTGAGTAGGGTTAATTACAACGTAATCTGCAGATTAAATTAATCAACGGATGCACTACCAAGTAGCCGTATACTTGTGAGAAGTAAATTTATTTATGACAAGATAACCTCAAATACGACATTTCTAGAATCATCAACAATGTTTATTATTGTCATTTAAAATGGAAATTTTTGATCTTATTGAAGATAAATTTGACGATTTTTTTTGGTCGCATGACGGGACCGCGTAGGGAACCAATATTTCGGTATCGTGTAAACAACATGGAAAAATATTATGATACTGACTTCAAGATAGGATTCCGACTTTCTAAAGAGGGTGTTAAATATATGTTTTCTCTAATAGAGCATTCAATAACTGCTCCTACGTCGAGGTAAGTTGTTATGTATTCCTACATATATAGCGACAGTACGTAAAATTTACACTTTTCATTATTTTATGCATCCTAGTCCTAGTACTTACCTAGTTTTATTAATATATTATGTCCTTGTTCTAGGAATTATGCAGTTAAACCTTTGGATCGTCTATTATTAACACAAAGATATTATGCAACAGGAAGATTCCTCAGCGTAGTTGGTGACTTCACTGGTGTAAACAAGGCATCTGCTAGTCGAATTGTTAAATTAATTTCACATGCGATTGCACAGCTACTGATCAAGAAACATCCAAACATCAATACGGATAATGGTTGGAACATACCACCTCCATCCCAACACCGTCCTCATACTGCCAAAAACAATGATACCTACTGTAAGCTCTGTTTGTGTAAATCGAAACACCTACAAATGTGTACTACACAATGTAATGTTTA
Source organism: Cataclysta lemnata (assembly GCA_963931975.1). Taxonomy (NCBI): domain Eukaryota; kingdom Metazoa; phylum Arthropoda; class Insecta; order Lepidoptera; family Crambidae; genus Cataclysta; species Cataclysta lemnata. The sequence goes on from OZ008338.1 coordinate 14,071,660, forward strand.
ATTTATTATAAGAAAACATTATATAGTTAGTTAAGAAATTTATTTAAAATAAAATGTTCACAAATTTTTATCAATTTTATTTTGCAACCAGTCTTCTTCTTCAAACAACCACTGTTTCCGTTTATGCTCTCATTCCTCTTCTATAATTTGTTTCTGCGATTTCTAGTTTGCTTTCTGCCACCTTTTCAAAAGGTCTCATTGGTTTTTGTTTACCTAAAACAAGTAGGAAATTATTTATTTAAAGAAATTTTCATTTGGCTAAAGTGTATGAAAATATATCCTCGTGAGGCCCAGACCGAGACAGACTAATCACTGGAGTCAGATATTTGAACGCATCTACTGCTTGGCGTGAATTTAATGGTAACAGAGTTCATGATCACTGATGAGGTGGTGAAAACCACTGTAGAATTCTCAACATAAAACACATCACAAGACTTATTTTCAACGATTCTGCATAATTGCACATCAACACGGATGTTTGTGCAGCAAAATAACACCACATTCACTGCACAAAATCCACTCTGAAACAATTTTTGAATTATTGAAAACAAATTGACTGACACTATTGAAACCTATCTCACTGACAAACGTTTGACATGGATGTTTTGTTGACAACTCGTTACATTCCATTCTTACAGAAACATTGATTTTAGAAAAGGTGAAATCACTCAATAACCTCACAATGTACTATGTTTTTCATGTGAATACATCTTTATTTTATGTGAAAATCATAACGAAAAATATTTGTAATTTAGTTGCTGCATTTACTGTACTTATAACAAACACAGAAATTATTCTTACCTTGAAACGAAACGATAAACTCTAAAGTTGCCAGCATACTCCTAAGTAAGTATTTTTTAGTTAATCTTCACTTTAATTTACTAGTTGGATGATTGTGAAACGCAAAGAAAGTTAACGGAAGGATTTAACCTCTATGTAATTTACTGGCTAAGTAAATACTTATAACTTTACTTTTCGATTGTGAAACAGACCCTAATAGATTAAATCTTCAATTAGAACTAGAGAAAGATTCTAAAAACTCCACATACATATTTTGCTCTTCAGCATCTGTAGAAAAAAATAAAGTGGTGATTATTTTACAGCATTCTTCCAGCATCTCTATTATTCAATCTTGCTCTCTAAAATCATTTTCAATTTTCTTTTACAAGTAAACAACATTTACGCCAATCTTCTACATCAACAATGTAAAATTCTTTTATTTTATTTTTAATTAACTCTAAATCAAAACTTCCAAGTTGATTTTTTCTTTCCATAAATAGGAGAGCCTATTTTCACGTGGAAAATATACCATAATTCGATACAGTTTCTCCTATGATTCGCCGTATATTCGTATTGGAAACCCCTACAAAGACGTTGTATGTGTGAATCAAAGAGAATACAATACTATGGTGTGAATATTATTGTAAGTGACAAGGAGAAAAATATATAATATATTTTTAATTTTTTTTAGTTAGTTTTAAATTCTCCCTATATTTTAGGGAAGGCAAAGGGTCTATATTTTATCTGTAGTATTATGAAATAATGAGAGGGTGAAATGTATGAATGAAATGAATTTTACGTTAAAATATGGGTGTCACGCGCTTGGAGCGAATTTAATGGTAACAGAGTTCATGATGGTGCCTGATGAGGTGGACAAAACCACTTTTTAAAGTAGTCTTCACCACAACATCAAATACATCATGAGACCTATTTTCAATGATTCTGTATAATAGCACATCAACACGGATGCTTGTGCATCAAAATAACACCACTTTCACTGCACAAAATCCACTCTGTAACAATTTTTGAATTAGTGAAAATAAATCTGACTAACACCACGAAACGCGCCAAACACTCTAATTTTTTTTAGTTTTAAATTCTCCCTATATTTTAAGGAAGGCAAAGGGTCTAGCCCATACAGCCAAGTCTTTAGTGTATACTTTATCTGTAGTCTTATGAAATAATGAGTGGAAGATAATGATAATGTATGAATGAAATGAATTTTACGTTAAAATAACCAAAGAGAATACAATACTACGTATATTTTAATGCATCTAGGGAGTGCTTGGCGCGAATTGAATGGTAACAGAGTTAATGATGGTGCTTGATGAAATGGATAAAACCACTTTTTATAGTGATCTTCACCACAACATCAATTACATCATGAGACTTATTTTCGATGATTCTGCATAGTTGCACATCAACACGGATGCTTGTGCATCAAAATAACACCACTTTCACTACACAAAATCCACTCTGTAACAATTTTTGAATTAGTGAAAATAAATCTGACTGACACCACGAAACGCGCCAAACACCACTCCTTAATTTTTTTTATATACTTAGATTTTAAGGTATATTTTCAATATTTTATATCTAATGATAGGCACAAATATAACATTCATAAAACTAAGGGACTAAATTTTTAATTAGGATTTTGAAATGGCAATGTCAACTGGCGTCTGTCAAATCAAATGACAATGTTTGTCAAGTGCTCAAAGATTTTTGTGTATTTTCTCGAAATTTATGGTATATTTTCCACGCCTTGTCAAAATAGGCTCTCCTATTTTCGGTAAGAAAAAATCAACTTCTGAATCTTGTTCTAATTTACAAATGTTAGAAAAATTAGTACAGTCAACGGCTCTTCAGACTACCCAAAATTGTCAAATTTCTTCAATCGAATGTCAACCTTATCTTGTTGGCAGTAGAGCCGACTGAGAAAATTTAACATTTTGTGGTAGTCTGACGTGCTGTTGTCTGTACAAAGATTTTGGTATTTCTATATAAATCCGTTGGCTTACAACGTGAAGTGGTAAAGGTTATTCTTATTTCATTATGTTAGAATTTCATCAATTCAATTAGTGTCTTGTTTGGCCGAGCGGCATAGGCACCTGCCCGGATTGCAGTGACACGCGGTTTCGATTCCCGCATCAAGACCATAATTTTTCGAAATTTTTCTAACTACCAAAATCTTTGTACTATCTACTGCTACGTCTGAAAAATAAATCAAAATTAAAAAGTATCAAGACCATTTATTCAAATTCCCCTAGTATTCCCCTCTACAATTTTTTTTTCCAATTTGCCATGAGATTCTGGTAGGTCTATACTAGATTTTTTATGAAAGTCACAAGCCAAAGCTCGAGAAAATTTGCGAGAACAGTTAGTTCATGATAATTATTATTATGATTGAAATTAGATAGGAGAAATATAAATTTTATTGACGTAAGAAGGATAGACTCATTAACCCTTGATTTACCCGGTGGCTTAATACATAGGTATACTACACAATTTACCTGTAGGCCTATTCCCTAACTTTTTTTGACAGTTGAAAGTGATGATCACCGAACTATTTACTTATCCATTACTACTTCACTATAATGCTATTGTGACACTTGTCCTGTGATAACAACAATGTATTAGTAAATAGTTCGGTGATCATCACTTTCAACTGTCAAAAAAAGTTAGGGAATAGGCCTACTGGTGGAGTCTCCCGAGAATAAAACGTAAATTTAACATGAAATAAACACGTTTTTTTGTTAAAATGCTATAATATTTAGTTATTATATATTTGTTTTATAAAAGCATAGGTTTTATTAAAAAATACAGAATCTCAGCCTTTTATTAAGGAACTTCTAGTATATGGCACTTTTTGTAACAAAAATGCGAGACCTAACTTCTAGTCTATAATTATAAAACTGAAATAAATATATTTAATTAGTTTCAAACACTTAATAAAACTGATACTGGTAGCCCAATAACTTAATGACGGCAATCCGAACTTGTACCACCACAGATATATCTATTGATATCTGTGACTTATACACACTATTAAGGATTATGCGGGACCTCCTTACGTTTTTTCACGTTCACAAAAGACCCTGGATTTTAACACAATTAGGGTTAAATACTTACTTGGTAGTATGCTGGCAACTTTAGAGTTTAACGTTTCGTTTCAAGGTAAGAATAATTTCTGTGTTTGTAATAAGTACAGTAAACACAGCAACTAAATTACAAATATTTTTCGTTATGATTTTCACCTAAAATAAAGACATATTCACATAAAAAACATAGTACATTGTAAGGTAATTGAGTGATTTCATCTTTTCTAAAATCAATGTTTCTGTAAGAATGGAACGTAACGAGTTGTCAACAAAACATCTATGTCAAAAGGTTTGGCGCGTTTCGTGGTGTCAGTCAGATTTTTTTCGATAATTCTTAAATTGGTTCAGAGTGGATTTTGTGCAGTGAAAGTGGTGTTATTTTGATGCACAAGCATCCGTGTTGATGTGCGATTATGCAGAATCATCGAAAACAAGTCTTATGATGTGTTTGATGTTGTGGTGAAGATCACTATAAAAAGTGGTTTTATCCATTTCATCAAGCACCATCATTAACTCTGTTACCATTCAATTTGCGTCAAGCACTCCCTAGATGCGTTAAAATATGTGGCATCCATATTTTAATGTAAAATTAATTTCATTCATACTTTTCACCCACTCATTATTTCATTAGGCTTCAGATAAAATATACACTAAAGACTTGGCTGTATGGGCTAGACCCTTTGCCTTCCCTAAAATTTAGGGAGAATTTAAAACTAAAAAACAAACATCTTTGTCAAATTGTCAAATGTCTGTCAGTGATGTAGGTAACAAAGAGAATACAATACTACGTAAGAAGTGACGGGACTCCATAGAGCAAAATTAATCCGACCAAATGTCAAAATTAAGTACCTCAACGTAGCCAACCTAAAAACTGATAAACAAAGAGTTCTGCCAACCTAAAGGGCAAAATAGAGATGTGCCACCTGCTATTCAAAATTTTATCGATATCGATGAACGCATCGACCTGCACTTTATTAAAAACAATAATTTTAAAATTTCTACTGAGACACTATACCTCGTTTTTTAACTTCAAAGTACTGAATCAAACAACTAGATGTTATAAATAAATTATCAAGGCTAACCATAATCTATGGGCAGTACTTTTATTAAAAAACGAAGTATGTGTTCACTTTGATATTTGAAATAAAAAAACTTTCTGTTGTACTGTTTATAATCTATGTTTGTATTTTATTAATTTTCAAATAACTTTCTTCTTTCAAGGAGTTAACTGCATGTTAGAAGTTTCAGAATTTGACTTAGGTCGTCGCTTTCTTAAAACTGAAATTAAATAAATATAAATGATTAAAGAACTATATTTAATACCAATAATTAATAAATATTATATTTAAGATTTTAACTGACCATGCAACACCTTACTCTCTTTTCATATCTCAATTTTTTCGATTCATCTCGAACTTCAGAAACCGAAAAAATGCACGAAACATCTGTAATTAAACAAATTATTTATTTATTTAAATCAAATTGTATTAAGTTTAGCTTTGATGACGTAAAATGAATAAATTATTATGTATTATTATTGTTACCAAGACTTTGTTCTAGTTTACAACTTTAATTAAAAGCATCGATATTGATTTTTAACCATGTGATCATAACATCACTATTTTTGCACAGGTTAATGTTTTGAATAAAATTAATATTACATCCAATTGTATTATAAAAAATACAAAATAATGTAAAATTGTTAATGAACTACTCACCGAAGCTCATCCAGAGTAAATTGGGCCTTAAAAACCGTTGTGTTGTTTTTTGTACAGATTTCAAACCACAAATTTCACACTTTTTATACTTCATGCTGAAGAAGATTTACCAATATTTATGTTTATATAACACGCTTTCAGAAGCTGCTTAAGAATTTGCAATTACATTTAACTGCCGATCAACACAGACTTTGATATAATATAATTGTTTTTTATTTAAACTATACGACTAAACGACCGTTGCGCTGACAGATGAATGACATTTCTCCAAGGAACGAGAAAGGTTGAGGAATATAGTGAGACAGATATAGTCGCCATTAAAATTCACTTCCGTTTCATAGAACGTTTTTTTTGTATGAAGTTGCGACAGACTGAATGACATTTTGATTTTTCCAAAGAAAGAGAAAGGTTGAGGAATAGCGTGAGACAGATATAGTCGCCATTAAAATTCACTTCTGTTTCATAGAACGTTTTTTTTTGTATGAAGTTGCGACAGACTGGTAGGAAAGGACTGGTGTTCATGCCAGATTTTTTTAATTAATTTAAAAATTGTTTCAGAGTGGATTTTGTGCAGTGAAAGTGGTGTTATTTTGTTGCACAAACATCCGTGTTGATGTGCAATTATGCAGAATCATTGAAAATAAGTCTTGTGATGTGTTTGATGTTGAGAATTTTATAATGGTTTACACCACCTCATCAGTCATCCATCATGAACTCTGTTACCATTAAATTCGCAAGCAGTGGATGTGGTCAATTATCTGACTCCGGTGATTTGTCTGTCTCTGTCTGGAACTAATCTGTCTGGGCCTCACGAGGATATATTTTAATATATTTTAGCCAAATGTAAGAGTTCTTTTTACATGTGAGCGACTGATTTCTTTAAATAAATTAATTAATTTCCTACTTGTTTTAGGTAAATAAAAACCAATGAGACCTTTTGAAATAAGGCAGAAAGCAAACTAGAAATTGCAGTCATTCAAAAACAAATTGAGGATAATAGAGCATAATCGGAAACAGTGGTTGTTTAAAGAAGAAGCAATGGTTGCAAAATAAAATTGTAAACAATTTGTAAACATTTTATTTTAAATAAATTTCTTAACTAACTATATAATGTATTCTTATAATAAATAAAACATTACATTGTGTAGTACAATTTGTAGGTGCTCCGATTTACACAAACTGAGCTTACAGTAAGTATCATCATCAGTATGAGGACGGTGTTGAGATGGAGGGGGTATGTTCCAACCATTATCCCTATTGAAGTTTGGATGTTTCTTGATCAGTAGCTGTGCAATTGCACGTGAAATTAATTTTTTCACGTGCAATTGCACAGCTACTGATCAAGAAACAATTCGACTAGCAGATGCCTTGCTTACACCAGTAAAGTCGCCAACTACGCTAAGGGAACTTCCTGAAGCATAATATCTTAGTGTTCATTATAGACGATCCAAAGGCTTAACTGCATAATTCCTAGAAGACATAATATATTAATAAAACTAGGTAAGTAGTAGGACTAGGATGCATAAAATAATGAAAAGTGTAAATTTTACGTACTGTCGCCATAGAAGTAAAAAATACATAACAACTTACCTCGACGTAGGAGCAGTTCTTGAATGCTCTATTAGAGAAAATAATATAATTAACCCCCTCTTTAGAAAGTCGGAATCTCATCTTGAAGTCAGTATCATCATATTTTTCCATGTTGTTTACACCACCATACCGAAATACTGGTTCCCTACGTGGTCCCGTCATGCGACCGAAAAAATCGTTAAATTAATAAAAAAAATAAACATTGTTGATGAATAATAGAAAAAAATAGATTTACTTCTCACAAGTAAACGGCTACTCGGTAGTGCATCTGATGATTAATTTAATCTGCAGATTACGTGGTAATTAACCTTACTCAGAGATTGTGAAACGCAAAAATTTGATTACTGAGCAGATAAGTTCGAAGTAGCTTACTTAGAACTTTCCTTTTTGATTGTGAATCACTTTTCAATGTATTGAACATGATTTTGCTCAAATATTTTCTATAAAATATTAAAATCCTGCAAATATGACTTACGCGTTGATGCTGTTGATGCCACCATAACGGCATAGGAAGGAACTATAAAATGAAACGCACTCTAAAAAAAACTCGACCGAACATGCTTCTCCGAATGCAGATGCACATCGAAAAATTAACTATTATTTTATCAATATATCTTATACCATACCTACTATTAATTTTTGTAATTATGTTAAGTGTACCTATGTTTAAATACAAAACCTCACCTAACCAAGTATTGTATTCTCTTTGCACCTAACAAGATATCAGAAAAACATCGAATTCGTTGTCGACCCGGTGTTTAAGGCCCTGTCGGCCGATAAAGGCAATTTTTAAAACAATCTGAGACATTTAACACTATGTTAAATGTCTGAAAAAAAATTATGTTTATGTTAAGGATTTATTCTAGTCAAATTCGCATTCAGTTATAAGATTTAATAAACTTCACTCGATAGAAAAAATCCCAAAGCAACCCCTTTTTACTAAAATGTTTTCAATATTATGACGAAACTACTGATAATTTAAATTTAATTCTTGCGCTCAATTAAAGCCACTAAATATTTATAGGCAAAGTTAGTGCCGTGCCGTACAGTATTTGCTTAGTGACTTTATTATACCTGCTGTCAAAAAAGAAAATAAAGTCAGAATAATTTCGAGGCATTAATTACTGTCCTGATGCGGGAATAATTTTTCTAAATAACTGAAATACTTTATGTATTTTTGTAATATTTTTCTATATAAAGTTCAAATAAAAATCAAATCGTAACCTACTATTAATAAAATTTGAGTCTACGCTTTTTTATTTATGATTGTACTTTTCTTAATAAAACGGCCAATAAGGTCCAATGGGCACTTTTAATTGTAATTTTTTAGGAGGTCGAATGGGCACTAAATGAGGTCCAATGGGCACTTTATGCTTTTGGGTCGAATTTTGGAGGTCCAATGGGCACCAAACCCCTCTGGCTACCCCTTCGGGGTGATGTTTATGTATTATGTCCGAATGAATGCGGCAGGACCCCTGCCTCACTAGGATGCCATTAGTGGCCGGCTACGTATCGAAATATGAAATGTATGACCCGGTTAAAATATATGTAGACCTGTCACTACATAAATCACGCCTATATCCCCGAAGGGGTAGGCAGACGTGAACTAGCACCCACGTTTCGCCAATTATGTTAGATCCCATGTAATAGGTGGCGAGCCTATTCCCATTTATCGGGCACAAAAGTCGCAGTACTATTGCTAGGTGGTATAAGAGGAACGCTGCTACCCATTCCTCATCACTGATTTATCCTTAGTCGCCTTGTACGACACCCACGGGAGAGATTTTGAGTGGTGACAATTGTATTCTACTCTGCCGTCACCACGCGGCGTTATTATGTAATTACTTTCTAGTAGAGATGTTCCGACTAGTCGGTAAAACCGACTAATCGGCCACCTTTGTAGTCGGAAAAAAGGGCCGACTATCCGGCTTCGTACTTTCTATGTATTCAATATAATGTATCAGAATTAGTAAAACACCAGTAACTTCTCAGGATAAGATATATATCATAAACGACATGGTTTGTTCTAAGACTTTTAATAATCGTTAGAAATTCGTTAATAACTCTAAATCATAAACCGGGACTTTATAAACATTTCTTAGGAAATTATTTTGAAACATAAAATGTATTAAATTATTTATTTTCATCGTCTATAAAAATAAAGAGTTTTATTTTCATCATCTATCCATCTAAAATAAAGAAATATTTCTCGCTAATAATAATTAATTATATTGTTTGGTTTGTGGGCTTGTACACTACTGCTTGTACAAAAACTGCGATGGGATGTCGCATCGTAAAAATCTACGAGCTCCACAGATATATCAATGAGCTCCCACGCCGCATCACAAGAACTTGCGAAATAATTCGCATTGGGCATTTCTTCAATTTCGTTCTTCTTTGTTACGGCGCCTTGCGCCGTACCAAAAAACGCAGTTTTGTGTACAAGCTATTAACGGTTTCCGTGATTCTTGTTTTTTGACATTTGGAATGCGTAAGTTTTTATAGATTGATATTATTTGATTTTTCCCGTAAAATTTTTAGGCGAGATAAATATTAATTTTCGAAACTGTAGACCTGTCTATCATCACGAAGGTTATGGAAACCATTTGTAATCCAATTCGGACATTTCTGAATAATTCAAACAACCATGATCGGCTTGGCCGACTAGTCGGCCGATAAGTCGGCCTTTTTACAGCCGACTAATCGGCTAGTCGGCTAGTCGGCCAAAGTCATAGTCTGCACATCTCTACGTTCTAGTGATTGATTTAAAGGTGGCTTCACATTCAAGCCAGGTCTAGTATACAGATATTTAAACCGAGTAGGTAGTATGATATCTCACTTACCTACTTGGCGACGGTTTGACAGCGTGGCCACACAGCAGAGCAGAAAACAATTGTCACCACCCCCATCTCTCCCGTGGGTGATGTACAAGTCGACTTATGTAATTGGTCAACCATAGCAACGTAGGGATACCCGCATCTGCGCATTTAAAAAGTTTAGACACTTTCTTCCAATTATATACTGCGCAGACGACCGTCATTTTGCTTACATCATCATCACCAGCCCTTTAATGACCCCATGCTGGGGCACGGGAATTCCCTATATTTATCTTGGGTCACACGGATGGAAGAATATACGGAGATTTGGCTATAACCTACCACGCTGGCCAGTGCGGGTTGATGGGTATTAACGACTGCAGCTGACCAACGTGCCTTCCAAAGCACGGAGGAGCTCGAGCTCATAAATTTTTGGTCACCATCCAATGACCAGCTTTATCGACCATTGCTTAGTTTACGGAATCGCAGGCCAAGCGCGCTATACCACTGCGCTAGCGAGCTCCTCTTTTCGCTTAACAAGTCGGGAACTTATACTTGTTGAATTCATAATAATATAGATCTTCTATGCTGGCCTGGGAGCGAACAAATAACGTAGAATAGGCCAGCCACGACTCATCCCATGGGTGTCGTAAAAGTCAACTAAGGAAGATTGCCCAGTGTAGACCAATAAGCACCTTCGGGTACCCGAACGGTGGAGGGCAAACCACCAACAACAGCATACCCAAAGAGGGTTAGTGTCAGGCAGGCGGCCGGCTGTAAAACCTGAGCCAAAACTTTTAGTCAGTATATGGATTGGAATGTTGTCATTCCAATCACTCTCTCCGTTCATCGGTCTATCGACATGGTCCGTTCCGTCTCTTTTCTATACATTCATTCATCACTAGCATCTTTACGGTGGGATGGATGATATGAATCAAAAGGGAGTGGATAGCTTGATGACGTCTGACCGATATGAATGGAAGAGGAAACTTATTGCGCCGACCCCAGATAGACTGGGAACAGGGCAGGGAGAAAGAAGATTGGTAGGTACTACTTAAAATAATTATTTTATTTAAATATGACATAAACGTTAGAAAAATTATCCACAAACGTCTTAGTTGGCCAAGTGGTAAAGGCACAGATATATCAATTTATATTGATATATCTGTGACTAAAGGTATCTTAGGTATAATAGACACCGAACAATCCGGGGCGTCGCGTCGTATGTTCATTTGTGTTTCTGGTCATAGAAAACCAATACGTTATCTGAAGACACATAGGTAAGCTATAAAATGTGAGCGTTACATTACACCTACACATATTGACTTGGTACCTCCCCTCAGAATGAAAAAGTGTTAGCTAATGTTCTTCCTGCCTTGTTCCCAGTTTATCTGGGGTCACACATGTCATAATTTCAATAAGCCATCCACTCCCTTTTCTTTTCACCCATCCCATCACACCGAAAAAGTGCTAGTGTTATATGAATGTGTATAAAAAAAGAAAAGGACCATGTCGAGAGACCAAGGAACGAATAGTATATTGGATGACAACATTCCCAATCCAGACTGGTCAAGGTTATGACTTAGGTTATACAGTCGGGGTATACAAGGTCATTAGGTATTGGTGTACACCGGCCAATTTTCCTTAGTCGAATTTTACGACAACCCTGAATGAGTCAGCACCGGTAATGCTGGCTGGCACTACATATAGATTCTATTTAATTTTTTCGCTCCCAGGCCAGTACGTAAAATGAAATATATAAAAAAATAATAAGTGATGCTATTTTAAAAGTGGTAATATTTTTCAACACCCAATTTATTTTGGTCCCTTATTAATTGATAATATTATAATTATCTCCCAAAATTAAGAATAAGTACCTACGCTTTATGATGATACAATAGTAGGTAACTGCACATCCCAAAGCCAGCAAGCGACGCTTTCGGCTCAGCTCGCCCCTTGGATCTCACCCCTACACCTGCTGATGTATTCGCTGATCTTTTTGCTGTACACTGCTAGAGCGCGGTACAGAACCAACGGTTCATGAAAGTCGTGAAGTGACCTAAGGCTAGGTTCATACGGCATTGTACAGCATGTTTTTTCGTAGGATGAACCTTACCGAATTGAGTAGTGGCTCAGTAGAAATAGAATACATTGAGTATAGAATTTTTCACACGTGTACGTTTTTTTGCTGGGCGGGCTACTTGTGAACTGCCCTATACTCGATGCATGAGCCACTACTTAATTCGGTAAGATTCATTACGCGAAAAAACGTGCCGTACAATGCCGTGTGAACCTAGCCTAAATTGGCGAGCCTACTCTTATTGGAGCGGGTGCATAAGGTCCTGCGCGGAGGCGGGGGCGCGGCGCCTGTTTGCCGGGGTCGCCGCGGCGCCACCGTCGCGTCGCTGCGCCGGCGCCTGTGCCGTTACTCGCCTCACGACGCCCGTCACGCACACTATCCTGTCCACTACAAAAACAACAACAAACAAAACAATCGTCAATCAGTGCAGTAGTGCTCCAGTGATTTACAGTACCACCAGACCAGACAGGTGAGTCCAGAAACCAATCTTCTGCCGCATGCATGCAAGCACGAGTCTTTGACAGTTGACAGCCGGTGTTTTGTTTACGTCCCGAGCGCCGAGCATTTGTTGTTTACTATCACGTTGAGAGCTCACGGCAATTTTTCCTATAAAACAAACGTTTTCGAATGTGAAATGGAAACTATAAGATTCTGTAAACGTATACCTATCGAGAGTTCGAGGCTGGATTGTCCGGCATGCACGACTTAAAAAAAGTTAACGCGGGCGCAAAGGAAAACATGTTCAATGTTGTGGTGTTGTCAAGGTTGAAATTTGCGTGCTCGGGCGCGTAGCCTTGAGCGAAAGGGACGCGACGCGCCGCGCCGCCACCGCAGCGCCGCCTCGCCAGGTAGGTTCCATCCATCGTCGCTAAAGATTATGCAACGAAGATCGGATTCTAAATACTATGCAGAATTAATATAATGATATTCATAATTTGCGTTTGCGAAATCGATGCTTGAAACTTTTTTTATATTTTAGATAGATAGAATACTCGATGACGGACACTTTTATTTTATTTTAATATGCCTAGTAGGTACTGAATAAATAATACTAATTCTATTATGTTATAAATATTTATGACTTTATGAACAAACATAATAATTCTCCATCACAAAAACATTTGCCTCTACGGGGGTCTGAACCTGGGACCGCCTGGCCGTTGGCCAGCGATCTGATTATTCGACCAAACAGACCGTTATGTGACAATACCTGTTTTATATTTATTAATATAAGTATTTATTTATTTTATTTCATACAAAATATTTTTACGGATTTTAATAATGAACGGAAAATAAATAATGCTTATGCTTATTTACATAATGTGATTTCTCTAACGATATTTATATGTTAAATTAATAAGTAAATTATATTTTGATAACTTGACGAAAAGCGTGGCCGGAAGCGGAACTCGGGTCATTTATTATGCAACGAAATAGCATATTTTTTATAAACAAAACTAATAATCACTCTGTAGGACTGTCACGGTACCCCTACCCTTAAAGATATTGCAATTATAACATGTGTCATGTTTGTTGAACATAAATACTTTTCGAGCATTCAGTAAGCACAGTAGGTACCTACCTAACACCTAATTAAAATAATTAACATGTATAGATACATTTTTATGTGTAAATACACTTTTTAACAAGATTTGGGATCAATGGTCTAAAATAATATTTTAATAAATATTTCAAAAGAAATATAATAATTAACAATATGAAAAGAATATTGAGACAATTATGCTATACCTATTTGCAGCATGAATTGAATTAATAAAATAAAATAAATAAATAAAATAAATATAAAATGATGTGGCTAAACCATAAATAATGCAACACTATGCATAAACTATATATTCATTCTATGCATAATATTTAAACTTGTATGAATATTATACGATAGAATCTGTCTGGCTTATAATGTTCTACACTAACTGCCGCACTCAGAGACGTCAATTAATTTTAATGAGTATTTAATGTCAAAAATTTTCATTCAAATCTAGACCTTAGACCCGGCAAGAATAGCGACTAGTTTTGAATAGTCATTTTTTGACGTTAAGTACTCATTAACGTTATTTGACGTCTTTGAGTGCGGCAGTAAAACTTGTCCAGTCGGCGTTATCTAACTAATCTTTGCGACTGCACCAATCAAGCAGGCGAGCTTAATAGCCCCCTTAGTAAAGTTTAGTTTGGCATGCAACTGATTTAATATTACTATTATTAACATATTATATGATGTAGATTGTATATAAAAAGTAATAATACCGACAGAATCAGTAATGACTAATTTACATAGCTATACATACTTGTGAATATTAAAAACAGTATAATTACTTAATGTATTGTGATTTATAGCTTAAACAATCGATAATTTATTTTAATTTTAAAGCAATAGGTAGGTAGGTACTAGGTACGATGTTTTGGAACGAATTCAAGTTTTGGCAGGTCCCTCCCTACCTACATGCAACATTTATTGAATTTCTTGATAAGCCTACCTACATTTATTTTTATAAGGTAGGTATTTAAAAAAAATATTTTTTACCTTTTTTAAGTTTTCCCCAAACCTTTTTTTGTCGAATATTTTTTTAAAGACAATACATTTTCATTTCTTTATACTCTTACTGCCATCTAGACACATAAGAGAGTCAATGCTTTTCTGCCAAAAAAAAACGCATGCTATTGTCGCACAGTTGAGCACAATGTAAACAGTTGGTATTAGTCTCACTAGATGTCACTACTTGCTGTAATTTTAAGCACACGGCTTCATTATCACGCGCTCTGCAACTTAATTTCATTGTTTCAAATTATGATATAAGTTAGTTGTAAGTATTTTAGAGTAGGTATAATATATGACGATGTACACCAGTTCGAAGGTATGGAATTCAGAAGAAAAATAATGTTCTTTGGTCTGAAAATGTAATAGACAGATTGACTGCAAGACGATTGAAAATGCCAATAAAATATGAATCGGTAATGACTACGAGGAAGGGCGGAAGAAATTATACAGAAAGGTCGGGGTCAAGGCTACCCAAAACAGGAGACCAACACTCCTTTAAGACGTACGCCCTGGTTGAATTTCAATTCTGAAGTCGTTATTGCCTGATAATCAGTATTCAGCCCTGTGGTGGGTTTCATTGTGATCGGTTTATTCCGTCGCCACATGGCGGATTTTATTATACAACTAGTGGTCGCCCACGGCTTTACTCGCGGTTGTTATACAGTGTGTTTGGCATCGGACTTCAGATACTTTACCCACGTATTGTATATAAATTTTATCGACAAAAAAAGCATACAAATATAATAATCACAAGCATCCTGTGAATGGGATCCATTTTAAAATTTAATTCTTCATATTTTCGGGAGTTCATAGAAAGTCGTTAGCTTATCATTTTATGTTACCCATATACATGATAGTGGCTCAATTTAAAGGTGATGACATGAGCTAGCACTTAAAACCATATTTGTTAAGAAGTTACAGAAAATAATAATCAAATACCCTTGATTTAGACGAAATATTTGGAAAAATATTGTATTTTTTTTACTTTTAAAACCGGGCCCTTGACATAACATATTTTTTCTTCTATTTTATTTGAAATAAACTGTGTTAATTAATAAACATAAAATTATTAACGCTCTTCACGCAAATGACTTAGAAATGGTCTAACAAATACAAGTCAATATTTTCAAAAGAAAACCCCTATGCGTAACATTCAATTAGTGTGTGAGCAAGAAAGATTATGTACGAAAAGATGTGAATAAACCAAAATACTAGAGATTATGTAAAATCCCCCGAATACAGAAACGCTAATCAAAGTTTGAGTCTTGCTTAACATTTAAATGTTGTCAAAATTGACGTTTTTCCATACTAATTCTGACAGGTAATGTCCACTTAACTTTTTAAGCAGTCCCCCAAATTTGATTAGCGTTTCTGTATTCGGGGGAATATGTTGTGTACTGATGAGGCTAAATTCACCAGAGCTGGTATGACTAAACATCGCCCTGACCACTTGTGGATGAAAACACGCTGTTAGGCCAGGTCATTCCTACATGAATTTTCAATAAAAGTGTGGGCAGTTTATTGAACGACCTGTTGATCGGACATATTGTCTTGCCCGACAACTTAAAAAGATAATAATATTTTTGGAGCTCCTGCAAATTGATTTTTTTGGAAGAGGCTCCGTTAATGTTCATGCAGCGCAGCGTCAGCAGTAGCGGCATTTTTATTTCCTAATGGGCGGAGCACCGGTGCATTTGTCTCGAAATGTGAGGGCGCACGTTGATGCTTATTATACGCCATGGCTTAGACGAGTCAGTACGATCGCCTGGCCACCTCGGCGCACCAGACTTAACTTCTCTGGACTTCTGTTTTTGGGGAACAATGAAGCAGAAAGTTTATCGGAAAGTTTCATACACCAGGGAGGAACACCTTCAAAAGATTATGGCTAACGCTGAAGAGATATAAAACGAAAGAGCATTAATAATGAGGAACGTTATGGATAGGGGTTTTCTATTGAAAATTTTGACTTGTATTTGTTAGACCGTTTCTAAATTATTACCGCTATTCATTTGTCTGAATAGCGGTAATAATTTCGAGGCCTTGATCATCTGATCCCGCTCAAAACTTATCCCGCGGGATAAGTTGTTCATATTTTTATTAGTTACTTAGTTAGCACAGTTTATTGCGAATAAAATAGAAGAAAAAAAAAATTTCATTGTCAAGGGCTCGGTTTTTAAAGTAGACCACAATAAGTAAAAAAATACAAAATTTTACCAAATTTTTCGCCGCATAATTATTATCTTAAACTAAATGTAACTTCTTAAAAAATGTGGTTTTAAGTGCGAGACATTTCATCACCTTTAAAATAAAGCCTCTTTCATCTATATGGGTAACATAAAATGATAAAAAACGACTATTAATGAATTCGCGAAAATATGAGGAATTAAATTTTAAAATGGCTCCCATTCATAGGGTTGGGGGTTGCGACCCCTATTTGTATGGTTTTTTGTCGATAAAATTTATCATACAATACGTGGGTAAAGTGTCGTAAGTCCGATCCCAAACACAGTGTTTAGCCTTTAGCCTTCCTCAATAAATGGACTATCCAACACAAAAATAATTTTTCAATTTGAACCAGTAGTTTCTGAGATTAGCGCGTTTTACCAACCAACCAGACAAACAAGTATAGATTAAGTATAGATTGTATAATAATATTTTCTAAATAGCCATGACTCAAGAATAAATGTCCGGGTTCATCACACACACCTCTAAGTCGACACTTTGTTGTTGCTGTTGATAAATTTTCAGCGTCCATGACCATGTGGTCTCTGTGGTGACTTATGTTTCAGTAGGTACCGACAGGCAGACGGATGGACATCTTTTTGCGCTATTTCGTAGAGCTTGCGCAGTGTCAAGGAATTTACTGCTTACCCACACCATCCGGCGAGAAGCGCTCGTTCGCAACCCTCCTAGTATAAAATGAAGAAAAAAAGCAACATTAAGCACCTATGGATCCTCGTGTGATCCATCAAACGATTTTATTTATTCCCAACAATATATTTTATGATTAGCGAGTGCACGTTTGAAACGATAAAAATTATACCTTGCGATAATCCCACGTTACTTTTATACGATAAATAAAATTCATCTGACATGAAAATTATTATCTAACTTTTATAAATACTAAAATATAATGACAGGCCGGTTGAGTCGAGGAGCGAGAGGAGTGTTGTTTCTGGAAAATAAATAATTGACGCATAACAACTTAATATTGTATATTAAACAGTCCACGTCGGCCGCGAATATATCAATTAAACTGAAAAAGGTATAGGTGCTATGAATAAGGGAATCACTTTACCAAGAAAAGACAGTAGGTACGATTACATATGAGACCTATTACTACCTTCTTTTATGGAGGAGTTGCGACTTTAACAATAAAAGAGCGTTTCAATGTCTCCAAACTGCGTCTTCGGAATGGCTAACCCGCGGGGGTGGTGACAATTCTATTCTGTTTTGCCGTAACCACACTGCATCTAAAATGCGTTGGTGAATTTATCCAGCTCTGCTGTCCGTCATTATCATCATCCGGGTCATTCGTCTGGTGGCGGGCTGCGGGCATCGAGCGGTAGCTCATGGCCCGGGCATGAACTCAGGGGACATCAGCCCCTTGGTGGTCTGGACCGCCGTCTTAAACGGCGGGGCTCCCCTTTGCCCCCCTGTGCTCGATCCCGGTCTGACGGCGAATCTGTCCGTTGGACTACTTTTTATATAATTGCATACAAAATCTCTCCCGTGGGTGTCGTACAAGGCGACTAAGGATAAATCAGTGATGAGGAATGGGCAGCAGCGTCCTTTTATTTTATATACCACCTAGCAATGTACTGCGACTTCTGTGACCGATAAATGGCAATAGGCTCGCCACCTATTACATGGGACCTAACATTATTGGCGAAACGTGGGTACTAGTTCACCTCTGCCTACCCTCCGGGGATATAGGCGTGATTTATGTATGTATGTATGTATGCATACAAAACAAGTAATTTGTTCCGCGCTACAGACGTCAATTAGTCATCTAATTAAATTGCAGAAGCGAATTCAGTATAGCAATAGTAAATAATAATATAAAAATAAATCATGTGATAGGTACCTACCTAGATGACTATAGCGTAACGGGCTCTAGTTGATTTATTTTTATCAACACCTGTTGTCTGTTAGGGTTTTGCATCATTTCTATTCAAAATAATGTTGGTCATAGACTTGTGCTGCCTGCATCCAGTGGCTTCCCGCGACCCACACCAGTTTGTCGGTCCACATGGGCCACTTTTCATTGTCATTCAGACAGAAAGTTCAGTCGCCTCCGCAATCAGCTCTCAGGCCTTCTTTCAATGTATCCTGCACATTGTCACCTTCACCTGATTAAGTATTATTTTATATATTTATTTTTTATTTATTTATGGTATTGTACGCAATTCTTCATTTCCATTAGTACTACAATCCAAAAACATTATGTTTGAATAATGGTTATAATATAAGATAAGACCCGTATCAAAAGTTATATAGCAAAGATTGCATCATGCATCAAAGTCTGCATTTCAATGCTATTTTGGAAAATCATCTCTTGAATAGCGAATGTCTCATGACGTTCCCATGAACTCATCCCCCTCCGGAACTCAAACCGAGTACCTACTGACTAAATGAGTCGACCTGAAGGGTCGATTGGTACGCACATGAGACTGTATCGATCTGATGTGACCTATTAAAGTTCGCCCGTCGAGCGTTCGATCGGACGGCATTCGACCGAACGTATTTAATGTATTTATCCCATAACCTTAGCTGGACTACTGGCAGTCGCCTTATTTATGTCCCTATTGGAACATGAATTATTATTGTCATTTAGGTTCCACCGGACCTTCTTCTTCGATGACCACACCGAATGCAAGCATCAAGTAGGTACGGAGAGTTGGGCCGCCTGGACTTCATGCACCCCGCTGATTTAACCTAATGTTACTAATAAATTTTTGACCGTTATATAAATATAGGGACAATATAGATCATCTAAAAACTAATTTATCTATTTTACACGACCACTTTTAAAAATAAATTATGTGTTTTTTATGTTTAATCTTTATAATAATTATTGCACACGCAGTAATATAAAGAAAGTGATTTAAAACAATACATTCTATTTAAAATGCAATTTTTCAGTACAAGTGAACACGTAAGTTTGACACCACTTTTAAATGTGAATATGTTTACGTTTTGAACTAAGAATTTCATGTAATGTCTTGTGAAATTCGCCAACGCCAGACAAGGGAACCGGATTGCATTGTGTTACTCAAGCTTTTACTCCATTTGTGGGATTTGTCTTTATACTTACTCATGTTTTAGTTCTTTTAAGTTTGCGGGATTTCCACTAAGACGTTCATAGCGTTTACTATGTAAATATGCATCAAAGCTTGCATTTCGATGCGATTTCTAAGAGCCTCAAAGAGGAGTGTTTGTCACGGAATGTAAACTCTTTTAAGATTTCATACGGCGGAACTATGTGTGAGGTGTAAAGGAGCATTCAATACTTTTGATCCCCTACAACATTATTCGAATGTGATAGACCAAACGCTATTCTTGTTGGAAATCTTGAAAATAAAGTATGGATAGCTTAAAATTTAATTCATTGCCCTGTTATTGTAAAAATACATCAGTGAAATAAACCCAATTTATAATTATGCAGAATTTATACAAGTAATTCTTACTATGTCTTGGTATTACTACCTTTATCAGGTTTAAAATTGTGACACTGCTGTGCTGGTGGTAGATGTAGCTGGTCTAAAGACACGGAATCATTTGAGCTAATATTTTATAGTTTCTGTCACTCATCCGATACCGGCCTTTGCGAAACTTACTTGATCTACGTAATAAAAGGCGAGTCAAGTCATTGCTCAGAGCAATCTTTATTAAGTTAGGTATTATCGTAACAAAAAAACCTTATCGAACTTTATTAAGTGAGGTATTATCGTAACAAAATGAAAATGGAAAGGTGTTACAGAAAGGTATGAAAAATGACAACAAACTTAGCTATTGGAAGGAAATTGTTGCTTGTTTAGAATTATTTTAAACTTATTGCTTTTGCGAAGCGTCAAAGGTCAGCCTTTTGTAATATATATCTACTTTACCTCAACATTCGGCATTAACGAATTTGTAACGATATTTTTATTTATAAATAAATTGGAAGATATTTGAAAATTTTGCTAATACAATTTGGTTAGGACACACTATCAACGTCTGTTTCTCTCCCTCTGTGTACTTAGTTCATCTAATATGATTTCTCTAATCATTCCAGTTTATGAAAACTGTATTGCAATTGCACATATAGCGTGGCTCCAATAGACCAAGTTTGTTCTACATATAGGAGTATAATCGAAGGTTCAAACTAATTGGTGGTCCGAATAGGTACTACTCTATAAACGAAGGCTTGGTTGATTTTATACAGTGTAAGAGAAAACAACAAACGAAAAAGTTTTAACGAGCTGCCCCAAAATATGGGATGACGTCATGCAATATACCAATTAGCATAGACTACAGTTAGATATCGAGACAAGAGATTTAGACCAATGTGTGTGTGTGTTTATCTCTTGTTTATCTAACTCATGTCTCTGTAGCTAGTAAGCGTATTTTGTACGCTATTTTTTTTCTACGGATTGAACTGTAACATTGACGGCTTCATTATGATTTTATAGTCATCATCATCACTAGCCCTTCAATGTTCCCACTGATAGGGAGAGGCCTTCCCTACGGAATGGATGAAAGAATATAGGAAGAATGAGTCATAGCCCACCACCCGGTCTCAGTACAAATATAATATGATGTTAACAACTGTAATGATTGGCGATACGTTTTGATAATTCAAAGGAGAGGCAGGTTTTGTGGCCGACTGTATCTAGAGTTCCCATAGACATTTAAGGTAACAACACCGTAGACTCCTACATACAAACAAGCAATTTCAGATCATGGCTGACGTAATATTTTATATGCAAGTTCTGACAAAGTGTTATTGATAGGGACCTATATAATTTTCTATTGTTGTAAATGCCTGCAGGGTAAATGTGATAGGTGCAGTTATTTTGTATGTTGGTACCACAGATATATCAATTATATCTGTGGTTGGTACCAATAGCAATAGTTCTGTTATACAAAATAAATGTTAACATTGCGTGCCAATTAATTGGCTGTTAAAAATTGATAATTTGTATGGCTACTGCAGCCCTAAAAATTGTTATTAGTTGTAATTAACATTATATCAACTTAGTAGGAATTAAACAAAGATAATACCTCTTCTTAAAGCTTACCTAATAGTAGTACCTAAATGCAACTCTCATGGATAATCACAGGAGTTCAGAGGCAGTAGAAATTATCTCCACTAGTGTTTACTTTCTATTCAAAACTTTCATGATGATCCACTTTATAAGTCTTAGAAAACACGCTCTTTAAGTTGGCACACACCACGTTAACGAGTAAAATTTTACAAAGAAGAACGGTTTGTTTGAAATATTCATACAAAGTTTTGTATACATTGTTAAAAGGTAGGGAAAATACTAATGCTCAGGATCAACTCAGACGCGGCTATAGAACTGAAAAATACACAGCGCCCCGTAGAAATTTCGACGAACTGCGAAAGTTTTAATTGTTTCCACAGTAAAAATTCCATCAGCAGTAGTTAGAGTTGGTTAGAGTTTGAAAAGTAAGCTGTTTTTGCTGTAGTCGAACTGGGTTAGGTGATTTTAATTTGGAGCTCTCCGAAAGCTACGGACGACAGTTAGGGAGAATTGGGTTTGTAAGGGGAACCTTGTCGCGTAAACTCGGTTAGTAAGAGAGACCTTGTGGAGAAAATTGGACTAGTAAGGGAGACCTTGTAGAGAAAAATGGTTAAAGCAGACCTTATGGCGAATAATATCTACAGCTGATTTTCTTGTGTCTGGTTTCATTTGGTTAACCGTTTTAACTTTATAAAAAAATGTGTAGAATTAAAATTAATAATTTTGAAACCTATCCGATGAATAAAAATAAATGAATATCAACCTCACAACTACAGTCCCAAGCAAAAAGTGTTCCGTAAATATTTTAATGAAATAATCCAATTAAATAATATTATGAGCAGCTATCTAGGAGCTGACGCGTGTATAGGATAATTAAACAACGCGTTTACGTGCACTAATCAGCTAGATTAGTCCAGACCCAGATGGGAACTTGTCGCAGCAACTTATGTGTGTTGGTACTACTGGTACGGTACATTCAACAAAACTGAATGTCGAAAGTGTTCCGAGTGATATAAACGCAACTGCCGTGTGGTGACGGCAGAGTAGAATACAATTGTCACCACCCCTATCTCTCCAAGGTGCCTAAGGGTAAAGACAGCGATGAGTAATGGGCTATTTTTGTGCCCGATAAATAGCAATAGACTTAGACACGCCAACTAACTTAACTGGCAAAAAGTGGGTGTTCTGCCTATCCCGTCGGAGATACAGGCGAGATTTATATATGTGTATGTAGGTACCTATATTATTTTCTAGGAAAACTTTGTACTAAGTAAGCTTTTAAAGTATTTTGTTGACAGCCATTTGTGATAACACCAACAATGCACGTATATATTGACGGCCGCCTTGGTCGAATGCTCAGATTGCTGGGTATTGGCCAAGAGGTCCCGGGTTCGAATCCTGGTAGGTGCAAACTTTGTGTTGACCACAAATGTTTGTTTCCGAGTCATGGTTGTGTATATGTTTATGTAGTATATTTTCAACATTTATATAGGTACATAATTATATTAAAACATATGTCCGTCATCTAGTATCCATAACACAAGTGCTTAGGCTTCTTACTTTGGGCTGGATGATAGGTGTGAGTGTAAACATATTTAATTTAAAAAATTTAATATATTTACGATAAAATTATGGCTCGTTTCACGTACGCTAATAGTTTTCGTTCCCTGTTTTTAATTATAGATAGATAACTCAATATAATGACTTTATTAAATTAGTACCGTCGCTGTCTTGTCGTGTTATTTCTGTGCCCGACAGTTTACAGTTTGGCTGAAACACTTCTCTTGTTGGCCTCATCGACTGTCATTATCGGTACGGTCGTGGATTTATTTATTACTATGTCAATTAATAGTTAATACGGAAATATTTTTGCACAGTTATATTATGAGATGTGATAAAGTTAAAGTTTTTTCCGTCACCTATAGTTATTAGAACACAAGCGCTTTAGCTGCTTGATTTGTATTTTATAAAAGTTATTTATAATGACTTGTTATGTTAATTATTCATCATCATCATCATCACTAGCCCTTTTAATGTCCCCACTACTGGGGCACGGGCCTTCCCTATGGATGGAAGAATATAGGGAGATTGGACTATAACCCACCACGCTGGCCCAGTGCGGGTTGGCAGGTATTAACGACCTCAGATGCAGCCTGAACCATACGGCTTAACGTGCCTTCCGAAGCACGGAGGAACTCGAGATAATTAATTTTTGATCATCCATCCAATAACAGGTCTTAGCGAACATTATTTAGTTCCTCCACAATGTAGTTACATAATATTCGTCGTAGTGCCGAGTAACCATGATGACTCGTTATGATTTTTTGGATTGATTTTCAATAATGATGATACCGACTGTTATATATTAAGACAAGCATGCGTAAGGCAGCTTTTCTCGGGGGAGAGATGTGCAGTGCGAGGGAAATAAAGTTAAGCACACTAGGAAATATAGGAAATATCCACCAATAAGCACGATCAATGTTCGTGTTAGAGAAATACTAATTAGATATAGCAATAGCACCAAACTATTATATAATGTGACCAAAATGAAATTCAGTTCAGTAAATAATAACGATTCATATAATCCAATTACTGCCCAAACACTATTTTCGCACACCTATAATGTTTCTCCATTTCAATAAGTTATGTGCTTATTCGAATATTATGAGCGCCATACCTCTTTGGGTAGCACGAAATCGAGTTGTGAGTGCATTCAATGTGTAGGGTCCAAGGTATAGGACTTCAGCGAGAAAATACATTTTAATTTATACTATATGGTTCACACATAATATATTTATCAGAATTGACTTTTATGATATGTGTGATACCTTATAATTGCCACTATCTCTACCTATAACGCAGCTAATGCTTAAATACCTAATAAGTACCACCTAGCAATACTGTGATGCCATGAATGTGTTTTCTGCAATACCGACTACAAAAAATTACAATCACGAGGACTGCTGTGTCGTCAGAAGAAATGAGGAACTAACCCCCGAATACAGAAACGCTACTCAAAGTTTGAGTCCTGCTTAACATTTAAGTATTGTCAAAATTTTAAATTTTCCGTATAAATCCTGACAGATATTGTCCACTTTTTAGCAATGCTCAATATTTAAGTAGCTTATCTGTATTCGGGTGTTAATGTGATGTATTTACGATCACTTATATCCGTTGCGAACATTCCTTAGCTAATTTAACTGTTGACGAACGCGATGCACATCGCCGCTGCTGCCCGCGCTGTTTCCGCGACCGCTCGTACCCCAGGTACCTACACTGCAAATTGTGAGCGCTTGACATCAATCAGAGCGAGATTTGTACTCGAATATGTATTATTTGTGGGTGAAATTTATGAGATTGAATTACACGGTCCGCGCTTAACCTCACACGCGCCGCGTCGACTTCGTACAATGTAGTATAACTATGTTTGACGTTTGTTTTGGTGAATACATTTAACGGATTTCGACCTGTAGGTATACACTTGGTACAAACTCGGGAAAGTTAGGATTAAAAAAAAAATTATTTCAACGAGAAACATGTCCACGATAATTATTTAATTTATTATCTCACCTAACAGAGATAGAACTTGCGGTGGCGTCGGTGAGTATTGACATGTTGTGAAGGCGCTGCCACGGCTTCTCTCTCTGCCACACTACGGACCCGGCACCCGCACGGTGAATCCCTGGAAAGCTAATAGTTTTCGTATCGTTTCTCATAAAAAAATAATACAAAGAAAAAGAGATCAGAAAAGAGCCTAAAAGGTGAGATAAACCATACAATAATTAAAATAAAAACTATAAAAATATCATAGCAATTTTATCAACCTTCTAATGACCAATTCGAAAGCTCAAGGCTGCCCTCTGCTACTACAAAATCTACCCTGTGATTCTCCTTGTTGGAAATTCACAATGAGAATCAGAGAGAAAAAGATAAAATGTCTGAAAGTTAATTATGAATTATGCTTTTCCCTGTTAAAGGACATTATAATTATTATATTTTATGTGACGTCTTCTTTATTCGAGCTCAAAGCTCGGTGTTTCTTCGCCGCTGCCCTCATTGCTTATTCTTGTAAAATAAAGTTGCAGTTACGTTAGCTTTACTTTTCCTAAATTTCAAACAAAACTTCAAAGTACAGTATAGGTAATAATTAAATAATATTATTTTCACTTCTCATGCTCTGAAAGTGGTTATTTGTGCAGGATATAGGCTGCACAAAATCGAATTTTGTGCTCTAGAGCATTAACGTATCTACTCATAAATGTGTCGATAATAAGGCAAAGAAAATGAGCCATGCAGCCAAACACAAAGAAATTCAGAGATAGAATTTCTTATTTTTTAATATTTACTTAAATTTATTTGCCTAATGTGTTTTTTAAGACATAAAAGATATTACAATTTTAATTCAAGCAGGTACCGTAGGTTATTAAATTAATTTAAGAAAATTATTATTTCAAAATTAATTTAATACTTGGCTGTATATGTCTGCAGCCCAAGCCTAATATCAATTGGAAAAACAATTTCCGTCAGTATTAAAAACTGTACTAATTTTAGTCTGAATTTTAAGAAATGTTATGAGAAAATCTGATTTATTTCCTCGCAATCGAAGTGAAAAGCAGAGTTTCTACCTCGTCCACAAAACCATTTTCATCCTCGACATTACTATCAGCCCTCGCCTTCGGCTCGGGCTGCTAAAAGTCTCGGACAAAAATGATTCGTTTTGTGCACTTGATGGAAAATCTACTATTATTGATAAGTTCGCGTATTAAGAATACTATTAATAAGGTTATTCATAACTACAGAACAGTAACCTTTACTATGTTCACAATACATGCATTGTACCAATGTCCTTACGGTCAACGGTACGTCACACTATACAAAAATGTTACATATCGATTATCAACCTTAACTTGTATCGTGCAAAGCACAAAATTGATTGGGAAAATTGGCATTTGGTAGCCTGGTTGACGAGCAATCGTATTTCCCGCTGTTACTATCCTTATAAGTATCAGTGTCATATTGTCCATGTCTTTGAATACTTACTCGAAACAAACAAACTCGTTCACATATTCAACATTTTCATCTTCTTAATTTCATACATTGTTATTTTTTTACCCCATTCAAAATTCGTAACCTTGTTGTCCATAAAAGCCTCAGCAAAGAGATAGATAGATAGCGATAGATAGATTAAAATGCTCCTTGAGAATCGTTAGCGCCATCCACGCGAAGTATTTGCACAACATTATAATCTGTCAGTACTTAAATAAGGTATGTTCTAATTCCGCCGAGTACTTAGCAGAAAAATAGCGAAGTTAATAATGCGTTTCCAAAGTAATGAATGACGTAGGTGAACTGCACTTAAATGATCATAAATAGGTAATTATAATACATTTTATGAATGAACATGTTAATATAAGTGTGCCTGTCACAAATAATGTTTATTTTGTAACAGGTGACACGTCCGTAATAAGAAATGTTGCCACTAAACTGGATGGTTAGTAGGTATGTGCAATAATTATTAATTTTGTTGTAAGACAAAACCTTATAAAGACCACTTTATAAATAATAAATTAGCCCACATTTTTTGACTGTGTTGTGGTGTGGTGGGTGTATTAAGAGCCCTTTATTACATTTTACATACAGACATAAATCACGCCTATATCCCCGAAGGGGTAGGTAGAGGTGAACTAGCACCCACGCTTCGCCAATTATGTTAGGTCCCATGTAATAGGTGGCGAGCCTATTGACATTTATCGGGCACAAAAGTCGCAGTAAATTGCTTTTGTTAGGTGGTATAAGAGGAACGCTGCTGCCCATTCCTCATAATTGATTTAGTTCCTTAGTCGCCTTGTACGACACCCACGGGAGAGATTTGGGGTGGTGAGAATTGTATTCTACTCTGCCGTCACCACACGGCTTTATTTTTGACTGTGATTTTTGCGTAAAATTATATATATAGATAGACATAGAATATTTGCATATTTCGGAACGGCCTCGGTTTTTGTAAATTTTGCATAACTTTTTAAATAAACCCAAAATTGTAGACAAAGAATTGTTATAAAATGCGCGAAGGCCCTTTTTTGATCCTTTGGATAGAACTACTGTACTACGTAAATGAAATAATTTTTTTTTATCTGTAATATAGTCGAATAGTTCGTAACGGCCTCGGCATTTTGAAACATCATTGATTTAATATAGTAAATAATCCTATTCTGAACAAAAAAATACTAAAATAGCGTAAAGTTAACTGTGAATATCTCCTTTCTACAATAACATTTTTAAGCAAAATTTATACTAGAATAATTGTTACTTTATGAGGAATAAAGATTTTATTATTTTAAAGCAAGAATTTATTATCCTATCTTAATAAACACGATAAACATAACTGCAAAATTACTACGAAATGCGATGCACCGGCCGCCTAAGTATGAGAGGAGTGACATTTGTAATAGGGCCTTCCGTGCTTTCCGAAACATTGAAAAGTTCGGGACCACCAATCCAATGACCGTCGTTAGCGAACATTGCTTAGTTTACGCAAAGTTTTTATAAAGAACTCGACACTCAAAATATATTACATCGAGACAACTCTCAGAGAAAGCATCCACTGTTTTGTATAAACTATACCTAATTACATTTCATTACAGGCTGCACGCAAGACTTTAGTAGAAGATTTTCCGGATTGCCTCCATCGTATACCCAAGATTCTTAAGAAATGTTTCTGTAAGGCCGGCTACATTTTGAAATGAGAATGCACGTTTTGTGTAACGATAAAGCATTCTTCTAAAGTGTTTAAATGTAAATACTTTCTAATGGGGAAATTGTTTCTAAAAATCGCTGAGCCTGGCCGGATAGGCGGCCGGATCGGCGGCCGGATCCGTCGGACGACCGGTCGCCGTCGTGGGACGTCTCTAAACAATAATTGCAAGGGAGAAATAATAACGGCCGGCACAGCGCGGCGCGTATCCGCTTGCAATAAAAATGTAAAACGCCGCCGATAAGCGGCAGCGCGAAAGGCTCGAATGTGAAGCGTTAGTGATGGGAAATATGTCGCGATTGCCGCACTTACGATGAATTGGAATACTTGAATAGTTATTATTGGTCAACCACGAGAGAATTGTCTAATTATTTTTGCTATTTTAAAAAGCGGAGGCTTCTTAAAAAAAACATGAAATTAGTGCACAGCACTTAATGGATATAAGGGTAGGTAACTTTAAACTTGATGAGCGACTTATCTTACTTTAGCTACTTTTATTGGGCTTACAATGTTGATAAACCAAAATCATTCTATAAGATGTAAAGATACCTACAATATTATTTCACTTTGCCACATAATTAAAAATTATTATTTAAACGTCAGTTTTTGACACTTTACCGTATGGAAAAACTGTAAAAAACTAACGGTTATCTTTTAATCGCTTGTTTTACGTATTGGTGAACTAGGGCCTAAGTAGATAATTTTGCTCCGTTTCCGTGCTTCAGAAGGCTCGCACGTCCCGGCTGCAGTCCTTAATACCACTGGGCCAAAGTGATGGCCTATTATTTTTATATTTTATCCAGTTACAGCAGTAGGGATATCAATAGGCTGGTGATGATGACTGTCTAGGAAGATGTGCGAATACGTAAAATAAACTAATATATAATAGGCATTTGTGTGTACACGGATTAAACAATAGGTTTTATTAAAAACAGCTTATATTATTTTAAAGATGCAGTGCTTACAACGCAACGTATTATTCATGCGAGAATTTAAAGATATCGATGAAATTCTAATGCTCCCATCCCTAGTAGGCGCGCTGTTTGAGTTTTTATGTCCGGATCAAACTGCTAGGTATTTTGTCACACAAAATATAAATGTAGCCAACTTCCTTCCTTCATTGGTGGAGTTTATCTGAGTGATTAATTACTACCTTATATTGCATGGCTTTCAACGAGCCGAATAATGTAATACGTGGCCTGTTTGTGTTTTAGACTAATAAACTGTGGCCGAGTTGGTACTATTTTGTAATTTTGTTATGATTAACGATAATTGTACTGAACTCGATGTGTTTTGTTTGTTCAGCGCTGTTGGTCGTTGTTGTTTTGGAAGCATTAAATTTTAGATAGCCGGTGCAGGAAATTTAGAAGTCCTCATCTTTCTACCAATCTCCAATATTTTGACAGTAGGTGCAGGTGACTCTTATCATGACTGGTGAATTGCCTCGCGGCAGACCCCAGACTCTCCCCGCCAGAAGGGCTGGAGGGACACCGGAGTGGTTTAGTGGCGTATTCCCGACTCGATCTTGAGTCGGGCGAGTCCCACACACGTCGGCCGTCTAGCTAGCGGTACGGTGCGTAAATGCATTCCACTCCGCCAAAAAAAAAAAAAGGTGACTCTTATCATGCTCTAGGATTAGGTTAGATTTTTATGCTGCTTATTTGTCTACACGGGGCGATCTCCCTTAGTCGACTTTAATTATACCCCTTTGGTGAATCACGGCTGGCACATTCTACGTTATTATTTCGCCACCAGGAGAGCACGGAAGAAATTTTTATAATAATTATATTTTAAGATGTTTTGCTTATTATTTGATTTGTATTATATTACTTAATTTTTGGATAATTCATTAAAAATTAAAACTATGACAACGATTTTAAATACATACCTAATACTTCATTAAATTCATTACAAATTTTGGTTCTATCGAACTGTCTGGCGGCCGTCAAATTAAAATAACAAAACCACATGACTTAAAAATAAATCTTTTTAGAGCTATCAACAACAATCTACCTAATGACTGAGTAAGTGTTACTGGCCGGCTATTTACAAGAAAACAACTGTGTTGAGTTTCCTAGCCCATTTTTAAATTCGAGAACGAATACAGAACCTGAACCCGATCCAATAAGTTTTTCCAATAAGAATATTATTTTCGGCGAAACGTGCTTCGGTCACATGATCCGTTTCCTTATTCCTGTGCTTCGGTGAACCATTGAGTGGGTCTAGATTACGGTATCGAAGCAATGCAAGTCAGAAAACATTATCGTTGGTTCTCTCTATGCCCAGAAGGTCCCAATAACAACATAAACATAAACATGTTGTCTGTACACTGTAAAAATTGCTCATTTAATTTTAACGATCTCCATAATAATAAATTACGCCCGTTCAACCTCAGAGCCTCGCGATCGCGACCTAACCTAACAGCAACTGCCGGTCTTGCCAATCGCAGTCTTGCTGGGTGTTCTTCGGACGCTGCTGGCCTTTTCATTAAACCGTTGGATCCCGCAATGGGCCAGCGTGGTATGGTTTAGCTCACTTAGCCCATTCTGAATATATTCTGCCGTTTTTAGAGAAAGCCTCGTGATGATGATGATGATCTCTATAGTAATGTTAATTGTATATTTAGTCTCTGGATCGAAGTGACTATCACGTAACGAGAAGTCTCTAGTGAGATGAATGGTATTACCTACCGAATATTACACCTCTCTCTTTGGCGCAAGCGAGCGAGGGAGAGAAGCGCAGGGACTTTGTGCGAGATCTTTTGTTTTCGGGCCCATACTATACGGACTGGCCTTCCCTGGACTAGATGTATTATTTATATCTCTCTTTGACGTCAAAGAGAAATAGCGCGGTTGACTCATCAAAATATTTATGAATCAAGGGGCGTATGAGGAGAAATTCGTACGGGACATGGCGAGAATTTTGTTAGAAAACCTTTGAGCGTCTAGAAATAGCTTAAATGCATACGTGCCGTAGTTGGATTACTATGGTAATTCGTGTCATATGCTGCTTTTGTACATATTTTCCTAAAAATTGGTTTTAATATTCGAAATCTAGTGGGGTAAGTAATGTAATATTTAGCGGTGTTTTAAATAAATAGTCCTCAAAAAAGATTAAAAATTAGAAATGTATCAATGGACTATTTATCACCAAAAATCGATAACTTACTAAATGTAAAAGCAAGAATTTTAGTATTTTTTTGGTATATTGCTATTTTTTTTGTTGGTTATGTATGTGATCACGTATTCGCACTCGACTCGCGTGGAGGGTTATGCGTATGGCCTATGGCCACCGATAGCGAAAGGGAACACCTGCTCCCCAGTAGGCCTAGCACGGACCGTGGACAAAATCTCTCTCCCCGACTTGACAGTGTTTTATCTCGGGATTTAGTGGGAGCTGGAGCGAGAGGAAAAAAGTTTCTTTTTCCCGAGGAGTTTTAGTCCACGCCCCGTGCTTCGGGTGTAGTTGTTACAACAAGTTGAAGTTAAGACTTGAGACGTGTAAATAAATGAGAAGAAAAATTAAGCTTTCAAAAAATTTAATATACTACGGAACAACATTATCGTTCAGGACCGTGATATATGGTATGGCTTTAATTTTTTTTCTTTTTTGTTTCAATCAGACTGTTCCACGATTGTGTTAATTACATTTTATATGCTTACTAAAGAGCAGTAACGCCCATCGTGGACGTAACTCGGTAGCCGCGATTGAATTATAATAAGAATTCCAAGTCTGCCCTCGATCGTGAGAAAGTAATAATAAACATATCAATTTATCGATCGATCGCTTTCTCGTGATCCCTAACTGTTTATTAGATGGAAACTCAAAGGGCTAACTATGGCGAGCTGGGGGCACAGCCATATTTATTGAGATTACTTACAATTTGATTGTGGTCGTAATGAGCGACCTGCAGTCAGTAGCTCGCTCCAATATAGAATTAGCTGGCTTTTTGTTACAAAAGGTGAATTAGACGCTTTAGAAATGTAGACGTTTTGCATGCATTATATGGAGCCTCGACCCTGAGGAGGCCGCATCCACTGTTGAGATCCGAACAGAATAATCGTTGTTAAATTATTATTTCATGCTAATTTTATCATTTTCGGTTGCTGATAAAATTGCGGCTTAATATGTTGCGGTTCGATAATTAAATCTTTTTAGAAGTATTACTTTCTTTTAGTTAGATATTGATGTGATTTCAAGTGGTGATTGTTAATGCTTACATAGCACTTCAACAAAAAAGTGCTGCTAGTTTATCTTCAAGGAGTATGATAGAAAAAGGGTTTATAACTGCCGCACTCAGAGACGTCAATTAACTTTAATGAGTACTTAGTGTCAAAACATTTCATTTAAATCTGGACCATAAACCCGGCAAGAATAGCGACTAGTTTTGAACTGCCATTTTTTGACATAAAGTACTCATTAACGTTATTTGACGTCTCTGAGTGCGGCAGTAAGAGTCATAAACTATTCGATTTTAATTTTAACATTATATAAATGTTAGAAAAATTAGTACAAAGATTTTGGTGGTTAGAAAAAGAATTTCGAAAAATTATAATCTTGAAGCGGGAATCGAACCCGCGTCCGCTGCTATCCGGGCAGGTGCCTGAACCGCTCGGCCACCCAAGACACTAATTAACTTGCCGAAATTATTTTAACCTTTACACTTCACGTTGTAAGCCAACGGGAATCTGCCCGGATAGCAGCGGACGCGGGTTCGATTCCCGCCTCAGGATCATAATTTTTCGAAATTCTTTTTCTAACCACCAAAATCTTAATATTACTCATAATATCTCTAGTCCAGCGTTGGGCTATGAATAGCGATACATTTAACCATGACAACACTTTAAATGACCAGTCGCTATCTCAAGTGGGTCAGAGCTTTCCAAGGTCTGGTTTGTAAAACAAATTAGTATTCTTGAACAGACTGTGATTCCGTCTAATTAAATTAGGTACAGAATAAAATTTGATCCACAACTATGGCAACTATACCTAGTATAATTTCATTATAATTTGTAGGTATATTGCTATTGAACAAACAAATCCCGCTAATTTACCAAAACAACGAGAAACGCATCCAATCGTTTCGTTTTTTTCAGTCAGTGTTATTGTGTGTTTGGAACAAAATATCTGTGTTTTTGTAGTCTTGTCTTTTCATATTTAATTTACAAAACGTCCGGTGCAGCGTTGGGTTGGAAAAGTATTAGACCGTTTATTCCAGGTTTCCCAGTTCCAGCTTAGAAGGGCGTTCCGCTTCAGAAGGTAGACACACAAATATCGTCAATTTCAATTTACAATTTTCTTGTAAGCGTTACAGCCTTAAGTGCTAATTCTTAGTTGAATGTCATTAACAGCCACTCTCAGTGACGTCAATTAACTTTAATAAATAGTTAATGTCAAAAAATAGTTATTCATACGTGAGTGCAAAATTGCTTTTTAACCGCGTGCTCAATTTTGATGACCGAGCTAGCGAAGGATTCTAAAATTAGAATTCTGAGCGTTAGCCAGGGAATCTAAAGAGCAGAAGGTGAAAAAGCTTTGCACTCGAGTGCAACACGTAACTTTTCATCCCCCCCAACGAGGAAATGGTAAAATACCATAAAAAAATACAATCAGAATAGTTTCTGTTTTCACCCAGAAACTTCCACAACACTCACTCATCAACCCAAACACACCCTCAACACCCACCCTAAACCACCTAGAACATCCACTCATAAACACCCATAAAACCCACCTATCCACCCAGACACACCCACAACACACACTCATCCACCCAAACAAACCCACAGTATACACCTAGACACAACCACAACACCCAACCTTCCACCCAGACACACCCACAACATTCACCCAGAAACACCCGCAACACACACACATCCACCCAAAAACATTCACAACGTTCACCCATCCACACCCACAACTCAACCACCCACCTACACCCATAAAATTCACCCAAACACATCCACAACATACCTATCCACCAAGACACCCACAACACACCTATCCACGCAGACACACCCACAAAACACTCATTCACCAAGACACACCCACAACACACACCCATTCACTTAATCACCCACAAAACACCCATTCACCCAGGTCCCAGACACTCCCACAGCACCCACCCATTCACACACCTGCAACATTCATCCAGATACACCCACCACAATAATTTCTACTTGCCATAATTATAACCTGTAAGTACCTAATGAAAATTACCGTCCCTAATGGGGTTCCGAGACGGTCAATCAGCTTGAGTCAAACTCGTTGATTTTCTGTGTGTTTTTGTTCCATTGCTAGGTCAAACAAATCAAAGGGACCTAAAGCTTTTCAATGCTTGACTCAAGCATCAAGCAAGTGTTGTAGACGATCAAAATGTTTAAAGCAAGATTGACGCCAAGCTGATTGACTGCTTCGGAACTCCAAGGTTTTAACAAATTTATTACGTGAAAAGTAAATGGCGCGCGCAAAGAAAATTACGAAAAAGTACACCAAGACGGTTCCGAAACTGAGTTATTAACAAATTAAAATAGGTTGCAAGAAATTTCGGCATCATGGAGGTAGAAATAAATAGGTTTATTGATACTATTCGATTTTTACTTTCAACATTATATAAATGTTAGAAAAATTAGTACAAAGATTTTGGTGGTTAGAAAAAGAATTTCGAAAAATTATGGTATGTAAAATAATTATTAATTCCCGCATCAAGAACATGATTTTTTCGAAAATCTTTTTCTAACCACCAAAATATTTGTAGGATTATTGATGTTTTGAATTCACAAACTCATTGCACACGATGTTCAAAATTCAAATTTACTTTATCCTCTAGAGGATAAAAAAGGCTTTTGCACTCAGATATCGAAGAGCAAAAACGCT
This sequence comes from Cataclysta lemnata, assembly GCA_963931975.1. Classification (NCBI taxonomy): domain Eukaryota; kingdom Metazoa; phylum Arthropoda; class Insecta; order Lepidoptera; family Crambidae; genus Cataclysta; species Cataclysta lemnata. The sequence continues at coordinate 14,107,176 of OZ008338.1, forward strand.
TTTTCCGAAATGGGGGGATGAAAAATCATTTAAATTTAGACCATAGACCCGCCAAGAATAGCCACTACTTTTGAATTGTAATTTTTTTGTAATGTACCTACTCATTAACATTTAACGTCATTAAAAATGAATCATTAACATGAAAGTCATTAAAAATGACAGAATCAAACGGAGTCTCCGTTTCATTCTGTCATTTTATAGTTAAATTACCTAACAGCTCTAAGTACACATATAGCTCTATGTATTGCTCTAGGTACCTCTGTGGACTCTGTAAACGTATTGGCTAAAATTACTTTTTGCTACGCAAATTGTTGCTGACCTTTAAGGGAATGGCTTTGCTCATTCTGGTTTTGATATCAAAAACAAAAAGCATCAGTCGTGATTGGATGGCTATTAACTTGTGTATACCTACTCAAGTTTCTCCGGGCACTGAAATACACCGGGTCATTTATACTTAGTATACCTACTTCTTTTGAGGAGCTCGCAAGCTCTTTGGCATAGCGCGTTTGGCCTGCGATTGCGTTAACTAAGCAATGTTCTCTAAGGCCGGTCTTTGGATGGGAGACCAAAAATTTATTATCTCGAGTTCCTCAATGCTTCGGAAGGCACGTTAAGGTCCCGGCTGCATCTGCAGTTGTAGTACCTAATCTCCCTACATTATTCCATCCATAGGAAAGGGCCGTGCCCCAGCAGTAGGGGCATTAAAAGGGCTGGTGATTATGATGATGATGATGATGATACTTCTTTGCAGACAAATGGTTACGCTCAGCTAATGAATTTCTAATTTCAAAATTTGAAATCTATTCAGTTTCAAAAAGCATCTATCGTCCGGTTCGTTTAATAACAATAGAACTTCGTTGTAATTTTTTCCTGCCCGTGCTTGTGCGCACGATTGTCTGCCGAGTCTCGATAACATCTAAGGGTTTTGTTTATAATTTGCATCCAGAATTTGTGGGTTGCCGTTACTGTAACGGGCATGAATACGAAATCACGACGCTTCTTTACAAGGTTTGACCTGCGCATAAACAGTTCGGGTCGACGCTAACCTATGTCAGTAAACTTATTTTTCATCCCACCATCTCGGAAAAAGCGTTTTTGCTGTTCGATATCTGAGTGCAAAAGCCGTTTTTATCCTCTAGAGGGTAAAGTAAATTTGAATTTAGAACATCGTGTGCAATGAGTTTGTGAATTCAAAACATCATTAAACCTATTTATTTCTACCTCCATGGTGCCGAAATTATCATGCAACCTATTTTAATTTGTTAAAAACTCAGACTCGGAACCTTCTTGGTGTACTTTTTTTGTAATTTGCTTTGCGCGCGCCATTTTCTTTTCACGTCATAAATTTGTTAAAACCTTGGAGTTCCGTGACGGTCAATCAGGTTGGCGTCAATCTTGCTTTAAACATTTTGATCGTCTACAATGCTTGCTTGATGCTTGAGTCAAGCATTTAAAAGCTTTTTAGGTTTGTTTGATATGTTTACGCTAGCAACGGAACAAAAACATACAGAAAATCAACGTGCTTGACTCAAGCTGATTGACCGTCTCGGAACTCCATTAGGGACGGTAATTTTTATTAGGTACTTACAGGTGTGTCTGGATAAATTTTGCGGGTGTGGCTGGGTGGATGGGTGGGTGTTGGAGGTGTGTCTGGGTGAATGGGTGTTTTGTGGGTGTATCTAGGTGAATGGGTGTTTTGTGGGTGTGTCTGAATGGATAGGTGAGTATTGTGGGTGTGACTGGGTGGAAGTTGTAGGTGTTTGATGTTGTGGGTGTTTCTGGGTGAATTGGTGTTTTGTGGGTGTTTCTGGGTGAATGGGTGTTTTGTGGGTGTTTCTGGGTGAATGGGTGTTTTGTGGGTGTTTCTGGGTGAATGGGTGTTTTGTGGGTGTTTCTGGGTGAATGGGTATTTTGTGTGTGTTTCTGGGTGAATGGGTGTTTTTTGGGTGTTTCTAGGTAAATGGGTGTTTTGTGGGTGTTTCTGGGTGAGTGGGTGTTTCTGGGTGAATGGGTGTTTTTTGGGTGTTTCTGGGTGAATGGGTGTTTTTTGGGTGTGTCTGAGTGGATGGGTGTGTATTGCGGGTGTGAATGTTGCGGGTGTTTCTGGGTGGGTGTTGAGAGTGTGTTTGGGTTAATGGGAGGGTGTTGTGGAAGTTTCTGGGTGAAAACAGAAACTGTTGTGATTGTATTTTTTTTTTTGTATTTTGCAATTTCCTCGTTGGGGGGGATGAAAAGTTACGTGTTGCACTCGAGTGCAAAGATTTTTCACCTTGTGCTCTTTTGATTCCCTCGCTATCGCTCAGGATTCTAATTTTTGAATCACTCGCTACGTTCGTTATTCAATTTTAGAATCCTTCGCTAGCTCGGTCATCAAAATTGAGCACGCGGTTAAAAAACAACTTTGCACTCACGTACAACAAATAACTATTATATGTGTGTACCGTAAACAGAGCCATCTTTAAATATAAAATGAATAAATACTCACATACACATAACAGTATTGCTAGTTATTGTATGATTAACGCTGCTTTTAATTTCCCGATAAACTTGTCACACCACTAGCCCTTTAATGTCCCCACTGCTGAGGCACTGGCTGTCCCTATAGATAGAAGAATATAGGATTAATAGGCCATAACCCATCACGCTGGCTCAGTGCGGATTCGTGGGTATTAGAGACTGCAGATGTTCCGGGGACCAACGGCATGACGTGTTGTTCTTAAACACGGAGACTAGTGAAAATATATTACCTATTGGTTACACATCCAATGACCGGCCTTAGCGAACATTTCCTTAGTTTACGCAAGCGTAGGCCGAGCGCGCTAAGCAAGTAGGTATATCGAATATTACGGTCTCCTTGACAATTGGGTTCTTCTCTGTCGGATTAATTTACGCTAATGTTTTTCATCTTTAAACAAACTTTTATGGCGATTTCGCAGGTTGTGCAATATCCATTTAAGATACCTATCAAATTACTTCAGAAAAAAAAACAGGAAAACAACTTTTGCTTAAAACAAAATAACGGACTAGCTGTTAATTATGGGGTGTTTTTTTATCAATCAATTTCCTGTTTGTACAGAACCATGACAGGGTTTTCAAACCCCTTCCTATGTTATGTTAACCGTTAAAAATATTCCGTGTAAAAAAATGTTTCATAATTTTTTCTGCGCGCCCAACATGAAACAGTGATATTTCCAATATAATTCTCAACTTTTTAACGTTTGCTTGCAACGCTCCGAAACAAAATAAAAAAAATTAATTCAACAGTCCGTGAGTAATGCGGACTGCCTGTACAATACAATGCGGACGTGACATGTCAACTTGCTTGATTTAATATATAAGTATACAAAAACCTAATGCGATGTTCGGCGATCTCGACTCGTAAATAACAAACGTGTACACAATCTTGTATAAGATTAAACATATTCATAAAAATACAAAAAAAATCACGCACGGTAGCTTGCTGTGAGCCTGCCGCGTCGCTACTCCACTGTAGGGTCCCATTGCGAGCGACGAACGATATAAGTTTACTTCACCATTAGTACGGGGAACGGGTAATTTGTTTCTTGTCTAATAATAACATCGTACAATTTCTTCTGTGTTTAATATGCCACATGAAATTAAAGATCTGCAACTTCTTTTTCCTGCCCTTTGTTCCCAGTTTATGTTGGGTCGGCGCAGTATGTTTCCTCTTCCATTGATATCGGTCAGACGTCTCCAGCCACTCCCTTTTGATTCATATCATCCATCACACCGAAAAGGTCCTATAGCGAAAGTAATGAAAAGGATCATGCCTAGCGTCCAATGATCGGAGAGATTGATGAATATTTCAATCCGTACTGCTAAAAGGTTTTTAGGTTTTACAGCCTGCATGCCGCCTGCATGACATCAACCCTCTTGGGGTATGCTGTTGTTTGTGGATTGCCCACCATTCACAATCCCCCTTAGTCGTCTTTTACAATACCATTGGGATGAGTGGTCTGGCAAGTTCTAGGTTATTTTTTCGCTTCTTAGAACTGCTTCATTTATGCATAGGATGCGTGTAATTTTTCATAGTGAATATTTTTATACGGCAACAAAATAACATAGTCTCAGCGAGAATCTAATAACTCAATTCATGTCCGGTAATTATTATAAGTGTTATTTATAAAGGTTGCGACAACATTTCCGGGGCTGGCTATACAATTATATTGTAAGCAGAGTCCGTGACTGAAATTGTCCTTGGTTGTAAAGTGTCAACTGTAACCTTGCCAAAACTTTTGTGGCTTATATTATTATAATCCATACCGCCCGAAGACTGTAATTTGTGTAGGTAATATGTAATTTATTCACCGCTAAAACTGCGCCCGCGCACTTCGCCATACATTATAATTTGTGATGAGTATTGGCTACCGTAGAAATACGAGTGGTCTTTATTATATTTTTATAATTCCTAATGATGGAGTATAATTTCGCTCGGAGCGTGCACGAACGCATGCGCACTCACCAATGAAAGCGTGCAAAAATATCATAAGACGTATTATTTGGTCCGCGATTATAAGGAATTTAATGTTTTTTTTTGTGTAAGGTGGGTACTTGTGAGATTTAAATTCTCCATTAGCGGTGAAGGCGATGGAATAATAATACATCTACATATAATTCGGTAAGAGATAAAAAAAGATTGGCAACCAATCAGATTTGTCCAAACTGGAGGAGACGCGACGCCCTAAAGTGCAATCAATGCGTAGTTTTTAATAATGAGCCTTTATAACTTGTTGCTTGCATCGTGACACCTTTGAATGACATGAAAACGTGACGGTTTTGGGCTCCTAATACCACCTTTGATTTACTATGTGGTTGTATAAATTGTTTGCGATTACTAACCACCTTGTTATAGTTACATATGAAATATTATGATCATTTAGATTAAGTATGATTTTTTAATTTATATTCCAACATTGTTATAAAGCACGAGAGACATGGGGGTTTTGACAATTGTATTCTGCTCTGCCGTCACCACATGGCTGATAAAATTATTAATGCCCAAATTACATTAGCCGTCGTGATAATATAGTTTTGCTAACCATTAAATTACTGGCCTTTGCGAACAATGCTTAGTTTAAACAATCGCAGGGATAGCGCGCTAGCTACTGCGCCATCGGTGCCATTGAGCTCCATCGCACATATATTTTATTTTTAAGATATTATCCACGTTTTCCAGATATCGATAAACCAGCCCCTACAGAATTAAGCTTACACAAGTGCGTACAAGTATCCTGTATGACAATTACTTTATTCCCAATTGGTCGGAGCTTTCACCCTTACTGAGACGTATTCCAGAAATTATCAATCAACATTCAACACTCTCTATTTTCAATTACAGCCCGGTAGGAGGCGTCAAAATTATTTTTTACCTTTTTTAAATGTGTAAATACGTGTTAGGAACCCGCAGAGTACGCCCTGCGGTTTGCATTCGGTAGGGCTACCAGTACCAAGTATGCAATGATAATGAAATGTTGATTTTTAGTTTTAAAAACTAAATGTTGAATAGGTATATTGTTGTTCCTGGTAAAGCAAGTACTAGTGCAATTTTGACAGATATTTGTCTATCGTGATGGTAATAAGGATTATTGACAAATCTTAAATACTTATAGAACATAGGTTGAAAGATACATAGGTTGAAAAATACATTGAAAGGTCCAGAATAAAAGTAATTGCTACGGCAGGGTGTTTGCGCCAGTCGTTCCTGGGATCAATTTGTATACAAAATTTTGCGTAGTGAAAAATGTCCGCTACTTTTCTGACCTGAGCATTAAATTCGGGAGATTTTGGATGCTAAGCATCATATCCAAAAGTAGTACTGACCATAACATTATATACAATATTTTAATCCGCCCAAATTTTAATATTGGTGGAATTCTCTAAATGATTATAAACCCTGCACGAAGATGATTATTGGCACATTTCAAACTGAAGTGGTTACTTAAAAATGCGCCGATCAAACTAGTGGACGCGTAGCGTTAGTGCTCCGGGTAGAGTATCTTCCTTTTTTTATGAAAAAAGTTTTGTCCAACCCTAGCTCGCGCGGCGGGGTTCCGCATATCTAAATCGTGTAAAAGTAGTTGGCGGTGGTTTTCGACTGGGCGGCCTGAGCACCCTTCAATGCCACACTGACAAAAATTGGTTCAGTTAAGTTTTGCTTGACACGTTCCGTTATTGGAATTTCTAATTGCCGTTTATTTTGTTTGCTCGTGTCTTCTTCTTTTTTGCTTCAGAATTTTGACATTTCATTGAGCTACGGTCAATAAATACTTGGTGTTTCTTAAGAGTGTATTGAGTACGTTCAATTGCGTTTATGAATATCATTAAACAGGACGTGTGTTAATAAAATATTCTAATTTATATTTTAAAGTTTTCATTGAACTTAGTTTCAATTAGTAATTTTTAACAATAATATTATGGCCTAAATTAAAAATTTGGCATGCTCGTTGAGTAATCTTTACTTGCCAAAAAAGCAATTGCTTTGATGTAACAATCATTATAATGACAAAGTGTGAAATTATATAGTTTGTATAATATTTCGTTCTTCCCGTCTTTTCAAATAGATTTTGACAATTGTGAAAAGTAGGTACCACTGGACCTTAAAGATACGCGGCTTACATAAATTAAAAAATGTCCAGTACATAGGATCAAAGCTCTCAACCAAAATGAAACAGTGCTACAAACTTGTCCATATACAAATTAATTAGTTCGTAAATTGCTATATACTGATAATGATAATACTTTAGTTTTAGAAACCTGGAAAACGCGCAGGATAACTGAATTGCACCCATTTCAAAGCGACTTAAGCGGTTAGCGTTGCCGAGAATTTGCCTAATTTGAGTGTTTAGTAGGTTGCTACCGGATCCGCACTCTATACATACCCCGTCTAGGTTCGATACTACGATATTAGCAAAGTGCAAATTGAATGCCCGCACCGAATTTGGATTACAACGGTGTAAACCAGCTCTATTTGCATACAGCTAATACATGCTTTATGGAAGTGGAGATTGCGGGGTCGCAAATAGCGGGAGAGATGCGACTGCTCTCTGCGACTTTATATCACTGTTCCGGCTTATGTGATTGGCGAGCTGTGGGGTTTTATCTGGTGCAGAATTATCATTGCACCTGCAATGTCATAACCCGCCGACAACTACTGCCTACTTGCGTGCTGTTTTGCTAGAGAGAAGCGTAGGGCTCTGACGCGTTTAGTATCAATTTTGGTATTGAATGTGTCGGGGTCAATGGACTGCCCCGACGCATTAAATACTGCGCACTCCCCTAATCTTCTTTGGACATACGAGTGTTGGATGTCTAGCGTCTCGACGATTCATAAGTGTATTTGTAATCCTGCCTGAATATGTCGGTGTTAACTGATTATCGACGATGCCTGTAGTTTGGCTATCGTAGCAATAATAATCGATTATTGGTTTATGTTTGTCGAAAATTATTGCGATATTTCGCTTGTTAAAAACTAAAGAGTTGCAATGACAACTGCGTATAAGAATAGAATTATTTTATTGTAAAAAGTAAAACATAAACAACCATATCTTGAGAACAACCAATAAAGTGAATAAATAGTGTATTAGAGGAAGTTTGAATGCCACCATTGATAGAGAAGATAAGAGGGAATTGATTGGCTTGGTATGGACATGTTATAAAAAAAAAGACATGCATGTGAATAAAAGATTGGTGAACGAATGTTGAGAGATGGAGAGGAAACAGAAGAGATGGATGGGTTGCGTGAGAAATGATATGAATATGAAGAGAGTGAATGAGGAGATAACTGCTAATAGGATGATGAGAACTGCAATACAAATAGCCTCATTACGTGAGCCTCTGTCACGATATCGACCATCAGTAATATATCCAGTCTTCAATATATTTAGAACTCAACATTTCTAAACGTTATTTTGAGCTGTGACAAGATTTGAATTAGAAAATTTGAATTAGAATTTTTTTTTTATTTAGGATCATGCATCCTAAATCGTCATAAATAAAAAAAAAATTCATCCATTCTCTCAATGTCATATTTTTTTTTTCGTGAATAACTGTTAATTAAGATTACTTCACGCAGTTTCTCTGAGGCGTACGCCGCCCTGCCTTTGGGCGGTTCCAGGCGTCGTCCAGGTAATATCCGCGCGGAAGCTCTTCAGACTAGCGCTCGCTCTTATAGCTATTTCTAATTCAAATACCTATTTCTAATTCAAAAACTTCATTACAATAACAACGGGCTAAATAGAACGAATTTTATTATAAATAGAATAATATTATAACCTTTTTTTAGCTCTTATTACTTTAATTAATATTGCTTGAGAATATATTAGGATTTACTAATTTTTATGGACTACTCACGCTTGACCAAAATAATAATTATGTCAAAGTTGTTTCAATCGTTTCCATGTTTCGTTGTTTCACACAATCTCTCAAAATCCCTCAAAAGGTTTATACTGTATAACTTCAGAGTATTTATCATGGCATCTTCCAGATAGCGATTTATATTTTTATTATACGAGTGTGGTTATATACTCATATTGAAAGGCAATCAACGGTCGTTATCCCCTCTGATATTTGTTTATTAATGTATCAGGCCTGCGCAAATTAAATAACGTCCCCTCCTGAAGAAAATTGCTACAAGACGAAATCCCTCCGAGGTGACAATATTTAAATTATATTAGTCTATGAACAACCAATCAGGATCACGGACGCGGGCGGTAGGCGCGCACCACCAATGACTTTGGCGAATTTGAATTTGGAATTTTACGGTTTGAGTGGTTCGGTGCGCTCGATTTGAGGGATTGATGGGCGAGCGTTGAGTTAGACGTCATTTACTGTAAATATTATATTTAGCTTCGAGGCTTAAATTATTTTCATAATATTATGAAGCAAAACAGTGTAAATGTAAGGTTATAAATATAAGCAGCGATCGTTGATAGAAAAAAGCAAGCAGTAATTATTTCAGGACATCATTATCATTTACCCTGTTCTGTTTATACACTCATTTAAATTTACATGGGCAGTAGCGTTCTTCTTTATACCACCTAGCAATGTACTGCAACTTTTGTGCCCGATAAATGGCAATAGGCTCGCCACCTATTACATAGGACGTAACATAATGTGCGAAACGTGGGTGCTAGTTCACCTCTGCCTACCCCTTCGGGGATATAGGCGTGATTTATGTATGTATGTAAATTTACATCATTCGGCACACAAACCATCTGACTGTTATGGTTTTCCTCCCTCTACCTTATATCCGTCATTCTACAGCCTAAATTTCCAATTCATACATAAAACCAGGTATGCTTTTGTAACTAAGATGGATAAGGTCCATTAAGAAGTCATCACCAAAAACGTATTTTTTATCATAAACTAGCTAAATGTTTTCATAATGACTAAATATCTTACTTATCTTTGTTAAATTTCTAGTTACTTTGTCTAAGCAATCGATACAATTAAAAATTATATAGTGTATTTTCTTTCTTACATGAAATAAAGTGAAGTTGTTAGTGCTCTTTGTATTCTAGCTCGCAAGTCCAAATTGTTTGATTAATAACACAGATTATTATGGCTTGACTATGACTTTGTATCGGAATAAATAAGACTGTAGTAGTTTTTCATTTCCGTTTGTTGATCGCATTAATGACAATCTTACTAATTAATAATATTACATGAAATGAAATTCTTTTCACTATCGGGTAGTTAGCTTTTGTTTCTCACCCGGAGCGAAACTGTTGGGATTTTCGCTGCAGACAATACAAGGATTTCGCTTTTACTTTTTTTATTTTTTTTTGTAATTTAGAGCAATATAGAGTCAATTTCATAATCTAGCCGTAACTTAGATATGTCTTCAATATTATTACTGTAACTATGGATTTGATGAAACAAATGATAGGTGCTTATTGTCGTGATAATACGTACCTATATCTTTGTCCTGGTCGATCCTGGAAACGACCTCTGTTAAAAATTTCTTACGTAGGTTTTGGTTTTTGTTTTACTTGTGGAAGTGTCATGTCCCTAGATTCTAACTCTAGTTACATAATTATATTTACGTCTATAGTAATTTAGACTGTAGGTACTTTAATAACTTTAAAAAAAAGATATCGTAATTAAGTAAATAACTTAATTATTCGTGTTTATTATTTCAGGTTAATGATAAGATCGTCTGCATATGCGTCCACGAAGCTTGTTGTTGAGCGCAGTACATACGCAAAGTAAGTATAAGAAACAACACCATTCAAAAATCGACTCTCACCCGATCGATTAAATTAAATCGATTGTATCGATTTAATTTAATTTTTTTGTTTACTGCATGGACTTAGTGGACTTATTTGCTTGCCTAATTACTGTATGAATCTTCTCATCATTGCCCATCATTGTCCATTATTTGGATACACTGGAGCCAGAAATCCTTTATAATAAGAGAAACTTGAGTTTGATTGTACATACATACATACATACATAAATCACGCCTATATCCCCGAAGGGGTAGGCAGAGGTGAATTAACACCCACTTTTCGCCAATTATGTTCGGTCCCATGTAACGGGTGGCGTTAGTGGTGGTAGCCTATTGCCATATATCGGGCACATAAATTCTTTATATAGGTATATAATACCTAATGCTCTTCCCTTCTAATTTAGTTGTGATAAAATTTTCTGCTTTTATTCTTACTACCTCTTTGGTGTTAATTTTTTACATGTAACAATAAAAATATTATTATCATCATTAAGTTACTTGGTTAGAAAAATCATTGAAAAATAATTACTACCAATCTCGCTTCGAACTTAACTTTGCGAAGTCTTATGCGCTTTTGCGACGAATATTTTGTATTAATTTTCTTTTAAGTAAGTGTTGCAGACTCTTTTATTACCAACCTATTTCAAGTGAAATTTTTGGTTCTGTTTGAAATGTGTCAATAATTGATGGTTTTTGTTTTACTTGTCAATAATGTAGATTAGAAGAAAATGTCTATTTTTTACCGTCGAAAAAACGGAGGAGGTTACTCAATTCGTCGGGTACGAATTAGATAAATAAACCTCTTGAAACAGCAAGAGTACCTATGTAGGAAAAATTCTTACAATCTGTTCTCGGGTTCACTGCCACACGTCACAGGTGAATGGCGCGTCCCCCGTTTCTCTCGAGTCATCCGATTCATTTTCAATTTCCTACGCTGGTCTTATAATATTGCACTGCCGGTTTGCTTCCGCGCTGGGAACCGCTCAAGCCGGCTTTGTCTCAAACAATTCATTTTCCACGAGTGTGACAGGGATGAAGCGATTTTAGTCTAAACGAGATTTATCTTCATACGAGAATAGGAATGAAACGTTTTACTTGTTTAATTGTCAAAGGCAGTTCGGTTAATGCTTGATGCATGTGACTGTTGAGGGATGGAAAAGAAGAGTACCGTATAAGAGATGGGTTGGGTAAGAAATTACATGAATGTGAATGGAGTGAATGATAGATAATAATAATAATAACAATGCAAAAGGCTGCTATTCTTAACACCGGTCGAACCGTGCGTAAATTTTTGCAGGAAGATCCTATAGAGGCAGAAAATATCAACCACCAAAACTTACACCAATGAATTCCACTTGGCTTTGTTTGGCCGTGGTTTCATTATGAACCAAAATATAAATTTTGAAAAAAAAAAAACAATGTAAAGATAATAATAAATAAATTAATATTTTTACACTCACATCTATCATCTAGCCCAAAGTAAGTAGCCTAAGCACTTGTGTTATAGATACTAGATAACAGTTAACAAGGACCTTGAGCCAAAAAAAAGGCCGCGCTGACCTCAAATAAATTGTGATAAGAGCAAAAGGAGGATGATGATGATGATGACGTAACTGTGCATCTACGTAAGCACAGTACTGAGCTCGGACTTCGGTTCTTTTTCTCAAATCACGACGGTATCTTGTCACAAACATTTGCTTATTTCTGCGGCTTATTGGTTCAGACCATTACCACTTTAGCAATTTAGCAAGCTTATCCAGTGGGCTGCACCGGTTACTCTAGTTCCTGCTGGTTCACTTCATTTCCGATTCGATCCTTTTGACAAGTTCTGAGAGTGGCCTGCTATACGGCTCGCTTTGTGACTTAGATTTTGTGGACTAATCGCTTTATGACTGTAACGGTCGTTCTGTGCGTCTGTAATTTTAATACACACATAAATAACGTAAATCAATATTTTCATCTTCGAATGACTTGGCAGAGGTGAATGAACATAACACCCACGTTTCGTTGTTATGTACCCTGTAGGCAATGGATCCGTGACAATTGTATTCTGCTCTGCCGTCACCACACGGTAAATTTTAACGTAGGTAGGGTAAAGTACCTATGACTCCTATGATAAAATTTCATAATCGACTTTGTGCTTTATGTCAACCAATTATGGTTAATAATCTAATGGATAAAATTTACAGTTTCGTATATTATACTCTGACATGCTTTTGAAAATTTTTAAGTTTACTTCACCACTTTAACAGTCAACAACATGCAATAGTTTAGCGTGGTAGACTGAATTACATTCGAGAAGTATCGGAATTCTTTTAGCGATTATATGGACATGCCTTTCTATAGAAGGTACAATTGTGTTCTCATTATAAAGCGGCGTGTACACTATGCAAATGTCGTAAAGTATATGTTTGACAGCCCGAGCTCCCTCAATAGAAGGGCGTTGGTACAATAAAGTAATGCTTTATTGGCGCATGTTTGTTCGGGTGTGTGCGTCACGGGCGCGCCTGTAAGCACTAGTTTTTGCTAAAAATTAAATAGAATCAAGCATCAAGGCTCGGAATTTTGTGTACACAAAAGAGGTGAAACGATGGAAAAATGAGATTGGGTGCATAAAGTCCGTAAGGTAGAATTTTTTTCATTTGCAAATAATAACAGTAATTTTAAAATATTAGCTTATTTTACATTGGCGACGTATAAGGATATAGATTTGTATCACAAACTAGAATAGGTTTAGAATTGCAACTTTTACTTCGAATCTAATTCATGTTGGTCAGACGTTATCTAGTCATCAAATCCCCTTTATTTCTTATTATCTATCACACCGGAAAGGTGTTAGAATTAATGTTTAGAAACGACCACGTCGGGGCCCCGCCTGAACGGAGACACTAATTGGGATGACATATTTGGGATGACTAATTGGGATGACGTGAGGTTTCGGCTTAGATTTTACAGCCGTACCGCGTGCTTGGCACCGACGCTCTTTATATTATGCTGTTGTTGGTAATAATTATTGTTGGTTGGAGGACATTTCCTCCAACCAAGAATAATTATTACCAAAAGATAATTGTTAAAAATATAAGATTAATTAATGTTTGCGTCGTCGCCATGCTCAATGACGACTGTTGTCCTTTTTGTGCAACTGGCTGCTGAATAATCTATTATTCTCTTTATCCGGTCATCGCACGTAACTGTGACAAAGGCTTTAAGGCACGCACACACTGTGCCAGCCGCCGCGTGCAATATTCACGAGGGCTCAGTCTGCGCTCTCCTTAATGTTTAATGTGGCCCGAACACTATTCTCAGATTCCCTATTAATGCATAGTGGAAGTATTCGCCGTTCCACTGCATGCGGATCCGAAATGCGACGAAGCTTTGACGGTTCAATATTGTGTAACAGCATTTACATATTATAGTATTTGTTTACTTTCAGCCACATTGTGAAACACGGGAAGGTATGCAAATGCAAAAGCGCTTTATATGCTACATACAGGGTTCGTTTTTCATTGACCAGAGCTCTGAGTAAATTGTTGCGTTTACAAACAAGCGATATTCGGATTTTATGAAATGAAATGCAAATAGTACATCCTCAAATTGTTATTCAAATAAAATTGAATAAAAAGCCAGGGTTATTGCATAATGCGTATACAGTTATATTTTAACTGAATTTAAATACGGATGAGGTTAAATTCGTCAATTGTATTAATTAACCTGACGTACTTTTTTACTCTCTGTTGCGAATTTTTTACCTGTAAGTATTTTAAATGATCATTGCCTGTCTTTTAGTAATCCCGCTGCTTGGGTTCTCAGAACTCCCGGTGGAAAGAAACTCACACGGAGAAATATTTTTACTATAAAAATATTTATTTATATATTATTACAAATACAATAAAAATAAACCCCGGTTAACATTTACATTAAAGCATTCGACTATAGGGTTATTTAATTTATTAGATTTTAAAACTTAAAACCACTCGCAACTAGAGCGTTGTATCAGGCGGGCGGTTTAAATCTTAGCTAATTATAAAAAGTAGTTTATGTGTGATTACCGCAATTCGTTTCCTCTTCCATTCATATCGGGCAGACATCATCAAGTAATGCACATCGGAGAGGCGTTAGGGGTATTATAAAGACGATGTAGGCAGAATTATATGTACTAAGTCAACGTGGCCAAATAAAGGTAGTCTTATTTGGCCACGTTGACTTAGTACAATTCGAGAATTAGGATAGTAAAGAAGAAATCTTCTTTCGTTCCTCGTCGTTTCAGTGGCTTCCGTGTAATGTCGTTTAAATAGGCTGTGTATTTTTATTACTCTTATGAAGCTCATTTGATTAAAGTATATCATAATCTCTATAAAAGGTGTACCTTAGTCAGATAAGCTTAATATACCATGTCGTCGCAAGCTAATCTAACCAAAATCTATGACCGTGTAGTGTTAATATTTATTCCTATGTTTATTTGATTCATATACCTACCATTTAGGTGATTAAAGTAAGTTAAGCTTGTGTGATCCATGGCATGACGAAAATTGTTCGTAACATAGTAATATCGCGTATTATTAGTATACATTGTTATGTCACATTACATAGTTGCCCTAAACAGCGATTACTTAAACTAATAAATGTACCTTTTGACTGTACTGTTCTATTGTCTGATTTAAAAATCGTGATCACGATCCTTGTAGCAATTTGGACGTAATTGAAGTTTGAAATTACTCTTTATTGTTAAATACATAAAGTTCTAGTTTATTGCAACAAAGCCGTTGTTGGGAAAATGTGGTGTTTTTAGTTGATTTTGTAATAACCACTATGCAGCGTGCGCAATAAGGCTTGTAATACATTGTAGGCCCCCGGGGGTTAGGGCCGGTATACACTAAAATCGTGCGAGGCACATACGTTGATCGTGGCACACGATAGACGATAGTGATGTGCATTGAATTGTAATCATATGGAAATTGACGGCTGATATGGTTATTTTAAATGATCTTATTATTTTGTGCCAACCAAGTAAGAATTTACTCTAGGAAAATAACAGACTGAGGAGAAAATATTACGTATTTTATTGTTGAGGTATCAGTTTGTTAAACTACTTCGACTTTATTGCAATGTAGAATCCTATAACTATATTACATACGTATATAGCGCTTATTTATCCCCGAAGGAATAGGCCAAGGAGTTTTTGGTCCCAATATTATAATATGGACGAACCTTTTTGGAACGTAAATTGCAGTATATTGCTAGGTGATATGAGAGGAACGCTGCTGCCCATTCCTCATCGCTGTCTGAACCCTCAGGAAACAGAACGGATCCGATCCATGTCTTATCCAATTGCAAGAATTGCCTTAGTTTAAATGAACAAGCAAGGACACTTCATTTTAAATTAGCCAATAATCACGATTTAAGTCCTGAATTAACCAATAGTAATTTCGCTTTTTATGTAACTATTTTGACCTAGGATAAGAATAAAACAGTTACAACAAAAAAATGGTTTGATTGCACACCAGTTTTCCTCCTCTCATCTCGCCTTCGACTCAATGGAGCGTCACCCTAAAGAAACAGCAACGGCGAGACCGCACTTCAAATGAGCATAAAAACCGATTGAAAATAAGAAAAAGTGCACAAAAGCCGCTTGTTTGGTTTCACAGCGCCTGGACAAACGTCAGTGGAGACTTTAAAATGCATTTCTACGCTTTTATCGAAGAAGGATTGTGGGGGCCAGCCTCTACGTAACTTTAGATGCACTTTTTGCGCGTAGGGGATGCCTAATGACTTTATTTACACATTGATCAAACAATTTTTTCGATTTTACGCTTAAGTGAACATTGGATGTGATTGAGTTGGATCGCATTTGATTTCGTTCGCTACATGGATTAGATACGAGTGGAAGCTCCCCTCTTGGTGACTATTAACGAATGCGTAGCTACCTAAAATAAATTGCGGTTTAAAATACCAATCGATCGGTTCCACATTAAATGTTGAACATTTTCTTAAAATATACCTACTGACAACCACAAAACTGTAAAAGCATACTTTATGTTAAAATGTGGTTTTATTTTCTTTTCACATTAAATATGCTAAAAATGTTCTTATTTTGCACAAAATTTTTTGATTACCTACAAGGTTCTTCTACTTTCAAAAGTATATTTCAAGTGGAGCGTAACTAGAAATAAACTAAGTGTAGCCTGTAAAGTGAATCTGGGTCGAACATGAGTTATGTTTGAGTGTATAAAATAACCAACAAACAAACAAACAAAAACAAAACAAGTAAAGTCAGCCCTAAACGTTCAAACATTATTATAAAGATTGAAGGTTACGCTTGTTCTGGTACCTATACCTAAGTATATACCTTCAATATACATATTTATACCTTAAATATATCGGTCTCAGACTGAACTGCGACAAACACTAATGCGACAAACGGAACCGCGACAAGTCTCAACTTCGACAAAACGAAACTATCTTAATGTTTGTCGCGATTCAGTCCGAGACTCAAATCTACTATTCATATACATACATCAATCACGCCTATATCCCCGAAGGGGTAGACAGAGGTGAACTAGCACCCACGTTTCGCCAACTATGGCAGGTCCCATAGGTGGCGAGCCTATTGCCATTTATCGGGCACAAAAGTCGCAGTACATTGCTAGATGGTATAAGAGGGAACGCTGCTGTCCATTCCTCATCACTGATATATCCTTAGTTGGTTTGTACGACACCCACGGGAGAGACTTGGGGTGGTGAAAATTGTATTCTATTTTGCCGTCACTACACGGCTAATATACTATTCAGTATCATATCTATAACTATAAGGAGACGTTATAAGTTTTAAATAATATTATAATACAAAATTAGAATGCCTATCTAAATTCGTCACTCTAATATTAGTTAAAATAAGTAACGGTGTTATTAAAATAATGTGTTTGAGACGTGTTTTCTTACACCTTAACTTGTATGAGGTAAAGCACAAAGTCGATTGAGAAAATTTGACTGTTTGTTGACTAAATCAGATTTGAACACTTCTTAACAGCAAAACGTCATAAAACACTTTTTTTTTGTAATAACACCGTTAATGTATTTCTTTTATACGGAGCCTCCATAACTTAAAGCCGAAGACTGCCTTAACAGCTTTGTTTTATCACGACAACTTTTCATTCAATCTACATAATAATTTAGTATTGCAATATAATAAACAAGGCGGCCGCAACAGAAAGTGGAACGTATTTTTCTTCAATAATAGCTCCATTTTCTTTTCCAGTAGTAGGGCGTGAATCAATATTGACTCTGGTGAAACCACTCGTAATAAACTATGTACCTATAGGAATTATTCTCCGTCCATGTTGCTGTCTGTTGAAGGGAATTGTTCCGCTGCAAAAATGGCTTGTGCATTTGTAAGGTTGGAGGCTTGTGAATGATGAGTCCTATCTATGTCATGTTGGACTGATTGGGATACTCTGTGTAAATATCATGAACGCTAGAGGATTGTCGAAAATGAAAGTATTACTACCTACCTACAATTCGCTTGTCGTCATGCGCTATTCCATGTCATGCGCTGATCGGCAGATTTTTTGTTTGTGTGGGTAGTTGGAAAAAGAGCAAACAATTTAGGTCAAGAGAATTTATAGTTTAAATTAGAATACTTTGTCACTGCATACTTGTAAGAGTTGGCTGGGGCCGTTTCTCAGAATCTTCGGTATATGTACCTATCGTTTTAATACAAATTATTAATTATAACGTTTGGTAAGTTTTCTTGTCGTAATTATAATAACTGTTTGAATATTATTATGTTTTACTTACATACATACATACATAAATCACGCCTATATCCCCGAAGGGGTAGGCAGAGGTGAACTAGCACCCACGTTTCGCCAATTATGTTAGGTCCAGAAACATAATTGGCACAGAAGTTGTAGTACTATTTGTAGTGCTAGGTGGTATAAGAGGAACGCTGCTGCCCATTCCTCATCGCTGATTTATCCTTAGTCGTCTTGTACGACACCCACGGGAGAGATTTGGGGTGGTGACAATTGTATTCTACTCTGCCGTCACCACACGGCATGTTTTACTTAGTATTGAATAATTTTGTTGTATCTATTTTTTTGTCTATGCAAGGAAAATCTAACGGCACGGGTTAATTTACCTATGTACTAAAACCTTGACTCAAACAGAATTATTTCATTAACACCATTGTGTAAATATCTTATATGAAGTAACTTACACGTTTATGTTGACGGATGCGTTTAGCGTGGCAGAGCTGATGAAACTCCATTTGCGGATTCAAAGTCCTTTCTTATTGGAGGGTAATTCTGTTTAACGGTATGTGCACTGCATTGTATCAGGATGTCATTCAGTAGCGCAAAATCATGAACAAAGAATTTGCTAACAACACTGAATCGTAATAAATTAAATGATGCCTTGTAAATGATGTTTGTACCCACTTTTAACTTTGTTGTGAGTGTGACATAAATATGTGCATTTATATTGTTTAAATATTTTTAACATATTTATTGCTGGTTGCCAAAAAAAGTTATCATATTTTTCTATACTTCCTACTCTGGGGATAGAGAGGCGTGATTTATGTACTATGAATGATGTATTTATTGTAAATGTGTGCTTATCACATGCTATATTCTCCTTGCCTTCAACAGTATTTAGTAATTTGAGTACCTATGTAAGTCGTACACAATTTGCTTATATCTAATAGGTACCATATTGATGACATTCTAATGTTTGAATCGTACAACCGAATTATATCGGCTCTGGGGGCCTACCGCCTAACTCGATTGCTGATGATAGCTACATTGAAATGCACTGCTTACGGCTATAGCAGCCATCCTGAATTTTTAGGCAGCACGGATTTTGTGCCAAATTCATACAAAATCATTCGGCGATCTTTCGTTCAAAGCTATCGCTTATAGTTTAGGTACATTTGGTGCGAAATGACAGCATGACGTCATAAACTATAGCTTTTGCTTTAGCAATCGAGTTAGGCGGTAGGCCCCCTGGATCCAATGCATTGAAATCCCAGACAGGTATTTCACTGTATCAAAGTATGCAGAATGCTGTAACTGCGATCGCGTTTTGTCTGTCCGCGACTAATGCAAAGCAACAATGGAACGGAAAACATCTGAGTGATTTACCTAATTAAGTTAGTGCTATCGCATCAACTGATTTCGGCCGTTGTGTTGGACACAGATTCCGCGCATTAGCCATTTGGCTAAAGTTCTTGCTTCACACATGTGCGGCTACATGTCGTAATTGTGGCCGGGGTTACTCTGTTGTATTGTAGGGCTCTCGTAGCTTAGAGGGCCGTACAAGTAGGTAGATAGGCCATGGTGGGCTTTGAGATTTTAATTAGGCCATCAACCTATTGTTATTGCGATTATATCGCGTATTAGTTGTTTGTTACCAACAATAAATAGGGTGCTCGGTGAAAATTCTTTTATATCAATAAAATAATTATTCTGTGGCCACTCTGTAATGATATTATATCAGTTTTACGCTTGTGATGGTGACGTGGATGCAAAGGGACTACGTGTTGATTATCGATAAATAATCCGTTAATTAAATAGAGAAAAAGTTATATCATAAAATTGAACATAATTTGTGAAAAAAATGTAACAGAAACACAAGGGTTATTGCCAAGTACCTATCGCTGAAAATATACCTACGAATATTAGGCGATATTAAAACATATCATGTGATTTTTATCTTTTATAACATCGATCACAATTTGATTTTGGCTTATTCCGTGTTGTGTTGCAAAATATTAGCTATGAAATTGCCCCATTTATCGTCGAATGAAGATAGTAGATGAAATATTAGTTTTTATTACGAATTTTTAATTCATCTTCTCTTTAGATACGCGGCCGTGAAGATGGATGCGGAACCCGCATGCATAGCTCAACCGCATAGTTGGTCCATTCGTTGCTCTAGACGTCAGCGACCGTCTTGGCTGCCCAACACGGGAATTCGATTAGGATTGGATAATTGAGAGATCCTTACTACACATATATAGCGACGTAGATTGAGCCAATTGTACGTGAGAATCGTGTGTCAAATGCATTTGTGCCTATATTAATTTCGAGTTTAGCTAACTGAATTCAGTAATTTGATTATATGAACATGATCAGCCTTTGAAACAATGGTGACGTATTAATCGAGAGTTAAAATGTCCTACATTCATTTACCTACAAATTTCCTACATTCCATTAAATTTCCCGTTGCAGCATTGCTCATTCGCAAATAGACAAATATTATTCTTGAATAATTCTGAATATTGAACAATTCATAGGTAAAAACACGCATTCTATATCAATACGTTCTTACACAAAAAATTCGACAAAACAATTCAGACCGGAGTAATTGAGCGAGGCGGAACAGGACTGTTGTCTACCGCTAACTACGCTATAAATACTATATTATGCGACATCAAAAAAATCCATTTACAGCCATACAACTTCAGATGCAGCCAGGACAAAAGGCTCAACGTGAAATCACGGAGGAACTGAAGGCAATATATTTTTATTCGTCAGTCATGTAATTGATTAGTTCAATCGCATACTGAATGCGCTAATGCGAGAGATTAAGCATGTCAGTAAGATTTACTGCCGCACTCAGAGACGTCAATTAACTTTAATGAGTATTTAATGTCAAAAATTTTCATTCAAATCTAGACCATAGACCCGGCAAGAATAGCGACTAGTTTTGAATTGTCATTTTTTGACGTTAAGCACTCATTAATGTTATTTGACGTCTATGAGTGCGGCAGTTAGTCATGATTAAGCTAATCACGGATTATTTTACGTCAATCGCGACAAAAAATATTCCAGTTTACCTTATAGGTAAAATATCTTTAGGATTCCATTAAACAATTGAAACTAGTAACTTGTTTTAGTTATGAAGACCAAGTGACGAAATAGCCACATACAAATGCTAAACATAGCATTGAGTGGAAGCCACGTTTAGTCATTAATAACGTAGTAATATTACATTGTGTGCGTCATATTTTCATCGTTTTACTGCTTTCTACACTAGACTTGCTGTGGCTCCGTGTTTTCCGAATCGTTAATTTTATCATAAATAAAGAATTGCCGATATATCCCGCCACTGGATTTTGAATGGAACAGCTTTGTATAAATCAGAGTAGTGTTATCTGAAATTATAACTATTTAAATAGACAAGTCCGCCCTCGCTGGTGTGACGATTATTAATATCGCGAGAGATATTGAGAGTTACTGAGCGTTTAGAGATGAGTGGGCGCAATGTTTATGAATGTAGTATGTTAAAAACCCCATTTTTTTGTCCAACAGATTAGCGCGTAAAGGGAGGTTTTCTACGAGCCAATTTGAAAGCGGGAAAGATATACGACACAGGGTAAAGGAGAAGTGAAAGAAAAGAGGTGCAGCTCTCAAGAGGGGAGAAGGGGAGGAGCAGTGAGCAGCGGCAGAGGAGCAGTGAGCAGCAGGAGAGGAGCAGTGAGCAGCAGGAGAGCAGCAGGAGAGCAGCAGGAGAGAGTCAACAGGAGGACGACAGCAGAGCGGCAGTCAGCGGAGCGCAGCACTTCTCCACGACGGAACCTGAACGCTGCAACCACGGCACCTGTGTCTATATCTTACCGCGAGGATTGGAACCACCCTGTCATCAGGTGAGTGCATTCTATGCTTGCGCACTTAGAAAATTATAACAAACATGATTTGCCTATAGTGATATTCCGAAAAGGAAAATCATATTCTATTAGTATTTTACTTTTAAGTCTTATGTATGAAAAATACCGACCTGTATTCTTTGCAGTGGAATTATAATACCTACATATTACACTTGACTGAATTTCTCTATTTTTATCTCCATGCTCATGTCAGCTTACTTACGTCCTTCTATGACTTCTATTACAGTCAACACACACACTTGGACAGTTTTGGGTTTATTTCCGCAGAATTCGTTACAAAACAAAATGTATTATATGCTTTTTACTACTTTGATGTTGTAATTATTTATTCGTCTGATAAGAAGAGCGTCTTATTAAATCAATGTTTATTTTAATTTAGATTGCTCCACAGTTCTGTTAAACTGCGTCTGTACAAAGTCAGTATTCGCCATGTTTTTCTAAGTTGGTCGATATTTTTTACTAACGATGCTAATTTCTATCAGTTGGACTGGCGTGCAACTGTCTTATAATTGAATGGCCTCACCCAGGTGAGGCTTAATCGTAAATTCTGAACATTGGAAGGGTGTGACTAAAGCTATAATAGACTACGTTGTAACCAATAATATTACGACCGAATAATGCTCCCTGAAGTTTAATATTGCAGGTATTGAAAGACAATTACATCAACACCTTTCTTAATGGTTTCAGCTAATTGCTAATTGTTGATCCGCTACCATTTATTTTTAATTCTAACAATTACTTTGTAGCGGCGTGATTTCTCATTGCCAGATTTAGGCGGACTTGTGTCAATTTGTGGTTTTATAACTTCGGACACCACTGTGGTCTGAGTTCCATTAAGACTAGCTACGCTGAAGTCTTCCAAGATATACTTAGACAAATCTTGGGGAACAGTTACAGTTTAAGAACATGCAATAATAGACTTTGAGTATTTAGGTTTAAGAATTTTTAAGGCAGCACATTTTTTATTTTTATTGCTATACTACACATACAGTAATGTTTTACAAATACATACATTGTTTGTCAAAAATGTGATGGGCTAGTCAGTTCATTTAGGTTCAGAGCTACTTAAAAGAATAGAATTTTTAATTAAATTCTGTAAATTTCTAGAGATAAGTATTGCTTGTAATGGTAATAATTGACTTCATATTTTTGAGAAGTTTATTTATATTAGTAGCCCTGGTAGTAGCAATAGTACCAAGAAATTTTACACTGATATTTTTTTATTTATTTAAAGATTATATAAATGTTAGAATAATTAATACATAATAGAGAAAGTTCGAAAATTTATAGTCTTATTGCAGGAATCGAACTCGCGTCCACAGCAATCCGGGCAGGTGCTTATACAGCTCGGCGAACCAAGACGCTAACTAACTTGCCGAAATTTCTCTAACCTTTACACTTCACGTTGTAAGCCAACGAATTCCTCGGAATGTAGAAATTTTCTAACATTCCTAAGCAGAATCTGTTTATACAAATAACAAATACCGTGCGTTCGGTGAAATAGCACAGAAAGTGATCATAAGGTAAAATAAGGTGAGGCAAAGCACAGAAAGTGAATAATGTACCTTTTATTTCGCGTTGACTTTGCTCATTCCACTCGTGGTTCCGTATCCGTAATGTCTTCATTGCATTTCTAAATGAGGCACACGGAGTCGTCTTTGCGGAACTTCTTGAAAATTACTGTTTGATCGCGTAATTCCCTTCTAACAGGTCGTTTGATCAAAATAGCGAGTCATTTTCATGTCTCAAATTGACTGCAAGCGAGCAGATCTGAAAATGAAGGTATCGATTGGCATTACTTTGATTGCAGTGTTTTGTTGTAAGGGTCGGCGTACACTAGAAGTTTGTGCGCAGTTTGCCCCGTCCTTCCGTAATTTCTAGCGCAATCTTAAACAGGTTCCTGTAAACGTAATATCTTCATCATCTCCAGTCTTTTAATGTCCCTGCTGGAGAAAAGGCCTTTCCTATGGATAGAAGAATAAAGAGAGCCATAACCCACCACACTGGCCCAGTGCGGGTTGGTGGGTGTTTAAAATTTTTTTAAGCTCACTAATGACGATGAAACAAAATGCTCAAAGAGTTGTAGTAGCTGACATACTAGACTGTTCATGAAAAATAAACCTTAATACGAGTAATATGATAATTCTTCAAAATAAAATTGATTGAAATTTGTATCTAGCTACCTATTGGTTGAATATTCGTTTGATTTATTAATTATGTCGGGGGGTACAGGTTTTCTCTACGGATGAGAGTGAATAGTTTGGGAGAATGGGTCATAACACACCATGTGGGCCCAGTGCTGATTGGTGGGTATTATGCAGCCACCAGGACCAACTGTTTAACCTTCCCAAGCACTTCTTGGTTTTATAAGCTGCTGCATGAAAGCAAAATTTCGGTATCCATATACCTAAATAATTAATTCGTCTCTATAATAGGAAATGCTATCAGTGGCGCTCCACGGTGCAGCAAAATGAGCTTGCTCTAATTAACACCGTCGTTTCTAGTGCAATCGAGTAAGAAATTACTGTCGCCGCTGACTGAAAGAGCAGCCCGCCCGTGGCCACGCGGCGGTCATGCGGCGATTGTTAATGGCATTATCTGACATGATATTAGCATTTCCTATTAGTTTGTTCAATAAATAAATACAGACATACATAATTCCCGAATATTTACTCCGGTGGGCGTGAATTAACACTTACTTTTTTACAATTATGTGAAGTCTCATGTAATAATGTCATATAACGGACATAAAAAGCGAGGTTATTGGTATTGCTAGGTGGTATTACAAGAATAACGCTACTGTCAATTACTCTCCACTGTCTTTAGTCTTAGCCACTTTGTGGCGGGAGACGTGGGAGATGCTCACAATACAATTCTACTCTGCCGTCACCACACATCATATTCAATGATCGAACTTGAAGCTTCACACTGCAATATAAAAACTAATACTTAGTACTAGAACTAGAGAGCTACTATATGGGTACTTACCGATACACGTTTTAAAACCATGAAAACCTAATTGACTATGCATGATATAAAAGATAAATTTGAAAGAATTCACTTCATTTTTACGTCATTGAATTACAGTCATTTTTAAAGTCTAGTAGACGCTTACCCTAAACCTCCTACGCAATAAACCGTGGGTGTAGAATTCTTTGTTCTTTGTCTAATTAGGGCTCTAAGTAAACAAAAATCTAACTTTACTATGTTTTCTTCAGCGTTTTGTTTATTCCCAGTAAAACTCTAGCTTCGAGAACTATTATTTAGTGACGGACTCGTCGCTCACATAATACAGTAAAGACGCAACCATACCTAGAAATATTGTGTTTTAAATTTATGACTGTAAGGCTTACTGTTGCAGGAATTACATTTTGAATTGTACCTCTTTTTGTTTCTAAGTAGGATCATGAAGTCGAGTTCCTCACCGTCACTCCTCTGAAACTCATCGTCATAATTTCAACAATAATTTGCAATTCATTGCCGGCTAGGTAGACACGTAGGTACAAACGATGGGAAGAAGCATCTGTCGTATTTAATCTCATTTAGTATTAATGATGGACGTGAGTGCGAGGTGCACCTAGGGTGCAGTGCTTTAGGGTGTGTCAACTAACATAGATGGTTGACACACCCTAAAGCTCTAAAATGGGCTCGCCACCTATTACATGGCACCTAAACCAATTAGTGAAACGCGGGTGTTAATTCACTTCTGCCTACCCCTTCGGGGATATAAGCGTGATTATGTATATATTTAACTAACATAGATGGTTGTGTAACTAGGCTGCATTTAAGCTAGAACAAATTATCGAACTAGGCTGGCAGACGCGACTTTAAGGGCCGGTTTTTTGATCCATAGTTAACTCAACCACTGTTACTAATTGTTAATTATCAGTGATATTTAAACATAAGTAACAATTGGTTAACAGTTAACTATGCATAAAAAAACCGGCCCTAAATGAGTCTGGAAAATTCGCCCTCCTTGCGTCGTATTCCTCAGTCTTGAGGGTCGTGACCTCCATTCTGCATCACTTTCTTTCTCCCGTATGGCCTTTCTCCATCTGTTTCTGTCTCCGGCGGTGTGGAGGGCGTTGTGAACTATGGAACCAAGAGCGGTGCGGATCTTGTCGGACCAACGCTGGAAAATAAGACAGTACAGTGCAAATTAACAGACGTAAGTCGCGAACGTAACTTTGGGCCGCTTTAAAACGTTAACGACAGTCAATCTGACTATTGACAACATTTCAAAAATGACAACCTCCCAAAATAAAAATACCGTTTCTTTATTTTCCAATCCTGACTTCGAAAATAATTTTATTAAATTTTTTTATTACTTAATTACAGAAAAAAAATAAAATGTAAAAATATGCGATGACGTCACAGTCGTAGATGTATGAATTAAAACGTTTGCCTTCCTAGATGGAAGAATAAAAAGTTATCATAGACATGATAACAGACGTCAGTCATAAATCAAATCCAATGTCATTAATTGTCATCATCGAAATTATCATTAATAAAGTAGCAATAAATTGAAATCCTTCATAAACTTTAATTTAAAACGTATTTTACTTTGAAATTAATTTCAAACATTTCCGATAAAATGTTTTTATTTTCGACACCGGAAACGCCAGTTCGTCAATTTTGACAACTGATCTTTTTATTTTTCGAGTCAAGAGGGATTTCGCCATTCGTCCACGACAGTAACGTCATTTGGCGCTTACGTCTGTTTAGAATGACAGGTATTTAAATCATGATTTTTTGTGTGAAAATGACAGAATTCAAAAGAAATAAAAAATAAAAGTCTTCATTTTCGGTTTAATTTCATATAACATCATAATAAAGGTATGTTAAAAAAATTTAATGTTGTCAATTGGTTGAGTCAATATGCATCGAAAAACCGGCCCTGGACTATCCTATACAGTTGGAAGTAAAACTGCATAACAATTGCACATCTACTGCAATCGGGCTGCACGGTTGGTTGGTAGTTTGTACCGACTGACGTATTACAGAGAAAACAAAACGTCAAATTCATACTTTTGTATTCTTTTCGTTCGATCGAATAGATAAGCCACTTGGCTAGGCCCTCTGCCACTGAAAAATACCTGGCCTGGTTTTCCTTAATACTACATCGAAAATAATATACAACGTCTTATCGATAGGACGTATATTTCTAGACTGACATAAGTATTTTGAAATGCATATGACTCAAAACAATATTAGCAAAGAGTTAAAAGATTCTAGCTGGCCATTCATACATTACTGGTGTGTGCTAACTGAAATTCTAGCAGCAGTTTGGCAGTTCCGTTCATTAGAGCCGAGTTCATTAGAGGAAGAGCTGAGCTTAACGTTACATGAATTGAACGATCACGGCGCTCGTAACGATATGCGCCTTATGTCCGTTGTGATCAATTCGTGGGCTCTAAGGGCCACTCCGCTCGCATCCACCTCAGTGAAAATATTGAAGCGGTTAAGATAATACTATCTTTTTGAGATTCTTCTCTTCTTACAACTTAGTGGCTTAGCGCGCTAGACTGCAGTTGCGCAAACTAATCAATATTCGCTAAGGCCAGTCGTTGGATGGGTGACCAAAAATGTATTATTTCGAGTTCCTCCGTGTTTCGGAAGGCACGTTAAGCCGTTGGTCCCCGGTGTTTATCGCCCATTCTCAATTATAATCTATAGTGGAGGTCTAACCCAGCAGTGGGGACAAGGGCTGGTGATGATTTGAATCTTCTGAGAAAGGTAAACTATTGGTTTTCTTACTTGTATGTCTTGCTTAAGAATCATGTATTCCTAAATCTCATGCCTACTATGTTAGTAGCGTAGAAAAATTAATTGGCATGGTAATCGGTGCAGCAATAAACCGATTTTTTTAATCAAGTCTCTTCATTAGCAGATGTAAAACGCTGGTAATTCTGTTAGGCTATTAAAATTGCTTAACAGAAATATTCGCTTGAGAGCACTAAAGACTAAAATACCCCTCGTAACGTTTCCGGATCTAAACGTTTTCAAACAATAGTGCGACACGAAAATATGCTTTCGACGACAACTTTCATATTTATGCCCAAACGGAAACGACAATAACATACAGTTTGAATAAAAGGTTTTAGCGAAGTTGTATGAAATAAAACTTTAAACAGTCACCTGGGAAAATTGCAAAACAGTTTGCATTACAGTTCCTGTTCAGAAATCAAATGTAACATTCTAAATTCCATGTAGAACGCGACCGTCATGGATGCAGAGATATGGAACATTTTATGGAATTTAAATTGCTTATTTCAGATCGCAATGTTCATGGTAGCCTAACCAAAATACGTCGACAGGCGTCGAATCTACTCGAGTAATCAAGATTCCTTCTTAAAATAGGCTTAATATCCTATGAACTAAACAACTCTTTACAAAGTAGTACAGACTTTCCTTTTATAATGACATTGAGCCTTCAAAGAAGACATTATTTAACCTTTTAAACCTTCGAAAGACTTTTCTGGTGGGTGACTAACATAATGGAAAATTTGCATTATATGCTTAGCTACAAAAGAGCACGAAGAAAAGACATATTCCACGTCTTTAAGGTTTCAAAGTAACGCTTTAAGCTGATTACTGTTGCCTGTGAAGTTGTTTTTGGGAAATCTAACATACATTATTAGATTTCCTTAAAATCGCGATGGCTGGCATATTTTCTCAGTGCTGGATTAAGGTGGACTGGTATAAAATATTTCTCAAAATTCACTGAGTAATACAATGAATAATATTTTCTGCTATACTTATAAATGTATTTTCGGAAATGTATAGAAAAACCTGTTTTGTTTGAGAGCAAGTATATCTTACACATATTATTCGATTTTAATTTTAACATTATTTAAATGTTAGAAAAAATAGTACAAAGATTTTGGTGGTTAGAGAAAGAAAATTGTGAAAAATTATGATCTTGAGGCGGGAATCGAACCCGCGTCCGCTGCTATCCGGGCTGCTAACCACCAAAATCTTTGTACTAATTTTTCTAACATTTAAATAATGTTAAAATTAAAATCGAATAGTTTATAAAGCAAACCCAAGCTTAACCGAACGGATGGTATTTGTAAAAAAAATATCTGCTTTGGAATGTCTGAAATTTATTTCTACATTGCGAGGGTACCCGTTGGCTTACAACGTGAAGTGTAAAGGTTAGAAGAATTTCGGCAAGTTAATTAGTGTCTTGGGTGGCCGAGCGGTCAGGCACCTGCCCGGATAGCAGCGGACGCGGGTTCGATTCCCGCCTCAAGATCATAATTTTTCGAAATTCTTTTTCTAACCACCAAAATCTTTGCTTACACATTTATTTGTGCAATTACCATTAACAACCCGTTTTTTACTTGGTTTTGAAACTTCGATATACATACTTACATTAAATCGAAGCTCAGATTAGATGTGCCTACGAAATTTTATATGGGGAAACTTTACAAAAATGTTCACTATTCATTCTACGTTTCTCGCAATTCCGAACTAATGCTCTTATCACAAGCCAGGACGTTAGGTCAACCCGTGAATTTGTTCTACTGTGAGTTTTACAAACGCGAACAGCACACAAAATAACAGAGCAGAGAAAAAAGAGGTTTCACCGGCTCTCCGGTAGAGGCACTGCTGTATTTGTCGAACAATTTAACAGTTTTGCCAAACGCATTGGTGTCGTTTAGAAAAGTGTAAAGCTACGTTCGATATTTAAATACGAAACTAATGGCCGTCATCTGCCTTGCCAACCACCAGCTTCTATCTAGGGAACGATGTGGGGGGTGATGGTTTTCTCGCCACCGCGTAAGCCCGAGTACACAGGGTCCATAAAGAATGAATGAAGAATGAAAAGAAGAAAAATGTATTTTTTTAGGCCTGGCCTGTTACCATACAGGCGGTATGAGGTTCACTAATGGTAATTGGTAATATTACAAAGAAAAAAGACGTTCTTTATAATTTATAAAAATTACGAAAGAAATTTTTTTTTCTTTACCGAAACAAAAATTTTAAAAGAAAATTTTTTAAGAAAATTTCGTTTCCTTTACCTCAGTAAACATCACTTCCAAAATATTTATTTGCGAATTTGAAGTACAAATTTCGTACCGCGTAATTTTAAGTGGCGAAATCTCCGCATCTAATTATTGAGCCACCTTACAATCTCTAATTCAGCCGTTTAATAAACAGAGCGTCAATTTGCATATTATTGAACGTGTGTTGCCGGCAACACTTTGTGCTTGTCGTAAATTTAGTAACATTGTTTTCAGTTTGATTGCGTGATCGTTTGAATTATTGTGGCCCAGTGCTGGAGAGTTCAGGTTTTTTTAACAGTTTACAGAAGTGTCGTATCTACTAGAGTGTATGGCCTTGTTGTGACGGAGGACTTTAGACGCCTTCTACGACACCCACTGGGAGATATTAGGGGTCGTGGCAATTGTGTTCTGCTCTGCCATCACCACACGGCGATTCCTATTATGACACTAGCAATTACGTGCCCGTTATATAGTTGATGCGATTCTCCGACCAAACGTGGGCAGAGCTATTCTAATTATTACTAATATGCTTGTAAGTACGCAACCGTTTGCAAGTTCAGTAACAAATGGTTGCTTAGTTCTTATTTATTGGAGACGACTAGCCACAATTACATGCAAATTACTATTAACCAGTTACGACAGACAGTTTGGTCATTAAATCGCCGCGTAGTGAGTTCCCGCCTACTACTTACCCAGTTGGTCTGATAAAATATTCAGTTGTCATGTGCGGCTTGTAGTATTTTAAACTAAAGACAAATTGTCGAGACTTTTGAATTTGCTTGGCCTTAAAGTGACTTCCGTTGTCGTGTCGATTGTTTTATTTCGCTGGGTTTTTATAGATGGATTGCAGACGGATTCGGACTAGGCGGAATGGATAAATTAATATCTATTTAAAAAATTCGACCTACTCAAGGCTGGCTCTTAACTTTGAGTATTATAGGGTTACTGCAGCGAATAAGGATATCACTATTTTAATTTCCATTATTCACTGACATCAAAAGATGAGTTAATAATTATGGGGTGGGTGTCGTACAAGGCGACTAAGGATGGAAGGAAAACAGTGATGAGAAATGGTCAGCAGCGTTCCTCTTATACCACCTAACAATGTACTGCGACTTAACATTCACCTCTGCCTACCCCTTTGGGGATATAGGCGTGATTTATTTATGTATTTAATTACTATCTACGGACTAATAACTTAAAATTGACGA
This sequence comes from Cataclysta lemnata, assembly GCA_963931975.1. NCBI lineage: Eukaryota > Metazoa > Arthropoda > Insecta > Lepidoptera > Crambidae > Cataclysta > Cataclysta lemnata. The sequence goes on from OZ008338.1 coordinate 14,138,313, forward strand.
CATCTTGTCGTAAAAATAAACAAAGAACTAGCTATTTAATAACACAAAACATGTAATACTCTAGAATTTTATTACCTAGAATGCCAATAAAAATGAGTCATGTCGCTATCGTAGTATGTTTAGCTAGCTAAATTCTAAATAAATCTTATTCATTACAATAAATAGGTAGATAGGTACATGTAAAAGGGACAACAAAATTTCTCTCCACCACTTGACAGTGTTTTGTCTCTGGTCGGGATTTAGTGGGAGTTAGAGCGAGAGAAAAATATTTTCTTTCCCCCGAGGAGATTTTCTCTACGTCCCGAGCTACGGGACAGAATACTATAAATTAATTGTGTTTATAGCTGAACGATCGGAAATTTCTCATCCATATGCCAGTTACGGGTAACTAGATTTAATAATGACTAAATGGACGAAGTTTTTGTCGGACGAGTGGTAAAGATGCCTGGACACGACGAATACATAAGGAACCTACTTAGTTATTGGATATCCATCATTTGGTAGTCAAATAGTTCAGTGGTTCAACCAACTGGTACATACAAAGAAAATCGTGGTAAGAAGAAGTTCGATAAATTATAGTCTCGATGCGGCAATCGAACCCGCGTCTTCTTCAATCCGGGCAGTTGCCTATACTATAACCAAGACGTCAAACGTCTAACCACGAAACCTTTTTTTAACCACAATTTTGTTTGTAATAATTTTTCTATCTTCATCATTGCCAGCATTTTATTGTCCCCACTGCTGGGGCACGACCCTTCCTCCTCTTCCACATGGATGGAATAGAGAGGAATCCCTATATATATTTCTATCATTTAGGTTAAAAATTTTAAAATTAAAATCAATATTATAAACTGGTACATCTTCAAATGTCCATTCATCGCACGCAATGCAACTTAAGTCGACGGGCTAAAGTAAAGACGGTCGGTCTGACTGCTAAATGTCGTTGTGATCCGCACATACACGCGCTGCCTCCGTGCAGTTAAGGCACTAGTCTCACATAGCCTTAATCGTTTAACTGTCGAAATCGATGTGAACGCCCACATGGCTACGTTCAAACGCTCCAGAGAGACGGCGCGTGCCTAAACGCGGCCTTAGAAAAAGTAGATAAGTACGGGTGTGACCCACAGATTTGATATACCTGTGGTGTGACCACACCAATCGAGCGATTTTCGATCGACGTCATCAATCAACGAATAATGGTCGACGTCGACCGATAACTTTAACAATTCCGAACCATACCAATCGATCGACATCGAATAGAAGTATCGACCGACGATCGATTGATTGGTGTGGTAACACCCCAACGCGTCGACAGTGAAAAGAAACCGAGCGTCTGTCGTAGAATCCGGCCGCTCGTCCGGCAGCCGCAGCTACCATCCGTAGCCGGTTGCGTCCAAGCTACATAGATTTCTTGCTATTACAATTTTGATTTTAGATTTTTTTTTTGCCGAGTGGTGACAGCAGAGTATTGTCACCACCATTCTCTCGTGACTGTCGCGGGTGTCGTACAAACCAGCCTGATAGAATTATACGATACCTAAATTAGTTTTTTTTATGTTTATTAGGTTTCCCAACATTTGTGTACAACAAGAGGTGAAAGGATTTGACGAAATGTGGTCGTAAATACACCGCTGCCTATCCCTTATAAATAGGAGAACAGCTCGAATCAGTAGGTATACTTTCGGTAGAGGAAAGTATCTATAATAATTAAACACTTTAATAGGTAATCATTACTAATTGGCTTTTTCATTTCAAATATTTATGGTTACTTAATAAACATAAAATCCTGATTAATTGAACATCTTCCCTGTTATTATAAACTGGCATCACAATTCACAAAGACTAAACCACAGCTGTGTTATGAAGCAAAACTAATCTAGAAAAGCTAATATTGCAAGTCTGCGATGTTCTTCGCTCGCGTCCATGTTTCCTAGCTTCAGTTTTGTGTGTGTTATTTGCACAATCGAAACGGCCGGTCCAATCAGGAGTCATCGCGCCGCACGTGCCCGCCGCATACATCGAAGAATAATGTAATAAGGGGCTCCCGCACGCGGAACATCGCAATAATGGTGAACGCACATTTATCCGAGCCAAACGCGCCGAAGTCAGCGGAGGCCTCGCTGTTGTGGTTTGATTGTAATCAACATACATGTATTAATTAAATAAGGTATATTAATTAAATAAGTACACCGTGGTTTTTTTAAATCGGTAGAAATAAATATTTAAAACAACAATGTCTGTTTGGTATTACTGAAAGACTCTATTTATTCAATTGTTTTTTCGTGTGTTTTTAATTTACAAAAATGTCAAAAGTACAAATCTAATAGAAATACAAAAGAGGCCTAACTGAAATCTCCACAGGAATCTGAAATAGTTTCATCCGCTCCGTGCACATTGTTTCCGACGATGTCATCCGAATTCTTCTAGGATTCCTGAAGTTTTTGACAAATTCGGACGAATCGGACGATTTGGCGCGGAAAGGTGAGATTTCATAATATGATTCCATATAATGATTTCTATAATTCTTTGACTTCGGCGCGTTCTGCGAGTTAGGCGCGTTCGGCTCGAATAAGTGTGCGTTCACCTTAACCGGCAGAAGCTTGTCTGCTTCAATCGGGGGCAATTACTTAACTAGCCCAAATTTGTGCATTTGCTAATTAAATGCCTATGTCAACTCTTCACCTCATTCGTGGAGGTATTGCAACAGATAATATATCGCACGAAAAGGTAGCTTATAACTCGGAATAATCCAATAATCCAATCCTACGTAGCTTTGCGTCAATGGTTTTCCTTTGGCACAATAGTTGCCTAGCTTTAGTGAAAAGCCAGCTTTAGATAGCCGTCGTTCGAGATGTCCCTCTCATAATTCACTTTATAGACAAACTTTTCGTGTTGTAGGTATGTTAGGTCTTTGACGTAAAGTTTATGTGGCATATACACTACACAGTCGAATGTAACAACATTTAGTCAGCGCTAGGAGAACTATTTACAACGAGATTGAGAACTGAACCCATGTAATGCGTTTAGCTAAATTGACGTCTGCTGCGACACAAAGTTTTGTTTGTTATCAAACATTTTGAATATGAACATGTTATATGTTTAGCATCAAAGCACAAGCCTCGACTTTCGATCAAGATTGATGTATAGGTACTAATTGTCATCGTATTTATGTGGTATCAGGTATTCATTTGGTAATTATATTGGTACGATATTGTTTTTATATTGGTGGTGACAGCACGCAGCTTAGCCTTAAACTAAGCCTTAAGCCTATTCATGAACTTTAAAAAATTATCAAATCTAGTTTTACCTTGTTAGAATAATTTCGATATCGCATAAATATTTAAACCAATAATCAAATGAGACAACCAATATAGTAGTTAGTAATCAAAACAGCTATTTTGGCTTTCTAAATTAACCTTAAATTACGGGCCCAAATATTATTAGCATGTGGCTTAAATAATTGAGTTTTTAATTACATACATACATAAATCACGCCTATATCCCTAAGGGGTAGGCAGAGGTGAATTAACACCCACTTATCGCCAATTTAGCTTGGTCCCATGTAATAGGTGGCGAGCCTATTGCCATCTATCGGGCACATCAATCGCAGTAAATTGCTAGATGGTACAAGAGGAATCCTGCTGCCCATTACTCATTGCTGTTTTACCCTTAGTCGCCTTGTACGATACCCACGGGAGAGATGGGGGTCGTAACAATTGTATTCTACTCTGCCGTCATCACACGGCGTTTTTAATTAGGTATTCGTATTTTATCCCCATTATATCTTGATGTGCTAGAGCTAGGAAGTGCATCGGTAACACCTGACCAGACATTCCTGTCACTTAACCCGTGACACTAATAAACAATCGGCACAGATAAGCAGCGGAACGAGTACAAGGGTTCAAACCTTGCACTTGCACTGGCCAAACAAATTTGAACCTTAAATCTTGACGACACGGTTCATCGCGTAGCCAACGGAACAGCACGGCAAGTACGAGGACGCAGGTACAGCGTGGAGGGGGCGAGCTAAACAGAAATTATAATCCAACCGGTCGTAACTACGCGTTAAGTTTAATTATTGCGGCCATTATTGCTAACTAATGTTTAAGCGACAATAGGGGATATGTGAGCACGTAACGCTTTCTAATCGCGGGTATGGTAAAAAGTTATGCGTGAAACCAATATTTTACATTATTCAGTAATGTATGCATAATTTTGAAATTTTCAAGATTTTTTATGCCGCCCGGGTTCATTAATACTCAGTTTATTTTGACCGGCTTTGACTCGCATGCACTACAACTACAAGACGTTTTTACAAACCACGACTATTTGTAAATTTTTGCAGAGTATCAATTTAAACTGTATCAATTTTAAGATAAATTGAAAAGTCAGTAATATGCTTCCACATGATTGTGTTTGAGGTAGGTATTTTCGAAAGCTGACTAGCAAGAGGACCTCCCAACTTGTTTTCGAACAGATTGGATTATCTTAAATGTTCTGACTGGGGACAAACATTTACAGTTTCATTTATATAGTATGTAGCTCTTGGTCTCTCGTAAATTAAGAATCATTGTGCATTATCACACATGTTTCAGAGGTACAGTGCGCCCCGTCTTCTTGGCATCAATCCAGCAAGTGTTGCTTTGTGCATGTTCATTCTTCAAATCTTAATGGTGGTTGTATTTTCCTGAAAAGTTAGGTAGATAATTCGGATTATCTGATCTTGAAGAAAGAAGATCATTACGACTTTGTAAAAGCACACAAAAGTGTCCCAGAATTGAAAAGATATGCTCGCATAGTTTGCTCACGTCGTAAAAGTGAGTAAAAGGAGACTATCAAAAAGTATTTATATGGTGCAAGAGAATGGAGATATGGAAAAGGGAAGCTAAGAAGAAAATAGCTAGATCAAGAGTACCCGAAACCGACGGGCATACATGAAGACATTAATGAGATTGGATGAAGCGAAAGAAGTACATTGTGAGGATCGTAGCAATTGGAAAGAAGTGATCTCTGCCTACCCATGTGGGAGAAAGGCGTGACATAATTGCATGTATGTTTTCAGAAAAAAAACTGCGCTATGTTTTAAAGCGTCCTCGTAACAGTTATGCATATGACTGTTCCTGCGCTCACGCATAGTTGTGTTTAAATAATTGTACATGCATAATTATAACGAACCTGTAATTTTTTTGCGTACACGAGCCTCAGCATTAACTACAATGGAATTATTAGTTCTTTTCATAACTTAGCTAATTGTTAAACACGTTTTATATGAGACTCGGAGAATGATTGTGGGTAAAGGTGAGGAAAATTAACAAATCTACTAGGTATCTGATGATAAGACTTGGACGTAAATACGGTCTTCTATGCTGGCCTGGGAGCGGAACAAATAACGTAGAATACCACTCCTCACACATCCCATGGGTGTCGTAAAAGTCGACTAAGGGAGATTGCCCGGTGTAGACCAATAAGCACCTTGGGGCACCTGAATGGTGGAGGGCAAACCACCAACAACAGCATACCCAAGGAGGGTTCGTGTCAGGCAGGAGGCGGGCTGTAAAATCTTAGCCAAAACTTTGAGCAGTATGGATTGGAATGTTGTCATTCCAATCATTCTCTCCGTTCATCGGTCTCTCGACATGGTCCATTCCGTTTCTTTTCTATACATTCTTTCATCACTAGCACCATTACGGTGTGATGGATGAAATGAATGAAAAGGGCGTGGATGGCTTGATGACGTCTGACCGATATGAATGGAAGAGGAAACATATTGCGCCGACCCCAGATCGACTGGGGACAGGGCAGGGAGAATAAGAAGAACTGACTAAAATACTCACTATTATAGTCTACATACACGAATATTCATTCACATGGAATACCTACTCATTAGTAAATTCTACACTAGAATACACCGCAGGCGCTTATTAAATTAATCTAGAGCAGAGGTTCCCAAACTGTTTTTTTTCATAGACCCCTTTCAATAATTCGTCGAATGCGGTGGACCCCTTGTAGCTACACTATATTCCAAAACCTCGGCCCCAACCCTATATTAACAGTTATCGAAAAAAAATTAGAGAATTGTTTGGTTAATTAATTTATTGCAGACCCTCGTCGAGTCTCCCTTGGACCCCTGGGGATCCACCTGGACCACTTTGGGAATCACTGAGCTAGACGGAGAGGGGACCGTGAACTGTGGTCAGTAGTCATTTGAAGAGCCCTGTATCGCAAAACCCCGAATTACGTGTCGTTAATCGTTCCTCTCTCATTCAATTCCGACGATGGATTCCATGTATACAAAGAGATTCCGCGGACTCCTGAATTCGTTTAGACTAATAGGTCAATTTATTAGTTTTTAAATCTATTTATTACTTCTCCAACACTTTAGAAACCTATGATTATGTATGTAGGCATTAACTGTAACTACAAATTCTGAAAGACTAACGATGGGTTTCAATGTGTATCAAAGAAAAATGTAAGCTTAGTAGGTGCCTACCTAAAGTTGCAGCCAAAATTAACAAATTGCCTGTTAGGTAATTCGCTACTTATAACAGTGATTTTTCGGTAACGAAACTGGGGTTCTTTCTCTTTATTTGCCTACGTAACCAACGAGTCGCGACGCGGAATATTACTGTTTTGTATAAGTAATAAACAACAGCGGTGTTATAACAAAAAAGTCTTTAAGCCGTATTTGTTTAAGAAGTGTTTAAATAACAAACTATTGGCAAAAAAAGGACAATTTCAAATTTATTGTAATAACATCGTAATAGCGTAAGATTAAAAAGCATCCCCAGCTTACATGCACCTTATCAGTCGCGTTTGTAATACTCATCATTTACTTCATTTGCCCGGATTACTAAAGTGGCCGCTCGAACCCCGTGTCAAACAATTCTGAATTGTCTCGATATATTTTTTACAAACAATTATCCTGATGACCGGTAAAAACATAATCCCGATAAAGAAATTGCCAGTTCCACTGATGAATACGATATATTGATAAATCATCACGAATATAAATTTTAACGAATTTTCAGTGTTTCATTCCGGGTATCAATATTATAAGTGGTATTAAAATTGCGATGCTCCTGTAGCAGTGCAATACAATCCAATTTCATTAAATGCACACGTCATGAATTAGCTTAAAGCTTAATATCGCATGGGATAATTTTCCGATCAGTTGCAGAAAGATCAAAAAAATTGTACTTATTCCGTTGATGGCCGCCGCGGGGAAATCGGCAGCACATCTCGTAACTTTTTCAATTTAATCACATCAATTAGGTATTTACTTAATTAAGGGAATTAGCGGCTCACAGGTGGCGGTGACTTGCAGTCGGATAGTCCCCAGATGCTAATATTGGTGATTGCTTATTTTTAGGGCCCGTATGTTTTGGGTAATGCACGGATAGTCCTTACTAGTCTCTTACTCTGCACTGCACACAAACACTCACACAAATATAAATACACACACATCCTACCTAGGTGCTAAAGTGCAACCACACCAAGCTTACACTCACTACAAGGTAGTAAAGGAAAGATCCAACTAACGTACTAATTATAAACAATAAAGTTATAAAGATTTTGGTGGCTATAAAACTTTAAATTATTTCTAAGAATTTTTGTACTAATTTTTCTAACATTTATATAATGTTAAAATTTAAATTGAATAGTCAATAAAGTTATGTTGTAAATATTTTTTTTCAAATAATGGCTTAATAATAATATCTTTAATAACCACATACGATAGTTCATAATATGTTCGTAACCACTTCTTAAATTTTTTTTATGTTATTTTTACACGGAAACTTGTCCTTCATCTCACCTGATGGTAAGTGACGATAAAGGCCGAAGATGGAATTGAGCTATCTTATCATAAATTGTCTTAATACGATAATCCTGTTACCAGTTAACTTAACATTATTAGTATGATGACAGATATTGATAAAATGGCAGTAGCTAGACAGGCGACCTTAAGAAAAAGTCCTACCACCAACTGGAACTTAGCAAGACGTGAGACATTTTAAATTTTTTTGCTTATAATATTAGGAATATTCTTTTCGTACTAGCTTAAGAAGATTATTGCGCAGTAGCGAGTAAACCACACACAACAGAGTTCCTTGGTGTCAGGTAGGCAGACGGTCATTAAAACCCCGCCAAGTCCTGAAGCATCATGACAATATCATAGTGTACTAAAGCGTACAAAATCAATGGGTTCTGTGCATTGTATGATGAAACAGTAAGGGGCTAGGGTTTACTACCTATCATAAAACTGGATGAAACAAAAATCCACACGCTTTTGACGGTTCTGCTGTCTAGGATGTCCTATCGGTAACTTTATTATGGTCACCGCTACGCCATGCATTCTAGCTGTGTTAATGTAGTGACGAGAGCGTGTCCGTATTTGTCTATGAAGACCTTGGAAAAACATACATTAGCTCCAGGCACGGGGAAAGCATAAAACAGTCATTTAATACTTACATGAATTAGAAATCACTCGCGAAATGTATACTAAATGACACAGTGACTGGCTTTGTCATAAAAAAGAAATTTAAAGAAATCTGGAAAAAAATACGGTATGTCATAAGTATCTATTAATAGGTAATATGTTTGAAATAATTAAATGAATGAATTATTTTATAGAGGGTTAGTTTGGAAATTTACTAATTGTAATAAAACATTTTTTATTCGATTATGCATTTTACATAATGTTCAAAAAATAAATACTTTGTAATATTTGATTTTTAATTTTAACATTATGTAAATGTTAGAAAAATTAGTACAAAGATTTTGGTGGTTAGAAAAAGAATTTCGAAAAATTATGATCTTGAGGCGGGAATCGAACCCGCGTCCGCTGCTATCCGGGCAGGTTGCCTGACCGCTCGGCCACCCAAGACACTGTCTTCGTGGTCTTGTCTAGGGTGGCCGAGCGGTCAGGCAACCTGCCCGGATAGCAGCGGACGCGGGTTCGATTCCCGCCTCAAGATCATAATTTTTCGAAATTCTTTTTCTAACCACCAAAATCTTTGTACTTTGTAATATGTTCAAAATTTACAATATCCTCAATGCAATATAAATAAAATTTCAAAACAAAATGACGCTTTAATGTAGTGTACGACCGTGTAAATGTGAGCTAAATCAGTGTAAATGAATCATAAGTATTATTAGTAAAAGAATGAATGTAATACATATTGAAATCAAAAAATCCTTTACACTTCAATGCTGCAGTGAAAATAATAAAATTGTTGCACTGGAGTTATATCGATGCACACCCATGGAATGGACAGATAACGCAGTTATCGCCTATAGGAGCACACGAAAATGGTAAAAGCTAAGAGTCCATTACGTGTCAGTGTCGAAGAGGGGTTTTTCAATAGATTTAGCTGTGTGACGCGAAAAAATATGGCGCGCTGGACATTTATTAACACATCTATCTGACGCTTTAACTTTTTTTGTTTTGGCTGTCAGGCGTTTTATTTCGCGCGCTTAGAAATATTTTAGAGTGTTATTTAGAAGGTTATTTATTTCTTTTGGCACACACACATTCTCATTAATAATATTTACTACAATAAGTTTGGTGTAACAAAGGTAACTTCCGGAATCCTCTCTGCGAATAGGTGCGCAAAAAGAGAACTCCTTCAAAATACGCTGAGTCCATCTTTCTATTGCCACCTATCATGCGCGTAAATCGCAGTATACGTACATATACCGTCATAATATTGAACAAATTTCTAATTTCTTCCTTGGTCTTTTTAATTTTATCTAATATGTACCTAACTGTGGTAACTGAAAAGTATTTACGTTAAGGTTTTATTCTGTTCATATTTAGAAAAGTAATTAAGACACTTAAGAAGTGTCACGTCAGGCAGTATAAATTGCTACACCAGAAAAGACGTGTTATTTACTGGTCTTCTAGGAGGGAGTCTTCAGTCAACTTACTCAAAGTAAGTACCGCGCGCAAAGATTAACACTTGTGGATAAACGAATGAGACAAAACAGTATAGCAAGAAACAAACAGACTTAAGCTTCATTCATATTCGATCGCGTTTGCTCTGCTTACTGGCTTCTATTCGTTTTATAAGAGTTTATTCCATTAGTGCTGCACCCACAACTGTAGCCGATTAGAGCCAGAAACTAATCAACAATCGGACTGCCATTTTCAAATAAGAACTGCGTGTTTCATTTTAGTAATTATACGGGGTTGCGGGGGCGGCGGGCGGCGGGCTGTATTGCGAAGTGAAAGCAAAGCAATAGTGGTAGGTGGCGCCCTCAGCGATTTATTGTTTTTAATAATAACGTGAACCCGTCACAAAGAGAACAAAAGTTGGCGGTAGAGCGCGCGCGAGAGTCCTCCACGCACGAATCTTGCTGGACGAGGCATTTTAGTTTTCCCCACGAGTCCATCATTCTGTGAAATTATATTGATTACGGTGGAATTTGTGCCTTACCTACTTTTTTAAAACACTTCTGATTAAACTTAATATTTACGAATCATTGTCATATTCTCTAAAGTTGCACATGTTTCACCATAGCTGGTCATTATTATGTAGCGTTATATTATTATTTTATAATATACCTATCTCCATAATAGTATAATTAAAGAAGCTAACTAATCTTTAAGCTATTTTAAAATACATCTTTAAAAAAAATCCGTAATGAATTGGTTGCCTTAATATGGAGCAAGTAGAGTACCATTTCCTTAGGCTACAATCAGGAATGCAGGATCTGCACGATTTCAAATGGTGTGGTTAGTTTGGTATCGATACGTGGTTTGATTAAACCGCGGGATTGCGCGGTTATTTAAATGATTAGGACACGATGCTTTTGCCCGATATAAATAATTATCACTATTAAATTGTGGCAATATCGTTGATGTTGTGGAAAAAAAAGAACAAATAAAATTTAAAAGCGTGGTTGAGTCTGGCATACCAGAATAATACAGAATGGAAAAAAGTGGTTGGAAAAGTACCCTTAATATTGATGATGGCAAATATTACTGAAAGGAAGCGTTCCTTTATTTTCAAAAATAATTAAAACTGGTTTTGAGCTTTTTTTATTATCTACTTGTAGGCACGTGTACCTACAGCAGATAAATGAGTAATAATTTAAAAAAATATATATTAATGTATTGTTGTAATCATTAATCATTCTTCTAAGATTATGAATACCTAGGTGCGCGCTCGCTGCACCCTGTTACCAATTGCTTTGTGATCCACTTAACTTTATATATTTTTTTTTACTTTTTAGCTTCTTGCAATTTTCTCAGTTAGTGTGCACCAAATACCTTATCAAAACAATCGGATTATTCGTAGTCCGTGCACCCGTTCGAAGTCCCACTGGAGCGGCCCGCGGTCCCGATATTAACATTCGTACACAGGGACATTTCAACACAATCCACGCCACCCTTGTTTTGATGGTCATAAGGCTCAAAGTTCGACTGCCGCCAACGGTTTGTATTTCATTCTGCAGTTCTTTTTGCGATTATTTCCTAACTTTCAAATGTCTATACCATTGTTTATAATATTGGTAGCAGTTTGTTATGTTTGTTGAACATCATTGTTTGAGTCAGGCTTATTTGCTGGATTCTATATTCGAGAAAAGGCAAACTTAAACTAGCACTAAGGGGGAGCTTCCAATCAAAATTAAAGTTTGCCAAATAAATAACCCACACGCTCTGCATTGAATATTGTGAAATTGGAGTATCTACACGGCGAACAGGGTGTAATTTTTTAACAAAATACCAATGTTTTGATACGTATGTAGCTTACCTATCATGGTTTATTTTTGGCCATTTCCGCATGTTGAGTTGTTGATTTTTGAGATTTTCATGACACAATACAAACACAATCAGTAAGTCGACGTATTGGAACTTCGGAACTAGTGGCATAATTTGCCTTGTGCACATTTTTCAACTTTAAAAGTAGGTATATCTTTGCCTGTTTACCCCGTAAGTCTAGACAGTGGCTTATTAGCACTAACATTTCACTACTATTTTAGGTCATATGGAGCGAGTCTATGGCCATTTGCCGGTTACGTTTACTTACAACCTGGCGTCAACAAATTGAATAGGAAATACTTAATAATTAACAGTAGAATGAAATTATATTTCTTCTCCAACCTGTACGAATGCCTTTGAATCATAGACAACATAAGCATTTGACTAGTCTAGTTAGTACTAATGCATCGTCCCTTTCAGTGACGTCTCTCGTTGTGGGAATTAATTAAGTGATAAATAATTTCTTATAGGTATGCCAATCTAGGGCAAGCTCTATCTGTGTTCCAATTTTCAATCAAATCCGTTCACTCGGTAAGGGGTTGTTGAGTAACAAACGTTCATGTTTTATTTCGCAATAATGACATAAATATTTTATACAATTGGGAACAAGGTGTATCATGGTGCATCCTCATTGCTGTTTTCGTGACTCAACATTTAATCCTATTATAACTTTACGTAAAATAAGTAAAGTTATAATAGGATTAAATATTTTTATTCATAGATTTTTTTGTTGGTTATTCTTTATTTGCCAACTTGAATAATATGTTGCTTGGTAAAAAAAATACTTTGGTGTGAACGCATTTCGATGCGAAGATATGTGAAGGTAAACGTGATTAAAAAGCATTTATAAACTCCTAGATCGGCCTAATTCACCAAGTGAAGTCTGATCCTGTGTGAAATAATCTAGTCCTCATATTCAGCACTAGGATGAGAGCAGAATTATAATTCGCTAGACTTGATAGTCTTAATATTTTCTCCCTCTCTGCTACTTTACCTAAAACATGTGTGGATCTCTTAATTGTCTCTCATTCGACGCCATCTTCAACATATAACTTTATTTAGCGACACTGATTTTTCCACCCTTGATAACAAGGTCAATCGTTACTAAGTAATATCTATCACTCCTTAATGAAAATCAAATGAATGAAAATGAAATCTAAAATGAAAATAAAAGTGATTGATAAAATTTATACCGGCTTGTTTGGATTCTTGGTCGATTTTCTGACAATTTGATAACTAAATCAGAATTAAGCATTCGACGAGCAGAACATTAAGAAAATATTAAAGAAATAGTTTGAAAACTATTGCCTCCACCCAATCCTTGTCAGATATCCTCACATTGTAACTTTGATGTGAAGCCGGGTATTCTAGCACCCGAGCGCCTAACTTATTGGAAAGATCCCAGCGGATTTTCGCCGTCTCTAGCTAATCGAGACACCAATTTTAAAGTCGGAGTTATATTGTCCGTCAATTTTGGTGGCTCAACTTGTCACTGGCGTTTGAAGCCGCCGCTCTTGGGTTTATACCTAAAGTAAAGGGAGTCAGTTCCCTGAGGCGAATATCGTCGGCTTTCGGCAGGATGTGCAGTGAATTTTGTGACTGACTGTCCAATGTGGATTTCACTACCAATACCAATCGGCCAGTCTTAGTATTGGTAGTGAAAGACTGGTATGTTTGTTGAAGCTGTTAGACACAAATTCTCGTAAGATGATTGGTGGACATGCCAACTGCATTCTTACACTGTGAGCATGAAACAATTTAACAGAATTTATCAATCTTTTTTATTAACCATTTCGGCACTATAAATAAATAAATATTTTTTTACACTCACACCTATCATCTAGCCCAAAGTTAGTAGTAAGTAGCACTTGTGTTATGGATACTAGATGACATATATTTTTAATATAATTATGTACCTATATAAAATTTAAAAATATACTACATAAACATATACGCAACCATGACTCGAGAACAAACATTTGTGGTCGTCACAAAGTTTGCCCCTACCAGGATTCGAACCCGGGACCTCTTGGCCAATACCCAGCAATCTGAGCATTCGATCAAGGCGGCCGTCAAACAATGTAAATTGAGCCCTTATTAAATCCAATCCAATGTGAACGCTTTACGGAGACGGCTTCAATCACAAATAGTTAATTGCCCTTAGATAGAATCAGTCACAATCGAAAACGGAAATAATAATATCGGTATACGGAATATTTCTGAATGCCAAGCTCCCGACCACTTAGCACATTAAGCAAATGATCCGACACAATCTAATTATTGTTTTTTTTTTCGCCTCTGCAATCTACGTTGTTTTCTTTTTGAAAGGGAAAAAATGGCGCATTTGTGGAGTCGCTGCCATCCAGTAATTGAATTATACCATCGATTTTCCATTAAAATGTTTTATGGAAGTAAATGTAAAAGGGGGCGCGGCGTGGCCTCCCCAGTGCGGTATGGAAATCATTTCTTTAGTGCATCTTTTGAAATGAAAGTTTTGTTGGAAATTATTACTGTTAGGTATCTCTACTGGTTTATAGATGTATTTTTGGTAGGTATCTCATTAAATAAATAATTAAGCGGTCAGGGAATCATGGCAGATTGAAGTCGTAGTGATTATTGGGACTGTTGGGATTATTGGGATCAGCACGTGGTGCCACTCTCATATCTCATCTAGTATAAAATGTCATGAGAGGTGACTGAGAGAGTTTTCAGGACCTCTGCAATAATCGCACTCATGGTTATTTTTATTTATTTATTTATTTTTTTGTTCATACAATTATAGTTACAAATTACGTGTATAAAAAAATCAACATAAACACTAATTTAAGTACAACATCTTAAGAGAAACTCCATATTAAAACTATCAAATTAAACACGGTTGTGACGGTTTTACGTAATAGGCGAAGGGTACCTACCATTTTGACTTACGCCCCTTCGGTTCTAAGTGCATCGTATGACGGGCAAACTTTCCGATTTATTCAAGTGCTCGCCTGACACGCTATTAATTGGAAATGGATAGACGGCCGCCCAGTCACAGTTTGTTTTATTTATCCGATACACTTGTGAAAAACGTTGCTACGGTTTTCTGCCTACGTTGTCTTGATTGTAGCGGTGGTACACTTGAGGAAAATATTGTATACCCGAAGTGGTAGGTTTGGGTGTGTTAACACCCACATTTCACTAAGTATAGGACCTACTGTGTATTAAGGTTCTAACCTATTGCCATCTAACCGGAACGTAAATCGCAGTATATGGCTAGGTGGTATAACAATAATGTTGCTGCCTCTTCCTCGTGACTGTTTCGATGCTTAGTCACCTTGAAGGACAGCCGTGGGAGAGATTGCTGTGGTGATAATTGTGTTCTGTTCTGCCGTCACGACACATCTTATTGGTAATGAGGAATGGTCCACTGCGTTATATAATATTCTTAGATAGATGGCAATAAACTGACCCGCT
Organism: Cataclysta lemnata; assembly: GCA_963931975.1. Taxonomy (NCBI): domain Eukaryota; kingdom Metazoa; phylum Arthropoda; class Insecta; order Lepidoptera; family Crambidae; genus Cataclysta; species Cataclysta lemnata. The sequence goes on from OZ008338.1 coordinate 14,153,533, forward strand.
ATTACAACCAAACATACTTGGCAGAATCACCAACATTTTCAATCAATATAATCAATTCAATCAATACAATAATACCTACCTACATCCCTACTTTTTCCTTCGTGCATTTAAATGTATGAATAGCTAATCTTCTTTTCTACCCTCAATTCGACAGCACATCTCTAATGCCATTTAGTCGATTTTTTTTTTATTAAAATCCATGTAGCGCAATTTAGGCATCACTTTTTCATAAGGTCCCCCCTCGCTCGTTAGAAAATATAATTATTTCAACCATCCAGTATATTTTAACATCTAATTTGACACACGCCTATGTGCATGAGTAAATTTGGTTGTCGGAACGGCCGAGAGCGGCCATTCCGAGAAATCTTGTGATCAAACAACGAGTAATTAAACCCGTCTTCATAAATATACACGACAAATATTAGTATCCTCTTAAACTTCAAAACGTTTGTGAATATGCGTGGTTTTGAACAAAAAATTTGTTACTGTTGCCCTAAGTCTGGGAATAAATTAAGAACGTTGTTATGTGAGATAAATAGGTCAAAAGTATTGTGAATTTCTTATACACTAGCCGGCTATAAAATAAGTTGTAATATTGCTTGACAGAAACAGTACTGTTATCGTTCCTCTGCCGACAACCCCGTGTCGTTTTAATAGTGTTTATAGGAGTCCGATGAAGGACCCTCAGCTTGGTCAGACTAAATGCCGTCCTCTTTTTTTACAGTTGATTAGTTCTTCCCCAAACAGATCCAAGGGAACCCGGTGATGTTAATTAAATTGGCATTCCATATTTCGGCCGGTACTCAATTAAGTGCCCGTTTCTACTAATCAGGTAGGTGCAATTAAACGGCCTGGCATTTTTCGTTGCGTGAAACTCGAGTGGTCTGGGCTTAAGTATGACTATAATGAAAATTCGAATGATGTAATCATATCAACTTTTTGGAGCTCAACCCGGTAGCTATAATACTCTGGAACAGATTCGATTGAAAACACACATTTACAATCGAATCTGTTCCAGAGAATTATATACGCTTTTCGTAGTACATTTATATATTATGTTTTGCTTATTATCTTTGGATATTTATAGGTATAGATTTATTTCATATGCTAACTTATCCTTAAAATAGACAAGCCTAAACATCTAGATAAAACATCTATCCTAAACAAATAGACAAGCAAATAAAAAATCCAAGTTAATTTCAATCCCTGTTTATATAGTAATTAGAGAAAATTTAAATAAAGAGACGAGAAACTTGCTGCGTTGGCGTACTGTGACTCTGTGAAGCCAGTCGACAAAGGATTGTTTATGGAGAGACATTATTTTTACATTTTATTATCGTGAAAGTTTTAGAATCGCTATAAAACAGATATTAGGTACTAATTTATTTCGCCAATAATTATATTTAGTCTTGCGTGCCAGCAAAACCGTTAAAATAAAAGTACATTCCAAAAGGACATGACGAAAATAGTATCACTGACTAATTAAAAGCGGGCATTGCAAATGCTTATAAATAAACTTCTTTAATCTTTAATCGATTTGTAAACAAAACTAATAAAAATACCGAGGTGTCTATCGTAATTTACAGGACTTGTATGAGATATGTCTTCTTCTTCTTCCTGCCCTTATCCCGGGTCGGCACAACATGTCTTCTTCTTCCACCCCTTTCGATCCTTCACCAATTTCTCATCCACTCCTCTCGCTATCATGTCCTCCTTTACACAGTCCATCCATCTCTTCTTTAGTCTTTCTCTCCTTTTACGTCCTTCCACGTTCATGCCTAACATTCTTCTGCCAACGTAGCTTTCATCTCTTCGAATAACATGACCAAACCATCCCAGTCTATTACTCCGCAGTCTCTCTGTCACTGGTGCTACTTTCAAACTTCCCCTGATATACTCATTTCTTATCTTATCTCTCCGTGTCACACCACACATCCATCTTAACATACGCATCTCTGTTACATGCACTCTTCTTTCATCAGTCTTCTTCATAGCCCAACACTCTGATCCATACATGACAACTGTCTCTACCATAGAAAATCGTAGCGTGTCGTAGTCGAAATAACTAAGTTCGAAATAATTAAGTGTACTCCTGCGGTGGGTTAGGGTCGTAAATTCCGCCACACTGCCCCACCGACCGTCAGCTCAGCATAAAGACGAGCAATCATACTCTCACAGTTATCCACGCTCCAATAGAGGTCAGTTGGACGGCCAGTAATGGATGCACTTTCTGACAGTGACAGCAGATACTGTATGAGATCGTCAGAACTCCTCAGTCAAGTTTTGTATAGAGGGAAACTCGAATATGTCATAATTTATGGTCACCCATCCAATGACCATTATGTGAAGATGGCACAGCAGAATCCAATTGTCGCCCCCCAATCTCTCCCGCAGGTGTCTTACACTGACGAGTAATGGGCAGCAGCGTTCGTCTTATACCACCTAGAAATATACATGGAACCTTACATATTTGGCGAAACGTGGGTGTTAAATCACCTCTGCCTATTCTTTCGGGGATAAATAGACGTGATAGTTATTATAATAAGTAAATTTTGTTGGCTACGGCTGGTCATTAGCCGTCATCATCATCATCATCACCAGCCCTTTAATGTCCCCACTGCTGGGGCACGGGCCTTCCCTATGAATGGAAGAATATAGGGAGATTGGGCCATAACCCACCACGCTGGCCCAGTGCGGGTTGCTGGGTACTAGCGACTGCAGATGCAGCCGACACCAACGTGCCTTCCGAAGCACGGAGGAACTCGAGATAATAAATTTTTGATAACCCATCCAATGACCGGCCTTAGCGAAATTGCTTAGTTTACGAAATCGCAGGCCAAGTGCGCTGTGCCACTGCGCTAGCGAGCCGTAGCGAACAAAATTTAGTCAATAGCAAGCAGTGTACACTCGCAACTGCACGGTCGAACTCATCAATATGAGCCGTCTTAAACCCTTTTGGAAAGTAAAAAAAAGCGAATTATAATAACATTTTTTTACTAAGTATGACCATTTGTTATACACTGGACAGCAAATAAACCGGACCACCCGCTTTCTTTGAACGTCGATTCGATTTTCTCGAAAAGTATAACACTTACAACTATCAAAGTTACTACCTACATTCCATACATACATACATAAATCACGCCTATATCCCCGAAGAGATAGGCAGAGGTGAACTAGCACCCACGTTTCGCCAAATTATGTTAGATCCAATGTAATAGGTGGCGAGCCTATTGCCATTTATCGGGCACAAAAGTCGCAGTACTATTGCTAGGTGGTATAAGAGGAACGCTGCTGCCCTTCCTCATCACTGATTTATCCTAAGTCGGCTTGTACGACACCCACGGGAGAGATTTGGGGTGGTGACAATTGTATTCTACTCTGCCGTCACCACGTGGTGTTAGTTGCATTCCACTCTTCTTTAATTGCAATTCGCATGTCTGGGAGCCTTGTTGGAGCAGGTACCCGGGCTCGAACCCGTCGTTTCAGCTTATTCCATAAGTTCGTATCGTTCGTTCGTTGTATCACAGGACAGGGCCTCCTGGTAGTTTGCGAACGGATGGCGTAAATTTCTTGTCTTGACGATTCATGAGTGTATTGTAATCAAACCAGATATGAATAAACGAATTTTGAGTTTGAGTTTGAGTTTATCGTATTCAAGTCCAGACTTCCAGCTGGCCAGTCCCTCGTACGAATGTTAATACTGGAGCACCACATGAGCAACATGAAGCCGTGCATTATCATGCATAAACTGCATATCCTGCCTGATATATCCTGCGTAAGGTATCACATGGTCTGCGAGGATTTCAGTAATTTAGCCGTGAGAAGTCAATCCACTGTATGTGCAAATAACGATACGCCTGGGGTGGCGTCTCGTCGACCACAACAGATCCTCCTCCATAAGCAATAGTTTCCTCGATCTAACACTGAGAATAACGTTCTCAAAAGCGACGATATACTCTTTGACGTCGATTACATCCATGTACTTATCCTGGTCTCATCAGTGAAGAGTACATTACTCCATTGTTGTAAGGTCTAATCCCTATAATCTCGAGCAAAGGGGTATGGGCACAAATGTATGGACTCTGGTCTAGGACCCAATAGATATAAGTCATATATCGTTAGAGAGGTATGTACTCATAGAATACGAATTGGTATGGCGCTTGTTCTGATTTTTTGTCCGATCCGAGTACGCGTACGTGATATTAAATCATTTTGTGAATACATCTCCAAGTATTTTTGCTATATTCGTCAAACGTCGTAATTCGTCCATACATTCATTCTATACCTTTTATTAACATATTTCATTATTATATAAAATCTAAATCATTAAAATCAGTCAAGCCGTTTGACGAATATAACAAAAATACTTAGAGAGTTTGAGATCAATAGATCTCTTCAGTATTGTGACAAAGAACCAAGATGCCGACCGTGAGTTGCATACAAAAAACATATTTTTAAACCGATATCTCAAATTGGACAATTATTCGAAATGTGACCCCGTAATTACTTCTTTCCCTCTAGAAAGGGCCTGTGGGGTTGTGTATGGTGTTAGTGCTTGTCGTCGCGTAGTTAACCTTCATACATTTTAACACTTTATTTAAAACTTTTATATAGATAGTTGATCTTCAGTTATTAGTACTAGGAGAGATAGAGAGATTACAAGAGAGAGATAGACAACCCGGTCCGGGTGTCGAGCGGCCCTGGGCACGGGCCCCGTGTGCCCCTATGGTAAAGACGGTAGGTATTGAATATGAGTTCTATCTAGACATGGTATACTAATTATTCTTATAGCCTGAACAAGAATTAAACACGATATTAGTACGACACGCCTCAACTTTCTTCGCTATGTTAGGGTAGTGTACCTAAAGGTGCGAATAAAGTTGACGCGTTGAAAACAGTTTAAAACACCTAAAAACCAAAAGAAAGTGTTATTTACGAGGTTCCTAATTTAATCTTTTAACTCGAATTAATTATAATTAACAAGCGCCCATATTTTAATTACACGACTAATTAATATCACCAACGGTTACGACTTACAGTCAGAAAATCGCTTCGTTTCAAACTTACCTAACCATGAGCAAAGAATAAAAACTGACCCCGCAGACGAACCTCGGCGTGTCCGGCTACAAGTTTATTACCTCATAAATATGCTAATTCACCAACGACTCTTTTATAACTTAATTAATAACGTGTGGCCGGTAGGTTACAGCCTCAAGATTATGATTTAGAAGCTTATGTTTGCTTTTTAATTGATGTCACTGTTGAGTTTCGCGTGACCACCTCGCCGTTTTGTCGTCACATACTTTTATGAGTGATGTAAAATAATGAAAAAATTCCAGAGGGCGATAGGTATTTTATGCCGCCCGTTTGATTTAGGGCCACCAACTTTTACTGCATGTCCTATCTTAATGTAATTGTAATCTTTGTTGCTGTGGTTGCTTTTGATAGTGCTGTTAATTTGGATAGGTGATTTAATGGGACATTTTGTTGTTTCATTGTGAAATGGTGTATCTACGTCATTTTTTTCCTGCGGTACTTTTTAATGGACGTAAAAGTTAGTGTTACTTATAGCTGAGACTAGTCAGCAATGCACTGCCCTTGTATAATACACATAAGGTTTCATTGGTCAGCGTGCATGGGCTAATCATGCATATTGTAGAGTGGAGCTGAATGGTCGAAAGAAATTAATCCAAGGGATATTAAGTCGGTGTCCTTTTCGAGTCATCGCCGCTTGGCACATGAACAACAGTTCGTGTCACCATAGTCATATCGATAACGGGTAAAAAGGTACCACCTACCTATAACGTAATTAAATAATTCAGGTGGGCAATGTCGCGGACACCAGGGGCCCACCGCCGTGCCGGTGGTCCAACGGCCACATTTCTATTATTACCACACCAACTATTTAGACAGACAATAAAAAATATATAGTATTTGTTCCATATTACTAAAATGTGTCCGCCCTCAGTGCTAGATACTTTTAGAAACGGCACTTGGAAATTAGTTTATATGGATGCACACTGTAATGTTTCCTCTTTGTCCCAGTTTTGTGTGGTCGTACAAAGAGAAGTTTTTATATTTTCACAATAATCCCTTTGTTACATTTATTTGTTTTCTTTTCCTTTATTTGGTGACGGCAATGAAAGTTGTTATTGAAAATAAAATTCAGCTTATTTTGCAAAATGCTATTTTAGTTAGGCACGTGGTTGGACAGGGAACAATAGCGAAACAATAGTAATAAGACCAAAGAAATGCTAAGGCCGTAAATAGTCTAACACTGTGTGTATTTTTCAGTGCCTGTTGGTTTAGTTAGGACCAATAAATAGTAATTAATTTCTATTTTATTTCACCTTTGCTTATTTGGATAACGAATAAAAAATGAGCTGTAGCGGATAAAAAATAGGGCCGCCTTTATATAATTAGGTATCTAACCTCCTCATGTCCTGATAACTGGCTAAATAAACCTTGCATTATGTCTCACTCGGAAACGCGTTAGGTCTAACCAATTTAAAGCTTATTAAATAATAAAATGTGTCTAAAATTTTCTTTTTGTTATTTTTTATTTAGCTTTTAGGAATAAATTTTGGGTAGTTCGTCATCTCGTTCCAAGTGCCTACGACCCATTTAGGATGAGTTGACGAAAACCAATCTTCTTATTTACCAAGGTTTTTTTTTATGTCTTATGTTTTAACACTGTCCTATAGAGGATGTTACGGGAAAATATGTTTAACTCCGCCTTATCTTATTGCATGACAAATAGTGACATACCTTATAATAAAAAGGGTATTCTCTGTACCAAATATTTTACAGATTACTGATGATATGAAAATAATGGAAATTAATGGAAGACTATGAAAAATGATGCATAATTTTATAGGTACTTGTAACCTGTACCATATTTATACAAAACTGTGGACTTAAAATTACACTATTCTAAGACAACACGAGTCATTTGCAGATGGCACAGACATTTCTAAGAAAATAATATAAAAATTACAAAGCCGTGTCTAGTAGACGGGTATATCCGAGTGTGTCAGCGTGCGTTACCCATATTTGTTTGCGGTAAGGGTCCACTTTTGTATGTATATTTTATACACCCCGGCTAAACATACGCAACTGGCTTCGTGGAACAACTTTATGTTGCCGTATTTCTTTAACTCTCATTTTATAACAAACCGCTTTTGTCTTTTATACAAGACTATTTCTGGGTATGTTTCCGTTTGTTTTGGCCATTCGCTGAAGCGCTGAGTGTCATTAGGAACATTGATTTATATTGTATCTTTTCGGGATAATATAGTGATGCAATTTTTTTTAATCATGAATTAGACACACAATATGAGAAGATGAGAATAATTGTAATACTTGTTTTTAGTATGTTTATGTGGGTACCTTAGCTATATAGAGTCTTCAGAAACCAATACCACATTAATCATAAATAAAGAAATTAAAAGTCAAGGAGCCTTGAATAGCTCTAATTATTTTTTATTTGCTCTGCTTTCCGATTCCTTCTTATTTGTTTTTTTAATTTGCATAAACAGAACAGCTTAGTAGTAGGTAATCGTAGATTCGCAATTGCACTGCTGCGTCTAAATATATCTGTACAGTTGTCAGTTTGCTATAAATTCTGAACAGTAAATTCATCAATATCGACTGAATGTTTACGTTGTTACGAATGTGTTGGCAAACAATGAACTGCGTACCGAAAACAAGATCTAGAGCTAAATATAAGCTCTCTTTGGTTTTACTTCCTGAATAACAGATAGGCGTAGGACTTTTTCTCTTACAATAAAATTAGCAAATACGGTAGCACCGAGTATACTGACTTGAAAGCTGCTGGGGAGTCACGTGCACTGAAATGTATGCATTCCACAAACCATGGCATTGGTTGGTGAATTAAGTGAGTACCGTGAATGTTTACATCGGGGTCCACGCTAGGGCAGGAGAAAGTGAGAAGCGAATGCTTACATTTTTGAGGCTCGTACAATGTTAACGTGAGAAACGGATTGTTTGTGATTTAGACATTATGTTATTACGGTAGCCCGTATAGATAACTAAAACGCGAAGTTCGGACAAAAAGTTAAAAAGTTTGTTATGGAGTTTGTGTGGTCTTACAACTCACAATGTCGCCAAGTGTTTTTTGAGTTGGTTCGTTATTGTAGTAAATGATGGATAATATTTGGGTATAGAATTTTTAATAAAGCATTTTCCCTCGTGCCGTGTGGTGACGGTAGATCAGAATACAATTGTCATCACCCCCATTAAATATTGTCACCACCACCATTTCTCCCGTGGGAATCGTACAAAGCGACTAAGGGTTAAGACAGCGATGAGTAATAGGCAGCAGCATTCCTCTTATACCACCTAGCAATAACTGCGATTTAAAGTGCCCAATAGATGGCAATAGGCTCGCCATGGGACCTAACTTAATTGGCGAGGAGTGGGTGGTTAATTCACCTCTGCCTACCCCCTCGGGGATATAGGCGTGATATATGTATGTACGTATTTACCTTTAGGAAGGCATTTTATGGTGTTAGTCTTTAGAGTGTCCTTCATTCTGCTCGCTAGTCCGCACTTTGTCTGACACTTCCGCCACTTTGTCTGAAATACGAATATCCGTTCTCACTGACCGAATCTTTTTATTTTACATACCTATGCGTTGCTTACGGAATCTTTTTTTTTTACTCAATACCTATACATAAACATGTAGTTTGATATCGTCACAGTTGCGGTATATTGGTGCATTCTAGTTTCATTCCGTAACAGCTTTTCATGCCTTTTTCCCCAACGGCTCTACTGTAAACTGTTCGGAAGTGAAGTTTTAAAAAATTGTGTTGTAAACACTTTGTTTGCAACAATTATGGTCAGCAAATTGGTTCCGTTTCGAATCGGATCTAGACCACATGCAGCTGCGCAGGTCGACAGCTAATTTACAAGTTGACCTATAATATTACGCTGCTTTTAGAACTGTTTGTATTGTTTCTATTACTTAGAGGAAACGTTGGACACTTCCCTCCGCATACACTGTGGAATATAACTGAAATCGTGTAAAGGCATGCCGTGTGGTGACGGCAGAGTAGAATACAATTGTCACCACCCCAAATCTCTCCCGTGGGTGTCTTACAAGGCGACTAAGGATAAATCAGTGATGAGGAATGGGCAGCAGCGTTCCTCTTATATCAACTAGCTATTACCTACTGCAACTATTGTGCCCGATAAATGGCAATAGGCTCGCCACCTATTACATGGGACCTAACATAACTGGCGAAACGTAGGTGCTAGTTCACCTCTGCCTACCCCTTCGGGGATATAGGCGTGATTTATGTATGTATGTATGTATGTGTAAAGGCAATAAAATAGAATAATATTATATAGGTACTCTGTGGTGACGGCAGAGCAGAATACAATTGTCCAAACCACAAATCTTTGAGCCTAAAAATATGCCAGTAGCGGTATTAAAATAAACCTTACATCCCACATCCTTGTCGGGGGGTGTCATGAAACTATTATTTTACCTCGGGCGATACAAAATAAAGAGATTCTCGAGATAAAGAGAGAAAGAGATCCTCAGATCGCATTGTAAACACCATCGCCCTTAGCTCGGGCGTCAAATACGTGCGATATGAGACGTTCCTTGTTGTATCGCCCCTGGTGTAAAATCTACTATAATGGACTTACCTAGATGTTGCATTGCATCCCTTGCGTCGATACAATGAAAGAGCGGTCGTCGTCGCCTGGGCGTGTGGGCGTTACGAGTCGCGTAGGTACACTCGTAGCAATCGCCTTTGACAGAGTTTACGGCAATATTTTCTCAAATAAATGCACTTTAAACATCTTCAAAACTACGTGGAAATGCATTATTTACGCTACAATATTACTCTAAGTTATGTTCGCTTAGGCCAGTCTATGGATGGATGACCTGAAATTCTTATATCGAATTCCTCCGTGCTACAAAAGGTACTTTAAGTCGTTGCCAGTTTGCACATGTAGTCATTAAAACCCATCAATCTGAATGGACCAGTGTGGTGGGTAATGGCCCATTATCGCTATACCAAGTATTGTTTCATCCATAGGGAAGGCCTGTGCACTAGCAGTGGGGGGAGGGGACTTTAAAGTGCCGGTGATGATAATAAATATTACAAATTATGTCATTGAAACAGGTTTGAAACAACACTATGAATTTATAAGAATCACTCACGGTATTAAGGTAGGTCTGTGCTATTGTAGGTACCTACCTATTTTAGATTACCTATAAAGTTTTGAATGTGAACTGAAATGGTAGTCTTATTATTATACTAATAAAGTTTTAGAAAAACATTGAAAATAAGGCGGGCACAAATCATTATGCCCTAGCCTGATGCGCTTGATGAACTCATCCACGCTTTCAGTCATGCCATGAAACTAAAAGTTTCGGTTACGACAAAAACGTGCGGATAAGATTATGCCATATAAGTGCCACATGCATGGCGAATCTGGGCTTAACGTGCCATAATGAGACGTTAGGTGGGTATGTGGTGGTATGGGATAGCCGTCAATTATTATGAGCTTGTAGCCCCAAGCGGAACCTTGTATTCTGATCCTTTGGTCTCGCTTTAGCTATTGAGACTGGTGCAAAACGCTGCTAAGTAAGTGGCCTAATAAACGAATACGCGAATTAGTATAGTAATTTGTGCCCTTGTAGATTATCACTTGTTCTACGTTCAAATCTGTGTTGTAAATCAAGACGTACCTAGTTAGTTATTAAATCCACATCTTATAGATATATTTAATTAAAAAAATATATAATTTTAAAATTTACTAACACTATTTCTGATCTAGGAACAGCCTGTTTCAGAGAGTCAGAGATCTTTATACACATAAACGTATTTTGTTTTTAACTAAAATTGTTTATATTTCTCTGGCGAGCTTTGTATCGTTAGAAAAGTTATCGAACAACAAAAAAATTAAAATGTTGTCAACACCATAATACAACACAGCATATAACCAGAATATGAAGTAGATAGTTTGCTTACTAAGTATACCAGTAACAAACCAAGCACTTTTCTAAATGGCAATACTTGGGATAGACGACCAAATTTTACCATCCCAAGCTTCCGCGGTTTGCATGTCAGTAGGTAAAACACCTACAAAAACTATCTCAAATAAATATTAGACATGTGACAGAAGGCGATGTATTGAAGTTTGGTATCGATTGCACTTCACCATACCTACTATGGTGTTACAGTTGAGATAGAGATGCGGTTAGACGCTCGTTATTAGTCCACAATATTTACGCGACAATGTTTTAAGTCACAGTGGACACAAAAGCGTCTGTTTCTCTTCTCACTGTGTAAACTACATTCATTTCCATCAAGTGTTTCTTTTTGTTTTCCTTGAAAATTTTGCTGTGCATACACGTTACTTGTAAGTAAGCCTTGTGTTATAGTTTTGCAACAATGGATGTGAAATTGTTTTGCAACAAATTGTCTCTTCTCCCGTTCCGTTCTCTTTCTTCGTGGGTAACGGTAGAAAAGTAAAAAAAAGTTTATTAAAAACAATACCTATGAAACGATGCTAGGAATGTTATAGGGGGTGAGTCTATTGCTAATCTATCGGGCACGGATATCGCACTGAAAACCTTCCTTTAGTGTTAAGTGGAACTAGAGTTCATATTTAGTAAGGAATAAAGAATTTTGAATTTTTTTGAATTTTTTGTAACAAAAAAAACTTTGAACATAGCTTTAAGTTAACTGTGAATATATCCTTTCTACAATCATATTTTTGAGCAAAATTTATACTAGAATAATTGTTACATTATGAGGAATAAAGATTTTAAGTGGTATGGGACGCTACTATCCGTTCCTACTTACTGTTATAACCTTAGCCCGTATTACGACACTCGCGGCAGAGATAGAGGTGGTGACAGTTGTATTCTGCTGCTAGTCTACCTGCTCTCTAGGTAAAATGAAGAAAAAAACAATAAACAAGTCACTTTTATTCGTAAAATGAAGATAAACGCAGTCAACAACTCACTTGTATTAGTGAAATGAAGAAAAAACAAGAAACAGTCAAATTTATTAGCTATCATAACATGATAGACACTTCTTATTTCGACGGACTTCGTGCGAAGTGTTCGCCAATAGCGATCTTCGGCCCTACCGTTGAGAGCACGTTCATTCTCCAGTGAAATGTCTATGATGTAGGTACGTCGTTGTCTTTGAGTCTTGGAAATATCCGCTCAAGAAATTTTGCGCATCATTTAAACTTTTTGAGCGCCGCAAACTCTTAAGTTGTCACCAAATGATCCGTCGTCTGCGGGGTCGAATAGACGAATAAAACATTATTTTTTTAAAATATCCCAACCTACCTATACCTATATGTAGCTGCACATTTCCTTGCTGGCCCTGAATGAACTGTGATGATAATAGTTGAACGTTAGACTACGGTGTCCGTTTACGGTCCCGGCACTAAGGAGTGGTGCACACAGACGTATTTTCTATAAGGGCAGTTCGTTCGGTTGTAGAATCGTGCATTTTTCTAAGATAAAGGCAGATAAGACAAAGGCTCTTGGAAACTAGCTGATGTAGTTACTCTGTTTTTTAACTGTGACAGCCCTAGTAGGTACCTAAAAGTTTTATCAGAAATACCTACTGCCACGAAAATGTTCATAATACTATGTAAAAGTCTGTCTAGCTCTACTATTTACTGAAATAAATTACCTACGCAGTGTTGGTATGCTTAAGAAGGGAACATAATTACCAAATACTGGTTATTTCAGTGGTAATTAAAATTAAGGCTGCCACTTTCCAAAGGTTTGGTACTCAACAGACCGGCTCATTGTTGTAGGTACCTACTAGATACCTACCTACTTAAATAAAAAAAAATACTTTAGAATTGTCATTCAGGCAGGTATTCCTTTAGGTGTAGACTTGGACATCTATAATAAAAAAGTATTTATCTAGCTTAAAAATATAGCATGGATATTTATAACTACCGACATTATACATACATACATAAATCACGCCTATATCCCCGAAGGGGTAGGCAGACGTGAACTAGCACCCACGCTTCACCAATTATGTTAGGTACCATTAATAGGTGGCGAGCCTATTGCCATTTATCGGGCACAAAAGTCGCAGTACTATTGCTAGGTGGTATAAGAGGAACGCTGCTGCCATGCCATTCCTCATCGCTGATTTATCCTTAGTCGCCTTGTACGACACCCACGGGAGAGACTTGGGGTGGTGACAAATGTATTCTACTCTGCCGTCACCACACGGCTTACCTACATTAATACATTATAAATATAGAATAATATTGATATGTACCTACTTAAACGTTGCAATATCTTTGTATATTTATTCTATTTTTTTCGTTGTTACAGATCGCTGGAAGTCGTCACAATGTGAGTGGAGACAACTGAATAATTGAGTAAAACTTAAGTATTACTTAATAGGTAGGTAGGTATAGTACCTATCTAGGTACCTACAAGCAGGTGTAAATGTACACCTTTATGACTTATATCATTTATAGGCACAGCCTTCCTTATAAATAGATGGAAGAATATTAGGGAGAGTGGGTCATAACCAATTTCCAGTTTCGATAAAATTATATAGGTTGGTAAATCCATTTTTTGTTATAAACCAGTCGCGATTCTAACAAACGCTATAGGTAGGTATTAGGTACCTAGGTACCTACCGTGCTATAGGTAGGATTTAGGTACCTAGGTACCTACCGTGCTATAGGTAGGCATTAGGTACCAAGGTACCCACCGTGCTACAGGTAGGCATTAGGTACCTAGGTACCTACCATGCTATAGGGAGGTATTCGAGCAGCCTTTTCGAGAATCATTGAACACGGCATTGCACTATTACAAATAGAAGTCAGTCAGTCTCATTTAATCAAAATTTTCCATTCCCGATATTTAAACTAGGTATTTTCCCTCTTTGAGTCTTCAGGAGTGGGCGCGCGTGGGACGACATCCTTGTACTACAGAGGTTCAGTGGACTGAAATGGAGAACTTTCTTTTATTCCTTTTATTTCTTTTGTGCCCAACTGAAAATTAAAACAAAGTTTCCTTTAAGTAAGTAAGTAGGTAGTCAACAAAAATAAAAACGTTAAGAAAATCCATTTGTGGCTTCGTTCGGGAGGTTGTTTACGATCTCTTTATCCCTAACCTATTCAAATCAAGAAACATTAGGTAACATTAAAGCTACAAGTATTTCAAAGTTAAAGCTACAAATGTTAGGTATTGTTATAGTTACCTAATTAATTACGTAATTTCGAGTTTTACTCGAATATTAGGTACTTATCCTTAGACCTAGCTATAGGTAGGTCCTACCTCTAAATGTTAAAAGTGGCCGAGTGGTACACCTAGGGATCTACCCAGAAAGTAGAGAATATATAATTTTTCGAACTATGTATTTCAAACCGAAATTTTCTATACAGTTTTAGTACCTACCTACTTACTTACCTTACCTATCTAGGGTAGACTGGGTACGGTTGTAACAATTTTTTTATGATCAGTTACAGTTTGATGACTACAGCTATGAACAGTATTAGGTAGTGTTTGATATGAAAGCTTGTACATATGGCCACTTAAGTACATTAATATTAAAATAAGTTGGCCAGGTAAACGAATTAGTAAGTAGGTTCTTACTGCCAAACAGTTTGGCTGTAATTCGTTGATTTCGTGACATCATGCTGTTGTTACAATCGTCCATACGGGTGTGGTAGGACCCATAATTATATCCTACCCAGTAGCACGTAACGAATTACCTATAGGTACCTAAATACCTACCTTACCTATCTATAAATCATTTTACAATACAAAATTTTTCTTTTTATTGATAGCATCCGTCATCCATCCGTCCATCATGTGCAGTGTGGCAGAGTAGGTAGAATACAATTGTCACCACCCCCATCTCTCCCGTGGGTACAAGGAGACTAAGGGTAAAGACAGCAATGAGTAATGGGCAGCAGCACTCCTCTTGTACCATCTAGCATTATACTGAATTGATGTGCCTGATAGATGGCAATAGGCTCGCCCCCTATTACATGGGACCTAGCTAAATTGGCGATAAGTGGGTGTTAATTCACCTTTGCCTACCCCTGATACTACCTAGGTATCAAGGTAAGATTTGTACCTATGTAAGTGCAGCACAAACTGAAAGGTTACCTATGAACCTTAACGTAAGGTTGAAAATCGTCGGAGAGGGCTTCCAGTTTAGCATAACTGGAACTTGTAACTAGTTTGTGATGCATGGGTAGAGACTTACCTACCTATGTGGTCTGACAGGGATTCTAGAACATCTGCGGGTAGATAGTTCGATACCTGCCTACTTATTACCTACTTACATAATTAAAATTTCGAGCTCTATGATATTGTTTCACACAAAAAGCATAAAATCATGGTAGGTATTTGGTAGGTAGGTACCTACCAATATAAACCAACCTAGTTATTTTAGGTTAAATAGAGACGGATTATACACATATAGAAGCAAAAGGGTCAGTAACTTCTTTACTTATAGATAAAATAAAGAATTAATAATCTGCGTAGAGACACCTACCTATTTGTGGCAAAACAGAGGCATTTGTATAATAGAGTAGGTAATTGGTTACCAAAAAAAAGGCTTATCTTGTCACACTGCTAAGATTACGATGCCTTCATTACGTGTCATTGATGCAAGTGTCTTATAAACTAAGTGTATTATTGTTGGAGCGTGTGCGAGCGGGCACGCTGGAATATGCGCGCGCGCCGGCCGGTGCCGCTGTGATCGATGCGGGGGAGTACGCGCGCGGGGCAGCAGGCGTGGCCGGAGGCGGCGCGCGGCGGCCATTCGTTGAAAGTCGGCTCGGCCCGCCTACCGGCCGCCCGCTCCCCGCGCCTCCCGCCGCCGTCGCTCCTGCTCAGTGACTCGCGAGTCATCGCCGGTGCTGCATGTGTCGCGGTTTCTCACGTACTCCGCGTTACGTTGCAGAACGATGCCGGCTGAGGAGGAACCCGCGGCTATGGAGAGCCGAGACGTCGACGGCTCGCCTCAGCAGTTTTGCTTGAGATGGAACAACTACCAGTCGAACCTGGCCAACTGCTTCGGCCAGCTGCTGCAGACCGAGTCTTTCGTGGATGTGACTCTCGCATGCGAGGGTCAAAAGTTGAAAGCGCACAAGGTGGTCCTGTCCGCGTGCAGCCCGTATTTTCAAAGTTTGTTTATGGATAACCCGTGCCGACACCCGATCATAATAATGCGCGATATTAAATATTGTGACCTGAAGGCGGTTGTCGACTTCATGTACCGTGGGGAGATCAACGTTTCACAAGACCAGATTACTGCACTGCTGAAAGTGGCGGAGACGTTGAAGGTGCGAGGCCTGACCGACGTGAGCGGTGACCACGCAGTGCTGCGGCCCGGAAGTGGCGGCATGGAAGCTCGCAGCGCCAAGAGGCCGGTAGAGCGCGAGGGTGATTCCCCGCCGAAGTCTCGCCGCCGCATGTCGGGCGAGCCCAGCCCTGGGCCCAGCCCCCGCCGATCCCCCAGCACGCCCAGCGTGCCAGCCGAGCCGCCGTCCGATGCCGCCCTGGCGCCGCCAGCCGTTCCGATGCACGCCGAAGACGTCGACATCCGGCCCGGCATCGCAGAGATGATCCGCGAGGAAGAGAGGGTAAGTACGCCACGCTTTGAACGCTCGTAAAAGTTTTCCCGCCGTTCGTCGCCGCGGCCCTCCCGCGCCGCGCCTCCTTCAACCCCGCCTGCACCCTCGCGAAACTTTCCATTCCGTATCGCATTACGTAATTAATTTATTTTAGACTTCACTACTTTTGTTACTGCTAATGTGAAAGTTGTAAAGTGTTCTTGAATCGATTTGTGCTGGGCCTCGTGTTCTTTTGTTTCGTGTGAGCAACTTTTTAATCTGCTAAAACAGTTTTTGAGCGAGTTTCCCCCGGTAGAGACATGTTTTAGGGTGAAAAAGCGAAAAAGTGAACTTTTTTATTTTTTGTTACGGAAGCGTTCGGTTGTCAGCCGGTGGTGATCGCCCTGTGCCGGTGGCCACTGTTTGGGTAGCGCGGTGGGACAAGTGGTACTTGCGTAGAATATCCACCGTAGGACTTTCGTAAGTGGCATTTGTAAGCCGACGAAAGAAGGTCAATGCACTGATGTATAGATTTTGACTGTTTGCGTCTTTTGTTATTTAAATTGTAGGTATCTATCCTATCTATCCATTGTGGTTCACATGCTTTACGAGTGTTAATATCTTTTTGTCTAAATCGGGATTTAGTTGTGCAGATTAGTGAATTAAAAACAAATCGTGATAACAACAAGAAAAATATAAATTCATTAGTGGGCCGCAAAAAAGTATGCACATTTCGTAGCTAAGTAATATTAGTTTTCCTAAGCGTCAGTATTTTTATCAGTTAATCAGAAGAAAGTTATTTCTAGTGGGTAGACGCGGTAACACCTCTGCCTCCATTGGCACGTAAGGTTAAGCAGACAAGTACCTTACCGCCACGGATTCCTTTCCGCTTTCGCGCCCGCCCTTCAATCTCAGAACCCAAACACCTACCTACCTATACCTCCCTATAGATTCAACTGCTACGATCCCTAAAGTGTGGGGTGGCTAGCGCCTACTTGCATGCCGTTGTGGTTTATTGTGTAGGTAGTTTGATATTATTTAAACGTTGGGATATTATTTAGTTAATAATGAATAGATAGATAATCCTGGTGATAATAATCCTAGAATGTCCTTAATAATCCCCCTTTTTTATGGCCGCAGTAAAAAAATAAAAAAGATGACACGCACAGTGCTATTTTAAAAAAACGCGATTGTTTTATTTAATTTTAATTCTGATTTAATATGATGGAAACGGGTTAAAAATATAAATAAATAATTAAAAAAATTTAAGACCTTAGGTACGCGACTTTTTGTAGCTTGCGAATTATAGGTACCTGCTATGGGTAAGTATATTTAAATGGGGATATCTAAATATTCATACTAAGTACCTACTTTTCTTTACGGCAGCGAAAAGGCACGGGCAGATTTCCTGTGTGATGGATGACATGAAATATAGTTGGTACTAGCTCTATGATGTCTGACCGATATGACTGGAAAAGAAAACCTGATAGGAACAGGGCAGAAAGCTGATGATAAAAGATATGGAATTATGTAAAGCGGTGGTTATGTAGCTATACTGGAACTATTATGGAGCCCAAAACCGACTTATTTTTAGTAGGTAGGTAAGTAGAGCCAGGTAGAGCCTAAAAGAGCAAAAAGAAAATATGTTACCTATATTTACTACAATGCCCGACACCGGTTCACTTATATTTATTGTTTATTGAACGTATTAACGATCTCATAATAACACAAGATGTGTTCTGAATGGCAAAAATAATTTTACGAAGGAGCATAGCGACTATGTCGGCTACATTGTTGCGGCTACTTATCATTTTCATTTGATCGTCTCTGTTTTAATTTTTAATTTTTTTTTAATTGGCACTTGTGGTATGTATAGATTGGACTGGTGTTCTGGAATAAAGGCCTGTCTGTCTAGCTCTACTTTTTAATTGAATCGTAAATCCGTTACCTTGTTAGAACCGTCAATTGTTTACCAAATATAAAGGCGTTATATCGACGGCCAGGCCGGCGATCTGCTAAGAGGTCCCGGGTTCGAATTCTGGTGGGGACAAAGTTTGTGATGAACACATAGTATCTTTGTTCTCAAGTCATGGTTGTAGGTATATTAATAGTAGTACTAGTATAGTAATGGTACAGGTATAGTTTAGTTATTATAAATATTTAGGTACCTATATCTACATACGATTTAAAAAAATGTCCGTCATCTAGTATGTAGGTACCTGCCAAGGTAAGGCAATTACATAACACAAGGGCTTAAGCTATCTACTTATTTTGGTAAAAATGCAGCAATTTAGAATACATATTTAGGTACCTACCTACCTCTAAATAAATAAACTTCTAATAATTATTGTTAACAGTAGGAATTTTAAAATAAATAGCGAAAATTTTAACAAATTAACGGCTTAGTACCTGTTTACCTACCTAAATTAGAAGAATTTAAACAGGTACTAAGCCAGGTCAATATTTGGATCACAACTTGATAATTTTCCGAAACTTCAAGAGTCATTCAGATTGATTTTTATTTTAAGCTAATAACTAATCGAGAGCATAAGATGTTATAAGTATTTAAATTATGCGCGCACTAAATATTTTTATTAGAGAAAAAAATGTTACTCGATGAAGTTTGTTTGCTTATCGAACCAAGCTACCGACCACTGTCTACATAAAAGCGATAGGTACCTACATATTTGAAACTGTAGGTCTTCGCGTTGGTAGCCTAAGGGCATGGTAGTTTTCAACACATTCTTATATTAAGTTTTCTATATTGTTCATCGCTTAGTGAAACGTTACATAGACAGCTTTCTTTTTGTCAACGCTGACCCTTGTCAAACAAAATAGGCATTAGTTAGATCAACAAAACTACACGCCGAACACGGTAATAATTGGTAACGAACATTTGAAGGAGTTATTGTTAGAAGGACACGGATTATTTGTTCTTGTTATAAAAAATAAGACGCGTTACAATAAATTTCAAATCTAAATAAAGTTCGTTTACCTTCTGTTTTGAAGATTAACTTTAATACCTGTCTTAATTGACGCTCTCCAGGCGGATAAATAAAGGACTTTGAATAAGAATAGGTTTAAAAGACTCCAGATTTTCCGATAAAAGGCTGCGTCATTGGAATTTTTTTTTCAATGCTTTCATGTTTTCCTGTCTGTCCCCTTTAGGAGAGGTTAAAAGTTAGCCAGTGTTTTAAATACACCTACAATTTTCGATGTGTGCCTTGGGCGTTTGATTCAAAACAAAATTTTTATCGGATCAAACTATAGTTCGTCGAACGGACGCTCGGAACGAACAGTGCGAAGTTGCATTCAGTTTTCCTATATTCCCCAATCCGCTTTTCATGATCGGGAATTCCAATTTACATTTCTAATATGATATTTAATTTGACTAGTCCAATACTTTAAACAATTCGGCAGTTTGTAGACAGGTACGAAGTTATTGGCTTCGTAAATGATAAATGGAGAACTTGACATAAACAACAGTTTCAGCTTGTCGCGAACTGAGTATGTCTTTATATGGCTATCTCCGTCTCGCTTTAGTGTAGGTATATTTGCACAAGTAGGAGGATTTAAGTTTCGAACGTTACTTAACCTCTGCCAATAAACGACACTACATTTTTTTTTCTTAAAAATCAGTTATCCTACATTGTTTGGTATTTAAACATAGACACTAGAAGTGCGTAAAAAGTTTTGACGATTGACTTAATTCTTGATTTATATAATTAACTATTTAAAAAATGGATAGATGCAGTAGTTACAGTTTTCACTAATTTTTTTAAAGTTTTTAACATTATCGGCAATCAAAGAAAACTGTTAGTTAAAATAATAAAAGTTATTTTCTCACTGACTACTCGAAACAACATTTAAATAGCATTCCATGTGGTAAATAAATCTACATTTCGCTAGAGAATTCAGCTTATGACGATTAAATTATCTGTGGCGAGCATAATAGCCATAACTCAAATACCGCTGTACAATCAAACTGATATACTCACATACCCTATTTATACATATTAAGTGTGCTTAAAGAAGTTTATAATACGCCTGTATGTATACAATTATACCTACGCTTAAAGTTGGCAAACAATTTTGGCCGTGGCCATACCACACGTCTATTTGCTCTGTTTAAACAGATGAAGATTTTTCGAAAAGATACCTACCATAGAGACACGGTCCTGGCAAAGGGATACCACCAGGAAGTCCTGATTGGCATAACATTTGAAATGTAAAATCGAATTGGTACATTGTTGCACCAATAGTTTGCGTAGGTAGGTACTAAATCAGGTATTACAACTTATTTCAAGATGAAGTGGTCAATTAATGCCGTAATTCCTTTACCTACCTAGGTATATCATTGATTTACATCAATATTATTTTCGTAAGCTGATACAATGTATTAATTTAACGTAGGTAGATAATTTCGGGCCCTTTGATATCGTCTTCTAATAGTAATTTGACATACTTAACCAAATTTGTTTACGAAATCATCCACAATAAATTATTTTCCCTGTATCTTCACCATGAAGGTTCCCTAATTGCGCCGAAGATGTCAACAACTGGGGTATCTATAATATCTATAAGGTAAATAAGTACAAAGAGCCACGGTGACCATGGCAACGCACCTGTAGTAGGTACACGTGATTTCAATGGTATTATCTACTAGGCGACTTCTGCCTTCCATCCTGTAACCCGGCCACCTGCTTCTTACCATTCAATAGCATACCTAAATGGTTGGCCCATTTTTTTTACTGAATACGTAACCGCTGGGGTGCCTTGTATTGAAGACATTGTTAGCAAATAAGTGGACACATTGTTTTATTGTCTAGTGCTGCTGTAATTGCCCGGTTTAGTGTCGAAACAGTTTAATGGGATACCTACCTACCTACCTACTTCAATACTTTTTATAATTTTTAAATTTTTTTAATACTATTTTTTTTTGCCGTGTGGTGACGGTAGATTAAAATACAATTGTCACCACTCCAAATCTCTCCCGTGGGTGTCGTACAAAGTGACTAAGGATAAATTAGTAATGAGGAATGGGGTTCACCTCTGCCTACCCCTTCGGGGATATAGGCGTGATTTAGGTATGTATGTATTTTTTTTTAATCTTTCCCGTGGGTGTCGTACAAGGTGACTAAGGATAAATCTAAATATGATTAGGAATGAGCAGCAGCGTTCCTCTTATACCACCTAGGCTAGCAATGTACTGCCACTTTTGTGCCCGATAAATGGCAATAGGCTCGCCACCTATTACATGGGACTTGACATATTTGGCGAAACGTGGGTGCTAGTTCACCTCTACTCCTTTGGGGACATAGGCGTGATTTATGTATGAATGTATGTATTTTTTTAAATTTTTACATAGCGTTATTTTTACTGCTGACCAATGAACACAATGGGTTGTTGCTAGATTTCGCCTCGGTTCTTATTTTTTAACAACAGCTCACATTATAATGTTTACAAGCTTACTAAATTAGTTTGCGAAGCTGCGCACTTACCGACTAAGCGACATGACGACTAAATATTTTAAGACTTTAGTCCGACAACTTCGTGCGTGACCTTCCTGCGGGGTGAGAGACGTTGGGGGGGCTGAGGTATTGTGTGCTGTATTGCACTAGTTTTCGCTCCTCCTCGCAACACCCGCCCCCGCTAACATCCCGAGTGCTGCGTCCCCGCCACCGTCTCTCACCCCGCAGGAAGGTCGAGCACCAACTTGTCGCACTATAACATTAACTGCCGCACTCAGAGACGTCAAATTCCGTTAATAAGTACTTAACGTCAAAAAATGACAATTCAAAACCAGTCGCTATTCTTGCCGGGTCTATGGTCTAGATTTTAATGAAAATTTTTGACATTAAATACTCATTAAAGTTAATGATTTCTCTGAGTGCGGCAATAAGATAAGTAGCCAACTATGAGATTTAGGCGTTGAAGAAATCTTTTCACTAAGCAATTCTAGCAATGTCGACATATTACTGTGACATTTAACTATTTTAAGAAATAATCGCGATCCTAAATCCTTTTGAACATAATCATCACTTTGGGAAATAGAAGATAGCATTTTGAGGACTCTGTGCAAAATTAAATGCAAATCCGTAATTAGATTAGCCAAGCCACACAGCCGTCGGTGTCAAGTCTTAGCGAGTAGGCGTCATAATGTTTTCTTAAAGCGTTTAAATTCAAATAATCATCTAATCCTTCTTCTTTTACCTAAATATTTGCATTATTAAGAATGCAATTACAACAAATTTATTTACCATTTCTTAGCATTTTCGGTCAATTTAAGAAAAGTAAAGAAAAGAGAAAATTTGCAAGCCACGTGCGTCACTGGGGTTTATAGGTATTTCTTTCACCCAACAAAGCTGTAATAAATTCTTTCGTAAGCTTTACGTTAATTACAGTAGCGATTGTTCTGCTGTTTATATAGGTTATCAATGTAAAAACAATATTGTTTAAACAAACGCATGCGGCCCGTACACTGTTTAGGCTGACGGCTTATAGTAATATTTAAAATGATTATCTGTTACCCTCAGTGTTAATGTTTAAATGTTAACTTTAAAGTTATACGGGCTAATGTTGACTTTTATGATAATTCGTGCCTTAATATTTGCTTAATATGCAAGTGTTTTGAATTAATGGAATTTTACAGATCGTTGCGTAATATACAGGTTTATTTAGTAAATCTAAACGTGTAATTTCATACGAAATCAAATTCATTGAAGTTACCCTCGATTCTCGATTGGAAAACAATAAAAAATGCATAGGTATCAAACTGTAGCTGATTAGCCTTCACTTTCGTTATTTAAGCCATTGCTCTACACTAGATTTATTAATTTTAATTTGAGACAAAATTATAACAAATCTTCTCGCCGAACCAACAACCGCTCGCGTAGTGTAACACCGCCTTAACGTTAACGACCATAAAAAAACTAAATACATAACTTTCAGTTGAAAATACGACCGCTTAAACATAAAATGCTGGCAGCACTCGTCCATTGTTGCCCGAATGTTGTATAATTTCGTATTTCACGACAAAAACTAGGTCTGACTTGTAACAAAAGGATATTGTTTGGTTACAATTAGCAATGCAATCAACATAGATAAGTGTGTTTGCATTATTCAAATGGCTTTTGGAAAGTTTTCCAACCGTTTAAGGCAGGGTACATTTGTTCAATAGTGATGGGAGCTCGGAGTGCAGTTGCAAAATAATAATATTGATTTTAATTTCGTATGCAGTTACCTTACAGTGTATATTTTTGTGGTTTTATTACTTACCTTAATAAACACATAGCAATAATTTTAAGTTAATATCTGAATCGTTTATTTCGTTGATAATATCTAGTTGAATGACAGAGATTACAACTTTTCACAGAAATTATTGACAATCAAACCAACCATATAAAACTAAAACAGTAGAGTATATAGACTAAGAAAAGTGAACATAAATGAGGTTAGCCAACATTATATATTATATGTACATTTCATTTTCGTGGATAATTTGTGATAGAATAGAATAGCACATTAAATAAACAAGTACCTAACTAAAAAAATCACCGTCGTGCGACTTCTACATACATACATACATACATAAATCACGCCTATATCCCCGAAGGGGTAGGCAGAGGTGAACTAGCACCTACATTTCGCCAATTATGTTAGGTCCCATGTAATAGGTGGCGAGCCTATTGCCATATATCGGGCACAAAAGTGTCGCAGTACATTGCTAGGTGGTATAAGAGGAACGCTGCTGCCCATCCCTCATCACTGATTTATCCTTAGTCGCCTTGTACGACACCCACGGCAGAGATTTGGGGTGGTGACAATTGTATTCTACTCTGCCGTCACCACCCGGCGATGATGTGCGACTTCAACTTTCAATAAAGATACTTAGGTGGGTACAATAGTATAATTTCCCCTTTGGGCTTTGGTGTCTGATCGGATCTGACTTTCAAGAGGCGGACCTTCAATTGTAACTTCTTGTACAACCATTTTACAAGAAAGAGTTGGGTATTGCTGTCTTTTACATTCACTATAGATTTTTATACAAATTCTAATTTTGATTAGGTACGTAAATAGGCGTAGGTATGCCAACTGTTTTAACGTCTACGCCTGAA
This sequence comes from Cataclysta lemnata, assembly GCA_963931975.1. Taxonomy (NCBI): domain Eukaryota; kingdom Metazoa; phylum Arthropoda; class Insecta; order Lepidoptera; family Crambidae; genus Cataclysta; species Cataclysta lemnata. Next base: position 14,178,261 of record OZ008338.1, read on the forward strand.
GTTTAATATGAAATTAAACAAGTTCATATTAATGATGGTAGCAAGAAATGGGATAAGTTCTCAAGTTGAATAACTCGATTCGTATACAATTTATTATTTGTCATAATAAAGTGACTTTAACACTTAGCAATTTTTAGTAAACATTTTCATTAACTTGAGTAATTTTAATTTACCTGCTTATTTGATGAGATTTACTTCTTACGGATTTTATTTGCGATATTAACCTATAATACCTGCACAAATGAACTCGGAAGCGTATCTACATTTCAATTAACGTTTGTAATTAAAAATGGTACATACGTAGAATAAAAAATATTGTGTTAGCTGTTGAGATTAATTTATGCCGTCGATAAGAAACTATTTATTATAGACGCTGCTCGATTAATTCATAAGAAACCGTGATAAGGATTTATTGCGTATTTTGAGCAAGCCTATTTTAGAAATACCTAATAGTGCCTTATTAAGCACTAAGCAAGAAGGAGCTCGCTAGTAGCGCGCTTGGCCTGCGATTGCGAAAACTAAGCAACGGTCGCTAAGGCCGGTCATTGGGTGGGTGATCAACAAATTTATCATATCGAGTTTCTCCGTTCTTCGAAAGGCACGTTAAGCCGTTGGTTCCGGCTGCATCTGCAGTCGTTAATACCCACCAACCCAGCACTGGGCCAGCGTGGTGGGTTAGGTATGGGGCCCAATCTCCCTATATTCTCATCCATAGGGAAGGGCCGAAAAATTAATATTAAATTACACTAAATGACACGTGATGATGATGATGAAGCACTAAGATTTTAACATACCACGTCTCCGTCTGTAATAGACTCATCATGACTGTAATAATAATTATCATAATAGTGAACAGATCATTTTGGTACCTACTTTAATTTTCTAAAATGGCACTAGATGGCGGCACGGGAATGCGGACGTTTGCTTAGATCGTCTGCAGGTAGTCTGCTGGAAAAAAAGTACGAGAATGAAGGTAGCTATGTTAACCTCGGGACGCCCTTTGACGCTTGACCTCTAGGAAAGAAAGAAGGAAAGATTGCTGGGTGCTAGTGCTAACAGCTGTTGATTAGCAGCTAGGTGATGACAGCACAAGTTACCACCGCCAACATGACTAGGGCAGATGGTAGGGTGAATGTTTTTGATGGACCTCTGCTCTAGCCTGAGACTTTTACAGCATTTCCCAGAGGCTTACCAACGTGGGTCATGCTTCATGACATGCATGACACATGCACCTTTCCTGCGTTCCCATTAATAGGAAATGAATATTGATAATAGTTTTTTTTGAACGCAATTAATATCATCAGTTCTTTAACGCATTAAAACACCATAACGAAATTACGAATTAAATGAGTTACGTCCATAGTTTGAACGATCGCGAATTCCACGGTAATTTCTATGTATTTTTAACCTTTAAGAATGCCATAGTCATTACTTTTAAATCGACGGAGACAGGTGCAATACAGTCATATAACCGAACTGAACCGCCTTATTGAATGTTCTGTAACTAACTAACTACCCACTTAATTGAAATTTTACGTCAATATTGGTCTGTTGAAGACAACTCCTTAAACGTTATGGCTTTTATTTTAAAGTTGAGCATTCAACAAACTTTCTTTCTTGTTATTAAATACTGAAACAACAGCTGATACTGTTGTTTTCCGCCGTGCGATGTTGTCAGAGCAGAGTACAATTGTCACCTTTCACAATCTCGTACAAGGCGACTATGGGTTAGACAGCGATGAGTAATGGCCACCACCATTCCCCTTATACCACCTAGTAAATTATGTATACTTCGGTTGGTAATAAGATATAATAGTTATATAATAGTGGTAATAAGCTTAGCCTCCTATCACATGGGCCCTAAGCCCTAACACATTGGCGAAACGTGGGTGGTAATTCACCCTTCGGAAATAAATTACCTATGTGATTTATTTATATCTATCAGCTTCTATCAACAAATATATATTTTGGATCGCTTCGCGCTAAGTAACTGAAGTTTTTTTATTAAATAAACTAGTGATATCATCGCGCGATGAATGCGTAGTGGTGTTTGTTCCGAAATTCAATATTACGCAAACACCAGTATCCACATACGTGTTTAGTGATCTGTTAAGGAAATTGATCTTTCGCCATAGATGGAGAAAGAAACAAAGAGATTGAAAGAGATTCTGATTGATAAACAACTAAGCAATAATTGGTAATCAAAGATAAGACAGACAACAGCAAAAGTGAGAGGACTTTCAGTGAGCTAAAATAGTGTCGCTTTGTATAAAAAAAACTACGTGAGATAACCATTTAAATCAAAGTATGTACATAACTACATTGTTTATTGGTACATAAACTAAATAAATGTTTGGTTTTAGATGTGACTGTGTTCCTAGTTTGACGAATGCTTGAGTGAGACAAATGACTGTACGTTTTTTTTTGTGTTGTGTGCGTTTTATCTTTTTTGCCTGAATTTGAATATGACAAATCTCCGCTCATGGAAATTCGGCAAAATTCAACAAAACAATACCCACACGCGTAACAAATAAGCTAATCTTGACATAGATACATTGGACGGATAGGAAGGACCACTTCTAATATTGAATAATTCAACCGAACTCGTCTCAGTGTGGCGATTTGAAATTTTAATCGATTTAAATGATTCGATAATGCTTATTGAGGCGACAGGCGACTGCTGTAATGATATACGAATCACTGGAAAATATCGATATGTTCTGCAAGGTACATAGATCAGACGGAATTTTGGATTACGTAGGTTAGATTATGAACAAAACTTGAACTACACCGTCTTCAATGGAAGGCTTTGATTTTCGGGAATACGCACTATGTTAAGAAGCAGCTTATTCTTTGTTACTATGGTTCGGTACCGATTGGACCTCCAAAACTCGACCCAAAAGCTGTAGGTGTGTTTAAAGCAGACAATCTTATGCGATGCAATCTTTTTGAATTTGAAACTACAGCGTCGTATTTGTCAGTACATAAATGTTTGTTACATTTTATACGAGAAAATAGGGAATTTCGAATCTCTTATATTCGCGGCACATTCTTTAGAGAGTTATGAAAGGATACATTATTGGAACTGAATATCTTGACAAATAATTTTACATACTACAACATGTATGTAAAAGTATTTGTCAACGTTGAAATTCTCAATTTAGATACTTCTAGAAGACACATTATTTTCTTGCGGGGCAGTCCACACTAATAAGATCCCGCTAATAGAATGTTGTATTGATTACCTTAATTCCAATTACATCACTGTGAAGAATCGCTTAGAATCGGTAAAATGGAAGATGACTACTTAAGTAATTATCCCTTGTCATTATAAGTTGAATCCGTGTTCCTTTGTGATACCTCACGGACGCGTTGAATCGGTAAGAACGAGGGGAATTTCCCACGGGATGTTTATAAAATAATATAGAAAATTGCTTGTTGGCTGATGTTGAATGATTTCAAAGTCTCTTTTTGATTATGTTTAAAACCTTAAAAGTACAAAACGCATCTGAATAAGTGGGCTCTTCAAATGATTTTTTTGAAGAAGGTAAAGTAAGCAAGTAATTATAATAATAATAAAAGTAATCGATGGCCATCAAAAAGTATCGTATTTTATCAAAGTATCGCGTTTTGTATTGTAAGTAGTGAAGCCTTGGTTTGATGTAAATATCCTAAAATTGGATTGGCAACAGCAATGACTTCAGATTTAAATACGTTAAAATAGGAAGTAGGTACCACTCCAGGCTTAAACTTTCAAATCAATATGTTGTCCGATATATCTACACAAAATGAGCGGAGTGGAAGTAAGTAATATTAATAAGTCTGAAACAATCGTTCGTTCATTGGTCGTAAAGATAGCGTTAATTGTGTTCGTAACGGTGTGATTCACTGAGCGCTGTTGCACCTTTGTGCTGTAGTGTGAATAAGCCCCTATGACTTAATTTTATGGTTCTAATACTGAATTGTTTAATTTTCCACACCTAATTCGGGTCAGCCAATCAGCTATAGGTGTAGCTATGGGCATGACATCTCACTTGAGGGACATGACGTTTATATTGTCTTGGGAACAATTACCTATTAGATATAATAATATACTGTAGTCCATCCAGTAAGAAACAGAGACTTTTGTTATGTACACTGGGCAGGTACCTACAAATACTTTTTTAAAATATGCTGCAGATAAATCCGCTCAAAAATCGTTCAAAGATTTTGACCTGTTTCTTTTTCACTGGACACAGGGCAATTTGTGACAAGGATTGGTGCTGCACATTATTGAACTACCTATGTCATTGAATATAAATATTCTGTCGCTACGCTAGTCGCCTCGCATGGTACGGCAGACTGAAAGGTTGAACTTTTCCCGGCACATAAACAATGAGCCCTAATAATAAAAAAAGATGGCATGTATTACACAAGCTTTTAGCACAGATTACTTACAAGAAGGCATTGAATCGGATTACAAGTGAGTCCTTTTAACAAAGATTACTTATGAGAAAGCATCGAATTAGATTACAGGTGGGTGGTCCTTTATAAAAAAAAATTCCCCGACAATAAACGAAATTGATATGTAGGTACACATGTTTATCATAAATGCGAAGTGGATTGAAGTCGCGAAGTATTACAATTAAAGGCTCTTCAGGTATTTAGAGGTGCCGGGAATTTCGAATAAAATCCAGGGTACGTTTATCGTTCAGGCCCTAAGTGTAAGGGCCCTGTTTCACAATCGACAAGTAGGTACCTAAGTTCTGAGTAGCTTACCTTGCAGATCTTTTGACAGTTTTAATATGATATGTCAAATTAATTGATCATTTCATAAATGAATCGTTCGTAAATTAAGCTTAGGTACTGAAATCACATAAAGAAAATTGCAGTCAGGCGCTGAATACATTACCTACACATTATACAATACATTACATAGACATATTACTTTTATTCAAAATTCTTAATGTCAGTTTTTTTAAAAGTTAAAAAGGCAGAAGTTTTAATAAAGACAATTATTTATTATATATATGTGCACCCAATTATTCCCTTTTATTTTGTTATAGAAATAGGCAAGAAAAAACTTCTAAATGTTTCATGCTAACCGTACGTCGTGTACGTAGGTATTACAAGTACAAATTGTATTTAATATTACAACCTAGTTTATTAATCAAATCAATTAATATTTTATTTGTGCGTGAAATTAAAACTATGTTGGTACGCAGCATTCACGGTGCTTGAGAATCTTAATGTAAATTTGATTTTATTATTAATGATTTTAAACATGATTTACGATTGTGAGTGTTGTGAAGTAGAGAATTTTAGTAGACATCTAGATACATGCATTGAACATTACAGATAGTGCTATTAATTAATCAAATTAAGTGTTGGTAGAGGTGTCGGTGCGCAAGAAAAATCTAATGAATTCCGCTAGGTACGTTAAAAAAAGTAATTTCGTTTAATTTCACCAATGATTGAGGGAAATCTACTGAATGTCATTACGTATGTATTAGCAAAATGTTAATAAATTATATATTTGTAAATTGGCTACCAGTGTCTGCCACCTTTGTCAGATTTGTAATATCAAGTATCTTGGACGAATTTTGGTTACTACAGCGATAATAAAATCTAAAAAATGTTATAACTTTAGTCTCTATTAAGTAACCTATTAAGTAAATATTAATAAAAATTCTTTCCGGTAACTGTACCTATTCAACGTAAAGTGTAATGGGTTCTACTAGATTATAATTTGACTGACAAATGAAAAGATTAAAATAACAGTGACAGTGGTATCGGACATTGCTGCGCCTAAGTGGGTAATGCATTTGTAGTAGGTACTTTAGGTACCTACTGATATATATTATTAGGGATACAGAAATAGGTGTTTTATTTTAGATTCACCATCTTTTTCAGTTATTCATTTAAAAACAATCATTCAAAGAACGAGCAGAATCATATCGGCCGTTAGCATGAATGAATGATGGATTCGAAATTTAAATGAAGTGGAAGTGTCAACGCCGGTCATCGACCAGTCGGCCATTGAAATTACTTGGGTATGGTGACTCGATTATAGCCGAGAGCAATGTTTATTTGGTTCAAGACGTGAATTATTGAGAATTAACACGTCCCTAGGTCGCGCCGTGCGAGCGGTATTCGCGGGTCAATGATATTATATATGGTTGTGATCAAAGATTCAAATACTTTCACTTTATTTAATCTTTAATGACTTTTATATTGTAGAGCCCTTATTTTTGGTATATTTTTATATTGATATTAACAAATATTGCTTTATCTCTCTGATAAACAAATAAAAACGTCATCTGGAAATATTGCAAAAAATACCGTCTCAGTCAGCAATTTTTTATAGTTTCCTTGCTCTTCTTTATGAATACTACGAAATTTGTAAGAAAATACATACGTACTCATAAAAAAAATCAAATCTGTCGTAATAGTAGTAGGTACCTACGGTATAGATAGTCCAATAGTGAATTGATTAATCAATAATCTGAAGCACTTTTGACTTCCAAACTAAGTGATTGACCGTGACATTGTTCGATTAGATCAATATTACGAGAATTCATGAATGTTGATATGTTTCGTGTGACAAATTGGATTGTGAACACTGGTCTGATACCTGTAATGAAAAATAATTCCGTTTTTTTAAATAACGGTTTACGTCATCTACATTTCATCTGTGAACAGTTAATATTTGGTCGTACTTTGCATGTAGTTGCTATTCTAACATATTATACGTATCTCAAATATTTAAATTAGGTTTGCTCAGTTAAAGTTTCATTTATATCATTCGACGAATATTCGCAGTGTTTAATTTAAAATGTAACACTAAACGATTTCGAATATTCACGTATGTACCAGGATATAGCCTAGGTAAACTGTGATGTTCGATCAAGAGATGTCGATGTTTTACGCATGATTTGAAATAATACAAAACTTTGACATCTCTCAAATCTACATGGCACGCTTAATGGCAGGGAGAAAATATTTAAAAACACGTATTATTGCTTTATTTCTTTATTATATTGTATTTCAATTAACCTTTCTACAGAGACTTTGAATTGTTGAGAGGTAGTGCTTCAATAAAATAATTCCAATAGATATGTCCTGGTTCTACTATAAATTAATACATACATACATAATTCACGCCTATATCCCCGAAGGGGTAGGCAGAGGTGAACTAGCACCCACGTTTCGCCAATTATGTTAGGTCCCATGTAATAGGTGGCGAGCCTATTGCCATTTATTGGGCACAAAAGTAGCAGTACATTGCTAGGTGGTATAAGAGGAACGCTACTGCCCATTCCTCATCACTGATTTATCCTTAGTCGCCTTGTACGACACCCACGGGAAAGATTTGAGGTGGTGACAATTGTATTCTACTCTGCCGTCACCACACGGCATTATAAATTAATGGGATCGATAATATAAAGTTTTGTAAAGTATTTTAACACAATTGCTCAGGAAAAAGCCGTATCAGTCTCCAGTGACCATGATGGATTTACATATAATATTACTTGCACTCTACAGCTTTGCAAACCCGATACAGTTGTGCTAGGTTCATTTTGATTACCAGACAAGTCAAGTTTGATGTCAAATTCAGCACATTATCGAAAGAAATAGGATATATAGGTGGCCTCGATTTTACAACGTTTAGGGTAAGATACGGCAAAATTAAATATTTCGATATTATCATGTTCGCTTTTTCTTTGTTTACTGGCTCCTCTGATTCTATAAGTGCTCACAAATGGTCGTATGTTAAGTGTTATTAATCATGATATGAAAACAGTCAAATTAGAAGCAGACACTTCAAACAGGTTAAGTGAAGTCCTTAAAGTATATAAAAATAAGTTATAAGTAGGTAATGAGTACTGTGAAAAGACCCAACGAAAGATGTGAAAATATCTAAGAAACAGTACAAAAACAATTCATAATTGGTAACGCGCCCGTAACATAACCTCGAACTTAGATTGGATGGAGTGATTATTTAAGTTGATAAATGCAATAATAGTAAAGTACCTATTCTTAATAAAAGCTATGGAAATGGGAATGTAATCATTGATATTAAGCAATATATTAAAATTCTGTCCAGACAGAATTCTAATTATGTTTTGATGTGTTGTTGTAACGCCTTACAGGTAATTGTATGCATACCATTCTATAAAATGGAAAGAAATTAATAATATTAGCTCAAAAAATCTACTAAGTATTGTGAAATCATGAAAACTATCTAACAAAATCAATAAATTATCTTTTATCCAATCTTTGGAGAAATGGGCAATGAATAATATCCTTAGATTTTACATTAACACATTGCCTTGTCTTTGTTACATTTTTTTTATACAAATTTTATTCATTCTATTTACTGTGTGTCTTTCAATTTTATCAACAAATGAATAGTGTCCCATTTACGTTTAATTACCCCACCGTCACAAAGGGCAGATACCACACTAGCAGAATACCACATTATACACCACCTGTATCCTCTACGTTGCGATGGTGTAGGTATGTACGTATAGATACCTATATCAGACAATGGGAATCAGCGTTTCTTGTAAAACATTAAACGGTGCTGCTAACACGGGCTCTGTTGATGACAATTTAATTAATTATTCTGGTGTACATAATTATGCGATTGCAATCATTTAACATTTTTATCAGTCTTTACGTAATATACTGCAGGCTACCCCTTCGAGGCTATACAGACTATCACACCACAATAAATCAAATCACTTAGGTACTTTTTTCACGTAAACAAATTCCACACTACACAAAATTCTAAAACACAGAACTAGCATTTGTTTACTAGCGTTGTCTACCAATCACAGAACTGCACGAGTAAAAGTTAATATCGTTTGCATATATCTATCGTGATTCCATGGAGGCGTTTTGTCATCTAATCCGTTTAACTGTCAGTATTCGAGATAGTGGTGAAATTATAACCTTACTAAAAAAATACAGCGTCATCAGCGAGCTCTGCTTTCGCCCGTAGCCTTTCGTTGTTTATCCGTGCACCTAAATCACCGGGATTATTTTCGGCACATTCACAAAAAGTATATTACACAATTATAATTAGTCTAGAGTCTGTTATCTATAATGCGGCTCTACAAAATTTGTACGGCAAACAGCGGCCATTCTGTTCTCGTGTAGATTAATCTTGAACATACGTGTTTTATCTGTTAAGGCTTCATTTAAAACAACACAGATAATAAGGTGTATCGTCGGATATTTTACTTGTGTAAAAACGGTGACCTCGATTTTATTTTGGCTGGATTTTGAAGTTAATAATGTCCTTACATTATCATCTTTATAATTCGCGGATCTTGTAATTTGTGAAAGGCTCTAATAAGCTTTGTAGAAGAAAGTTTTGGGATTTCACTTAATATTTTTTTCAAAGAATCAAATAATAATTATTCGGAAAGCAAGTTACGCCCATACCGTACTGATGCCTTATTCTTCAGAGTAAGTGTAGGGCTGGTTAGATGGTTATGTATTGGGCAATGATCCTCTTTGTAGGTAAGAGTTGGTAATTGTGGAATGATCTTTTGTGTAGGTAGGAGGATAGCTGGGAGTTTTATTTAATGTTAATGCACCCATGTGTCTCCCCTCAATGAGGATATTCAGTCATTATTTGTAAACGTGTTTAAAATAGTAACATACAAAATTAAAACCATACATGTAGTCTCTCTATGAAAACTATCGATAGAACAAATTCATACTTAGAAGTCAATAATGAAATCTATAAGCAGTTATATGTTATTTATTTCTAGGTCCTGCAGCCTTTAAGCGAGGTCATAACGAATGTCGTAATAAAAATCGTTTACCCCATAATTGTATCATTATCTGTGTTTATATATGAGTTAAGTATTACTTTGCCGGCTTAAGAGATAACAATGATACGAATGGACTATCAAATAAGCTTTTGGTACGCCATTAAAATCGCCATTTATATACATATTTAACTCATTTTTATAGGCATGTTTTTGTTGTTGAATAACTAGGGAAGCATGTGTTATCATTGATGTTAGTCAGACTGGAAGTAAAGGGAATCTACTTGAATAGATATTTTCTTCACATATCGCTTATTTAATAAAAATACGTGACGTGACTTAAGTCAGTGCAACTTGACCAAAGTAGTATCGTATAAAACTGCTAATGCCATACAAACAATGTCATACAATTCAGCACTATTGTTTTTTTATACGGAAAGGAGAATATGAAACATTTCTACGTGTCTAGATTTGAATAACCTTCTAAAGTCTAATATTTAAAAGCGTTACAAATTAATATAAAGGCTACAACATTGTCCATGCTCTCGTCATATTTATGATTTCCTACAATATTAAAAGTTTCCGACGCTTTGTGTGGGACACGACATGAAGACAGACAGGTCATTTTAAGTAACATTCAACTTCGCATGTTTGCTAAAATTATGTCTATAGTATTCACAAACGGTTACATATAAAGTTGTAAATTGAAGTCCATTTTATAACATGGCGTTATAATGCTGTTACACCTTCTGACTGTTCAAAACAGCGAAAAAGGAGAACTTAATTCATACGATGTGTGTCGTTATTGAGTGATTTATTTGGACAGGTAGCTGGCATACAACTCTCTTGAGTTGTATGCCAGCCACCTACCTAGAGGATTTATATAGGTAAGCCTTGTAGCAGGAGAGATGTTTAAGATAGCTTTATAAAACAAAATTCAACGTGCTACATCTAGCTGTAGATATTCATCTGCGTCGTTAATGTTGCTCATAGAAAAACGTATCCCTTTGCAGCCACGATAGCTGCAAGTGGTCGAATCGTCGAGACAAAGTAAATGCAATACTAACACGCAAGCCAAATCCATTTTTTCATATTGGAATGGAAGAACTTTTTATTTACAGGTTATTTCAAAATATTAATTACTCAAAAGTTCAGGACGGCGGAACGCGAAAAAAAACAAAACATTGCAGCGTTCTGTAGGTACCTAAGCTGGAATTGATAGCTTGCTTAAAATTTACACCGACCAATTTCATAGTTTGCGAATGATTTTTTTCTAGTTCGCAGATAGTTCCACGCAGCGCAAAATACGCTGTTATTTTTCATGTGTAATTATTTTGTAGTGAGGAAAGTTGACCAACTCCACATAGTTTGGTTTATTGGCTTTCGACAGTTTTCCCAGTCCTATTACCATATGCTGTGTGCCAGTTTTATTGTCGGATGGTTTGTTCCGCAAATAAAAAATATACTTACTTTTATCCAAACACGTATTTCAGTCAAGTTTGTAACCACTCAAAAATATCACTTTGTACATCGCATCAGTCGTAAACACAAAACATTCTGCGAATGTGTCGGCAAGGAGTCGTTGAACCATGCGACCTTTGGGGGGTGTGAGGGGTCCACCCGCCGCCCCCCTTTTGGTGATATTTGATAGATAACACATTGACATTACTATTGTCATAGTACTTCTACTAATTGTTCGGTAGGGTTACCGTTTGGAGAAGGAATTGACAATGAGTTTTTTTTGACGTTTTCTGTCGTGGTGGTTTAGCATTTATTTAACGTCGATAGGCGGTTCGTTAATTGCAATTTATAAAAATCTCGTGTCACGGTGTTTGTTAAAGAGCTCCTCCGAAACGGCTTAATCGGTTGTTATGAAATGTTTAGTGTATATTTGGTAGGTCTGGGAATATGTCGTAGACTAGGGTAAAACAACTTTTGCCAAGTCAGCTAGTATAGATATAGAATAGTATGTATTGACGCTGATGAGAGTTATACTCATTTTAAGCTAAGCTTATTAGAGCTTTAGGCTATCAGTCGTACTTCATATCTGAAGGTGTCGGTTTCCCCTCAATCTAATCAGGTCTCTGTTCAGACCAATTATCTCTAAACCTCCAGTAGGTTACGGTTCGTATCTCCGTAGGAACCGCTTTAAATCTGCGAGTTTCCATAGTGATTAAATTATTTTTTTTTGTTATCTCCTAGTTCGTTTTAATTGTGTTAGAAAAAATATTAATACAAAAAGAGGTCAGAAAAATGTTCTGGTTGGCCAAGTACCCGCCAGGGTGGCGGAGGACGCGGGTTCGATTACCGCATCAGGACAATAATTTGTTGAAATTTTTCTGACTTAGTACCTACTATGTAGTATTTCTGAGTAGTACTTGACTATTATTTAGTTAAAACGAGAACCTAATTTATGCCTGCAATCTGCCCGAAAACAAACAAACGTACGTGGTAGGATATGGTCTACTGTACTTGGGAAATTGAAAGTGTATTCTAATATTTCTTAATTAATCGCCTTTATGAAATAGTTAACACATCTCCCAGCGCCATTATTCTATATCTGATGTTTGATATAGAAACTTTTTTAATACATAGACGATTTTACAGAGAAAAATCTGCAATTTCCCGTCTTTAAGTTTTGTCCTTGCACAGACATTGTATGGGCATTTAAAATAATGTAAGACACAAAGGTCGCGACCAGGCAGGCGTCATGTTTCATTTCGCGGCTCACCGCACCTGCTTTCGTAGTAGTTATCTTAATAAATAAAAGAGGTATCTGTATACTCCATTGGAGGCGCCTTATTAGCTCTACGTAAAAATTTTATCAATCGCCTGAATTTTTTATTTTTTATTGGTGGCACCTACATTTCATACGACCAGTCAAAATTCACAAGTTTCTAAGATTATAACTATATGTATAGGTATATTTACCTATAAAGTGTTCAGTCAGATTAACTAGGTACTGTATGTTTATTTAAACATAAAAAAAACATACTTTATATGTATTTTAACTTCGCAAAGGACATTTAAAAAGGCAGGTGCACACTAACGTATAGGAATTATCAATAAATAAGGGCGTGCATCTAATTTGCGCATGGCACCTACGTGACTGACGTGCAACTTATAACAATGTTAAATTTATGTTGTGTTCATAATTTTGTCATCGTTACTGTAATGGTCACTCGTTATTTTTCTAATCGATATTCCTTCAATGTTATAATTTTACATAGAAGTATAGTAGATGTAGCAAATAAAAAAATGCGTTTATATTAGTGATAAGGCGATTATAAACTAGATATTTTTGAATTTTGAGATAGGTATGGTCTGCCTTATAACTAGACAAACACTCTAACTCTAGTACTTTGTCATACCAACGACAGCGCTTGTACTGTCAGCATTATAATTAACACATCTCGATCAAGACCACAATAAAATAGGCCCCAAATCCTAATAGCCACGAATTTCTATTTGGGAAGGGAAATAAGCCAAGTTCTAACTGATGTCGATGGTAACGATATAAACTCAGTTACTTACAACATTACTTACGACTGCTCGATTGCGTGTCGTAATAAATAAGGTATACCTGACACAATAAAAAGATAAATTACTACATAATTTGTGTTCGTTTATAATTATTGAATTGACGTCAATGTTTTCTTTGTCGTTCTATTTCTCGTTTGCTTATAATTCACAGTCGTATTTGAAAACATTTTTTTGCGTAGTCATGTTAGTCACTGTAATGAGTAGGTATTGGTTTTATAATAAATTTATAAGTGTATTGACATTTTGCGATAAAAATTTACGAAAAAAACCTAGACAGTTATAATTTTTCAAATATATTTAAAATAGTCAAAGAATAAACAAATAACTGTAATATAAAGCTCCAAAACCAGCTTATCATCCATAGTCAAAATTTCGTACTTATGTTAAGATAGTTTTAGCTATTTTAAACGGTGGTTTAGTACCTACCTGCAATATATTATAGTATTAAAACAATTATTCTATTACTATCTTTGAAAGCGTGTGGTGAGTTCTGAAACCCTCTTTAAATATTGATGTAAAGATACGAGTATGTGCTGGCGCATCTTGTATCACAGTAGTCTGTACAAACATTCAGTAGATAATAGTAATTTGCAATGGCATTTGCAGGTTCATTCGTATATACTTTTAAGAACAACGCCTCTTATAATATACAAGGAGATTTCTCTAGAATACTTTTTCTAGAATACTATCTTCTATACTTGTGGAGTATTATTTTTATTATATTATTGTAAACTATTCGATTTTCATTTTAACATTATATAAATGTTAGAAAAATTAGTACAAAGATTTTGGTGGTTAGAAAAAGAATTTCGAAAAATTATGATCTTGGGTTCGATTCCCGCCTCAAGATCATAATTTTTCGAAATTCTTTTTCTAACCACCAAAATCTTAATATTATTGTACATTATTTCACATATCCCCGAAGTGTACCCAATTATATACTGGTATTTTGAAGTTATTTTCAACTATGTAGAGTAGATAGGTATATTTTGTGTGTTATTTTATATAAAGCCTTAGGCTTAAACCACCAACTGCAATGGATTTGGGTCCAGCCAGGCACATCAGTTTAACGTGCCCCACCAAGCAGAATTTTTAATTTTAAAATTAACTCTTGAAGGGGTTAAACCATTGACAATAAACTTTCCTGCATAACTTTAAGTATAATATTTTCCATTCCAATAGGTATAATTTTATTTAATTTAGCCGTTTACATGCCCTACATCAGGACAAAAAGAACGTTTCGCATTACTGCCGGCGGGAGACGCGCGGATACATACCTAATTACAGTATTTTACTCGGCTTATAGTAATTACAATATATTATTATCACATCTCTCACCGACTGTAACGTTACCGATCGGCGGTGATCTTAACTTATTTGAAGGAATCTCATCGCCATCGTATCGATCGAATTATCAATTAGGGTTCCTAAAGATTTGCGTGTGAGCCCCTCGGGCGTTTATGTAGTGATTTTGAATATAATACTTTTGCCATTTTTAATTAAATCTGGCGATTTGAGTTTTTTCAATAAATTCAATATGTAGAAGGTTTCATACAAGTTTTACAAAACGATGACTATATTTTATAATTGGTAAATAGTAAGATGAAGTAAGCTAAAGTGGGGCTAAACAAAAAGAATCTTATCAAGCGCCATACTCGTATATTTCAGCGACAGTTATTTTCATTTTTCGTTGTTTTTCAAAAGAAAGTATTGTGCTATGTTATTTGAGCTCATAAGCAATTTTCAATCGATTTCGCTCGTGTTTCTTAGAAAATTTTCTAAGTTTGTAATAATTGACTAACTCAACAACTTTTACATGAATATCTAAATTAGGAAAGGGAATGTTCCACACACTACTGGTTCCTACAGTACCTACCTACGTAAGTTAAGTAGTTATATCTGACGACTTTTGAATTAAGTACAGGTTAGGTGTATTTATAACTTTGAAGTCAGTTGAGCATTATAGGTAAATGCATATAGATAGGTAATATGAAATCTCCATAAAACTTCATGCAACTTAAATGTCTATTAATTTCGTAGGATATGATGTTGTAATCAATAAAATTTAATGGGCAGTTGCAGCCAAATACTTAATAGTTGTCATTATAATTATAGTATTTAAAAAATACCGCTTTGTGTCAAAATAATGCCCAACACGCATTTATGAAGCTTAAGTGATATTGCAATTGATATTTTATGACTTTTTGTTAGAATACCCTTCACTCGTAGATACTAACTAAATATAGCTAACCCGAAAATATGGTACGGAACCATTCAAAAAGAAACTATCTAAACAAATCCCCAAATCCCCACGATGAAGGGCAAACATATTTTTTTCCTTATAATCCGTATTATAATTAAAAAAAACGTTATGAATATTTTTTGCGTTGGCCGCGACAATATTACGGGTACCTTTGCGTGTAACGCGGCCTCGTCATTTCGTAAAGTGACTGCTGACAGCGCGCATAATGCTTTTGAGGGGCGACCCGAAATTTGCAAAACAGATTAAAATCTTTACTTGCTGTAGATGTTTCTTTAAAAAATACTGTTATGTTTTCAATTTTTACCATAACTTCATCGGTGCTTACTAAACAAATATCCCGTAGGTATTACATAGCAAAAACTATAAAAACTAGAAACCCACATTGCTACTCTTGTGAAAGCTTTTTATTAATTATGAGATTGCATTATTTTTTTGCACCTGTTTGTGGTTAGATACCTAAATAGAGGTTTTATTTTATTGTAAGCTATTATTTTATTGTTATAAACATTTCCAACACTGTACGGAATGGTTCATTAACAGTTTAGT
Organism: Cataclysta lemnata; assembly: GCA_963931975.1. Classification (NCBI taxonomy): domain Eukaryota; kingdom Metazoa; phylum Arthropoda; class Insecta; order Lepidoptera; family Crambidae; genus Cataclysta; species Cataclysta lemnata. Next base: position 14,194,377 of record OZ008338.1, read on the forward strand.
CGTAGATTAGATCTAAATGGCTTTACGCTTGTTCGTCGTGCGCTCGCGCACTGGGGTGCGCATGACACGCGCGGTGCTACTTTTCATGGCAACCTTTAAGGTAGATTCAATAAATTAAATAGTCATTAGTCTTATATTGTCAAATAAATTCCATTGACAAAAACATATTTTTGTTCAAATTTAAGTTGAAACAGATTATAGTTACAATTTAAATTTTCATATTTTGGAAAAAAAATATCTCGTAAAACTTTCACAAATAAGTCAAAATCGCGGTAAAAAATCGTTTTCTTATTCCGCTTGTAAGATTTGGATGGAACGAGGCATTTATTGGAGACTCGGTTCGGGGACTGGTGTGGTGTGGAATTTTTTTAACAGATAAGGTAGGTATGCTGTACGCCATTCTGATATAATAAAATAATGCATTATGCTCAAGTCCCTTGGGACAGGTGTATCTTCATTCACACTTGTGTTTCAATATGACACATGAGATAACTTGTGCATACCACAAGTTCAGAACAACTGTGTAAATAGATATAGAGAACGACAATTAAATATCAGAGTGCTTTCTGATTTCCATTTTAGTGAGGTTCATGTACCTACCTAAACCTATTGACTTCCTGATTTTTTTTTCAGAGAATCAAACTTGAGTGATTTTATATGCAAATCATAATCGTTAAATAAATCAACACTAAAGAATTTTCTTCGTTGCGTTTTCTAACTGTACGTGGTTTTTCAAACGTGTCCGCCTGTAAAATAAGCTAGCATTCTTATAATCTGACCTTGAATCAAATTTTGATTGCTGACATAAACTGTTATAAGCTCTTTTGAAAGTGACGAGAAAAGCTGGCGTAGTGACTATTTTTTACTTTATGTGGCCTAAACTGGTGGTAAATGAAAAATAATATATTAATAACATGGCTGTTGAAAATTGAATAGTTCCTAATTCATAGTCATCAATTCATTTGTTACTCTGCGTTGGAGATGATGCAATAGTGATTTTAATCCAAAGCTTATTAAAGGAAGGGAAATATTACCAATGTCGCCTACCTTTGACAGTCGGCACGTTAGCAAAGTGCATCTCTCCATTAGTCCATTACGAACAATAGAAAAAAATGGCCGCCATACACGCGTAATTATCGAATGACATAAAATTAAAATGATTGAACTGATAGTAGGTTATGCATGAGCATGATCGTTAACAAGTCGCTTATGTTCAAGTGGTGATTGTGAAGTAATGTTCGCGGTGGTAAGAGATGGCGATTTTTGAGATTTAAGCCTAGCTAGACTTTGACCCGTTGTAGGTTGAGTCTGTTTTTGTAGAAAATTTGGTAAAATTTGTTCTTTACGATTACGATAGCAAGAGTGATGAATTTCAAACGAGCCAACTACAAATTCCATACAATGACAAATTAATCAGTAGGAACTAATCCTCTATAAAAAGCTTTTTAGTTAATTAAACTACTATTAAGTCTATTAAATAATCTCCTTTCTACCATTTGTATAACTTTTTAATATGCAGGCATATTCGCTAAAATTTTGCTACTCAGTCACGGCTTTGTAATAATAAAGTAGGTGAAGATTCTAACTTTTAAATGGCACGTCGACATGGTAGACTTCTACTTAGTATAATTAGTAGCCAATGCAATTACATATTTACAATTGCTGTCCAACGACAATCGACGAACTGTGACGTATGAAGGTCCGGTGAACTCTGTTGACTATTGACTTTCTATCGTGGTTTTTAATTTTAATTTCATATTATACCGTGCGTTGACATCGCGATCGGAAAAGTATGGCAATGTTTTAACACTGGATGAACTATTCAACTAGTGAGTCGGGTAAAGTAAGACTATTCATTACCTAAACATCAATTCAAGTAATACAATCAAGCGGTTATCGAAAAGCTGAAGACAATAAATCAATAAAGTTTTCAAAGAATTTATTGTATTCCACTGAAAGTGCATTTAATGCAGTCTAATTTTTTTACATAGTGAACCTAGGTTTTTTGCAAACCGTGGGGGAATTGTGGAGATAATTCTTAAAAACATTGCCCTGCCCTATTTATTTTAAAACATAAACTAAAGTTAGTAATGGTTTAAAATAATGCTAACTCTCTCATTCAGCAAATAAAAGTGACAGAGTCAGTTTTAAACTATGGCTAACTTTAGTCCATGTTTTATAATAATGGGGTACCTATGTGTTTTAAATATATAAGACAAGAACACTTAAGCGATTGCACTTCCTCAGAAAGTTTGAGTCCATGTCCACCACTAGAAAATATGGGAATTATGTACAACGGGAATGATCAATTAAAACTAATAATCTTATTGATCAATTGTTGCAGTTTTACTGATCAACCATTCCTCGCTTAATCGGGTTTCTTTCAGTCTTTGCAGCTTGACTTGATGAAACTGTGTATTCCCCAAATTCGCTAATATGATTCTCATTGGAACCAGTCACGTTGCGTCCCCCACAGCGTTGGTCAGTGTAGATAATTTGTTAATAAATTGACGTAAAATGATTAATTATCTAATTTTATACCAATTGGTCTGAATAGCAGAGGACAGTTTACGGTCCGTGCTCGTGCATAAAGTAACCAGTTTTTTTTATGCAGTAGTAATTCTTTTGAACGGTTGCATTGGCAATTGTGCGAATCTAACGTTATGTTGCACTAACTAATTGACTTTAATAATGTATTGTCGCCATTAGTTTGAAAAAGTATAAATAATGCACCGTAATTTTTCTTTGAGTATGCAGTTGAGCGTGTTCGTCCTGTGTATTACTGTGTTTAGTGATGGTGTGGCTTATGTAACGTAAATAAGTCGTCAATGTTGAGCCCAAGTATTTTTTCTTGATATACAATGCGAAAGGCGAGTTGTACCTTTGAAACGAAAGTCATCTAGGTACTACTGCTTCTAGACAGTGAGGTTGTTTTTAGCAAACGTTACTTTTAAAACACATTAACGATAATTATCTTAAAGAAAACATAATCGGCATCAGAGAATAACAGGTGCTACTGTGCACCAAAAAAATTTGGTGCTTTGGAGTTAGTCTGAAACCATTTGGGTATAAGCTTATGTTAGTGGTCCTATTTAATCGAATACGATACAAGGAAGACGTTCTCGGCTTGTCTATTTATTTTACAATTTTCATTATTGTCCTTGTCACCCGTCCCCATAATATTGCTTGATAAATCGGTTACTTGCACACGACTAAACTGGTTTTCATTAAATAACCCCATCAATTAACTTGCTTGAAAAAAATAATTGCAACGTCGCGTCGGTCATTCTGAGTACAGAAATGTTGCTCGTCTGTCGGAAACACTGCCGACTGCGTTGCCACAGACAAAAACTGCTCGTTGAAATGTTGCCCGCGACATCTTAGCGTTTAGAAATGTTACGCTTAACAAGTATTTAACAAGTTTTATTCATAATAATATCGTCTGATGCCAGTGCAGTGAATGGATTCTGTTTTAGCTCGCTCGTTTGTATGAAATGATGTGCAGCGAAGAAAACGTGTTGTGTTCTAATTAAGAACAGTTATTACATAGAATCCATTATTATACTTCCATGAAGTTTATAATTGAGCTAATTATTTAAAGACTTTTTTCTTCAGACTAGTACTAAATTGAAATAAGCGCCTTTTAAATACAAAATGAAAAGAGAATATAACTCAAAATTCCTGTAACACTAAATTTTATGGCCATTAATTTAGAATACACATTGTTACTAGATTTGCATTTAATTAAATAAGCGATATGCCTTAAAGATTATTTTGATATCTTTAAATCGAATGATTTAAATGAATAAAGTGTCCCTATATAGACAAGAACTTGAGCCATTATAATATGTAGGTAGAGTAGATACGTACTTACATAGATGAGTTGGATGCTTTTAAGTAGAATTGTGATGATCCCTCAAGTTCCGTTTGTTCTAATATTAGTAAGTATGTATATTATAAATTTATTTGTTTGGGTTTGTTAATCTATCACAATAATATACCTATCACAAATTTTTCGGAACCCGTACAATGGTACCTACCATTGCACCTACCACAAATAACTCCTGGGTGGTTCAAAAAAGTTATAGTCTCTCTTCTCTTAATTTTTAATAGCAATACGGAATCATCATCATTCGTACCAAGGTTATATAGCGTCGCGCTGGCGCATTTAGTTTAGTCCTACCATATACCTACATATAGCAGTCATTAAATCATCAATTCCCTCACCAGTTATATTTCGCTTACTTATTCAATAAGAAACCGGCACAACCCAAAGACACTTCAAAACACTGTGCATTTAAAATGTATGGCTTTGAGACTTATTTTTGTAAGAAGCACGTTATTTTGATGGTTCATTCTTTCGTCTCTCTTTTATTCAATATAAAGGCTCAAGAAGCGACTTAATAATATCATCTACCAACCAATTTGTTCATTTCTTTTCGGGGTCGTTTTATTTCTCTCCACCCGCTAACATACAGTTGCATGCAATAGGTACGGAATATTGCCTAACAATTACCTACGTAGATACCCGGTGTGTCATAGAAACCAATTATTGTAATGTTATGCCCCTTCGAACACCCATTATAACACAATACCTGTAAGGCTTTTACATTGCGGAATGAACTGTCTAATATTGTTTGTATTGTCGCAATATTGTAACGCCGATTATATTGTGACCGCAGATCAGAATACAATGTCACTACCCCCAATCTCTCCCGTGGGTATCGTACATAGTGGCTAGGGGTTAAAGCAGTGAAGGTATAATAAACAGCAGCTTTCCCGTTTTACGTTTGGACTCTCTAGGTTACATGAGATGTTACATAGTTGGCGAAATGTAGGTGTCAATATACCTCTGCTAACCTCTTTAGGGGTAGGTAGGCGTGATTTATGCATCTTCTTCTTCCTGTCCTGTTCCCAGTCTATCTGGGGTCGGCGCAGTATGTTTCCTCTTCCATTCATATGTCAGACGTCATCAAGCCATCCACTCCCTTTTGATTCATATCATCCATCCCACCGTAAAGGTGCTAGTGATGAATGAATGTATAGAAAAGAGACGGAACGGACCATGTCGAGAGACCCATGAACGGAGAGAGTGATTAGAATGACAACATTCCAATCCATACTGCTCAAGGTTTTGGCTTAGGTTTTACAGCCGGCCGCCTGCCTGACACCAACCCTCCTTGGGTACGCTGTTGTTGGTGGTTTGCCCTCCACCATTCGGGTGCCCCAAGGTGCTTATTGGTCTACCCCGGGCAATCTCCCTTAGTTGACTTTTACGACACCCATGGGATGAGTTGGGGCTGGCCTATTCTACGTTATTTGTTCGCTCCCAGGCCAGCATAGAAGGCGTGATTTATGCATGTTATACTATAATGTAGATCATGTCAATGTTACAACATTGTCGTGCAAAGATTCGTAGCAGCGGGCCTTACTCTCCGTAACATTGTCCCGACAACTGAAGTATAAGCCATCTAAATTTATTCCTATTTTAATTGTAAATATTACTAGAAATCCTCTTGGTTCAAAATTACTCGTATAAAACAAGCAAGTCGTACTTAGTTGACAAAGAAAAACAATGCCAGCTATAATTTAACTGTTTTAATGGCCCTAATGGTTCACCACGTTTTGCTACTTTGTTTAATTTTTTTTACTGTTCCATATAACCCGTTGACCGTATAATTAGCGCCGGTTATAACTTCTTATTATAAATAAATGTGTTTCGCGTTTCAATTTAATGACGAATTGGCACGATTCCCGTGAGGCAGAAGAGCCTTCGCATTGAGTACAAATGAAGGGTTGTAAGTACGGGTCTAAGTGCCAATTTTATTATTTGGAGATATAACGTTTGGATATGATTAGGCATATGGCACTTAGACCGTATTTAGGTAAAAATATTTACATTAGATTTTTTTGGCACTTAGACCCTTTAGACTTACAACCCTCCAATTGGGATCGATATTTGCACCAATTGATCGTCCATAAAAACTCTTTTATTTCACGCTGAAGCCTATTAGATGGTCTTTGATAGTGGAAGCAGCTTTGAACAGCTACTCAAATACGACGTAGACTACGACATTGTACTGTTTTAAATGGAGAAAAACTTGAAAGATTGCAGTAGGCAAGTGCAACATTCACATCTGACTACTTAGTGTTCAATTGCAGTTTTATGCTGATCTGTGTATATTTTATAGCGAAAACATGTTAGTGTAGCGCTATATAAATTCAAGTCGCGCATACGACTATTTGTCGACCCGTGTTCTCTCTGTCTGCTTCTAATGGAAAAATTCTCGCTACAATATTTATTCTGTGTACTCTTTCGTTGTTATTATTCTGAATATAACTTTCGGTGGAAGGGAATCAGAATGTTCACATAGCTGCTAGATAACAGACATCCGGAAAATCGATAGAAATGTACCGGGAGAATAAAAGCAACGAACGTCCTTCCAAAGGATTGGTGAAAAAACGAACACACAATGAATGAAGCCGTATGGGAAGGGCTTAAAGTGCATGCGGGACAAGATGTTTCCTATAAAATTCCCGTTCCATTGAGGTCGCGTCGCATACAATTTTATACGTTGCTATGCCACTGAAATAAATATCCTAAAGCGGAGCGGTATAGTGCCGTGGTTCCGTTTCGTCCGTTTCCCGTCACGTATAGTGCGACCCTTAATATGCATTTCGAAGTACGGCGAAGTCGCTAACTTTCGGAACCGCAGAACTCGGAACTCTCTCATCAGTGCGTCACCTCGTTTATGGATGTCTAGTTGAATCTAAGCTAAGATTAGGTTAGAATTATTATTGACAAACGTTTATTGTTAGCAGCGCGACGAAAACGCGTAATCGAGACGCACAGACATGCTGTACGCGTAAAAACAAAGTATCGCGGCTTATTTACGGCTGACAAGTCTACAATTATTGTAGGTCTATAAACAAGCTAAGTGGCAGCTTTCACTAACTATATGTATATTGTAGGTATGTGTTCACAGACCTGTGTGAAAATATATTAGTTGAAACACGGGTTTTTTGCATTAATATTTATTTACATTCAAGCTTAGAATAATTATAGGTACGTGACGTGGGTACTTAAATAGTAGGTACTACTACTATCTGCCTGAATATTGACGATATCTTCCAAATTTGCACTGCTTTGTAATCGGTTAGCTATAATATTTAGCTGGTCCTATATTCAATAAACCTATATGTGTTTGTTTATGTGTCCTCATAACCAAACATATATAGGTTAAAGATATGAAATATTTATATCTGTCTCGATTTCCTTCGCCCTTCCGAAGGACTATTAAGCTGTTAGTCCAGACTGCAATTGACTAAATAGGTACTAAAGTTTTACCCTATTGAATACAGCTAACGGTTTATCAACGGAATATTATGGACGTAATCCCATTGCCTGGCAGTTATTTCTTTTTATTCGTTAAACCATCTTTGTGTTCTTATGAAACTAATAGTTAAAATATAAAAAACAGTATTTTTTGCTTCATCTTGATCCATATAACTCAGGTCTACTCGCAGTGTAATGATGTAAATCTCTCGATCATAAAAATAAAATTGACGATGTCAGGGCTTAAGTGACTGACGTAATCGAACAAAATTACGCGCCAAACAATGATTTTATGTCTACATTTTATTAGCGTATTGTCTATCTTTGTTTAATACCGTGCGCTAGATAAAGTAAGCTATAAATTTTGGAGATACTCGATATGTAGACAAAATCCCGGCTTCTTCGGTACACCTGTCGACATATGACATGTCGTACCGTGCCTCAGAGTATGTTTACGCGGAGTTCGACTTTATTTTTTAAGGCTTAAGGCTCACTGCTGTTCAAAGTTGCGAAAAACTTCTCTTTGTAGCTATAATTGAAGGAAACAGATGCAATTACATATTATTTATAATATTGTAATTACGTTGGGAGTATAATTATACAAAATGTATTCAAGCTAGCCGACGCGGGCCAGGCTGATTTGCATATCGGCCGATCTTGAAATTAACCCTTCCGAGATATAATAAAATATAGAAAGTATTTGTAGTATACATTTTAAATATTACCTGGTCGCGAAATGCGATTCTTTAGTTTTCATTCGCCACATTCTATATATGGTGTTTATTCAAGTCCAGGAAGACGTAAATATTAGATAAACTTATAAACAATTTGCTGTGTGCTAAAATGATAAAAAAATATTAATGTAGTATCAATAACATAATAATTAATCGTAGGGAAATCAGTTGAACAAAGTGCTAATAAAATAATAACAATAAATATGTAGTATCTATAGTACCTACACATTCCCTTAGATCTAATTATAATCGATAACAAATACCAAATTAAAGGTACCTGTCTAATTGGTGTATTTTTCCCTTATTACGAAATAATCAATATGTAGGTTAAAGAAAATAACAACGTTTATGGAATAAAAATGTACGTACTTTCTTGCTTTAGTTCGTGAGGCAGTAAAATCATCTGCTGTTCGAAATTAGAAATAACTGCAATATTTATTTTTCCGACACAATAGCAATTAAATTTGATTTGAAATAAATTCACGAGACTGGCGGAGAAATAAATTGAGGAGCATTTTACTGCTGCTTTTTATGTGAACTGGAGATAAATCAATGACACGGTTTGTTGTATTTAGAAATAGTACAATTTATATTAAAGCACATGTTCGTTAGATGTAATGGTTACATTTTAATTGTTTTGTTACTTTAACTAAACTCCTTTGATGTTAATTTTAGACTAAATGTATACGTATCCTATGTAGGTACCTACTGAACATGTCAAATCTGTTGTGAACTCAGGTTTTTAAATTTTTTGTCAACCCGCCTAGTTGATGTCAGCTCTCGTTGGTAACCTTGTTGTTCATGTAGATATATCTTATTTCCTTGATGAACATAAACCCAGGGAAACACCGGGAATCTATGGTCGGTTTTTTATATTCATATTGGCCATTTACTCAACCTTAACTCAATAAACAGTATTAACACACTGTGTGTGGTGTGTGTGACTTATGTATAAAACACAGTGCTAGTTGAAACGCATTGATAATTGTCTAAAGTGTAAACGGTAGGTACCACAAATTTTACCTTTCTCAAAACTTAAAACAAGCAATAGTTTTTAATAAGAAAAACCAACAATATACAAAAGAATCTGTGAAAAATATTTGTTGTGGCAATGACGTGTGCCTATTCTTAAGATGGGGTGCTGTTTGTAGCGTTTTTGCTAGCGGAGCGGGTTAGTCGTTGCTGCAGGGGAAGTATGAAAAAAGTATCGTTAACTATAATAGCCACATTTACAGCTCAGTAGGATGGCATATTGATTTAAAGCATGCCGTATGTCACAGAAATGCGAAAAACATTATGAGAGCAGCTTATTAAATGAATACAAATTAATAAACAGAATAAAAAAATGCGTATGGGTATTAATTTTAAAATAAATTATTGCACTAATGAATTCTACGTATCTACGACTAATGACAATATCAATGAAGTGTCTAATTATTAATTTACACGCTTCTAAATGACTAAATAGTACCGACGAACATACAAAGTCACGCTTACTTTATCTTCTTCTCCCTGCCCTGTTCACAGTCTATCTGGGGTCAGCGCAGTATGTTTCCTCTTCCATTCATATCAGTCAGATGTCACAAGCCATCCACTCCCTTTTGATTCATACATATGATCAATCACATAAAGGTGCTAGTGATTAATGAATGTAAAGAAAAGGTATGGAAAAAACTATGTCGAGAGACCGATGAACGGAGAGAGTGATTGGAATGACAACATTCCAATCCATATATACTGCTCAAGGTTTTGGCTTAGGTTTTATAGCCGGCCGCCTGCCTGTCACCAACCCTCTTTGGGTATGCTGTTGTTGATGGCTGCCCTCCACATTTCAGGTGCCCCAAGGTGGTTATTGGTATACACCGGGCAATCTCCCTTAGTCGACTTTTACGACACCCATGGGATGAGACGAGGCTGGCACATTCTACGTAATTTTTTCGCTTAGAATTCGGAATCACGCTTATTTTTATGGACGGTAAATAGTGGATTAATATTCCTCTGACATAGGTACTTGATTTTTAAAGAATAGACCTAATAAAATACTAAAACACAAAAATTTGTGATAGCACATAGTAAAATAAACAGACATGCGTGTGATTTAAAATTTATGTTTTAACTATATATAGGCAATCGTAAATCATACATCTCAATATAGCGTTGCTAGTAAAATCCCTTATCGTTAATCATAAATAAATAATATTTATAACAATAATTTTATTATAATATATTTTCATTTTCTTTTCTTCTTTGTATCTAAGATTTTTTTGCGTAATCAATCTCTATCAGCCACGCTCGATCAACAGCCGCGCCGCATAATGATTCATGATTCCGAACGGCGTGTACCGCTCGTAATGTTCGTTAATTTCATCTGAAAATAACACCCATTCTTTGTTTGTTAGATTTTTTACGAAATCCGTCCGCGTTTATTAAATGTGTAACTGTGCTCTTTTTTCTGTCGCTCGTCTATTGTTGCCATGAGCTGTGTTGACTGACCTTTTTTTAAAATTTATGATGAAAAGGAAAATGCTTTCATCAACAGATTGGCGTCTAACGCCTCCCGTTCTTAGTTAAGAACTCGTTTTGAGGAACTTTTTAGAAGATTGCTGTATTTAGGTCAGTCGTATTAAGTTGGAATACCTACACGGAATGGAAACTAAAACAAATGCACATTCATTTGCTCCTTTATGTTCACTTTGCAACAAATATGCAGTAACTGTAACTGTGTGCTGTCAAGGTAGCTATGTCAATATTCAATATTTATAATTCTAACACTGTCTCGTGTTATTATGTATTACTTATAAAGAAAAAAGTGATTAGGTAGTATATTACTATTATATTATACGCAATACATTAAAAATCTTAATTTACAAAAATTTTAAAATGAAATTTGTAAAAATTATGATCTGCAATATAGTGCTATCTCGCGCATACTCATACTGGGTCAAGCATTCGATATGTGACACATTCGATATCGACACGTGTGTCTTATAAATGTAACAAGCATATTTGCAAAGTTTTATTGTTCAGCTACTGTTGTAAAATGTTAGTGTTTATTTAAGACCTAGTTCTACACCGAACTAAACATTGGAACATAATTAACTGCTGTCATTGATACCCGCGTATCAAATGATTGTATACCTACCGGTGAACAATATTAACAGTCACGTACAATAATATACATCTAATCATTCATTAAACAAACAGAATGGAAACAATAGTAATTTGTACAAAGCAATAATGTTCAGTTCCATCGATGTATTCTCATTCATTGTAACAGATTGATAGATTTATATGTATTAGCTCACAGAGAAAATAGAAATGGGTGTGCTAGATGCCTGTAGGTGTAGCAACCATAAAATTTAGAAGGAATATCTATATGAGTCACCATTTATTGACAGTACGTTTGAGATCATACATGATTATAGTCATACATGACTAGAGCTGTGGTTCATTCTTATTTTCCATAAATACGAGTACACGTTTAGAACTTTTCAAAGCATTTAGCCTTAAAATTTGAAACTAAAGAATCTTCAAGAAACTGTGTCTCTTCCTATTCCCCTTAACATTTATGGTTTTTGAACCCTAGGGAAATTCCAAGTCCCAGCAGTTGGGACTGTATAAGTTATGTCAACGATGCGATTGCAGGGAAATACGAAATATTTTTCGATAACGTGGTAAAAATACAGATGGCACTGCAGACATGGGGAATCAAAATTCCATGATCCATTTACAACCTAAATGTATGTAATTAAAAAAATCGAATGTCGCATTTTTTTAGTCTATGTATGTCAGTCTAACGTGTTTAATCTGTGTCAGTCTGCCCATTACTTACCTCTGTCACAACCCTTAGCCGCATTTTACTACACCCGCTGGGGAGATTGGGAGTGGTGACAATATTTTATTCTGTTCTACCGTCACCAAAGGGCTTGTAGGTAATATTCACTCACATATTCAGAATATTGAAACTGACAAATATGAAGCGTTAACACGCGAAAACACTAAATTACCTCGAATACAAAGTTTAAAACTCGCTGCCGTTGCTTTTTATATACAAAAAAAAAAGAAACTAAATGAACTTTTTTGCAACTACCCAGTTTTAATAAAACGTTAACGTTCCATTTCGAAACTTTGCCCATTTAAGTGCTTTCCCCAACTAAAGGAGTGGTTTTAAAACATCAAAAAATATCTGAATATTTTTAATAACGAAGAAAATTTTGCAGTTTTGTGGGTGTTATTACGCTATTGCACCATTTTGTAATACATACCGTGGAAGCGATTTTAATAGATTACAGTTCTTTTTGACGTAGGTTATTTGAATGGGAACTAAATTACTGATACAATATCATTTGTTGTAATTAATCGTTTTCTATCAGTGATTTTCTAAATAATATTATAATATTGTCGCCCCACCACTGATATTAAAAAAAAGAAACCGGGGTCCAGGTGAGTGAGTACTCTGACCTCTGTATTTCTATAATTTCTTCTATAGCATAGCTTTTTTTTTCACACCCCGGAACATTATAATAATGGTAACAAATGACAGTCGTGAAAAAAAGCTTTCGGCATAATGCGGGCGGTTATTGGCCAGTGGGGACGCGACCCATGGATATCTCCCTCAGCGGTTTCCTTTAAAAAATTCATAATTTCATTATTTCCTCTTTAATAATAAATTGTTACCTGTTTGTAATTACGACCTGCAAGCTCTCGCGTCCACGAGAATAGATCGCAAACCACCCTCTGGTCCAGCGTATAAAACAATTGTGAGAACAATCGTTAAGAAGCTTAGAAACTTCCTTACCATAAAGTGCTTTATTTCTTAAATGGTAGCGTTCATTTTCAATTTTTAAAACCTAAACAATATTATGTCAGGTTGCAGAGTTCGGTTTCAATTTTGAAATTCTAAACAATATTTTTCTCTTTTTCCAGGTATGTACAAAGCTCTAATACTCCACCATTGCGGTGCTAAAAAAGGTAAGTTTCTTACATTGCCGAGCGTCCACTCGCAGGCAGGTTGTTAGATTCCGGAGTGATAGAAAATGTTTAGGGCCTGTTTCAAAATCGACGAGTAAGTTCTGGATAGCTTACTCGGCACTTTGGCATATCATTTGACAGTTGTGATATAAAATATATATCAATTGAATTGTCAAGTAAGCGATTCAGAACATACCCGTCGATTGTGAAACAGGCTCTTAATATTTTGAAATAACTCGTTCCCAGATTCACTTATTTGAATAATTTGCTGGTTCCGTAATAAGATTTGTGATAGAATTGATCTAATTAAATTACATCGAAATAAATGAATAACTATGCAAAAAAAATATTAGTTACGGGAGTCAACGTAACAGATTACACGAATATGAAGTATAATTATGCCTTTTATAAATGCTTTTTACTGCTATGCTATTTCTCTATTGTAATGGACAAAAACAGACCATCAAATCAAATTATTGCTTTCTTAAATAATATGGATCAGGTACTATATCGCGATTACCATATCATTATACACCTTCAGCTATCCAATGAGGTTCACAAGACTCTATGATGGGAACAGTTCTCGCCGCCACAGAACGCCAGAGAAAGGTACTTATGACTTATGTATTACTATAGGTTACTTCTACTTTATGTTATGCATTGCTATTTTTAGGGCCGGTTTTTCAAAATCGACGAGTAAGTTCTGAATAGCTTACTTGGCAGTTCAACTGGCATAATTATATTTCATATTACAACTGTCAAATGATCTGCCAAGTAAGCTATCCAGAACTTACTCGTCGATTGTGAAACAGACCCTTAGTCCTTTTACTTATTATACTAGGTATAGGTACTCTGACTAAAAAGAGCGTCTGCCTGCTTCGGTGTCTCATGTATGGAGTGCGTGTATACAGTCATCTGTTTAAGTAAGTTTATGTAAATTCATTAATCCTTTTTAGTTTCATTTCTACGGTTTCTGTCAGAAATTTGCAGTTGCTGCTTACAGGTTGGTTACCTACTAATATCATGAATCCGCCTTTATTCGAAAGGTAGAATACTTATATGCCGTGTGGTGACGGCAGAGTAGAATACAATTGTCACCACCCCAAATCTCTCCCGTGTGTGTCGTACAAGGCGACTAAGGATAAATCAATGATGAGGAACGGGCTGCTGCCCGTTACTCTTAAACCACCTAGCTATAGCAATATACTGTGACTTTTGTGCCCGATAAATGGCAATAGGGTCGCCACCTATTACATGGGACCTAACATAATTAGCTAAACGTGGGTGCTAGTTTCTCCTCTGCCTACTCCCTCGGGGATATAGTCGTGATTTATGTATGTATGTAGAATACTTAGTTGATCCCGTAATTTTCATCAACGTTTGTGCAAAATGACGTCATATCATTTGTATCCAAGTCAAGCACTATAGGCACTATAGCACGTGAATATTACGTTGCAAGTTTTTTTCAATACCTAATAAAGTGTTTGTAGGACAAAATTAACATCGCAAATAGTTTCTTAGTGGTATACATATAAAGCGTTTTCAGTTTGCGTCAACGAGATACCATTCTATTGTTTTCCTAGCGCATGCAACAGTGCCCGTAAAATTTAACAACCAACTTTACGAATATATTAATTTCGCTTTGTTTATGGCGTCGTGAATTAATTACACGAGTTAATTGAGCGTGCCATAATAAAAATGTGGAGCGCTCCAGTTCTTAAAATAATATACATTATATTATGTTGTATTGTGCGGACTCAGCAGTTGTGCAATAGGTGCTAAATAATAATATTAAATTGTACTTTATATTTGGCCACACGCGCTTGCTCTGAAATGGTTGTCGATAAAGAACCAACTGGCCGTGTTAAAACTGCTGAACATTAAAAACTAAAGACACTCAACCATCAACGTATATCTATGTCAGCAGAAAGACGTCTATCGGTTTAATGAAACTTCTTGTATGAGCGGTATTTAGCTGAGAATTAAAATACTCTTTCAATTCGGACAATGAACGTACGCCAATTATGCGTTAAATAAAATCAATACGATCCTTTTTTTCTGTCAGGGTGCGGAAGCACCTATTTCCAGTTCCACATTTAAACATGAAAATGGTACTGTTGCCCATTGAACTACATTAACTCAATGAATGCAGTTGCCATTCTGAATAATTGTGGTTTGATAATAAGATGCTTTACAGCAGTTCGAAATTCAAGTTTTTAAATTAATTATTAGCTGCAATAAATTTTTGTGAATTTATTTAAGGTATAAGCATACGTAACGCTAATACACCCCGGACGTGACGGGGACGGGGCTTCTCGTACAAAAAGCTCCGTCTGCGTCTCCGTGACATGTCACACGGGGCTTTTTGTACGAGAGAAGACGTCCCGTCCGGAGTGTTTTTCCGTTAAGTATGCTCAGACCTTTAATAGATGATTCCAATTTCCAACTGAAAAGGTGACATCGTATTTAATGTGTCAACTGACATTAATACCATTACTTCTCGCCTTGTAAAGAAGCATGCAATATTATATAAAACCTTCAAAAACGAACGTGTAGGTTTTATATTGGCATAAAGTTGTCACAAGAAACAGCAATTTAGTTCAGTTACCTACAAAAAATATATAAGCAATCATATTGTTACTACTTTATTAAGTACTCACGTTTACGAAACATAAAACCTTATGTCATTGGCTCGCTACCGTTTAGCCTCATTCACACCGGAATACTTTTATTCAACGCTTCGACGCTCAGACGTTTTTTATTATTATAATTTAACTTTGTACAACAACTATTATTACAGATGTAAAACTCGTAGCCGGATTACAAATGACTTTATTATTTTAATAAATTACAATACGAATGGTTTTTGTCGTGTAATCAGTATAAAATTAGTTTATACCGTGTTTTATCTCCTGTGCATTTTAAAATGTATAGTGGTACTTAAATTAAACTACTGCGTGTAATTATAAAGATTATAGGAAACCTAACGGTTTAATTCAAATTTCATTGTAGTAACATTATTTAGAAATAAAGCCTACATACATACATACATAAATCACGCCTATATCCCCGAAGGGAACTAGCACCCACGCCAATTATGTTAGGTCCCATGTAATAGGTGGCGAGCTTATGGCCATTTATCGGGCACAAAAGTCGCAGTACATTGCTATTGCTAGGTGGTATGAGAAGAATGCTGCTGCCCATTCCTCATCATTGATTTATCCTGAGTTGCCCTTACGACACCCACGGGAAACTTTTGGGGTGGTGACAATTGTATTCTACTGTGCCGTCACCACACGGCGAATAAAACAAATTACTATATAATTACTATTCCTATGCATTGTGTTAAATTATTTGTATTATAAATATGCCAGTGAAGGAAATAGTCAGTAATTTTTTATTTGTAAAATACAAGACTAAATTTATTTACGAAACATTAATACAGTAGCTCCACGACAACTTATCACAATATTAAAATACTATTGCATTGTATCATAAAAAATTCGTTTCTCGGTGTTTACCACAGTAAAAAGGTTAGTTCAAGAAAGAGCAGTTGAAGAGAAAAATAAAATAAAAAGAATCAATTCGATTTATTCCCTTGACTGAAGAAATTTATTTTTTGATCTGTTAAAAAAATAATGGTATAGGTGTGACAGTGGGCCAGCCACCGCGAACATGAAATCTAACTACCAGTTTCCTCTTTAAGTTATTTTGTCCGTCTGTTTGTCATCAATTATTGACTTTAATAAGACTTTGTCAATTCGACGTACGTTCCGTACAAAAGTTTATGAATGTGAGGAACAGTACAGTAACTGAGGTAATGAGGTTTTACACTTCCACAGCCGTTACAACCTTGTGATGTCTTAGATTAGATTAGACATATTGTGTGAATTCTCCACAATGACCGAGTTTTAGAGACGAAAACTTAGTATTCCATTGGTTCATCAAGTGGGTACTGGGTCCATAGTGTGGCAGAGAGGGATTTAGGACCAGCACTTGGGACTTGTAACCAAAATGTAGGTTTACTGGGGCCTCTTCACAATCAACCCTCAACTTCACCCTCCCGATTTCTTTCTCTGCGCAGCCATATTTGGTAAGATTCTGTTAGGCTCTCACGCCTTAGACACACGTTCCAGTGTATATCTTACAAAAGTTCTAGACAAGCCAAGGTAGTTTAGTAATTTATATTATTGTGGGGATTAAGCTGGTATATCCCGTGCTTCCACCTCAACACAATAGAAACCAACGTTGTATACATTTTAGTTAATAAAAAAAATAAAAAAGTAATTTAATTGACAAGTTTTATTGACAACTATGTCAATAACCACGCAATGGTATCTTACAATTAACCTGTTTAGTAACCATAATCTTTATAACTATCTGTTTACCTAAGTTAATAACTCTAGTAGTATTACAGTATGTTTTCATGTCCACAAGTATTACGTGGAATGCGCTTGAGGACAAAAACTTGAATGCGGGTAGTTGAAAATCGCTCGCATGCCGCGGTGACAGATGGCTATGACAGTTAAGACTTATAATATGACAGTCACGATAGCTCACGCGTAATTTGCATTGTCGGAAAGTTCACCTTGCTACAGACCATCATTGCGGTCATAAAACTGGTTTGCAAAAATAATACCTAGTTGGCTATTTTTCTCGTCAAAGTATTTAGCTAAATATACTAGGTGTAACAGCCATGTGCAGTAATATTTATAGGGGTTATTCAGGCCATCAAACTGAACAACCTTCATTACGGGACCAACATCTAAATCTCAAAAAAAAAATTCACTTCCCCATACTAAGCCGAGTACCAGCTGATATCAGTTTGTATGGGCAAGTGTTTTTTTTGAGATTTTATTATTGGTCTCATAGTTAAAGTTGTTCATTTTGATGGCCTGAATAACCCCTTTTAATATTATTATTACTACACATTTATTTTACACCTCGTACATTGTGATGATTGTTTTTAATTTTTGTTTGCACGAATATTTTTATAAATTACTAAGTAAATAAAATGTATACATACATATCTACCTAAATCACGCCTATATCCCCGAAGGGGTAGAGTATTTATTTATGCTATTTAAAAATGCTACCTATACACATTGCGAAAGTTCTTCATGATTATTATTTGATAAAACCAATTGACTTTCAATCGTTTTAGACTAGAGAGCAAAAGGCCAATTGTGTAATTCGATATGTTCGTGGTTCCATTAAAAGTGTTTACACAGACAGTTTCTGTCAGAGATCCTAAACAATGTTTTGTTTTATAAAAATATATTTTATATGTTTAATTGCGTGAGGCTTCACCTCAGTGTTTCTGGAAGGTGGTGACCTACTATAACAGAACACATATTTGTTACAACAACGTGCTGCATTTTCTTCGTTATTGTTTCAAAGAAAAACTATAATATTTTTAACATACATACATACATACATAATTCACGCCTATATCCCCGAAGGGGTAGGCAGAGGGGTATTTTTAACAATAATTATATTATCTAGTATAACAAGATTTCTGTAACAGGTTTGAGCCTAGCTTTGTTATTAATTGTAGTGGGAGTGGGGCTGAGTTACAAATCAACATTGATAAAAATCCGACACTGAAACAGTTATATAATAATCGCACTAATATTTAGTGCGATTATTTAAATAGATAATACTATTTTACACCAGTGAGTAAACCGTCGTAATTTCGTCAGATTTGTATTTACAGAAAGATATAGGTATTTATGTTGTTATTTTAAAGACATGATTGATTCTGCTCTATTAAATTAACAGAATATTTTGGCAACTGTCTGTGAACCCGAATTTATAATTTAAAACTCGAACAATTGATCTCGTCGAGTGTAAATTTAGAGTATAGTTATGTCAAGGACTCCCGCCCATAATCTGTTCTTAGCTCATGTTCCGGGCTGTCTCGTCGCGTCTACCTATATTGTCTCGTCTTATCGGGTAGGTCTGTATGAAACGATCTGTGTGAAATTCGCGGGAAATTAATGGACGCATTATTACCAACGGGATTTGCAAGACTTAGGGCCTGTTTCACAATCGACAAGTAAGTTCGAAGCAGCTTACTTTGCAATTCAATTGACATATATTTCATATTACAACTGTCAAATGATCTGCGAAGTAAGCTACTTAGAACTTACTTGGCGATTGTGAAACAGGCCCCCAGTCTTATAAATGCTTATAAATCTATTCATACATCTTACTTAATATAGAGTTTAGAAAATATTTCCCGTTCTCGTTTTTCCATCTACAGAAACACAGTCTTGAATGTCTAGTTTAACCTAAAAAGTGATAATAATTTTATGCTTATGCCCATTTGCCATCATTTTTAGCAAAATTTTACAGCGGTCAGATTTTAGTAAATGACAAGATATAGTTATGGAAATAATGTGTGTTGGTCAGGTTAAAAGCAAAGCGATTAATTCATTACGGATTATTCGCTAACTCGCCAACACTTAGGTAAGCTGGAGACTGCGTGACAGGGTCTGATGCGCTAAACTGCCCGCTAAACTGCTATGTTTTAATTTCTCTTTAAAGAAATTGAGGCGTCCGCGGGTGCATACTGAAATTGACAGAAATTGAGGAGACCGCTTCGACAATACTGAAATTGGTCTCGGCGGTATTCTCAGACGATTTTACGCATTACCTGTGTATATATATACCTAATGATGCCTTTACCTTTTTAAGAGTAACAAACATATAAACAGACTTCGTTAGTTTGTAGTATATGCATTGTTTCGTTTATTTTAATGGTTGTTTTGTTAGATAGGTTAGGATGTGAATGTAATTATTTATTTATTTATTATTATTATTTGCCTAATTTAGCTCTAATCTAGTCTGTTACATAATTACAGTTGTTGCTTGTTTTAGAATAATGTCGTTAATGTCAGACGACAATATTCGAGTCTTTAGAGAGAAAGCAACGCACGCAGATCCCCAAGGTTCACCAAAAAGAGAACCCTTCATAAATTATTACTAGTAAACAAATATTGGAGATGTCTGTTTACTTTTTAAGTGCCGACGGTATCGAACCTCCGTTTTACGTATTCAAATGTATACACATGAAATGTATAAATTAAACAAAGGATGAACAGACACTGTGAAAGGAGCCCCACACCGTCTTACTACTATGTATTGTGGCTAATTGAAAGACTGCACTGCGACTAATCCGTCTTGATGCTTCCGTTTAAAGTGTTACAAAACAAAGCTCTTTTAAGAAAGTACTACTATTTTTAGTTGAAGCTAGATCTTTTCGAAGTATTGAGAAATATAATTAAGTAGCATTGATTACCACAAATAAAACGTCTAGGAGGCTCTAATATAGTTGTGCCAACTACCATTGCTTAAGAGAAGGATAGTAAAATTACTAAACAACGGTAATAATATAAATACTGAACGCTTTAGAGTTTCATTTATTTTATATAACACTTTATGACATCTTATTGCGCTTTTTAATTAATAGTAAAGTTAATAATGAATTCACTATGAGCAATTAAAAATTTTGGATTTGAATTTTGTGTTTAAATTTTGTAAGACGTCAAATCTCATTAAGGCTTTTTTTACAAACACCTGGTTAGCTACAAATATTGATACCTAGAACCTGATCGTATCATAACGTATATCGTATCATAACGTATCTGGGACGTTAACAATTAATTCAAGTCGTAAAAAAATTTAGAAATAAAAATATAAGCTTCAAAATATGTCGGTTTAAAGTTTGTATACGTATTCCTTTGTCTAATAAACAGTGCTTAATTTATTTATTAGTCAAAAATAACCGTGGAGATCTTTTAAAAATCTTTATAAGCCTACTTTAACTGACAGTGTGTGTGGTGTCAATTTCTTTCCCATTACGGATTCAGTTTGAACGGAAAAGTTGAAACACATTCGTAGTTAAAATCGCTTTATAAAACATTTGAGTTTTTGAATGAATAAAACAGTTCATAAACAAAGTTGTCGGTGTATTTTTGGTCCTGACTTTAAATGAAACTAGCGGTCATACAATACGCTGTAGGTATACTTATTTATTTATGACACATTATAACGTATGAAATGTTTGGATCGTTATCGTAATAGAAAATCAAAGTATCAAATAACTTGGGCGTGATGGGTAAAGGTCAAGTTATGGCTTTAAGTTTACTTATAATATTAAGTTAAATATTTCACATGGACGTGTGAAAAAGGTTTATGGTTCGAGAATATCACTTTTAATTCTTACTATGTTCAGGTCAATGTTTTTATAAGAGTTAGAAGTATTTCTCTCGCTGCTGGTGGGTCAGCTAACACAAAGCATTACGATGTGTGATCTATTGTCGCTACTAAAGTTTGCTCGTTAAAAATGTGAACTACTTTATTTTTTTGAGGCAAACAACACTCGTTAGTGGTTAAGGCTATATTCAATATTTATGCACGCGGTGGACTGCTTTGTGACCACACAGGCGCCTAAGAGGGAAATAACGAAATCTGTGGTCTGTTAAAAGAGCATAAGTACGTTTTCGTTAGAAAACCAAATGTACGCATGTTTTGGTTGATAAAGTAGGTAATTGTGCTTACGTTTCGTAAGTAATATTGCAAATATTGCAATACTTGCTTTTGGTATGATAACCTATAATAATACAATTAAATGTTTTATTATACTAAAGTGTGACTATTTCCAACTGTAGTGCGACCGTACAGGTACATTCTAAATCCTAAAAAGAATATGCTTACTGACATGACTTTATTTGGATATTCGTGTCTCCTTTAATATTATCGCGGGAGCAACTTATGTCTTCACGAGTTTGAAAACCTTTAAGCTTATCGCGTACAGAAGCGACACAACACGACACAATTTCAACCTGATTAGGACAACTGGAATAGAAAATGTCAATGTTTTTAGGTTTTTGCAATTAATTGCAAAGTTCGACTTCTAAAATGCAATTTATTTATTCATTAATTCATGTGTCATTTAGTGTTGGTCGCAGGAGTGTGTGTAACCAGTTGCTTTTATAGATCATTTTATACATATAATTTCATTTCGTTCCCTATTATTAAAATGAGAGTTAAGTAGTCTAGTAGCCCCCTTGCTTCGTAAAAACCGCGCCCGGAAGTGGAATAGGTAGGGGAAGGTGTCCCATAGACGACATACTGCCTAAAGCGCTCACTCCTGTGTATATTCCTGTTCTTTCGTCTCAAAAACGCAAGTTTGCATATTATTATGGGACCGTAATGTATTGATTTTGAAAAAATTGTTTTTGTTTAAAACGTTTACGCCTTTTTTTGAAACGTTTTAGGCCCAATTTCAGATTAATTCCCTATCTAGTAATGTAATAATACGATAGAGGTTTTTTCACGACCTCTGTATTCCAATTGCGATGACAGTTATTAGACAGTTTTGTGAACAACTTAAAAAAAAATTATTTGAAAAGATTATAATTTCTCCAAAAGAGTGGCTATGATGCTGACATCCCCACATGACCGCAGTATCCGTCAAGATAATGCAATAAAACACACAATTTCAATGTGGAAGATTGCCCCGAAGTTTAGGCAAACAATTTTAATAACGGCGTTCCTCTATTTCCCGCGAGTTTGACAATCAAAACTGGACTTTAATTAAACTGCTTAAGGCAAATTTACAAGAGGTGGGAGAGGACGAGACGCACAAATTCCGGTGTGCAATAAATGTATCCCCAGTGCCAACAGTCTCTGTTTATGAAGCTGGCGGGCGGTGGCGAGGCCATCCCCGCACAACAAACTTTTCTCATTTTAATGTTCCTCGCAAAGTTTAAATATAAAAATACAATAATGCCGTACGCATTAGTGACTCATTGAGTGCGTGCGTGAGCCTGCCTGCCAAGCGACTTTCACCCCTCACGCCGCAAAAATAGAAGTTAAAACAAATGGAAAATAAACTTTTGAAATAAAATAAAAATAACCCTCTTGCGAGGGTGGCGGCCCTCTCCAATAAAAAATATAATAACTTTTCTTTTTATTCGACGTAATGGCAACGATTGTTCCTTTCTAATATTGTTGCTATCTCGCTTTCGCACAGATTATTATAATGGGGTGCGGGGAACGGTACGTGCTCTAAATTGTGGCGCGACATTGTTGCCTACTATATTACAATTAACATTTCAAACGAGCATTCTTAAATGCAACTTACAATTACTAAGGTTTTGTTTTAGGATTTTCCGGTTTTATTTCCGCAATCTAGGTAGGTTTGATAAAATTGTACCTACCTTACTTAATATTCCATAACACTTTAATGTGAACATACACTGTAATGTGAACATAGTACAACACTTACCTACCTATATACAATGTATTAAATTAGGTACTATGAAATTGGGAGCTAATTACCCTGGAACCGAAAACTGAAGGTAGAACACAGCACTGACTCACATAAGGGAGTCGAAAAAAGAGATTGGTCGATATAAATCAATAAGCTCCTCGGCCATCCGAATGGAGGAGGGCAAACCACCAACAACAGAGCATACCTACCCAATAGCCAATAGAGCAGGCATATGGACTGGAATTCAAATGTTGTCGTTCCAATCACTATTTTTATGTATGTGACTATGTCGAGAGACCGATGGTCTTTGTTCATCGGTCTCTCGACAGAGTCCTTTCCATCACTTTTCCATACATTCATCCACATCTGATGATTATCACAAGGGAGTGGATGGTAGAAACAACAATGCGCCGATCCCAGATAAACTGGAAACAGGGACTGATTAGTAGCATAAAAAGTACCGAGGTTTTTTAAGATGATTAAAATGCTGAAGGTTGCGTAAACTTTTTGGCAACTGGAAGAGAAAAAACGAATAGTCGAGACATTTTGGGCTTTTAATGGAGTCTGTAAATTTCTCAGTGATGTTAAGCCCTACCTTTGATTTTTTAAACTCTATATATTTAAATATGAAATACAATATTCGTTATTAAAATTAAATGTTTGTGAGTAGCGTGTAAGCACTTCTCCACAGTACAATTATAACAAATAACACCGTGGCTAAGTGTTAATACTGATTTTGAAGATCAACGAGTGATAGCTCTATTGTATTTTTTATGTTATCTAAAGCTGTGGGTCTGTGCTACGGTCATTACTGCACGGGCCGGGTCTTCTGATCCAAGATGTCGTATTATAGTATCACTTTCATTTGATAACCGTTATTATGGAGCGTTATAGCGTCTTCGAAGAGACCCCGACGCTCTTATACAAATAACCATTCTGTATATTATAATATCTATTGTTCTCAATACAATAATATGCGAGGCGTGCTTAGAATGCGTGCCCGTAAATAAAAATATAATATTGGAACGAGTGTGTCTGTGTGCGTTGAAATAATAATGAACAGATGGCCGGAATTAAAAAGAGCACACCCTCGCGCAGGCAAACAATGCGTAGGACTATGGAAATAATAGAAATGTAATCGTGGATACGCGAAATATTCCGACGACATACAGGTTGTCCTAACGTGCATGGTGGCGCTAACCCTATTTTAATGTAGCTCTGACACTGGTAGTGGTATCGTTGTGAGTAACGAACAATTAGATTGCGAGCGATTTTGCGGAGAATTGCTTTTGACACTTTCAGTCGACGCGACGTCCTAACACTCAGCTTAGGAAGAGGGTAGTCGGAAATATATTTACTGCCTACAGACAAAATATTCGCCCGATTTGAAATAATTGTAACTTTAAATAGCAGTGAGAAAAAGAACTACTCATGTGCCAACAATAAATTGATAACTACACTTTAAACTTAATATTACCAATATCAAATAAAAAATAAAATGTACGACGAAAAATTATTATTTTGTATTTTTTCATTGCAGTACAGAAAATTAACCGATGGAATTGATCAACAATGAAATATAAATACCGCTAAAAATGCGATACGATTTGGGTATTGGCGCTTCATTATTATCTCCATAGCAACTATTCTATTTTAAGCAAATCTGTTTATTTATCCTGTTTGTTCTTGCGAAAATATAAATATTTGTAGAGACCTATGGCCGGGAAAAAGTTTTTTTTTTATGTTAGACAGGGAAGCTCTTGCCCTTCATCTCACCTGATGGTAAGTGACGATAAGGGCTGAAGATGGAATCGAGCTTCACCTGGAACCCTCAACCACAGAGGGGCTGGCTATCTTATCACACATTTTCGGAACACAATAATACTATTAACATTTATGATGATGATTATTATTATTATGTCTAGGGGACGACCTTCAAAAGCATATGCTGTATTTCATGCTATCATTCTTAGTAAAAGTAGGACTTGCGAAACCGCACGTTAAATGCTTTTATGATACGAGCTTTGGAGAAGGGTTGAAATCGAATTACAATACCCACATATTTGCACTGAGCTATCTGCGGTTTGTTACTGAGGTTAGATGCAAAAAAGTGTACAACATTTATTATTCTTCATGTATGTACCCCTATGCAAAATACTTGCATCATTTTTAGTTTCTTAAGAATGAATTTATTATTCTCAAATGTTTGTGCTTTATACTTGTGCCGCTGCTAGAAAGGTCTGTTTCTAAGAAGTCATTTGATCGTCGTAAGTACTATGGCACACGTGCTATTTACTGTAGAAGAATATTATCATTACGCTTACATTATGGTATCTATACAATCACTTCATGAGACTCATAAATCAATTAAGATTTACTTTCTTTGTGGTCAACAGAAAATAAATTATTGCACGAATATTGAAATCTATACAGATTAGACCTCCCACAAGAAGTTTATCTAGAGGCAAAATGAGCGGTACCCATTTATATATTATTCGATCACAAAAAGGGAACGTGATAGTTTTTAGTTTCCAAACAATCGGTACGGACAGGACAAACAGACTGTGTTATTGTGTACAGGGCTCCGGCGGTCGCCACGGTTTTTATTTTGTTTTTCAATGACTTGGTGTATCATCTGAGCGTATCTTGAAAATAGTCCAAAAATAGCTCTCTCCTTAAACTAACTTTATTCTAAGGCAGTCGTAATAATGCTAAAATTATGCCCATTATGTTGGTTTGGTATAGGTTTCATCATCTAATTCGTCATCAACATCTTCCTCTTCATCTTCCTGTCCGTTTTCAAGTTTATCTGGGTCGGAGCAGTATGTTTTCTCTTCTGTTAATATTGATCAGTCATCTGAAAGCCATCCACTCTCGTCAGTTCCAGACGGCCGCCTTGGTCGAATGCTCAGATTGCTGGGTATTGGTCAAGAAGTTCGAATCCTGGTAGGGTCAAACTTTGTGATGACCACAAATGTTTGTTACCGAGTCATGGTTGTGTTTATGTAGTATATTTTCAATATTTATATACATAATTATATTAAAAATATGTCCGTCATCTAGTATCCACAACACAAGTGCTTAGGCTACTTACTTTGGGCTAGATGATAGGTGTGAGTGTAAAAAAATATTTATTGTTTATTTATTTATTAGTTCCTAATGCCTCCACCGCTGTGGCTAACAGCTTTACGTAGATCCCAAAGCACGAAGGAACAAATCGATCAACAATTGTGCAAAATAAAATCGACTTGTTAGATTATACGTTGTAATACAAAAAGATGCGACACTATTTTGTTATGAATGTATGTAGCACTCGAATAAAATCCGCAACCTCCTTAATAATCATTGCTACTACAGGACAGGCATCAAATATAGTATCACTTTCACCATTGCAGACAGCGACATAAGACGAACACATTATGGTGTTCATTTTCAAACAAATATTCCCAACTAAAGTTAAGTCCAGAAAGAGTCCTTCGCACATCCGAACAATTTAAATATTGTCTTTTATAATAACATTAAGATATGTAGGCCGGGGATCTTAATGGCAGCCATTGTCAAACCTTTTTTTGTTTGCACGACCCGTACCATCTTTGTTTTCATAGTAGACAACTGACTTTATATTATTTACTTTTCTCTGACTCCAAAATAAATGTTGTACGTACCTACCTGTTTTTTGTGGCAGCAAGCCCAAAAATGTGGTCTTTTCGAGCCGGGACCGCGAGTATAGTGTAGTACAGTTGCTTAATATTCTAGTTAATAGAATATAGCTACATCTTTCATTTATTATTACTAAAACGATGCGTTTATTAATATTTATT
Organism: Cataclysta lemnata; assembly: GCA_963931975.1. NCBI lineage: Eukaryota > Metazoa > Arthropoda > Insecta > Lepidoptera > Crambidae > Cataclysta > Cataclysta lemnata. The sequence continues at coordinate 14,221,521 of OZ008338.1, forward strand.
TACTATTCGTATTTTTGAAGGATTTCCTCGAGTTTTTGATCCACCAAGTTTTATAGGTATCGACTTCGAGTTTTAAATCCTTCTTACCATGACGACGCTAAACTTAATAATGTAATAAACACCTAGCCCATTAATTCATACTTCACTTACCTACTGACTAGTAGTTAGAATACCAATGACAATCTGAATGAGAATAGCGATCCACTGGACGGTACTTCGGATGCACGGAAATATTTGTTTAAAAATATAGGTATACAATTTCCGAGCGAATACACCAACCAACGTATTAAATTACTTAATTATCAAAGAAACTTGGAGCTTTTATGTTATTTATGGATTGTCGTATTTCCTGTGATAAGAAAGCAGTAAATCACGGATATCGACATATAACATGCATTTGCGTATTGTTATAATGATAGCAATATTTTATTGCGATATAAAAAGGAAATAATGATGAATGTCCCAAATCTGGGACTGAAATAGTTTTTTTAATTCACTTGATTTTATAACTCTGGTTTTCTTGTTAACTCTGGGTGATATTTCTTCTTTGGTTTAGCCATGATTATGAGCTGAAGGAATATCATTATGCACATGGCCGGGGTACTACCACTTAGCACGTGCACGCACAAAGACTTGGAATGGCGTAACCTCTTCACTTTAGTACCTACATGCAAAATATTCATATTCATTGTTAAAAATAAAACTGATATGGTTCAATTGTAAACCAAACTGTTTACATTCGTCGTAGAGTCGAGGTTCCGTACACAATTCGTATGCGGTGGTTTATAAATCCCATTGAAACATAACATTTTAACAAGGTTTTTGTTAGGCCACGGCTGTTGCCAGTCAAACGCAACAAAACGTCATGTTTTGTTTCGTATACATCATGTCACGATTTTGTTTTGTCGTTTAAAAAAGACACCACTTCATCACTAGTGTGTTTAAAATAAACCGGTATTTATAGGTCATAAATAGGGCTCAATTTCTAGTTTAGATACAATGGCACATACATTTTTGTTGTAATAATATTTTTTCAAACACCGGATTTTAAAGCAATTTCGCAAAAAATGTGAATTTCATAATATTTTGTCGAAATACTACTAAAAATTCACGGCGTATCGGTATAGGTATAAGGAGAATTGGCAAGACTAAGTTGGATGTAAAATAGTTGATCGAAACGGTTAAACTACTAAAGCTTTATAATCGTAAGAAGGTACGGATGACTTTAGAACATCACAGAGCATTGATCACCCATCCAATCGCCCGAGTGTAGGCAAAACTTCTTTATTTACAAGCTGAAAGCAGTAATTTTGTACTTATTTGAGCCATGAATATGCTCGACCTTATTTAAAGATGTTAATTTGCATAACATACTGCAACACGGACCGTATCTCTAAACGGGCAGAAATTAATTTATCGTCTTCGCCCGAATGTCACACTAAGCGTATTGCACTCACCGCGCGTCTTCCCCACGGTCCATAAAACACATTGGCCACTTCCTTCCAGCTAGGAACATGATCTCCATATTGGAAACCGTTTACCTTAATTGATATGCGCCCGCTGAAACTATTCGTGCCACGTTGGTGGATTTATTTAGGGAAAATGTCAGATGTCCGTGTTGATTAGTGGAGGCGATAGCTGGCATGATCAAAAGAACTTAAGAAACAAAATGTATCTTTATGCATTTTGCATTTTGTTTCTTAAGTTCTAAAACTTACAATCTCTTAATAAACTCTACTTGTCGTCAAGGCAGATTTTACTAAAGAAAATAAATTATTAAAATATAAATGATTGAATTTAAATACTATCACACTATAGGTAACGTAATAATTTTACTCGGATAAGTTAAAATGTCAGTACTGCCGTAGCAAGCAAACATTATTAATAATATTTCTATTTATGTCTAAATATATGATTACATAGATATGACCAACAATTCAATATTACTGTCAAACATTGGGAGTAATTTAAAAATATTCATATTTTTTATTACAAAATTGCCTGTAAGAATATTGTGTGGTTACTCATCAATATGGCTAGCCAGTTCAAGAGGAACCGCGAGGTGAAGCGAGCTGTACGCGAAGTGGGGCCATCTTGTGATGGATGAAAAAAACCAACAACTTATGCCCAGCTGCGGTCAACGGCTCTACTTAAGTAACTACTTGGAACGGCGAAGACATAACTGCACATCAATTTGTTGTCCTCCACCAAACGAATATTACAGACGTAATATAAAACATTTTTTAATGCCGGCAGAGGTATATCGTGAACTTCTGATGCTATAGCGGAACGCTGGCGAAAACGGCCTTAAGTGTTTCGGTCGAGCGCGATACAGTAAACATGATGACAGATTAGTAAATGAAATGTTGATATGGAACAAGGCACTTCCCGCTTCTTTGGTGGCGTTATCCAAAAGTTATTCAGACTCGGGACAAAATCTGTCCTCTATATCCATCCAAGGTTAGCTCTTTGTTTGAGAGTCGTTCGTCTAGAGAGCTGTAACATCCGAAGATGTATTCATCTTTAACCTTATGACTATGATGAATTAGAAGACAAATGTCAATTCAACTGCTGCTAATTCTTACTTATGAGCATATTGAGAAAGGTTTATTCATAATATTTTTTTTTCAAATATTATTTTTCATTCATAATAAACAGTGACCTTAAATAACTTACATATTTTTGATAAGTTACATCGAAAAATTGACCATGAATCCTATACTGTTATTGTACAGTGTCAACCGTTTTAGAAAGCTGATTGATTAATATCATATTGTGTCCTATCAATTATAGGCATCCTTTAAAGTTCAGGTCTATAAATGTAAAAATGTAAGGAAACATTTATGTAGTGTCCCTCCATTATTTTCACTAAATGGACATCAAATTAAATAAACAAGAACTCGAACTTAATTCGTACTGTTTAAATGTAATTCTACTATACTACCTACTTGACAAATAGAAAGACGCGATGCAAGAGCGAATTAACATAAAAACAAAAATATTGATATAGTATTGATCGCCGTTAGTCGTTATAATGATAAGTAAGCTGCCCCTCTAAGCAAGTGGACAATCTATTTGACAAATAGGACACAAATGTATGAAAATGACGTACTACGGAGAAAACACCATGACGACCGTCGTGTCAAATAAATAATAAATTTACACTCACACCTATCATCTAGCCCAAAGTAAGTAGCCTAAGCACTTGTGTTATGGATACTAGATAACGGACATATTTTTAATATAATTATGTATATAAATGTTGAAAATATACTACATAAACATATACACAACCATGACTCGGAAACAAACATTTGTGGTCATCACAAAGTTTGCCCCTACCAGGATTCGAACCCGGGACCTCTTGGCCAATACCCAGCAATCTGAGCATTCGACCAAGGCGGCCGTCGAATGTGAGAGTAGTTGTCTAAAATTGACATTTTTTCTAGGTCATCACATCTAGAAACTACCTAATAGGTACTAATTAAAATTACCATAGCGTAGCCTAGGTATCAATGATCACAACTATGATCATCATGGTTAACAGAAGTTGTCTCATTCTTTTTGGATTTGGTATTGTGTTATCTTTCTCCTCTCCTCAACACTCTGAATGCACTCGAGTCACTTCATAGACAATCCAAAGGCTCTCCCTCAATGGAACAACCAACATAACCGCCTACTGCTCTTTCAATGACAATCCTGACTCTTAAATTATGGGAAAGTCGCAGTGTGTCTTTAAAACCCAAATGAAGTAACATTTAATTTTTAACTAATAGATAGATAAATCAGAAATATTCATCAGCTGCTCAATGTGATGTAGAAAAATCTCTAGAAATTCAAGTCCCTCAAAGCTCTAACAAAAGTGCTCTTGACGTTAAATAAATCATGCTATTTATTAAACGACAACTCTGCAGCTTCGGTTCGTTAATTATTCCTGGATACGGCTTGACGTAATGACTGGCTACTTATTGATTAACTATCTAGTCAATTTTCTTGTCACTCACTTCATTATATCGTCAAGCATGATAACAACGTCAGTACTGTCCCAGCAAACACTATTATTGTTTCTATTTATGCCTGAATATATTATTACTGAGTTGTTTGAAACTATCTTTATTAAGTGGCAGCAATAACACTAGGGAAAGAATTTTGTTTTTAGCGATTTTATAGGTAGCAACTATTCTTAGTAGATGTACAACTGAATATTGTGTGCTAATTAGATTTCAGCGTTTGGGACTTATGGAAACGCAGCAGCTGGTGTTTATTTCAAGAACTAACTAGGACATTTTTGTTAAAGAAAATTTTTCTTCTAACTGAGTTTGGGTTTTACAAAACGATTATTTTAAATATCTTCTGTAACTTAATTGATTTTGGTACTTACTTTCTGATTTAAAAGGTTGACTCAACATACTAAATCGATTGCTACTGTATGTTGTAACACTGTTGTATCGATTGCTACTGTATGTTGTAATTTCTATTGTCATGAGTTACTTCTCTTGTCATCGACAGACATAAAAGCATGTCAAGAAAACCTGTCATGTTATCGCGGTGAAAATTTTTAAGACAACGTGATTGCCTTTTGACGACTTTTAAGTTGGGCACGAATAACAATATTTGAATAGTCGTTGCCTAACCAAATAGGTAATTATTAAATCTCGCCACTCTTTTATTTAACTAACGCACAAAAACTTTGCTATTTATTCATCGTACCATTGAAGTAGCTGCCGGACATTGTTGTTAGTATATATTATGAAGCTAATATTGATTACATAATGTTTATATTATTGGTTGCGTAAGATCGACTGGTTTGAATCACACGCGATAATTATGTCATGAGTACGTTTACGTTTCTTCTTTAAATTTACAATAAAAGGTAAAGGAACAACTAATGGAATGTATGTTCTTTGTAAGAACTAATGTGTTTCTACTCTAAGTAGGCTACTTCCGCCCATAGAAATAACTGATCAAAAAATTATGCCGTGTGGTGACGGCAAAGTAGAATACAATTGTCACCACCCCAAATCTTGGGTGTAGTATAAGGCGACTAAGGATAAATCAGTGATGAGGAATGGGCAGCAGCGTTCCTCTTATACCACCTAGCAATGTACTGCGACTTTTGTGACCGATAAATGGCAATAGGCTCGCCACCTACTACATGGGACCTAATATAATTGGACAAACGTGGGTGCTAGTTGACCTCTGCCTACCCCTTCGGGGATATAGGCGTGATTTATGTATGTATGCAAAAAATTATCCTATGTTTGTACTAAATAACATGCTCTTATTAACCTTTTCCAAAATTCAACAAAACCCGCTAACCTTTGCATGTTAACTTTTGCATTAATAATATTAGTGGGTGGCTTTTGTGGAATTCGATGTAATGAATAACATTTTTATATTAAACAGTTCACTAATAATGAAACCCATCGTTGTTATAGCTCTGGACTGAGTTCAGCCCAAATTAGTTTCACAATAATAACGTATTCTTAAGCTATCATTTGAAATGGACAATAATTGCTTGCGTGTATTTTGTACGTAAAAATGATGTGGCTATGATAGTAGTTATGAGTTAGTCATCCCGTCATTAGAGATATAAATAATAATAAAATGACCAGTCTTTCGTAGAGTCGCTATTGACGGTGCTCGCGCAGTATCTTTTTATAGATCGGAAATTTGCAGTTTAGAATAATATGTTAATCGGTTCTTGTGAATAAAGGTATTTGATATGTGTTATAGGTGTAAGTGAGCATCGCAGGTAATGTGACGTATTTTATGAACAATAAAATTATGCAATATGTCACAGACCTCGGTAACGTAGGTATACAAAATACAAACAAAACTGGTATTGGCTTTACAAAATTTCGCTTCATTAATTTACTAGTGCAACATACATAATATTCTATTAACAAAGTTTATGAGCTGTGACAGACAGGTGGACAGCGAAAGGGTTGAAGCTAATTTATTTTCTCGTCACGCTCGGTAAATTAGCCGTGAATATTATTTGGTAGTATTGTTATAATAAGCCTCCGAGATCTGTCGATAGAGGGAAATATCCTACAAATTGATATGTCGCGAAGGACGTCTGTGTGACTTGTCGCCGCGGGCTCTCGGCTAGGGCTGTCATATTTGAAATTGCTTTTTCTTTACTATTATTAGAGAGCGCTTGCTTCTTTTCTTCAGTGTGGGTGGGATAAAGTATTTGTGATTTTTTCAGTTTAGAAATAAAGTTATTAACATAACTATAGACAGGGAGTGTAACTTTATTATATTGTTATAAAACATACGGGTACGAATTGAGTAACCTCCTCCGTTTTTTCGTCGGTTAAAAAAAAGAGAAAATCCACAAAGACTACATTGGTATTGAAATGATTATAATTCAAAGTTAATTAATTTAGTTGTGAACTTGGTTCAAGATTAATAATAACAAATAGTGGTACTCGCCAGATTATATTACGAATAATTTCTTGAGCTCCTCGCTGCCGTTGTGGCTTAGCGTGCTCGACCTACACTGTAAACCAAGCACTATTTGCCAAGTCTGTAAAAATATATTATTTGGGGTTCCTCCGTGTTTCGAAACGCACACCAAGTCGTTGGTTCGGGTTGCATTTGCAGTCGTTAATACTCACCAATACGCACTGGTTGAACGTGGTGGGTTGTGGCCCATTCTCCTAATCTTCTGACATCCATAGGGAAGGCTCGCGCCCTACTTTTTTAAAGAAAATAAGATGCATATTATTATGTTAATTTACTGTTTCATCAGTTTTTTATTTGTTCAACAAAAAGCTAGAATAAAATACATTCCATTTGCATAATGCACATCTAAATCAAACGTGGCATTGTTCTTAAAAAAAATGTGAAATTGCTTTTCCATTTTAGAGGAAATAACATTTTCATTTGTTACAATTAAAACCGCAAGCAGTCCCTTGTGACGGTAATACTTAGTCAAATTAATTACTTGCCCGCTTTGACTTCTTTGGTATACAAATATATTATCTTTTTACGTTGTATAATTTAGCTATCAAAGAAGTATTGGCGATAATTGGTGCCAGTACATCTATCAATACACAAAAATTGAACTTGTGATAACCCTAGTGGGAACCCTAATCTAAAAAGTAACAATATGTTGACCGCAGCGTTCGCCTCGTATTTATTTACCCCGATTCGAGTTCGGACTCGAACCCGTAACCATCGGACCGAGAGAGGAGTACTGTAATTATGCTCAATATAAGCCGTTCGGTGTGCTGGTGTAATTTTTTTTTTTAACAAAAAATGGTAATTTTAATAAGAATAATACGTATCATTGTCATTCGTTTGTGGGTGGAGGAGGTATGCCAGATGTTATTATTATTGTATATGAATTATAAATTCGGTAATTTTGATGGGATTGCTTCGATAAAAAATATGTTGTAGCATATATTTGGAGCAGAGCTTTTGATGTTCATTAAATTTGTGCCTCGGATTCTTAACATAATTATAAGGTGGCTGGATGGAATTTGTTTCTGTTTTCCCGTCGTTTTCAAATATTCATGTTGGGGCCTGCGAAATTTTATGCTGTTTGCAAAGCGGAGAGCTTCTATGGTCTGTAAAATTATTTTATAATGTTACTAATACCATAAATGCAAACTTTTAGAAGTGTGGATGTTTATTACTCTATGAAACGTAGTGGGCAAACTTGTATAATACGTACCAGGATTTGAATCAGGGCCCTTTTGGCCAGCTGTCTGACTAAACTGGTTGATGACTGTTATATGTTTAGTCTATCGTTTGATAAAGTCAAACATTATTATATTATTAACTAAGTTGCAGTATGTGAGCTGTAAAATGTCTTACCAATTAAATACTCTACCAATTTACCACATACATGTCGATACAATTAAACCCAACCTTAATCTTACCTACCGGAACATTACTGGATTTATTGCTATAAGTTTTTGTTACATTTTTATTCAACAACAGTTTGCTTGCACTCATCTCTCATGTTGATATTCTATAAATAAATATTTCTTGCAATCACACATATCATCAAACTCAAAGTAAGCAGCTTAAGCGTTGATGTTAAGGATACTAGATGACAGACATAAAAATATACACAAATAATAAAAATAAATGAAGTTTAGTGTCACAGTGTTTTGTTTTTGAACTCCGCTGAAACGGTTGGACCGATTTTAATGATTTTTTTTTTGTGTATATTTGGTAAACCTGAGAATAGGTCGTAGGCAATTTGAGATACCCAGAGGTGATAAGGGCAAAACAACGTAAACTTATAATACAACGTAAACATACAACAATAATACAACTTATAAACAGCCATGACTGATATTTGTGTTCATCACGCAAACATTTGGCTCTACCAGGATACGAACTCGGATCCTTTTAGCCAATAGCGATCTGACCGTTTCACCAAACTGATCGGCAAAATTAATGAAGGTTTCCTCCTTTCTTTTGTGAGTTAGTTGCACTGTATACTTTTGTACACAACAGACAAAGCTAGCTTTACCGCCAAAAGCAAGTTAGTATTGCCTTAGACAGCAATTTCGCCAGAAATCATTACCAAAGTGTTTTAAAAGCGCAGATACTGCGGTCGTTTCCGTCATTGCGGCGCGGCTATCAAAGCGTACAAAACAAATGAGTGAGCCATTAAAACTATTAAATGTCTACATTAAACTCATTGTTTACTAGTTCTATAAGTTTCCACTTCCCTCGCTCCGCTTTTTATTGTGTTACTCCATTAAAATTTATATTGGTCTGGATAAAAAATAATAGGTTCTTTTGTTTGCGGAACGGAACTAGGACCGGCCGTCTTATTGAGAGCCGCTGACCGCCCGACAATACTAATACTACCTACCGACCGAGCTCGTCGTGTTGTTAGTATATTTTTTTTACGTAACTGTTCGTCGTCGGTCTGTTGGCTACCACATCTTGACCTTGCCATGTCGCATTGTCTTCCATCCCTTATGTGCCGCAGTAGGTACCATAAGAAGGATTACTTTATGTTTTTTTTTCTGTAGAGACTGCCCCGTATTCTAAATAGTACGTTTAGTCCGTGGATTCATGCATGGCGACAGACTGTTTGAGGTTTTATTCTGGAGTATACCTACCTAACAATTCGTAAATACGTTGCAATAAAAGAAATTATAAATTTGATATTTTTAATAAAAAATAAACTTTATGCTATTTCGGTATTGAAGTTAGTTTTCAAATAACAAAAACTGGCAATAGTCGCTCAGTGACAAGTGGACTAAAATTAAACTAAATTGTGTTTCAATTAGTTTGACTATTGCACTAATATTTCACAATAGTGTAGCGTTCAAACTGTCAATTGAGTTCATAAGGAATATAATCATATTATATCGCGAAGACGGTTAATTACCTACCTATTTCCAGAGGAGCTCGCTAGCGCAGTGGTATAGCGCGCTTGGCCTGCGATTGCGTAAACTAAGCAATGTTCGTTAAGGCAGGTCATTGGATGGGTCACCAAAAATTTATTATCTCGAGCTCCTCCGTGTTTCGGAAGACACGTTAAGCCGTTGGTTGGCCTGGCTGCATCTGCAGTCGTTAATACCCACCAACCCAGCGTGGTGGGTTATGGCCCAATATCCCTATATTCCATCCATAGGGAAGGCCTGTGCCCTGGTAAAGGCTGGTGATTATGATGAACTATATCCATAGCCAGATATTTAGGTAAAAAATGGTCACTACCCCCAAGGTATGGTTCTATGCCGCTAATGAAAAATATAGTTACCATTTCAATACGTTCGTAGCTCTCACGAACAGCATATATGCAAGGCCTGCCGAAGAACTGACTCGGGTCGCCACAAAACGCTACTTACGTTGTTGCTAATAAGTGAGCGGAGCATTTTCGTGACCGCCCGACGTTTGTACGTTGGCCCCGGCCACAGCTCAAGTACGGTGTGCAGACGACCCTAAAGGCGCGATTCCACCAGCCCGGCTAGCATGACCACCCAAACACGATATGAAAGTAGCCATTTATTGCGTTGAACTTACAAAAGTCATTGGATTTTCTAGAGTTCAAAGCGATAATATATATGATATAGTCTTACTGCCGCACTCAGAGACGTCAATTAACTTTAATGAGTATTTAATGTTAAAAATGTTCATTCAAATCTAGAACATAGACCCGGCAAGCAATAGGGACTAGTTTTGAGTTGTCATTTTTTGACGTTAAGTGCTCATTAACGTTATTTGACGTCTCTGAGTGCGGCAACGTGATAAATTCAACGTTATAAATGGCTATATCATAATTCGTGTTTCTGTGGTCATGCTAGCCGGGCTGGGTTCTGAACTGTGCACAGCGTATTGGTTTGGTCTTTCGCTGTGCCGCACAGTTCAGCACACTAGTCAAATCTCGCCTTTACACATCCACGAGCAAGTTTCAAATCAAAATATTTTTTTACTCTATCCACGTGACCCGTGTCGCTTCCCAAAAGCAGTCGACTCGATGTGATGCTTCGCAAAGAGTTTTAATTACAGTTAATTTTCATTGTGTTATGAGGAGGATTGCGTAAACTAAGCAATGGTTGCTAAGGCCAGTTAAGCCGTTAAGCCGTTGGTCCCTGTTACACCTGCAGTCGTTAATACCCGCACTGGGGCAGCGTGGTGGGTTATGTATGGCCCAATTATTCTTTCCATCCATAGTGAAGGTCCGTATCATCGTCCGTCCCAGCAGCACTGGGGACATTAAAGGGCTGGTGATGATGATGATGATAATAAAGAGTCACTGGGCTTCGACGAAGTCTTTATAATTTTAATGCTCCAATAATTTTGATTAAAAATAACATAAATAAAATCAAGCTTTTTGAAATTAATTAATTATTAAGTACCCATGGAACATTGAGCTGGAGAAAAATCTAGATATGCAGTAAAGCATATTTAGATTGAAAATATAAGTATTTGAACATCCACTGTTATGTGGGTGACATGTGACTCTTCAATCATTAGTTGTGGGCTGATCCTTTAACAAGACCGTCAAGTAGTGCCTGCCACATGCTAAAATAGTAGTGAACCAGTATTTTAAAACCAGGAACTTGTTAAAATTTACGAAGGGAAACAGACTGCAAAATAATGGTAGTGCCACCTTATATCGCATATCTATTTTATTAAAAAATATCACCTTGTTCGTTTAATCGTAGGCACATCATCGCGGAGCCGCTTGACCCTCTGGGTTAATAGTCTTTGGTTATACATGAATCAATTTATTCGTGCGCTGTGCGCGAGCGACTGCATATTTTTCAATTACGTCAATTTAAAATAATACTTAATTCGCTATTGTGACTCATTGAGAGCATTGTGTCAGCCGCTTTGTTTGGATGCCGGAATAAAGTTGAATTCGTATTTCCCTCCTGTCTGAATGTCCATCGGCGCACTGGACAGTGGTCCAGGTAGCATGTGGCCTGGCCTTCATAACAAACTATGTATCTGTACTTGTTTTTGTTTGTTTGTTTGGTTGGTTGAACACGCAAATCTCAGGAACTACTGTCTCAAATTAAAAAAAAATATTTTTGTATTGGATAGTCCATTTATTAAGGAAGGCTATAATTAACGACATTAATGCGAGCGAAGCCGCGGGCGACAACTAGTGATTAATAAATAACAATTTTATCGCAGATTTGGGCTGCCTTAGATCACGTGCTGAGTGCGTTGTCACAATAATTATTTGTACTCTCTAACTAATACATTGTTTTTCTTCCTTCCCTTATCACGCTCTAGCGGAGTCGGCACAACATGTTTTTCTTTAACTCCTCCCTATTCTTCACCAATTTATCATACACTCTTCTCGCTATCATATCCTCCTTTACACTAACCATTCATCTCTTCTTTGGTCCTTCTACGTTCTCCCACGTTGATATTCTTCTGCTAACATAGCATTCATCTCTTCGCATGATTGTTGACAATTATTAGGTAAGCATGTACTGCATAAGCTTTGTCGTTGGTTTGACAGAGTACCAATGCGTTATCAAACTTATTAGGAGGGGGAACTTTAAAAATCGATTTCCTATAATCCTGGTTAGTTTCAAATAGGCAATCTTGAAGAATCGCATTGAGGTGTATTCATTTTTAAATCGCAATTGAATACTTACTTGGTGGACGAGTTAGTCCAACTTTCTAGCAACTACCGCCAATCGATCCGGGAACAGTTAAAAACTAGTTACCTACCTACATTTATTATGGAAATCAGAGCTATGCACGGCGAGCCACGTGACGAGAAAGAGGAATACCCATCGCGAGCACGGCCCCAACTTAGAATCGTGGTGTAATTATATTTATTTTCGAACGATTAAAGGCAGCCTTTTCACAAGCAGATGCCATTAAATAAATATTCCATCTTGTGCACGTTGCATGCAAATTGCGAACAGTTGTGCTCGGGAAACTGGAATATGTTACATTGTATGGAAACATATAGAAAATAATAGTGTTTACAACGTTAACACCTTTAAATAAAATTGTACTTACTCGCCGTTTCCCTTGGCTCCTTGCTTTTGGTTGACAGTCGCGCGGAAGAGTTTTCGAATCAAATTCATAAAAATTGTCTTCTAATAAACATGAACGAAATCGACGCCCTTATTTTTCTTTTTCTATAAAAGGCACAGGAGCTAACAAAACGTAGATGACGTGTCCCTAATGTGAAAAGTGTTGCTCCCAAATCTCTTCCGTGGGTGTCGTACAAGGCGACTAAGTATAAATCAGTGGAGAGGAATGGGCAGCAGCGTTCCTCTTATACCACCTAGCAATGTACTGCGACTTTTGTGCCCGATAAATGGCAATAGGCTCGCCACCTATTACATGGGATCTTACATAATTGACGACACGTGGGTGCTAGTTCACCTCTGGTACGTAAGTACCTAACACGGATATGCAATGACCTGAATGGTGTTTTTGGGTATTTTTTTTTCTACTCTTTTCCTAAAAGTTAGAATTGTACAGGAGTGTTGACGATCTGCTATTCGATATTGTACACTTCCCGTATTTACCGTTGCCTAAGATTGCGATGATGTCAAATATTTTTAACAAATAAGTAAGGACCTACTTTCCTATTCCTAATTAATGACAGCCATGTACTGTCATAATCACATTGTTTTATAATGGTTTTGCTTTGTCCCCAATAGAATTTAGAGTATAGAATATATGTTTTACTTATTTCTTTCGATTATCGTCTGTATCGTACTATCATCTTTTTTACGAGCGTTTTAGTGCGTATTTTCTCTTAATAATAAGGAAATTAAATTACGATGAATTGCTTCATTGTCGAGATAATTTTAAACAGCGCAAATAAAGAATTAAGTCCTATTAGTTCACGCGAACGCTCTCGTTTAGCAATGTTTTTCTCCTATCGTTATCGGTGTATTATTAAATGAGATTCTTCAAGTAAAAACTGGCGCGATCACAATGTTGAATGTTAATTTATCGATTATTTTTCATTAATATCTTCACTACGAGCGCTGGCTGTTTTTTGTAGAAAAATGCGCGTAATACGTATCTATTGGAAATAATTATCTCCTTATGTTTATGTATGTTGTTGGTAACATTAGAAAATGTTTATTTTTATCTGAACTCGTCTTAGTTACCGATTGCTGCTAAATATTAATTGCCTATCGATAGAGATTTCTTTTTCTCTTAATTAGTTTACACTTTTACAGTTTTAATTTAAAGCGGTGGCTGAACTTAGTCTCTGTGTATTTTATTACATAATGATTGATGTTATATTTTTCTAATAACTAAAATGTTCTGGTATTCGCTTGTTGAACCAATCAGGACTTTATAAATAATTAGATTCTCAACAATTAGAGGTCAGTACTTTTTCTGAAAGCTGTGTGAATGTGTTTTTGTTGATGGTTTTCGCGTAATATTCGCAGGTCAGTCAACAGAGAATCATTATTGAACCTGTCTACATCTTAAAAGAATATGCCAAGCATTTAGTTTCCACTCAATCAGTGCCTAAATCAAATATTTAACAAGGACTCCATATAAATTAAAAATGCTCCTGCTAACTTTTGCTACTTATTCTTAAGGCATTATGGAAGAGTTTCACGAAACACACACAAATATAGGAAGTATTTTTAATTTCACACTTGTTTCACCGACAGTACAATCTGGTTCCGATCGAATCGACCGCTTGCATTTTAACATACACCGACTTGTAAGTACTAGGCACCCGTTTCATATAAATAAAATATCTAGTTCATTGTGAATATCTATAAAGCGCCAGCTACAATGTTGCCTGTTCCGTTCCGAGGCCGCTTTATTTGGTTATATTCGAGTCGTTTAAGTTTAATTAGCCAATTTATATTCAAGTTGCACTGAAGAGTGGTTCAGCTATATTATTTATTGCTTGAATTAAGGCAATGTCTGTTATGTTTTAATGCGCTACTGTGTCGGCCGGGCAGGCAATACGTCTTCAGTTTTTGGAGTGATGAATGAGTGAGAGGTGCTCGATAGCGCTTCTCTTATATCTGCTTAGCGCGTTCAGTTATCTATTGCGTAAACGAAGTAATGTTCGCTAAGGCCGGTCTTATGATGGGTGACCATTACCAATAATATAATTATCTTGAGTCCCTCCGTGATTAAAGCGGCACATTAAGCCGTTGGTTTTGGGACCACGTGCTTGACTTGTGCGTGCTTTCGCTATAGCTATTGAGCGTGTGCAGGCGCAGATATTCGAACCTGTTTATATAAATAAATACCACATTTTCCAAACCTCATTGTGAACTACAGTAGGAGATCAGTAAAGTTGTTAATGCGTGTTAAATATAAACGTCTTGTCACATTAATTATTTTCACTTAAGTTCAAATGTTTAAAACATATATTTTGTCAATGAAAATATCAAGTCAATACATTATGCAGTTTATTCTGCTTCATTAACAGATATCGGTAGAAATGTATGCGGCATGAAATGCCACGGGAAATATAAAAATTGAACTCATTACGAAATATTAAAATGTCACAGTTTAATAATGAAAGTATTTGTCAACAATTTTATGTACAACATTATATTATTATTATTGTGTTCGTCTTTGTAAACAACTCATAAGGTCAACCTAGTTATTACTATTGTCTACCTTATCTTGTTGGCAGTAGAGCCAAAAGTCTCCTGAGAAAATTCAACATTTTGTGGTAGTCTGACGTGTTGTTGTCTGTACTTGCCCCGCAGTATCGCCTATTAAGTACCGCCCTGGAAAAACAGGTCTATCAATGTAAAAAAAAATTACATGCATCATTTCTATTAGGAATTTCAATTCAGTAATTACAAATAATAATGACACGTTTGTAGTTGAAGGCCATATTTGGCTGTTGTAATTCAATTTTAGTAATGATGAAAAATTCAATATCAGCTGAACAGCGAAGTGAAATATTTCAAGTTATTAAAGAATTATATTTCTGTTCTTACTGAACGAAATGTTGAAATATCCAGTTTGGCTTTCGGATCGAGCACTCGGTGAAATAAATATAGCGAAATATTTCCATTATGTGTCAATTCATATAAATTATATTATTGGGATTCTTGCATGAGAGTTTTAAGTACATTGCATTCATCTGTCGCTCAATACCAGTGCGTATCCTTGTGTGCGCTTGCACTGTGTACGCGCTTGTAAATTGGCTAAATACTTGCTCGTTTTGGTTTTGCAAAGTTCGGTCGTCGAGGGCCTTCTAGGGCTTGATTTCGGCCTCGAAAATAAATCTACCCTCACTCTGGTTAGCTTTGGATGGGCGAACAAATATTGAATATTTTACCAGGAAATTATGATGTGAAAGAGTTGCCCTTTGTCTAGGGAAGGATAAAGTTACAGACTGTGCCGCCACGTCTGCAGTATTTGCAATTTCTCATGCATATGGTCCTTCCTAAAATACACCAAACACTCGGTAACTTATCAATTGGTCTCGCTCCGTGACAGCGAACGATCGAAGCAATCGTGTGACAGTGCATAGCTACTGTAATAATGATAGTCATCTAGCACTTAAAAACTATTGGTTTTTAGGGCAACCTTCTGCCAAATTCAATAGCACACCGACCGAATCGTGTGATAGTAGAATTTCGTAAATTTAAATGTGGACTCACTTTTGTAGTGATTGTATCTAGTCGTCCTTCTATGAACAATCACTTTTAAATTTATTATTGAATCTGAAAACCATATTGATATTTATGACATAGAATTTTTTAATATCGGTAGTGGTCAGAAATGTTCAGTTATATACAAAGACACGCAATATACATTTGCCATATTTGCATTCAACATAGCTTTTACCTAGCAGATGGAAAAATATGGCTTGAAGCTTGATTTACGAGCGTTTGACATTAATGATGTACCTATTTCTAGAAAATATTCAGGCTACGGAAAGTAAGTAGGTACTGAAAAACAACCTTAGTCTTTCATTGCGATTTTGCAATTTGCGTTTCCACGTTTTATAGAAACACATGAAACACCAATGAAAAAATTATAAATAAATAAGTACGTCAAAAATGTTCCCCTTCTATCCATTCTTATGTTTTTTATAAGAGTTGCTTCATTTCAAATGGCTGAAAAGACATAAGCAGGCAGTTTTCTAAATCATGAATTTTGTTTGAACTTTGATAAAACAGATGTCATGTAGGCCAGAGTAAGCAGCTTACGTGGAGAAACCTGATGGCAGGCAAATAAAAATATATCTTATTTAATTGTATTGATATATTTACTACCTACGTAAACATAACCCATCATGATTAGAAAATAAAATTGTCCATGTCGATCATACAAACATTTGCCTCCTAACAGAATTGAAACCCTTTGAAGACCTTTTGGCCGATGTGATATCTTGACCAAATAAACCGGCCATCTCAGTAATTACAAAGGAGACATTATAGAATAATAAACAAATTACAATTCTATTTCTACACCTATTACTT
Source organism: Cataclysta lemnata (assembly GCA_963931975.1). NCBI lineage: Eukaryota > Metazoa > Arthropoda > Insecta > Lepidoptera > Crambidae > Cataclysta > Cataclysta lemnata. Next base: position 14,238,419 of record OZ008338.1, read on the forward strand.
TTCCCAGTTCTAAGAGCTGAGACGCCCAGGCTTTCATGTGTTATTATTGAGGAAAGGTTTTGATGTGACTAAAAATTAGTTACAAGTCCTTCTGTACTGTCTAAAGAACGTTAATCTAAAGAATTTTTCTATTGCTACTGTTGTCTGTAACTATAAGTAGTTACAGACAACAGTAGCTATTAAACACAAATGCGATATTTTGACATCAACTTAAATTCTTACAAGCTAACTTTTGTATGTTAATAAAAAAAGCTGTTTTTGAAATGACGTGCAGTCTTCGGCCGGTTGCCAACTACATCAGTATTAAATATTAACAAAGAATACTCACCAGATGATAAATGCCCACTCTTCTTTTATAATACTTAAGTACTCAATATGAGCGTTTGCAATATATTAATAATGCATACAGAGTGATATCATTCCCCACATTCACTCGAGATCCGCAAATAAAACTATAACGATAAATAAATATATTTAAAACATATTTCTCTGAACGTTCACGGTGTTCTTATTATAAACGCGTGAACTTCACAACAGACAATCGACTTTATTCATCAACAATAAGCGTCATTATTATATTAAATAATTCATTCGAGTGTTTGTGTCATTGCTCTCGTACTCGTACATATTAAAGTCCATTTGGGCCAGAACTCTTCACAATGCACTACATACAACTATATTCTGAAACAGATATTGTTACTTGTTACCTAGGACGACTACTTTGTAGTGGGAACAATTGTGGTAAAAACCCATTTTCTGGTATTTTTCAATTGTTTTATTGATATTTCACGACACACTCTAAAATTAAATGTTATTGTTGGTCCCTTCACATTTATCAATAAAACGCTGGGGTCTTGATAGCTAACAAACAGTGACCAAAAATGAATACTTCTTACAACGTTTTGTGCGTAGTAAGAATCTGGTTAACACATAATTAATTCGGATACAATAGGTAATTGTGTAGCTTCTGCAATACAGTTATTTTAATAAACTATTAACTTAACGTTCTGCTAAAGAAATTTTGACTATAATAATATTTGACACACCCGGCTTATAAGTCCATTAACATTTATACTTACCTACCTACTAATGCGATAACGACATCAGCGGTGCTTTAAAATGCAACTAAACTGCTGTTCAGCGCCATCTGTGAAAGTTGAAATGAACTAGTTGGAACCGATAACAATTTTTAAAAGTTTTAAGTACCATCGTATCTACTTTTTAACCGAACAGATGGTAATGAATTTGATGTCTTCATTAATGAATTGCACGGTTTCCGACGTAGGTACAATCGAATCCCCACAGTATTTAACGGTTATTCACTTTAGCGTGCTGTGAGTCATACCCATACTGTCTTGTGCACGTATGAAATCTTTAACTTTGAAATCTTATACAGATTGGGCGGCTACGAAGACTGTCTGTACGTATGGTTAAGTAAAACAATTGGTCGCCGTCGCCGGATGTTGCTTAAGCTATCAAAGGCAACTTGTTGGATGGGTGACCATTTGATTCACTGAGTTTTTAGTTTTGAACTAACTTAACAGCTAAATAATATTTGCTTAAAAACTTTTATTAGTTTTCCAGAATATACCAATATTTTTTAATTCTGCTGCTAAAATATTTGTTCATTTTATTAAGAATCCAAACATTTTTGGGGTCTTAATAATTTTAATTAATAAAATTGCCGCCAATATTCATATAACTTAGGGCGCTTTCAAATTAGTGGGCATTTATCCCTCACGCTGCTAAGCTGCAGCCACTCTGCATAAATGGATATGTATCGCTTGTGTTTACTATTTCATTGGACACAAAAATTAAATTTCTCAAAATCGCCTCCATGAGGCCGACGCGCGCCTACTACAGGTGAGGATCCGTATACTACTCCCTAATAATTAGTAGGTATAGAATTAGTTGATATAGTGCTTTATAAATTCAAAAAATAATATTTTAATTAATAAAAGCTAGACTGATTTGAAAATGAATTGATGAAAGCAATACGAGTTGTACGCCGAGTAATATTCTCTTTTCGCAAACCAGCAATTAAAACAAGGCTCAAATACATTAGTACAAATGAAAAACTTGTGTGGAAATTAGTTTCATTTCGTGTCTCAGGCCGAAGCCGAAACCGCTCCCGACAATGTAGTTCCTTGTAATCGACATCGTCGCGCTTATTATCGACGTTGGTATAATTTAATATATGCGTAATTGTCGGAAATTAAATATCTACTGACGACTCCGCTCGTAATCAAATAAATGGAATTCAGGGTTGCCGCACCTTAGTAGTTAGTATTATTTCGTCAATTCGTTTAAATTCAGGTTTACCATTTTGTTTAGGTGATTTTGCAGTGCGTATAATTTAATTTACCAACACTAACTACATTAGTGGTTAGAAATTAACAGCAGCTCTCTATAAATATGGGTATATATTTATCTATTTATCTATGTCTTGCATCCTAAAACATACATACATACATACGTCACGCCGTTCTCCCACAGGGGTAGGCAGAGATTACTTCTTTCAACTTGCTACGATCCTTCTTTAAATAGGAACATAGCATGTTCGGTGCGTACATATTAAACAGTTCAATAGCACGTAAGAAATATAAACGGCGTCATATTTTAAAAGATGGGTAATACTTACCTACAAGTTACAATGCTACATTAGCGAAATGAATAAAAGAAAATATGTTTTATCCATGTTTTATATAAAACATAGTTTGCATTCAAACTGATTTCATAGAATGACTTCCCATTATTCGCACGCTAGCTTCCTATTATATTTACTTTTGTATAACGTTAGATTGTTGGCGCATTACGTATTACGTACTTATTATTATGTTTTATAATTGTTCGATTTCTCGGAAACTGAGCAATTAAATGTAATAGGGACGAAAAGAGTAAATTAATTACGAGAAAAACTCAGTTGTGTGTAGTCGTGCAGTTGGTAGGTATAAAATCATGTTCCATTTCTGAAGATGCATTGCATTGGAATGTACGAACATAAGTTTGCTCTATGGAATGGTATTGTGCTTTTAGCATCTTTTAATCTGAAGTAGGTACGAATTAACTAGGAACTATTAATGTTTCAAAAAATACTTGCTAAAAGTGATTTAAAGGCCATAAATAATAAAAATATAAAATGCAATGCTAATTTATATGCACATATATAATATTCACTAAAGCTTTGTGGCGACAACCCTAATAGCAATTGGCACTTCCAATTTCGCATTCATCGAAGCAATTATCGACTTTAATCCATTGAGATACTGGCTATTTTTTTAATTCAATGACGCTATAATACAGTATTCAAAGTGACGGGTTACTACAATTTTAAAGGACTAATGAATAAAAAAAGTTTAATTGTGACCACATCGCGACAGATCGTGGTAGACTCTTGTTATAAAAATGTAATTATATATTATTTTATTTAATGCCGAAGCAGAATTTTCTGCTTAATTTACCTACAATGAATGTTCAAAAGTTATTTTAGAACCTAAAGCAAGATAAAGTCTAAAAATAAGTTGAGGTTGATATTAATATTGACATTTAGTTTTGCAATATTCCCGACTTATCACAAATTGAACCCTAAAGTTTGGCACGTTAAAGTTTAATTTGCGTCTGATATTTTTTTATGCAGTTAATTTAGTCTGAAAGTCGTTGGCATAAATAAGTCTGACCAGTAAATTATAGTTTTAGCGGTCAGGCTGCTTACGCTTTGGAGTTTTCCGAGGGTTGATGTTTCACAGACGTGTTTCAATACAGGACTTAAATAGCAGCGGGTCGTTGATTTAAATGTTGCGTGCGCGCAATGTTGTGAACCGTTCGGAAAACACATCCTTGTTTTACGAACGGTTACCAGTGAAATACCTGCCTAACGCTTAACGGATTGACCGCCCCAATATAAACGGCAATACACTAAGGGCCTGTTTCACAATCGACGGGTAAGTTCTGATGGCTTACTTGACAGATCATTTGACATTTGTAATATGACATACTAGTGGTCGCCCACGGCTTCGCTAGCGTTAATGTCAGTTATTATATAGCCTTTTACCTTCCTCGATAGATAGACTATCTAAAACTAAATTACCATATTTTTCAATTTGAGTCAGTAGTTTCTGAGATTAGTGCGTTTAACCAACCAACCAAAGGAACAAACTCTTTAGCTTTATAATATAAGTAGTATATATATGTCAATTTAACTGTCAAGTAAGCTATCCAGAACTTACCCGTCGATTGTGAAATAGAACTCGTCAACTTACTAATAAACTGACACATTACGAACAAATTCGATTGTTTTCTTTCAGAGATTTACCATGACGAAAATTAAGTGAAAAAAATTCCGTCTAATTTAGTGCTCGGCTTTAGAAAAACAAGCATGCCAGCCAGCGACTTCGTCCCGTTCACATACTCTTTCTTTCTCACACAAAGGCAGATGTTAATTAATATTCGTAGTGCTGTGATTCATATATCTTTTAAAACAATTTCTTTTTTCCGAACGTCGGCAACTTTATAATTATTTTATCGGTGTAATTGTTGCTATATAGAACATAATTTATATGCCGTCTTCTGTTGTTTCTTCAATTTCAATGTGTCCAAGGTGCAGAAATGATGTTAAACTCTTTTTGACTGACGAAAATCGGAGGAGGTTACTCAATTCGTACCCGTATGTTTTTTTTAATCATAATAGTTCATGCCTGTGGCTTGAACTTCAGGATCTTTAAAAATATATTTTTTTAAATCTTTGTTGTAGATCTGCTTATAAAATTAATGTACAACTGTCAATTCCTACATATCTTTTTCGAAGATCTGATCCTAATAACCCTCTCATACATACATACATAAATCACGTCTTTCCCCCTAAGGGTAGGCCGCGAGGTGTATTGAGCCCCACATTTCGCCAACCTATATGTTACGTCCCCTGGGGGCAAGCTTATTGCCATTCTCCGCGAACATTAATCGCAGTAATTTGCCATCATAGTGCCAGGCACGTTGCTTCCTCGTTTTATTATAACCCGTTGTTGCATTGTACAGATTTTTTTCAAATTTCTTCAATCGATTGTCAACCTTAACTTGTTGGCAGTAAAGCACAAAGTCTATTGAGGAAATTTGACATATTGTGGTAGTCTGACGTGCTGTTGACTGTACGACACCCGTGAGAGAGGAGACGAGAGAGAATAGTAGATTCCACCACCTTTATTTATTACACTCCGATAACTAAACTAGACCAAAATAAAAAGGCAAGTAGGCACTCCTAATTTGCAAATATTTTCATCTCAAAATGCAATAGTAGTTAGGTAACTTATTTCGACAGATGAAACATATTAAGTTTCCCCCCTCGTGTAGTGGCCAAATTACGAGTGATACCTAAATGTATTTACTTAACTTAATGTTACCTATGTACCTACCTATTAAGGTCGAAAATCCGAATCACTTCGTTTACAGGTTGTGCCCATGATGTCCCGTAATCATCGTGGGAGCAATGTAGCGTTATCTAAGTATTTACACGCACAAATTGCATTTAATCCCACCAATAAGCAAGCCCTCTCATAAAATTTGTACAATGTTTTTTTAATTTTATTTAACATGTTCCTTATAATAATAACCTTAATCAATATGTTACTCAGTAGCGACTCGCTGGCGCCTGCGCATCTGTTAACTTTTTTTGCAACAATTCTTTCTGCAGATTGAATTCAAACTCTGCATTTCAATAAGTTAAAGATTTTAGTACCTACTTTTCGTATTTTCGCGTTACTTATCGGTCTCGTCGTATTAAGGTACATACATACATAAATGACTCGGATATAGGCGAGGTGAATTAACATCCACATTTCGCCAATTACTTTAGGTCCCATATAGGTGACGAGACTATTGGCATCTATCGGGCACGTAAATGCAGTATATTGCTAGGTGCTATAATAGTAATGCTACTGCTCATTACTCATCCCTTTCTTCTTTCGTCTTTACCTTTTATGCCTTGTACGAAACCCATGGGAGAGCCCATCTCTCCAGATAGTATTCTGCACTGCTGTCAAAATACGGCTATTAAGGTCTTTCTCCATACGAATGACGGGTGCTTATTAAATATGTTTCGTTTTCATAGTCAACTTTGAGACGAAAGGTCCATGGTCAAATTAAAAAAATCCCGCGCAACTCAAACGAGAGGCGCCATCGTCAGTCGACCACGTTGCTCCTCTTTAATGATTATAATTAGGAGCGTTTAAAATAATTGATGCCGTTTTTGTATAGAACTGACAGACATTTTTATTGTTTCAATGAAAAGCCCCCGTGTGTGAAAGTGATTTTCGAAATTATAATTATATTGTTGGTAGTTTTGCGGTGATGACGGTTCATTAATTAGTTTTCGGTGATTATGTGTGTGAGCCATCGATTACGTTAAGGGTTATCGTTCACATACCACGAACCGCACTCACCCCGGTTTTGCGTATTTAGGATCTCTTTTAATATAAAGATTAGACACGCTCTACACATATCTCTCGTCTCTTCAACGATTCTTGAATGAAATTTTCTGTACTAGATAAATGTTTACTGTAACGTATCGATTAGTTTTCGCTTCTCTTCTTAATGACATACAAAGGAACACCTGTAAAGGGAACAAGATTATCTATAAAAACTGCTTTTACATAATATTATTTTTAGCAGAGGTCAGCCTCTGCTTTTAAATTGAGATTTGCTTTTAAAGTTTTATGTAATTCCCAAACATCTTGCCCTTGTTACACGAATTTTGGCAACTTCTGACTACATTGTGTTGACAAAACGAATAAATTTTAAACTGAAGGCAAAGGCAATACGTCTTTATATTAGGTTTGCAGATACCTCAGTGTTACTCGTGCCGACCTCTATGACGGAGATGCATGATAATAATAATTATTAACATCGTCCCAAGAACCGAACTACTTTCGTATTTGAGTTCTTTTTATTATTTGGATTGTTCAACTGTCTATAGTCTTTTTAAAATAGCTACCGCGTTGAGCTGTTGTATCCTCGCACCTAATAGGTGAATCCCTCACAGCTCGGCGCTTCGACAGATGTAATACATCAGCCAACATCTTTTCGGTATGAGAACATTTCTTATGGTAATGTATTGTAAATAATACTCATAGCGTTTTAGTTATAATGTTTGTCTGCGTGTCGCGGTGTGGGTGTTACCTTCGGGTCCGGCGCGAGGTCGACGACACGTCTCATTGTACTTTACAATTTATTCAAATCTTACAATTTGATAGACGACATACGGACGCGTCATCTGCGCACGTGTGCTTATATTGCGCGCATTAAACAAATAACCATATGATGTGTAACAAGAATGCTTGCAACTTATTTGCATCTTTAGGAAGACCCATAAAAATTGTTCTTGCACTTGTTTTAATGAGTGTACCGCCGCTATTGTTGTACTAAATGATACAAATCTGCATCCATTATGAAACGCCTTATTATAGTGCCCGGGCAGTAATAAACCCACTTACATAAATATTTACAATACACATGTAATAATAATATTATTTATCATTGTTGCTGAAACACAATAGATCGTATCATTTGAATAATTTTATCTGATACAAGTATAAGTATTGCGGAGTTGTGCCAGGAATAGACGAGCGGAGAAGTGCTTTGTGATTCTGAATTCTCGAGAGCTTATGATGACTTGCAAGATTTCTAACCACCAAGGTCATTTCGTGGAATCACAATATTTTTCTCTTTTTTATATCAAATAACTTCTAACTCTAAATTGAAAAGTTCTATTTGTTTACCTCTGTTGATATTTAAGTCAGCTCTATGGCTTGTAGGGTGGCCTATTGCTATAAGGTCACACTCTATGCCTTAGCACAGAAATATTATTTGACTGTGTCACTTTAGTTATGAAACATATATTATCTGCCGCGTACATAAAGTCCCAGGATTGCACATGTGCTGTACAAGAAACGAATGATAAAATTAATATTACAAGATGTACCAACGCGTATTTAAGAAAAGTTATGTTTTACATTTTCTCTTCAGTCCAATACAATTATTGTAGTGTCAAAAATATGACAATGCAGTTACATAATAATATCTTCCCTGGATAAGTTGAGTAAGAAGTTAAGAAGCCACATAAAATGCCTTCAGTACCATTTTGAAAAAAATGTAGGTCGCGAATATTATTAAATTATTCGTTTGATCTTTCGTTTATTAAATACATTTCTATATAAATGATGTCCTAAATTGCTCGTAAGTAGACAATTAAGTTTCATTAATGTCAGAAACTCCTAATAAGATTTGTCAATTTCTTTTACCGACGACTGTACACAGACGACTGACGGCACTTAAGTAATTCGCCTCTGGTTCAGCTGAAATTTGAATCTTATTGATGACGGAATTAAGGCGACAATACAAGCTCCACCGTATTTACTTACAACTTGCCCGTTCTGTAGTAATGAGTAAAGAAGACAGCATATAATACATGACATTAGTTAAATAAATATGCTACTTATATTTACCGGTTTAGAGACTAGCAATATTGTTTTGTTTGGATGTGTCGTTACGAATCTACTCTTAGACTAATCGTAATGGATTGATTGTATTATGGCAGTTATTGTATTTTCGATTTCGTACTTATATTGGCGCGGCCCTACCCTCGGAATGGGGCAAATGTTCCTGATATTATGATAATTCTCAATCGTAGCCGGAATGATCGTGTTATGGCTCGCCGTGATAGCTCCTGTGAAACAAACAGCGAATTAACTTGAGTTGTTATCCTCTTCTTCAAAAATTATGTTGTAAAGTTACATTTATTAAAATCAGTTCATGTAAAATGCTTCTGAGGCCTTGTTAGTTGTTACGTTAATAGTTTTAAAAGAAGACTAGACTTGTGTGAGTTTGAACATTGGAATCTCAATGTTAAACTTATAGTTTTCTTGTATGCAGTCAAAGCCGAGAAGTTAGACCTCATGCTCAGCTAGAAGCTCGTTGCAGGAAATGAATTCCTCAGTGTATCGTTGCAGTATCTTCATAACTCGAGAGTGACTTATCTATTAACTTAAGTATCTTTTTCATCATCATCATTATCATCAGCCCTTTGATGTAGCCTCGCTGACAAGCCAAAGACAGTGTTCCATATAATGGTAGAATATAGGGAGAATGGGCTCCCAACTCACTGAAAAGTGCTAATTCGTGGTCAACTTCGTACCACAATTTAATTTCATTTGCGACAACTTGTATTCGAAGTCCAATCTAAGACCGATGTTGACAGCTGGTCCTTTATATGATTTTTGTGATCATCATAATTGATGTCTGATGTAGTGTCAGCGGAGAGGTGGCTGTGTCGGCCTGCCCTCTCGCCCTCCCCGGCCGCGACTTTGGCGGAACTGTGACTGTGGCCAACAAAACGGATGATGTCTCAAACACAGCCAGCCCTCACACTTGGAGTTGATTTTAATTTATCTGATGTAATGCGCGGCGAGACGCATGCGCCGCGCCGGGAACGTTCTGGATGCTGTTTTTATGTGTTTGTATATTCTAATTTTATTGTTTTCTTTATTTGCGTCCCACTTTTGTTTGGTTCGGAGCTCCGCATTGTTCCCCGTCGTAAACGCCGATTTAGATGATAAAATAAAATGTTGTATGGAATTTTTATGTAGTAAAGTGTAATTTCGCCGTGATGTACCGCCCTGTCGCGCGAAACGTTTTGTCTAATTTGCGAATTTTCCCATTTAATTTTTTTTCTCGTAAAGATCTTGCGTAATTAAACTTTTATCCGTACACGGCGGGGCGCGGCGTGAGCGTATCGGGGATCGCAAACCTGTTTTTATTGTGAATTAATATTAATAATGAATACTTGAAACGGACTCGATTGTGAGTTGTGTAGTTGTAATTAAGTGCGATTATAACGGAGCTGGCAATTACTGACAATGTCTGCGGCTGGCGCGGGGCGCCCGCGCCTCGGCGGGCACCCGCATATTATACTGCACGTTTATTTATATGATTCACAGTTTAAACTTATATAAATTAATTGTTTGTGCTCGAGTGCACTAAACCTTGGGATAAAAATTGACGATATATTGAGAATGTTTGCTTTACAGACAGAACTGTTCTCTTTCTTCGTAGTTAGCTAATAAATATGGATAAGTATCATACAATTGAATATGTTATCAACGAGTCTCTTTATATATCGTATGTATGTGGCATTAATATTAACGAAGTGAAGAAAAATAAGTTTATTAATTTTGTTGTTGGTCAGGAAGTTCGAACCAAATACGTTGATTGGTGGAATAAGCCCTGCGTCAATCATCAAACGTATATTTTATCAGACACATAGTGCAGTTAATGGTGCCTACCCACCCGCTTCTAAATTATCAGTCATCCGCAAAATATAAAACTTCTCAAAAGAAATTGGCCACATCAAAATTATTTTAAATTATGTAAAAACATGATAATCCATATTCGTTCCTTGCTGTGAAACTTTGACATTGGATGTCATATTATGTTTTGTCTGAATTTATTTATGGATAGAATTATGTGTATTAAAAATTGGTCTGTCGCCAATGTTCGAGTAAGATCCTCTGATTTACGGTCCAAGATGCGGATGAAATAAAACATGGCTCCCATGTCATGTAATTGATTTATTGTTGTAGTTTTCTTTGATTTGAAGGCTATGATGTACGTATTACAAACTAATTGTGTTATACGGCTTTAACAACACACCTAAGACTATATAATGCTTTTGTTTTGTGAAGTGGATGGATACGTCAGAGAGGTAGATAGATATTTAAATAAAGAAAGATTGATAGATTTTGTGATGACCGTGATGTTCGTATGGTACATGTTTTAGAAAATTAATACCATTTTTATATAAGATTTTTGCCAGAGACTACAAAATATCAATATATTTTTCTAAATAAAGTAGAATTGTTTAATACTTTTTGAATAATGACAAAACAGGTGAGCAAATAAATATTTGACGTAGTATTCGACACAAAAAGGCATATAAGTAATACGAATACTCCGCGCCTGTTTTTATGTATATCTGTATATTATATTCGGACTGCACGATGCATTACCAGCCAGGGAGAGTGTCTACCCAACTTTTTAATTTGGCAGTAGTTCAAATAATGTTTTAACTAGGTTTCAACTTCGATGCGAGTGGGAATATTCGAGTTACACACGTAGCGTTATATGGAGGGAATAAGTAGTGCTGGTAGACGATGTTTCTTGTGAGGTCCCCACAGTTTTGTTGAAGTGTTTCGTGACATTATATTCTTCACTGTATTTACATTATCCGACTTAACAAAATGATTATATCTCCTAGGATGCAAAAATTCTTAAAGAAATCGCAGCTAATAAATTTATGTAATTATATTTCTGTCTAGAAACACACATCCCAATGATCATCAATATAAATTTGTAACTTGAAGAAGAAAACCGTAAGAAAACAAAATTTTTGAATAGTTTTGTTTAATCGTATTTTTATTACTTATACTTTATTTTCCATCAACATGAATCGGAATCGGGCCAAGCAGCGTAGTAGTTATGGCCCTTTCTCCGAATATTTACAGTTCATTAGGAAGGTTTGTGCTCCTGGGGTGGTATAATGACTAATGAAACAGCTTATGTAAAACAATCCTAAACACAAAATTACACACTTTTCCCGAACATATTTCAGTCGAGTGTACCTAATCACTCCACACCGTGACGTGGTATTTTTACAAATTCCTTAATCGTCTACCGGTTTCATGAGTTTGAAGTTCGACGTTAAAGAAACAAAAGATTGTATACGGAACCCCGAAATACGAATCATAATAAATTCGGGCGGCAAAGAATCGGTTATTATATTGCTTTTTCGTCATAATGGCGTGGAAATCGATGGCAGAGTGCGAAGTCATGGTGGGGTCATGCCTCTGACACCACCGGCCCTGATAGCTCCCGATGTAGGGCAAGAGATTTTGTTGAACATTTACATACAAGCATTTTCTTTATGGTGTCGTAATGAGTATTCATTATTTGAACTATAATTATTAAAACTATTAATAAACTTACTACACCGTTTTAGCTAATTGAGAAAGTGTTAGAAGGCAACCTATAGAAAACAAGGTAGTTTTACATCAAAACTTTTTAAAACATCATAGTTATTATATTTTTATTATTATTTACAATTGAAAAGGAAAATACAATTTAAACAAAAAATAAAAAAGATCAGCTTGTGAAGATCAAGTGCCAATTTCATCAGATTCCAATGGTGATATAAATTCAACTGAATTAGTAGGTATAGTCTGTACCATCTAACTTGTCTTATTTGGTAAACAATCTTGGCACAAATTTTTGAAAAAAAAATCACCCATTTATAAATAAAATAATAAAAAGCGAATAATCTATTGCAATAAATCGTTATTATAGACTGGAACCTATTAAATCTAGTTATCAGTTGATTTTTAATGCTGCATTTTCAATAAAAAGGTGTGGCAAGATCGTTTACCAAATAAGACAAGTTAGATGGTATAATACAGACTTTAGATAAGACATTGACCGCTAAGCTTATTAGGAACTTTGTAACAGGTCAATTATACTTACCGAATAAAAAAATATCATTTCCCCACAAAACCTTCCTTACATGCCGTATAGGTACAACATGTAGTACTAATTACATATTACAAAATACCAGATAATACCAGATAAATACATGTTGACAAGCGAATCCCACAGTCAAGCGCCGCAAACCCCAGCATTTCCTTGTAGAAACAATTTACAAAGACCTCTTGTAAGATACCACCAAATGGTATTTGTAAATTTGCGGTGCGATCCCCACTTTACATTGCTGTATCTAGATGCCATGCCATAAACATGTAATATGACAGCGCCAAATTGCTGCTTTGTACAACCAATAGTCCGCGAGCGAAATACCGAGGGATTTACAAAGATACAATAGTCGAACTTCAACGCTCTAAAAAATAAGTTAACCGCCTCCGTGACAATTGTAAACCACCAGGCAGCTTACATTGTAATTAAGTTATTGATATATAATTACACGCCGTAATTTGTGGCTAAAATCCTTGATAATACGTATGATTCCACCGCTAATACACCGTTTCACCCGCTGTGTATATATTTTTAATTTCACCATGTTATTGATCCCCAATAAAAATGAAGCTAACATTTTATAACGGGCAAGTGAAGGAAATTATAGTCCAAACGACTCATCGTTAAATGCCCTGAAAAGTAATCAAACCGCGAAATTATATTTTTATTATTATATTTTGTTTACTACGAATTTATGATAACGGCCCGTGAAATGGCCTAAATATTTATTTTACTAGAAATTTTATGAAAAAATTAAAGAGCCCTACCCCAGTTCGCGCTCACCACCACAGTTTTATTATTCGTTGCATCATTATTATGTTTGTTAATTGAACATTATGTAAATTTAGGAAAAAATATAAAAAATCAGGGCGGCAAAATTTCGTCTTAAAATTTTCGTTGCAAATGTCCCGCCTGGCCGAATGGTTAAAACAAGCGCACCGATTGCGGAAGCCGTGGGTTCCAGGCCCGTATCCAAAATTTTAGGCGTACGTATCATTAGATGCACGGTAGCAGTTAGCCCCTTCAAAAATACGTATTGAACTTTTTAGTTATAATATTTTCCACACGGAAGTATATTCACATGGATTTCGTACTGATACAAACGCTATAAGCATTCGTTTTGCGGTAAAGCTTTGAATGGGACGTGAAGAAAATATATTGCCTCTTATACAAGGTCACATCTGGAGTACTGTCCCGCTTTTTTATACACTCGTATACGAAGTGTCGTTTGCGAATTAAGCGTGGGTCACTCTTGCGTGTATACAGGATGCGCTTAGTACGAGCGGACGTGAAACGGATCGATGCGGCAACATTTTACGTTCTATTTCCGAAGAAACGCGAAACCGACACGAGCATCAGCTATAATAAATTTCTTGTCTTATAAAAATAAAACTTTTCTTTTTGCCCGCGCGGGGCGACGGGGCGGCACACTGCAATTCGGCAACAGTATACAAAGTGCCGGCCGTAATTCGATTATGCGATTTAATGCCGCGGGAATTGTAAATCAGATCGTTCGCGATAGAACAAATGCGATTACTCGTGTCAATACTGCTAAGGGTTGGTTGTTTTTTACCACCTCTTCATACTAACACGCATTGTTTATGCATGACATAGTTTTACATTTTTTTTTATCTATCCCGATGTTTCGATAACTTTGCAGCCTCCGTGATAACAACCACACATGGTACCTTCCGTTAACAACAAAGCGAATCTGTATGGTAATACATACATAAATCACGCCAATTTATCCACGAAAAGGTATATTAAGTCTCATTTAATGTGTGCTATGTTTGTTCTCATGCAATAGGAACTTCCATGTATCTTATTCTTCTTTACCCTGCCTTCATCAAACTCTAAGTAGGGTCGGCACATTATCTTCTTCTTCCACTGTCCTCTAATTAGACGTGAGCTCACCATGAACTCCCCTCTTTCTCATATCATCTTTCACATGATCCATTCATCGCTTCTTCGGTCTACCTCTCATTCTTGGTCCATGCCCATCTATACTTAACATACCTTAGCAATAGGAACTTATCCTAACGAATGCCATAGCAATAGGATCTTTAAGGATTCTAGGTCCATGCACATCCATACTTATCATACCTCAGCAATAGGAACTTATCCTTATGGATACCGTAGCAATAAGAACTTTATGGAATATAAAAAACACGCTTTTTGCCAAACGGGCTGTGCTACTGGTTAGATAGTGCACTGTGCCAGGGGTAGCGGGCTACAGGCGGGAGGGGGTCCGCGCCCGGCCCCGGCAAAGTTGTGAATTGGCCACGCACACAGACCCGCAGAACATTATCGTGATTCATATCGTTTATAATTTTATATTATGTTAAAGCGAGGCGGGGAGGGGGGGGCGATATTAAAAATACAAGAGGCCGCGCGGGTACTTTTTGCCCGCTCCGTCTGCATGGAAACGAACTTTGTTTGTGTTCAAACTATTGATCCATTAAGTTGGAAGCGATCTTCTGCGTTGTAATTTAATTTTTAACAAATGAAAAAGTTGTGTATGTATGCGTCTCGAGAATTTTCATTTGAATTGTTGCCGGTTGGAAGTTTGTCGAGCTAGGAATACGATTAAGTACCTTTTTTTTCGTTTTGTATTTTGTTTGCCGATGGAGATGAGCTTCGTAGCCGTGGCTGTTAGCCGTCTCAACGTGTAGGTACAGTAAATTTATTATTGGCTTGCCATTTTACGGACAGCGCGTAAAGAGATTGTTTGGGAATGCCTATCTAGAAACAATGTAGTACATTCATACATACTTAAATCACGCCTATATCCCCGAAGGGGCAGGCAGAGGTGAATTAACACCCACGTTTCGCCAATTAGGTTAGGTCCCATGTAATCGGTAGTGCGAGCCACATTGCTAGGTGCTCTAAGTGGAACACTGCTGCCCTACATTACTCATTGCTGTTTTAACCCTTAATCGCCTTGGACGACATGACACCCGCGGGAGAGATCGGGGTAGTGACAATTGTATTCTGCTCTGCCATCACCACACCAAACAAACTTTAAACTTATTATTTAGAAAATAACTTAAGATTTAACTTATTGCTTCACTACGAGACACGTGCTGGAAGTATTTTATCCATTCATAATAGAATCCCACATAATGAAATCAATCTTGATATCTTCTCGAGAACAATACATTTCTACGTACTAATACACTTCGCATGTTCTAATTCAATTATAAAAAAGTTCTCTGTAATCAAATACGACAGTGCTCGCAAATGATAGTTTGCAGAAAAATACTACCCAACAAGACACTTATTATATTATTCATGTTCTACATTACGGTATTAATTTCTAGTAGAATGACAAGTCTTCCATGTAATTATTTCATTTGATGTCGTTTCCCTGTGTTTACAGTACGGTATAAGCCACGTTTGTAGTTGTGTTCCTTTGTTAAAGAACGATTTTAATATGCATGTGATTACAAACGGCCACGTAGAGCGGTTTATTTGTGATTTGTTTTTGTTTATATTTGCAAAGGCAGTTATTGTTTTTTTATACCCAGTTCACTATGACCACAAGCATTGCTGTGTTAGAACTATACATTACGAAATTGAGGCCACTAAACTAAATACATACATACATAAATCACGCCTACATCCCCGAAGGGGTAGGCAGAGGTGAACTAGCACCCACGTTTCGCCAGATATGTTAGGTCCCAGGTAATAAATAGGTGGCGAGCCTATTGCCAATTATTGGGCACAAAAGTCGCAGTAGGTACCTTGCTAGGTGGTATAAGAGGAACGCTGCTGCCCATTCCTCATCACTGATTTATCCTTAGACGCTTACTAAACTAAATAGACGCTCTTAATCATAAACAGAAAAATTAACATATTATAGCATTAACTAGTACCTATGAAGAACCGTAATATTCCGAGACGTTATCAAACAGTATTATTTCCAGTCTGTATCTTATTGAAATTAAAACAAATGCTTAGGCATCCGTCATCCGAATCATTCGCGCCGATTCATGGAACATTGCTAACAAAAAGTATACAAATAAAATTATCATCAAATATTTGTTGCGTATCGGCAGATTCCCGTCACGCGACAATAATGCTGTAAACTTGTACCTGTTGTCTTGGCATCGATCTCTCCATATACAGCGGAGGAGACCAATTAATGGAAATATATTAAAAAAGAAATAATTTACTCACTTGTCTGGGTGAAATATAATGTATGATAAGTCGCACGACGGGTATGTATGCCACTTTTTACTTGTGCACTAAGAATGTCTTAATGGTCAAGTTAAATATGCATTTGCTCATCTATGGTGCTTTTTTCCCAAGCGTTTTATCAAGCACACCTTATTCTATGGTGTGTGTAATATCGTTATAAGGCGACTAGTAATAATTTTGTGCCGCGGTTAAGTCTTATTTCTTGTTTGTACATTCGGATTTGCTGATTAATGGCTACAAGTAAGTATTTCCCCATGGTGCAAGATGTGTCTATTGACACAAACGGCAATTTTCGCGATAATTTACCTATTAATCGACTAAATTCCGGTTTTAAAGTGTTTTTTATTTTAATACTGCAACGCGACTGCTTAAATGTTATTGTGACTATTGACTTCAAGCTGCCATTATAATTGGATGAGTAGTTACTTATCACCCAGATCCCACAGTGGAGATACCAAGTAGCTGGTAATGATACCAGGAGATACCACGTAGCTGTATTTCAGATGCATAATTGAGTTAACTAAGACATAAATCTTAATTCCTACATGAAAAAAATCACACATAAGTAAAGCATGATGTCAATAATCACAAGAAATGTTATTGCAATACAATATCACGAGACCAACATCTTTATTTGGAAAACCTGGTGATTAAAAAATGGTCCGTTTTTCCGAGAAACACGCTCACGGCACCTCTAAATCCGAAATTCTTATTACCTACCTGTATTTTCTATCTCGAAAATCCTGAAGCTGATGATGAAAATTTCTAACGCAAAAAGACCATTTCGTCGACATCTCGATGCTAGTTGCTGCCAATTCCAGGTAAACTTCTATTTTCACAGGGTGCTTGTTAGCGATACGTTTCTTTTGCTTCCGCTGATCTCGCTACCTCGACCTCCCGAAACATGACAAATATCCTAAAAATGTGGCACACGAAACTTAGCCATGAGTTAGCGATTCCAGAGCTTGTAAGCGGCAATTGAGATTTTTCGGGAAGTTGAAATGATTTTGTCGTAATTGGACCTACATACATCCCGGTGGAACTCAGGATAGAGTAAAAATGTTGCTAGTTCTTAATTCACACGGCACTTAAATGTTTTTTAATCCCTTGCCTGTATATTTACGGCCTTTTCGATCCCTCAAACCGGGAGACAAAGAAGACATACAAAATCCTGCCTACGTTAACATCTAACAATAAGAACATATTGCGTTCAACAGTTGAGTAACTTGTTATATAGACAACAACGCGTAACGTAGGTATCGCGAGCCGCCCACGAGGCCAGTCACTATACACCTTGTCAATACTGTGGACAGTCCAGGTGATTGATAGGTTTTCACACTCTCCATTCGGTTTTTAAACGTTTTGTCACTAAATTGTTTGTCAGTAAAAAAGTAAAAAACCACAATATTAAGTTTCATACTATGTTCCTACATCCCTTCAAATTTATGTTAATATTATGCAATAAATAATAAAAGTCATCTTTCCTCCTCATATCATCTTTCCCACAATACATCTATCGCTTCTTCGGTCTTCCTCTCATTCTAGATCCATCCACACCTATACTTTACAATTTTTTTGTTACGTAACATTCACACCTCATCGCATGCCCGGACGACGCTAAACTAATAACATAGGGCCTTAGGCCCGGACTCCACCAAAGCGGAGACTAGACGAGAGGTGAGGAGCTTTATTTTAAGCAACCAAATTCGTTATTCACACATCTCTCCTTCGCTCAGCTTCAGTGGATACCACCGAGCGGCGATGTATCATATTTGTATGGCGCGATCGTGCTAGTAGAGATGTGAGCTGTGCCTCGTAAGCTGGCGCCAGTCGATTGATCCGCCATAGTCTAGTCAGTATGCATTTCGGCTCAGCTATGGTGGATACACCTTTGTTGAACATCTTCGCGTTGATTGAGTCCGCGCCTTGAAGACCTAGTTGTGCCTAGCAAATGTGTATATTTGATAATAGAGCCGTCTAGCGAAATTTTTACATTGATTCATTTTACGTCCAGGACCACACATGATTACTAACAATCCAGTCGGCTACCATGATCGAATAGTCTAGCGTTACAGCGATACAGACATAATACGCTCTGCGATTCCTAAGTCGCATTATTTCCGACGTATAACGGAACATTAAGTTGTTGCAATTTATCAATTACCATCGATGGCGGTGTGCCCACGGTGGTACATGCCTACGTATATTACAATTTAGTGAATATGCACTCGCAATGATTTCATTGTCCTTCTGTCCATCTTCGATTAATAACTAAGTACGACTGGACTGTGCGTGAACCGTGACCACGGGGGAATTAATGTCGGCTCACCTTAATAGTTAATTCGGATATTGATATTGAGAACGGGTACAGCGTATGCCATTGCCACCGTCTACACCTAAAAGAAACGATAGCTGAAGTATTATGTCCTATTTTAGAATATTAATTTGATATTGCTTCTGTATAGTCTGCGTCAGATATCAATGGCGTTAAAAACCATTTTCGAAGCACCCCATGAGAACATTATTGCAAATACTCGTAGTTCTTACCAAGAAATCCATTGCAGCCTCAACATTTTTCAATTATTCAATGTTCAATTAAACCTTGTTACATCACAAGTTCATGAACATTCATTACCTTGTCAGTAAATGTGTTGTACGAGTACAATGTGGTAGTACTGTATCTGCTACATACGATACTGATCTTTTGAACGACTTATAGGATAGTGTATTCCGTCCAACGAATTCCCAGGGTTATGATCACCCAGCTTTGCTTTGTCTACGACCAAAGATGCTTCGCTGTCGTGGTATGACTAGACAAGAAACTAGAGCGCTTATATAAGATCTTGAAGCAATTTACCATGCTCCACGAATTGTGAGACTGAAGTCGATTGTTGTTGCATAACGGTTAGGGGACTAACCGACCTCAAAGCTTTTAGGTAGCCAGAAACAAACGAGTATCTGTACGCGCAGCAATAGGCTTGCTCTTTATTAAGCATTGGCAGAAACACGGGTGATTCTAGGGCTATTCTACAGAGATATATAGCTTTTAACGGTGCTGTTTTACTGATAAAGTGCTGCCTGTAACATTATTTGGAGAGAGACCCTATTTCGGAATACACTTCCGTAGCTTTGTGGTTGGGTGTTTATTATTTGAAGCTTCTTCGTATTTTTGGAGCTCATTAAACGAATGCGGTTGCGCTAGTACTATAGTCCATAGAGCTTTGTGACCTGTTCTGCCCGCGGGTCTATCTATATTGTCTCTAGGGATAGTTTTTGGTTCAGCGTTTGTAAGAGATATGTAATTACCAAGTCTTTGAACTTAGCTTCTGATCGAATCGGTTCGGATCAGACTTTTCATTTTCGGAGTTTTTGATATGTCTAGTTTCAGTTGTTACAACAATGCCGTCACAAGTTTTAGGGTGCTCGCTCACATGAAATACTTGTCGCAAATGAAAATTGCAAGGAGCAGTTTTCACACTTTTCCCATTTCCGACGTTTTCTAAAAGTAATTCTAGTTCAATCCAAAATATTTGGAACAATTATCTCAATGTACCAATATACCTGGCACTTGCTAACGCGGAAGCGTCGCTAATAAACAGACTGCCATTAAATGGTCCGACGAACCGAGAAATACGAAACAAGCGTATATTTATATGCAATACAATTTCATTATTAGATGCTTATTTGTGTCTCGTTATTTCTATTGTCGCTTTTTCTATTTATTATCCAACACAATGTGTGATTATAATGTGGCTTATAACAAATGAGCTATGTGGGAGTCGGCCCGTTCCACACGGGTGGCTGCGCTGCGCACCACGAATTTTTGTGACACACCAACTTTACACTGTATTTGAATGTCAATATTTATTGTACAATTTGTTTAAAACTGCTTAGTCCAGATGTATTAGCCTTAGCCCTGAACGTCGGAGTTCCAATCTCCCTAGGTAAAACGAAGATGAAAAATTGTGCATTATTAATTCCTACTTTTATATCAATATTATCTATTCAGTGCCCTTTGATATTCTGAGAGTTCTCCAAGGTACCTTGGAAACAAACCAAAATATATTACAGATTACGTAATACTAAATCAACCGCCACAGTGATTAATTCAATTGTCACTCTGCTGGGGTCTACAAATAGTTATGATGAAAACTATTTCTCTTTGTGTGTGAACGTTATGTATGCCACTATAAAAAATTATTATGCCACTATAAATTAAATTTACAGCTAAATGTCTGATAAGATTGTTACACATTTCTATTTGTAAAAATATTCCCAATATCAATAAGATTCATAACTTATGCTTCGTTTTTAAAATCAAAGTACTTTTTATACAGCAAAGTCTTCTTGTGTGACTTGATCTCGTCGACGTGTTCAGGAACAGTCTTAGTCCACGAACAAAAACAGTATAACTATCTGCATCCCTCATCGCCATTCCGAGCTGTAATATTCTAAGCTCACGGTCTGTTATCGCATGAACTCAATTGTGATTTGAACTTTTGAATACATCGTCGATTGCGCGTATCATTAAGATCGCAAAATTTATTATTGCCATTGTTTGAAAATGTATTTTAATTCAGAGCATTAAGGTTGATATTTGAGCCTGTTGAATGTTGAGAATGTTGGAAATAAATCCCTATTGTCATTTATTAAGGCCCGCTGCAAGGAAACTATTCAATATAAGGGTATATATATATATATATATATATATATATATATATATATATATATATATATATATATATATATATATAGGATTAGATTAATTAAATTTTGCCGGTCCTAGAGTATGCTGATCTCAGGAAAACTGTTTTTATTCACGAAAATGATAAGTTGGCCAGCAGCAGTTGTTGCATTACATACCTACCTACAGTAGGTGAAGAATAATGACGGATGCACAATAATATAAAACGGATGTTGTATGTATTTGAAGTGAATCAGCCCGTAATGAACTTACGTTTAACCCGTCCCATTTCTGTCACATATTTTCTGCAACTCGTCATCTCCTAATCCACTTTCATTACGTAGGTACACATTGGTTCCTTACACAGTTCGCCCATCGCTTCCTTCTCCTACTTTCATTCAACATTATTATCCCATCAACAGTTCAACACATCAACATAAGTATGGTAGTTATCAATCCTATCAACATATCTATGAGCATTCAAACCCGGAGCCAAGCGGTCCTTTAAATTTTTTATCACTTTCTGTCACTGGCCCTATAAACTGCGATCTCTTAATAACACAATATGCAGGGGGACTTTAAAGGCTGATGGTGATGATGATAATTCACTTATAAGCTTAAGAGCTTATTGCGATTGTTTCTTTTTGATCACAATTTTTTTAAACTTCTTGTCATCTCTGAACCTCATACGGAAATACTACAGCGGCATGAAACAAATTATTTATGAATATTATTCACCAGGAATCACTTAACTGTAAAATTCAATCAGCATAGGGTTGTTGTACCAATTTCGACCTCATTGGTCAGTCTCAAAGATCTAATTCAATTAATCGATATAAAGACATGATGTGAGATTCGTTAGACCTCCTTACCTCTGTCTCCTTGACACTGCATTTAAGCCAGTTGACTTATATTGTGCACGTTTGATTTCAGCTTGCATTTGTGACGTGGCCCATAATTGATAACTGCATTCGAATTGGTACCTTATTGCTTGCCTTGACTTCCATATTGTGAACTAATACTATCAGAGAAACTCTGGTTTACAAAGTTGAAATTCCACATTGCATTCTTAACCCCAACATTAATTGGAACAGGAAAGGGCAATGAATGAATAAAATAAGTTATTAGTTTGTTAGCGGAGCGTGTAGTCATTTGGGAATGTTGTGAAATTTAAGCTTATTCCTCTTATTTGCTGTATCAATATTGTTGTATCTTGCTCCATCGTCCCCAGTCTATTAATCCGTTATTGTGTTTCCTAAAAATGTTGCTATTTCTGTCATGTCCCCGTCGAGTCCACCCCTGACGATACAGGAATTTGATTCAATTTCGTACAAAGCTCGTATTAAATTTTTAAACGTGTTCAAACGAAGCCGCTTATAGATTAAGTTTAAAGTATTATTTTATTAAGAGAGGCCAAATTAAATGACGCTTCACAGTGACCGTTGAAAGATCGGCATGACGGCCTAAAGTCCTAAACCATAAAAGGATGAAAATCTCGACAGAAGTTGAAACGTACGTGCATCGTGCATCGAAAGAAGGCCTTTGAAGTCAGCTCAAAAGTAATTCCGCTTTTGCCCCCGACGGCGGTCCCTTCGGCTAGCGAGGGGTGACCTACAAACTTAGGCCGACGGACGCAGCCCATGAATGGACCGAGGCCTATTTATTAAAAATAAACCTTATTTTGCTAAAGTACTAGCAGAGCAATTAGTTTTAATGCTAGTGACGTGTGGTTTTCTACTTTTTATTAAAGTATTAATTAAGGCGTATTTTAACTGACATCCGAGCGTCTGACGAGCCTTCATCAATTCAGCGATGCCAGCTGATATAGGTAGAGTAACAGAACCAATGGAAAACATTGAGCACTTTGAAATTTACTTTTTACTTGACTCGTATTGTAAACCTTGAGCAGAGATGTCCATTAGTACCTACTGATCTGTTTCGGTTTTTAGTATGTATATCTCTGTTTTGGAGATTTTGCATTAAGTCACGGCTTATCCAAACGTCTCTCCGTAGATTGGGCCAATGAATGAATGATTGCGTGAAAGACTTAGAATAACCCATAGGATTTGGCATGTAGTATGTATTTTAAAACGTTATTTTACGAAACTTTAATGCTAAATCATCTTTTTGGATCCTATTATTTAATTGAGCGCCACCCGATAATATCTTGCTCCACGTATCCTAGGTCAACGGCCGGCTAACGGCTCGGTACTAATTAAAGTATATTTTATTGTTCCCCTCACCGTCGATACCAACAAGCCGGGCACGAATGCGGGCAAATAATTATAATTACATTTTATTTAATTTTATTAATAGCTTGCGACCTTACGTTATACATTGTAGCCACGCGTGTTATATTATAGTAGTTAATTTACAACGACTGTTTTATAAAATGACGAATAAATAATACTTTAGAGACCAAGATTGTTCCACACGCCACACCTACATAGTTCTTGTTATAACTAAATTAAGCTTTCAATGTTTTCAGTTATAATATCTACTTGTTTCAAATGGCTATACGTACGTTATGGGAAGATCTGTTCTTTATTATTGGCCTATAATAACATTAATGCAGATTGAAAGCACTGAATATAGCTTTTACTTCGTCAGATTCCCACCCAGACTGCTTGTTACATAAACAACAGATGCACTTTAAAAATTATCTCAGCTTTTTTTATAAATCCATTGTAAATCGTGAGTTCATGTGAGAATGACACTCTTGAAAAAGACGAATACTTTGAAAATGTGTTTGATAATTTTATAAACAGGTTTGTTGGAAATAGATAAAGTATTATGTGTCTATTGAACATTTTAATATCTAAGGCGATTGAATTTATAACATGTATAATAAGCTGTAACTATGTCATAATAATAATTTATTATCTTACCTATTATTTGTAGACAACGTAGAATCTGACGTTACAGAAATATAAATCACTTAATTATTGCTCCGGCCTTCTTTCAGTTTTCATACAAACTATTGAATAAAATAAAACATTTCGAGACAAAACGCTATAGTTATTTTTCACGTTTAAATTTATAATCGTAGCTGTCTAGTAGTGATGCGGCATCACAGCGCGTCGCACTAGAATAGACCCAATTTTATTACTTACTTAGGCTCACACGGCTTTTGGAACTAACACGCACCAAACAATCACTATTTTGCCTTATTATAGTTGTGAATAGAGGAATAGAAAGTTTGTTATTGAAACTCGATTGTGCTACCTTTAATAATAGATTTTATAAGACAGACGATTGTAATCATTATATTAAACTAACTGTTTAGTTACCTATAAATAGCCTTCGGCCTATTTTCAGACCAAGGTAGGCCAAAAATATACACAAAAAATTCATAAAAATCGGTCCAGTCGTTTCGTTTCGATGTATTAAATGTTCTCGATATATTAAAATGTTCTCGATAAATAGGCGCATCTCTACTGTCCAGCTCTGTACCGTACTAATTATAACACCGTATGGACAGTTTGTCCGTGTGTTTATAACTCGAAACTACATTGTTTCTTTTGTGAAGCCCGAAAGATCTGAAAGTTTTATTTATACGAGACCGGCGGCAGGTGTAAGAAGTTATTGTGTAACTATGCCGTCTAAATTTAAATATAATATACTATATTCAAGTGTTCCTCTATCAAAATGTACTGGCGGTGTTGTCTTGCGATGGGTTTTAGTGTTATAGTACAGATAGAATTAAGCTTACTGATGTTAATTTTTGTATTTTTAGCTAAAAATAACAGGTTGGTAAAACCGACCCGTAGTGATGTATCCATCCACGAGCAAAATCCACAAAATGTTGATACGGATACATGTTGCCAAAAGTTCAGTTCTGTATGATTACTTAAATCTGCCAAAATTGTTGAAGCCGAAGAAGTTGAAGAGAAGTAAATTACTGTCAATTATTATAGACAGAGTCGAGTTTTAACTCTGAATAATAAAAAAGGAATAGTAGATTATTATATTATGATTAGTCTTTTCTTGCCCCAAGTACCTAGTAGTACTATTATTAAAAATATTGCTGAATAGGTAATGAGTATCTACGTATATAAAATATTAGACTATTTCATAGCAATTAAATGTGGACATGAGATATCATATTTTTTGCGGTGTCATCTAATTCACAGGCAGTTGAATCACCTCGACTCTTTGCAACATTTCAAGAAATAAGCGAAATATTTATGTGCCGTCTCACCAGCGTGCAATAAAGTAAAGTGTAAATATATTATATATTTATATATCACCGAGGCCGTGTCTGGTGCCAAATAATAATTAGTTGAATGGTTTGGTTTTTTTGTCGTTATTCTCATTAGTGAAATTAAAACAATGGATTCTCTGTCGTTACTCTGTAGAGCACTTGAGTCACCGTTTTTGGACGTGGGCCAAAGTTAATTGATATATCTATGCTAAGTGATGAAAAGTGTTACGGTTTTGAATAAATATAATAATATGTATTTGTGTGAGCCCGATCCGGATGCAGGTCTCTCCATGGCCATTATTATTAACTTAGTTAGGTATAATAGTAATATTATAGTCCTAATATATACTATTTTATAGAAATGATTACAAAAAAAATAAAGTCAGAAACATTTGAAAATTTCCTGTCCTGAACCGGGCCGAGTGGTTATAGGCATCTGCTCGGATTGCGGAGGACGCGGGTTGGTATACGATACGAACGATACGATATACGTATACGATATTCGTATGCGTCCTCCTCTGCAATCCGCAATCAAGTGGTACATCCACCTAAATAAGTTTGGTCATCTAATCAATAAAACGGCCTCAACCAACTGCTTTTTTTTAGATAACCTTTTTGATCCCCCTGCTGGGCAAAGGCCTCCCCCGCAGCCAGCCCTCCACATCAAGCGAACCCGATCCAATTCCGCCCATGTCTTGCAGTATACCTGCCTACCAACTGCGTTATAATATAATTATAGTTACGATGGGGCTAACGTGTGCTTGTCTATAAAGGCTATTTGAAGCAATAGAGATAGAACAAAGTGGTAATATCGTCAAAATCAGATCCTACTATGACCATGTGTTAACGTTATTATGGGCATTTCATTTTAAACGAGCTACACTGGAGTGTATCTAAGGAAAGTAAGTCTACCTATAAAAAGGTTTCCAAATGGCAAATAGAGTTCTAAGTAAGTTTTGCAACTAATGCTATAGCGTTTCTCATAGCCACACCCACAATAATATCTTTGTAATTACAATTCTGCGAGAACCTATTGCCGACACGACTAGCTTCTAACGGTTTAATTATGCGTAGGTATCGTCGATATATTAGTTTTATTCGCCGTGGATCAAATAAAATATTGTCAAAACTATAATTTATTTGTGTGATACGGAAAATACTGCTGGGGCTACAATATAATAATAATAATAATGTATGTATGTATGTATGTATTTTAAATGTAATAAAAATGGAAGAATAATAATAAATATTTTTACACTCACACCTATCATCTAGCCCAAAGTAAGTAGCCTAAGCACTTGTGTTATGGATACTAGATGACGGACATATTTTTAATATAATTATGTATATAAATGTTGAAAATATACTACATAAACATATACACAACCATGACTCGGAAACAAACATTTGTGGTCATCACAAATTTGCCCCTGCCAGGATTCGAACCCGGGACCTCTTGGCCAATACCCAGCAATCTGAGCATTCGACCAAGGCGGCCGCCGGTCTCGTATAAATAAAACTTTCAGATCTTTCATATGGGGTTATAATACGCCACACTCCAATCCTCAAATAATCTGTGAATTTATCTAGAATAAAGTTAAAATTAATGAGTACGTCTTCAATTTACTTAACCTAGCCGCTGTCACATTCGTCTTCATAAGATTATGACGCCGTGTGGTGACGGCAGAGTAGAATACAATTGTCACCACCCCAAATCTCTCCCGTGGGTGTCGTACAAGGCGACTAAGGATAAATTAGTGATGAGGAATAGGCAGCAGCGTTCCTCTTATACCACCTAGCAATGTACTGCGACTTTTGTGCCCTATAAATGGCAATAGGCTCGCCACCGATTACATGGGACCTAACATAATTGGCGAAACGTGGGTGCTAGTTCACCTCTGCCTACCCCTTCGGGGATATAGGCGTGAATTATGTATGTATGTATACCTAATGCTGCTCTACGACCGTTGGAATACAATCCAAACATTCAAAACTCATTTGAATGTTTAGATATATGATGAGGAGGAAGTGCCCTATCCCCTGAAACCCTAAATGCGTAAGTTGCACGATGTTGACTGTTATCGAGAAAATAATTTTATTGATTCTTGCTTGAAATTGTGTTCATTGACCCCAGTATTGAATTATGACGAATGCGCTTTTAATTACTGCCGACCTTACTGGTACAGAAATCAAAATAAATATACCTATAAATACGTATTTTGTTGTTGTTTTAATATTGATTATGTGCGTCCACCAATTTACAATTTACTAGGGCTACAATGTTGCAATATGCACTTTCAAGATATTCAAATGACTTATTCCATAATGTAATAAATTATCATTGGACATTATAGTTTATGAGCTCAATAATAAGCACATTTCAATGTAATCGATATTATTTATTGTGACGTAAGTTTTAGATTTTGAACTTAGCATTGAGTATTTGTAATTGAGTAAGGTATTGTGATCAAGAGGTTATTTTCTTTAATAATAAATGGATTTATCTATAAATAAATCCATTTATTATTAAAATTGATTTATCTATAAATAAATCCATTTATTATTAAAATGCATGGTGACATATTTATATGATTCATAAGAACGCATATATGTTAGCGGAAATCGACAAACTGACGATCACGTCACTTTCATTGTAGAAAGCTAATCATTATCATTAAAATGTATTACAACATAGTATTGAGTGCTTGTTAATTTACTGCATTGTAAGCGAAAATGATGGTGGCTTACATTTAATTATCTGCAACAGAGCTGTTATTGTAGGGGGACTGAATAGAGTTACAGTTAACGCGTTACCTTTGAACTGACCACTATTTATTTGGCTTTGTTATTGTATACACTTGTTAAATGTTGTCGGTTTTGATAATTCAAAGTTACTGAACTACATAGAAAAAGAGCTATAGTTGGTGTTTTTTTTTCTCCGAGACAATAATCAAATATACCTGGATGGATGTAAGTACCTACCTACCGGCCTTCTATGCTGGCCTGGGAGCGAACAAATAACGTAGAATAGGCCAGCCCCAACTCATCCCATGGGTGTCGTAAAAGTCGACTAAGGGAGATGGCCCGGTGTAAACCAATAAGCACCTTGGGGCACCCGAATGGTGGAGGGCAAACCACCAACAACAGCGTACCCAAGGAGGGTTGGTGTCAGGCAGGCGGCCGGCTGTAAAACCTAAGCCAAAACCTTGAGCAGTATGGATTGGAATGTTGTCATTCTAATCACTCTCTCCGTTGGGTGGTCTCTCGACATGGTCCGTTCAGTCTCTTTTCTATACATTCATTCATCACTAGCACCTTTACGGTGGGATGGATGATAAGAATCAAAAGGGAGTGGATGGCTTGATGACGTCTGACATATGAATGGAAGAGGAAACATACTGCGCCGACCCCAGATAGACTGGGAACAGGGCAGGAAGAAGAAGAAGAAGAAGAGGATGTAAGTACCTACCTAGGTTGTTAAGATAAGAGACCACAATTAAAGATACCAATTAATTTATGGATTATTACTGCTAAATTTTTGATGAACTTCATTCGGACTAAGGAAAAGTTTCAATTAATCGATTGCCTGAACTTGTGGCATAGTGGATCACAGAGAAATAACCTAACCTATTTTTATTGAGATCCACTTGGGAGCTTCTGGATACAGTTGTGGAAACTAAATAACTCACAATAGAATAGGCAAACAGTATCTGACAAACACTAGAACGGTGAACTATTCGTAATTCGCCATTGTAAAATTCTGATGAGTAATTACATTTCTCTTTGGCACTGTCCGTTAGTAGGTTATTTCTGGAATGTATTGCGAAATGGAAGAGTTTATTCAAATAGTGTTTTGAGCTACAATTAATTTGAATTCAAATAAACCAATGTGTTCAATGCCAGCTACTTTCTAATCAAGTCAGATTGCCATACCTACTTTGGTCTTCATAACATATACTGTCATGAACATGAACAACACAGAATTAAAGTTCCTCCAAATTTCTCATCTTAAATTTTGATTAGTCATTATAGCTCCGTTTCGCTTCTTGTGTAGTTTATTTATGGTATGTATTTTAAAGTAAAAGGAAGGTGTTAACTGTTGGAAGGTTTAATTAATTTGAATTAAACGTAAACAAATCGTTCCATCTATAGTACCCTATCATTACCAGGTGTATCAAAGTCAGGTAATCAGAATTCCGAACTTTGGTCTTTTTACTGATTAGGATTATGTATCTATATCAAACTTTAAATTAAATCAAACTTTATAATATCAAACCTTACTATATTTAATTTTTATTTAAACCTTATATAAATATTAGAAAAATTATTACAAAGAAAATTGTAATTAGAAAAAGTTTGAATATTTAATTTTTTATAAATCAAATCTTTCGTACCTATATAAAATTCTAATAAAAATGTGACATAAATAAATATTATAGTTGAATTACTGATTAAATTATTTATTTATTTCAGATTTCTCAATAATTCTATCCTGAAGGGTACACAGCAGTGTATTAATTTCTGGCACTTTCTTGAATACC
Source organism: Cataclysta lemnata (assembly GCA_963931975.1). NCBI lineage: Eukaryota > Metazoa > Arthropoda > Insecta > Lepidoptera > Crambidae > Cataclysta > Cataclysta lemnata. The sequence continues at coordinate 14,268,612 of OZ008338.1, forward strand.
TGAATATTTTATGCATTTTGCACCCTAAAAAAGTTTTAGAGTAGGTATAGGTTTATCTTTAGGTTATTTAAACAATCACACTTATATGAATTGTTTAAAAAAATTATCATAATAGGTAGTGTATTATGTTATAAATGGCTGATTCTCATTTTCATTCAAACCGCCACAAACATCAAAACAAAGTCAACTCTCAAACTCACTAGTTTACAAACACTATCTTTAACAATCAAAATTCCGTTGAATATGAATGATTATTTAATTCATATGAATAACAATGCTAAACAATCTTGATAGATTATTAACGAAAATTAAATACATCTTTGAAAGCTCCGCGGCAGTATATCTCCCCCCGGGAGATGCCTTCTGTGAAATCCTCTCAGGGAACTCGATTGCAAGATTTGAGGACAAGGTCTTCGCCTTCACCAAAAAACTCGGTACAAAGGCCTCTCGGCCAACAGCTAAGGTCCTTAAAAATTATAATACGAAGTTGATTCGAGCTATCGCCTTCTGCTGTATACCGTAATAGTGACCTTTACGATTAAAATCTTCGGAATTTTTGGTGCAAGTAGGATGGTCAGGAAGTCAACTGGTGTTGACTATCAAGTTATGAAACAGATTGTGTCAGCTATTGATATTTGAGTGGATAATTAGCGCGGGCACAAGTTACGTTTAGAAAACTGTTTATATGACGATAGTTAATTGAGTTGTTTTAATTGTTTTTGTTTTAAAGTTTGTTCGCTTTTGGTCCATTTTGCCCGACGCTCATTACCGTGTATCGAACGCGTGCCAGTTCACTCTTCTTTCTTATTTAACTGCAACATTTCATATTCTTGACTATTTTTTTGTAATTATTATAATTAATGCATTCTCCCGATCTGGGTGCTGTGTGAATTAAGTCGACGAGGATTGCGCACACTCGTTACGAGGCGATAAGCATGCGATAATCGAATTTGTTTTAGGTGGGTGACACACATGGGAAGCAATAAACCTCTATGTGTTAATTGTTATGTTATTAGCGCAAAGATAAATACCGTACTGGCGTTGAAGTAAAATTTACTTTGTCGTTAATATCTTAAGAACTACTGTGGCTTGTTCGGTAAGGTACTGACAATATTTTTTTTTATTACACCGATTATAATACAGTTTTCTCGAGAATTTATTGCGTAGAAATTGGTTTCATAAACCGTGCAATCAAGTAGCAAATATGTAGTATTTATTTACACAGAATTTATTTCAATCGTCCCCACAGTCATAGCATGATTAATGGTTAGCGAATGTTTGTCAAATAGGGAAATTATTTTGTTTAGTCATTTCGTGTGGATTCAATAACTGCCTAGTAGCACTGACTCGTCACTATGCGACCGGCCTAATACTGCCGCGAGAAGCATTGCAACTTTGTATGTGTGGATGTATTATATTTACTGTTAAACTACATTGTCTTGCCCTACAAGTAGCGTACCGTTATTGTGGTAAAAAGGTGACATCTGTCGACGACGTATCAAACATCGCTACCAGCCCTCCTTACGTGTGATCGAATCCATTGAAATAAAAGCCATACAATTTCGAGCTTTATCGCGTTGGTGTTTAGTACGCAATGGTTTAATTAGGTTCTGGCATTGTGCTCTAACAGTGGGGTACACCACTACAGGTGCATTTTGAAGTAAAACAAATAAACGAGCGCGCGTAAATTAAAAATAATAACATGGGGAGAAGTGCGACGCGAGGGGGGGTTTGAGAGATGAGGTCATCTGTTTATTGTGAAGGAGTTCTAATGTGGAATTGTGGACTATTCATATTTATAAAGGCGAATACTGTGACAAGATGCAGCTCATACATAAATACTTACTATATTTTATCTCGACCATATTATATGTCAATAGCCACCATGTCTTCACTATGATCGAAAGCAGCTTTCTGTCTGCATGACGATGGCGATAAAAAAAATACTCCGATTTTTAAAACAACAGCATCTCTACAAGAGCATACAGCTTATTTGAAATGGACGTAGGTCGTTACCCTTTTATTTTCAATATCGCAGGTTGCCTATGATATGTCTCTTTGCACCGACGACCGTTACAACATATTGCATAAAAATGTCGTAATATTTAATGTTATCTCCACACATGCATTAAACTTAAATAGTGTATCCACATAGGAGTTGTGTCTCGTACAAAAGGAGTAGTATAAATTTATCGACATACTAATTTTCTCAGGCAAGATATATTCAACGCAAACTAGAACCGGCTGGTTAATTGAAGTAATTTAAACATTATATTACAATGTTACGGTCGTGTAAAATATAAAGTCTCATACAAAAACATTTACGTTATGCGGGTTTGTCTTATTAATATTTATACTGAAATAAGAATAAAATATCTAGTTGCCTACCAGCAACGTAGCACAATGTAACGATATCTACCACCAGATGATTTGAAGATAAAAATGTGTGTTTTATTTATAAATGAAGTGCAGTATCTGCCTCATAGAATTCATAATATTTTATGGTTGTAAGATGTTGTATGAAGATATCTTGTCATGCATAATAAGCAACATAATAATATGCTATTTCACTCAGAAGCGAGTTTTTTACTAAATCTTTTTTTATAGAGTTTATTCCGTGAGACCAACATTTACAAAAGATAACGAACCCACGGTACATCTTATATCTGGTATTCATCGTCATCGTCCCCAGCCATTTGATGTCTCAGGTCTTCCCTATGAGAAGAAGAATATAGTGAGAAATTGGCGATAACACACCACGCTGGCCTAATTCAGAATGAAATGAAATGACTAAAGACGAAGACACGAAATGACTAAGCAATTCAAGACAATCACTTTTCCAATAACCGGCCTTAGTGAACATTGCTTAGCTTTCTTAATAGCATATCGAGCATCGTATTATATAAGTACCTAGTTTTAGCGATTTTTACATTTTCTCTTTCCCAGTATGGATAAATTAGTTGCCTATTAGTATTTGTATATAAGTGGACTGGCCCATCCATCTCGAAACTTTTCTGGGTTCTAATAGGCATAAGAATATAATTTGAGTGGCTTCAACGTCCTGCCATGTCCAACAATATTATAATATAATAGTTTCAACTGAAAACTCGTTTCTTTATGGGTGGGTTCTTAAAACTATATCATTATCCAACGAATATTAATCACAAGTAATTATACACTAAAATATAGTTTATTCGATGACAACGGCCTAACATGGTCGGTGATAAAGGTAATTAGGTACTTTTTAATTTAAGTTAATCCTAAATTAATTCTAGGTAATTGCATAAAATTTCCTTTGCAATGAAAACTGTATAATTAATTTCCTAATAATAAGCGGTACTCGGTCTTTATTTGCTTATTATTTCTGAAGTACTTATAAAATTATGCACTGTAAAATGAAGATATTTGTCGCATTCGTAGAAGTGATGTATTCCGGAACGTTCCATTGCTCCACCATCCTTTGAGATATTTGTACCGACCTTGTAATTTAATAGAATACTAAATGTTGACTTCCGGATTAAGAAAGCAACAAGGCATCGTATTGAAGTGACTACAATAGAGATGACGAGTATAAAATATACACGTATTAGTTTACGGTGTACAGCCGTATAAAAAGGTCTGGGAACGGTGACGCTTCCGCGGTAGGTACAGTCAGCATCATAAGTCGATTACCACTTTAGCCCTCTGTCATACTAAAGATAACGCATGCGCAGTAATAATCGCCACAAATTTGTACGACCAATTATTGTGTCAAGGTACTTAAGTGTTTATCTAATCATGATGCTGACTGTACAACTTGTTGGTGGGAGCCCAAGAATATCGCAATTACTGCACAGACACTTGCGCCCCAAAGAGGAATTGCCAATTCCACCTCCCAAATTACGTCTTTAATTAAATAAAACCTAAGGTTGGTCATTATGACTTTTTTCCATGACTGTCTTTATACGACAGATTCGTTCCGACTTCGGACAATTAATATTAATTAAGATTTAAATTGGTCTAATTACATAGCCCGTCCCATCTCAGGCAAGCAAGCTGTTCTCCGAGCGCCTCGTCGTCGCCGGAGAATTATACCACGATAATAAATATTATATTATTCTCCTTATTATAATGCTGCGCTGCATTAATTTATTACTGCTTAGTTATTAATGTTCTTTTCTCTCTTTGTTTCCAGGTAAGTACCTGATCACTGCAGAATTGCTATTACGAATAAAATAGCGGTAAGTACATTGTTCGGAACTTAAGAAGGATCTTTAAGGATTTTAGTTGGGCACTCCCCTCAATTAATCTCTAGATTTAACCCGTAAATGTTCTTAACACAAATATAATGAGCATTTTATATAACATTTAATAAAAATTACCAGTGTGATCGCGTAATATGTATACTGTCGCAGACTTTCTTAGGAGTGAAAGAAACAAAAGGACGGCATTTATTAGTGTGAAACTAACTGTGAGTGAACACGAGTTTGTGGGAGCGCAGTAGCTCCTTGAGCCGAGATAAGTGCCCGTTGTGCGCAATACCGCGGGCAGTCGACTCGCACCCCGAATAAATACAAACAGCTATATGTTAAACGCCTTTCAGAATCCACGACTTAACGCTAACAGCTTCTTTTAGTTTACAGCTCCAAGCTTTTTGTGAACGCAGCGGCAATTACCTCTTTCATTTTGTACGTGTGCCGGGTCTTTTATTTTAACCGCCCTGTCTGCACGCTTTTTTATACGCGCACGGGTATTGCATATCTTTTAATAACCGCGAATAGTGACGCATGGAGCTTTTATGCGGCGGCAGCGCCGCAAAAGTATTTCATTCTCACCTAGTAGGTGACGTTGTGAATTGTCTTTTAATTTCTAGCGACGCGGTTTACCGACGGCTTTAGTGGATCATTGAGACCGGTAAAGCTTTGGACTGGCGCGAGTGAAACACGAGTTTTTCCGTTTAATGGGGCGGTAAAAATGTTTTTCCGTCGCGTGTCGCCATCAAACCCCTTTGTCGGCGTGTGTTGCGATAATTTGAACTACATTGTCGTCGCCGCCTCGCGGATAATGTATTTACACAAGTATCTCAATCAGAAGTGTCGGCAGAGTTGCCGGGGCTTAGTTTATTTATGTACCGATTTATAACGTGAAGTTCTCGTTAGTCTAGTGTTTTCTATTATTGATATTTAGGTAATAAAATAAAAGCACACACGATATTCAATTAAAATAAGATAATAGGTACCTATATAATAATATAAAATTAAATAAAACAATAATAATGTAACATTTTATTTACTTCATTATTTCCTAGTTATGGATACAAAATTAAAATATCCAATTAAGAGTTAACCTGTACTTAATTGGATTTTTCCTCCGAAACGAAAAAGCTGACCTATTAATGAATGACAGTAGTATTAATTGACTAAAAATATGGTTGTGGCAACTCCGCATTAAATAAAAAACTGTCTTTTGTTAGCACAGCTTTTGTCTATGAAACAGGAAAATTAAAAAATCGCATTCCAAACCACACATGGGGCATTCACCGCACGCGAGCGTGAAACAGTGAACAACGTCAAAAACTTTTTCGACGTCGAAGATGCTCGCCGTAGTGCCTTAATTATGACAGTTCAATGTTAATTTCATTTTAATGCAATGTGTTCGCTGTCGGAGCGGTCGTATGAAAAGGCTCTCTCATTAAATTCGTCCGGCGGTTGGAGCACTATGACTTTACTTGACTTACGCACTAATTGACTAAGTGTGAAACTCTCTCTCGACGCTTGTGTGAATTAGCATAACATTGCCTGAATACCTTCTATAGAGGCAATAAGCGCTATAGAGGTTTCTGCTAGGCTAATTTTTTGTCGAGAGCAAGGATTGCGGTAACTCTAGCAATTCAGAGCTTTGGGTTAAGAGCTTGTAAATAAAATACTTGCTTTTGTTGTAAAATGTGCATGTGATAATAGAACGGACAGCGTTAAGTTGTCGCTAGAAAAGTTTTATGGTGTTAAAAGGTATTTATGCCCTCGCCGTCGTCTTTCCAAGGTTTTATATGCGTTAAGTCTTAATACTTCAATCAAAGTAGACGTTTACTTATTCGTCGTGATAAAATTTTTATTTTTCATATTTATATTGTCTATTTATCTGTTTTATCCTGCCCGTGCACATTCCTTCAATCAAAAAATTACCTTACAGTATGTACCTAAGTGCTCATAGGATCAATTAATTCACTCCTAAATTAAAAAAAGTTAACGAGCAGCTAATTAATCTAATAGCTTTCCTGTGTGGAACATTACACTTTTGTGATACTAATAGATTAGCTTACACTCATAAACGTGGAATATTTGTATGTAGGTATAGATGGACTGACAGGTGCGTTAGTATCTATAATACAGCTACGAAATACGATTAAATTATCTACCTAGGTACCTACCTAGTGTAATTTTACAATAATCCTAACTCACCTTTGGTACCTACCGGAGATAGGCAACATTTAAAAACTGCAAAAAGGTAGATGCCAGAAATTCCTAACAATAATTTCAAAACGCAAAGTACTCCGACCCTCCTAAATATAACAAGTTTTATTGCATTCAGCTATGGGAGATTAGTTGTTTTATATCGACTCGCTCGATATAATTATGGGTGCGAATGAACAATGCGTGGGGACGCGGTCATAATGTAAAATATCATTCGCAGCGGTAGGGTTGGGGCAGCCATGTTGGCGGCCATCTTGAAGCCGCGTGCGCCGAGCGGACGATTGCGCGCACCGCGCAGGCGGCGAGCTGCGGTGAGCTTGCGGAAACAGCTGACTTTTTTAGGGTTAACTCGCTGTATTGATTCTTTCGTACTCGTACTTATAATGAGCTTTTTAAACCGCGGGGAGAAATTGGGTTAATGTTTTTTTATGCGATATGCATTTTAATATTCGGATTTATCTGTTAGATTAATCGGCCGTATTAAAGTTATTGCTAAATTTGTTTTACTATGTCTTTAGAGATAATAATCATACATCAGTTACTATTATATAGGTGCCATATTTATATGTAGTAATGTTATAACTTTATCATCACTTAAAAGGTCTCTTAATTTTGATTTTAATGAAGTATAGAATTAGAACTCTAAAGCAATAGAACAATATAATTTACGTGTGTAATTAAATATTAGCTTAAACCCGTTGGGTTTTGGGTTATGAACAGTAAGTCAATAGCACACTAGACTGTAGAAAACTCAAATATCGTCGATCGATTGACAACCTTAACTAGCTTGACTTAAAGCACAGAGTTCTGACAAATTGTGGTGAACCGAACAAACCTGCTGTTGGCTGTACATAATAGAAATTATTGGCTAAAGCTTAAATTTATTTCAGAACCAATTTAGTAACTGTCATTAGTTGTCAATTTACAATACGATTGTTTCCGGTGTTTTTCGATACAAAATATAATTTGTAGTTAGTTTCGTGGCATTTTTATTATAACCCACCACGCTGTCCCAGTGCGGGTTGGTGGGTTTTAACGACTGCAGATGCAACCGGGACCACCGGCTAACCTAACGGACCTAACGTGCCTTCTGAAGCACGGAGGAATTCGAGATAATACATTTTTGGTCACCCATCCAATGACCGGCCTTAGCGAACGTGGCTTAGTTTACACAATCGCAGGCCAAGCGCCCTATGCCACTGCGCTAGCGAGCTCCTCTAATAATATTGTTTCGTCATTAAAGTTAATTAGATCAATTGTGTACTTGTTGGCTTAGTGGGTGAAACGAAGATAAATAAATCTCGATCGTTCAGCAGGGAGTTGGCAATACTTGAAACAAAATATGACGCACCGGCGTACTGAGTAGAAAGTAATTGATGTTATTAGATGCCAATTTAGGTCTCATTGAGTTTCATCAGTGGGCACGGTGAATAGGTGATTAGGTTTTATTTTGTATAATCTTACGTCCTATTTTGATATTCACATGAACATTAATAATAATGTTAAAAAAATTAGTACAAAGAATATTGTGATCAGAAAAAGTTCGAAAAATTATAGTCTTGATGCTGGAATCGAACCCGCCTCAGCAATCCGGGCAGATGCCTATATACCACTCGGGCAACCAGGACGTCTTGGTTGGTGCGGCTCAACATACATCAAATGCGTCCTCAAATTCAGCGCGTTCAGCACTTTTCTCTCTCGCGCAAGTTGCGCTTTTTTTTGCGCCCACTGCGCCTCGTCCCGCGCCCACTGCGCCTCGTCCCGCGCCCACTGCGCCTCGTCCCGCGCCCACTGCGCCTCGTCCCGCGCCCACTGCGCCTCGTCCCGCGCCCACTGCGCCTCGTCCCGCGCCCACTGCGCCTCGTCCCGCGCCCACTGCGCCTCGTCCCGCGCCCACTGCGCCTCGTCCCGCGCCCACTGCGCCTAAGTCAGGTTTTGGGTTTTTTAAAAACATCTCCATACTAATCCCCCTAGTGTTTGGGAACTATTTGGTCCACCCAGGCAGAGCCCTATTGCCCAGGTAACCCTAGACGCCCTCCGGTTCGGGTGGCTGGAGGGGAGGGCGCTAACTGGTGGGCCTCGCGGCGCCCACCAACTTCAGGCGTCTCTCTGCCGCGTTTACCAACAGAGAGATTTTACCCGATTTTTTAACGTGGTTTACTCCACTTGATGCGCCCAATGAAGGGAACATCTCTACGTTGACTAGCAGCTGCTAGACATGATCAAAATAAAGCCCGAGGGCTCACTGCCGAAAGTCAACGCAGATTGCCCGACAGGGTTCCCAAAAGAGGACCTAATCGACTCCTACGCTCGTAGCAGTCGACCCTGCCGCGCCGCGAGTACTCCCACTCGCCATACTACGCCCGTAGGCCGCCGAATCTCTAAAAGGATTCCCGCAACTTATTAAGTTGCCAAACATCGAGCACAATTCTCCACTGGCCACATGAAGTAGTCCGCGGGCCTTGAAGGCCCGCCATCCACCGAGCAAAAGCTCCTCTCTTTGCCTCCCCTCCGAAAACGGAGAAATGAGAGGCAGCGACTCTTCTTTGGTCCTGTAAAGGGACCTTACTCCCCCCCTCCTAAAACGGAGGATCAAAGAGGGGAAAAGCTCGACAATCCGTGGTTGCTACAACCGCCGCCCCGCTATGCGGACCAAAGCAGGCGGAGAGACAACCACGGTTCATTTGTCTGGAGTCAGCCGTCTGGTTGATGGTTCGACACGGCAGGCGTCGACCCGTCAACCAGCTGTTAGGAGGTCCCGGAACTTCGCACCCCTATATGGTAACCTATCCTCAGCAAATAAAATAAACTGTAAATTTTCTGGCGTTTTGTAGCGTGCTAACCTAATTTAAACTACATGAAATGAGACACCATCCATTGTTGTTCACTGGGCCAGGTCACTCTGCATTTTTTGTCGTTCGACTTAATATTATGACCTTTTTTTGTTACCGAGCTAAGACAATTCCGAGTATTCAAAAGATCACATGGCCTTAGTCAGAGCACAAGATGCAACAATACAATAGTTTGTGCATTTTTTCCTATTAGTAAAGTATCTGTCCAATTATCAGGTCATAGTTTGTATGTTGGGATTGAGTTGTAAAAGTTGGGTTCTGGACCCAACCCAAGAAGTGAAATAATTTATTAGTAATTTAGTATACCTATATGTTTAGGTATACATAATATTTGTCTAATAAAGTTGGTTCCTTTCTGCTTTCTGTTTTCCTACGTTCAAATGTTTCTCGACAGCGACTACTTATAGAGCTTGTGATAATTTCACAACCATTAATTCAGTTCAGTTTGTGCTGTTGTGTTGCCTGTGTTTGAGTTAGAACATCTAAAGCGAACCATCACACGTTTTGGCTACTGACGTTTCGAAATGACATTGGCCGTCCCGTATCTTTGAAATCAATTATTATAGGTAACCTAACTACAATCAAACGTTGCTAATGACAGTTGCAATTAGAAGGAAAATCGGTATAGCAATATCGGCCCTCATCCCCGATACTGAGATATCTGAATAATTGACAGCAATACCTATCTGAAACGCTTTGGTCCAGACTGGCAGTCAGTGCTATTCGAACTATTGTAATAAACGTTTCATTAAACTCATCTGTTTAACTAAAATATCTGTACTTTTAGTTACTTACTTCAAATTATATAATAATAATAACTATAAAGTTTAATAATTGTCTGTATTGGCCTTCGTCAGCTTTATAAGGCGTTAATTGTTTGTATAAATTGAACCCATTGATGGTTTGTGTAATCTTATTGACACCTATCCTTATTAACCCTCTAATTAAAATGGACTGTGTTTAGAGAGATATCTAGCTCTATAAAACGAGCGTGAAAATAATGAAACTGTTAAGATTGTGTGGTAGCCAAGGTTCTATTGTATATGTATACAAGGTCACAATAATATTTACGACCACGGGTGATAAAATCACCTAGAACTGTCGTGTCAAGTTAGGGCAAATCGGTAAAAAAAGAACTTTTCACATGGTACTCCCTGTCAATAGACACTGACACCGACACTGACACTGTCGCCGACAGTCTGTTACTTGCATGTTCCTTTGTTACTTAACAACTTGCATATAATTTTTGCATGTAATTTCAATTGCCTCCAGCGATTGAAATTACAGGATTAGATAGAATTGTAGCCATTACAATTAAAGGACTAGTGGCTAATTACAAGGATTCATTCTTGGAAATTGTCGGTAGGTAATCGCGTACTTGTCATTAATTCGACATGGTATCGATGTCCACCTTACTAATCAAGCAATCCTCGTTGACTTCATGGCAAAAATTACAGTTTGCTACGATTATACAACAAAATTGCCCATAATAACCGCCCAGTTACAGTCTAACTGGGCCCGCTTTGTCTGTTGGATATTAAAGAACATAATCTGGATTGTCACGTATTGCTTCAATTATTTAGTGCCTGCTGCGATTTGCGTGACGTATTTGACATTTGCCGGCTTTTACCCATAAGTATGATATTTAATTTTGTTTCATAAAAACCCACCCTCTGTTCGGGGAAATCAGGCTTGTGTGTGGAATAAATAGTATTTTTCTGACTATTGGAGCAAACACATTTAGCGTAGCTCGCGTTAGCGTAAAGATGCTTATTATGTTGTTTTTTATTTGAACATTATATAAATTTTAGAAAAACTATCACAAAGAAAATTGTGGATATAAAAAATCAAATATAATATAATCATAATGCACGAATAATCTTGATTCTCATATCAAGAATATATCTTTTTCGAACTTTTTCTTACAATATTCTTTGTACCTAAAGATCCCCCTAACAGGTGAACTGATTTTGTGGCGGCTTTAATTTAATTATCCTACTAGTTCCTGTTTTTGAGTATCCTTAGCATCAACTCAATTCATGTAGGTATGCATGCATACATACCTACATGATTTACGCCAAACATTATCCCCGAAGGCATAGACAGAGGCACAACAACGTACTACAAGACTCACCTTTTCCGCACAATCCAACGCTATTAATTATAATATTATACATACATACATAAATCACGCCTATATCCCCGAAAGGGTAGGCAGAGGTAAACTAGCACCCACGTTTCGCCAATTATGTTAGGTCCCATGTAATAAATAGGTGGCGAGCCTATTGCCATTTATCGGGCACAAAAGTCGCAGTACATTGCTAGAGAGGAACGCTTCTGCCCATTCCTCATCACTGATTTATTCTTAGTCGCCTTGTACGACACCTACGGGAGAGATTTAGGGTGGTGACATTGTCACGGCAGAGTAGAATACAATTGTCACCGTGACAATTGTATTCTACTTTGCCGTCACCACAAGGCGGCATTAATTATTATACGGCTTATAATAAAAACTAAAGTTAATAAAAATCGTGTTACTGTCTCTCCGACCAATTTTAATAGTTCTAAGTGACTGTTTAACTGCTTTTTAAAAACTCCAACATTTTCGATTTTTGCCATCAGGTCTTCATGTAGGTACTCTTTTCTTTATGTAGGTATTTCATAATTTTAAAGGTTATGAAATACCTATATAAAGAAAAAAGTTGATAAAAATAGTTTTCCTGACTGACTTATTCGTATTTTATATTAATTAGGATAACGTATTAGTTGTCAATAAACACAATCAAGTTTATTTAATATCCATAATACTCGTAGTACTTTGAGATGTAAACGATGAACGCCACGTGGAGTCCGCAGATCACGAGGCTATCTATTTTACATCCGGTTGAATGGTTGGAGGGTTGGTGTTAGGCCGGCCATAGAAACTTAGCATAATCAAAAAATACATATAGTAAAAAAAGCAATCCATAAGAACACAGAGTATTATGAGTTAAAAATTTTGACGGGGCATGAAATCGCCAGCCTATTCACCTGTACCCATTTATGTATGTAACACAAGCATGTTGCTTTATAATTATGTAGGTACAGTCAACAGCACGTCAGAGACTACCGCAAAATGGCAAAATTTCTCAATCGATTGCGCTCTATTATTACCAAGTTAAGGTTGACAATCGATTGCAGAAATTTAACATTTTTGGGTAGTCTGAAGTGCCGTTGACTGTACACCCGGGTGTGCTTTCATCGCGAATACCTCAAATTTGACTAAACATCGGTATTTTGAGTTATCGTGACAATTCACACCGAAATAATCACATACACAATTTGCCCCAATCTAAACTTGGTCATTATTTTTGCGACTCATAAAGATAAGCGGACTTTAGCGGACCTTGACGACGTGCCACTTTGTCAATTTATAATAGGAAAACGCATGTCCAAAGCGACACTGAATATGGGGGACATTCTTTATTGCATTCGTAATAGGGTTCGCTTTATGGTACTTCTGGAACATTTGGTGTGTTACCGCTAATCCGTATCGTGACGAGAGCGGTGTGCGGATGTTCCTATTGAGGCAGTCGTTAGAAGAAGTAAAGGTAGCGGCGGAACTGGCTTACATGTTATCATTAGCTACTGACTTAACGTAATCCAATGGGATAATGTCACTTTTCGTTGAATGTCATTTATTGATGCATTCTAGTTGACACGAAGAAAAGATGTCGAAAAATTTGGAAAAAAAATTGTTCTTATGTGCGAAACATTTATACTATAATGTTTAAATAATAATCATTTTAATAATTAATTAAATAAAAATCATTAAAAGTGAATACCAAGGTTAATACCAACTTAAGTAAAGCTTGAAAGCATCTAAATATTCATTCATAGTGCTATAAAATGTTTGGCAACTTGCAATTTGTGTAATCATGTTATTCGAATTAGTATCAACTGAACGAATGTAAATATTTAGTTACCGAAATTATCAAACGTACCAAATCAAAAAAAAAATACATTGGCAGTCATAATAAAATTAATATCCAATAAATCCTAAACATTTAACAATTAATGAAGCTAATAACGATAGACATGCCTACTTACAACTTTACAAGTGTACCCTGTAACACTTAACTGCATGAGTAATGTTAAGTGTAGTGTAGACTACAAAGGCGCACTGTAAAATATTAAAGTTAATTATGGGGCACAGACAAGACAGGGCCTTCAACTTTACACATTGACACAACTGCAAATTACATCGACAATGTGGGAACATACAAGCTTCTTCGTACATATTTAATTGAACATCAAATGCGCTTTTTAATTATGACCAGCATTTAAACGGCTATGGGTAAAATAGTTGCCGGTGAAGGGGATTTTTCTTCAGGCGGGGCTTTGAAAAGTTTTATTTTTTTTCAATTAAAGCCCTTTGTTCTAATTTCATTTATGCCGAGGACAATAACGCGACACTAAAAAAATCCACGCCGCCGCTCAGCACAGCGCCTTCTAATTTAATCATAATTTGGGAAAGCGCTAAATTATTACATACCTACCTATTATATTTATACTATTCACATAAAAAGTCACTAATTTTGGCCCGTTGCGCGTAGAACGCTCTGTTAGGAAAAATTGTTTGGTTTCTGTTTCTTTCACTGCGTTTTCTCGATATTTGTTTTCCATAACGGCCGCCTATGACGATGGAAGCACTAGTGTTTTTTGTAATGTAAGTACCAACCTATCTTGAGCCCATGAAAAACTAAAATGGCCGCTGCTGCAGCTCCAACATAGCTAAAGTGCTCTACCGTGTTTCCTGTACCTATGTGTACGCGTTCATTCTAAAAATTTTTCCTTGTCAATTTTGTATAGCGCCGAAAATGGGATGCATACCGCACCCTAGAAACATTTCCGCGCCGACGACGTGTGAGCACTCCATTAGTTGGCTTTTGATAAAATATACAGCGTTGGCTCAGCCTCTCATAGCTCATAACGCTGGACATCCATTAGACTCAGCAAAACTCACAGAAAGAGACGCGCACGCCGGCCTGCCACCAAATAGAGAACTGAGTATCCACGAGCGTATTGATTTAATACTGGCATGTACACTCGCTTCGTGGGGGCGAAACAAAAAATAAAATTAAAAAATATGCATAATAAAAATTTGGTCGATAACGATGATGGGTCCCTCGCGGACGGAGCCGCTTAATGTGAGGGGTGGGGGATCGATTATTTCTGAAACAACGTCAGCGCTGGCGATCGCGATCCGCGTTCACCAACTCAATTGTGCTAAATAATATTTTGAATGAATCGCAAGCGGGTCCGGTGATTTTTCGCTCTGCCGTGTATTTCCGTACGCGGCGAACTTTTCGTTTAGGCCTTGAGGTGTATATGGACGCGGCTTACGAACATTTACGCAGTTTTAGCGTGTTGTTCGTCTGTCGGCTTTTTCGGTAGCGTGCGTCCAATCAGCACAGATATGTTTTTCGGTGATTCGATTCACAAAGCTATGAATCGCATGCGGCACTGCTGTGCAAACGGCCGGTTGCATTAGACCTGCCTTGCAGTGGAACCGGAAATGGGAAAAATGTTTTGACTAGAGGATCTTGGGGAATAGAGAAGCAAAGTCAATGTTTGCCTTTGGTTGGAACTTAACATTGCCAGCTAGAAAAATTGGAAAGCTCGAAAAGTTTACCGCAAAATTTGGTGAATGATTAAATGAATTAAACTTGAGCCAATCACAGCCTGATTCCTGATTACTCGAACATATACATATTTTATCTACATAGTTGCATTAGATAAATTATAGTTCAATACGCTGAACATATGCAGTAGGTAATTAACACAAAAATTTGAGGATTATGCACCTTTTTTTTTATTATTATTAAAAAAAAATACATGAGAAAGGAAAATATTCACTACTAACTAGGAAATTTTATTAATACGTTCATCGAAATTTTCCTGCAATTGTTTAGCAGAATTATTATATTATATTAATAAAAGAACAATTACGGCCTGTCTCAATAAATTACCAACTGATAACGATATTCTATGTCAGTTTAGTACCTATTTATTATATTGCTTAGTAGACTTTTTATTATAGTGAATTTAAAAATATCGAACTCAGGTACCTACTAATGTTTGTATAGAATACTGAAACCGATATGTAGCTCATTTTAATGTAAGAATGTTCATTACAAAGCAACATAAATAGTATTAGGTATTCCATTATATTAGGTGTGCTCACCAATATCGGATTAGATTATTAGAATAACGATGATAAATATAATACCACTCATTCTAAGATGGGACTGCTAAAACACAACATTTGTAAAATCGTTCCAAGAACAAGGAGGGATGGTGGCAATTAATATCACCATCCCCTCTTGTTCTTGTTATAGTAATCTGCTCTGCCGCAACCACACGTTCTTTGATATAGGTTACTATTAATAATACCAGCTTATAGTGCATCTCGAATGAAAGGTTCCAACTCATATACCTACTTACTAGAAAAATAAACTTTTTATTCACTGTACTGATGCTACGGTGTAGTTGCAGGCTGTCGTATTGTAATGCCACAGGGAAAAATAATTGAAAACTCCACGAACAGAAGAATACGCCAGCGAGCTCGATCAGCGGCCCAAAATATTGAGTGCACGTTTTTGATATTTTAATTGAGTTTCCACCTCTGCTTTACGCCAATCACGGTAGTTTTACATGACGATTTAATACGTCATTTCCCAATTTGGCTGACGTATTGATGGCGCGATGACGGACGACAAATTGGTATATTTTGCACTCGTTCACTGGCGTGTTTACATCTCAGATTGATTTGGTGAAAAATTGAATGGAGGTTGCATTCCTATGTGCATGTTTGCTGTAAATAATAAACTCTAGAGCGAAATGCAATCAATGTCCAAATAGGTAAATTGTAATGTGTGAATAGATAAATACCTAATATCGATTTATCTCTCTATTGATAAATTTAATTAAAATAAATGCTAAACTAAAATAAACGAGTAATAGGGTCTACCATATAGCTAACGCCATACTTACTAGATTTTTTTTAATGTAATTTACATATTATAGGGAAAATTCATTAGTTTCCTATTAAAAGACATTATAAAATATAGAGTCACCAACATCGCTCCGAAAAAATATTGACAGACAGTTGAAATAAAAATTAGGTATCGCTGAATCTGCAAGGAGCTTATCTGCTTGATAGCTGCATTCTAATAAAGAGGGTGTTTGTTTTATTTGACCTGATCTTATTCCGAGCGTAAGCTTAGCGTTTTTCTTTTTGAACTAGACTAACGTTCGCTACTAAGGGTGGGCGACATGGTGGGCGTAAGCTAGTTAATTTTATAATGTCTTTTGTATGTGTTTTTTTCCAGTGTTTTGTCGTCCTTTTATGCAATGATGAATTAGCGTATAGTGTGGCTTATTGATCAATGGAAATACGAGGCCAATGTAAAGTAAAGACTAACACAACTTGCTAATAAGTGATCATTTATTCGGTTTTTGCATATCAGATAATAATATAATCCTGGCTAAATTTTTTATATTCATAATATTATAATATTTGTAAGATTATAATATGCGGTGTTTGGTTATGTAAGCTTTACTGTGTAACCTGAAATATTAAGTAAATACTTATAGTATTCGAAAGGATGCTATTGGCGATTCATAGAACTCAATTTATTATTGCTAAAGGTTAAAAATTAAATGTTGTCGAGAGAATAAATGGTTTTGTGGAGATATAAAATAAATAGGTGCGTAGAAGTTTGACAAAAATATAAAATTTCGTCAACAGTCGTTACAAAGTCAGTTACAAAATTGGGAAATACCCTTAGTCGATTTTGTACCATGTAAAGTACCTATATTAAATGGTGTACCTATATTACCTTCCGACTAGGATTAAAAATCAGTTAAATTATATCAATTATTGTTGATGACGACCTCTATCGGTTTTTGTCGTCAACTTTTCGTGGACCCATAAATCTTGAATCGTTACTACTATTGCCATCTATTGTCTGCACGGGGAAACATTTACATCTAACCGGCAGATGGTGCTTTGAGCGTGCTTAGTGCGCCAGAGTATAATAAACGGCGGCTTTCCTAAAACTTCAAAGTAAATTATTTTACTGATTATTATTATTACCTTACTACGCCATATTTTAGCCATAAATAATATGGTCTCATTCTCTACTAGATATCGACCTCGGATTGTTTAATTGTTTTTAATATTCTCCCATAATTACCTATCCATAAGAAAATTATAGTTAACTACTAGTAGTGGAACTAAAGAACTATCATTGATAAAGAGTAATTGATGACTCTATTAATCACCAGCCCCTTGCTTTCATACCAATCAACAAAAGCCAGTGTCTCTAGTTAGGTGTTAACGACTTTAAATAATGGATTTGTAATGCTACTTAAGCAATCTTAGACACTATTCATATCTGCTTTAAAAACTATTTTAGATTTGCTTCCTTACAAAAGGAAGGGGATAAAATCTTCATTTTCGTCCTGCCATGTTCACTATATATTTTAGGATTAGCACTCTGTGCTGGCATCTATCTTTTTTTCGGGAACAAAAGCTATTTATCTACATTTGCGATGTACTGATGTACACTTACATTTTCTTATGATTAACATCATAATCCTCAAAATGTACCAGGACTCTCTTTAAATTAGGTACTTTTAACCGATTGACAAACATTTGCCCTGGGGCCTATCCAGTGCCGTTTAAATAACTGGCTAAAATATCCGAATGAAATTTCTCCATTCGCGTCAAAAGCTAAATCCCGCTAACTGTTAGTTAAGGGTGCTAATTAGCGGTAAAAACCACGTTTAAAAGTCAACAGTGGCCGGCCGCAGCTCACGCGGTGTTAACCCGCATTACGCCCGATTGTATGGACGAGTAAAAACATTTAATTGGCTTTGGGGGTCGCACGGATCATTCGCTATCGCTGCGATCAAAGTGCGTTTTTAGTCTAGTGACGGGTTGTGTCATCGAACTTGTCGATATTTACTAATATAGGTAAGTACAAAAAGTTTATGATGCAGATGTAAATAAAATTAATATTATGTGTATTAACGCTACAATTTTGTTGTTTATAACTTAACAACCATACGATAGATAGTATCGAGAAATTGTACAAATATCTTCAGAATTATTTTAAAATATTTTAACAATTATCCATACCCACAAGAAGACACGTTAGAGTGTTATCTAATTACCGATGCCTAAACTAATTTAAATTTGATGAAAACAAGCATTTACTCCAGACTTTTGATATATTTTTCATAATAATTTATAATGAATTCAAATTGCGATAATCTTTTCCACTTGAATGCTTACATTGTCTAGGTATCATTTATATAGATACAATTACTTAGTCCCTATTAAAAATACACGTGCGTTAATTAGAAAGGGTTCGACGACGAAGATTGTAAAAAGTTATTTTATAATAAACAATGCGCTTAATTGTTATGCTACCAGGGGTATGGACGATAGAGGTTTTTTTGTAGATTTTACGCCGATAACTAAGAGGCAGATGTAGGCAATCATCTGTACTATAACATTGTGTTGAGGTGAACCACCCCACCTGACCAGTCGCTCGGCGTGAATTTTTTCTCTCAAACCATTGCAGCTTATGACCCTTGATAACCTACCTGTTTATCATAATACAACGTATGCCAGCTCAAGCTTATCAATAAGACCGGTTATTGCGTGTCATACATGTATCAATGTTGAGTGAAATTCAAGTTTTTGCTAAAGTTTTCATATTGTTGTGTGGTTCTGACATTTATATACTATTAATGGACTTTTCGAATACGTTTTCATTTGTTAGATTATTTTTTTTGATAATTTTTCTTTCGCGATAATGTATTTACGATGGACAGTCACAAAAGCAACAATTCCATTGATTTCAATCGAGAATAGTAAGCAGCAGAGTTACGTAATCAGCCTGCAGGTCCCGGTGCGGTGAGTACCGACGGCAAACAACAGGTGTGACATGTCACATCACTAGTACGCGGGCCGCGTAAAAATAGTGCTGATTCTGGCAACCTGTTAGCGTGGGTGACAAGCCGATGCGGTCGGGCCGGCCGCACGCACGCCACCGGACTGCATTTTACAATCACCATAACACCAAATACTGTGTACTTTACATGTTCGGGAATCAAAGAATCGGTAGTCGATGTGAGCGTGTTTATTTTTTTTGTACAACATTATTGTCTTCAATCAAAAATAAATGACCTGTAAGGAGGCGTAGAGAGACGAAGACTTTTAGCAAGGAGCAGCGCTCGGGACTTTCGACCCAACTGCAGTTTTAGTGTTTTAATATTTATAAGTTAATTAAATGAATTGAATTGATTAAACATATAACAGTAAAAAATATATTATCTAAGCCTAAGATTTATTTCAATAAGTTCGTTGCTCAAAATTCTGCTTATACAATTTCGAATACAATAAAATAAACTATACACATTCTATTATGAAACCGTGATTTCTAAATATGACATGAAACGATAGTAGTTATGTATTTAGGAATGTAAAAAAAAAATGAAAACTTTTAATGCATAGCCCGTATTAAAAATAAATATTATTACGAGCATCATATTTACGTAACAGCTAACGCTAATTTCTAAATATTGAACAGAACTAAAATACAGTTGCACTATTCAGCTAGGTATTTCTGCTTCACAATAGGTGAAGCACAAATACGTACCAGAATTACAGTTGTGTGCAAATTTGCAAAACACCCGTAAATTTCCTCCGCGCAATTATATTTCATGTGACACATTTAGTCCATTTCCTCACTGCATTCGGCTTTAATTTCTATATGTCTGTGTACAATACAAAGCCCATTGCTACCCGTTGTTGATTATCACAGAAACCGAACTAGGGAACTGCGAACACTTCGCAATATTTATATGACTACACAGGCCGCTAACACACGGTACCTTGGGGCTTTGCAAGTAGGTACAATATTGCATTATATGCGACAAAAAATATTATCAGCACGTTCACAAAGTAATATTTACTGTATCGTAATTCGTATTCATCACAAGGGCCCGTAGTAATCATGTAAGTCGGAAATTGTACAATATGCTTTAAAAATGAAGAGTTAGTTGAAAATGTTGGGAATTGTAGACTATGTTTTGAAAAATTGTCATTTGGAAATGTGATCAGGTGTAAATGGCAACTATTATTATTTAGTTAGTCGAATATTATAGCTTTTCTGTAATTAACATTTTGTTCACTGAGGATTTGCACTGCCTTATTTTTATAACTATAAAAAAAATCAATTATTTAATTGGTTACCTGTCATATAAAACATGCCTCGAAGCAGACAGAACTATTTGAATTTACGCGTCGGACGCGTACACTTTTCCCGTGAAAGCGTCTGCGAACGGGCGGCTGGGTTAACCGCGTGGAACTGTTTACGCGGTAGCCCGGTGCCCGGACCGCACATAGTTTTTCACACCGAAAAAACCTCAGCCCGACCCACCGATGGACACATCGATTATTTTACAATGTCGCTTTTTTGAAAGGCCATCAAAGATAGGTGGTACGTGCGTATAGAATTTTCCTTATCCCAATTGCAGCCTAAAATATAATCAATAATGCAAAATGTGCCAACTACGCAATATTGCACAGCTCTGATAGCCAATGTTAGAAAATCCTTTATGATTTCATATATTATGAATAATAAAATAGACAAAAATTACAAGAGCTATCGATAATATTGCTTTTAATGATTTAATTATTCACAACCTAGCTATAAAATATTATAAATAAATAATTGGACTGGACATGCAATGTGCGTGTGATACATGGTATTACTATTTGAATTACCACGTAAGCAACGGCTACCTTATACCCAATATAAAAATATGGTTGTAAATGTCAACTACCCTATCACCCCCACTACAGTCAAAACTGCTAGTATCGTGCTCAAAAAATACCTAAACAGGCGTGCTCCATTGATCCAATTGACTATTGTACCTACTTGTCGTATAAGTGAAACTAAACCTGGTCAAGGTATTCAATCATACGCGATTATTTTTCTTCTTCCTGCTCTTATACCGCTGTAGGCGGGGTCGGCACAACATGTTTTCTTCTTCCACTCCTCTCTATCCTTCACCGATTTCTCATCCACCCCTCTCGCTATCATATCCTCCTTTAGACAATCCATCCATCATTTCTTTGGTCTTCCTCTCACGTTTTTCCACGTTCATACCTAACATTCTTCTGCCAACATAGCTTTCATCCCTTCGTCATATGACCAAACCATCCAAGTCTAACACTTCGCACTCTCTCAGTCACTGGCGCTACTTTCAAATAGTTTTGATAGTTTTAATATTGGGACCTACAAGTATTAGGTATTCATATTTTCCACTAGACGACGTAGCATTCGCATTATAGCCATCTCATTTATTT
Source organism: Cataclysta lemnata (assembly GCA_963931975.1). Classification (NCBI taxonomy): domain Eukaryota; kingdom Metazoa; phylum Arthropoda; class Insecta; order Lepidoptera; family Crambidae; genus Cataclysta; species Cataclysta lemnata. The sequence goes on from OZ008338.1 coordinate 14,290,343, forward strand.
CTGGCCACAGTCGCACTCGGAACTTAAATTATGACTTGTTAAGTTTCCGTGTCATTATTTTAAGCACGATACTAAATATTCAGCGGGCATCTTTGCGACACATGAACAATTTTAAAGTTTACGCTAATTTTGTCGTTGGAAAAAACTCGGAACTCCTACTCCTAGTGTCTTACAAACAAGGTAAAGAATAGGTCATCCGGAAACTTGTTCGGACAATGTCTACATTTAGACGTGCCGGCTCCAAATAAACTCACTGATACCCCTGACTCTGACTTTAGATGACAAACTGTGTAGGTACAAAATATAAATTTAAATTTGCCACTGTGATACTTATATTGTTTGACTAATGCCATCCATTAAATACCCCTTTGAGTTATTCTGTTTTTATTTCGCTTAAATCTACTTATTATATTATATTATAAAATAAAACGAAAGTAATTAAAATAATAAATGTGCATCGAACCATACTACAAAAGCAAGCAGCCATACACACATCTACAATAATTAGTAAAGTTCTTGGAGACACAGTTTTTGTTAACAGCACATGAGACCAAACACAAAACACAACCATCAACAAGCACACAACACCTACATGCCTAAACCTATAATTTAAACATTTTCTTCGAAGGCAATAAATACCTTTTTTCTTGAAGGCATCAAGACGGGGTATTTATAACAACCGACAAATGTCGTGTAAAAAATATAAATGTGCATCGAAGGAAATTTCATTGTGATTAAGTTCCCAATTTTTTTAAATATTTCTGTATATGTTTTGTATTTTTTAATGTTAAGTTTCTGCATTTCGCTATTGACATACTTCATGACTGACAGGCCTAATCTGTCGGAAAATCCATTTCCGCTCTGATCCTCCGCTGCGAGATATTCCACGCGACATATAGGTATGAACGGGATGAAAAAGCTGAAATAAAAGACACCAATCGGGCATCAATCACAATTGAAACGCAGCGCCTGCTGTCGGGGCCGTTCCATATGTCTTTTAGCCACCGGCCTGATGCGGACAGAGACTACACTGTGACTCGAGAAATTAGATTACGCCGGTTGCCCATGTCAATGACTTGAATTTCAATTAGAACAAATTATCAAGGGATACGCCGCAGCAAACTTGATTTGTTAGCGCAAGCGCAATGCACCGGCCGCCGTGGAGCTACGAATTATATAGCTTAATTTTGGATCTGCCCCTAATGCGTAGAGAGCGAGCCTAATTTGGCCCCCTTACAGCCCGCCTGCTCGGCCCTGGCTCTGGGTTTCGTTTACTAATTTTTGCGATTTAGACTGCTGCGTTATAATTTCATACCTGCCCGGCTCACATGCCCACCGAATAGGGATATGATATAGCCATTTATCTCTTTATTTACTGTCAAAAATACAGTAAATTTTGACAGCTCAACGCGATAAATGACTTTATCATTAGTGTTTCGATGGTCCTGCTAGCCGGGCTGCACTCCAACGGACGGAATGATGTGGAATGGCTATTTTTATGAGTAATATATTGATAATAAATATGATAATATATTGATGAGGCTGTGTGGTGACGGCGGAGCAGAATAAAGTGGCTGCCACCCCTAATCTGTACCGCAGGTGTCGTACAAGGCGACTTAGGTGAAGATTAGTATGGGCAGCAGAAATACTAACATACTGTGAGTTACGTGTCCGATAGCTGGCAATAGGCTCGCCCCCTACTACACGGGACTTCACATAATTGGCGAAACATTCGTGATTGTTCACCTCTTCCTACCAGATATGGGATAAATATGCGTGATTTATGTATGTTTATTGGTCATGTACAGATCTCAAACTATTTCTTAAAATGTCCGCTAATAATATGAGCTGGGATAAAGGGGATAATTTTTTTTTAAAGTCTCTGCAAAAGCTTGTCTCAAAAGTTTGTGTAATTGTGATGATCGCGATAACTTCAAATTTATTTTATAATGTCTCGATAATTATGTATTGTGATCTCTTTGCATAAACTTTCATTGTTATTTTTACTCGGTACCTTAAAAGTGAAAGGTGCAACCACTCATCCGTATTTTACATGATATTTATTCATTCTACTTTCGACATTATCTGTTACAGCTTAAAGAAAAGAACAAGTACCTACTTTTTTGTATAGAAAAAGGTGTTTTTTATTTTCTGAAGTGGCACCGAGATTGGGATTTTGTTGGTGCTGCGTTATTAAGTTGGATTGAGTTAACGCAACTTTCTACAGAAAAGTTTATAATAATAATTAAACTTTTTTGCGTTTTAATGGAAGAAGTGTTATTAGAAACGCCCTAATCAAAGTTTAGTGTCTTTGTTGTCCTGTTTTGCTTTCCGTTATAGGTAGGCAGGCAGGTACTTTACTGAGCAAGTTTTCATTTAAGTCCCAGTAAATTTTTTAAAGTTTTATAATTGTTGCTCTTTGGTATACAAATCTGCCTTATAGATTACTTATTTACTATCTATTAAAATAAACACTATAGTTATCGATATCCATATTCAATAACTACTTACGTGTGCAAAATACTCAATAAATAAATTCAAACAGTTGTCTGAAAATAGGCATTAAGTACTTATTATATTTATTAAGCAAACTGTCTATGTTTACTCTGCTTAAATTTTAATCCCACTTTATATTTTAATATATTATGTAATACATTTGGAAAACTCTAAAACTTGTCAATTTCAATCTCTGTAGAAATTCACCAGTTTGAGAGTTGTGTACAAGAATTTGTAAATGGCTCACATTACATTAATCCGATATAGTTACGTAAAATAACCTATGGATTCAGAAAAATCAATTGCTTGGTGATATTGCTCCAAATGGTCTTTTTGACCCCCTGGTGTAGCCGGGGGAGATGTATTGCATAACTACGTAGCCGCTATCACTATAATAGCACTGGTAATTCAAGTCTTATTATCTGATTGCCAATATATGTGCGTTAATTGCCTCATCCATTGTCTTCATACGCACGCGCTCCTCCCTGTGCCCCATAATATTAGCTGGCACGTAATGTGAGCATGTCCATTCGGCACTTAAACGACCTGCCCCAACCGAACTCCGCTGAGATATTAAAACAATCGATACATCAGAAATCGCCGCTCATTCCATATAATTAATGTATGCCACGTTGTACCCTCTGCGTTCTGAGAGATCCATTTTGTCTATTGTCATCGTAGATCCACTCGACAAGAATTAACAGCGTCATCTAATTCGAAGATTGGCTTTGATTTACCTATTTCTATTCTTTTAATTACTGAAAGTATTATAAACTGTGCTTGTTTTAAGTTTTTAACTTACATAGCATGTTTAACATCTGACTCCACTATGAATTACATTGGTCTAAACTTTGCTCAATCAAAATAAAATGTCACAAACGATACCAGACAGGACATAGTTGATACCTCCCTATGTACATTTAGGTACCTCCCCTATGGACATTTTTATTTATCTATATTATATTTGAAATATACATAGTAAAAGATATCAGATGAAAAATATCTTGAGATAAATACCTAATGAGAATAATGAGCACTTTTAATTTTGCAAATATTCGCAGCTTGATTGCAATGGCAATATCTGAATCCATGTTTGTATCTAGCTGCTCCGACCGTAGTCTAGATTACAACAGACCGCCAATTTAAAATGAATGGTCCGAATCCTATTAGCCCGCGTACACACGCTCTGTAATATCGCAAATTCGTCTACGCGTTTCAAGGACGCACCCGTCCGAATCAGGGGTAGCTCCACATCTGAACATCTACAATAATCTACATGCATCTGAATTGCAAAATGCACCCCCCCAAACGCGCGTGTGTGAGAATGCGTGTGCAAATAATACTTCGTGAATGTTTGCTGTGTTCTCAAGTCTCACGGCGTCCTTCTATTTGTGCGTTGGCGAAACTTGGCTACTTACATTGTCTAAGATGGTATTAGATAGATTGTCCAAAATCTGTCGCCTTAATAATAATGTTAGCATCTTTATTGTGTTTCCAGAATTTATTGTAAGATAACCAGCGTCTCATCTTAAGTTCAATTCCGTCCTTAACCATCCATCCCATCAGATGTGATCCAGTTTCATATCCCTTTCAACCATAAAAAAAATATTATGAACCATATAGCTTTAACATAGATGATAGAAGTGAGGTAAAAGACAGTGATTCCTCTCACAAATTTGTATTATCGTTAATTATTTGTTTTAATTGGTTCCGTACATCAAAATGGTGATTTTTCGATTATAGGACTCATGTACAAATATTCGGCTTCTGCTTTCATACCCAAATTACTTATTACATCTCGTTACTATTCACCCCAAGCTATTATAATATGAAATATAAACAAGGCCCATGGGGCCTACTGCAAAGTGTTTTGCGATGTTTTGGACACAGTACGTACGTAGGTATTTGGCATTTTTATATGACGTCATACTGCAACTAGAGAACTCCAAAGAGGGTTGGGGTCAGGCAGGCGGCCGGCTGTAAAACCTAAGCCAAAACCATGAGCAGTACGGATTGGAATGTTGTCATTCCGATCACTCTCTCCGTTTATCGGTCTCTCGTCATGGTCCGTTCCTATATTCTCGGTCTCTTTTCTATCTTCATTCATAACTAGCCACCTTTATGGTGGATGATATTAATCAAAAGGGACCACTCCCTTTTGATTAATATGGCTTGATGACGCCTGGCCGATATGGGAACAGGGCATGGAGAAAAAGACTGCAACTTGAGAGAACTAATTTTTCTTGTCATACCGGATATATCAATCGATCTCCCTAATTAAATCGAAAACTGACTTTGTAATTTTGTAATTCAGTTCACAGTTGGTTCTGAAATTATGGCACACTCACACTGCAAGATGTTATCATTGGAGGCCAGTAAATTAAGACCACGATCGATTCTAAGCGGTGGGCGATTGGTAAAAATACATCTATTTTCCAGGAAAAATGGAGTGACCCGATTGGTTGATTTATTTCTTGCTGCTCCACTTTACCAGAGACGAGCCAAGTAGCCTAAACCCCGCACGATTACTCCTTCAACCGCGCATCCAACAAATTTGTATTAGAGCTTAATTTTCTGACACAGTGCCGAGCGCGCTCTAGATGTCCAACGAATAATTTAATATCCAAATAACGGCGCTGATTGAACGCAAATAGTGATTGTTGTATCGTAGCGACACGAATGTTTGCGAGAACCGCGGGCGCGTGTCTAATCAACGGAGGACAGGTGGTCCGGCCTTGTGATTACCGCAAACCGTGCAGATACTTTTGGATGAATGAAATTACTGCTTTGGCAATGCTATAGCTAGTGAATTGAATATACACTGGACGACTTTGGGTGGGTGTCGTACAAGGCGAATAAGGATAATACAGTGATGAGGCAGCAGCGTTCCTCCAATATACTGCTAATTGTGCCCGATAAATGGCAATAGGCTCGTCACCTATTACATGGGACCGAACATAATTGGTGAAACGTGGGTGATAATTCACCTCTGCCTACCCCTTCGGGGATATAGGCGTGATTTATGTATGTATGCTGGACGCCTTTACATGAATGTGTCATGCGACATCTTAGCGACGATGAAATTTCTGAGAGTGTATTTGCTTATAAAGTTTTGAATTTCTGAGTTAGCCAACTCAAACACCTCTATCTTTCATTTGAAAGTTAAATAGATGTTGGAGTTATCACTCCAAGCGAAGACTCGACCAGAATTCCATTTGTTCCGTTAAAGGTGATTGTAATAAGTATGTATATTAATTTGATTACAATAATTATACGTGAAAGTTGCAAAATGAAATAATTAAATGCGGCTGAACAGGCTCTTTGTACACGCAACGAATGGTTTGGTGCAATTATGGAATGCCGAAAGTCTGATTATATTTAATACTGCACGCGAATATATTCAATTTGTCCACCAATGCAATTAAATACATTTAATTGAAGACGCCCAATTAAATATTCGTCAACACTTGGCGATCGCCATGCTCGCGTAGTATCAACCACAAATCGGGGGGTCAATTTTACCCAACAATCCCGCTGATTTAATGGACCTGTTCGCACGGCTAGTCGAGCCGTTGCGACGGGCCGCTTCGACCCATTCAACCATTGACAAGCGGCGCCTTGGATACGGACTTCATTTCGGTGTGTCGGTTAAAATCCTAAAACAAACGTTCGAGCGCAATAGGAATAGATGCCGTCGTACAATGGGCACGTCATTGAGTGGACATCAGTGCAGACTCTTTGTTGCGTCCCGCGTTTATGCGAAGTTTCCATTGTTGCTCTGTGTAAAGTTTGAGCTATCGACAAGCCGATACCGTATGACAAGACTCTTTGATCAAAGGACCTCTTTGACGGCAAGTGAATTGATCGGGCTAATGCGTCGCGTGTCAAATCCGAGCCCGCGCTTGTTTTACTTCCTGCTTATTGTGGGCGGGATCTGTTTCGACCAAATTTAGTTTGGCCAATTCTAATAACTTTTGTCCGCGCCATGCTATAAGAGAGATTAGGAGCATTGCAAGCGTTTGGACTGAAACGCGATTGAGTCCTGACATTCTTTTAGTAGAAATCGTTTCTTCAAAAAACAAAATACCCTGTACTACCTTCTGAACTACATAATATTCAGTTGTAAATTAGAATAAAACTGGAAAAGTGTTAATACAAAAAAATATAAACGTGTTTTGTTTAGAAGTGTTTAAATCTGATGGTGCAACTGTCACACAATATTGACAAAAAAGGGGTATCAGATTTAAACACTCATAACAAAAACATGTCTTTAACACTTTTTTGTAATATCCCCGCTTTTGTTTTCATTACGAGATCGATCGTTTTAGTTTTAAGGATGCGATGAAATAGCGCAACGAAATCCAGCTTAATGTACGGGGATGTGTAACACGAGAACAGCAGCGTGGCCGAGCCTCGGCTCGCGATGCATCGACTCTCCTAATGCCACAATAAATATAATATACGACTGGCCTCAGCTAGCTCATACAAAATGTATGCCTAGTGTACCTATATTACAGCTCCCTCCAGATTAGCCGCCGAATAGAAGCGCAATGTTGACATAACTTATGTATGGATGTTTGTCTGTCCAAACTCCGAAGGCGAAGTCCCTAGCTCCACCTGAAATCCCTATTAATGATTAATGAAAATTGCAATACATATAACGTCTGCGTTTAAATATTTACAGGCGTAGTTTTCCTCGAGATCCTCCGGCTCGGCTCTTCGTAATGGCGCCACTGAATTATTTATATGAATTTTATGTTTCGTCTCTCTCACCCCTCTTACTAAATAATACTTTTGATTTCTTCGGCCGGTGTAACGTTTCGATTCCGCTCCGGGTGGTTAGGTTATGAACACGTGTTTGTTTTATCATCTGATCATTTATTTACGCTCGCGGAACAAACGGCTACGGGAGCGTTCGTTTTGATTTTTCTTTAAATTAATTTGATCGTGTGCTCGTCGCCTGTTCTCCGGGTCGACACTTCTATTACTTTTGATTGCAGTCAATGTAAATGAAGATTGAGATGTAGCAGATAACTAAGGACTGTTGTTGATTTTAAAATAATACCAAAAGATGCCTATGATCGACTAAATACTAAGCTCCTATTAATTCAATCTGCGTACGCATTGTTAATACGGGCCCGTAATGTCATTAATTAGTGATCCGTCGAATGGTCTCAAACACGCCGGTGCATTTCCATCTGAAAATTGGCAGGTCCGTCGTTGTATTATCTAACTTGTAAATCGCAAGGTGGGCTAGTGGACACACAGATAGGCACTGTTAATTATCAACGAGGAGTGGGGGGGCGCGGTGGAGGCGGGCGGTGCGGGCGTCGGTTTGTCGAACAAATGCGCCTGATTAGCCCCGCTTTGTTCGGCTCCCGACGGCCGTCTAGTGACGCACTGTCGATGTACTTCTTTGGCTGTCGACGCTTTTGCACGACACTAGGAGGTGACGACGGGCTAACGGAATGTTGAGAATAGCTACAATGAAATGCGATAGACTTTTTAACGGATGTAGTAAGCAGCAAGAATAAAATTAAATGCCTTTGCGGTTATTTCTTAACTGCAATAGAATTTATTAATACAATTTAAAAATTTAATTAAAATAAAATTCAAATTATTCCAAACTGGTTTCAATGGATATAGCCGATTCGGTATCGATCCAATGATCAAAACATCGTTATTTGTTTAGGTAGTTTTTATTTTATTAGGACGCAGCTGTTGATTACTTCACAAAAGTAACAATACTTTTTTAATTTGCTGATGCCCCGGAAGTTGTAAAAGTAAATAAACGTATCAATTTCGAGTGCAACGTTTTTATTCCGATTGTCAATATCAATCGTTTTTTTTTATTAATAAATCATCGACTCCATTAGGGCGATTGAGTGTCCACAGTGTGTTGGCGGTGCTATACTAGTGCCGGCGATTTGTTAAGTGTAACAGTGCGTTAAATTATCGATAGAACGTTCGATACGGGTGCGCCTACCAGCCGTCTATTGTCTAGTTTTAAGCCAGCCAGGTGCGGGTCCACCTGACTTGCTTCTAATTCACTTTTGGGCCGGTTTAGAGCATAGACAATACAAGCCCAATCAGTGCGTTCACAATCTCGATATCGATATATTTTCGATGCGTCTCGGGATGGGGGTTTCAGGCCCTGATTTCTGATTAAAATTAAACAACAATATCTTGCTTTGGCTCAGTCATAGTCATACTGCTGTCGACACAGAATGCCAGTTGTTTGAGGAGCTAACGGAGCCAGGATATGGCGCTGATATTTTTGAATTTTTTTCATAAATTACAAAGCAGCCACACATATGCTTGGAATCTGATTGCACGGCGATGTTGTCTTCTTGGTTTTCACTTGCATTTCATTCCGATGTCTAATATTTATAAAAGCGTTGCGGTTCATAATTGGAACTTCATTAATATGTGCCTGAATTATTCTCATTCGGGAGACAAATTATATAGGTTGGCAGGTATTACATGGAGTTCAATAATATAATAACAAACAATAAAAAGCACAAATCGTTTTCCACTGTGGAATTGATTGGAAATGGCCAGAGAAAATTGCAAGTGAAATAAGCTTTGTGTAATTCGTAATACAGCTCAAATTTTGGTCGCAATATTTATCCTCCTTGTTTGGCTGTCCTCGACAATAAATTAGACGGTAATGGGTGGCTTTGCGCACAGATATTATTGGAACCTACTCCGATGCACGCACCGCACAGTTAACATCGCTGGTAAACTTATATAAACCTTACCTACAGTAATGATAATAATAAATTTGTTGCTTCGCATTTTATTCGTTTTGTAGTTAGTTTTGATGTACCTACCTTTATTTTTCATTTATCTATTAACTTTGATTCACTAGTCTACCTTTCTATGCCTAACCCAAAAAGCAGATAAGACCTTCAAAACTAAAAGCGTGAGAGAGTTTGTTATTACATAAGTTTTGCTTAACTACTACGATTATTCCGTCTCATAACAATTATTTTGATAAACCATGACTAAATGTATATTTAGTAGACTCCTTCATACGCCCAACAAAATTTTGCTCGTCTACCACACAAAATAACGCGAAACACTCTTTGGTAGATAGATCTGTCTGGAAAGTTGACGGTCCGTGTATATAATAAACTTTATTTAATAACGTACCGTAGTGAATTTTAAACAAACCCAAACGGAATAGGTATGCACCAAACCCAGCATATAGAATGTTTATTTTTTACTGAACCAGTAGTTCGCTTCATCACGTCCAATATTATTAGCATATTAACGTGATTCATATTTGAATTTGATAAAGTATTAGCAAACCTGCTTCGGTGCATAATGGGTCAATGAATTATAATCTGTACGATGCGTTTAATAAAGTTGCGTTTTTAATGGCGGTCATTTAGTCAGACAAGTATTTTGTTTTAGAAATTTCAGTAGGACAATAATATTTTAAATATATATCACGCCGTAAGCACGCCTACTTATCCCCGGAGGGGTAGACAGTAGTGTATTAACACCCACATTTCTGCCTATTTTAAATAAAGATGTAGTTAATATTGATGTAGAGCTATAAATATAAGCTAGAAATCTTTTAAATAGAGTTATTGGTCAGAACTTTTTTAAATAGGTCGGAAATCTTTTAAAAACTATATCTAATTTTTCGAAAATCAATGAATTTCTTGATCCCAATTTATTACTAGGTACTTCTTGGATTCCTACCATTTAATGTCACAAATGTATTTGCGGGTATTTGCAGTATCCTTAATACGTGAATGTCAAAATTCGGCGCATGATTGCGACAGCGCTACGCTTACTACGCCGTAGACACTACGTGCTACGCGTAGATCATCTCTGAATTCACTATTTTGTCTCGTGCTTAAGAGAGTCAACCATCGTCTCATTATTAAAAAACAGTACTCACATTATTAATAATAGAAAACTTGTAATTAGATAATAATGAAAGTAATTAGAAAAATTGTTTTAATTTTAATGGAAAATGTATAGTTGCTTACTTACCATACTTTATTAGTAGCCACATTTAATGAGTGATTGTGGGGGCTCATAATCATTCAAACTATCGCGAACGAGAAAATACGCTTTCCCTTACAGGGCGAGGAAAAACAATATTGGTATTTCCAACGTCATTTAAACTAGAGACATTCCAATGAGACTTGAGACTCTGGATCGTCTATATCCCGTCGATAATGGGCTACATCCTCCTTCACCACTTCCAATTATTATTGATCAACGGTTCACTATTCAATTGGTGCCAAATTGAGGTGCACCAATTCCTTAAACGGGGTGCCTCGCCGCTCGATTTGTAGCAAATGTTTGCATAGGTATCTTAATTGATTGCAAATAAATTTATTCGTGCTGCTTCATTGAAAAGGTGGTGCTCGGTGTGACTTGCTTGTATTGAGTAACTTGCTGGTTAAGTAAAGAAGGCTACAAACAAACTAAAGAGCCCCTGAACCCAGTAATAAACTAAAAGATATTTTTTATTTATTTATTTAAGGTCGCTTTTAAACTCTAATCTCTAAACGCAAAGTCATTAGCGACCACATTGAATTATACATTAATAAAGGCGAATAACCAAATATAGAAACGACACTTTGTAAAATACTACATTTTATACTACACCAGTTTACGCAGGCCTGTCCAAATATGAAATGTATTCATCCGTACTGTTTCACCCTTTTAGGTACCTACCTGTTTTCGCGTAAACAATATTCACGTGTGTGCATTCAACTATAAATGTAAAATGCGTATAATTCAGTGCATCCAACTGAGCTATAAACAATTAACCAGTAGATATGTACCTTTTATCTAAAAGCATGCGTAAACCCATATACCGTAGCTCGTTCTAATCACGTTGGTACTCATGAATTTAGATGCACCCCGCTCGGCGCTGTAGGGCTGACCCTCTTAGGTATAACTACAGATTATTATCAAAACAGCAAAAACCATTGAGTCCACCCCAAAATCTAATATTTTTAATACTCTTATATACGGTACGGTAGAGATAATACTTGAAGATGGCATTGTCAAGGTCGACTATTTTTTTGTATACTGAGGTTATTCAATTAATGACCATTCTAATGAATGGCAGCAAATGCAGTGTAACCTGGGGTATTACTTAAATGATTAAAGCTATTAAATTACCATTTTACCTGCCGGTACAAGGTGCCTTGGTTTCGACAGGCAAATTGATTTATGATCAGGCTTTTGTTCCTCTTAGAGATATCACGCATTATCAAGCCGCTATCGTAGATCATAGACCACCGTCTCAGCTATACTGGTATATCAGCCAGCTCGCGGAAGGGCACCCCACAACTTTTGCAAGTTTGCATTGTTCGCTCATGAACGCGTCTACCCCAACGGTAACCTGTTCTGTGGCTAAAATGCCATAGTGTGGCATTTTAGCCACTGTGTCATGCCGCGGACTTCGTTCACGCGGTCATTAGGATGCATCCCACGTCAATATAATATGCAACAGGAATAAAAACTATCCTATAAGATAAATATGAGACAAATAGTGTTCGCACAAAATAACTAGGCATAGGCGTTTCCTATGGATGGAAGAATACTATGTTTAAAATTATATTTTAATATTAGATTAATTATTTTTGAACAATATAAAAATTAAATGTTAGAAAAAAATATTGCAAAAAAGAAGAAGGAAAAATAACTCCTGACACTTTTTTGCGGGTACCTAATAATTATAAAATGATAAATAATTAGTAAATTTTTAAATCAGTATTATTATAAAAGAATAACAACTTACACACGACAATATTTATTTTTAAAGTTATCACTAAACCGCAGGTCAGTGAGGTCAGTACAAAATACTTTTTCGCTGCAAAACTTCCGAGAGAACACGTCAAAATTTAAATGACCATTTTGTTTTCCTTTTGTAAAGGTCCCGCGGGTGACAGTGGGATGTGCGAACTTAGACGGGGGGGAAGTGAGTATTTATGACATCGCTTTGACGACTACGACACGCTCAGAAGAGATCTCGTTGGAGTATTATATTGTAGGGGGCCGGCTTAAACTTTCCGTTTAAGCTTTTGATACATTATATTTTGTTATTATTATTTATATTTATTCTATTTTTTTACATACTTCTGTTGTTAGTCAATTTATCGTTGAGATCGGTTATGTTCTTCCAACGACCTAACTCTGCAAGCCGATTGCAATCGTCTTAGTCTACCAGTCACTCTCACTCATTAGGTATGATAGCTACGTTTGAGAGAGATGGCAACACAAAACTGATTCCAATTAATTTAAAGAGTAGCCCCTCAGTTCTGATCCGGATTTTTTATAATTTTTAGATATCACCGATTAGTATTATCCGGAATAAGGAGAATTGTGAGCCATTGTTACAAGTGATTGATTACATGATAAAGACATTTGTAGTACTATGGTATCTATACTCACTTGGAAACTGTTATCAATCTCACAAGTCAAGAATGGCCAAGATACCGCACACAATATTAACACTTATTATAAATGAAATAAGGATAAATTTTAAGTGAGTGTGTATTGCATATCGGCCATAATTATAAACACTGGCTTATTGTACCGTAGTACAAAGTCGCTCTCAATAAGTCTCTGCCTAAAGCGAAGCTACCAAATACATTACCGCGCGTTTTCAAAGCCACGATTGTTCGCATCCTCCTCTAATAATGCTACAGGAATATTGGCCTGTATTTTAGCCGGTGGTCAATTCTCAGCGGCTCTTGTTTCCGAAGTACGTACGTAGGCGAATAGTCATAGATAACATTAATGTATTTAACTCACACGCGCCGCCTATAAGTGTAGTGTGGGTGGTGCCCCCCCAATCGTCGTTGCGTTCGCTCGAACAATTTACGGATGATTAGATTTTAGCGAGAAAATTAAGTCCGTACTTCAAAATTTTGCGGACAACATATGTGCGTGTCGTTGCTATTTCCGAAGGTGTTATGTGTGTATATTGGCGTTTGAAATTTGACTGAGTGAGATGTGTATTTTATGACGTAGCTGCTTAAGCTGCTTTCCCTTTCTCGCAACATTTCTATATTGACAGTTAAATGCCATCTGAAATGGTACTCGAAATAACAATAGGTCTAGAGGCTTTTTATTATTTTTTAAATTATTGGAGAAATCAACATTGTCATCACCATCACCTGCCCTTTCAAGTCCCAACTGCTGGGGCACAGGCATTCCCTGTGGATAGAAAAATTATTCGCCGTCTATTATTCCATGAAATTAACATTCTGTATAAATCAGCATAAATACAAAATATTTGTAATGAGTTCAGGCTCCTACTTGTCAGGTAAAAGCAAAAAGAATCGGAATATTTTCTATTATTAAATAAGTCAAAGTCAAAATTCATTTATTCATATCTGGTATGATTACAATACACTTATGAATCGTCAAGACGCTAGATACCGATAACCCGTGTGTCCAAGAAAAAAAATAGTGGAGTGCGCAGCATGCCTCAGTCTGTAATGGTAGGTCTCCCAAATCCGCCCACGCCCCGATCCGCAACGAAGCGCCGACCCTGCCGCGTTCAATACCAAGATGGTACTAAACGCATCAGGGCCCAACGCTCCGCTAGCAGAACGGCACGCAAGTAGGCTGTAGAGAAACCCACCATTGTCAACGAGTTATGACATTGCAGGTACATTGTAAATTATGCACCAAATACAATCCCACAATTCGCCAATAACCACCAATATTTCAATTACTCCAAGCTGGAGCTTCCGAAATACTGCACCCGACTGCACTTCACACGCGTCGGCATGTTCAGACGGTCTAGTCATCTAGTGGCTTATCTATTCTAACGCATAGAAATCAAAAGTATGACACTGACGTATTCTTTCTCGTTATTCGTTTTTACGTATTACATACGTCAGTTTCCATACATTTCGTATTCTATGCGTTCGATAGATTGGCTACTTGGTTAGGGGGCTGGGATGCCAATGTCCCAACAGCACCACCGCCAGCACAAAGGCCCAAAATTGTAGTAGATATCTATCCACTTTTTTCGCTGAGGCATTCACACACAAAATTCACGAGTTGCATACAATCGCCGTGGCATTCCAAGAGCGATCCACAATTTCCGTTTGGTCCGTGCCGTGGCCGGCTTAATTGAATCTCTTCTATGAGACAGAGCGAGTGCCGGAGGAGGCGCACGCGGCGGACCTGTCACTGGCAATCCTTATTGACAGGTCAAAGTCAAGGACACTGGCGCACTACACCAATTGAATTAAGCATTTTTGCAAGTCGCTCTGTGCCTCCGTGACTCAGGTGAATTGAGAAGGGAATTTAGAATATAATAGTCTTTATTTGCAACAACCAAGGGTTACAAAGATGACATTATTTATAATAGATCTACATGATACGCTTTATGTAGCATGCAAATATTTACATTTATAAAGCAATTATACATTTTTGGATCTCATGACGGCGATACCGTTCCCCAAATTCATTGTTCCATTACATCAGGCACATTTACTGGTTTTTCGCCATTGTGTTTTGCCTTGAAGAGAATTGTAGGTATACCTAATTACCTGCACCTAATCAAATCAAAATTATTACTTATTAGAAATTACTTACTTTCAGTTATCGCAACAAAATGGCTTACGTCACTTTTTTACTAGATTTTTAAATGGCCTTTTTACAGGATTTTTTTAGAGACGTAAATACGTTTACTAGTTTTGAATATAAGCGAGACCCAACTTCAGTGGGCCCATGCAATGTATCTACACATGCGCCTCAACAAAAGACGATCAAATTGTCTGTTATAAAATAATTAAAAGTGGAATCAGGCCGGTTGCGTGAAAGGAGCACACTATTTATAACCAACAAAGAATACCATGAACTTGTGTGTATACTATCGTGTTACAAATCAACAGGAGAACAAAGAGAGTTTACATTTGAAAAGAAAATGGCACGATTTAATGGGCTCTTGAAATGATTTCACAAACAAATTCTTAAGAATATTCAACAAACGGTACTGTGAAATGTAACAGTTTTCTAAATAGCCGGTACACTGATGTGACAACTACGCACGCAAATGTAGTTTGTTTGTCCCAATATTGTATGCTACATTACTCTTATTATACTCTTCATTAGACATATTTCTCTTGTAGCTCCAATATGGAACCAGGAGTCTCTTAATTATCATATCATGATATTGTGTTTGCAATTACAACTTAGTGAACCTAGGAAAGTAAGTAGAAACGTTGAAATGAATAATAACAGTACCTAACTGTTCAGTTCACCTGATAATAATAATAGTCGAGTGTGTTATTTTTTTCCTTGTGGCATTACTATTGTTACCAGCTGGTCCAATAAACTCTCGTAAATAATATTTACTTATCTAATTTTAATATTTTTGAGCCCATTTCCACGAATGGCTATATGAATATTATACTTAATAACAAACCAATATAGCATTGAAATGTATTGGAGGCAACTAAGATGAAGTTTAAAACATCCGAAAAGTTTTATGATCCCTTGGTCTTCGTAGTATTTTTTTACCACGTATGAATAATGTTCAAATTAAAATTAAAATATTTGTCGCTATGGCAACAAATAGTGGTTAGTGAATCACAGTTCGAATTTGTCAACAATCATTTGTGATCCCTCTATGTGAATTGATATTTATTTAAAAAAATGTTTCTATACACATACGGTCAACATTAGTAATGTACAAATCGAGATCTAGGCCTTTTAGATGTCAAGGGACTTACCATGAACTTTTTACCCAGCCCAAGGACCCGTCAAGGCAAAGGACTGTTGATAATATTGTCTCACTTCACAATAAGAAGTGATCGCTTTATCGGTTCATGGTTTGACCCATTCTGAGAGATTCATCTATTGGTGGATCAACAGTTTACTAGGCAACATTTGCTGCAAAGCTAACAATAGTTGGCTTATCAACAAAACCGCTGTTAGGTGCATTATCAATTGCTATGCATTTGTGGAAACGCAATCTAAGGATTAACCATGCTGGTGCCGGGTCCATAGTGTCGCAGAAAGGGGAGGTCAGGAGCAGCGCTTGGGACTTGCGATCTTAGTATACCGGTCGGTTTACGGGGCCCCTTCACAACAAGACACCCCGACTTCTGTCTCTGCCCACCCACATTTGGTAATGTATATTATTATAGACATATCGTGCAGTCTCCAGTGATGGCTTAACGTCGACTCTTTGATGTTAATATTATGATCGAAACATTGCAACATTTTTAATAAGATAGCTATGTTTCGTTCGTCTGCTAGTATTATTTCTATTGTATGTGTGTTCACCCTTATGAAATGTTGGGTTAGGAACTCCATATCCCAGGTCGATTTGTGGGCCTTCCGCTCCTCTCCGCAAGGAGGGATCGTCCCCTTGGACATATAATATGTCCATGAACTTTGACAGTGAAACTGTCTTACCTGACTCCTTTGAAGGTCTTAATTTTGTGACTGCAATAGCTTCTTATGCTGTGCGGATACTTTCCACTTTGTGTGTTTAACTTTGTTAGTTTCAATAACAGTTTGTTTTTTGGTTTCAGTTTCAAATCCCAAAGGAGCAGGTAAAGCTTTCTAAAATTTAATTGCTATTATTTTTTTTAATAAAAAGTATTATCTTACGATAGGCGACGCAAAGTATATTAGATGACAACTCGCACAAATCACACTCGTCCATAAACTTGCTCAAAAACATACATCCAAAATTAATTTTTCTTTTTCAAAAGTCAAGTTCTAAACTAAAGTTAAGACCTCAGTGCGTTTTGTGTTACTTGAAACAGTGGTATCTACTAGGTTAGTTAAGTAAGTTGGTTAAATTAGGTTAAAACTATGCCACTGAATAAAACAATTTATATTTGCGGGCCAGTTTGATTCGGGCGAGTTGTCACCTAAACTCCACAAAGTACTTACATTCCAAGACTATTCCATTTAAAAAACACTTACGTATGTTGTTGAAATAAATATGAAATCTAAAAGTGACGAAATAGTCGGCATTCATTCATTACGCGGTAGTTCGTCAAAATACTAGGGGTTTAAGTATCAAATGGCCGTTTTGTATGGAGAATTTAGCGAAAATTCATTTTTCCATACAAACATATTTGCGATATTTTAAGAAACCACAAATCTAAATTTTATATAATTTTGTGGGTATATTTAGACAACATTGAGCTATAAGATACCTAGGATACCTAGAGATTTTTTTTATAACGGAGACGGACTGGTGTCCGTTTCCGTGGATCTAAGTGGTACTTAGGACGAGCTGTTTTTGAAGATACATAAATATAAGTAGTTGTAATGAAGTTTAAAAAAAAAAAGAATAATGGACATAACTATTGTTTTAAATGAATTATACACTACTGCGAAATAATGAGGAAACATCGGCAATTTCATACCTTAACCCCTATTAAAATCCGTATTGGAATAGGGCGCGTTCAAATGTTAGCCTTATTTGAAAGTCGTAGACGCGAACGATCCGGTTGGTTTTTTTGCTTTTTGCGAGTGTAAAATAATTGAAAGAACAGAGACTATTATTTTTGAAAGGAGCGCATTTAATTGGTGCTCTTCCGGTGAAATATTTTGCATGGCTACAGCAGTATTTACATCATAAAATGCATTTTAAAATTGAAAAAGACTGTTTCCACACTACGATCATTATAGGCCGTCGCCACGGTGTGGTTAGAAATTGTAGTTCCATTTTTTTCTGTGCCGGTTTAACGTAGTCGACATAGTAATTTATAAAAATACTTTCATAAATTAACGTAATGTTTTTTCATTAGATCTTAAAGACAGCAACAATGAATGTAAATCTTTGCACAGAACTTAAATATTAACACAAGTGCTCTACGTTGCTGACTGAGTAGCAAGTTCGTATAGCGAAAGTAAATGTGATCTAATATTGCAGCTTTGTTAGACGTTTTTACTGTTCCTCACGTGAATACAGTAGATTGGAATCGACTTGTACGCATTATCTTAGCGTCAGATATGGCAGACATCTTACGGCGATAACATCGCGCAAAAGCCGTCGTCCTCGATTGACTTGTTCCATTTCGCTTTGCATGCTTTCATTAAAATGTAGTTTGTTTTTTTAAATTTTATGATGTTCCAGTGACACCAATAATGTTTTTGTTATTACATTTTACAGCCTAAAATGTAACATAGTTTAGTCGCAGGTAAACAAAGTAGCTAATTGTGTAAAAGTGTTTAGTCATGTTACGTCATGAGCTTCGTATTTACAATTGTTTTCTAAAGTGGATTACTTGATTTTTGCATATTTGTAGGGATTGTATCGGTATTGAAATCACTATTACTTATTATTCAACTAATATTTTATTATTACTACAAATAGATAGGTGCTCCTTTAAATGTTTGGCCTTAAGTTCTAATATTCTGTCCACGTCTATAATTATATAAATAAGACGTGGTCAATATGAAATTATGAACGAAACTGAATATTTTTTATTACATACGTTACAGCACACCAATTATTACACTATTACACCATATGGCTTAAAGGAGGTTCGGCTGCTTTTTGCAATTTAATCCTATTATCTAGTATTTGGAAAAAAAATCGACCCATAATATCCCATTAGGGGTAGAATCGCAGCGAATCCGATGCGCGCGAAAAAAAAGGAAAAGCACCAGCACACACGTTTGTAAAATGATATTCTTGACAAAGGTTTCGAATAATAACCACCATTCACAAATGAGATCGGTACCCACCGAGTGGCAATTGTTTTTATTCTGTTCTTTTCAGACCTTATTCAAATTAATTCTATCGACCACTCATGTCTGCCATACGCTAATCTGAATGTCAATTGGATTGTTCGTGTTTTGATCTGACAATGGGATCATTTTAAGCGCTCGAGAAAGTGGGGTTTGCCAGAATCACTTAGCTCATTCACGGTCCCCCGGTGGCCGTACAGACAAGGCTACTGTGAAGGTAAATCAATCTCACGTAAACTAACTCGGAATTGTTGAATACGAGTATAAATGTAAACATTAAATTGCCATCAAATCTAATTATATTAAAATATATTTCCATGAATACACATATTATTCTATTTTGGTAAAAATACATGCTGGGATTTTCTAGAATAAATCGAAATACTCCTAGTATGCTTGATGATGTGATATTGACGATACAGAATTACGTCATTCTTAGATAATTATAATGTACCTATGCTCTTATTACATAATTAAAGAATGCCTTTATAATATACTCCATCCTTTAAGTTTTGTACTGATATACGTATAGAACCCCAATACGGTGTAAGTTTTATTACTTTGATGCATGTATTTAAAACTAGATAAGTTATTTCATTAAAGCCATGATGTATTAATCATCATTAGTCATATAATGTTGATGATGTTACTGGGTGACTACCGAGGCACGGACTTAAATATCTTATGGATAGAAGAATCATGGGGAGAACGTGCCATATCTCACCACGCGGGCGCAGAGCTGAGCACTGGATGTTAAAACGATGGTAGAGTCAGGTCCAATTTAAATGTCCTACCAATTGCATCGAGGATCTCGTCTATCGACAGTAAATATATTGTTATTTCTGTTCACCCACCTGTACGAATAGTGCTTACCGAACTGAGACTGAAAGTGTTCTGGAATACGCCTGGAAATCATCCATCATTATCACCAGCCCTTTACATCTCACTGCTGGCGCACGGGCCTTGTCTATGGATGGTAGAATATAGACCCACCATGATGGGCCAGTGCGGTGGGTATTAACGACTGCAGCCGGGAGCAACGGCTAAACGTGCATACCGAAGCGTGGAGGAACTCGAGATAATACATTTTAGTCTCCCATCAAATGACTGGTCTTAGCAAACATCGCTTAGTTTACCCAATCACAGGTCGAGTGCACTAAGCTACTGCGCTATCGATCTCCTCTTGGCCTTAACGAATAGTGCTAACGAAACAGCGGCTGTAAGTGCTCGAAAAAAACGCCATGGAGATCGTCCATGTAAAAATATTTCCGATTAAGGGCTGATGTTTTTAACTCACTTGCTTCCTGCCTGCTCGAGTTCGACATTTAACGTCAGAACCACAAACTGTGAACAAGGTGCTTCGCCAACTGACAACGTATTCGCGTGTAAAATGGCAGCTTCCCTAAATAAAGTATTCAGCTGAATGTCAAATATTCATTCCGATCGGTTCACCGGCGGCTGTGAGGAAGGTGTAGGATTATAACACGGCACCCAAATTTTGAGAGCTAACAATCATTGTGGTCCCCCGTCCATTAATTTGTTGAGTCGTGTGCGCTAGGTGAATTTTGGGTGATCCCAATGTTTGGTCGTTTTACTGAGAGAAGGTAAAACCGAATTACAAAAAATTATATTTTTCTTTCCTTTTTCTTTCTAAAATTTTTATACCTGTAGTATATTGTATATAATATTTATTCCATATTCTATTCAACTTCAAATCCTTCCTTTGTTACTGATCCTTCACAAAGTCAAAGAAAGAGTATTATGAATTTCCATCGACATACGGGGTTTCTTTCCCATTTTAGCAGTAACCGTTATCTACTGAATGCGTATGGATAGCCAAAGACCTATATAATAAAGTGACGACTCTATCTATGGGATTCAGAGTGTAGTCTGGACAACCATACACTGCGTGGGACGATTATCTACTCCTCTCAATTTGAGCCGCATTCGATGATTCTAATTGCCATCGGACTCTAAAGCGATTGGTATATCTGTTGCAATCAGATTGTCGAAACATAATCTGCCACAACATGGAAACAAGAAAACTAAAACTCTATATAGTTCTAGGTAAGATAACTTCTCCCTTAATTTTCCGCAGTGGAGCGAGCGATTGACCGCAGCACCGCTGCTGTTCAAAAGAGTAATATTTGCTGAAAAAAAACTGACTTGTGCAGTAGGACAATTATTGGCGTTTTAAGACATGTCGACATTGTATGAAATGCCGAATTTAGCTTTATGCCTCCGACATCTAGAGCTCGCGAGACAGAAACGCTTCACGATCCTGTACCCACTCAACTATGATACTGTTAAAATCACGAAAAAAGAAAACTAGAGCTTAATATTTGACTCCCACTAGAGTCAGTCAATAAGGTTGAACCTTTAGTTTTACAATCGAACTTCTAGACCCACTCACTGTGGAAAATAAATAGCTTTAATTTCACCAAAACATAATTGTTGCAGTGCGGACCTTTAATAAGTGATACATTTTGTGCCTAGTTAATTAATAATTAACAAACTGTAATTCATCGCGTCAAGTAATAGGATTTATATTGGAATTGGCGTTGTTGTGTCTAGCATTTATGTAATTTAATTCCATCAGAACTATTTGTTTTTTATGATATTGTGGATCTATTGTTGTTTACGGTGATGTCATTTAATATTTGGCTTCTGGAATTTGAGTTATTCGGGCCTTGATAAAGTTTAACCTGAATCAGTCCGAACAAAAAAAAAATAAAAGTACCGAAGATAAATTACATATTTATGATTTATATAAATGAACGGACAGAGACCCAAACGATTGATTGATTTATTATTTTTTACGTCGACTGTGGCACTGATATTGGCAGAGTATTAAAATGTGTGCTTTCTTTGACAAGGGCTTTGAATACCGCCGCTCCAAAAATCCGTGTGTAATCCCTAAAGCCAAAGAAATTATTCCTTCTTTTATATGTAAAGAAAAAACAACATTCATTTCAATACAGGTATTTAATTATGGGTTATTGGAAACGTGTCAAATTATGACATTTATCCAAAATAAACTTCAATTAGGTATATAATGCTCACTATATATAAAAACTGTCTTGGAATAACTTTGTTGCGGGGTATGAGGCAAACTTTTCAATGGCTACATACATATTTTATTGTAGTCGGTGCATATCCAAAGCAGCCCAGCACCGAGCCAGCGAGTGCTACATAATTTAATTTGAATTTTAATAAGGTCAGATATATTGCAGCGGTTGCTTGTAAAATATACAATTAATCACTAGAATTGCGCCCCAGGTTTTGTATAATATAGTAACATAATAATACCTATGTGATCGTTTAAATTTATACTTATTATTCATGTATAATTACTGTTGGCCTTTGATAGAGACTTGCTATTGAATTACAATTATACAACAGAAAAAGTGATTAGGTGATTTACCCCCGAATACAGAAACGCTATTCAAAGTTTGAGCCTGCTTAACATTTAAGTATTGTCAAAATTGATGTTTTTCCAAACAAATTTTAAAAGGGAATGTCCACTTAACTTTTTAAGCAGTCCCCTAAATTTGAGTAGCGTTTCTGTATTCGGGGGATAGGTTCATAGATAAATCACGCCTATCAACGATCACGAAACAACTAGGAATTTATTAGGGAATTAACTTATTTAGTATATAGTATAACGTCTAAAATTCTAAATCTTAATTTTCAAAAATAATTAATTTATAACTTCAAACTTATGTAAAGATCTTCCCTACAGCCATCGTTACAATTTATTCATTAGAATTGAAAGCCAAAATAACATAAAATAATATTAGTCATAAGGCAATTATTATTCTAGTATAAATGATTTATTTTGCATTGTAGGGTACCTTCTACCAACATGAAAGAATTTTATTTGAATATCCCTTAGGCGCAGTAGAAGCTTATGCGGGGAGACTGGGACAAAAGAAACAATGTATCCGACGAAAAAAAAAACTTGTATAGGAAGTCAAAGCACTATAAACAACGCGGCGTGACAGGGCCATGCATACGATATGACTCCATACATTATTTCGCGATGTACGTATAATGCTAAAACTCTAAGCAGACACCCCTATTGCCTAAACCTGACGCACACTAGCTCACGCACACACGTGCGAGCTGCACCCCTAGCCGCTAGTGTACAGGGTGCTTTGTTCCGTCCACGATTATTACTGGAAAGCAGCAGCTGTAAGAAACGAACAATAATTTTGCGTAGGTATAAATCGTTTGGCTAAGATTTAACGTAACTTGTTTAAATCATTGTGTCGGAGTGATGTTGTTTTAAAAAATAACATGAGCAATAATCGATAATTGGCCAACATCATATTAAAATTTTTTGAAATATTTTAAAAAACCTAATAATGACTGGTGTGTACCTACGTAAGGATCTTTTAGATAAAAAAAACAAACTCGGTTTAATGAATTTGGCCGATACGTACGGCCTAGACACCGTGTGCGCGGGCCATGAAAAACGGTCGCCTAAACGCGCCTAAACTAAAATCAGGCTGTGCATCGGGGAGGCGCGGCGGGCATCTATTTGTTTTGCCATAGCTTTGTCGGGGCCTCCGACATGCAGGTCATTAATTGTTGTGAACGCCCGCTCCTAATCGATAGCGCACAACGTTCGATTTTAGTTTATATTAATGCTATTTGCCGACTTGCTGTCTGTCTAAATCGCGGAGTTAGGGACGCGTGCGTACGCCACACACTTGAGGCGACAGAAATTGTTGTCCACGAAACGTTAACGCGTCCATTTTTTTTCGTACATCTCGCTTGACGCAGTGAAAATATCGATAGCAATGATCGCACGTTGCAACTTTACAAGAATTTAAAAATGTTGAAAATAAAAATTTAACTTTTTGTTATCGACTTTATATCGATATTTTTTTCACAGTCCCATTAGAGCGTTACTATTTTGAGCAGGCCAACACAAGAGCTCTCTCTCTGCCATATAACAGTAAGTGATGAACGTGCTCTATAAAAATAATACGGCAAGCAAAAAAAAAACAAGCTACCGAAAACTATGCAAAAGGGGAGTGGAAAGAAACGTCTGCCGCTGACTGTACTACGTAAACTAATTTTCGGCGAAATGCCGATGAACAAAAAATATGAGGAGCCGCAGAAAATTGAAACACCCTACGAGACGGCTAGCCAGAGGAATTCTATGGTAATTTTAGATTGAAATATGGCTTTCATACTTGCTGAGCATGAAAGAGAATATTTTTTAGAAAGTAATCTACCTTTCGTGATAACCAATACCAAATAATTTCATGTTTTTTAGACTGATTAAGCGCGCAGTAGTGAATATTGCAGCGCAAAATTTTACGTGGCGATGAATATCTTTTAAACACTCGCTTATAATCACAACACGCGCCAATAAAGCCAATCAGAAAAAAAAGACCCAATAAACACACAGACTGTGTAAAAAGTTGCTGTAGGGCGTATAAATGCCCAGGATTTTAAAAACGGTACTACGCTCTCCAGTAAACGGGCTAATTGAGATGAAATAGTGTTTGTACTGATTGTTCTCGACAATATTTTGCCCCACACCCAGTTATACATAATAATACGTTCATTTCTCTTACACGTGACCCTACCTTACCCTATATGTGAATTTCGAATAATTAAATACTTGGGTATTACATAGATTTTGATGGCACGGTCAGCAAATGGGGTTTCATAACCCCATTGCTGGGGCACTGGGTTTGTGATGATGATGACATAGTTTAGTAAATTAGGTATCACTAAAGTTAAATTGTCGTTACATTTTAATAAAAACATAAAAAATACAAAAGATAGATCTTTTTTTTATTTGCACTATTACGTATAACAATTCAAAATGTAAATCCGAAACGAAACAGTCCTAATTCGATTCTGCCAAGTTTCGAACAGAGTTTCGAGCTCCTACCGCATTGAAAATTGTCTTATTTACTACCCCGTGTTTACAAAATAACTCAATAACGTCAGTGATTGACTAGAAATTATGTCAATCACCCCGTAGGCGATGAGAGGGATGATCTCGCCAGAGACGTTACGTGCGTTGTTGGGCCGAAGCCCTCGTCTATTGTTTGGTCAAAATACGCAGTCAGTCTGTCGTTATAAATTTGAAAATTTGCACGTATTTTAATTTGCCTTCGTTTTTATTCATCGAATGACTCACTTTATTGAAATATGCATACAAGTATAAATTATCATAAAATACAGTTTAGTAGAGCAGCGGAACGTCAGTCGATGTGATGCGTGTCTAACATAGTGGTGGAGCAATTTCCCTATGCATTTCTGTTAGTTCAACAATAAAAGGCCATTAAAAGCTGTGCATTTGTTGATAGTTGAATATATTAAACCTCTAATTACCCTTTGCGAGGCTCCTAATAAGAATCGAACCCCTTAACGAAACAAAAACAACTGATTGTAGATTAGTCGTTTCCTACTTTAAAGCCAGATCTCAGAGTTCCGATTCCGTAACCCATCGACATTCGGACAGAACTGTCTTACCATAGTACCTTTCGAATGAAACGAAAAGAAACGAATTGATTATTCAAATGCTCAGAAAGTATGCAATTGATTAATCTGTGATAGCGTCAATTCAACAAATTTTGTCCTTCTCTCACCCATCGATAAAAGAATTCGAGTGGATATAGAATTGGTCGCACATAGCGCATTGGGGGATGGTGCACCAAAAGGAACGGAGAACAGAAATTTCCTGACACGTCACTGGGACTACGTTTAGTATCAAGCGGAGCCTTTTGTCAGTGCGTGGGAAGGTGATGGGCATGCCATTTCCGCGGATGGACTGCAGTTCTCCGGCTTGTTAGGTACTAATAGTCTGACAGCTGCGTATTGCGGATCGGGCGTTTCTTTCATCAAGCGCGCGACTTCCTACTAGTCGCCGAATTGGTATTAAAGGACTGTATTGATTTCGCTGTTGAAAGTTTCAAGGTATGAAAAAAAAACATCTTTATGGGAGACCAGGGATACTATCGTAGGTAGGTAGAACTGACAATAGTGTTCTTGTCATGAAACGAGAATGACATTTACGCCAAGCCCTATCAGTCCTTCAGTTTATCAGTAGAACTCTTAGTCAGTTTCGCATGTAAATATATGGCGCAATTATGAAAATAGTAGCTATAAGAAAATTGGATGCAAGTAAAACAATCATCTCGCATTCAATTCCCCAAGAATTTTTGGGTCAAATGTATGTACGCCAAACGACTAAATACATGAGGGTATGTTGAAGCACCTCTGCTTACACCTTAGGGGAGAACGCCACAGAATTATATATATAAGGTATTTACATGATTTACCCCTGCCGTTAACTGTATTTGTGTTCTAATTAT
Source organism: Cataclysta lemnata (assembly GCA_963931975.1). Classification (NCBI taxonomy): domain Eukaryota; kingdom Metazoa; phylum Arthropoda; class Insecta; order Lepidoptera; family Crambidae; genus Cataclysta; species Cataclysta lemnata. The sequence continues at coordinate 14,316,901 of OZ008338.1, forward strand.
CAGTTAAACTCGACGTAAACATCTAATTACACGCGAGTACAATAAGTTTAAACGTGGTCGTTTCAAATGTACTGTGCTTAAAGGAGAGACATTGTAAATCTTATTACTTATTTAGTAACTTGTGGTAACTCTGAAACCTAAGTAGTTGACATTAGCTTCACGGAAAACAATTATAGGATTTTGGATGGTGGTATCAATGTTGATATAATAAGAGTGAATTATGGCAGCTTTCATGACATTTGCAGTATATTTAGTTTATGAACGTAACTTTTGCTTTTTTTTTGTAAACTTCCACCTTGGTTACCTACGTTACATTTGAATGCCACCTTTTATATCCAGTGAAAGAGTTAATTTTTAATTTCCAAAATAGTACCTAACTATCCTTTAACAAGCCAAATTAAATATCATCAAAATCAAAATTCGCGTGGAGTTTACAATTGCCACAACATCTCTCCCGCGAGTGTCGCATAAGGCGACTAAATGACAGCATGGAGGAATGTGTAGTAGCGTTCCTCTTATACTACCTAGCAATGTACTGTATTTACGTGCACATGTGGCTTAACATAATCAGCGAAACGGTTGAAATCACGCCTATCCATTCCTTCGGGGATAAATATACGTGATGTTAAAATATCACAGCATTTTTTTCATTTTCATTTGCCATAATACGATATCAGACTAATATAGAATAAAATTACTATAAAATTATATAAAACCACCAGTATAACCTGGTAATTAAAAAAAAAATCCATTTATACTAAGATAAAACTACACTCCTTTTTAAACTGTCAACAAGTGAAATGTATCGTAAATCTTTTAAAATGTACTGCATTCCGTGCTGTTTGGATATCAAGGCGGTGTTGTTAGAAGACTACGTATATTTGTATTTACTCGTATGTTCCGAATATTTGCAAACTGCTGAAAATATGCTCTACCTCCGCCTTTGACGTACCTGATGCATGTATAAATTTGCAAAAGAGTACACGCTATATATTGCTCGTCACAGAATCTAGATATGGTTCCTTGTTTGAATTTGTTTAAGGCTACGTACAAAATATTACCTGCGCATACAAATATATTTGCCTGTAAATAGAAAATTTCAAAGATTTTCTATAAATATTGCGGTGCCAAGAATAAATTGTGTTGTAATTTTACAGGAATAACAGTGTTTTCTTACATTTGAATTTGCACATATACTTTTAAGTGTTCTAGTTTCGCTTGGTAAAATTCATTAACAACCGCGTTTTTTATTGAATCATTATTTTCAGATAATTAAAACAAACTAACCTTAGGTATATAAATACACTGCCCCTCTAATACAAACAAAGCGCGCGCCAATAACTCGAGCTAGACTTGTTATGGCTAATTTCAGTGTATTGATAAACCTTAGAAGTATTCTATTTATAATCTCTATAAATAAATTGTCTGCTTATCCTGTCAATAGATGTGTAGTAATCCAAGAAACCAGTAATGTTGTCGGTCATCATCATCATCCTGCCCTGTCATGATCATCACCAGCCCTTTAATGTCTCCATTACTGGGACACGGGCCTACCTTATGAATAGAAGAATATAGGAGATATTCTTTCTGCCCTGTGCCCCGATGATATTTGGAGAGGCACAGTATGTTTTGCTCTTCTATTCACATTGGCCAAATATCATTACGGCTACCTTCTTCTTCTTCCTACCTGTTTTTCCCAGTTTATCTGAGGTTGGCGCAGTATGTTTCCTCTTCCATTCATATCGGTCAGACTTCATCAAGCCATCGTCCACTCATTTTTAATTCATATCATCCATCACACCAGAAAGGTACTATCATCGCGCCAACCATTCCATTTTAATTCATATAATTTATCACATTGAAAAAGTTGCTAGTGATTGACGAATGTATAGAAAAGTGTGGGAAACATACAGATGAAGAATGACAGTATTGGGACAGCGTAATTTCAATCCATACTGGCTCATGTTTCGGATTAAGTTTTACTGCTGGCCTGTCGTTGTCGATCGATTAACTAAATTATGTTCTGAATTTGGTGTTTGTTTACCTGACGTATGATCTGCCAACAAAACCAAACTGTGGTTTAGATAGTAAAATGAAGCAGTTGCGTTCATTAATAACTGGTGCGTGATTAGTAAAATCGTAACCGTGTTAATTATCTTTAATATATTTCGCATATAAACCTTATATGTGAATTGTGAACACGCAACATATAATTATTCCGGTACGTGTTTCCTACAATTTTTATATCGAATAATCGAGTTTACGCAACGGTTAAATGTGAAGCGTGAAAATGTAATGTTTTCAGTTTCACCTAATCATTTCGTATGTGCTACTATAATATTAGCTTTAGTTTGAATATAGCATTGAACAATTTTTGGTAATTGATGGTTCGTCGGTTTCGTTCTGGCTGCATTTTTAGTAACTAATAGGCCGGTTAAATTGATGTCTTCTTTTTACTCACTCAGTCTGTCGGTAGACGAGAGTAATTGCCTAAATCGACCCTTTGCTCAGTTTCATTATATTCGTTCAAAAATTCAGAAGCGTAATAGTGAGATGAGACTGACTTTTGAACGAAACGTTTCAGTCAATACGGCATAAAGATAGTAAGAACAGTGAGGTCGCTCTGCGATTGTCCGAAGAAAATTTCTCCGAAAATACGATTATGCAATTCTTTTCAAAACCATTTCGTTGTTAATAGTTATTTTAGTAATTTTTAAAACATCTATACAACTGTGAGTTAAAAATTTCGCGTTGCTTAATATTGTGCTGCCTTCGATGTTGCGCATGATACTGTTAGCACGTGGCTACTACACTCTTGTTGCAATTTAATCTTGTGTCGCGTTCTATCGTCGTCACAGCAAGAATGCCTGATAATGATATGGGACTTATCACCTTCCGCGATTTCTACAACTGTTTAACGATATATCTACATAAGTACTCCGAAACCTGTATTGCAAGATGACCTACTAAATGACAGGTAACACGTCACCTTGGGTGTGAAGGCTGATGTTCCGATATTGAAAGTAGGCAAAGAATGGTTCTAAAGAATTAGTTGCGGAAATATGAGCGTCTTTTTTATTTTTTCAATAATCGGTACGTACTAATAATCGGTAGTACGGTTTTACTGCCGAATGCCAATAGATAACTGATTCACTTAGCTCAACCGCCAAAAATCCCTTCAACCATTGCTAATGTACTATTCGGAAATTAACAGATTCGACGTTCGGATGCCACGCGTTCAAATTCGAATTTCGAACGCTCAGCCGGCGGGATTCTTAACTAGGCCTCGGGCACCGGTTGAAAATCTCGAAAATCCCGCCACGGATCGCACGAGAATCGGAATACGCTATAAGGCATTTAGCAAAATGGTGTGCTGACTGTGGTTTTGCTTTGCGGCCGCCTGGCGACATTCCTTGCCTCTTCGGCTGCGATATGTTTTGTGGGTATTTAGCGTTTCCCTGGCGGGTATTAGAATAGTTTCGCGTATTGTAGCGTGCGGTTCGGTGTTTCAATTGACGTTATTGTTTCTCGTCTTGCCTTCGTTGCTGTGAACATGTACTTTTCGACTGTCTTAAGTATGGCTGTGAAACTAGCGGTTTCTGACGTGGGAATCTGAAGTACAGTCCCGGTTCTTTTTGTAATACCTACGGTCAAAAGTGTGTGTCCAGGTATAAAAAATAGCTAACGTCTGTAAATTTTTTCTATACGCAAACTTAACTCTGAAATAATGATATATTATATTTTAATTTTAAGTCATTTTAACAAGCGTGTTTTCATTTATGTGTTATTTTCAGTCCAATCAAAATTGTCATGTGTGTATGTGTGTAGACAGGACAATTTAGATTGGCCTGAAAATAACACATAAATGAAAACACGCTTTTTAAAATGACTTAAAATATAATATATCATAATTTCATATTGCGCGCGTGCAATGAAACTGTTACCTGTGTTTCCAACTTTGAGAAAACATTCTCACATTCTGAAGTGCGAACCATATAGAAAAATAACCACAGACTTAGTTAGGTACTGTTGAGAAGTTGAGATCGTAGTACTGTTGAACGTAGTTCTCATTTTGTATATGTCGTAGACAGATGGTCTATTCAGAATTTCGTAAAATGTCGGCAATCATGAAACGCTGATCATTTCTTTATCACAATCCTACTGCATAATATGATCACAAGAGAGAAAACGAACTTAGCTATACATTGAACTGGAGCTTACTCAATGTTAGCTATAATACATCTAACTGGTGCTTATATAATATACCACTCATTTTATTCAACACAAAAGCCCGTCGGCATTTTGTTTTTGTACGTTTCAAACGTAAAAATTGAAATACAAAATAAATGATTACGTATTTGTTGTTTCAACGTTAGCAACAATGGCTGTTTGTACTTATCATAGGTTGCGAGTTTGTTACGGGCTGTTTATAAATAGCTGCCCGTTTTACACAATAACCTGGCGATTGTTTTATTCGCTTTTTGTTATTAATGACTTTAATTCAATTTTTTTTCTCTCGTTTCAGGTAAGTTCGCAATAAAATTGGTCTTGTTTAGAATGGTCAGCCGATAACAATGAAAGCGGGTAAGTGTTTGCGTGGAGCCTTCTCGCGTGTTATTCCAGGTATGTATGTTGGTCAGAGTATATGCAACACAATGATTACCTTACCGTCCGAATGGCTACTTACCGACACATTATTGGCGCCGAAGTGTAAAGCCGCCGAAATTGTGCGCTCCTAAAATTATACTATTTCTAGTCAAATTACACACAAAATCGGATATCTTAGTGTTAAAGGCAGCATCAATTATGTCGGTGTGTTATTTTGCGCTGTTTAATGCGCCTTGCAGGCCTGGGGCTGCATTGGTGGATATAAATGCAATATTTGTAATAACGGACTATGAAATTGTTTAATGACTTCGGAAAGAGTTTGATTGTCGAACGCTAAGTTCTTTGTTTATGTTTCAGCTTTTTGTGCATAATTAAACACTAGTAAAGTCCAAAACAGAATCGTAAATTGTCATAGCTAAAACCTCCGTTTTGTTACCATAATGCAAACAATTCGCATGTAGTGAATCGGTTTACTAAAAGGCATTCATACGTATTGCGAGGGAATCACTTTTTTCCCCTCTGGTATATTCTTTCAAGTGCCAGTTATCAGCAAAAAAAACAAAACACGAATAGCTAAGTTCTTTATTTGAAAAATAGCGCGCGCTAACCGGTGTGCAGCCAAGGCGACCCAGCGACAAAGGTGACAGTGCATGCCCTATCTCTCGCGGTGCTCTGAGCAGGAACACCGCTGAGCACAAAGCTAGCGCTCCACTCAAGGAATCATCTTTAGCGCGTAAAATGGTAAGGATATGTTTCAAGACGGCTGAAAATTATGACAACATCCTTAATCTACATCGTTGCTGACGATGATGAAGATGACGCCAACAATGTTTCTATGTCCTATACCTACCTAATCGCGTTGTCTCTAGGCTGGTTGATAAAGCCGTTTTCCAAAAAGTCAGTACGGTCGCGTTTGACTGAAAAAACTTAAAATTATAATTACTACCATCACTTTTGTATGTACAAAAGTTGCTGAAATATCTGTTCGATGTGGTAATATATAACATATTGCAATAAGTAAATGAAAATGCAATTCTAAATTTAAGTAAAATTAATAATTAAGTGCTCTTCACGAAGTTCCTAGTCCGTATAAATAATAATGATCGATCAATTTAATAGGCAATCATTTTATAAAACTGCAAATCATTACTGTTGGAAGGTTCCGCGGGCCAAACCGCCTTCTCCATATCGACCAAAAGCCCGAAGTGTTCCGTTGTGAATGGAAAAACGCCCAGTGTAATGTTGGGCAGAAAAGTCATTAATTATTTACACCGCAGAATGATAAGAAAATATCAGGCCGCGTTGAAGTTGTTGACATAATTATTTCGAACCAACCCGCTGCTAAAGAGTAGGAGGGTAATTTATATCGCGGCTTTTTTCTAAAATAGAGATTTGGCTAAAATATTTGTTAGAAAAAGAATATGAACTCTAATCGCGTATTAAATATGTCCAGCTAAATCAAACTACATGCATCTGTTTACAAGAAGACGCAATCCTATAATGCATTTGGTATCTACGCTAAGCGATATTAATACTTTACTAAACTTTTCGAATACGTAGACGCGCTACTTATAAGTGGGTGGTGGGAGGTGGATGGGGGCATTTTTTTAATGTAGCCCAGAGTAAACGGGCAACTTCGACGTGAAAAGTTTTAATTGTCGACACGTGGGGCTAAGCGTTTGGAGGAACTCGTTTTTATAGCTTATTAGCGCTCACTCATAATTAGGAAAGTGCAAAATCGCGTAGATCCGAGGTCCGGCAATGTTGTCTGTGCGAACGAAAAACTGCGTGACTTGCCAAAGCGCGCTCTCCAGAAAAACTAAGCTTAACCTCCTGACGGATAAGGTTCCAATTTGAATGTGCAGTACACCGTCGAGCCCTCTGAGGTGCATTAGAAGACACGTGGAAAATAAACCGAACGTTGCACAACGCGCAAAACGCCAAAGTTAACGTCGAATGAAAACCGCTTTTACGTCCGTGGCTTTCAAAAATTACGGCCCGCGTAAACGCGAAAGTCAATCAAAGTGATTCCCCGCGACCGCCGGCTGTTAATCAAAGGAGGCTACGTTTCCTTAGGAGGCCGCGGCGCGGGGAGGAGGGGCAACCCTCTAACGCAAATTATAAATAATAGTCGAACGTTATTTTTTCGGATACATTTTTCATTTTATATATCGTAAGGGTGTCGCGGGCGGCGAGGGGGTTAAAATAAAGAGAAGCGCAATTGAATTTTTAATATTTCATGAATAGGACCGGTCTCGTCGCTCGTTTATTGGGGTTACGGGCGACGGTGCCGTCTGCTAACTCCGCCACTAAATGCTTGGCTCTTGTACATATTTTGTTGACTTTTAATAGACATCGGCTTACGTGTTTTTGGAAAAACATTTCCTCGTTATATACATAATATAACATCGCTTTTAAAATTGTGCTATTCGCATCCAATCTTTTTAGTAAACACCATCATCAGCATATCACTGAGGATTGTATTGTATCTCTTTAGTATTTTTGCAATCATCATACGTCAAAGTCAAATTCAGCACATATTTATTATGTCTTTCCGTTGAAAGCGGCTATCGGAAACTCGTGTTCCAAGCGCTTTAGTTATAATCGGTCTAGTACTGTCATTGTTGTCAGGCGTGTATCTGTCCAGTGTTTATATAATGCGGCATGATAACCAGCTAGACATCGCTTGCTGGAACACCAAGCGCGTCACTTCCCAGTATCAGTTTACCGCTCGCATGTCCCATTGAAACTCTAATAGTTTTGATACTCGACCATAATATCCTGTACAGTTATATTATGTTTACTTTTTACGCGAAACAGAATATAATGCTCGGCTAAACTATTCAACCGAGTTTATACCACATTGTTCCGTTGATTGCTTCCGCGCCAAGTTTTTGTTGTGTCTACCGCCACTATATCTTGTATTTGTGTGTTTATAAATATTAATTCGAGTAGCTATCACGTTTTTCGAATACAGTCTTTTTGTTTGCCATCGGAGCCGTTAGTCTTGTTCATAGAAGTGTGGATAAACATAAAAACCACAGTTGCTTGATTAAACATAATTCTTATAGTTATAGTTATATACAGAATATTTGTGTCTGCCTTGACTGTACGATCTAAAAAGCATGCTAGTTTTCACCTATTCTTACACATTCTGTGGGTGTCGTTAGCCCTTTATAGGGCAGTGCATGCAATTGTTTTTCATTAGATAAAAACCTGTGCAATATGTCTGTTTGTAATCATTTTCAAATTATGGTTCAAGACAGTGATCTGCCTATAACACCGTACCGAGGATTTCACTCAATGAGTTAACCCCTCACGACAACGTTCCCGAGGATGGTTGACGTCGCCGGCGACCCCAATAATTTGGGAGCGGCTTAGGAGGTGTTGAGTCCCCTAACTATTGTAGTCTATAATATATAAATTAGAATAATAACTTATACATCCAGCAGAGGAACCGTCTCTATATAATTAGTGTTCTACCGAGGGCCCAACATTTCACTGTCTATTGGGATGATAATATCAGAATAACAACACCTTGACTACAATGTATAAAATGTTTTTAAATGCCTTTGCCCCAGCAGTGGGGGCATTAAAAGGCAGGTAAAATGGAAAATGTTGTAAAATGTTGAAAAAATTACAACTAAAATATATGTAATATTGAAAATACATTATTTGGTACCTAGTGAGCTTATCACTTAGAAACGCAATAAACCTTAAACCAATTATCAACATTGGTAAAGGTTGGACACTCATTATTTGTAATGACATGTTTTCCGAATTGATCACAACTAAACTACCCCCAAGGGGTTGTCTATGACGTCCACCACCTGACCTGAAAGATTTGAGTTATTATTTTAATCGGCATATTGAATAAACGACATTTGAAACGAATTTAAATTGATTATGATAATATGATAAAAAATGACAATCATTTTAAGGTTAGGATCACACTAATTGCCAAATGGTTACGAATTAAGGTTATTTAAACAAACACTGAAATGTTTCAGTATTTGTTTTAATAGATAACATTGGTGGAAAACATTTCTCAAAATATAATGAGTTCTTACCATTTCGGTTAATCGATTGATTATACGAGTGGGACGCCATAAAATTTTAGCACATCGAACGATATATTATTTGCCGGCATCGGAGTGGACATTACGCCATATAATTTGATCATCGGTAACTGTACCTAACAAAATGTCATAAGACGTGTATTTAAATGGGGGGTCACGCCCCAAGTGGGTTCCGTTGACTTAGTGTATAAAATACTTTCTGTTCATTTTACCCAATTATTACACCGTAATATAGGTAGGAGTTGTTAAAATGAACTCTATGGACCTACATATAGAGTTCATTTTAACATTAATGTAACATACGCAGTGCAAGATTTTTTAAAAATTGTATACTCACGCCAGCATCATTGTCTGCTCCGCCAGTATCAGTGTCTACTGTGCTGGACAGGGGGCCTACCGCCTAACTCGATTGCTTAAGTAAAAGCTATAGTTTATGACGTCATGCTGTCATTTCGCACCAAATGTACCTAAACTATTGGCGATAGCTTTGAACGAATGCTCACCGAATGATTTTGTATGAATTTGGCATATGATCCGTACCGCCTAAAAATTCAGGATGGCTGCTATGGCCGTAAGCAGTGGATTGATTTAAAGCTATCATCAGCAATCGAGTTAGGTGGTAGGCCCCCTGGAATCGAACAAATCACGTAGAATAGGCCAGCCCCATCTCATCCCTCATCTCATGGGTGTGTCGTAAAAGTCGACTAAGGGAGATTGCCCGGTGTAGACCAATAAGCACCTTGGGGCACCCGAATGGTGGAGGGCAAACCACCAACAACAGCACACCCAAAGAGGGTTGGTGTCAGGCAGGCGGCCGGCTGTATAACCTAAGCCAAAACCTTGAGCAGTATGGATTGGTATGTTGTCATTCCAATCACTCTCTCCATTCATCGGTCTCTCGAAATGGTCTATTCCGTCGCTTTTCTATACATTCCTTCATCACTAGAACCTTTACACGGTGTGATGGATTATGACCGCTTTGGGTCACCTTCCCCTACATAATTATTCCAACGTAAATTAAAAATCATATATTTTTAATTTACGTTTCCCATTGATGTGTTCGCGAACAGAGGTCAAATATCCAGACCGATGCTTTGTGATTATTCGAGGCAAAAATTGACACAAGAGCATTTTTGCGTTGTATTAATGACAGCGGCCGTCTGCCCGGCTCTGCGCTTTTTGTCTACTCCGACATACTCAGGACAATAACGTGGACATTTGGAATTTACTTAATATTTAAATACAATGATGTAAACCGCGCGCACTGAAGCCTCATCATCATCATCAGCCCTTATAATGTACCCACTGTTGGGACACGGGCCTTCCCTATGGATGGAAGAGTATAGGGAGAATGGGCCATTAGGTACCCACCACGCTGCGCCATTGCGGGTTGGTGGGTATTTACGACTGCAGATGCAGCCGGGACCAACGGCTTAACGTACCTTCCGAAGCATAGAAAAGGTAGAGATAATAAATTTTTGGTCACCCATCCAATGGCCGGCCTTAGCGACCACTGCTAACTTTACGCAATCGCAGGCCAAGCGCGTTATGCCACTGCGCTAGCGAGCTCCTCATGAAGCCTCGGTCATGAAGCCAAAATATGCCATCGTGGTCCCTAAGCCAACGGCAAAATGAACGTAACGAGCTGTCATTTGAATAGTTTGCTTCGCAATTTTTCACAGGCTACAGAAATTGTGACCGTGCCGCTTTCGAATATTTATGCTTTGAGAAAAGCCGATACACAGTTTGAGCTCCCTTTTCAAATGTCTTTTTTATAAGTCACGTTGGCTTCCATTGCAGGATGGGCGCGAGCCATGTTTGTTTTACTGTCGAACTAAAAAATATATACACACATCTGACGTTCCACTTTCGTTTCTTGTTGCTTATGTTAGAGATTGGGGCTTGTAGTGAATGCTTGTAAAAATACTACCTTTAAAAAATGCAAATGTAACAAACATTAAAAACCAAACATTTTTATATGGCTCACTCTGCTGATAAATATACCTGCGCCTTAGTTTAGCTCACAAAAAATTCCCAAATTGCCACACGAAGCGAAATAGGATATTCGTTTGTTCATATCCAAAGGGGTTTCCTATTGCATAGGGCTCGACTATGGCAATGGAATCATGTGCATTTGAAAAACTACTATAGTGAAATGAAACAGAACAAAACCAATACGAATCTGTCTGTAGTCTATGCCCTCCTAATGAACGGTCTATTTTTCCCATATGGGAACTTTGACCGTTGCGTTTAATCTAGAGGCATTGTTCGATGCGCCCGAAGATATTCAGCCTGTGGATGAAGCGACCGTTATGTTACGGCACGGTACTAATCTGCATTGATCTTTAGCGACTGCGTGGCCGTCCCAGTCGTAGTACAGTCATCTGCAGTGCAAATTACTACACGTCACCTCAAAAATGACCTTTAGTTAATGGACTAAGGCGCGTGCAAATCTCACTGTGGGGTTACCATACGCGCGGTCGACTGTTAATAATCTTTAAACGCGTGGGTGGAAGTTGAGTGTGAGACGGGGCTGTCACTCCTGTGTACGTCTAGCTGGTGGCCTAGTAGCAGTCAGACCGAGGGTATTGGATCTTGGCACAAAGTAACTTGGTTCCGGACGAAGATAGGTCGCAAAAATTTAATATGTATTCCTAAGCTACACTGTGAGAGCGCTGCTATGACAAGAATTTCTACTTACCGAGCTTAATGGTACTTCTTGATCAGGAATTTTTGTTAGGAATGCAACAAAACTTGAATAGAAAGAGATAGGGTTTAATTACATTTGATTTCATTAAGTGATTGATTATGAAGCATGTATGAAGGGTGGATATATCGTGAAAAGTCATTGAAGTGCTCTTTATAAAACTCTGTGCCTAAATGCTTACACCAATAAAACTTCAACGTTTTATTTTAAATGACATATTTTCTCCCCAATGATCTTAAATAATATATGACGGTTTTTAAGGCGAAAGTTTTACTTGTTTTGCCTTTAATAAATCTCAACTATGCCTAAAACTGTAATATTAGATACAGTAATATTTTTTGTCTAATCGCCCTGTGTTAACGAAACAAAATTATTATTTAATTGTTATTTAGCTTAAAGCTAAAGTTCAGTTGATCCTATAATCCCCTGCTTATAGCTTAGCGCAGTGCGATTTACCTTTAAAAACATTGATACATGCCGTCCTGCAGTAGGTAAGTTTTACCGTAACAAAATTTATTGCTTGAACAACGAGCAAAACGCGTTGCAATACGAATCACTTGAATAATACCTAGCTGCTGATCTGATCAGGTTGCAAGGTGAGCGGGTCAGGCCTCCGTCTGGAGCTCGCTCCTCTGACCCACATAGACACAATACCCACCCACCTACCACGCAATTAAGTCCAACACCAGACATAAAAAATTACCGAAACAAAAGCGAAACGGGGAGACACCCCCCGCCATCCGCGGCAGTTACAATTTATCATAGCAAATAAAAATATGCGGAATTAAAAAGAAAAGGAGGAAGAAGTACGTGCGAGAGGGTGCGACCGCCGCGTGCGTCCAAAATATTATGTTTATTTTTACGAGGGTGTATCCGCGGGATCGATACAAACGTGACCAATTAAAAAAATGTACAGCTAACGCGATTAATGTTTGATATTTATGAATATTTTATGATCAATCTAGTCGCGTCGATTCCATTAATATTTTTGGGCAATTTGTTGTCTTTGCCACGTTTAACGTATTTTGTGCGTCATAAATATAAACATTGTAAAATCGGATTAGGGGCTATTTGATGAATGTATTAAATTGATGTGCGCGCGCGAATATGCGTGTTTGTATTTTTTATTTGGACTTTGCATTGGGACGCCACTCTCGCGAAATGTATCTTTGACGTGCCCTATCCTATTATACATTGTTTAGCGTGAAAAATCATTACTGTTGATTAGTGTTTAATTACTTAATTCACGCAATCTACCTGCCTGTCTTTTATTTTCTAGATTTTATCACCGCTGAGTTGGAAAAGCATTTAATCCTGATCGCATTGTTGCACTTATCTAAGTTTTAATTCTTTTTATAAATGGCTATTGGTGTCAATGTCAATTACTTATTTTATATTCTGCCTTGAGATTGTAGAACAAGAGTCTCGTTGCTCCTCTATATAATGTAAATACGAGTATTTTCTTATTTTATTACCAAACAGAAAGAAATTGTAACAATAAGTAAGCCTTCGCAATAAAGTTTGTAAAGTTTCATAGCTGACTATATAGGTATGTTTTCCTTTACGCTTTAATGATGAAACAGAATTATTACTTGGACCTCGTACGTATAAATCAAAATTTAAAGAACTGCCTAAAAGAAAGTTTATATGGCCCTATGCAGCATAGCTTTCTAACTGTAATGCAAGTTGTATTGAAAGATAATTGAATGGCACCTGCTATCTTAATAAACCCTTTGACTTGTTATTTCTTAAGAGTTCCTTACTAAATTATCAGCTAGGAACAGACTTAGATAGGTATACATGGTTAATTGGATCGGGCAATAATATGCAATTTGTAAAGAATTCAAAAGCTAAATTAGTTTCGCGCTATCGAGATAGTTGAGAGTTGTCGAAACAAAAACCCGCCTTCAGTATGTTTTGATCTCTAGAAAATCCGCTTGCTCGCTCCCGGCTCTGGGATAGAGGTACCTTTATTTTCATCTCGAGAACAGTCTGAATGGGAATCTTCTAATTAAACCAACGCCTGATCAAGGACTCCAGTTTTGAATTGGTAATCATTCGATATCAAAGAATCAGCCCTCACCTTGGTACGAATGGTTTCACTTAGTTCCCAATTAATAACGAGCCAGGACTAGCAATTAGTTTAGTTACTAATTGATAAAAGCCATTCGGTCTTCGAATGTCATGGATTAATACTTTATGAACAGTGGGCGTCATTTTTTTATAGGCAAGCGAGTTTCGACACTTGTGGAATAATGCGCAGAGAGCGCAGACTGTGAGTTGGCAAGTAATTCGTTCTGAAAGGAACAATACGTAATGACAGCCAGTAGTTGTATAAGAGGGCTGGGGGCGCACACACGCGACATCGGCGGCCTTTAATGAGATTAATTAATTTCATGCTGGAGAGGTTTTTGTTTTATAGAAACAATTTATGACGGCCTAATGTGAAAAGAAAGTATCATGAAGCAAAGTCTAATTAAGGAGAAATAACAATGTTCATTGCCAACAACAAATTAGTATCGCAATGATGATGAAATTTAGGCCCACCATGAACAAGCCAAAACCTAGAACATTATTTCCATATTGAACCGAGCCCAAATAATTAAAGAGTAGAGTAGGCAGTAAAAGAACATGACCAATAATAATATACAAATTATTCCAGACTGAACCTTAAAATATTTAAAGCAATGTGTTTAGCGAGACGGTGCCATTCGTACCATCTCATTCGCAAGGATTTTGTCAGGCTTGAATTCTTAATGGTGATTCGATTCCCGTCTGTAGACTGAATATGTCCGTCTATTGAATGTGTACTAGTTTATTATGTGCCTATGATGTAAAAACAAGGTATCTTAATTTTTTCTATCGACAGTATTAAATTTTGTCTAAGATGAATACTGCAACAGTAAAAAAGCAGTATATTACAAAATAACTCATCATAATAATATGATTTTTGTTACTTCGGATAGTTTAATCAATTGTATATCAATGGGTTAATTCTTTATCTTGATTCTATCGGGTATGCCATAATAAATTTAGTTAAAAACAGAAATATTGATTTCACTCGGAAGTTACTTTTGTTAAAATATTTTTACGCTTTTTGGCTTAGTATGACAGAATACTATGAGCCAAAATAAAATTTAAACGTAACATCGCGGCAACATCTACGCAGAACTTGCAATTCCTATTGCTATTTCGAGAATTGCGACGGAATATTCTTAAAAAGTGAAACTAGCGAACAGAAAAGCCACTACACCTTTGATCTCCGCACACTGCGAGCCTCTCGGAGGCTACTGCGCTACCCCCATTACTGTATGCAGATTTTATACTTTGTGTCATTTTTGTAGGGACGCCGCGCCGCCTCCACCCTCACTCCCTAACACGTTGCAGTTCGCGGGGAGCGCTACTTAGCTGATGACTTATTAAGAGTGCATTCTTCAGAGGTGTCTGCCTGTCGCGGCGGGTTTAATGACGTGGGTGGCGAGATGCTTTTCGATTTTGTTGGCGACTGTCCCACTTTCGGAGACAATGTGCGGGTTCACGCCGCGTGCGAACCGGGACCGCCCGCGAGCGGCCCAAATTACAACGGCGCTGATGGGGTAACTCTCAAACCCTGACAGCACGCCGTTTTTTGTATGCCAAAACGCTCATCTGTAAATGCGCAGCAGTTTGAAGGTATACGTAGCCGCTGAATGTGAGTGCATGATTTGGAACATTTTTTATTAGCCTGTAAGATTCCACTGCTGGGTAAATGTCTCCCCCGCAGCCCTCCGTCTCGAGTGATGCCGAGCCGTTTCCGTCAACTTTGAAACATTACGATTCGATATTTTATTTTAATACTAAGTAAATTTATATTATCATATTATATTATAGGCTCAGATAGCAGGTATTATATATTCGAATGCATGAATATTCGACATACAATAGTTTAAAGTTATTAATTTAATAATTCGTCTCATTAAAATTCTATTACGATTGGAACCGTGGTACGAATTACACTTGCACACGTCAACTAAGATTTACACCACGCTAACTTTCGAATAGGATCAATCTGCCCTCGTTACAATATTTAAATAAATTTCTTATTAAGGAAGCTTACCGCCAGGCATCAGTCAGCGGTGCGGGTTCGTGTCTTGGGACACCGTAGTACCATTTGTCTGATACAATCAACAATAAAAATTAAAACGCCCGCCTTATTTGTTCCGATGCTGGCTGCACGCACGCGACGCCTTTGTGTACGAAAAAGTTATCGAGAAAACTTACCCCAGGTTTTATTGTTCTTGCGTCAAACGTTTTGAAAAAAGCAAGTAATAATGCGATCGGATTGAACCATTAACCTTTTGAAAACCTTTGTTACAAAGTAATGAGAAAAAGAGTGGTATGATGAATGTGACCGCGGTGACTTTGATTGGACTCATGTGTTTTCTTGTTCGCCAAATTACCTTCCGTACGGCGCATTATTGAACGGTGTGGGCCGATTTACCCTCAACGATTTAGATGTTTACTTGGCTGCCATAGCTCCTTAACTATTTTGTGATTGATTGTCATATTTTTTTTGCCAATTTTGTCATACATACTACATAATTATACATAAATGACCATTATCCCCGAAGGGCTAGGCAGGGTTGAATCAACACCCACGTTTCTCCAATTAGGATATGGCTCATGCATTAGCCTATTGCCTTGTCGACGGGCCCTTAAATAACAGAAAAACAGATGCAACTGAATGCAAATTATCCAATGCAATAATTACTAAAACAATCACCAACCACTGTAATGCCTACTGTAAAAACATCTAATATGACAATAAATATACAAAACATAAGCAAGAAAAACGACTTCTGCTCAAATGAAAAGTCCATACAACGTTTACCGTTCGGCCGCTGAAAAAGTAAAACCTATGTAATTGTTTCTGCAACATTCCTCGGCAGTTTAGAATGCATAATAATAAACTGGCGCCTTTTTAGCTCCGGTTAAGTCTCTTTAATAACTGTGTAAAACTTAAAAAGCTTTCTGTCGTTGGCAATAATGCACTTAATCCTGTCTTTTATACGGTCGCGTGCCGTGCCGGTGTGAAAAGGGGTGTTTGTCGCTTCGAATAAACTTGTTCAAGGTTTTTTTTTCGTTTGTTACAATGGCTAAGACAGCTACGGTTTGGTGTCGACAGCGTGAATGGTAGGTAAACGTTTTGGTGATAATCGCACGCTCAGAGAGCATGTTTTAGTGAAGAGGTTGCACGTTTTAAGTACTTTCTTACGTTGAATTGTATTACTTACAATCCTTTTAGTGTGTGTTGTTTTTCTTAAGCTTTTGCAATCCGAAATTCGAACAAATAAATAATAATACATGACAAATGTATGAAAAAAATAAATTCAGCACCTAAAATTGTTTCCTCAATAAAGCAAAACTATCTTTTCCAAGTACTTGGATAATTATAGTTTTATCTAAAGACATTAAATTTGAATTTATTACGTATAACATAATAAATATCCTGCTTATAAATTAAAATAACTTTAATACCATTTTAATTTTTTAATTGGATAGTTTTAAATTATTCAAACATCAGTTTTTTTGATTTTACTGTATTAATAGTAATGAGTCTTATGGGAGGCTTTTAATAAGTTAGAAATATGGCAGAGAGGCGTCAGAACGCGCATTATGATCAGTTTTAAAATAAGAAAAGTAAGTACATTTTTCATTAAGACTTCCGAAAGAGGTTGAATAGCTTGTTTCAATCACGGGCTCACAGTCAAAAGTGTGATGTCGGCTTTAAGGGTGCAATATTACTATCGGCAAAGGTTTGTAAAATGGCTGTGCAGTTGTGCACACACTTCGTTGCCGGCGTTTTGATGGCGACGGGTGCACACGTGTGCGATTATTTAATCGGCTCAATATTTTCAAGAGCAATCGCCGCCGCCGCGCCTCGACGGTGGCCCGCGTGACTTCATTATAAATCATTAAGCATAGGCACCTACGCATTTTTAATTAAGCATTGTGCCGGGCACCGTCGTCTCGCGCTCCTATAAATCGAGCACCCGAATAAATTCATTCGACTCATGTCGCCATTACGTAATTATATCAAACGTAAGTGACATTTTGTGCGGTGGTTCGATTACGATTCGATACTTTTTATTGCGATCATATGGTCCTCCATTGTTTCGCGGGCCGTTCTCCAGTGGCGCGCTGGTTTATTGCTTTAATAAAGTGATTAAATACCATGGCGTAACGCCAGGTCAGTGCAGCACCAGCTAATTTCGAAAACTTGAATACGCGAGGTGGGACCGCCGGGCGGGGTCGTCGGCCGCGAGGACGCGACAGGACGCGTCGCGCGTCGCGTCGCGCGGTGTCGCGTGTCGCGCGTCGCGCCCGCTCCGAGGCGTCGACGGTGACGCGGACGCAGCGCGCCAAGTGCAACGCAACGCTCTCCCTCTTCTACCCCTGCGTCGAGTCCCCACGCCGACGCTTTTATTTTTGTTGCCTTACTTTTTTCTATATGAAGGTCCACTCACTTATTCATGCGAGCGGGATTGTAGTTTTTTTTTTACTTTTTCCATGCGCCGTATATAGATATTTTGGCTACCTCCTATTTTTTCCTGACTATAAAACTCGGCCGGGTCGTGTACTTTTTTCGCGGTGCCCGCTTGGGCCGTGGGGGGTCGAGGGTGCTCACAGTTAGAGAATTATTCATTGCCTACCCACGCCGAACGGCTTTCCGTTATTTCTGTTTGTTATGAATTATGTCCAATGACTTTTCCGACGGCCCGTTTCTTTCGTTTTCACTAATTACTTTTTCTACAGAAACTATAAATCTTTCACGTGACCTAATCGAATTCCCTTTTCTGTCTGCTGTTGCGATGTTTACTTTATATTAATTACAATTTACTTCGTTTACTTGCGCCCATCGATTGTGGTTTGATTATACAACACTGAAAATAATAAAACATGTGTGATAACATAATTTTTTTATTATTTCAGTGTTAGATTATTGACATTTAACTTAAAATAATATTAGAAAGAATATCAAATCGGTTTTCTTTTGTCACTATACTGTTAGTTAATATGCGACAAATTGCTTTAATATTTGATCTCCATACTCAGCAAAATTATCGAGCTCAGTTCGCAAGTCCAGCCAGACAAAGTCGCGGCCAACTAGAGGGTTCAATATCAAATTATTCGTGATAATCCGTCAGGCTTGTAGGGACGCGATGGACAGCTTAAAAGTTACGCGACAATTTCATATTACACAAATTAATCATTGGCGTATCAATATGAGAATAAATATGTACACAATACTTCGTTGGTCGTTATGAGTTCGAGTTGATATTAATCAATTCACTTCTAATATCGTATCGTACTGAAGGTTATATTATTTTTAAAGGTTGTAGAATAGTCATTTGGCGAGTAGCTGAAGCACTTTCTTGCCTAAATTATACTAATAATATATAACAATTATTCAATCAAAGTTTTCTAGAAGCACACCCAGTGAAAATGCATATTTATTTATTTAAAAGCTCAGACAAAATACAGGCTGTATTACAAAAAACATTTAAATACATAGATGGACAAAACATCTATTATGCGTTTTGTGATAAAACAACATTTTCCAACACAAACTGGCGTTCTAAATGCTAACAAAAGATTCAAATTCACACTCTGTTGCCTACTAAAATATGTAGAGGAGCCCGCTCCCGACCCGCTACAAATTTGAATTTCATATGTATGTTTCGCCTATTACGGATGCACTCATTAATATCTTAAGTGATGTGTGTAGGAAGGCTCGGTACGAATCTCAACTTTAACCGTGGACACTCAAGGCACAATCTCCATTAGAACAATATGCCGGTCTCCGTTTAACAGAGTACACGTTAAGATTATGTCGGATGAAAAATGCTGCAAATTGTATGACCCCCATGAAAAAACATTATCATTAAGCGAAGTTCCGTCGTCGTTTCACATGTTAATTTGGAGTGTTCGCGCTCTCTGCGCCACAGACACTCTGCTCGAGGAGTGTTTATCAAAACGGCATTAAAAATTTATTGTTTGTTTAATAAATACTTATTTGGGTTTCGGCGATCGGGGCTTCGGTCGACTTCCAATACTTGGCCACCCTCATTTGTGTCGCCAAGGCGTTCGTCTGGTGTTTCTTTTTGTTTGATACCTACATAACCACTTTGCTAATTGTAATTGTTCCGCGTCCCTTCAAATAGAAAACAAAACACAATATTGTTATTCGACGTGGAACAATTGCCGCGTATTGTCGCGTTACACAACAAAGTTACGTGTCGGAACCCCTTTCGTTTGTAAAAGTTACGGGAGTTTCGGAGAGGAAAGTTGACAAAGAGGTGCGCTGAAGTTTCACCAAAACCTTGACCTGTGTGAACCCGAATCAGACGCCTATTTGTGCTAAGTTTAGAGGCCATGAATATGTTTACTATATATAGATACTATACTATATTACATACATTTATTGGCGTTGTGGTAACGGCAGAGCAGAATACAATTGTCACCACCCATCTCACCCGTGGGTGTCGTACAGGGTCAGAACAGCAATGAAATGAGCAATGGGTAATGGGTGGGCAGCAGCGTTCTTCTTACAACACCTAGCAATGTACTGCTATTCCCGCGCCCGATAAAAATGGCAATAGGCTCGCCACCTATCACATGGGACCCAATTTCATTGTTGAAAAGTGGGTGTTAATTCACCTCTGCCTACCCCTTCTGGGATATAGGCGTGATTTATGTATAGGAGTGAGTAAGAATCGACCATTATTTTGTCCAGAATTTGATTTCGAAGAATGCGACTACCTTCCTACTGCCTTTATCAATTGTGCCAATTGGTTTAAAAAACCTTTCATACCTATAGGCATATATGCACAGGTACATGTGCATATATACCAATAGGTATGACAGGTTTTTTTAACTTGAACAATGTGTTTTCCCGAAAACTCATCATTTCTGTCGTATCACCTTAATTATAGTTTTACTTACTTAGTGTCATCGTCACCAGCCCTTTAATCTACCCACTGCGAGGACAAAGACCTTTCCAAGAATATAGGGCGAATTTACTATAACCGACCACGCAGGCTGAGTACGGAATTATGTTTGTTAACGACTGCAGATGCAGCCGGGACCAACGGCTTAACGTGCCTTCCGAACGCAGGTACTCGAGATAATAAATTTTTGGTCACCCATCCAATGACCGGTCTTAGCGAACAATACTTAGTTTACGCAATCACAGGCCAAGCGCGCTAAACTACTACGCTAGCGGGCTCGTTGATTGGGTCCACCCTCGCAACATTAAACAAATGTATTACTTCCCGCAACAAGTAATCGAAAGCTAATCTAGATTGAGTTACCGCACCGACACGCTTCGCGATCCGCTTAGACAAACACGTGGTACATTAAAAAGGAAAACATTTCGAGACAAACCCACGGCTTGAGGCGGCAAAGACCACCGCGCACAAAGGAGTGCACTCGACAATATTCTCAAAAAAAAAATCGCGGTGCGAACTACACTCGCGAGTGCAATTCAAATGACTCGACCCGCACCTACGTACATAAGTTATTAAAAAAAGCATGCCTTTGCCGTTGGTTTTAATAAAAATAGTCGTCTCGCGAACCCTTTGTCAGAACATCAGAGGAGCTCGCGTCATACCTCTATTAATGCGAGGGCTGCCTCCAAGACGTGCCAGGGCCGTATGCAGCCCGCTAATAATTAATTAGCAAAAGACGGCGAACTTGGCGCATACTAATATTAGTGACGTTCACACAATTTAAGGGGTAGGTGGGTGCTCTATATTGCATAACGCTGTGATTAATTTAGAGGATCACGAGATAAGAGCATTATGTCGCTGCTGGATTCCTCATAGGCGTCATCGATCTTCTGGAAACTGCAACTGTAGTTTAATTAAGGAGACGCCTTTCGCATCGGCACAATTAATAATTTATAAGAACACACTGACTATGTTGCTTCTGAGGATATATTGGTCTTATTAGATTCAGTCACATTATAATGTAAGTCTGTACGTTTTTCTTTTTAATTTTATCATTTTGTATCATCATTAATCAGTTTATATAAATTAATAAATATCTATTGCTCGAGGAAGTTTTGATGTCAAAAATAAAGATATTTCGATGCTAACAACTTTTATCATAAGCAATATTACGTATAAATAAAAACGTACGAACCTAGTATTATATTATATTTACAAATTTTAATATTCAACATTCTTTATGGAATAGATGATACGACCTATAATAAACAATTTATAATATATTTTTCTATAAGTAAACTAGAAAAAAAAACGTAATTACTTATCGCTAACAATCAAACCAGATAACGGACTATAACAACATCTGACCGAATTTATTAAAACTGCTTCAATGCTGGATGCCGAAATTCGAACGAGTTCGGTATAGCTAACAAATTTTTACCATAGCTGCGTATAAAGTTCCAACAGCAATATTTTTCTAAAAGTTCAGATATGATATTGTAGGCTCGTAGAAATGTTTTTCGTTCGACTTGAAACTGTTGTTTGCATTACACGGGCTGCAACTTTTATAAACGATTCTAGTGTATTTAGAGTGTCGGCCCTGCATGTGCACCGCGATATTCCGTGTGAATGAATGGGAACATAGAACTGAGAGGTTCTTTTTCATCAAAGGTCGTCACACTGCACCCACTATAGTGTTACTTCGCAGACGACATTAAGACAGTGATTTTTAAATGCGTCCCAAAAAGCCATTCCGTCCAGAACACTGGAGTATTAGCTGGCGATCGCTAATTGGCTCACATTCGAAAACTCATTGCGAGAGATTGTACCAAATATATTTCAGGTTAACCGCTAATAGTGTAATATTCGGCTTACGCACGCAAACCAGGAAATCGATCCTCTGTTTTATTGAATCTATTTGTTTTATCTGATGCACTTGATTGCAGTTTAGGGTATTCGATACAATCACTGTAATTTAATATTTTAAGCGTCAATAGTTGAGAGTAAATTTACACGCCAGGCCTGTTGGAGTCAATCAACGCTAATAACATTTCATTCGGGTTTGCTTTATCGTAGTGTGTTTGCTATATTGCTATTCTAATATAAATATAAATTAGTAAATAGTTATTCTTGCACATGTACGATTATAATTATTTAAATAATAAGGATATAATAAAGTGCAACGCTAGACCTAAAACCTTTACTTAAGTAGTAATGAATAATTACGTCTATAATTATGGTACACAACACATCGACATAGCATGCATTAATTAATTCATTGAAGAGAAGTAAAAGTGCCGGCAAACTACCAATTGAAAGGTAACACGTCATGTTCCAGGAAGGCAAAGTTAAACTGGACAAGACACGACCTAATTGTGGGAAATTCACCTTCTCCAGCCGTAATTACCCCAATGTCAAGGGTTGGCTTACATCTCCCGACACGATTTAAACGACTAGATTTAGGAGGGTACGATACCCTTTAAGCGAATTAGTTACTTGGTTCAACATTTCGAGTAAGTGTTTTACTGAAGGATCTTTTACGAATGTCAAAATTTCCACGAATCAAAACGCAAACATAAATTTATTAAACTTGTGTTTTCAATATTGCTTTAAATTAAGTCTTCATGGTTATAATGTTATTTAACTTGCATTATTATAAATGTTTTAGGTCTAAATGATAGCGAATGTGATAAATAAAAAAACTTACTGCTGTGTAAAGGTGTTCTAAAACCATTGACCAAAATTGGTAATAACACTTAAATTTATAAGTCATTTACATAAATTTAAGTAATATATATATATATATAATAATTATACTACACAGCATAAGGCAGCAATATTTCTTAGCCTGAAATCGCATTTACTTTCGCACTGTTCCTTCTGTCCTCGGGGCTTTCGATCCGCTTTTGAAGTCAGTTCTTTTTCACTCCTTTGACAGTTACATTTTAATATTTTTCACCTCCAATACCTTTCGATCGTTTGAGGTGCACGGAGCACGAGTTAAGCTTGTTGTGGTATTTGCGCTCTAATGGCATCAAGACGCGAAAAATTCTTATTGAGTTTCGCTCTGCTTTTCACTTAAGACGCTTTGCTTTTCATTAAGTTAACAAGTTTCAACATTAAAATAAATTATCCCCATCACAAAAAAAATATTTATTATTTTTGATAATTTTTGTAACATTTATCTTTATGTTCACATAAAAATCAAATAACGAGCACAACCAATTTGAAATTAATTAAAACCAACTGTAAAGGATTTAGCTCGTGTATGATTTAGGTGTTACCATTACCCGAGTTAAATCCGTTAATGTTGTTTTATTTGAAATAAGTTCAACATTAAGTTGAACAAGTAGCCTATTGTATTTGGTTGCTAAAGTTAACGAAAGTGCTTATAATTATGAGTGCAGATAGAACTGCTGCTCTCAAATGGATCGGCGATTTAAGAGACGAACCCAGGACTCATCGCTACCCTTGTGAATTTTTCATTAAATCCACCGCGCATGCGTAGCTTGCGTCTTGAGACGACTAAGTTTGTCTAAAATTATTGTTTCGATTCATTATTTGCAGGTGTTATTCATACAGGCAAAACGGTAAATTAGGTGATATAGGATTTACGATATCTTTATTAATTTCATATAAAACCTTACCTAATATTGCTTTAATAAAGATAATTAGCTTGCGTCTTGAGACGACTAAGTTTGTCTAAAATTATTGTTTCGATTCATTATTTGCAGGTGTTATTCATACAGGCAAAACGGTAAATTAGGTGATATAGGATTTACGATATCTTTATTAATTTCATATAAAACCTTACCTAATATTGCTTTAATAAAGATAATTTTCTTCATTTTGAAACTATTTACAAATAAAAAGACTAGACCAGTTTTAACAATTCTTAAATAAAGTTTGTTGCCGAATGCAATCATACAAACTGCTAGCTTGAGTAATTTCATTCTAGTACTTGTTGGTCCTGTTGTGCGCCGACACTAGCTAGCTACGAGGTTCCCAAAATGTTTACTTGCCTTATTTTTCATAACTGTCGATAGTTTTCTGGTCACAGTTTTTTACATTCCAATGCACCCCTACATTTTGTGTAGCGAAGGCTTAAATTCGTTTTATAGGAGTCCGTTCACAAACTTCGAGAGGTGGGCGTTCTATTGTTTTTCGTTTCCACCGCATCGTTAAATTGACTCAGTCAGTATTCGTTTCTTTTAATGTTTTTTGATAATTTTCGATTGCTTGTTGTTCATTCTGACTGCTGCAGTTTTTTAAAATCTTGTCAACAAAAATGAACTTTATTTTGGTATCGTAATAGAAATGTGTTTCACGGCCGTATTTGGTACAGAGATTTTATTACAATTATGGAAGACCTAATATTTGAATGTCCTAGATCGCTCCGACCGCACAATGCCGCTATTGCGACCGACGCTGGTCAACTTAGCTTAGCCTTTATACAAACAGTAATAGCTTTTCTTAATCTATGTACTTACCAGGCTATTAAGTACTACTGAGTTCTCCACAGAGCTAACCCGAGCTTCTGTATGTTTAGCAGCTTAATAATCTACTCATCCATAATCTGAACAAATTAATTAATGTCGTCTCATCAATGTTCACATTTGATCAAAACAATACAACGCTGTATTCCGAAAGGCACATTTCTAAATCCAGTACCTCGTAGTAAACAATAGCAGACATTTATTTGGAATGGGTAAAACAATAAGATCAACTGGCAGAACGCGTGCCCGCGCTAAATGGAACGTCAGCAGATACACACGAACCGCTTTGGTAGACGAAAGACGTCTGGAATTAAAAGGAATCAAATATGAATGGGGTATACATGAATAACGGGGGCGGCTCTTGGCGGCCGGGCGCGCCATTGCTCTCCAACAACTAAAACTGATACATTAATAATGCGTTTGCTTACAATGCGCTTTAAATGTAGATCCAGTCTGTCCTTCTCGGGTGTGGGTCTCGCTCCCCCACGGCGCGGCGCACACGGCGCGGCGTTCATGCAAAATGTACGTGGAACGCGACTATTCCCTACTTCCCTCTCAAGATAATGCTGTTGTCGGGCCCACCCCACCGGCTCGCCCGCTGCCCCCCTCTAATCGGGGCATATCGATGGTCATCACATCTCCACGTTCGGACGTGACGCGACATAGCAAATCATCGCTCAGTGCGACGTCATTACGTTATGCTTACTTTGCGGAGCTCCACGCTAAAACGGCTACCTAGACACTTCAATTTATGCTTACATATCGAATATGGTGATTTAAATCTCTACATGAAATGTAACACTTTAAATCATGAAAACGTTAGGTACTTTTCATGAGTATTAAAACCATTATGCGGGTGTGGTATCATGTTTTATTAATAAAGTGTCTGTAAATGGGAATGATGTATGAGATGACGTAAATAAAAATTTATCGCAAGGAGAATCAAGTTTTTTCAATGTTCATCCAATAGGTTTATACAAATATATTTTTTAAACTTACGTAATCCGATTTTATACAAAAATATTCTGATGTTTTAATATTAGGTATCTCTGTCTGAGTCTAGTCTCTACTGATCAGTGTGTGCGTTGGTCTCATAATTATCTAATTAATACACCATTAGGTAGCTAGTTGGAAGTTTCAAATTATCTTGGTTAGTTATTATTTATCGGTCCTCATCAGATGGTCCATGCCTACGTGATTAAAGGGTCATCAATATTAATTTAGTCCAAATAGGCTTGTTTGTTCAAACATGACAAGTGACAAATTAATCAGGTGCATTATTGAGTGAGCAAGACAAAATAGCTTATCTATATTTAACGCTGGAACATCAGATATGGGAAAGTTTATTTATAAGCGCTTGAGAGCTTTATATGCAAGTATTCAAGCGTATGCGAACTGGGAATTGTATTCATAACATTGCTGTCTGTTATAAGCTGCCTTTGCTAGTTATCATCTAATTTCTGGGTTGAAAACTAAACTCAAATACACACCAGTTCGACATTACGTTCCTCTGACAAATAAAATGTTTTTTTTCCTGTTAAAACAGCCTTGATCAGTGTACAATTTTCTTTATGGTCACTTGTCTATAAGCCTAAACTAATCAAATATCATAAAAAAGTCATTAATAGTATAGACGCAGCATATTGTGTCAGGAATTCAGATTTCCACCACTAACATAATAATGTTAGAGGTATTAAGAAAAAAGTCAGACAATTTTATAAAATGATGTCCTTGGGGACATATAATAAAATGGGTATTTTCCCTTTTTTCTTATGAAACTTGTAGTAAGTAATTAGTAAAATTTTCCATTGACACGCACTGTCTGCGCGCTGAGAGCTTAGCTTTGCAAGTCAGAACACGATATCGCATGTTGAACGATGTTAAATCTTCAATGCCTCGACGTTGACACAGACTACGTCATACGACGCGTACTACTGAACATTAATCCGTGTAAGGATCTCCGAAGAGAAACTAGGTACTATTAGCGTCATGCCGTTTCAGTAAGCTTTTCCTGTCAACCTTGGCCACTGATGTTTCGCTGGCATAACGCATTTATTATGAATTTGATACACGGTATACTATTGCTAATCCTTACTCGGGGAGATATAGGAATTCCCGATACCCTGGCCCTTGATTCATTATATTTGCAGCCAGATTACGCATACCATCTAAAGTGGTCAATTTGTCTTAGCAGTGGTTCCAATAATATGTAAGAGGTTACAGGCTGCCGATAAGCACCACCTAGTACAAGTACAATATAGATGTGTTAGTACCTGCGTTGTATTAGGAATATTGTACTACGGGATAGTAATTGACGATAGTATATTTTAGACATCGTGTCTTATGTCTTAAACAAACCTAAAAAATGTATCCACCTAACTAAGTTTTGGTTAGGCACACTGTCTTTCTTCATCTCAGCAGACATAACCAACATATGATGTCTTCGGTATCCTTTTTACTACGTACATAAATATCACTGACACTTAGGGCCTGTTTCACAATCGACAAGTAAGTTCGAAGTAGCTTACTTTACAGTTCAATTGACATATATTTCATATTACAACTGCGAAGTAAGCTACTTAGAACTTACTTGTCGATTGTGAAACAGGCCCTTATAAAATTCCTTGGTTCGTTCGTCAACTTTTTAATAACTATGCAACGTAATAATTAAAGACTATGTCCAATAGACGCAGCAGAACCTCGCCGCGAGCTTACCTGCCCGTGACGCTATCTAGCATCATAACACAAAAGCCGAACGCGACTACGAAATGTTACCCTGAATAAATCATGTCTCGCCGTGTGTACCACTAAAATATTCAATAGTTTTGTGTAACTTGGGCGCCTCCAGAGCGCGCGGGCGGCGGTACTAAGTGCGGCCCAATATTTTATTTAATAAACTTAACCGGTTATACTCGTGTTGGCCAACAAACTTTATAGTTTTCCCACTATTTGTCTAGTGGTACACCAACTCGGATAAATGTTAATAGGTGGGACAAACGTACATACATACGCGTGGCCCGCGCTCTGTTTAACTTTGTTTGCAGTGTTCGCGTGAATTTTTAATTCAACTCTGTGTACGTGGGTTATTTTGTCCACCGACCCGCCCGCTGTTGTAACGGCGGCCGTAAGAAAAGTTTTTATTCAGCCGCTTCCTCCGCGACGTCATCGTTTCATTATAGCCAGTTCGAAGTAACAAGTTTTGTAGCCAACGCTTTATGTTTCCAGTTTGTCTTTGACCACGCGAGGGGGCCACTCGAAATATGATTTTAAATTTGAATCGTGCAAGCAGCAGCTATTACAGGGGAAGCGTAACGCCTTTCAGTCATTATTTATGCTTGGCATAATTTGACCTCCTTCGCATGCAAAGTTATATTGTAAATAATTATGTAATATGATTACCGCGACGATGTTTATTACAGTGTGTTGTTATACAGTCATGCATTGTGATTTATTTTACAAAGACTTAGGGTTTATTGTATATTATTATAATGAATAAAAATCATCTAGCTGCATTGTAACCATCACTAACCATATATATTTAAAAGTACATAATTATATATAAATAGGTGCAATAAAATAAATTTTTATTGTTTTAAATGCAGTTATAAAAATGGTATAAAAATTTGTATTCATTTCATTAGGTTGGTAATCTAAGATTAAACATATGCACGCTTTTAAATGTAGTTTTTAATTTATATAAGACAATAGTGACCATGTACCAGATCCGTACACGGGGGGCATCGTGGCGTATAAATTCACGGCGTATCAAACAGGAAAGAATCACGTAGACACGATTCGAAGTCCTTGTGCACCAGGAACCAATCAAGTCATCGGATCCGCTTTTGAAATTGAAATCATAGACGACGTAACAAGTTTCTTTCAATTTCAATGACAAAACTCGACGGTAACGAAGTTTAGCTTTTAATTCCACGGTGCAATAGTGTTGTGCGCGCCTGTGCATCGTACACGCTCGCAGCGAGTTGGCCATCGCATATTGAATAAGTCAAAAATATTAACCAATTTTCATTCATTATCAATGTAATCCACTCCAATTTCAGTCATTAGTCATGTAATCCACTCCAATTTTAAATCCCGCGAGGCAAGATATTTATTATTTTACGACAATGATAACACAAATAAATAGTGTAGGTACCTAAATATAATGTTTTCTTATGCAGAAACGAATATAATTTTAGTAGTATAACTTCTTCTTCTTCTTCTTCTAGTAGTATAATTTATTGAAATTATAATAATACCTATTGATTTTTCTGTTAGTATGAAAAATAAATTTTAAAATGAGAGATCGGATTTTTCAAAGGACTTCGTCCGAGTTTCGCTGTCACAGCACTATCGTGTATACGACCAGTGCCGTTTTAATTGATCTTGGTCGTTTTCTATTCGTCCCGCGAGAGGTGAATATCCGATTGTATAAGGTACTACGTATTACTAGATCGCACCTGTTATAGACGAATAGGAAGTCGAAATTACATCATATTTTTTCGGATTGCAAAATTTCGGTGCCCATATTCAGATGCAGAGATGAATTTTCAAACTATCTGCGGGTTAGGTCACGTCGAAATGTTCATTGCTTTTCTTGTAGAAAGATTTTTTTTGTATAGGTACTTGATGTAGGTACCTATGGGTGGACATAATACGGTTTGATAAATTTATACTCTACATAATTATATCTTACCGCTGCATCCATTAGGTAGGTACACTTCGAATTATAATAAAATGTTATACATTTAGTATTATTGTAGTAATTTTACTATTAGGTACCTATGTCCCAAACTGCGATACTTTGGGACGTAATAGTAAAATAACTGAGCTCTTGAAATAGTACATTATTCTAATGGGACTTTACCTACTCTCATAACTTTTTGGGAGTTGAAAGGTATTTAGAAAATTACATTTTTAATTAAAAACAGTTGACAAACACTCGCGCCGCGGCTTGTCAGCATGGAATGCAGGATGGACGGCTTATTAAAAACATTAATTTATTTTATACCTACGCAAGCCATGCTTTAGTAACCACGCATTACTCTTTGTTGGGACCACAGCTCAACACTTACCATGAATACATCTGGCGCCATAAAGTTTATTTTATCGTTATGGCCCACACTGCAATTCCTACTGCCCACATAAATATCCCACAGAAAATCAATTGAAAAAACTTTTTGTCTTTGCCATGGCTAAAAAATAGGCATTGCTGAAAACTAAAGGAACCAGCTCAGTTTTTCCGCTTGCTCTTTATCGTCGAAGATTTATTTCCAGATACTAATACTTTCGATTTACGCAACGGCCATGTGTGTGTTGATAATTATCACAAGCCCTTTAATGTCGTCCCCACTGATGGATGGAAGGATATAACCCACGATGGATACGATGGATGGAAGGATATAAGGCCATAACCCACCACTCTGGCCCAGTACAGGTTGGTGGTCTTTATAATGCCAGTATCTAATTGCATTTTGCCCAATGGACAAGATTCACGTTCGACGAATTCCACACTGGACAAAATTCCTCACTGGACCAATGCCACACAGAACGAAGTCCACAGTGGCCCTTCCAAAATTTCACTAGGAAATTCTTTTCAGCATTCGCTGTAAAAACTTTTGGAAATGAGATAAGCTAAAATAATCATCTAACGAAACGCAATAAGCCACGATATTCTTGCTATAGCAAAGCAAGAATATCGTGGCTTATTGCGTTTTACTATCTAATAAATGCGACAGTGAGTTCGATTTTAAAAATTATGTCGGCAATGGAAAGCTACATTATGAGCGTATTTTTTTAACGAGAGATTAAAATTTGTTTGTAAAAATGATGAAAAGATCTGTGGATTTTGTACAATAAATAAATAAAATTACAATAACCCAAGGTATCAAAAATTTGGTTTTTGGTTGGCTGTAATTTTATTGCCTTGCGCTGTCATTGTGTTATTTGGTTGCTCCATATCCCTTTGACACTTAACATTCAACTGTATAGTTTTTGTTGGTACTTACTAATAAAGATTATGACTCCACCAATTATTTAAAGACATCAGCGAGCGAAGCCGAGGGTTAACGCTAGTTAATTATAAAGTAAAGTTATAAATAATATATATGGTGCACTATATTAAATTATAATCTGCAGACTCAACGTTTATAAATAGTTGCCCTTTTCATCTGCGATATTCTTTCTAGAGTGGAAGCAGATTGTGTACCTTAATGAAATAGCGGTGCGCCCCAGACAATCGCCGTCGCGTCGCCACCATGCAAGGGCTTCTCAACCTAAAACTTTTTAATCTAGACAGCCAAAGGCTATTGAATTTCGTGTAATTTTCTACATAATAAAACTCGAGACAACGCGAGTTATGAAATTGAAAAATGAAGCACTTGAAAAGTTCACATTAAGAGCTAATAAAGAACTGCTTTGATCCGGAACAGTTAATTTGCTTACGTTCTTGGCACTCCCAAACTACTTTAGACAAGGCATTAAACATTCCACTGATCGTGATTACATTATCGATCTACGGAAACCTACGATCGCATCGTTTACAATTTAAATACCTACGCATTTCTATCTCAATACCGAATACAGATTAGTGCAGCACTGGCTCAGCTCTGGCGACAGATAATGGACCATACATAACTTAGTAAGTCCATTCACTCTTACAGAGAGCTTTTGGTATCTGCTAAAGCGTTTTAGATTGTGACGGCACACCGTGTTTTGCTTTGATGTGTCTAGACCAATTGCACGTCGGTACGGCAAGCATCGACAGTTCGTTATGACAATTAATTATACGAGTATGTACCTATGTCAATCGTACCTCCCGATTCATGTGAGCGGTGGTTATAATAAGGGAACTTTGTAGTCCGCTCACTGCGAACTGCAATCAATATTATTAACACATTATTCGTTTGATCGAACACCTGTTGAAATGTGGCATTACATCGTATACCGTATCGAAAGCGCACTATCGGTACACCAGAGTCCCTTTTTCGGGATCATATGAAACCGATAAATCTCAACATACTTTTCATAATTTGAATAAAGTCATACGATTAGATAAAAACAATAGTTAGCATATTTATTATTTACAAAATGTACGTAATAATTAGAGATAAGCAATATTTTTAAAAGCACTAAGACCAAAACTCGTAGCATTCCATGGATTCTCCGTGCGGGTTCCGTGTCCAATAGTGTGGCAGAGAGTGGCAGCGCAGCGCCGAGTTTTAATAAAAAAATCGGCATAATTCTGTTTTTGAAATAGATACCTATCGCTTTTTTACTTAAATAGCTTATCTTATAGCTATTTTTACACAGAGAAACGGATACGGTTGTACAGAATAGTAAAATTTCTCAAATGGATGTTTTTAACCGTAAATTGCAAGAATGATTAAGAAATTTAATGTCGACTGTTTGTGCCCTGTGATCTCGTAATAGAAAAAACAAAAATTATAAATGTTTGAAAAATATTATATAGAATATTATAGTCTTGGATGGGGGTTCGATTCCCCTGTCAAGACTATAATATTCTATATAATATTTTTCAAACATTATAATTTTTCGAACTTTTTCTTTGTTAAAAATTGAGTAAACTAGTGGACGAGCTGCCACCGCGACATACCGATGATGCTATATCGCCATTTTTTTCTGTAACGCCAAAGGAGCCTGGCACTGGCGCGCTTATTGGATTTGAAATTCGTTATTGCTAGGGGCCTTTTCTCTTTGGTGGCACGAGATTTTTTCCGTGGTGGACAGACACAATTGCAACTATATTGCGCTGCGTATTACGTTTTTCAGTTGACAGTCGTCATTGGAACGGCGTCGGCGGTCGCACAGAATGTTTTATGGGTTTTGTAATAACGGCGTCGATGTCGTTAGGAGTGTATTCGGCGCACTGTCGCGGACTCGTGTTATGGAATCAAAAATTCTCCTATATTGCATTGCAGAAGTTCTGCGTTGGCTTCACCGCGGCCAATGCGTATTGGGAAATAATCAGCACCCCGATTCCTTTTGATGTGTTAACGGAACCTCGGTTGTTATGAGATCTCCTCACCCAATATCAACATTGCGAATCCGAAGGAATATAAAAAAGCATTCGCTGTTTTCGAAAACCCTCGCCAATCATAGTTCGATAACTCGATTGATTTGCTGATTTGTTATCAACAACAAATCGTCGTCAAGATTGAGATGTGACAGGGGCTGATTTGAAAAGCTCGTTTGACACATGCAGTGTAATTTTGCAGCGGTGTTGTTGGCCAGCATTATAATTGGATTGATAAACAACCGTGATTACGTTTCTATGTAATGTGCTTATGTCTTTTGTCTTACACGCTATAGATTGTAGGACAAGCGGCGTTGAATTCTTATTAGACAGCTGTCCTAACACGGCAAATTAAATTTAATCGTGCTCACTTAGATTACGGGATAGATACGATTTGTTTCAATCTAAGGCTATTGGCTGACAACTGGCCGCCAGTAAAACGCCAGCCGTTTGTAATATAGGAAACGAGTTGACTCGTCTAATAGGTATTCTAGTATATGATTTTAATACCTAGAATATGTTTATTTTGCGAGACACTCAAGACACTAAAAGCATATTGCGTAAGGTATTTATAGTAGTGTAGACATCGAAGCTTGATAATGAGAGATCTTTACCTTTTATAGATAACGTAATAAGTACGTTTTAAAAAGGGTAAGTCGCTCTTATTTGTTTTTGTTTCACGTGCTCAGCTCAAGCGTAATATAACTCTGTCCAAGCCATCGCTTCACCTCTAGAGCACGCACGTTAATAAAAAGAGACGCACCTCGACGATGTTTCCATCATGCAATGCAAAATAGTTTTATATGAGGTCGTTAATCTTTAACCGCTTTCAGTTTATATTATTGAAACAAATAAGCGCGGGATATAAAGTTCAATAAATTTAAATTTCGACCGTGCATAATTCATGGGCAATCATACGGCGCGATCGTCCTCGCCGTCACCACGGGCAGGGTTAAACGGGCAGCTAAAACTTTTTTCCGAAATTAAAATGTGTATCGGACGCTAATAAAAGTTTCAGGCCACCGATTAGCGAGCGCCCGTTGTGCAGATATTGTTTGCGGGGAAAATTCGATTCCGACCAACGCGAGCGATGACGGGTTATCTTTAATTTGTAAACCAATAAATGTTAATACATCAAACCGGCACGGTGGCACCGAGCCGGCCGATTAAATTTTTCCAGCTGCCAAACTAATTTGTGAACTATGCCGTACGCAGCTCGGTTCCGGTTCGGATGGCCCGCTAATTATATTGTTTGCGAATGTTTTTCGTGGGAAATTTAACGTGTCGGCCGCTGCTGGTCAATATTTGGGACGGGACAATGCAGAGTTGGGCCAGTTCGTGCCGTGAACGCTATTTAAATTTGATTTTACTATTGAGCAAATAATTTATTCGCACCGTACGGACAACTGGACGATGTGCTTAAGTGCGGTATTCCGATGCTTTCAATCTTAAATCGTTTGGCAATTTATTTGATTTAAAATTAGAATTTTTTTTTAACGGAATCCTGTCTTTTAAAAATGAAAACCTTTTAATGCACATGTTAAATTTTTGGCAACTAAAATGGCGGTGAAGGATTTAATAGCTCCACACGCAACTACGACATTATTTTAGATTTAGTCTTAAGCGATTTAAAACTTCGCGTACATAATGAACGCGAAATCATCATCATTATAAATAACCTAACCAATGATCATAAAAAACGGCACCGCGGACCATCGTATGCGTAGGCGCATTCATTACCTATTCAATTATTTATTAGTATCACTTAAATTAATATACTGCGATTGATGTGCCCGATAGATGGCAATAGGCTCGCCACCTATTACATGGGACCTAGCTAAATTGGCGATAAGTGGGTGTTAATTCACCTCTGCCTACCCCTTAGGGATATAGGCGTGATGTATGTATGTATGTAATTATATTAGTATTAGACGGAAACTCTTAGAATCCATGGAGCAGGTGCCCGGTTCATACTGTGGCAGAGAGGGAAGTCAGGATCAGCGCTTGGAACTTGGGACTCATATTATGGTAAGCTATACGTATATGCTATATATCCTGGGCCCTTTCGCAACATGTCAATACTCACCTTTCATAATACCAAAAAAAACCCGAAACACGTCAGCGGCGTGCTTTCGTTTTTTATTTTTATCAAACAGTTGCTAACAAAACGGGGATAATCAATTAATTGACTATTAACCCAGAAATCGGGATACTCCCAATCAAGACGCAAGTTATTTGCTTAACCAATTGAATTGTGGGGGCCCCCGCTTTGCCGCCAATAACTCCTGACGCGGCTGTCTACCGGTTTATACGTTTGCCAATAATTAGTGTCGAATTTTAAATTACTTTCGCCATTGGGTGGTTGTCCCTTCGCGAATGTATGTCAAGTATTGTTAAAATTGAATAAAATTATTGAATCGCGCGCCCGATTTTTATATTTGAGATACGTATGACATACATATACATCACGCATTGTCCCCCTAAAAGGAAGGCAGCGGTGTAAATATCCATAACACTTTTGCTAGACAGAGACCATAGTTTTCAACCAAGATTCTGTCACTTGAGTGTATCTCTGAGAGCTAAATATACACTATTGCGTGAATAAATCATGCCTGTTCAACCCCTAATGGGTAAGCTGAGATGTTTTAACACCCACATTGCGACTGCTATGTTAGGTTTTATATGTAAGTTGAATATTTAATACTTTTGCGTTTTAATCTGTACGAAAATTAGATTATAAGTTGAACTTATTCTCATCCATTGCTGTGTAGCCATCAATTATTAATAATACGCAATTATTACAGATACAATTATAGGATTAATAGCCTACGGCACGAGGATGGCCGCCCTTCTCGGTGAAATATTGTAGCAATCAACGCTCCAGTATAACTACTGCTAACGAATAGATTTCATTTTATTAAATCGTTCGGTTGGACGCGCATTGTTTTCGGATAGTTTTATGAATGCATGCGTGACGTGGGAATTTTCATTAATTTAATTATGTCAACATTTACTGCAATTGCCGCGTGGTGACGGCAGAACAGAATATAATTGTCACCACCCCACCCGCGGATGTCGTATAAGGCGACTGAGGGTGACAGCGATGAGTAATGGGCAGCAGCATTACTTTTGTACCACCCAACAATATACTGCGACTTACGTGTAATAGGCTCGCCATCTATTACATGGGACTGAACATAATTGGCAAAACGTGGGTGTTAACCACTGCATACCCCTTCGGGGATATATATGTATGTTTACTGCAACAGTCAGTCCACTCTGCTTGAACATTGTTTCAAGTATCTCTCGCAAATGCCCATTACATATTAACTTTTAACTATTTTAGCATTTAATTAATTATGTTTAATAAGTCAAATCCCA
Source organism: Cataclysta lemnata (assembly GCA_963931975.1). Taxonomy (NCBI): domain Eukaryota; kingdom Metazoa; phylum Arthropoda; class Insecta; order Lepidoptera; family Crambidae; genus Cataclysta; species Cataclysta lemnata. The sequence goes on from OZ008338.1 coordinate 14,353,194, forward strand.
AATCATAAATTGTGCTAATTGATGGAAATGTATTCCATATGTGTATTGAATAAAGCTGATTGAGCTGACATATCAGAATTCGTTTGTCACCAGTACTTTTGCCGCATGTGTCATATTATTATTATTATAATAAATATAAATTATTAATTAATATTTCTTGCTAATAAAAATTTCACCCTTTTTAGAATGCTACTTTCAAAACATCCGCCGAGGCCTTCATCCTGCTGTTTTCTCTTTTTTTAACATCTTTGATATTGATCGTTATAAACACAACAAAATATTAGTTCTGCTTTACTAATAATAATCGTAGTGCTTTTTTATACCCAATCAACGTCACAATAACTATAAATACAGTCGTGGGCGAATCAGAACATGGATATCTTTTTGACACCTAATCCCAAGTTATTAATTCATAACCATCTCTAAACTTAGTTTTCCTAATGGATTAACTAAGTCCATCTGATAAGTGAACTTAACAATTACATTTTGGAGATTGTTATCTTTAGTGTCCGATTCTAATTCTGCCATTAAAGCGAAGGCAAGTAGTACTTAAAATTTCCATCCACTTGAAGTTACCCATGTATAAAATTGCTAAAATTTGACAAAGACTTAAAATAGCAATTTCAATATAAGTTAACTAATAACTTAATTGCTTGATCGAATAACATTTAGATATTGACCAGGGAAGTTATATGAAGCCAATTAAATTTCAAAAGTAGCGAAGTGCTAAGTCTAATAATTCGTAAATTCTATATCGACGCTAATATTCTACTTGCTATTTTAATATCTTTTTGAACACGATGCTTGTGAAACCTAGATAGGTAATGGTGATTAACAGAATTCCAAAGTTTATCTTTGCTAAATTTTTTTTTGGCAGAGATGTGAATGTTGAGATGGATGTAATATGCCGGTATCACCAAATAAGAATGTTAGTGAGCGTGGTCAGAATACAACACCGGCCTTCCTAAAAACAATTTTGTTTGTGCTACCGCGGTAATGCGGATTTATTATATCATTGAAGACGTCGAAATACTAACAAAATGATAGTTATGGCGAATCGAGCACTCCCGCTGTTGGGAACAGATTGATGGCAGAGGGAGCGATTTGCTCCGGCGCGATTAATAAGATAGCCGGATTATATTCGGTAAGATTTTCCAAGCGATTTTGGGCTTTAATACCTAATATAGTTATTATACTCGATAAATTATCCTTTGTCTACCACACATACATTTAGAATTTCCCAAAAAGACTTAGTAACCATTTATATTTCAAATTAAAAATACTGTAAAACTTTGCTACTTAATTTCTTGACTCATTTCCCTCATATTACATTAAGCATACGTGTTTATATTATATTCACAGTGAATTTAAATACAAATTTCTGTTTCAAGTACCAAAGATTAATAAGGAATACCAAGGAAATGTTGTCTGACTAAATATTTATATTTCAGCTTTTCTAGGTATTTGAGCGTTTTGTTGTCTAACGAGCCATAAAAAACGATAATTCATATTAATAAGAAGCAAATGAAATGGTTCAATTCCTACTCAATACTTGCGTCGAGCTACAGTTCTTGGAGCGAGTTGGAGCGCTAGAGGCAGCATTCGATTGGAATATTCGTTATCTGTTGCAAATGACCTGCCGAGTATAATGTGACAGTGAACGGGACAGACGTCGCGGTCGAAGGGTACTGTTAAAACCTTTGCTGCTGCGTTCAAAACGATCTGCACTGATCAGTGCCGGATATCGTTGACATTCTCGGTGTATTTTAGGTGAAGCAATTCAATCTAGAAAGCTGGAGCTGTCATAACTGTCATAACATAACATGTAAATAACTAATCAAATAAAATCAATATTTCTCGATAGCTCATATAATTTAGTTTGTTTGTATATTTTGTCACTTATTTTACACTTCCACATTGTCTTGGCATATTCAAATATCTATCAAAATATACCTAATCTTAAAGGAGTTCTTAACACCCAAGATTCATAATTATCAGAAAAATTAAGTCGTTTTGCGTCGTTTTCTTTGTAATAATATTTCTAATACCATTTTTATAAAGTTCAAATAAAATTAAAAATATAGGATTCGTTTCGTTAGCTCATGCAAAATATATATACCTACTAGACCGCTTAGATTATATTATATACGAGGAAGGTTGCCGTTCGTTTGTCAAATGTCAAATCCCTTAAACGCGACACAGGCGAACACCCCGCTAGAATTCATTTCATCAGGCCGAGACCGACCGTGCAAACATTGGTGTGGATTTTGCGCGGGCAACTAAAAAAGGCGGCAGTCAGCGGCGGGTTATCGTAAACTAACAGTGATACTGTGCGCGTAATAATTGGTCGCGTCAATTAACACCCCGCGCGCTGGGCCCGGTCGCGTCCACCGGACAATGGTTTAATTCACCGGGAGTTTTTGACCGCGATCGGCCGGCCCGCGGATATTATCCGATGCGATTGACAATCACAGTTCACGCGTTTACGGTTTGTAGACTTGCCGGCACGGCGGACGGCCAAAATCTGGTTCCTTTTTTGAATTGAATTTCCCGTCGAGTTCGCAATTGGCTACGGAATACTGCGCCTAAACAAATCAAACTTAACTACTGAAATTGATATTTTGATTGCAGACACTCATACGGTTAAATATGTGTCCAAATCTAGGCGTTAGCCAAGCTGATCGACGTCACTTATTCAGTAATAAAAGTGCCGATAAGTGGTGACGATAGAGCGCAATGGAAGTGTCAGTCATAGAATTCTAACATATTATGGCGATTGGCGACCGTGACAATGTCAATGGAATTGCAAAGAAAACAAACTGCGTGTAGAAAGAAGATTTTTCACTATTGAGAGTAGATAGAGGCAATCTTTTAATACTTGGTGCAATTTATAAATATGGCGTGACCGTTATCAGTCGAGTTGAAAAGTTTGTATACGAAATCTATGGGATGGCCGCGCCGCTACTTAGGCAAAGTAGGGAAACTTTAAAAGACGACAAGTTTATTCCCAACTTGTTCCTCCCTCAGATTTCAGTCCGGATTCCTGATATGAATACTTGTAGTAATTTCGCATTTTGTTTAGTAGTCTGAATTTTTTGGAATATCTTATTTCATCTTGTTGAGTAGAATATCCGATAGTTACTGCTGCATTTGAAATTGAAAAAGTATAACAGGATGAACCGTGTGTGTGAAAAGATTGAAAGTTTGGTTTACGGGGCCCCTCACTGACGGCGTAAGGGAATAAGGAAATAGGATTCAATAAATAAATAAAAAACAAATTATTAAATATATCCTTATTTGTCTCAAATTTGGTTTAAGCATTTTGCACTGCCTCCTCTGGCAATCTTCTTTTTACATCTAAGGGTAGATTACTTTTGACAATGACATCACCTAAAACGTGGAAATCTAGTGGTCTGGGTTCGATTTATTTTCAAATTTTATTAAGACTCCAATACCAAACTTTGCTTTTATAGAATTGTATTGAAATAATTAGTGCCGGTCACGGGGTGTGCCGTTATCGGACACTTAAAATACACTCTGTTGATATATGGTTTAATTGTTTTGGCAATTAATGGGGAGGGTGCGGTGGCAAACAGGACTGGTCTGTTTGTTCCTATAGCGTTTGGTACGAATTGGGACCGCCTGAGTGTGTGTGTGTGTGAAATTCGACAATATTATGTGCGTCAGAGAACCAATATAAGTTGTACGAGTGGCTGCTCGGAAACTTTACAAATATCGCCTCTTATATATAAAAGCATTTAAAACTAAGTCTATTCCAAACATTTTTAAATACACAATGTTTTGAAGTATTTTTTTAACTGTGCCTTTTTCGTTAATTGAGCTATATCAACAACGTATCGCGTATTCGTACTAAGAACTAATGCCATTTTCATTATATTTATGAGAACTAGAGCAATTAGGTTATTGCTCAGAGTTAGTTAGGTTATTACTTATTAACGAGAGTGGGATTAGTCGATACTGATACTTTAAGAGCTTACAGCCAACCACTTTGAACCTAATGAAATAATTCCACTAATACCTTTTACAAAGAAGAGACCTGGACACAATATTATGAGCGGAAGCACAATTAATTAGTCTGATTGGTTGAGTGGGTATTATTAGAGTAAGCTGAGATTGTTGTGGAAAATAAGTTGCTTCTCATATAAGCCGCTCTACCACAGCACTCGGGTCAGTATTATGAACCATAATACTTGAGTAATAATGTGTTGCAATGAATATTCTAGCGTAGGCAAGTTTGGTTCAAAGAGAATTTTTGTTTTAAAACGTTACTTTAAAAACTAATTGGACAACCGCTTAGCAGATTAAATAGGATATGAGGTGCTTCTTGTTTCTTCTTATTTATCATCATCATCATCATTATCTGTCTGCCCTGGTCCAAGTGTATTATCAGCTCTGTATTTTTATTAATAATTGTTAATAAAATTTATAACGCGATTATTATGAGAAAAATCCCTCATTTTTATTGTTATTCGATATAGGTATAATATATTAGATACTTTTTTATATATATTGGAAGGTTGGCATTGGTTGGTAACACAGTTGGTTGGTAATGTGCGTGTACTACACGCACACTTCTGGCATTACCACCCACATTTAGCACGCCAATTGCGTTAGGTCCCACTGTATTAAGGGTGTTACTAACACAGTTGGCGAGCTGTCTATCGCGCATATCGCAAGAGAGCTGCTGCAAATTCCTCCGCACTGTTAAATCCTTAGACAGCTAGTACGACACCCGCAGAAGATACTGGGGGTGGTGATCTTTAATCGTATTCTCATCTGCCGTCGCCACACGCCACCAAAGTAAAAACTGAACAACAATACTTTTACATGCATTCACTCTGAAAATGTCTGGTACATACATACAATACAATTTATCGCTAATAAAACTCAAATGTCTCATAGACTATTTTAATAAAAGATATCCTTTCGACGTAACAATGTAAGTACATTAGGGCAGAATAGCCTCGCACAAGGTTCGGTGACCCGCTTACGCGAAAAGATAGCGTTTTCGCTATTATCATTTTGATGCTTTATTCATAAGTTACGAATACATGAAATGGAAGTTATTTGAATTAAACGAAGAAGCGCGGGTTCGGGGCTGATAAAGCCAACCATTAAGATATTGTGCAGCGATAGCAAAGCTGATTACAATCTCCCGACAAAATATAATAGAAAGAAAAAACAATATACATAATAATATTAATCCCTACAGCTATAATAAAACGCGTTTTTTTATATTTTGTTCTTCTAGTATAATAATACCTATTGATGATGCTTTTGAGGTTGGGGCGAAGGTTGTGTCAGCTAAATCCCTTCATATATTAATAAAAGACCTTGGTTTGCCTAAAACTTTAACAATTACACTGAATCGTGTGTCTAAGCCGGCTCTCACAGAATCTTACCAAATATCGCCTCTTTTCTATCTTGTATAACAAAATTCTTGGACTTGTCACGTTATTGTAGTAAAGAAGCGATACGACTGGCCAGAGAGATAAGTCGTGGAGCAAAGGTGAGTTGAGTGAGGTTGAAATGTTGTGAAGAGGCTCCGTACACCTACACTTTCAACACAAGTCCCAAGTGCTGATTCTGACTTCCGTCTACAACACTATGCCCCGTACCGTTTAACCTAAGAAAAAATTATTATGCCAACAGTTTTCATCTCTAGTGATAATAGACATGACGATGGCAACGTTTGTTTACAATTACAAAATTTCGGGCTGATTGAACGTAGCCAATATTGTTCTTCAATATTCTTGAAGTGCTTACCGGACCGGATAAAAAGCGGTGGTCCCCCTTCGTTTTATTTTAAAATTCCACAGGACCGTGGCTGATTGGTGTTTTCCCACTGAAAGCAGTTATGGCGTTGTTTCATTTTATGATTATCGCCGTGTTTTAGGGTAGCGAGAGCATCGCTGACGCGCACCAGATACTCACCGTTAGGCCGCATTTTTGGCTACGTTGACGAACGCACGTGGATTAATATTGCGTATTGTGATTCTCTATTTGAACGAGGTCACACCGAAAGGTTATTTTTGCTCGTGTGAGCGAAGACTACTGACTTTGCTTGATATGCAGCCTTTCAGTATAGGTACTCGTATTTTTAAAGGACTAGCTGATGAATTATTTATTTACCTTAAGTGGTCTTTTAAACATAAGTTTATACGGCATCTAGGTTTGCTTATTGCTTTTATTTATTGCTTGTGATTGTTTAAGAGTTAAGAGGGATGAAAGTAAAATGCATGCAGCGGAAATGAGAATGTTGAGATGGATGTGTGGGGACTAGGAAAGACAGGATTAGAAATGACCACGTTAGAGGAAGTCAGAAAGTAGCGCCGATAATCGAAAAATTGACGACATGTGATGAGGAGGGATGAATGTTACGTAACTAGAGGTATGTTAAGTATGGATGTGCATGGACCTAGAATGAGAGGAAGACCGAAGAAGCGATGGATGGATTGTGTGAAAGATACATAAATACATAAATCACGCCTATATCCCCGAAGGGGTAGGCAGAGGTGAATCAGCACCCACGTTTCGCCAATTAGTTAGGTCCCATGTAATAGGTGGCTAGCCTATTGCCATTTATCGGACACAAAAGTCGCAGTACATTGCTAGGTGGTATAGGAGGAACGCTGCTGCCCATTCCTCATCACTGTTTTATCCTTACTCGCATTGTACGACACCCACGGGAGAGATTTAGGGTGGTGACAATTGTATTTACTCTGCCGTCACCACACGGCTTGAACGATATGGGAAAAAAGGAGGCTGAGCATGCTGAGCTCACGTCTCATAGAGGAGAGTGGAAGAAGAAGACATGTTGTGCCGACTCTACTTAGAGCAGGCTAACGGCAGGGAGAAAAATATTGTTTAAGCTTTAGGGTGTGGTGAAATTTGAACTTTATTCTGCTACCACCACACGACTACAAATTTCACTTTCATAACATAAATAAAAAATAAATGAATTGATGGACCTATAGAATGAGATAACCAACGGAAATACAATTGATGAATTATAAAAGATGAGAAACAATCCTAAATGATTAGCATTTCGTTCATAAAACAGCGAACTGCAATAACCCTTAAACAAATGAAGAAGAAAAGAAATTAGTCGCCGTTGAAAAGACAAGTCCACACAGTAATTCTATTGTCTATTGAAACCGTAGTGGCAATTGTTGTGTTATGTTGTTGATATCTTAACATCGCTCCGAAAATAGAATAGATATACCAAATCAAATCAAATCAAAATTCGTTTATTCATATCTAACACTCATAAATCGTCAAGACAAGACATTTACGCCATCCGTTCGCAAACTACCAGGAGGCCCTGTCCTGAGAAGATCGGGCAAGAAACTCAGTCAGGTTTTTTCCTCCCTTTACATACAAGTAATTTAAATTAATTAATAATTGGAAATTGAAAGACGTCAATAACTGACAACGTCAAGTAATAGTATGTCAATAAAGATACAAATTCTGAAGTTATCAACATCCTTCATTACAACAAACAGAATATCTATTTTAAATAAAGAACACTCAAGGGCAATCGTTTAATCATACTGGATAGAGATATTTAGTATTTATATATTATGTATGTAAAAGTTATTGATTCCAAGCATGTTTGTCTTCTAAATAGTCCTGAATTTTATAGTACCCTACAATTTGTTACTTGCTATGTTCGCCTGTGGCCCTAGCCAAGTGGCCAATTTACTTGAACGCATAGAAAGCAAATGTATGAAACTGACGTATTACAGAGAAAACAAAACGTTAGTTTCACACTTTTGTATTCTATGCGTTCGAATAGAAAACCGACTTGGCTAGGCCCGCTGACGTTTACATCTATTACCCTCAAGATCGTGTAGTATAACCCTAGATACGTTCCATGATTTCTAGCCTTTCCAGTCTTTAATTTTGTTGACGTCCACCGAGTCAACATCTCGGAACGCTTTAAAAACGTGTAAACAGGGGAAAAATTCTACACGCCCTTTTTTCGTCACAGCGAATTAGACGCTTTGGTGGCAAACCACCCATACCAAACTAGGTCACATAATAGTGCTAAGCCTTCTATTGCTTACTTCGTTGCAAAACGGAGGAAACAAAATATACGAACATTAATATTCTGTTCGTTATCCTGAATATTTCGAAAGAATAAGAAAATATTGAGCAAAAAAAAATAATTTTACACATCTGGATGATTTATTTATTATATGAGTTATTTTCTTTTCCTATAACAATTAATGAACGATAAAGACAAGTCAGTTGAACACAAAGTCATTGTCAAAGCCGTGTACGGAACCTGCCCATTTGCCAGACTTGCTTTTTATGACGTACCTACCGCTAGTATTAATAAGAGGAATAAGTAAGAGGAACGCGTTGTACGAATGCACAGTTAACGTGTTCTATTTTTTAATCCATTCAGTTGAAATTTCACGCGAGAATCTGAATGCCGGTAGTAATCCCAGGTGGACTGGAGAGGAGGCGAGAGACACGGAAAAAGTCGCGCGCGTTGTATCACCATGATATTTATTAAACAGCGATCAGCTCGCCTGAACGACTCTGTCTTATATTATGCGTATTTTTTTTGTTTTTCAATGTTTCCAATCGAACCGGGAAGTAGCTCTATTCAAATAGAATGGTGGCCGTAGAAATGTAATGTGAATTGGACAGATATTCTGTTCGTGGGTTTTGTAGTACACACAATGCAATCAAAATGTAAAATTAAATACATTTCTGGAATGTTTTTATTTTATACCTACATATTATATAACGCCTAGTTGTCTCCGAAGGGGCAGGCAGAGGTGAATCAATACCCACGTTTCGCCAATTTTGTTTTATTTGTCTCATGTAGCGGGGGAGCCTATTGCCATCAGTTGGGCACATAAATCACTCAATTATGTAATCTTAATTTTCGGTATGCTTGGATAACTCATTGCAGACTAATGCGGACCTTATTGAAATAAAAACGCTGCAAAATTTGAACACCAATTAGTACAGTCAACAGCACGTCAAACTACCACAAAATGGCAAAAATTCTCAATCGATTTTGTGCTCTATATATAGATCTCTATATAGATTTTGGCCAAACATCCTATTTAAGACAGTTAATATAACAAGTACGGGAGTGTGTTAAAAGCACCACTATCTCGCCTGGCGTAGGACTTCCGGCCCAGCGCTGGGCTCACAACAATGGGCCATTAATTTTCAAGTAATTTATGTAACTGTTACAAGTTATAAACGCCCGTTGTACGCGGTGTTAAATTATAGCATAGTTTCTACGCGGCAAAATATTATATTTTAATATATGCGCAGTAAGTGGGCTAGTATGCATGACTGGGTATTATTTCAATAGAAAATTATTACAATTGAATAGGTAGACACTACTTTGTGTCTGCGATGAAAGTGTGGGAGTATATGGCATACTATTATTAGGTACGTGACTTAGTTCGTGTAAATAGTGTTATTATTTTTAATAATATAATTGAAAGTGGAAGTGGAAGTGACGATATTGTATTTTTTTATAAGCAAAATCAGTAAACCATGTGGCTTAAAAAAGTAATCAAATTTATTGTTCACCATAAATTTATTGTTGAGTGTATTTGTGTACTTATATCTCTTTCTCTATATTATTTTAGCTAATAAATATTTAACTTTTAATATCTATCACCATCATTCTCAGTAGCTATCCTCACTAACACAATATCGTTATTATATGATTGAGCAATATTTAGCGTTACAATAGATAAAAAGTAACTTCAAATTGACGTGATTCGCCAAAAGTAGACTGTAAAAAATAACCAGTCAAATACATTTGACGCAGATGCGCAAATTAGGTACGTATATCCCAGACTTTTGGCAAACAAACCGGAGGGAAAGTGAAGTTGCGTGCAGGCAAAAAGGCACACAAAAAAACCTCATACTCGTCGCCAACGCTAAATAAAAGCAAGTATCCGGGGGTCCGATTCCGCTAATGGCGACGCAATAATCGCATCTCTGTCGTGCGTGTTTCAATAGTACTGCTTTTAAACACTTACTGCCGCACTCAGAGACCTCTATTAACTTTAATAAGTACATAATGTCAAAAAATTTCATTTGAATATAAGACCATAGACCCGGCAATAATAGCGACTAGTTTTGAATTGTCATTTTTTGACATTAAGTACTCATTAACGTTATTTGACGTCTCTGAGTGCGGCAGTTAAACTCGAAATTACAAATGCATGGATATAACAAGGTCTTATATGCTAGCCTGAAGCGAAAAAAAAAGATAAGAGCGCAGAACAAGGAATATTGTTGTTAGGAAAAGTTTGAAAAATTATAGTATTGACGCGGGAATCAAACCCGCGTCCTCTGTGATCCCGGCAGATGCCTATACCATTCGGCCAACCAAGACGTCTTGGTATAATAACCACAATAGTCTTTGTACTACTTAATGTTAGAAAATTATTATCAAAATGTAATACCGTAGAATATGCCTGAGAACGCACCTAGAGGCACCCGAATTATGGTGGTTGGTGACCCACCAACAACAGATACCTACCCAAAGAGGATGTCAAGTAGCCGCTCAGCAGTAAAACATAAGCCAAAACCTTGAGCAGTATGGATTGGAATGTTGTCATGCCTAATCATTCTCTCCGCGCATCGGTCTCCCGACATGGCCATTTCCGTCGGTTTTATATGCGTTTATATATCACCAGCATCTGTTTTGATTTACGCTTTTTATATTACGTGGAGGCAAAGAAATTTATAGTAGGTAGTTTTTTAGGTAGGTATAATATGGACAAGGTAGTTAAGTAGGTACAATTCTCCAATACCTATTGTATTGGAGAATTATACACCAGCTTTACGGTTACGTTTATATGTATTAGGTATAAGTGTTTTAAATTACGTCATCGTGAGTTTGGAACGAACAACAGCGTCGTGGCCCTATATTGTAGTGCTTCTGAATATTGTATTGGATCTGTAGGTGTAGACCTTGAACAGCATCTAATTTTGTTTTGTTTTCTCATTAGAAGAATTTATTTATGTAACTGTTGTGGAAAACGATGATGAGGTACACGCTCGCCTAATTTATTATACAGGAAAACAGACCGCGATAAAGATGTATGGATGAGAATAGGCGCGCGTTGCACCTGCATTCAAGTAGGCGGACGTTTTTCTGCGGAAGATGTACTTTTATTAATTTCTCGGCCGCGCGAGGTCGTAGGGCCGGCTGCAATTATGTAGATTATCTTAATGTCAATCATATTTTCTGGGTTTTGTCGTGGAGCAGACGTTTTGTCGAAATCAGGAATATTTGAAGTGTATTAGGTAAGGGTTAAGTCTAATGGAATCTGTAAATTAAATGACTCTTGTGTAGACATCAAAACAAATGATTGTATTGAAGTTCGAAAATAGAAGATTCGTATACCAATACAATTCGTGATTTAAGTCTGTATTTATGTATGTAAATATGTGAAGGTAGGTATACCGCAATAGAAGTCTGTCACTTCACTATGAATTGACGTTTACTGTTTACTAAAACCCTGAAACAAATATTATATTTCAAGGCTACTGTTACTGTATCTACGCAAAAAATTATATTTTATGAAAAAAACTAGTGAAACAAGGATCAGTGTTAGCGAGACTATAATTTCCCATAATGTCCTGCTCGTGTCATTGATGCCTGGGACAGCACTACAACGCGCGTCCATTCAGTATAGTAATTCGTGGATGTGTGTATGTATACCCACCAGTTGTGCAAAGCATTTCTACTACGATACTGAATAATATTGCGCCTATGATTATTTCAGTTCTCTTATAGTACGAGCTCTCTCATGAAGTATCTTATCTCGTGAGACTACCAATGAGGTGGATAACCCATTATAAAGACTTTTTAATAACTCGTAAAACAAATGAAATTTGATTTTTTTAATGTGCTCCAATATAAACAAGGCGTTTATTCAATTAAATTCTAAAAGCTTTGTTTATGAAATTAATCGTCGCCTAAAATTATGGCTTTCTTTCAACCTACACAATACGTGATACTCTTGTACCTATAAACTTGCGTGATACTTGATACTCTGTGTATACTTAGACGATAACTTCGTTTAATTTGCCATTTAATCTGGAGAGAACCGTAGCCATACCAGTGCCTTATCAAATTCTTATAATACTTGTGTTGGTTGATGCCGACAATATATAATACGTAATATGGGCAATTCTCAGAAGACCTAAACCCGATTGAATAAGAATATAATCTCATTCAAAAAACCATGAGAAAGCACTTGGCACATTTTTATACTTATAATAGCGTCGGCTCTCAGCTAAGGTAGGTAATTGCCCTGATATTTTTTATCGAATATAATTATATTTTATATAGAGCTCATGATACAATCGACATTAATAAATAATTGTGTTGGCGTTTGTGCGCAACAATGTTGCTAATTATCCAATTTATTACATTGTTGCTATTGAACGATAGATTTATAGCGCGGTGGTATTGTTTCATCGAGTTTCGAAAGAAATGTATTTTTTACCCAGGTGCCGCTTTTAAGTGTACCTATTATGGGTAGTTAGACGTGTAATGTATATTATTTTACCAATGTGAAAATTAAACATATTCATTATTATATAGAAATTTCACGCATGGTTTTTTACTCTGCCCGACTAGCATGACCACCGAAACACAAAAATCAAAATCTATGGAGTTTTATAGTTTTAGTTTTAATGAAAAACAAATAAGAATTTGTCAATGGGAAGAATAAAGTGGAACGCCGGCTTTATTGACCGCTGCTTTATAACATGTTGGCGAATAAATCTTTGTCCCATATTTGATAACTGAGTTAGTTTATGATGCCGGAGTTAGTTTGCATTGTCTCCGGCGCACGCGACGTCCTCCAATCCCGTGGAATGAATCGTTATTTATATAGCAAATACATACTTATAAATTACTTTGTCAGACGCAATCGAGCGAAAAAGAACGAATGTTGCCAGCCGCGAGCGTGTCATGTATAAAATATCAAGTTTCGAAACATTGCTCGCTCTTAACGCAAATATTCGAAATATTTTAATTGTGATCAGAACAGATGACTAGTTTAATTAGAGATCAATTCTTTTGTTCTAGTCTTTTTATATTTGAATTTTAAAGAGTGTCTCATTGCGCAGTAACATCACTAGAAAAACCAATAGGCAACCGCATGCGGTGTGTTTCTAGTGTCATCGCCTTTCATAACTTTATCATCATCACCCCTTAAGTTCCCCGAGCACAGGTTTCTCTCGGCAGGTGCAGCCGGGACCAACAGCAACACGCATGTACTCGAGATAATCCACTGCACCATCGAGTTCCTTTCCTTAGCGTGTTTTGAACATATTTTTTACCAAAAACAGAACCACTGCGCCGCAACCTACCTAGTGAAAAACAATGCAAAGTATAGAAAATGTTTACACACACCATGTGTCAACAAATACGTGGAAAGTTACTTAATATTTTTTTTATTAATATACGGTGCTATTACAAAAAATGCAGTCCCATCTTTGTCAATACCTTGTGACAGTGACAGCATCTGTTTTAATAACTTCTTAACCCAAACACTTTTTTGTAATAACACCGCGCGAGTGTCATAGTTTCTATACATGTTACATAGGTACCTGTTGTTTATCGAATTCGCGTAAAAGTCCATTAGATGACACACCAGCCTTGCTATTTTTCTCGTGTATAAAATATAAGCACTCCTTGATGTGATGCTACGTAATTGATAGTGTTGGGTACTGTGTGCCTCATGGCCTGGTTTCTAGTCGTTGTGTATGGCTTAATTATATATCTTGCGTTATTAGTAGTCATAGATACTTTAACATTGTGCTCAGGGTACAAAAATACCAACAAAACAATTAAATATCCGGAACTGAATGTGGTCCATCATTATGGTTCACTTAATCCATTCTTACAATGATATTTATACATACGTACATAATTCACGCCTATATCCCCGAAGGGGTAGGCAGAGGTGAACTAACACCCACGCTTCGCCAATTATGCTAGGTCCCATGTAATAGGTGGCGAGCCTATTGTCATTTATCGGGCACAAAAGTCGCAGTACTTTGCGAGGTGGTAGGTATAAGAGGAACGCTGCTGCCCATTCCTCATCACTGATTTATCCTTAGTCGCCTTGTACGACACCCACGGGAGAGATTTGGGGTGGTGACAATTGTATTCTACTCTGCCGTCACCACACGGCAATGATATTTATCAATCTGTATAATTCAATTATAATAAACAAAAATAACGTCTACAGAAAATCACATGTCTGTCATCAATCCTTTTAACTGGGATTAAAATATTATGGGTGGAAGTAAGATTTTCACCATGGAATTTTCCATGTTGGCTTGGGAACGAAATATAACAGAATCTGCCAGTCCCAACCTCACCCTAGGTGTGTCATTAAAGTCTACTAAAGTATATTGCCCATGGCATTCTAATAATCTGTGGCACAGAAATGGTGGAGGGAAAAACTTTGAAATATCCCAATCACTCTCTCCGTTCATCGGTATCTCGACATGGTCCTATGATACCAATGGAATCTGACTGGGAAGGCACAATTTAAGGGTCAAGTTTCCCTAAGGTAGTCAAAGTAAGGTATTGTCAATACATCTAATTATATGTCTGTTATTTTTTTCAGGTAAGCAGTTTTGATACATTTATTGGCCCGCAGTTCAAAGTAAGTAAAAAGTAATTATTCCGGTTCGCTAACGTGTATTTACGCGCGAGAAAAATTTCCTTGATCAATGGAAGTGGTATCAAGTATCAACGGGGATACGCTAACAGAGCACTGTAAAAAAACTTTCTTTATAAAAGCAGAAGTTTTAATTGTTCCACTTCCTAATATCAGTTTAAAAAACCAGTCCGTAGCACTGAGATTATTAGTTTCAATGTTTACAATCACATGACAAATCGTTGTCTATTTTTCCCGCAAACGTAGCTTTGAGTATGCGTAAACTGGCAACTTTATATCTATTTGATTAATACAAACCATTTTTCACATTCTACGGAACGACATAGCTGTTTTTATCAATATATAAAACACTTTGTTCTCGGTTTCTCGTGAGAATGATAAGGCATTTTATTCGCATTATATCTTGTATTATTATTTGTTCCGACGAAGTGACTTGTCGAGACGTTATGTATAGTGTTATCTTTATATAATCTATAGGTATCCCGCGGTAAAACTGTACCGTTATCGGTTTGATAGTTTTTTTTGCTTAACACTAAGTGAAGTGGGGATGGTGCCAAAGGGCGGCAGAGGTCAAAGGTCAGTCGCATTATTGAGCGTTACAAATGTTTGTTATGGAATACTCATTATCAGAGCACGCAAATCCCGTAGACCCAATTCCGAGAATTACATAACAACCTCACGTGAATGTTCGCCCGCAAAATGTAGGTAGGTAGGTAGGTACATTCTTTTTTCTAATCGAGAGCTAGAACGCACCCCAATTAGACCACGTGCGAAGTGGGGAGTTCGCGGGAGCTGGACAGATAAAAATTCACTCCTTTACTGAAACGATCGATCCTGGACATAAAAAGAACAATTCAAAGTGCATCGCCTTTTTTCGAACGGGTGGGAGTGGAGGGGGGCCCCCGGTCTTGCCCCCGCCGAGTGCTTGGCGCGCCAGCCAAGTGCTCGAACGCTGTGTCGGGAAGGCGTCAACGGTGCCCTACCTACCGGGAATTAGGCACGGCCCGCGCTGATTTACACCTCCGCCTGGCATGCCGAAATAAGACCGGATACCATTATAGTCTTAATTATCGGGCGTAGAAAGCGCGATCTCGTGACTCGTGTTTGCCTTCGAAAATCTGGACTTGAATCATTTCGTGTGAAAAATTTTACTATTTCAAATTGAATCTTATCTAATAAATAAATAATCTCTAACTGAAGTAACAAAAAAAATTTTTTTTATTGATGCTTCAGATAGAGTTGTCGAATTTTTTAATTACTCTTAATTTGGTTTACTGCTGTGGTTATGTATGGAAAAAATACAGTAGGTAACAATCAGGGTAACATTTTTTGAACCGTGTAAAATATAATAAGCAGCCATATATGTATGGCTGTTCACTCATATATGGCTGCTTTCTGCAGAACTAGGTTCATTATGATGTTTCATTACATATGCACTTGCGATTTCTCTTGAAGAGAAAATTGCCTAAGTATGAAATATTCAAATTGTCGATCCAATTAACGTAAATCCACAAACAAAGTTGTCACACTAAAGATATTTTCCCGCAATGCGAACTTTATCTAAACAACAGCAAAAGTGCACTTTCTGCCGGTGGGTGTAAAAATCAACGTAACGCCTAGAAACGGTCGCCCGGCCAGTTTTTCACTATACGTCGGTCCCACTCGCACCGTACCAGAGCAAAAGGGAGATTCAAACGAGATTGTTAAGTTCCATCGCGATATAAACATATTTATTATGTTTTAGCATTTCATTAACCAGCCTACCAGACCGAGTATAATGAACTGTTTTTCTAACAGACGCTATAAAATGTTTTTACACGCTGTTAGGAGTTAAACCATTTTCTCTATGCACTATTGTTTGCTAATGTCAAGGTAAACTTTGAGTTTTTACTTAATCACACCGAGAGATTATTATAACAATGAGTAGTTGATGCTACAGCTCTGTAGAATGGAGATGATTTCCACACGTTGACATCGTTCATATTAAAATATAATCTTCTTTGGCTTTTACTACACAATATGTAAAAAGGTCCCAATTAGCAGTAGGTAATTAGGTCATCGCCAATGTTTTTTACCCAATCTTTAGAAAAACAGTGGGAAGAGAAAGAGTGGTATAAATCTTGAACTGAGTTTCATGGTTACGTCGCACAACCCCTATCTAAATGTGAACTTTTTCAAGCGGTCCGAGCACTGGACAATACATTAAAATGCTAAATGGATACAGCTACTTAAAGCAATACGGACACACTTCCTTACATTATAATTTAAATGGACCAATTTGCCACAATATTTCTGTCACTGCCAGGGCTGCGTTATTTTGTTTTTTAATTTGTTGTACTGTACTTAGTAGGTACTAACAAAGAAAATAAAACAAGATGGAAGGTACACCAGCTAACAATAAAATAGTTTACTACATAATAATATGATACACGTGAACCCAACAGTATAATAGCATACTTTATGCAAGTGATATATTAAGGCAATTTAACTGTAAAATATTATATTAATTTGTTACGTAGATATAATTATTATCTTCTTAGTTTATTAACAGGAAGCACCTCTTAATAGTAGAAATGATTCAAAAGATCTCGGAAAGTTTTTGTTCTCTACAGTTTCAAGAAAAGTTGTGATATCGTTAGTTTAAATCTACAAAAGTAATTAAAACTGCAAAAGCCTTTTCTATAGTTACCACCCTTATTGTTTGAATAAGAAGGAAGAGGAACCCAACTTTAATGAGAAAAGTTTAGTCTTATATAAATGACGTGCTAATAATTGGTTTTGATTAGTACATAGAACATAATGAAAAACAATTGTTTGATGACAAATATCAGTTTCCAAAACAGTTGGGAAATAAGTCAAACAGTTTTCTCTTTCCTAGCATCCCTGGCCCCAGCAAAGAATATTTCTTTCTGGTCATGAGCAGGAAAGTGGTGTGCGAAAAGAGACAATAATTATTAGACGTCGTCATAATTGGCAACCCTAAATACTGTACACGGAATCTAACGCAGGGTCGGCGTAAGGAAACAGGCCGCAAGGCGCGCGTCGGATATCCACACTTCCGTCCGTTCTGCGGACCGAGCGGCCGTATCGCTCGCCGGGCGTCCGTCCGCCACATTGTCCGTTCCCGAGGAACACTTAAGTGCCCTTTCCTTTTTGTCGTATTAGCTCCTATTGCGGTGCTGCGACAATTGTTAATGCATAAGATTGCTGGCGCCTATTTTGTAGGGGATTACTTTTGCCCGCGTTTTACAACGTCCGCTAATGAGGATTTCCATTCATTTGACGGCAAGTGGAAAAGCTGGCGCTCTGTTAGGAGCATTTTGTTTAGCTCGATATTACTGAGGGCTAGTTTGGTAACCTTTGGCTTATTTTTTGAGTTCACTTGAGGAGATATTCCAAAAAATACGGACGACACTAGTAACCGTATTGCTTTATATCACGTAATATTTTCGCGACTACCTCATTATCCACTCTTCCTGTGTCCTGTGTCTTATATGAAATGTTTGCGGGTTTCTCTATCTATTCCTGGTATAAACAACGTTGCCTGGCCGACCAAATGAACAAAAATCAGTCATTTGCTTCTTTTTGTAGCCGCATCGGCTTAAAGTATTATCGAGCAGGTGTCGCAAACAAACTGTCGCTTATACAATTTATTTTAGGTCCAAACAATTGAACCGATTTAGAACGGATATGTAACCGTGCCGGCCGGGAGACGTTTCCCTTTTAGTGGCGTCCTCTTCGCGCTTTATGTTTACTGCTGCTTGTGATTGTATTCCTAGTGTTCAGGGGCTAATTAGGTTGAAAATCGCGGAGCTTTACGTCTCCAAACGGTTTTGACGCAACCAATTTCATGCGTTTCGCTCATCACATGCTAGAAGTTTTCCGGAAAGATGAACATTAGATTATCGGGTTATCCGTGTCACTACCATTAGGGCTGCTGCGGTCAGTTTTTTAGTATCATATTGGTGGGACTTTTCTGCATTTATTAGGAAGATGATGCCGAACAGAAATCTTTTTTATTGTCAAAATAAACGGTGTGCAATAGTTTGATGAATATTTGTGATATACCGATTATTTTATTAAGAAGGTAGTAAAAAGTCTTGTCTTTAATGCGCAAATGATACTCCGGACCAAAAATCTTTTTTGTTTCGTAATTAGATGTTTACGGATATTTATATTTTATTTAAACGTGGGTGCTAGTTCACCTTTGACTACCCCTTCGGGGATACAGGCGTGTTTTATGTATGTATGTATGTATATTTTATTTTAATAATCCGAGAATTGTGATTATTTTCTAGCTTTTATCGAGGCGAACCGAGAAATAATTTTAAGCATTCTATAGAGAGAGTACCATATCTTTATAAAATAATAGCTGTCGAGCAACTCAAAACATAAAATATTATCTAAAGATACCTACAGTAACTAAATATCTCGCAGTCAGTAGGTGTGCCTTATTATTAGCAGAGCCGGCTATTGATGTTTGTCACAGTATTAACTATCAATGAAATCAATGCCTTTTCTGTTTGTCAGGAGGACACAAGTTTCCGAATTAATTATATATTTGAAATTTTTTATTAATGTTTTAATTACATCTAAATATTTGATTATATTGAGCGTGCCAAACGTCAGATCAGCCGATGTAAATATAAGATGAAATATTTTAATATCCTGTTCGCTCTAGTCTAAAAATGTTGACATTATACTACCCGTTATGATAAATACAACTATCTTAAATGCCAACCTGACTACAAAGTAGCTGGTAAAATTGCGAGCAATTATATCGTACCTTCAAGCTGCTCGGTCGTGGGGTGAGCAAGAATCAATTTATTCGTAGTACTTCTTGACTTTTAAGGAACAACTCCGAGCCAACAAGATATTCTCGTTCCATACATTGTATTTAAAAGAGTAATTATTATGTATGATAAAAATTTCCTTATTCAATTATAATTTCAATGTTATTCACCTCTGGTAACGGTAAAGTAGCATCAAGAGAAATACGATCATCTATTCATCGAGCAGCTTCTGTTCGATTTTGTTTCGCTATTTAGTTGTGTGTGACCTAGTTTAATATTATTTGTTAGAAGCAATAAATTTGTCACCGAGCAAACTACCGCGGAATAATGTAGCGGACGCATACCCGAGCGAGCGTGTAATTCGTGCCTTTATCGGTATTATCAGTACAATTTACAAACAACAACATCTATCAAATCCTTACCACCTGTTGTGCGCGCGAGTCACACCGCCCGACACGTTCACGGTATGGGGGGTTAAAAGCGCAAAATATGTTCAAGTGTTACGCGGATCAGAACTATTCCGCTGCCACGCTTACCCTAACTCCGTCTCAAGGTGAATGGCCGCAGTTACTTGCCGCCCGCCCGGCCACGTGACCCGCCCAACACTTGAGCTAGGTCAGGGTTAACCCGCCGACTTACATTGACCCCCGTCTGCGCGCGGACTCCTTGCGACGCCGGGCCGCCGCAGCGTGGCCGTATCTCCCCGCCGGAATCCGATTTTTCCGTTCGGATAGTTTGTGATACGCTCAAATGGATTGACCCTCCTTGGCCAAGGTCAAGGATGTTCAATGTGTGTCACGCTATGGACACGTGGGATAAAGAGTTGGGGGAACTTGCTAGTGCACTCTCTCTCACGGATAATCGTTGCCTACTTGTTGTATAGTAGGAGAATATTTAACGTTGCCAATTTAGACGTGAATAGCAATGGCATTAAGTTATAAAAATGGCAGACGTAATAACATGGTCTTTAAGTGGTAATTTAATGGATCTACTCCTTTGAAAAATAATCAAAGGGAATATTATGTTATCATCAAGGTTCAGTTTCTTTGATTCGCGCTTATATTAAATATGATACACTTTACTGGCTACCCTTTGATAATGAAAGCTTTGAATTCTTTTTGTACTGCCGTAATCAGTAAGCAGCCCGCCCTCATCAGCGCTTACAATATTAATCGTGAGAAACGTAAATCTTAAAATAACTTGGCATTTACCGAGACAAATGTGGATTTTTATTAATGAAAATTAAATGATGTTTTATCAGAGTTGACATTTTGTTTTTGGAAGCTGTCTGATGATATTCTTCTTTTTACCCTATTTGTAAGCTCGTCGGATCGAGAAACGACACGCCATTAACTCAATTACAGCAAACTAGGCGCGCGACACATCCAATTCGGCAAGCGTTGATGAGTTAATTTCAAGTACTCACATTTTAGCGAACATGTCATTACATGTTCACCTAATATTAAATTTAGCAAAGGTTAAGGTTATAATACGCATCTTTTTAGTACCATATGCTTAGATTTGCAGTTTTCCAAATTATCCTGTAACTCATATTAAAGCAATCGGCAGTCTCGACCGGGAAGCAGAATTAGACATTCAGAACACAGAGTGATGAATACTGTTCGGTATATTTTTAGTAGATAACTATAAAAGATATCCTTACGCGCACTAAATAATATGACGGACACTTAGTGCAAAGGAAGTGTCTCAATGAGTCTAGCTCTCTGTGAACATAATAGTGACCAATTTTTTTGTTAGGTTAATAGAGAGGATTATATTCGAGTGTCGACCACGTTAGAACGAAAAACCAACTAACTGCCCTCAGAAACTGTCGACTCAAGATAAACTAGATCTTAATTTCATTCATTTTAGTGTCGATATTCTAAAACAGCTAACCGCTTTTCTAATGTTGATTTCTAAAACAGCTAACCGCTTTTCTAAGAATATTTCCAATTCAATTTCAAAATAACAAAAGATACCAAGACCATTTTAAATGTGGTGGGTGGCAAGTAGAAAAGGAATAAATAAGACCGCGATACACTCGGAGTTGATGGCTTGCATTATACAAGACAAAAGAAACAATGTTAAGGCACCTAATTATCATAGAATCGCTCCGCTCACATGCACGATATATACAAAATTATTATTTTATTATTAATTTAAATATCGCGCACGAACCTACGGAGTGTGCCGTAGCAATTTCATTATTATTTCAATCAACTGAATGTAAATTTATTCAACAATCTCAGGGGGTAATTGGCATTGTGTGTCTCCCTCGCGCGCCGCACCTCTCCCTCTGACGCGTGGCCTATTCGCCAGAACATTCTTATGCGTTCAATCAAATCTAAACACCGGTATAGGACCAGCCACGATGCCTCCGCCACTCTGGATCTTTTGTCTCGTAATGAACACAAGAACCAACATGGGCTGAATGAAATCTCATTTTATTAAAAACAACAATAAATTATTTTTACACGGTTTTTGTTTCAGTATGATCCGCAATTAGGTTGGCTTAATTTGAACTGTGCATTGATTTTGTTTCCTGATTTCGTGCTGCTTGGAAAATAGTTGTACTGAACAATAAACATCCTAAATAGGCATGTAATCACAGTAGGTCAGACCTTTGAAAAAATGACTATCAAATGAAATGAAAACTAGAATTAGTTTAAATCATATGCGGAAGCCGTGTGGTGACGGCAGAGTAGAATACAATTTTCACCACCCCAAATCTCTCCCGTGGGTGTCGTACAAGGCGACTAAGGATATATCAGTGATGAGTAATGGGCAGCAGCGTTCCTCTTATACCACCTAGCAATGTACTGCGACACTTTTGTGCTCGATATATGGCAATAGGCTCGCCACCTATTACATGGGACCTAACATAATTGGCGAAACGTGGGTGCTAGTTCACCTCTGCCTACCTCTTCGGGGATATAGGCGTGATTTATGTATGTATGTATGTATGCATATGCGGAAATGAAACCCCTTCTCAATCAGGCGAATAATCTGACCTCTATAATACCCTTTATTACTTGGCATCTTAAATACTATTGAGACGGAATTCAAAATTGCAATAAGGCTGACTGTTGCAGAAGCGACAATAAATCTTATTGTCATACATTTAAAACGCACAATATTACTAAGTTTTTTTTACCTTCTCTCTCTTTTTTTACCTTTTCTCTCTTTTCTCTCTTTTTTTAACTTTTTTCTACCTCATGTGTTAAATGTGCAATTCAGTAATGTCTACACAATGCTTTTAATATTATTGTATAAACTATAAAATAACATTTTAATGAATATTGTGCTATTTGAATGTTCATTTCTAAATAATTTATTATTTCGTTTAACCAATAGAGACGATTAAATTACCTTATTGCCATTGGCACGGGCCTTTAGACGTAAAGACAGGTGTCTTTAGCAGCGTTGGATAACGGAACGGCTCTTTTGTAATAAACCCGAGGAGATAAATAAGAAAAATACAAAAATAAGGATAATAAATTTAAAATTGTTAACTTACCAGGACTGCGGCCCAATCAAATACAAGACATATAAACATGAATGACAGTTGACATACAATACTAATGCATTTTATCATTATATACCTTAGCAGTTAAAAAAATATTTTTCACATAAATATAAAACGTGTCTTACGTATTCTTAAAGACAAAATCGTACGACACACAAATTTCATTGAATAAACCAATCACCGTAGTTATCGGCTCTCTAATGGTACATACTATAAATGAGTCTCCACGCGTCGTGCATACCACTACAACACCCTTTAAACTTCATATTAGTTCAAGAGCTTCTAGGCGAATATCTCCAATATTGACTGTTACTTCATAGCAATATTGGGGGCTGTTTACTTCTATAACCTGTGCCAATTGACTCGTCCACCCTTGTTCTGTCGGTTTATTCGACAGCGAATCATTTAAGCTGTCAAATCCTTAATCTGCGGCTTTCGAGGGTTATTTGGTGCAACGTCAAAGTCATCGATTAATGAAATGAGTAATATTTGTACGCCCTAGTGTGAGTTTAAACAACGTTAACCATGTTTCCGTAAGTAAGCTTGCTAAACCGATACTTAGTCATTGTATGTAATTTATATTGCCAATCGCCAAATCATTAAAAGTACCTACCAATATGATATACAAATAATAATTTAGATCATGGTGGGATCAATAAGAAACATCTTCTCCCTGCCCTGCCTACCCCCACAATATGTATCTTACATAATATGCTTTCAAAATCACCATGTATCACTATATAGTCTATGGAGGCCACTGGAATCGATAAAAAAAAATTATAAAATATTTCCAGAAAAGTCAAGCTACATAAAAGAATTAAAATCACTATACTGAAAGCATTTTCTTAGAATATTAATGCCTTGGATATGATATCACGCAGTAAAAGTTTAGGGGTGTTCAATAGTGTTCATAAACAAACAGCTCAGAGTCAATAGCAAGCGTAATCGTCGCGCACGCAATCCCATACATAGAGCAATCGACGCATTCCGGCTTTTGAGTCACGTGAGTAAATTGGCTTCTTGATTTTCTCGCTGGACTACCTCTAGAGCTTGAACCGATGTTGGTGCAAGAATAAAGCAGGAAAATTTAAATTGCTACTCACGCTAGCTATCCGCAATCGTTAGTGAATGCAAGACTTTATTATTAAAGGCTTAACATACAAAACCACCCTTGGCTAAATTATTTAAACTAACTTCAGACGATCTCACACGCATGCCTCGTAATTTTAATACATACATACATAAATCACGCCTATATCCCCGAAGGGGTAGGCAGAGGTGAACTAGCACCCACGTTTTAATACATAATTTGTTGGATACTTTAGGGTAATACAATTATTTACAGAAAGAAACTATACCTTCAAATAAAATACCATGCATATTAAGATAAGTATAGTTTATCTGCCAGTTTAAAAGATATCTGTGATGCGACACGATAAACTATGAAGTCCAATACTCCCCACAGCTGAATCGCTGACTGTTTTAAAGTATACATCGATGTTTAATCGCATGAATCGTTTAACAGAGCCCTTGTTACTGTGGCCAGGCTTGATGGCGGACAGAGATTACAAATGATAAAAAATAAATTAGGAAGCCTCTTTAGACAAAATACATAGTTTGAAGGAAATAAATAAATACTTATATGACGATGTCCATTTCCCAGATTTGCATCATTGCATCATTATAATTTCTGAGACCGAGAGCCTTGATAACTACTCTTATTCTCATTCAACGAATATAATTGAATAAACTACGCAACTGAAAATATTAAGCAATGTGTGGAGAAGAAAACCGATTCGAACTCATAACATGTAATAAACATCAAACGGCAAAGTAATTAAACCAACGGATGCTCGTTCGAGAAAATAGGATCCAAATAATTAGCGAAGAGGACAGCCAATAAAAATATCGCCATCGATAAATATTAAATCGAGGAGGCAAATTTCATTGCTCACTTTTCAGTAGCTAAATAAATCTGCATGGCAAAAGATGAACGTGCCGTTTTAGTTTTATTAGGCGTTGCTCTTTTGTTTTCAATACTCACCTCTTTCCGTAGACGTATCCTCCTTTCTTTTCTTTTTTGTTTCGCTGCTGCAAAATATTTCCTTGTCGAGACCGAATGTGTGCTCACACTGGCCATACTTCATGAGGCGGCTTCCGGCGAGAACAAGCCTTATTGCTATTTAAATAGGGACGTTAATAAATACAATATTTGATGCATACACGCTTATCCGAGACCGTTACATTAAACATTCAATATTAATTCGCTTACGGCAACGTGTTACTTTAAAATGCTTTGGAATTAAATTGTAGCGCCGAGCACTCTTTTTTTTAATTTACAACCCTAGCACACTGTACTTGCGCATTTCAAGCAATTATTACTTTTTGTCGGGTAGTACCAGAAAAATTTGCAATTTATGTATATTTTATAATAAATTGGTTTAAAATATTAATTTAAATAATTTACGATTACAATGTCTTTATTTAATTATGCCGTGTGGCCGAACAGATAATATTTGTCGCCACCTACATCTCTCCCGCGGGTGTAGTACAAGGCGACTAAGGGTTAAGCAGTGAGTAATGGGCAGCAGCGTTTCTCTTATGCCACCTAGCAATATACTGCCATTTCTGTGCCTGATAAATAGCAATGGGCTCGCCACCGAATCGATGAGGCCTCACCTTATTGGCGAAACGTGGCAGTATAATTTACTTCTGTCTACCTCTTCAGGGATATAATCGTCGTATCTTATGTATGTATGTATGTATTGTCTATATAATTACGTATAACAAAGAAACTTTCCTATTGTTGTGGGTGTAACGTGGTAGATATTAATTGCCTATACTCAATTATTAGTGCAAATTGCCCGTCCTATAGTGATGCGCATCACAGTCGATAATTAAATTAATATCCCCTATTCTCGTAGCGCATTGCTAATTTCATACCGTGTTAGGCCTAAATATTTTTATTTATTTCTTTTATCGACTAGGTGATAACACCAAATATTGCTGTAAATTGTATGCAGTATTGTATACAAAATCTTTCGACAACTTACATTCTTACGAGTTACATTATAGTTTTCTCATTAAGAAGAGTGAGGCAGATTATAATTTAATGGTATTTTTAAATGTTTTTTAAATATTAAATATTATATTAAATGTTTTATTTTGTCTTTTGTCGTAAAAGGACACAAAATCACTATAAGTATGCCAGAAACCGTTACATGTGCACGCGTAAAATGTTAAGCGGCGCGTCAAAAGTGATAATTGTAGGCTGTTCAGAGACATATAGTGCAAATTGCGCTGAATGAATCCTCAAAGAAACCACTCCTGGCTGCGTTACACTTTTTTATAATATGGCATAAAGTTGAGCGCCGCGCCGCCTTCGCCGCGTATTTTTACCCTGACAACTTATCGTGAAACTTGCGCAGATATTTTATTATGGGCTGCCCACTTAAACAGGCATACAGGTTATTATGATAAAATAAATCCCCAATCAGTGATCTTCTTGGCTTCTGAAGTCTTATTTAATTCAACCAATAATATTTTAGTGCTGTAGGTATCACGTATTAAACACGAAAAATGTCGATAAATTATAAACGGTAGGCACCGGACTAACAGTAATAATTTATGTATGTAGGTATAATTGATAATATCATATTAAATTCTGCGGTGATTATAATAAAATAGAGGCTCTATTTTTCATCTGATTTTAAAAACTTAAACAAATTGATATGGTAAAATTATCTACAGTTTCAGCAGTTTAAATAATAAAATAAAGGAAGCTACGGAAATTTGCTTTTAAATTGATGTGAATTTATTAAACATTTCATGTTAAACTTTTCACAGTGGATGTGCCGGTAAATGAATAAAAAATTAGCTGACAGTGAATAAAACCCTAGAAGCGAAGCACAGTAAAATATAAATATCGGTAAAAAATTCCCTTTTAAAAAGTTGACTCGCTAAATTTGGTCTACGCGGCGTAAGTGCATTCCGGCGGCCAGAGAGCGATTCTGTATCTCTCCCAATCGTGGTGCTTGATCGAATTCTACCGAATACGCGAAAGCTCCGGCCGAAGCAATCGGAGTCCACTCTAAACGGAAAATTAAACGGGCACAAAGAGAAGAAGATGTGGAACAAATTGGGGAACGCTTAAGATAGTTTTTGCGGGGAGCGCGCAGCGGCCAGCTCCATCTTTCCGCGTCCAAAAATGTTGCAATTGAATGCATTCCGGTATGGAATATTGAAACCTCAGTGGGTATGCGGGCATTTCTCGACTGTGCACGCATGGGGGCGCCCGCCGGGGCCGCCACCACCGCACCCCGTCTCCCCGCGCCTGCTTTCTAAACCTCCACGCAAATAGTACACGTTTGCTTGGCAACATTTCATGCTTAGTGTATACAAATAATGTGCGGCTCGGGTACAAACTGCGCAAAGGGAATACTAATGTAAGCAGCAAACGTAGGCCTAAACTTAAATCAAACATTTCAGCTGTGATCATCCATATTCTAATAGGCTTCTGTTTAGCACAGCTAAATAAGGTGACACCACAAGCGCTTACTGGTTTCGATGGGCGTCGAAGCACGCATCACAGTCCGTAACGTTACATTCAGCTTCATTTCATTAACAAGAGAGATTTCCCGTTTCGATATAATTTCATTAATGTCGAAACGCACGAGCGGTAAATGACGGCAAGCATTTTTTATTTATCCAGGGCTGTAATTTTCATTTTAAATTACAATAAAAGATATAAATCATCATCGTCATCTTGCTGGCTCCTGCCCTGTTCCCAGGTTAATTGGTGTCGGTGTTTCACTGATATTGATACCATCCATCACAACGGAAAGGTGCTAGTGATGATGAAAAAACGACATAAATAAGTGCAAATATTTAAATAAGTCAAAAATAAACAACCTGATAAATGCAAGTAGCTAAACTAATCCGAAGAATTGAATCAACATTAATTTAATTGTGCAGTGTCTCAAATTTTTGCTTGGGACAGTGCGGAATCTGGTAAGGATAGGTGTCGTTACGCGAAAATAACAAGACAACGGACTTTGACTACCGTACTGCCGCGCTGCCTCGAGTGATCATACGAATTGTGTTCTCGCCCGACGTGCGAGCTACCGTTTGTGAGACGCTTGCGATTACGGCCTTTCAAACGACACTCAGGCCAGAGCTAGAGGCTAGCCGGGCCCAGCAGCGGTCCCCGGGTGCGCGGACAATGCGGCAAAAGGCCATACTCGCAATCTGCCCGTGACGTCGGCACAAACAAGCGTGCTCCCCAGGGTTCTCTCCGCACAAAGTCCCACTGATTCGCAATGCAAAACGCATCGCCCGCCCACCTATCTAATATTGCCTGATGTATTTTGAATAATTGCTGGGTGCCCGCCGGCGACTGATTGCGCACCGTTTTGCAAAGGTAACCGTTTTGACAACGGAAAATGTCTTTGCCGAGTTATGGCTTTGTTCGGCTCAGGTCAACGGGCCGCGGTATAGGTGCCTACCTACTACATTCGTCATAAATTGCACGCTGAAATGTGACGATGCGTGAGTGCATCTATGGGTGCGCAGTTTCAATTTGATTCCAGGTGTACGAAATTTGGTTATCGATCCACTTCCTCTTGGTCGGTATGTGTACTTCAATATCATCTGTGTCTGTAAGAGCTTGGTACATTTGTAAGCCATATGGAATGCAGACACCAACGGTAAATTGGTGGGGAAACATGGCGGTATTATCGGGATTAGCGTCTTACCTTGCCTTCCACAGAACAGAGGAGCTAATTTACTTACAGTCCATTTCGTTATACCCAATAAACGTAACATACGCGCGTGGCGCATGTAACATTTATTGGCTATAATGAACATCTTCGTCTTCGTTCTAGGTTTGATTGACACGCTCGAAAACACTGCGTGCACAGTGCAATTGCGAAGTTAAGCAACTTCGGGCAGGCAACTTCATTGGACTAACAGAAAGTGAGACATTTCAGCTTTTCAGTGCTTCGTTGGACCGCCATCTCTGCCGTCCTAACGATAATGTGAATAAAGTAATATGGAATAATAACCTATCAATAAATTTTCAAGAATTACCTCCGTTACTAAAATTAGTAAAATGTTTGTATTTATGTCATCATTTTGTTATATATGACAATAAAACAATCTTTAGTAGACATTTTTCACAACACGCTGACTGCAAATTATCAATGTTTAAACATTTTTATTGTGTGGGGTATATAATCACAATAAGGCGGGAGTTCACCAACATATAAACAAACGATTATTATTTAACCGGTTCTTTTTGACATTTAACAGTATGGAAGAACTGTCAAAAACTAAAGATTATCTTTACATTTTGGTGAACTCAAGCCTAGTCTTCTTTCTATCGGTCATGAAGTAGCTTATAGCCACCATCGTCGTCTCTAATAATCAAAAAAGTTTTAATAAGCAGATATAATAATATAAAGTTAAATATAAAATTATTATCGATAAAATTAGTACAAAGATTTTAGTGGTTAGAAAAAGAATTTCGAAAGATTCGATCGTATCTTGGGTGTCCGAGCGGTCAGGCACCTGCCCGGATAGCAGCGGACGCGGATTCCCGCCTCAAGATCATAATTTTTCGAAATTCTTTTTCTAACCACTAAAATCTTTGTACTAATTTTTCTAACATTTATATAATGTTAAAATTAAAATCAAATAGTATCGATAAAATTTTAAATCTGATTGCTATCCGGGCGGTAAATATCTTTTGCCACAATATGCTCGTTCCATCATTAAAACAAACATTGAGTGAAAATTGAACGCGAAAGAAATAAAATGTACTCGGAATCTATTAATTTTCCAATTACGTCGGTTAGCTAGAATCGAATGAACAGACTAAATAGATTGCAAATTGAATTTATTTTGCTTTATTAAAACTTAATGACAGCTTTTTTCTAGAAAATGCCGGTGGAAATTGCTTGGAAATAGTTTCTATCATAATTATGCTGACGAAAACTATCCTAAAGTCGATATAATTTACGTAACCGAG
Source organism: Cataclysta lemnata (assembly GCA_963931975.1). Classification (NCBI taxonomy): domain Eukaryota; kingdom Metazoa; phylum Arthropoda; class Insecta; order Lepidoptera; family Crambidae; genus Cataclysta; species Cataclysta lemnata. The sequence goes on from OZ008338.1 coordinate 14,383,263, forward strand.
CAAAGTATTTTTTTAAGCGAAGGTCTTTAGAGAGTATTACAAAATTTTCTAAAGCACGTTATCTATGATGTAAATACGGTAGCAACCGTTTCCGCTTTGTACCTACTAAAACTCCTTCAACTGTGAAACGTGGGACGTATGAGTTGTTGAAAATTGTCTTATTGTATGTAATGTGGCCTCTTTTCCGAATAACTGAGTGGAAAAATACTTCGGTGCAGGATACAGCGGCCCTTTCGTCGAATCAAAACGGTGGCCACTGCTGCTACGATATATATAGGTAGGTACCTATATGTATGCTCGATATTTGTTACCGAATGCTTGGAAATATCAGAGTTAGACTAGTAGTATGCAGTTCGAGTGCAGCTAAAGGTTTGATTTGCAAAATGCTTTCGTTGGAATGGAAACTAACTCAGAGTGGAAATAGTTTTTGATTACTCATAAATGTTATGGCTGTGTGTAAATGTGTGTATTAAACGTTGAGAAGTGTAATTTGTTACTTTTTAACATGCAATGAAACAAAGAAACGGAGAAACTAATTTGTAACATTTTAACGAGCGTAGTCACAGTGAAACCTATTGTTGAATTACAAAAGCTTCAAATGTAACGACATTTTTGTGAACAATTGTCTTTTAGTGCAACTGAAGCCATCAATTTAAGTCATATGAACGTCCAGTATCTCGCGTCAACATAGTTCAGCTTCACAAAGGTGGGATTAACGACAAAGGCCATGCCCAGATTAGTTTTGCACAATTATGATGCCTGGGATATTGTTGCCTTTTACTAAGCCAATCTCGACAGTCTAAAATGGCTGAGGCACGATTTTTGACGGTAGGTGACGAAAGAAGAAAAATATCTTTCTTTACTCGCTTAATCTTTCTGAAGAAATAGAGCGATGTCTCTTTAACATCGTGAAGAGTGAAGAATATATTTTGATCATATTTTTCATCATTATAGTCGGGCTGTTCGTTTTAGTTTGTTCCTGAATAAGCAGTGGTCATTCTCGTTTTGAGCGCCGAACGGTCTGCCTCCATTTCGAAATAGATTCCGACCTCGATCTATAGGGATGTATACAACATACCGCCGCTATATACGCCGTACTTCGCGCTGATTCTAATTACCACAGAATAATATCCACGATAGGAATCGATCTAACGCTGGTCGACTCACCCTCCTCGGCAACCGCCCACCGCCCCCTATGCCGAACTATTATACAAGTTGCTAGATAAGTCAAATTGTCTGATAAAATTACTGATTCGCGGTTACAATTGCGCACCGATTGAATGCTCCACGTGCTTCGTGGTCAGGTTCGCTGCAGGTGTATGTCACATGGTCCATGTGGAACTTGATGCCGAAAATGAAATAAAAATTAAACGCTCTTTATAAATTTCTGATATATAATCAATCTAATCTAACTAATCAAGTAACTTACATACTCAAGCAAATTATGGGTGCATGTGTCATCAATCATCATAAATGAAATGATGCAATAAAATCTGTATAATGAATCTTCTTATAAAAGTTTGTGCTGATTTATGTCGACGAAAGAAATTTTTATCAATTATTATTTCAATCGTTTGTTCTTATCATATTAATATTACAAAATGTAAATGAAATTTTAATACATAATTTTTATCCGTAGTACAATCGTCCACTCATATTTTTCAATTTCACAAAAGGCATTGCAGAGACGAATGCTGTAGTTGGTCTTTTCTTAAATTATTTAGAGTGATCTAAATAAATTAATTGACCATATTTACAAATAAATTATTTGTGACACATTCAATAATACAAATTGAAAATAATATAATTCTAATCGTATTCCTTAATAAAATATAAAAATGTCATAACAATCCATATTGGCTGTATTTTAAATGATTCATTTGTTATTCAAACAAATTGCTCTCTCGAAAAATGTTGTCGCCGCCCGTAACTGGGGATCGTTGGAATCGTAACTAAGCATCGATTTAGAGAATCTGTCGGGAAATAATCGAGTGCGAATATCGAATCGCGGAAATTGCGCCATTCGCGATTTTAAAAGGTGTCGTGTCGCTATGGTTGGCCGGATGAGGCTTATTATGTCAAGCTGGAGAGCTAAACTTTATGCTAGGGCGGATAATATTTCTGGTGGGTTTATGCAAGAATAGTTAAGTTTTTATACAATTAGACTGCACCTTTTCGTTGGACTGGATTCACTTCTTGAGTATTAGATTTCTCAAAAACACACTGCGTTAGTAAATCATAAAGTGTCACTATTAAAAACCCCAATATATTCATAAATACTGGATCAAGCGAAACGAAAACATTACTATATTAAAAATTATTTTTATTGCAAAAAACGATCTTATAAAACCTCTTTATTTTATTATTTTGGCGATTACATAAAAAGATTCGTTTATAGAACACAACTATTACCCACCCGTTTCCCTTACAATTTAGTGTACAACGACGGGGTTATCCTGTTTTCTGTAAACCCAATCCAAGATGTGACATCAAACTCGCTAATAGATGCCGCCGAAGTGGGACATACAAATTAGGTTAGCTGCCCTATATCACTATAAAACCGTATTGTAAGGAACGAAGCCGTATTATACAATATCCAACCCAAAATCCAAAGTTTGTATCCCAGTTTCGCCTGCGAGCTCAATGGCAAAGTCGACAAGATAAATTAATCGGCTTGATTAAGATTAGAACAGTTTTAACATGGGGCTGGTACGTAGGTGATTCACATTACCTACACGTGATGGCAGCGCGAGATTCTAGTGAATGGTGTACTTTTTCTGACGAACGATTGAAGTGAGCGAATCGATAGACGCACATTACATTACCATATTGTAGCGTTATAGTAGTCTTCGCGCAACGTTAATCAAATGATGTTCTTACCTACTTTCTATTTGGTTAGTTTTTGTACCTGGCAAATGTGCGCTAATTGATTTTATTTGTATTAATACGCACCTTTATTATTCATGAGTTTTCACGCGGCTGTTCGCAAGTTGTATTTTTTATAACAATTTAAATATCCTCCTTGCGTATTTACTTAGTTGTAACCGATACATAATTGTTAACATATTGCTAGGTTTGATATAGCTTATAGTTCCTGTTAGGTAAAATTTACGAATAAAATTAAATATTTAAATGCATCCTAATATCAATAATTTAACTTTATACTGCAAAGTTAAATTTAATCTGAAATTCACATCAAATCGACTTAGTAACACAAGGAATCAATGGAACTACACGGCACAGTGTGTTCAACCAAAATTCGCAGTGTGTCTTTACATTTCGGTCATTCGACCGGTGACGATGCTCCTTTACAATTGCGACTACAACTGGTAAACTAGAACAATAGGTTAGTCTCTTGCCATAATGAAGGTACCCCAGTTTGGCCCACACTTGATTCTCTCACTTGCGTCGAACTGCATTCGATATTTCAATTGATACGGACCTTTTGAATAGCGTAATGAGTAGATATAGCCATTCAGGTATTCGTCGCAATTATATTCATAAAGTTTTTAATTAAACTGTCGGGGCGCTTATTACACGAATGTTGATAAAAACTTAAAGAACACCAGTCGGTTCACCGTCGCGAGTGATTCCAATACGGGAAAACATTACCCCTTTTCGTAGCACAGGGCGGGTAAGCAGGGTTGGCACGGCCGTGGAAAATTCTTTCGTTACTATACGGGATAGAAAGCGGGCTTTTTTCCATTTTTAATATTCGGGTGGCAACTTCTTCACTTAACACTTATTTGCTAAAGATGTATGCAAAAAAGAAAGATGATGTAGAGTATAAGATAAGGAATGCTTTTACATTTCAGTGGCAATGAAACAAAAACATTTATTTATAATGTAGATTCTCGAAATAATAGTGCATACCTATACAAAGTTAAAGTTGTCATTTACACACGAACTAATCGTGTGCTTACTGAGACGTTTGCGTATTTGGACATGGGTGACTAACAACAATAAACCTTACCGATGTTTAGTTAGCGTAAAGTATTGTCTGGCTAATAGACATACCCATGGAGCCCTGCAGCTAGCAACTGGTGTTGAGCTGTGTGACCGTTCACTTTCAGATTAATAGGCGAAGTGGAACATCTTGTAGCCACTAAATTCATACTGTGGACACACGATAATCCTTGTTTGTATTTAGACAGAGCAGTATGTTATGTAGAACCTTGTAATGTTGACATTGTGGCGTGAACCGCCTTTATAATAATGTTCCGTTGTGGGTCATATCGACGTTAACTGAAAGAAACGAAATATTGTTAATCCATTATTTTTGTTTGTTCACTGCATTTCTAGTGTAAACCTATATATTAAATATTAATTATTATCTATATATTAAATTGTAACGTACATTTAACCCCAACGTATATTTTTTCGTAAGCCTATAATAGATGAATCCTCAAAAAGTGTTACGTAACGTAAGCCTATAATAGATCCAAAAAAGGTACTCTGGCAAACATAAATGCACCATTCAACTAAATAAATCTGAGTAGATTTTTCAGTACCCCAATAAAATGCACCGCAAAATAACTTTCATAAAAACACAAAAGGATTATTTATTTTTATTAAAAGAACCAGAATATTGAATTTTATTTTTCGGCTCTTAAGAGCTTTTACGAGGTGCGAGCTTTTTGATGTTTTGAAAACTAGTTGTTTTTATAAGCCTGTTGCGGTTTTGGTCTATTTCCAAACTGTGAATGTGATTTTAGTTTTTCGTGGCTAAAGCCTGCTTATTGTAAATCCCCTTTCCGTATTTTCCCTTCGCAAGTAACGTACAAGTATTGCGTCAAACGTTTGAGAGTATTCAAAGACAGTCATCATGACATGATCAAATCAAGATTAATCGCGACTTGGTTAGCTAATAATTAAAACGGAATGGAGTCAAAGAGGCTTAAGGCTCGTGGTTTACTCAGTAAATGCATTTCTAATTACAACTGCTGTAGCCCTAGCACGGAACGTGGACAAAATCTCTCCACTTGACAGTGTTTTGTTATTTAGTCCGAGTTAGAGCGAGAGGAAAATATTTTGTTTTCCCCGAGGAGATTTTCTCCACGTCACGTGCTACGGGGGCTGGTCACTTAATATCACCTCGACGTTAGTCAACTTGTTCTTCTTCCGTCTGAAACGCATGTTGTATCTTTATTTTACTGAAACTTAAGCTATAAACGAACCATCGCGAATTGCGCCTAGCAGTCGAAGTGACCAATTTCCAATAAAAAACAAATGCCCAGATAAGTAAAAAGACTGATAAAATTGTTTGTGTTAGTTTGGAATTATTCTCGTCTATTAAAACTTTTTTGTGTTAGAAAATATAAATACAATATTGAAATGGTTTTGGTGTGGCGTGCTGTCTGCGTGTGATCCATTTAATTCGCGACTGGTCAATTTGCGTATGGTCAGGCAGGATCCACTTTTTCCGCGTTGCGAGTAAGCTCCTTTTGTTTTCATCACGAAATTGAATCAGATTACTCGCAATTAGTTCTTTATTGGCATACATTTTCATTTAGTCCAATTTATTAGTGATATTGCCATTAGAACGCTTTGTAACAGAATTCGATATCTGTCTATCGAGAAATTTCGTAAGGTTCGCTAATTGCACGAATATCCAAATAGCTTTACTTGATAAAATATTAAATGAGTAATACTTAACATTCATAGTTATATAGTAGAATTAGAATATTGTTTGTATATCTGCCTGTTTATTTTTGCCGTGCTGTGTTATTGACCCCTATTACTGAGATGGTTGGCGAAACGTGGATGTTGATCTTCTTCTTCTTCGGGAATAAACAGGCTTGATTTGTGTATACGATTGTATGTGTTTTTTCTACCTATAGAAAAACTCCGTGTCTTGGCAGGTATCAGTAAAAGTAAGGACAAGCTTTGTATGTATTTGTTAGTTTTATTATACAAAAAAGTAACGGCGCTATATTACCGATTAGATTTATTAATCTCTAATTCACTCGTTGGCTGCAAGAGATCTTTTCCACCCTTACCTATTATATGCACGTACCTACTTATTCTAATTTAAAGTGCAATGAAGAGTATAAATATAATATTACCTACAGGTTTCTTCCGAAAAAGTGACGAGCATTTCCAATCTTATTTTGTTATATTGGTGGCATTGCTGTGGTGCCACAAGTTTTCGAAGTATTAATGTAGCACAGCCCTAAAGGTGGGGTATGCCCGGCTATCGCACACTTGATGCTATCATAATGCTGATTAACATGTGAAGCGCCGTGCCTGGCGCCGCTCGCTCTACGCCCTAGATATTTTTGACATAAGTCTGTTATTTTAATACAGGCAATTATAGGTTCCCGATGGAAACTTTGCCGGGTGAGAACTTTTCGATTAACTGCGGTTGTCTTTAAGTGGGCTCAAAATTGCTCACAATCGATTGCTCCGTTTCGCCCTCCACGGAAACTTTGACGTGTATGTTGGATTCAATGCGGGTTTTGTATCGTTTCTGCTGCTTTCTGTCACCATACGGCGTCATCATTATTAAATGAACATGGTTATATGGAAAGAAAAGCATACCTACACATAATTACTATTACTACACGTTATTGAGTACATTCTACATGATATACTCAATGGAAACATGCTACTAGATGGTATGTGTATGCTTTTCTTTCCAGCTGCATTTTCCGACGAAAAGGTCAATTGCACACATTCGCGAGCAAAAGCTAATTAATAATTTACCGAAACAGATTCACGCGCTATTTCATCGGCTTTTGATTCCCTTTCATATCCATGACATTATTATATTTATTTTCGCTGGTGTTTATCCAAACATAATCCTGCTAGCCCATTGGCAAATAACCAATCAAACCTGAAAGGATATTATTTAGAATCGATTTCGTATAAACATCATTGAAACGCCCAATTCAAATGAAATTCACTTAATTCCCGTAGCAAACTTTTGTAATTAGAATTTAATTAAATATTTACACTGCGTAACAGGAACAAACTACAGAAATAATATAAATGCACGGACCGGAGCTACCTAGTTTAAAGTCGTTGAAACATAAGTCGTTATTAATTTATCTAATTATACTAAAGTTACATACAACGAATTGATAGTTGTCCTTAATTGAACCTCATAAAACTTAATTTATTTAATTTATACATCCAATCGTTGTTACGGACCGCTAATGAAACGTCGAACAAGTTGGTCCGTTTGTTAATTGAACAGTTTAATAATGTGTGTTTTTCAGAGCGGATTTGGTTATTTTTAAGTCTTGGTTTTCTCTTTCTTGAAGAGGATTGTAAAGTTGTAAATTTTTATAAAAGAGAGGTAACGGCTATAAATAGGTAGTTAAAATAATGTCTACAAATTTTTCCAACATTTATATAATGTTCAAATAAAAAACAAAAAAGTAGGTAATTGGAAGAGTTTATTTGAAATCGCATCGTTTGGTGCGTTTTATTCTGGTATCATTATGTTAAGTACCTATCTGTCTTCGAAATAGCGTATACGTATGTGCATATGGTACCTAGAGTAGACACACCTCGAACAAACATTTTTTTTTACTGGAAATCAACGTTTTCCAAATGCAGCGCTCCGTTTCACACGTGGAGGGAGCGTGGCTTGTCTCGCTGACACCATCCACTTCATCTCGTCGCAGCGTCGACTATTGTTAATATTCATATAGAAAATATTAGGCGTCGGGTAGTTAGGCGAGCGGAGGGGGCGCGGGGGGGCGATCCAGCCCTCGCCGCCAACCACTCCAACACGCTCTGCGCCTTTAATGAACTTTATGTCACTGTTCCCGAATAAGAGTACACTTTTCTTTGCTATCGTATGTTAGTTTGAACAAAGGCCGCGTGTGAAGTCGCTCGGAACTCGAAGGGGTAAACGTGAGCCGGCACTTTTGCCTGCTCTTATTGTTTGTACGACACTCTTTGGCGCGTCGGGCACGGCCTGACCTTTGCAGGCCCAATGATTCGGTTTGCGTAATTACAGGGCTAGCTCGCTCATTTCGGACAGACGCATCGCTTTGCATAGAGGCGACGTCCTACTAAGATTATGGCCTAAATGTGGGTTGTTCTTTATTTTAACAAACTTGTCAAATTCGTAACTTTGACTCGTACTATCTCTGTTAAAAAAAAGATTTCATACGCGCATCTGAATATTTAAATTGATGATGAACGTTTATTATATAGAGTCACTTAGTCGGTTCTTCAAATGATAATTTAAATGTCGTATAATTATAAATTACTGGTGTCGATCGAAAGACTAATAATAACAGCTTTCGCTCTACGTTGGTGTATCTACTTAATTCGGAAAGCGCCTTAGACTATTTACTCAGGCTGTTGCTGTAGTTATCACCCTAATTATGTTCATCACCATGTCTCATCACCGCTTTGCTTGTGCTTTTTGGGTATTAGAGGAGGTAATTTCGCCAGCGATGAGAATAACGTTACTAAGTTTATGATATGCTATTTTACAATTTGGAACAAGTCTATCCCACAATGATATCGACAATGATTCAGCAGTTCATATCGTTCAGTTTTCCTAATCTAGTGATTATTACCCTACCCTTCTTATCTCATCCTATTAGGTTGGGGAAAAAGTCTTTTCGCATTATAGTATATATAAACTTGTGATAAAATCTCTTTGGCTATACTATTTGTATCTGGCTGGTTTTGGTATCATTGAAAGTTTAAATTTTAAAGAACATAATTCCAAATTCAAATTAGGAAAATGTGTGATTTTCATAAGGCCGCGTGGTGACGGCAGAGTAGAATACAATTGTCACCACCCCAAATCTCTCCCGTGGGTGTCGTACAAGGCGACTAAGGGTAAATCAATGATGAGGAATGGCCAGCAGCGTTCCTCTTATAACACCTAGCAATGTACTGCGACTTTTGTGCCCGATAAATGGCAATAGGCTCGCCACCTATTACATGGGACCTAATATAATTGGCGAATCGTGGGTGGTAGTTCACCTCTGCCGACCTCTTCGGGGATATAGGCGTGATTTATGTATGTATGTATGTATGTGATTTTCATTTGTTTTTCGTACCGCCAAGATGAGTGAATCTAATGAAGAAATTCGATACATTTTAAAATTTTACTACAAAAAAGGTAAAAATGCAACGCAAGTCGCGAAAAAAATTTGCGATGTTTATGGACCTAGTGGACCCTGTGTCTGTGAGAGTAGCACAAATTTGGTTTAAGCGTTTTCAATCCGGAAATTTTGATGTCAAAGATGCACGTCGCTCTGGTCGCCCTATTACAGATAAAATGGATGCCATTTTTGAAAAAGTGGAGCAAGATCGGCATGTCAGTAGTTACGACGTAGCTGAAGAACTGGGAATTAACCACAAAACAGTTTTGGCGCATTTGAAAAAAACTGGGTACACAAAAAAGCTCGACATTTGGGTACCTCACGAGCTCACTGAAAGAAACCTAATGAACCGTGTATTCATTTGTGATTCGTTATTACGACGTAATGAAACCGAACCATTTTTGAAGAAGCTGATAACTGGTGATGAAAAGTGGATCACGTACGACAAGAACGTGAGAAAAAGGTCGTGGTTAAAGGCCGGTCAGGCTTCACAGACTGTGGCGAAACCCGGGTTAACTCGCAACAAGGTGATGCTGTGTGTGTGGTGGGATTGGAAGGGCATTATTCATTATGAGACGTTACCACCAGGCAGGACCATCGATTCTGAACTCTACTGCGAACAACTGATGAGATTAAAGCAAAAAGTTGAGAGAAAGCGGCCGGAATTAATCAACAGAAGGGGTGTGGTTTTTCATCATGATAACGCTAGACCTCACACATCTTTAGCCACTTAGCAAAAATTAAGAGAGTTTGGCTGGGAGGTGTTAATGCATCCGCCATATAGTCCTGACCTTGCACCTTCAGATTTCCACCTGTTTTGGTCTCTTCAGAATTCTTTAGGCAGTGTCAGGTTAACATCACGAGAGGACTGCCAAAACCACTTGTCGCGGTATTTTGACCAGAAGTCCCAAAATTTCTATAACAATGGGATCATGTCCCTACCTACAAGATGGCAAAAAGTTATCGAACAAAATGGTACCTACATACTTTAGTTAAATGTAAATAAAATAAACTATATTAAAAAATGTTTTGAATTTTCTTAAAAAATGCGAAGAAACTTTTTCCCCAACCTATTATTTAGGGTTGGCGCAGCATGTCCTCTCTCTGCACTCTCTTGTAACACAGTTACCAGCTCATCCACTCTATTCACCTTTATAACACATTCTCTCACAATCCATCCAAATTTTCAGTGCTATTCCTTTACTTACTGCGATATTCATGTCCGTAACATTTTTGGTCACATTCAAGGTGGTCTTGTCAAATTTTGATCAACAGTCAAGCTAATAAGCTCTCTGTCAACTTTTCTATCACTGGCTGCCGCTTTCGGACTCCCTCTTACGTACTCACTTTTCCACACATCCATCTTAACATTCTCATCTTTGTCGCATCTAATGTTGTTTCATACGTTTTTTTTCGTCTTTTTCGTAGCCCAATAGTCCGATTCATACATGACGGCAGGCTTTGGAACAGACTTGTAGATGACCTTTTAACAGACCTTTTAACTTTAATGACATTTTGGGGTCACATAATACAGTTGCTATGTTGTTACAATGCAGTGTTACCGCATCGAGCTTGCAGCAGTTGCTTATTAAGCAAATTACATTAGAAAATGGCTCCGAAACAGTGCACGTCGATCTCCTGAGAACTATTTTCGATGTTACGCAAAGCCCTCTAATTAGTACTAGCATTTGCAGCTCCTCTGTTGATTCCATTATGCGTCGACTGACGCCTACTCTGGTTTCGGAGCGGATGTCGCTGTGCATTACTATCGAATCTTTTCTGACGCTGTGCGTTGCTAAAGATTTATCTGTATTATATGTGTGATGCAACAAAAATGTTTGGTGATAAACTAAATTTCTCCTATATCTAAAAGCTACTAGGGCTTATGTTTTACATTTCTTTTTAGGTTAGAAATAGGTGCACGTGGTTTCGATCACCATGTCAATCTATAGCCGGCGTAAATTTTAAATGGGCTTTGATACATCAATATATTGCATAAAATTGAATGCTTCCAAAGTAAAAAAATAAGAAAATAAATGCTAGGTATTTTTTTAAACTGTCCAATTTGTATTTTGTTTGATGCTAATTGTTATAACTATATTTTTTCTAGACAGAGCTAACATAATTTGTAACGTGATCTCTTGTATTTAATTTGTTATTTATAAATTAAATAGGCGTCTCGTTGTTGAAAGAGAAAATTTTATTTTGGAATAACAACTAATAGTTGCTAAGCAACCTAGGCACAGATTATGGTATACAACACCCCCACCTTAATCTGTAGGTCGTACACATTAAATTAGCTAACTGTACTTATTTACAATTACAACATAAGTCATAATAAAACACAATAAGTACATACAAATATAAACCAAGCCAAAAGTAGAAATCACATCTGAACAAAACAATAGTATAAAACTTATAACTATAGGTGCAGAGTTATACAGGCATAATGACATTAAATTAATCAGTTAGTCCCATACCTATAATACATATATTTAACTTAGAACGAGGAAGACCTTTTGTTAGAACGTCTGCAACCATTTGTTCAGAACGTAAGTAAGATAACTTTATTATTTGTTCTTCTATAAGTTCTCTGATAAAATGATGTCGAACATCAATGAGCTGTTGTCAATTGTAACCACCGTCATTACAATTAGTAGTATGACAATAATTTACCTCTTTCCTTTTTCGTAAATTATACCTGGACTCGGGTATAGCAGTGCTGGTAGACGGCACTAAAACTTCAGCAGGCACTCGAGAAGTAGATGGAGCAGGTTCTGAATCGTAGAATACCTCATCATCACCATCTAATGCAACCGTTCTCTCCTCCGTCATCGGTAGTGTCTGTAGCTTTTCCTTTCCTTAATTGTTCAAGACTAAATCTGCATAAATGTCCCAGCCGACGATGCCAAAGATTAGATTTTTCTTCAACAGTCGTATCTGGATTAGTAGTCGTCATAGCAATATCCTCTGACGATACCTTAAACTTATAAAGGCCATTAGAAAAAGTAGCAGATCCAAACTTTGTACCTGAAATTTTAATGTCAGTATGCCTGTACAAAGTGCAACCTTTTTCATTAAAAACAACAGTAATGCCTTTATCTACAGCTTTCTTTACAGAAATAATATTAGTACTCAAATTAGGTATATACAACACATCCTTAATACTAGTTATCTTAGAGTCCCTAGACTTAGGTAAGTACACATCACCAACACCAGAAGAACACAAACGTTTGTTATCGGCTAGAGTGACTTCCTTGTCTACAAGTGGTCGATAATTCGATAGCCAACTGCGATTACACGTCATATGCACCGACGCTCCAGAGTCAATATACCAATCATTGGCATTTAAAGTAGTACCAGTGCTCAAGGCAGACAGAAGAGTAGAATCAACATTATTTTTCTTAGTCTTATTTTTCCTTTTAAGAGGACACTGAGGACTCTTATGACCTGGTTCTTTGCAATTATAGCAAATAATCTTCCTTTCTTTATTACAACTCTTAGATGTATTTTGAGAACTTGAACTAGCAAACGCCAACTCACGAGATTCGCGTTTTTCCATTTCGTTCAAAAGTTTTGCTTTAACTAATTCTGAAGTAATAGCTACGTTTGAACTTTCTAAAGCCATGACTAGGGGATCATAATCAGAAGGTAGACCTCCGAGAAGAATAGCAGCAATCGATAAATCATCAATTTTCTCATCATCAATGCCCATAACCTCTTGTATTTAATTTGTTATTTATAAATTAAATAAGCGTCTCGTTGTTGAAAGAGAAAATTTTATTTTGGAATAACAACTAATAGTTGCTAAGCAACCTAGGCACAGATTATGGTATACAACATGATCTAATAAAAAACACGGTCTCGATGGGAATTTGGAGAGGAAATCGTTAATGATCGAGATTTCGATGTTTTGGGTTACTGAAACTATATTTGTTTCTTTTTGTAACTTGATAATGTTACTTACTTAATACCGTGTTTTCATAAGTATGATAAACATTGTTGTTTGTCCAATTATTCAGCAATTTTTTTTTATATCTAACTTATTATTGTCTGCTTATGTTCAAATCAGTAACATCTCTATCAATGTTAGTGTCTATTGTTCGAAAAACGTAAACCATGTTCAGTTTCTTAAAAAAACACGAATATTAAAATTGATTAGGTACTACAAATTATGAGTCGTATCCTTAAAATAGTCTAAATGAATATTATATTCAGTCAGGGAATAAAACATTAACCAAAAATATCACATTGATATTCACATAATAGGAACATCCAAGAAAACAAATGAATTACTATAAAAACCCAAATTGATACTTTATTAGTTTATTACACCGACGAGAAACGAAACAAAATTGTAACCCTGAAACACAGCGACGAGGGCAGTGCGTCCACTTTTTCATCCGCGCGGGTCAGGTTAGACAGGAGATTAATACATTTCCTGGCCAACGTTGTCCGTGATTAGTTCGCTAATGCGATTTAGTCGGCTCCTCCGATACCCGCCACGCTTTGTTCAAGCCATGCGCACACGGCGATGGAACGCGCGGCAGACGATGTTGCGATAGCCGTCATTAAACGCTTGAACTGTCCATGTAATTAGGGTAGGTAAGGGATAGGTTGCGGTCTTTGGAATTAATCAAATAGGATGCTTAAATGGTTTCTCATTAATGCTTATCTGTCGCTAGAGCTTAGTACAAACCGAGAATAATGTTAGGAAAAGAATGTCACATGATATTATTCATCATGCTATACCTAGTAAATATTTTTGTTGGTTATGGCAATAGTCTTATACGAAATACGTGCAAGTATTAGCTTCATAATGGAATTCTTTTTAATCCTTTTAAAGATGCGAAGTTCTTTTTCTATAACAAAATGATATTGCTGTTAACAAGGAGAGACGAAACAGTGTCCAGAAAACGTATCAGATAACTCCACATATTATAGATTCCGTGAGCGTAATGAGTGAACTAGAGAATGTTAAATTCGTCAGCCTGAATCAAAGGCGGCTTGGCTTTATCTTGGACAACAGATTGCACACCTCTAGCGCAATCGAAACAAAATGTAGTTGTTTTTGTTCGCCTGTTGATTCGGGCGTCAATCAGCTTTTTATGAAAGCGCGCCTCTCGATCCACTGTCGCATATTAAACAGCCCTATTGTATTTCGCCGTTCGAACTTGTTAAGTGAAACACCACAGCAACAGGAGCCGCGAAAGTATTAAGCCGGATCCAGACGAGTGTAACGTGTAATGTAACAAATTCTACGTGTGGTGACGGCAGAGCAGAATACAATCATCACCATCCCCATCTCTCCCGTGGGTGTCGTACAAGGCGACTAAGGGTAAAGACAGTGATGAGGAATGGGCAGCAGCATTTCTCTCATACCACCTAGCAATATAAATTTGTACTGCGATATATGGCAATAGGCTCGCCACCTGTTACATGGGTACCGAACATAATTGGCGAAAAGTGGGTGTTAATTCACCTTTGCCTACCCCTTCGGGGATATAGGCGTGATTTATGTATGTATGTATGTAATTCTACGTTAGTAGTAGTTCTACGACGGCACAACGAGCATTACATGTAACGCTCGTAGTGCTCGTAGTGCTGTCCTAACGTAGAATTCGTGTTACATTACACGTTACACTCGTGTGGATCCGGCAGTGTACACTACGATCACCCGTTCTTCGACACCTAAAGTCCTGTTAAGTCCTGGTAAAGACTTGTGTTTATGTTGTAATCCCCAACATAAACCATCGTCTAAAAACACATTTGACATTGATTGCCCTGCTTAATTGCGAAAGATTTTCCCAATGAGAATTGTTACGGTCCTACTTATTATCTACGTTTATTTTCTGAAATAATTACTAAAGTAGATTACCTATTTAACAAGTACCTACCTAAATAGAACTGAAAATGTCTGGGTAGTTATTAACCTACTTTTATTATTTTAAACTATTTTAACGCAAATTTCTTTTAAAAGCGTATCAACTGTTTTATTATTTTTTATTTCACGTCCATATAGGTTTGTTATGTTTTCACTAAATAGGTTGGCGTTAATTACACTAGGGGGTGCAGGTACCAATCTCGTATCTATGGCGAGGCTCTCCACTTGACGGTGCTAAGTTGTTTTCTGATTGGCCCTCGAGATGTTTTGAAGTGGCTGTCTATAAATGCATTTATTTATACATATACTTAATACAAACTCAGGACTCAGGGCGTTTGTTAAACAATGAGTACAATTTCGATCCTGGGTTTGGGTTTAAGTACTTAAAAAAGGTAATCGTCGCAGTTTCGCGGTAGAATTGCAAGAATATCACTTGGCTGCCATTGTATAGGCCAATTAAACGTTTTAGCTGGCCACAAACAGGGTGTTTCAAACCACTTGCTGTGCGCAAGCGCATGGGTCGTAGAGTTGGTAATACGCAACTGGTGTATATAACCTATTTTATCGCCTTATTAGTTTTATAATTAACTTTTTTTTGGTGTTACACTCATAGAGCGTTATAAGATAGGTAAGTCTCACGAAACAAAAGACGAAAATATGTTTTTTTTTTGTTTTGGATTTTAAATACTTAATTATTGAGGATTGCCTAATAAGTATTTTCGTCTTTTATAAAGCTACCCGCCAAAATCATGTATGTATTTACAAAAAGAAATGAACTATATTTTTAAGGAGTTAAATCAACAATTGGAACGAATTTCAAATTGTGAACATCCTGTGAGTAAACTACGTACTTTGCGTTTTTGGTAGTGTTTTTACGGCCCTCCCATGGAGGTAAACCGAGCGTTGAGATATAAATCAACCGCATATTGTGATTTAGCAACACTGGTTCCTATAACAATACTCCGTATTTACATATAAAACATTTTTTTTCCAAGCTTATTTATCGTCAGCCGTAATCCAATATGTATGTTCCCCTTAATTCGTGTGCTCCGGTTGCTACAAGTATTAATTTATAACTTGTTTCATTTCTTATAGTTTATTTCTTTTATTGTTTTCGAGTTTCCTGCGTATGCAGCCGTTAAAAATGTACCAGGACATTATATTGTGGCTTTACTGTGTTTGCTTTTTTGTATTGTAATTTCTTTGACCTCCCAAATTCGTCGGATAAATGAAATATTTCTTAAGTAGTATCATGTCAAGGTTACTAATTAATTTACAGGCAAAAACATTGCACAGAAATGCATTCATAATT
This sequence comes from Cataclysta lemnata, assembly GCA_963931975.1. Classification (NCBI taxonomy): domain Eukaryota; kingdom Metazoa; phylum Arthropoda; class Insecta; order Lepidoptera; family Crambidae; genus Cataclysta; species Cataclysta lemnata. The sequence goes on from OZ008338.1 coordinate 14,399,536, forward strand.
TATAAATTTGGGTAGATACTATAAAATAATAATAACAATTAACAATCGTCACAAATTACAGTATAATTCTGTTTTGAACGATTTGTAGTTATCGGTGATCGGCGAATATTAAAAACTGAATAAAATTTTACATTAATGTATAAAATATTTATTATAATTTTAAGAAAATATTATTAACCTAAACTTATAAAAAAAAACTGGCCAAGTGCGGACTCGCGGACTCGCGCACTAAGCGTTCCGTACCAAAATACATATAATAAAAATCACTACTGTTGTATGGGAGACCCTTTTTATATTTAGTTTATTCTGTTTATTATTATTTGAATGAAAGAAAGAAAGAAATATGTTTGTTGTAGTAGCGGCAACAGAAATACATTATCTGTGAAAATTTCATAACTTTCACGTCATTGTATAACTATCACGGTTCACGAGTACAATTTCGAACAGCCTGGTGACAGACGAACGGACAGCGGAGTCCCTTTGGGTATGGAATCCTAAAAAATTGTCGTCTGTGGCCCCTTGTATATGTGATAAAACACAGTAAATAAAAACACTGTCCTTTATAAACACAAGTTTATTTAAAAAGTGATTGAGAAAGAATGACGTTTAAATAAAATAATATCCTGTTTTGTCTTGTTAAATAAACTTACTTACATACATACATACATAAATCACGCCTATATCCTCGAAGGGGTAGGCAGAGGTGAACCAGCACCCACGTTTCGCCAGTTAAGTTAAGTCCCATGTAATAGATGGCGAGCCTATTGCCATATATCGGGCACAAAAGTCGCAGTACATTGCTAGGTGGTATAAGAGGAACGCTGCTGCCCATTCCTCGTCACTACTTTATCCTTAGTCGTCTTGTACGACACCCACGGGAGAGATTTGAGGTGGTGACAATTGTGTTCTACTCTGCCGTATCGAAGTGGCGGCGCTTTAGCACGAAGTTGATTGAGATAGCTGTATTGTGCCGCACGGTCTCGAAAGCGAGACAGAGCGCAGCGTACCCTGCTCAATAAAATTGACGTAAGGGCCAAATCAAACTTCAATTAACTGTGACTATATTAACAGTTTTTATTCAAATTATCGCCGAGCAATCCCTAGGAAATTATATACACTTTACATTGATACAAGTCTCACCTTTCAATGTATAGCCGTTTAACTGTAATATTGAAAAATTTTAATAATCAGAGGTTACTTTGAATTTTTTTTCTATCGAGGAAATGTTTTTAAATCGCGTAACGGACTGTTCCACGCCCTTTCATATATGCCCAATTTACACAATTCTGAGTATCAAATACCTGTTTATAATAGATTACGAGATAAATGCATTTGAAAAACCCTTATTTTTTTCCGTAGGGCCTTAAAAGGCTAGTAGTGATAGGAAACACGTACGTGTGTCCCAGTCAAGAAGGTATCCGATATAACGTTAATTCGTAAACTCCTAGGAACGCTAGTTCTGAGATGAAGGCAAGGAACTCGGTCACTTTTGGTTCCTGTTCGCCTTACATGAAAATTGAGTTGATGAATGATATTATAAAGTATAATTGTGCTTCAGCGTCGCTAACCATCACATCGTCACTGGCGTCTTTGACTTATTAGTGTAATCTGTTATTTATTTGTTACCGCCAGTCACCATAGCTGCCAGATGTCCTACGGTCGATAAAGTAATCGACATGTAAATTCGATGACATATTTCGTTACTTATAAACAACTAATCAAACAGTAAATATTGATTGTAGCCCTATAAAAATCTGTCTTGAACCGAACGTTTCCTTTGAATATTTCATTAGCATTGTATTTTTAATTAGTAGCCAACCACACTTTAACGATACTTCGTAATTATATAATTATTTATAGTGAAATAAAAACGGCTTGTATGCTCCAATCACTTCATTTACCATACAATTTTGTATACTTGTGTTGTGTAGGTTTCTCCAGTTAAAATGTGTATTTTGTGGTCCCAATTTCAATTTAATGATTCAATCTTTAATTGACTTAGTGAAGACAGTTTTATAAACATATTTTCATCGTACAAATAGACGTGTACCCACAGAACATTTTAATAATTTACTGTACCTACTTTAAAATTCCGATTGTAATTGCCTACAATTAAACCCCTCAGAAATAATAACTAAAACCTGGTTAAAGTCATACGCGTACTCTTGTGGACACACATGGCATGCTAAGTTACAGTAACTTATAATAAAATTAAAACATGTAAAAACATTGCATAATCTCTCTCCTTAATATTGTAGTTATAATGTCTGAGCAATCTAAACCGTTGTTTGTCTGATATTTAAGACTGAAATTATAAGAGAAGCGCAAATCTTTTTCTAGCTACGAACAAAAATATCGACGCCTACACTGACACAACACAACATTAATAGGTGCATGATAATTCACAATACGATAATGGAAAAAAAACTTTACGGATAATGATTATTATTGCAACCCGAATGGTTCAGAAATCAACCATTATAATTATCCTTATAACTATATTCACAAAAAGAATATTCTACAGCAGGAATTGCAGTCTTATCAGAATTGTGTCACGAGAATTAATTTAAAATATACCGTCGAACTTTCCTTGCTAACTTATTTATAATAGAATATAATTATGAATGAGTACAATACCTTTGCGCGTGTGTGCGCACGCGGCTGTAGCGCACGTAACACATTCGCAGCCGTACGAAACAATACGGGCAGCTTGGGAAGTTGCTACACTAAATAATGTAATATGCTTTGCTATAGCGCTCCCTAAAAAAATGCTTACAGCTCAAACAAGCAAAAGTGAGTGTCAATGTTATAAATTTAGAACACACAAAGTTTTTCAGTCTACTTTGAGTTGGGTAATTTTTATTCGATTTTAATTTAAACATTATATAAATGTTAGAAAAATTAGTACAAAGATATTTGTGGTTAGAAAAAGAATTTCGAAAAATTATAGTCTTGAGGCGGGAATCGAACCCGCGTCCGCTGCTATCCGGGCAGGTGCCTGACCGCTCGACCACCCAAGACACAGGTGTCTTGGGTGCGGACGCGGGTTCGATTCCCGTGACCATAATTTTTCGAAATTCTTTTTCTAACCACCAAAATCTGGGTAATTTTTGTAATAAATGAGGGATAGGTGTGTGAATTAACCACCAAATGAAACCTTTTTATCGCTCATTTAAGTCTTAAGAAGTCATTTAGTATAAAGACATTTCGTATGTTATGTCTTTAGAGGTGTAAAAATTATCTTCGTACATTTCATGTACAACATTGGCACTTTCAATAGAAGAAAACAATGGATCTCAATAAGTACAATATTATATTGTATTACTCCCTGCAATAAAATTGTATTCATTTCATCTATCACATACTTCATATATCGTATACCTACAGATGAATAGGCAAACAAACCACAATCGAGCGAGTCTTATGTCATAAATGGTAGAAATAAATTATTATTAATATAAAACTTATATTGGATGCAGATGCGACATAAATGATAGTGTCATTGTTGGCCCGATCAAAACAAGTCTAACTAAAATCCTATTAAAGGAAGGACACTTTCATGTCTCATGACTCACTCAAACTTAATTTTCTAGTCACAAATTTCATACATTTTACAATTATAAATTGTATCAATAGCCGTTTGTAACCAACGCCAATTAAAAAAGCATATCGAGGGGTTTCGAGTGTCCCTTTTGCAGAGCCAGTATTTTACCTTTTTTATTAGGTATTCGCGACTAATTAGTAAGCGTATTTATTAACGTGGACCTGTGCCCCTAGTTGACTGCATTCATTACAATAGGTTTTCTGCCGATCCCTGCTTAACTAGGCTTTGCAAGAGGTTCTAATGATTGAATGTATGACAGAGGTGGCCCTTAACATGCGACCGGTGCTTGTGACTCATTTATTAATTAATTCCGCTCATATTACAATTGTTTCCGAAGAGTCTTATTATACAGTACAAACATGGATATTCTGATGACATATTCATATCGATCCGGCTGGATCTGGCTTTAATACAAGCTCCTTGCGAAGCATACGCTTACAAAAATATTACGACAAAGTTGTTTACGTAGCCATTTGAAATTGTAAATGTGGATGTCACAGCGTCCGACGCATGCGTGATACACGCGATTACAATTTCAAATTAATTCAATAAATTTCAATAATTTGTATTAAAATATTCTACGTCATACCCTTCCTATGTTACACGAACTATTTTTATGCTTACAAATTAAAATAAAATAACAATGATGGCTACAATAACATCGTGCGTCACACTTAATAGTCTACCACTTCTGTCGTGTAAAAAATATAATAATTGTCACAGTCATTAAATAGTTACAAAGAATATTCTTTAATAATAAATCTATTGTCTTCATGCTTATCAATATAAAGTAAAAAATGTCATGCTACCGCTTAATACAGTAAAAAATATAGATTCCATTCGTCTTGAATATTCTCTTAATGTGGAACAATGCCCTTAACATTAAGTGGATGAAATATGCTCTGATTTGAAACAATGGCAAAATATACATATAATAACATCAATGAATAACAATGGAATATAAATTATCATTTAAACTGTTGTATATTTTATTAAATATAGCCCTTCTGTTTTGTACGAAACCTCTCGCCGTTATGTAATTTGTATAAGTTATGAATGTGAAATGTTGGTAAAACAAAAAGTCTTGAATTCGAACAACGCTCCTTGTTGCCCCGTAACCCGAACACTTATAGGTATAGCCTAAATGTAAACCCTTATAACCTTACACTTCTGTAATTGCAAGATTAACCAATTCATTTTGGATTATGAGAAATTCATTCATATTCCAAAAATCCGATTCTGTGTAAAATGACGAATGCGGGAGAGCCAAATTTTAAAATTATAGTTTCCATCAACAATGCAAGCTTGACGAAAAATTAACTTAAACGTCATAATTCATGATTAGCCGTACATAAAATTTCAATTTGCCGAAGTGCATTGCTCTGTCCGCATTGTCACGCCTACCAGACGTCCACAATAAGAAGAGGTATTTAATTTACCGATGCATTTGCGAAATTTTCGTTATATATCCACATCGCCGTGACGCTTTTTCGTTCAGCGTGAAATTGCCAATTGTATTTGTTTTAGTAGTGTTACTTCTAGATACCTATCCGATCTAACGCTTATATCAGTAGATTAAAATGACGTTATCAGTTTTACAAATCAACGTAAGCAAAACTTACACATCATCTGTAATCGAATATCGACCATAAAACGTACATACGTTTACAGCATCTTACTTATGTGTAGTATTGATTGAACCTTAATTATAAAAAACATAATTTTTAAGCATCCACTTTTAGAGTACCTATATATCGAGTTCAAGCGTACCCAACTACGCCAAGAGATTTAAAACTTCAAAAGGGAATCAATTATGAACAAAATTTAGAGTATTATTCACACTTTTCTTTCTATTTCAGTGAGCACAGCACGGGCAATATCGTTGTAGATTAATTAGTTCGTGATTTAGGTACAATATCAATCGCGATGTTAAATGAATGATGAGTAACAGATGAAAATGGAACGAGAAGGCATACATAAATTGCGCCGACCTCGAACAGTATCGAGAACAGAGCATCGGGACGATAATGATCAATTTCGATTTTGAAAACTGTGGCTCATAATTTTAGGTTCAAACTCTTTTGACAGGCTCGAGATGCTGAAGCCTGTTGAATTTTAATTCGTTGTACCTAAAATTGAAATTCTTTTTTTTATGAAATAATTGGTATGTATCAGATTTTTTTTCCATCGGCGTCGCCACAGTTGCATAGACAACGTCAATGGAAATTGCGCAAAAGATTGGTTTCGCTCGATGAATACTGTGATGCAGAATATGTTTAGCACATTCCAAAAAGAAGTCGTGTGGCGACGGCAGAGTAGAATACAATTGTCACTACCCCAAATCTCTCCCGCGGGTGTTGTCGTACAAGGCGACTAAGGATAAAACAGTGATGAGGAATGGGCAGCAGCGTTCCTCTTATACCACCTAGCAATGTACTGCGACTTTTGTGCCCGATTAAAGGCAATAAGCTCGCCACACACGGGACTTGACATAGTTGGCGAAACGTTGGTGCTAATTCATTTCTGCCTTTTTTTAGTTTTCGGGGATATAGGCGTGATTTATGTATGTATGTGTAAAAAGAGGTTGTCAAAAGTTCAGCACAGATTTTAGGAGCGGCGTCGATTGGCGCCGTTTGACGAGTGTCCCGCGCCGGCGGCGACGGCTTCGCGCGATCCGGCAGCTCGCTCGTAAAACACCGCGCCCACTGGCAGCACCGAAAAACTCACGTGCATCTAGACTAGGTGTTTTGGTGCTAGCGCCCAACGCCCGAGCTGGCTGCAAATTTCGACTTGTCGGTGACGTTGACATTTTTATTGGAAACTACTACGGTCACTCTCTGTCCTGTTTCGGAGGCGTTTTATCAAAGCTACTACTCGACCTCGAGGAGCGCTAACGAATCGTCTAGTCTAATGGCACATCTCAAGACACTGGGACCATCCAAAAGTATTAAAAAATTACACAAATCACTGATGAACACCCCCCGCGTTTCGCCAACTATGTTAGGTGACCTAACTATGTATATAAGTATGGGACCTAACTTAGGTCCCATGTAATAGTCGATTCTATTCTTTGCCATCTGTAAGGCACGTAAATTATAAGAAACGCTATTTTTCAAGTCCACTGTTCTGAAGTGCTTTTTTACACTTTTATCACATTGCAGTGGCCCCGAGTTTAATAGTTTACACCCTCAGCAAGAAGTTGATCCACGTTTAATAATACGACGGTAAAGAAGCGGATATCTGCCTGTTTACACATTTCACTTGTAAAATAAGATTCAGGACATGATTCCAACTTTTTCGCAAGTCATAACCATTATAAATAATAATACGCAAACTTTTGTTCCATTACTAAACATTTAGTAGGTAGTTAGCAGTAAGCGTAGCAAACAAAACTCGCTTTCGGATTTATAAGGTTTGAGTTAGGATTATATTATTATTAAGTGACACAAATTATAATATTAGACTCGAGTCGAAGCCGTCGAAGAATTTCCCACAAACGCATTCACCTGCGACATACCGCCGCAGCGGCTACACGACTACCGGAACAGCTAGCTCGTGAAACTCCCGCGCACGATCTGCTTGTACATTATTTTTTCGTGATCGTACGGATCGGACCACTATTGTTCAGTAGCGTTTTATCGGAGGGAAATTATATGGCCCGACGAATTCGCCTCACGTCTCCTATGACATATAACACACCAAGTATTTATACTTGGGACAACAAATCCGTGAGTCCGCCCACGACTTTTGAGAGTACAGTACAATTGAGTCGATGGCTTAATTACGTCATGTCCTAATATCGAACCAATCAAACATACTTGTAATCCGTGTACGTTAGCCGATTTGTGCTTAATAGTTAAGGATAATCGATTTAATCAACCTATTTTATTGATTCTTCTGTTAATCTGAATCTGGAGCCAATTATGTTTAACATAATTATTTAAAATAGAGCTAAATATGTATTTTTTCCAGTAAAGTTCATGTCGTCCTTTACAAAAGTTCTGCGAATAATAAATTGTCAACTTTTAAGTATCAAAACTCCCAACAGCTTCAGCAAATAGCGATTGCATCGCAGGAACCTAATTATAACTCAAAAATAGACTTGCAGCGTCCAAGGAAAATTGTGAAATAGTGCGCAAATGTGCTCGCTGCGCTGGTGCAAAATAAAATTTAACAAGATGTTAACACGACAGGGTGTCGGAGTTCAGCCGCCGAAGAATAGAAAGTATAGATGCTGGGAACGCAGTTGTCACAATACTTTGACTTGAACTTCGATAGCCCTTAACGAGTCTGCGACATGTTATTATATTATGCTTTTCAAAACGTTGACTTCTCTCGTTACGTTGCATTTGCAGTTTCCTTTATATGGACGACTTACCGTGAAGCGCCACTTGCGTACCTAATTGTGCGCAAATATTCGAAAATATTTTGCTATATTTTTTCCCTCGCTCACATGTCCCCTGCTATTTACTTACAAGCGTTCGTTTTACTCCATTCCCGCGTATCCAGAAATCTTTTCCTTTCCATTGTTCTGAGATATTGTTTTATTTCGAGAACCGTAACGATAATGGATTACGCCAATAGGGTTAGTCTAATACGAGTGTGGCAGTAACATCTAGATTTAGGTAACAGCTGTCAAAATACCATGGCGAATGTAAAAGTTCACAAAGTTAAGCATTCTAATACAGTAGATTTACAGCACTGAGGCGCATTACAGACGATAGTTCTTAAAGAGGAACGGTTTCGCAAGATCCCACGCCATGGACGTTTATGGAATAGGTATAGAGCCACAAATCTCACGTGAAGACGAAACTGTGGCGTAAAAGCTTTGAAATAGACACTACTTTCCGCATAACTAAAATGCCGATTAAAGTAGCCTCATATCATCACATGTTACGGAAACACCGTACAATAGCAACAATTTGAATTTCGCAAGCCGAAGTACTGTCGAGTGTCTTGCGTAAAGGCAATCCATCGGCAATAGCGCGTCGCCAATTGTTCAATTCTAACTTTGACTACGGAGTTGTTATTCAGTTTCAGATTCAATGGGAATATAAAATACCGAAATAAGTTTGATTTTTCAAAATGCGGTACGCCAAATTCAGGCCTAAAATTTAAATAGTCCTAAAGCATCAAACACACATATCAAACAGTAACATGGCACTCAAATCTCTCAAACGAACGCTATAAAAGTTTTTGAACAAAATTTTTAACTCTCATCTACAGAAATGTACAGAAATTTTGTCTTTAGTTCGTGGAGCCATTGCGATCTGACTTAAACTCTGGAAACTCACATAAAAATATTTCAAAAGCTTCCCTTTTATTCTCTTCTATTATTATGAGAAAAAAGAGAAATTTTGGCAGTTCGCGTATCGGACAGCTTCAAGCGTTATAATTTAGAAAAATTTAAATTTTTTGACGGTGCGCTTACTCAGAGGACTGCAGCTTGAATTGGGCATGTACCCATGCCCAAGTCAAGCATTTGATGCATTTAAGAAAACAAGTGTAAACGTCTCGCTCCATTGTGAAAATTCCCATGCTCTGTATTCATTAAGATTCAATATGCAATAAAGAATATTGTACTATGTAAACGTACAAATCAAAAACGTTCGTAAATTCATAAGTAGTGTATTCTAATTACAATTTGAAAGGAGCTCATGAGCCCGTGTCATATCAGAGCAGTGCGCCATTTTGTCCGGTGATGTGGCTATACTGACTGACGCTACTTACGCAAATCTCGCCATTGTTCTACCCGTTCTGGCGGTATTTCCGTTGATTTTACCCATGAGCGACCACGGGGACTTCGCATATCATACTTATGGTGCCTGGTAAGTGTAACGATACAAATTGAGCCCGAGATATATATCTAAATAGATGGATTTCTCGAAACATCGAGGGAAAATATTCACAATGCAACAATACAATTTTCTCGCTGCTTTTTTTATTTTATGCAGAATAATGGAACAGAACTTGAATGAAGCTGTCAACACCGTGTCACAGATAAATAAAACACGGTCAATCGACGGACAGACGGCGCGGCTCGATGCCGACATCTACAAGTGTTATGAATATTTTATGTGCACTGTGATAGATGTTAGAGCAGTGACGTTAATGGTGTTCTGTATTGAAACATTAAAATATAAAAAATACACTTTTTTTTACCGTGGAATTCATCAAGAAAGATTAGACTGCAGAAAGTACACGCGGGGTTGGTCCATTCTTATTTTTATAAGTAATGCTTCTTTTAGTTTTTTGAAAGTTGTGTTAGTGATCATTTAACGCTATTGGAACTTGAACATTCTTCTTCTTCCTGCCCTGTTCCCAGTCTATCTGGGGTCGGCGCAGTATGTTTCCTCTTCCATTCATATGTCAGACGTCATCAAGCCATCCACTCCCTTTTGATTCATATCATCCATCCCACCGTAAAGGTGCTAGTGATGAATGAATGTATAGAAAAGAGACGGAACGGACCATGTCGAGAGACCCATGAATGGAGAGAGTGATTAGAATGACAACATTCCAATCCATACTGCTCAAGGTTTTGGCTTAGGTTTTACAGCCGGCCGCCTGCCTGACACCAACCCTCCTTGGGTACGCTGTTGTTGGTGGTTTGCCCTCCACCATTCGGGTGCCCCAAGGTGCTTATTGGTCTACACCGGGCAATCTCCCTTAGTCGACTTTTACGACACCCATGGGATGAGTTGGGGCTGGCCTATTCTACGTTATTTGTTCGCTCCCAGGCCAGCATAGAAGGAAAACATTGACGTAACAAAACTTCATTCGCCAATCAATAACTACTAACTACGATGAATATGTAGTGATTTGACTGTCATCTCTCTGAAGTGCTGGTGAGGCAGTAGGTATTTGCTCATAAAACATACATGGCAATAAATATTCAGCGAAAATCCATATCATACGTAGACTACCCTCTTTACCGTTAACGGCTGCCCGGCCATTTCCTATTCAAATTTTGATCAATCGTTGGACTGATTGGAAACACCGGGATCACAGAATTAGATTGGGTTCTCATTCGCGCATTGAACCTGAAGGCAGGTCGGTTATAAATAAGTAGTGATGGCGAGTCAACAATGGACTTCACACGTTGTGATGTGAGCGACTACCTACTTCTTGGTTTTGTTGGTCTTGGATGAACTTCAACACTCCACAGCTCAAAATCGTATCAAATCGTTTCATTGCACAAGGCAGGTTTAGGCTTTCATGTTCTGCGTTTTTGGAGGGTTTATAATCAAACCGATAAAAATTTGGAAATGCACGACCACGATTTCTTTTACTGTCAGTATTTACTGCTCTGAGGAGCTTCAATAGCGTAGTATTTTAGCGCGCGCGGCCTGCGAATTTTACAAACTTAGCATTGTTCGCTGCCGGCCGGTTTTTGGATGAGTCACCAAATTATCTCGAGTTCCTCCTTGGTTCAGAAGGCACGTAAAATCGGTGGTCTCAGCTGCACCTGTAGCCGACAATTCGCACTGGGCCAGCGTAGTGGGTTACCTGTTTATCTCTGAGGAAGGTCTGTGCCCCAGCTATGGGGACAGTAAAAGGCTAGTTATAGTTACTGTTCTTGTTCTCATATCATTATACTATAAGTTCATCGTATTTAGATTCCAATAATATGTAGGTACTACATTATTAAGTCTGTCATAAAATTTAAATGAAATGCATATTGCATTTTTATTATACAATTAATAATATTAATACAAAGTAGGTAGGTACAGACGAGCAGTTGCAAATGGCGTTTTACCGTTTTTACAACAAGAACCGTTGCACCAGTGGTTAATTTAAGAGGAAATGACAATTTTATTTGACATTATTGTTGTTAATTATTTTGATGGCTTTCCGTGGCGTCGCAGAATGACGCGTAATTGTTATAATGCAGAATGCCCTTTGATATGATAAATGTAATAATATAGGTATTGTTTCTTGGTAGGTATATTTCCAGTGAGTAATTAATTAGTACCAGTAGCAATTTTTTTAACTTGTAATTGTTATCCTGTAATAGACGATGTGTATGGCTTGGGATCTTAGAAGTAGGTATGTTTCTTCAGATATCAATAGGGAAACCTAAGCAACGCTTTCAGTGGTTACGGCGAAGATGGGTGACCATACTTTTGCTACACTTTGCATTGTTAGCACAACTACTTGTACTCGCTGGTCATATTATACTGACAGATCATGACTCCTTTTCAGCAGCAAAACACAAAATTAGAGCCGTGTATAGTATACGGTAAAAAGTTCATTTTTCATTTAATTTTGTTTCAAAGGCTATGCCCAACCGTAGCACGTATTCTCGTTATTACCACTTTTGTATTCTACATTCTTTTTTTGTTCAATAAATTATTATAATAAACATAACATTGCTTAAAAAACAACACATAAATAATATTATTTGTGGAACATCGTTGCGCTCATTCCATCAACAGCGAGGCATTTTATACAACTCACTCGTAATAGAATAAGATAAGAATTAATTTGTTTCCATTAGATCGAGGGAGCGTCGCCATTCAGAGCAGCGAGCAGCGAGTGTTAATTATAATTAATAACAGAAAGAAGGCGTGATAAACGCTTTTAGGTAAATAATTCGGCCATTTTATATATTGCCCCCCTGTACCTACTTCCATTGTGCTTGTTCACATTTTGTGAAACTTGCCGATTTTATTCTTAGGCGTATTATAATTATGATTCAACTATTGGTCTTACGCAAATGGCGCCAACATTCTAGTCTATTTTAGCTCAGGGTTCACGGATAGCTACCACCAAACCCCATTAGGTATCTGCCATTGTTGGTGGTTCGCCCTCCACCATTCGGGTGTCCCAATGTGCTTATTGGTGTTAATCGATTTTAACGACACCCCAGCCCGGCTAGCATGACCACTGAAACACGATATGATATCCATTTATCGCGTTGAACAGTAAAAAAAAAGCCTGAATTGAATAATTAAATAAGCCTCTAAGGCTGTATCATAAGGATATAGTCATTTATCGCTTTGAACTGACGAAAATCCAATGATTTTTGTAAGTTCGATGCAATAAATTACTATATCATATCGTGTTTGGCTGGTCATGCTAGCCGGGCTGGAGTTGTAGGTGTCACCTTATCACCTTATACGCTATTTTTTCACTATCAGACCAGCATGGAAGGAATTTGCAATGTTAAGTTTTCTTTATTTTAGTATGTATCTTTATACCATTCGGCCTTTAATTCTTAATACGTACATACATACATAATTCACGCCAATATCCCCGAAGGGGTAGGCAGAGGTGAACTAGCACCCACGCTTCGCCAATTAGGCTAGGTCCCATGTAATAGGTGGCGAGCCTATTGCCATTTATCAGTTATTCTTTCTTTCTTAATACTTTGAATTAAAGTAACGATCTAAGTCAGATTCTACGTCATTTTAAATGTAGTCAAATTAATAAATACTATGTTCCTTAACACACTGTGAACGCCTTGATCCTATAAATGTAGATATGAAAACACCAAGTTAAAAAATACACGACTCGCAAAACAAATCCCAGCCCGTCGATCATACGAGACAAAACAATGTAAATCGAAACAATTGACGTACATTCGTGCAATAACAATAGCAGTCCCTTAGTAAATTAAAGTTCCATATTACAGCGTGTAACACAAACAAATTTTATCATACGACGCTTGTTTAAATTCATAATGGAACAAATTAGACGGGTCGTGATCGCACAAACTAAATTCTATTAGTACCAAAGTAAAACATAATAGCCATAGACGCTGTACGGAGGCGCCGCGACGTCAGCCGGCGACTCCGCTAGGGTTGTCACACTGTGAAAACAATGATAATTTGATGAACACATTATATTTTATACGATATCCGTTGTGCCCTGAGCCCTGAGCCAGGGGTAATTTTCGCAAGTAAATTGCTAAAATTGCACAACTAATGCTGAGATAAAACGCGAATTTTATAAAAATAAAATATTTTGCTATCGATATTATTAAAAGAATTCGCGTTGTTAGAGCTATTTTTTATCAACATAAATATAAATTATGGAGCAGTTCTATCAATGACTGCTATATAATTGTAGTTAACATACAATTACTAAATATTTTTGATTCACAAAAATTATAAACCTGATTCTTACACAATAACGGTGGCACCTAATAATAATCTACATTTGTCTTGCACTTTTTTAAAAACCCTTACGAAAGCCTGGTTAGGTTATTGGAAACAACCGCACAATATTTTTCCAACGTTTGCTGCTGATGCCAGCCCTACATGCAGCGAGGTATCTCTACAAATATATAACAATAGTGAGTGCGATCGCGAGATCAAAGCCGCGCTGCGTCGCCGACCCGCTTTGTTTACGCCAACGCCGACGAACCATCGACTAATCAACCGACTGATTAATTTAATTAAACATTACGAGAAAGTTGTGTTTATTTTACGTTTCCTCGGGCCCACATGCGAGTTCAAAGGAAGCAGGCGCCGTGTGTAAACACGGGGCATTGGGGTTCGTCGCCGTCGCGAAGCTGTGACACCAGAGCGACATTCTTGAAGTCAATATGGAAAATAACTCAAGAGCGCCATTGACGACACGCAGTCCGAACTGTCGAAGTCCTACAAAGTCGGGAGAAAGGAGGCCTTATTTATTTGCCCAAAACAAAGCAGAGTTATTGAACTAGGAATAAAAGCAGTAAATAAATTGGGTAACAGAATTCTAAAGCTTAACCCTAATAACAACTTACAGCTTCTATTTCCAACTGAAATTGTATACGAGAAAGTTTGAAAGTAAGATTGTGGCTTCATGGGAAATTAGCTGACAATAAATCGGCAAACCTACTTATATTGAGTACTAAATAACAGTTTCCTTATTATGTAAACTTTCCTGTGACAAAAAATTTATGTTTGTAAACGCGATCGTGAGTCAACTCCAGCAACCCGATTATCCTCCAAGTCGCGAGCGTGAGCGGAGCGAGCGAAGCGAAAACCCAAAATGGCCGAACACATGGAGACCCTTAACCCTAATTAAAACGAAAGCGAAAGCGCGCGAATAGGACGAGTTAAATCTTCAAAGTCACTGCCCTACCAGTGAGCAGTGGCTGATGGGTTCTTTTTTTATTTTAATTAGGTAGCTGCCGCTTATACTTTTGCACGTTTGCGTTGTTCAGTTTTTATTTCTCCACGTATTTTTGAATCCTCTCCCAGATGAGGACAGTTTTTAACGCTCGTCAACTTGCTAGGCGTTTGTCAATTATTTCTTCATCCATGGAAGTGTTGCCATTTATTGTTAAAAAATAAATTATTAAATTTGTTGTACCTACAGACTTTTTATATGTATGTATATGTGCATACAAACTTTTAATAATAAAAAGTAGTAGGTTAGGTACTCAAGAACCTACTTCATCATACCTTTTGTAATTTCGTAACTAAAAACTAGGTAAAATTATTGACACAGTGTGGTGTTGCTGAGAATATGCTCATGTCTGAGACTTGCTTACATATAGTTTATCCTCTTCAGGTAAAAGGGATGAGTTCTGATGCATCGCACTGTTACGGCAGATAGTTTAATAGAAGTTTGGTCTGACAGGAATTTTATGCATGATAACACCATAACATCAACACAACATTATGAAAACGCCCGTGGCGCCGCCGACGTTGAAACATAACACGATCGTAGATGATAATAAACGTATTTAATTAATTATAAACAACGGATAACGTATCGGTAATTGTGTTATCGTTTAATTTGAACAATTAGTTTAAATCCCATTCGCTCTCTTAGAAATTTAAGACGTCGAAGGGCGTCTCATTCTAATAGGTAACGGTTTTAAATTTCTACCCAATTAGATAATTGAGACCATGATTTTCTGTAGTTAAGTACGCAATTCAATTTTCAACCGTGTGGATTACCTACTTAGCGGCCCACCGCTCAAAAAGAAAAGAAAGCCTACAGGCACACAAAATATATTTATGTCACACCTGACCATAAAGTGGATTTTTCCACTCCCTAGATGTATGGAAAATTCCACTTCCTGGTCGGGAGTGACATAAAACTATGTGATTTTACCTTGGTCATTAAAAAGATTACATTCTTTGTTTTATCATACATACATACATACATAAATCACGCCTTTTTTCCCCAAGGGGTGAATGAACACCCACTTATCGCCAATTTAACTAGGTCCCATGTAATAGGTTGCGAGCCTATTGCCATCTATCGGGCACATCAATCGCAGTATATTGCCAGATGGTACAAGAGGAATGCTGCCGCCCTTTACTCATTGCTGTCTTTACCCTTAGTCGCCTTGTACGACACCCACGGGAGAGATGGGGGTGGTGACAATTGTATTCTACTCTGCCGTAACCACTCGCCCATGGTATATAATGATCTATAATATTATTGTATCCGCTTAAATGATATTGTTTTTAATTTTACTCCAACTCTTAATATTAGGAGAGAAAGGTGAAATCCGCTGATTTTTAAAGTCACAAAAGTTTACTTGTAGAAATTTAACTAATCTCAAAATTACTTCTACGATTAGATATTTATTATATAAATAAAAATATGTATAGAGGATTGAGGGGTAGGCAGATGATTTGGATGATTTTTTACCTTCGAGAAATTGCCAATTGTGTATACTCATACATACATACATACATAAATCACGCCTATATCCCCGAAAGGGTAGGCAGAGGTGAATTAGCACCTACGTTTCGCCAATTATGTTAGGTACCATGTAATAGGTGGCGAGCCTATTGCCATTTATCGGGCACAAAAGTCGCAGTACATTGCAAGGTGATATAAGAGTAACGCTGCTGCCCATTCCTCATGAATGATTTATCCTTAGTCGCCTTGTACGACACCCACGGGAGAGATTTGGGGTGGTGACAATTGTATTCTACTCTGCCGTACACGGCACTCATCACGGCACGTATACTCAATATCCCAATAATACCTACCTCCAAACGGATATTGCGTGAATGGAAAAATACACGCCATAAGTTGTGTGGCTTGAGTAAGCAAGCGCACTGTATTAACTTGTATGGTGCTCTATGGTACCTACTAACTTTGTTAACTTTAGGACCTGTTTCACAATCGACGGGTAAGTTCTGGATCGCTTACTTGACAGATCATTTGACAGTTGAAATATGAAATATATGTCAATTGAACTGCCAAGAAAGCTATTCAGAACTTACCCGTCGATTGTGAAACAGGCCCTTAGAATATCAAGACAATTAAAAAAACACTTGCACTGTTTTTACGTGCCCGGCGCGTTATATGAATATCCGCAAAGATGGGACTACAAAATAACGTAATGAATATTACAAGGAGTGTGTTATTTCGCAGCAAACGCCCGCCCTGGAAGCGTATAAATTTTTAAAGGAGACATAATATGAAACTACAATTACTAATTCAACGCTCCTGTCTACAGGAAGTTACGTGGTTTAGCTCACCGTATGAATAATAGAGGCGTTTTTGTAATTTGTGATATTGTACCTATGTAAAAGTGGTATTTAATTAAAAATAAATGTTCTTCAATGTAAATAATTCAGTACCCGCCAGCACCCGGGTCCCTCCCGCCTGTAATGATTGGGAGTGTGAGGGTGGCGCAGGTCGCGGAGGGTGGAAATTAACATGTTTGTCTTACTTACATCGTCGCCAACACCAAACTACGCCGAAGTCAAATAAATTCCGCGTCGTTTTGCATAAGTATACGTACTAGTGTTTAAGTTAAACGCTGTCGAGTCTCGTTTGTTCGCAATAATTAAGCTGAGAATTAAAACTTTTTACGTTTGAGTGTACTAAGTGAGTTACGCCCGCGTCCCGGCTCTAGAGTAATTAGCGTTTGGTTTTTATCTTGTGAAATGTCACTGTTTATCTTTTACTCTGCACACGAATACTCACCTTTGTATTGAAACGCGTTTACCAAGTCGCGTCAGCGCGTCGTCAACCAACGATAAAATTAAAGCACGTTAATTTTTATGCGGCGCAATCTGCAGGAGGATTTATCTCGGAAACTAGTTAATAACAGTAGCAGAAACTGCAATGGAAGCTCACGCCGAGACATAAAGTCCTTTATCGTTATGTTTAAGTGTAAAGAGGCTGCCGTTACTGGCATCAATCTGCGGAAACCAATTACTAAATTACATGTAATCCACAAATTCCAGACGGTAATTACTAAGAAATAGCAAAGGAGCCAAATTTTTGACACAAAAAAGCGCCGTATCGTAAATTTTATTATCAAATAGCAGATATGCACAACCCATAAACGGATGACATACCTAATAGACATAGAAAATAATAAGTGCGAAAATGTAAATTAATACAAAAAATACTGTTAATTTATGGCCTTCGACTTGAGAAGCTCCGTGTATATGTCTTAAAACCGAGGTATATATTCCTGCAATGGGATATTCAAAGACCTTATTTTCCGATCTCGAATAACAGTAACCAATTGAACCGCTGTATTACAATCTGTCGTATATACCGTAAAACATTTAAGTTATTGATACAAAAATATGCATTTTAATTATAATTATGTGATCAAGTTATAATGAAATCAATAAAGTAGGATAAAAATTTCAATTTAAATCCTTTTAGGGATGAGTGTTCAGCGCCAAAGATCTTATTAGAACTTAAGTGACAACTCACATTGAAGTGGCACTTAAGTCAACATGCAAAGTTTGAAGCGATTGAGACTGGTATAAATATTTATTTATGTTCGGGGTCCGAATGCTGTTGGGAACAGGTGTACAGTGCACGCAATGATTTTTCTTTCAATTGTATTTTAGACACGTTACTAGCACTCCACGCGAGCTTACTATCCCGTGTGACAACTCACATTGAAGTGGCACGTTGGGGGTTAGTAAGTAGCGACTGAAGTTGCGTAACGTGATTTCCGAAGCGCCTAGAACCCGGAAAAATGTATGTTTGGTCACCCATCAAATCACCGGCCTTATTACCGCACTCAGAGACGACATGGTTGGAACGAGGAGAGTAAAAGTCGTAGGCTAATACTATACTACCGTGTGGTTACGGCAGAGTAGAATACAATTGTCACCACCCCAAATCTCTCCAGTGGATGTCGTACAAGGCGACTAAGGATAAATCAGTGATGAGAGGAATGGGCAGCAGCGTTCCTCTTGGTATAAGAGGAACGCTGGAACCTAGCAATGTACTGCGACTTTTGTGCCCGATAAATGGCCATAGGCTCGAAACGAAGCGTGGGTGCTAGTTCACCTCTGCCTACCCCTTCGGGGATAAAGGCGTAAATTATGTATATAATAAATAAATAAAAATAATACTATACTTCGTTTTGAACAGACTGAAATTGATAATTACCAGCACCTACCATATTTATATTAAACTGTAGAACTTTTCTTGTACGTTCTCTGAGAAATGCTTCCTTGTGGTTTGCGAATAGATGGTGTTGCTTTGCCGTTAAATATATCGGAAACCTTCTCGCTACACCGGTTTCCGATGTTTATCGTATGTTTTTCTTATAAACCGAAATATCCACCCCATTTTTAATAATAGGTTGGGGAAAAAGTTTCTTCGCATTTTTTAAGAAAATTCAAAACATTTTTTAATATAGTTTATTTAGTTTGTTTCAAATATTGTAACACAATGGGAATGGAAAAAGGGAATATTCTGCCAGTCTATTTTCATTCCTTTTAGCCAATTGATGCTCACCATTGGTGAACATTGAACGTTGTACTCTCAGGACTGTTCTATTCCGATAGTTGAAGTGAGTTTGCCGGTAAAAAATCACGCCGGCAGGTTATACCTCCTGCTCCTTATAACGAAAGTAATTCTGTGAGTTTACCCGTTCATAATTTATCTTATAGCACCGGCGGCCGGTGCGCGGCTCTCTAATCGAAACTTTCCTGCGTATGAAATGCAATAATAAACTTCCGCATTCGACCGTAATTACGCAGAATATGTGCGTAATGGGTTAATGTCAGCGGTCCAGGCGTAGGCTGCTGCCTTTCTGCATTTGTTACATTAAATTGCTAGCGACTGCTGCACATCGACGTACATTTGCAATTGTCTAGCATTTTGCATCTGAAGCTTAATTAGGGAAACCCAATTTGCTACAAAGTTTCCGCTTTTGGATTCAACTTTGGCTGCGTAATCTAATTTTGGGATAATCGCGCGTAGATCTCGGAATGCATTCACAGATGTACCTAACCTAGATAAAGTTCTTTGTTAATAAATGATTGACCTGAAAAAAAACACAAGTCAATTACATTTAAGATTTAGCTGCCTTGCTGCACACCAAGCGTGATTGTGGTCAAACACCCAACGTAATAAAAAAATACCTAAAGCCCACTGACTACAAGAAGTTAAAAGTATGGTGAAGTATTTATAAAAAAAAATACAATTCAATAAATAGGTAAAAGGTACATTAAGGGACAGTTTCCGAGAATAATAATAATAAAAAATTTGGGTATGATAACACAATGCACAATTATTTTTTCAGAAAGTTAATAAATTCAAAACCACATCATTCTACTACTAGGATTAATATTTATAAATTTTAAGGAGGAGAGGACTTCTTCATAGCTATAACTTGTTGGCCCAATGTCTATTTCACGCACGTGTTACACCAGTTGACTATTACATATAGAGAGAGCACTCTGCATTATACAAGGTTTTTAAGATGTTACAAGAGACAGAAACTTTGTTAAGACCAATTCGACGGACGGCAGCCATTAAGATAGCAATTTTCCCGAGCACCGCTTAAGCTATTTTCCTTTTAATACAAACTGATTCATTTGTTACGCGATAGAGTTGGCAAGAATGGAGGGCGGAGGTAGGAGTGCGGGGTGTAGCGCTTGAGGGGCGAAGGATAAAACTAATCACACATCCTCTTCACGGGCGGTTAAGGTGCGCGCACACCGATTTTCGAATAGCGGAAATCGGGAAGGTTTTGAATGAGCCGTATTAAATGTAAAACACTTACTTTAACTAACATTAGGCGGTGGTAATGAGAAATGGAAAACTACTAACTAACCTACTAAAGGTTATCAACCAGGTAATTCCAACTCATTATAATTATTAGATGAAATCTGTTGAAGTGTACATGTTACTTGCTATAATTACTCTTAATCTGGGAGCCTACCGCCTAACTCGATTGCTAAAGCAAAAGCTATAGTTTATGACGTCATGCTGTCATTTAGCACCAAATGTACCTAAACTATTAGCGATAGCTTTGAACGAATGATCACCGAATGAATTTTGTATGAATTTGGCACAAAATCCGTACTGCATAAAAATCAGGATGGCTGCTATAGCCGTAAGCAGTGCATTGCTATATAGCTATCATCAGCAATCGAGTTAGGCGGTAGGCCCCCTGTAACCTTTATATTTTAACCAAGCATGTTCTAATTAACAGCAACTTTACGTCAACTTGCTTATGAACTTGTATTACGCTTAATATTTGTAGATATTAATGTAATTGGTACCTACCTACTACAGAACATAAATCAGCCAATGAAGAAATTAAATCGAAATTACTAATCTATTTCCGCTAATATACCTATACCATAATGTTCCGCTAATATACCTATACCATAATGTAATAAAATACACGCAATCGTAATCGAGGCCCAAAAATGGTAAAACTTTTCCTATTCAAGTTTATATGAAGTGTTACAGTTTATTATTATAGTAACCTGCTGTGATTTTTTTAAGTCCAGCCAAGTGGCCAATCTATCGAAAACGCATAGAATTCAAAATGTATGAAACTGACGTATTATAGAGAAAACAAACCGTCAGTTTCATACTTTTGCTTTCTAAGCGTTCGAATAGATAAGCCACTTGGCTAGGCCCCCTGATTGGTTCCGTATAATTCTAAAAGCGTGTACTCGCCCGCTGCCGCCCGCACCATGGCGCACCCCGGCAGGGCCGCGTCTGCATTATCCATTTCCACATTACTGTCTTTTTGTTCTCCGTTTGATTGTTTAAACGTGCGTCGATGCGGTACCCAGTGGCCGTTATTATTTCCATGGATGCCGCTTTCACTCGAAATAGCTTCAGTCAATTGTGGAAAAATGTTGCTCATATTGTTTCTGAAGAACAATAACTGCCTTCATTTTATATGTTTACAGCGTCTGAAGGCTTGATAGGCACTTTGCCTCTCTATTACACATTCGCCATTGTTCCCTCGTTCGGCCACTTGCTATTTGTTCTTGGGAGCATTTACATATTGGGACGCTCTTTCCGTTCCGTTTAGGTAACGTTCCACGTTCGAGTGGGCCCGGCTGGTAGGCCTTGATCTCTGGGCAGGATAGGTTAGGAACTACAATTCAATACGTCATTGAGAAGCAACAACTATTGAAATTACTTTCGCACCGTTATTACTCGATACCTATCTACTTATCAAAAATGTTTCGAACTTTTTCTAACCACCAAAAAATCTTTGTATCTAAAATGTGTTAAATTATAAAGTCCATACCAAACCATATCGAATTTCATCTAATTATGTCAACTCTAATGATTATTAACAATTTCTGGTATACCAGAAATGGTGTTATTATACAAAGATTTTATTGGTTAGAAAAAGAATTCTTTTTCTAACCAATAAAATAATTTTTTCTAACATTTATATGATGTTAAAATTAAAATCGAATGGTGTTATTATAGTAAAACGCAATACAAATTTGTTTGCCAAAAGTCTTGGCCGTTGACTCTGCAGGTAGTAGCTAGGGCCTACTGGAAAAACCGGCTTTTATTTATACCACAATAGTGTCATCTGACACTGTCATTTATAATATCGATCGACGTTCTTGCGCGCTTCGTCTCCGCCGATGTTATTTACAAATATGAATTTTTTATTTAGTTTGCATAAGGACGGCGCCAAGCGCCTCCCCTCCCTCCCCCTATTAATAACCTAAACGTCTACTAAATGATACTCCCCATATAATAACGGAGCTCGCGACGGCCTCCGCGAACAACCTACTTAGAAGTGACAGGGCTGGATTGAGTTGTGATAAGAGCGTAAAGAATTTCGTGCTAAATAAAAGAGCTTTCAGTCAACTAAAGGTCGTAGCTCGTGTAAACGACACTGCTGCCGCACGGGTGAGTATTGAGAATATACGAATTGGGGCTTAAAGTCGTGCCCTGTAATTAAACTTTGAAATAGCAAAAACTGCGAGTGGCACGATTTTCGTAAGATAGCTTACTGTTTGCTATTTTAAAGTTTATCTATAAAGCATGACTTTTAGTCCAAATTTTAATATTCAGTACTCAGCCGTAAGGGAGCAGTCGTCTAAATGAGCTACCTTTACACATTTTTGTTTCCTGCAGTAACATAATATTTCCGATCAAAATATATTAATCCCGAACCTCAATCCACATTTCGTACCATAAGCAGCGATTTAAAAAAACGATTACAGAAATGAAGATCTAGAATAATACGGTAACTAAGGAAAAAAAAAATATCAAGCCTCATTCACAATATCATTCCAATTTCGTTATAATGCTGTGTGGTGAGTCTAGATCCGCATACAATATTAAATATACTCTGTCTACCCGCGGGGATAAAACGGCGAGTTTTATGTATGTATTTATGTAAACATTCTACTTCAGAAATTTGACACATGAGGTGCAAATATTTGCCTCCGTTTAAGGACATACGCACCGAAAATTCGATAACCTTGAGTTCGGCCCCAACAAGCGCAAATATACTTTGAATATTTCTTTCACTAACACGACTCGCGATGATTGTTTGCCAGCGCGGAGAACCTTTGGCCTTTCTTTTTCGTGAAATAACAGAATCTAATAGTGTTGGTTTGTTTCATATCTGCTACAAATATGATGGGGCGCGTAGCCCTTGTTAATGAGTGCGTAATAAATACTCACAAGAACCCCAACAGTAATATTATAAAATACACAACTTATATTTAATGCAGCGACACAGTAAATGCAGTAAGGCTGCGACGAGTAAAAATTATCTATAATTTTCGACAACAATATTTCCATATAATTCTAGGGAAATTATTGCAACAAGTGAACTCTTGCAATGGCTTGTGGAAAAATTGTATATACACGGACGCGCCACAATAGATGATACTGAAACACGATAGTCAAACAATAATAATAAAACATGAACTGTACCCCAAATCTTTCCCGTGGATGTCGTCGTACAAAGCGACTAAGGATAAATCTGAATATGATTAGGAATGGGCAGCAGCGTTCCTCTTATACCACCTAGGCTAGCAATGTACTGCTACTTTTGTTCCCGATAAATGGCAATAAGTTCGCCACCTATTACATGGGACTTGACATATTTGGCGAAACGTGGGTGCTTGTTCACCTCTGCCTACCCCTTCGGGGATATAGGCGTGATTTATGTGTATGTGTGTGAACTGTACCTACCGCCTGGAAAATAAGATATGGCCGAATAAGGCCGAATAATGGCCGAATAAGAAGGTATGGATATTCTATCAAGGTATGGCCGATTGTTAAAGACAACAACAAAATGTCGAGGTTCCCTAAGCGCGCAGTCGCCATCACCGCTTCCATTATTGACAGTGTTTCGCAAACACGTGACACATTGTCCTCAACAGTGTGTCGGGGGCAAAGGAACCGATGGAGAAAGTTTATGCCATTAATAAAACGTGTCGTCTTTAACCGTCTTTAAGCACAGCCCTTGCCTGCAAAATTTATGTCACGCATGCACTCATAGATTGTATAAATTTTCCGAGAATTATGCTTAATTATCTGATTAGAGATTGTAAACAAATAATTTACATAATAAGTAATATTGAGATAACGTCATTTGTTTATTTGATACAATGTATCTTTTATTTGGTATCCTCTGCGTAAGACATTACTTTTAATAATGTCCACGACGACAGCGACGGCGATTCTATGTCCAGTCCAATGTTGACTTTTCATCGTAATTTCTGCAAACAAATATTGACTATTAAATTTTATAACACGTGGAAAGCAAATATAAGCGCATATTGAATAAACACGCCGTGTTCAATTTAATAACGGCCGCTCACCGTCTATTTCGACAAAGCCATTCTAGCAAATGTTTGCTCTACTATATGAAATAACTAATCAATTTCCTATCGAACTTTTTAATAGTTTTCCTCGTACATTTCCCGGCGGCCGGCCTGGGAAAACTGACAAGAAACAGCATGTCAGCGCCAATATAGCCTCTGTGCGCTCCCAGTAAAAGCGTCAGTCGCTCGGAGGTTTTGGTCAAAATTACTTCGCTAAGTGCGCGTAATAATATGATTGGCAACACTTGTGCCCCCCTCCCCACTATGCCCAGCTTCACCCCGCATACATAAATCTATTTTATCGTACTTGAGCAATAAATTTTATTTTAGGATCTTTAATTCTTTGTTATTGAATTGGATTTTAGTGTTTTATTCGGGTAAACAAACAATATACCGATACTTAGGGCACGTGCGCGCGCAGTAGACACGACAAGCGGCGCGCGCGGCGACGCGAGCGCGACTTAATAAAACATTTTATTTGTAGATTGAACTGCGTTCCGTTATTGCCGCTATAAAATAGCCGCCTTTTGTCTGAGTTCACAATTAAAACTTCGATAAAGTTTAGTTGTAGCGCTGGGCACAAAGAAATGCCGCGCATTGCTTGAACAATTGCTGGCCGAACGTAAATAAACTTGCGCGTACGCCGCGCCTTCCCGCTCGTGGTACACAGTGGCGATCGATAAAATATGCAATCGTAAACTTCCTGTATGAGATGGGGAAATGTAAATTAACTGACGAATTGTTCTTTTTATCTGACTGTTATAATTAACTGCGGCCGCCGCGTCGGCTGCCGCTTTGCGCCAGCGCCAGCCGCGAGCCTAACGACCCACAACACTAAATTAAATTCTCTAACAATACAATGGTTTCGCCAATAATCAATTAAATTCAAATCTTATATTTTCTCAAAAAGAAATAAATGAAACCTTACTTTCAAATATTTACACTAGATATAAAAAGTGTAAATTTTTCGATGTCTTATACTGATTCGCTGAGAGAATTTTAATGCAATAGGCCATAGTTCTCGTTACGCAATATTTTCAAGTGTCAATGGAAACAAATAATAACCAAACAATTTAGAAAGCGGCGACAGTTAAAGATAATGAATTTCATGATGACGACTCAAAACATCAAAATTTATAATTATTGTGTGCATTGAAATTATTTAATTAATCAATCGTACAATATTTTTTTTTATATAAAAGAGCAGTGGCCCTAGCTAAGTGGCCAATCTATTCGAACGCATAGAAAACAAATGTTTGAAACTGACGTATTACGTATTACAAAACGTCAGTTTCATACTTTTGTATTCTATTCGTTTGAATAGAAAAGCCACTTCGCTAGGCCCTCAGGTCAACAAGAATCTGGAAATACATCACACAAAACCACAAAATATACAAATAATAAACGAATGTATTGGTAAAAAATGCTGTGTCAGCGGAAAAACATCGGACCATTTTTAAAATGTTCGCTTGTCACATTTTGGAGGGAAAACATGCGTCGTGGCGGCATCTTGCGGTGCAGTGTTGCCGGTACAAAAAATCTGTTTCGCCGTCGTATTTAGATAAAATATTTTTTGCCATGCAGATAGATAAGCAACTAAAACGCACTTAATACATTTTCACTGCTATAAAGAACTGAAATCTCTATATAAAATTATGTGTTATTATTTTTAAAATGTAAGCTGGAAACAGTTGAAAAAACAAAGCGTTATTGTGTATTTTTATAATTATTAATTTGGATCTTTTCTTTGGTTACAGGCGAAGCTGCTAGAAAATACACACGCTTGGCTCGGAGCCTCCACATCGTCATCTATATCTGGTCAGTTGATACTTGCGTTTTTTTTTTCTTTTCCAAAGGTTGAACTTTTTTGTTGCTTCATTCTTTTAACACAATATTAATAAATAAAAGTTAACCATTTATAAAAAACAAACCAATCTTAAAACACCCCTTAAACGCCAATATAAGTTTAAGCAGTGTTTTAAAATTCATTCTTCGTTTTTCTCTATAAAATTATGTTTATGCTGTGATGAAAAGAGAAGGAGTTTCAGCAGTGTTCAAATGTGCAAGTGGGTGGTCTTTTTGTTTAAAGATGTCCATTGGTAGTATCACTTGTATTTTTGTACAATATATACATAACCTACCATACAATATATACATACCTACCTGTACCTACTCTGTTTTACTCTTATGGGAATTTATAACATTGTTCTATTGAAACTGGAACATTGTGTGTGTGTGTGCATGCTTTTACCTATACATACATAAAATGATGCAATACGTATTATTCATATTCCTTTAGGTAGGTATACATTTCCTTGATCGTGGGAAAATATATCTCATTGAAAGACATGTAACAGTGTAAAAATATCAGTGATTTGTGACTGCTATTTTATATCAGTGACACTATGCGTCCACTACAGTAAACAGTTATTAGTTAAAAGTACTATAATTATACCATATTTGATGATATAGAAAGCACATAATTGGAAGCAACAACAAACCATTTGAGTCGAATTCCATTTATTACATTCTCTATTGACCAAAGGATGCGCAATGTGTGACATTGAATATATTCAATAACATCCGATTTCATTACAGTTCCTGTTACAAGTATAATTACGCAGTGACACCAATACTAGTATCACGCGTATTCTGTGGACGTCTCTACAGACATATATTACGTTATTACATTGTTGAAACATCATACGCCTGTTTGAATTACAATAGAATGGGAATGATATATAATTTGTGCTACAACAATACCAACGTCAACAGCAAAAAATGCACTAAAGTTCTCACAGAGTCGACCCAACAAGTTTAATGATTATTATATGTATTGCATCATCTTTTAATAATACTTTGCAATTTATACTTTTATGTTAGTATTGTCGCTTTAATCTTTAGAAGTCCACGGTCATACCCTGAAGAAAGCTCCAATATGGACCCAGAGTCAGCTCCATGAAGCAATACAAGCAGTAGTCACACAGCGAATGCGGTTTACCAAAGCTTCGAAGCAGTATGGAATTCCCAAAGGGACATTATACGACAACATTTTAGGCAAATCTAAGAGAATGGCCGTTTTAGACGAAGCTGGCTTATCAGCTAATGAAGAACGTATTGTTTTAGATTTCTGTTGTGAAACAAGCCTTTCACCATACAATAGACGGACTAGAAAATCTTTGACTGAAGTAATGTCTTTTGTAGAAGATCTCAAAAAAACAAAAGATCCTGGTTTTTCTTTTATAGGCTTAACAGGTTTCAGATGGTGGTGGGCGTTTTGCAAGAAACATTCTGTTGTATCTCTGTATTATGAAGGATCTAACAAATCTAAAGGAACTAAAGTTAAATCCGAACATACTACTGACGATGAGTCTTGCCTTGATTGAATTGATATCTATAATAAATACTACAGAAAATGTAAAAGTACTATCTGTGTTACTACAAGGTTGTATTCTAAGTCAATTTTTTTTTCAAATTACTTAATGATACAGTTTGGACTCTAAAGTCTTTTCAAATAAAGCAATAAAATGACTGTCCAATGTAACAACAAATTAAAACGTGCCATCGACACGCCTACTAGCTCAATTAACCATTTTAATATACCGATTATTAACTGCTCAAAACTACATAATTATAGTTGGATACCAATACTACCGAGTCATAGTAGCTTTACTAAAATGTCAAGAGTACAACTTCTTACATTTTTAATTGAGTCATTATCTGTACTTAAAGATACCAAGATATACAAATAATAGGTAGGTAAATCGTATCTATGTAAATTCTCTGAAAGAAGACCGTCGTAAAACACTCTTGAATATATTTGTAAGAATTTCTATGTCCAAATTATTATAACAGGTACTCTGTAGGAAAAGTTTCCTAAAACATGTTTTGATTGCAAATAATTATACTAACCTAAAATATGACTGATTATAATAATGTTCCTTATTGGTTGTGCATTGTTACGCACACAGTTTTTTTGTCTTTAGTCTTTTGATTTTTGAAACATCACTGTAACGAAAGGTCCCACGAAAATACTGTTTAAGGCGGACACTCTTGTTTGATTAATTTCTACATTAAATCATAGCTGCCCCAGCGCCTTCGACTTTGTGGGGGTATGTGGATTTTTATACTTTCCTTTTGGTATTTAGGAATGGTTAGCAAAGGTACTTGCTTCAGGCGGTATGTTTTTCACTTTGATGTTTGACATCCGTCTGGAAAAATGATACACTTTATTTTTAGCGCTAGGTTATTTGTCAAATTTAAAAAGTAGGTAGCCAATTATGTAAATAATGTTCGTCACTTCTATTTTTTTTTCTGAAGGAAACAAACCTAAAATGGCCATTCCCGAATCTGACATTATCCAGGCTTATAGTTATAGTAAATTTATATTTTGAAAATAAGCTGAGTAACTTAAGATTATATTAATTCGTGCCAGATGTTTTTATCTATACATGACGTTTACGACGTAGTCTAAAATTGTTGTTTCTAAAGTATTCATTTACCTTAGTTATTTTTAGTCATTAATAAAGATTTTTGTACAAAATATATTAAGAAAAATTGTTAGATTTCATTCTACAAACTATTAGGCGGAATCGCCATATGCAATAGGCACTTAAAATTTATGTTTTGCTTCTAAGTTTTTATAAAGCTGGTTAGTTATTGTTGTAAGGTTTTTGTAAGTATATTGATTGTTCCGATTGAGTATAATACTGACTTTATGATACAACTACATACTATTCATTGGAATTGGGTAATAAGGTATTTTAAAATACAAAAAATATATATGTATTTTATAAGAATCCACCGCCGAACCACAGGCCGAACCTTCTTGCCATTAGCAAATAAGATACTTGCCTGAAACGGCTTACGATTACTAACCACTGCACTGCTCAGATAAGTAGCTTAATTAGTTATATAATTTCCTACTTATTTACTAGCTATAGGTTCTTACTGGGAAGACAAACATTTAAGTTTTGTAATAAACGTCGTCTCCTACTGCCGCACTCAGAGACGTCAAATAACGTTAATGAGTACTTAACGTCAAAAAAAGACAACTCAAAACTAGTCGCTATTCTTGCATGGTCTAGATTTGAATGAAAATTTTTGACATTAAATACTCATTAAAGTTAATTGACGTCTCTGAGTGCGGCAGTTAGTCTATAACCACAATGTCGTTAACTGAAACTAGTTGCATCTAACCGAGTGAAATCAGCCAGACTCAATGCCCCTGTTATCAGTATAATTTCTTGGTGATTAAACTAATCATATTGACTACTGACCGGTTAGTGCTCTCTGATCACGTATTAATCGGGGGCCTTTTTACAAATAAAGCACATTATTCTAATAACAAGTTTAGAATTAAATTGAAATAATGGTGTTTTCTGTTATAAAAATTGATTTTTACTTAGGTTTAGCCGCAGGAGGAGGATCTTACAGAGCATACGGAGTATAAATTATGTGTAATAAAATAAACATATGTAGGTAATGCAATTTATTTCATATATTGAATTGAAATTTTTTAATCATCGGTGTCCAGTATACTATATATAAAACAGAAAGTAATGTAGCTGCTTACAAACTAGTTCGCGTAACTTATTTAAATACCTTGTTGCAACTTGATCTTTATTCAAAACGACTCGTGCAATAATTTTGCTTTTATTAAAAATATCTCCACATTTGCTTAATGAAATGGTTAATATTATTTGAATTTTTTTTATTACTAAAATGAAACTTGTTATACGGTTAATTGAACTATTTAAACTATAATATAAAATAAGCAACTCATTTAGAAAAATCCGTGGATAATGTATAATTATAGTAAGCGAAGAAATAACAGTGTCCGTATGACATTGTTGCATGATAGAAAGAATGCAACTTATAATTAGAGTAAGTAATTCTCTAATAAAAATCAAAAATTAAATTTCATGGTTGTAGACGGCATTACTGATCGTATATTGTATAGACTCGGGGCTTCATGCCGATACATTTTTATTTGACAAAATATAAGGCGCGTTAGAGTAACTGATAAAATAATTAAATATTTTTTCAGCAAATTTATAAGGATGTTCACAGTTCTGTGAAAATAAGTAAGACATTAACAAATAAATAACTTTATGTCACACCTGACCATAAAGTGGACTTTTCCGCCGGCTACGCGTAAGGAAAATCACATTTCCTGGTCAGGGGGTGACATAAAACAATGATCTTACTTCAGGCGATAAAAAAGGAAGGAGAGACTTTCTTTACTACTATCCTATATATGTCAAATACTTGCGATCTGAGACATTCTTTGTTTTATCGCCCTTGGTATAAAATCTACTATAAGAACAGTGGTTAAGGTTCCATAAAAAAATGTCCTATTTAAGCCACCTATGAACATGTACCACAGTGGTTTAATGAAATGAAATTTTGATTCTGCTAATCATATTTTATCAGAAGTCGATGGTTACATACTCAATTGCCTATAAAATGCATATCAGGTGAAAGTGGTATTAGATAGATAGAGTAGATACGTAAATACTATAATATTTTCTTACAAATTGACACCTAAATATCGTAACTAAAATACCTTATTACTAACTTATTTGCCTATACCTGTATGGTATGGTAATTACACCTCTAGTTTACATAACTGCCGTTTTACATTTAAACATTTTACATAGATAGTGTTAATGCATAAACCGGAACTCTCAATATAGGATTTCAAATAGGTTGCCAATAGTATTGGTTCGCTATAAGTGACTGTTTCGTTTATGCTAATGTGGTACCTAATATAGTATAATGTTTGTTCGTTAATATACATTCCTATAGGTAATTTGTAGTTCGTTTAGTTCTTCGAGGCCATCATTTTATCGTAAGACTGTCACAATTTATTAAATAAATATCCAGAAAAGGTTCGTTGTTTCATTAATTAATCTTTAATCATGTTTTTATGTTTTTCTCAAATATAGATTCTTTCCAGAGGTCAGTATGTAGGGTTTTTATTTTGTTTTCTTTTTCATTTGTTATTCCATATTTATGTGTACAGGTAATAAAATTCAGACATACCTATTCCACGAAGAAACCACAAGTTATTCTTTGTAATATTATGATGATATAAGTGGGTTTGAATTTACATTTTGTTTATTAAGACTTAGGTTACTTATGAATAAAGCAAATTATTAATTATAGAATGTCCATCATTCATGTTCTGAAATTGGTATTAAAAAAATACCTATGACCAAAATTTGAGCAGCAAACGAAATACACCAATCCTCTTAATACACCAATCAACTATATGTAGTTACATAGCGTATAGTTCAACTACGTCAGTTTGAAAAACAACCTTAATTCCAACATCAATCGTCAACTATCTTTTTGAAATGACTTTGCTCCTAAACAAGTTTCAAGTTTCCGAATTAATATTTACTTTAATTCTTTGTTATAGTGAAAAAAAATATCTACACACCTTGTTTGAACAAAATAACCGACCTCAAAATATGCTAATTCATATTATTTCTATTTTCAGCAGACAGCTACCAATACCAGCTGCAGTCGATGTGGCAGAAGTGTTGGAACACCAACCAAAGCCTCGTGCATAACTTGCGATTCCGTGAGCGCGGGCCTCTCAAGTCCTGGCGCCCAGAGACAATGGCCGAAGCCATATTCTCTGTTTTGAAGGAAGGGCTGTCTCTCTCCCAGGCCGCGAGGAAATACGACATACCGTACCCGACGTTCGTGCTGTACGCCAACCGGGTCCACAACATGCTGGGCCCCAGTGCCGATGGAGGGGCAGGTATGTACTCCTTGACTTTTAATGCTTCCATTTTTCGGTTCAAAGGTTTTCGATAACATTCAAAGCCTTAGTCATCATATCATAAGCTCATCATTCATTAAGTCGAAGTTGGGTAAACACACATGAAATAATAATCATCTATATTTTTCAATGCTGACAATGCAGTACTTGAACACGACTAACATTATAATGAATGTGAATTTGGAAACCTTTGAATCGAAACTTTTGAAATTTATTGAATTATTTGTTAACAAACCTGTGTGTGCAAAATTATGTGCCATGCGAATTTTATAGCTATGCGAAAGCACAGCGGACAAGCGAATATTGTGATGGATGTGTGGACTGATTAGAAATTGAGTATGAATTCATCAGATACTGTGGTGGCTGTGACTGTTAAGGAGTTGTCATAAATCGTAATTGAATGAATATTATCTATATTAGAGTGGTTATGGTTAATTGGCGATATGAAAGAACCAAGAATGTGATCAAAACTGGACACAATTGCTGAACAATGTAAGAGATCTAAGAGAGAAGTAGGTGACGCATGGTATTGCCGAATGATAGTAGCAGATTGAATTATATCTTTGTCAGAGCTATCAGAGTAGAGAAGAAGAGTGAAGGTCATGGTTTGGGAATATGTCAAATATCTTTAATGCTATAATGACGTAAATAAAATTTTGCTTGTCTTTTATTGTCATTATTTACTAGTGACTTTTTTCATAATAGTACCTTTACCCAGTTGAGTTATATTGTTAATATTTTTAGTAAATAATATAGAATGCTTAGGAGTGTAACAGACTAACAGTTCTTGGAGTTTGATTTTTACATTAAATCAAGGTTTTTTAACTGGAGTTTAAAAGGACTCAATCAAAATACATTAAAATATTCAAGCACTTACATTAAATAAAACACGACCTACAATAATTTAATAAACTACCACTTTCTGTATAATTCTGAGATCCTCAATAAATTATAATTGTGGAATAATAACAAATAATAAAGATCTACCTGTATAAATTATTAAGTATGCAACTATAAAAATATATTAGATATTATAGATTTTTATTAACACATATTTATCGGTACTTTACTCTGTAATATGTAAGGTGTTACATCGTATAATCACGAGAAGGTGATTGTTTTATTTTAAGAATAAGATTTAGTAATACTTATAAAATTAAATAGAGAAAACAATTTTTAGCACAATCTTTATTTACAAAAGTATTTACATGAAAGGCAACGCCAACAGCTTTAAAATCGGGCCTCAGTTGATTCACTGCCGCGCTCAGAGACGGTTATTAACGTTAATGAGTAGGTGCTTCATAAAAAAAAAAACTATAGTCCGACAACTTCGTGCGCGACCCTCTTGCGGTATGAGACGGTGGCGGGGACGGGGCACCTAGATGTTAGCGGGGTGGGTGATGCGGGGAGGAGCGAGTTTTCCCTCCTCACCTCCTCAGGGAGACAATCAAAACTAGACCCGGCAAGATTAGAGACTATGCTCCAATCTTGCCGGGTCTAGTTTTGATTGTCATTTTTTGTATTAAGTAGTCGTAAGGGTTTTTTTGACGTCTCTGAATGCGGCACTAGGTGCGCCATACTTCTTGTGTTGATAACCAATTCTATGTCAAAGTTTCACCGTTGCTCTCTATTCACTCATCGATTGATGATCAATGACATCAGATAAAGCGCGTTTTAAATATTCTATATACTGATAAAAATCTCTTACTGTAGTTTTGCTACCAGCAATTGATTATTATTATTAAAGTTAATAGACATTGCTAGGTGACAAACCATGGTAGGTTTCTCATGATCTGTTGATAGAATATTGATACAGGAATTAAGTAGTTAAGGCATTTTGCATTGACTTAATGCTACAAGATCGTCGGGGTCATCTCTAGGGGATAATAAATTTAACAGATCCTTTTACACAGATTTGATCACTTTATTTCAATAGTATTAAGATTAGTTACTCTTCCTTAAAATATTTGGAATTTATCCATTGACCCCCTTATTCACAAAAACTGAATAAGTCTATAAACACAGTTTTAATTTAAATGCTTCTTTCGTCTGTTTCTGTCAAACTATGTTTACGTTGAGATGGAAAGAGATGGTGGTTTACGGCAGGTCCCTATCTACAGTTAAAAGTAATCTAACTAAATTTTAGTTGCCTGGCATTTTTTGTTATATTAC
Source organism: Cataclysta lemnata (assembly GCA_963931975.1). Classification (NCBI taxonomy): domain Eukaryota; kingdom Metazoa; phylum Arthropoda; class Insecta; order Lepidoptera; family Crambidae; genus Cataclysta; species Cataclysta lemnata. Next base: position 14,434,115 of record OZ008338.1, read on the forward strand.
GATAAATATCAGAAGTTGCTAAGCAACTTAGCTGTAGTACGTCTATCTTCAACTGTTGATAGAATATTGGGACCCGCCGTTAGTGGTGGTTTATATTAAACGGTGTTTTGAAACTGATTAAGTATTTTTTTTACGAAGAAGGGGGTGAATGCGGTAGTAAAAACAGATATTGAGATGCGCGTGTTCACGTTTTACTATTGCGTGCCATTGCAGATTTGAGGCCGAAGGGGCGCGGCAGGCCGCAGCGCATTTTGCTCGGCGTCTGGCCGGACGAGCACATCCGCGGCGTGATCCGCGCCGTCGTCTTTAGGGACACCCATCACGCGCACCACATCAAGGAGGAGGTGCTTCCGTACCCCTCTATCACGGTCAGTATCGCGAAACTGTTCAATTATTACGTCCCATCGCTGATTCTCGGCTGTGCGATTTTGCGATTGCGACTGTGCTCTGCGCTTACTTGTGTATTTGTGTGTAAAGAAGCGGAATTGATAAAAGATGGCTGACACCTGTGGTGACATTTTCTTTCTTTGTTTGGTGATTTTCGCCGGTTCCATTTTTAGGGACTGGCACGTAATAGGTACTCTCTGCCCATTGTAAGACCACGGGACGCCACTGAATATCATGTGTCCCTATTCAATTATCATATCGTTACTCTATGTTTATTTGTCATGGTAGAAACTGGGCATAATGAATTGAGTCCACTCGTAGATTTCAAGCGTGAAGCGGCACGTTACGGCTACTGTACGTTCGGGTTTGCCTGTTGCAGGATGGCATGACGGTGCCGACCAGCTACGGCAACGTGGCCTGCGGCAACGGGCGCGAGGGCGGCGTCTCCCCGAACGCCGCCGCGGCCGCCGCCGTGGCCGCCGTCGCCCACGGCCTCCGCCGCCAGATGTGCAACATGGTGGTCGCCGCCCAGCAGCCACCGAACCACCCGCACCTGGGCCTTCCGCCGCTGCCGCTGCAGTCCCCGCGGCTGCCGTCGCCGCTCTCTGCCGGACTCGAGTCGCCCCTTTGCTCGCCGCCGCCGCCGGGGCACGCCCTGGAACCCCCCAAGCCCACCGACCCCTTCCGCCCGTTCGCGTCCCCTCGCCCGGATAGCCGCTACGGCGACCGCGACATTGCGGAGATAACCGAAATGGGACCCCCCAAGACACCGGTGTCCGCCGCCAAGAACGGCAAGGAGCTCTCTACACCCGTACCGGTGAAGATGGAGCCGCCCCCGGCGGAGGCCCGCGCGGAGAGCATCTGAAGCGAGGCCGCGGGCGCAGTCCCAGCGCATGCGCTGGGCGTGCCCGCACCCCCACCGCTGCCCGCCTACCCGTACTTCGTGCCCAACCGTAACTCCGTCGGTTACTTTTAAACGGCAGGCACTACATTCCAAGGTCGCGGCGGGTCGGCTACCTGGTCGTCCGCGGCACGAAGTACATCGCGGTTTTTATTAAGTTTAATTTGGCATTTTTAACTTGTTTCTCGATTCAATAAGAGGTGCATTCGATGAAATGTGACCTAACACCTGTTTTAATTTTATTGAATTAATTTAAACCGTATCGGCATTATTATAATTCATATAATTATTTATGATGAACTTGCTGTGCAATAAAATGCTTGTTGTTTAGTTATGAATTTTGTATTATTATGAAAGAATATTTTTAGTTTAATTATTATATTTTTTGTATACAATGATGTTTATGTATGTGTTCCACGTATCTCGTATTTTTGTTATGTTCTGTGAGCGAGGGGAGGCGAGCGCCCAGCCGGCGCGCGGGACGGCGCCCGTCGTTCGGCCTGCGTGCGCGCAGTTCGCGCGTCCGCCTCGGCGCTCGCTGTCACTATATGAGTAGAATGTGAAACATAAGCTTATCTCATAAATATTACATCTTAGATACATCTTGTCAAGTAGGGAAATCAAAATTTAAAACATTTGGCCCGATTCAAAAGACTGTTTGGTATACCTATTCATTGTAATTCAGCAAAATATATGTGTAAGACAAGAGATAGTCCTTAGATATATTATGTAGGTCTCTATTTCATTTGTCGTCAGATCGATGTCAGTTTCTCTACTAGCTGTTTAGTGGATGTGCGTTGTCGCTTGCGGGCCGTTCGCGGCCCTCTGTCGCAGCGATAGACTTAGTGGTCGCCAAATGTAATATAGATTGTATCATTAGCCAGTAGTGATTGTTCCAAATGTTAGGTTAAATTAGTCTTCGAGGATTCGACCGACCTCTGCGTTAACTAACTGCTTGCTCCTGCTGTCACTTAAGGTCCCCGACCTGGCCGATTGATGTTCCACTATGGATATATTACATAAACTTTAATCTGGATTACAATTTTCAGTGTTATAAAAGTAGATATCGAATTATCATCTCGTCTCAATGTTAGTAATTAAGTAATATTATAATCAACTGAATCGATGTTATCACCATTGAAGCTTAGTATGAGGAGCTCTCTCTGTATCTATTTCGCTAACTTCATGCGAACGAGATCGATGTAGCTATCTTTGTATAGGTGTGTATGGCATAATTTAATTGGGCATCATCATTATTCATCGTGTTGTGAAACTTCTTTCTTGAAAAAAAGTTTTATGACAACCTATGGAGATTTGTCTTAAATGGTACGCGATTCACAGGAATCGGTGCGGTTAGGACATCTGTTGCGTGCGGGAAGAGTGCAAGTGAGCGAGTAGTGCGAGTGCGGCCATTCTGCGCGTGCGCAGGTGTCCGCTCCGGTAGGCTAGCTGCTGCACTGCAGCGACACACAATCATTTGTATAAATTTGAGTTAATCTTCCCGGACGATTTTGTTTCATAGTTTCGGCAGGAAATTACTTAGTACGAATCTTCTTGCCGCAAGGGTATACCATTAGAAATTGTTGGCGGACAAACGTTGGCATTTTTAAATTTTGTGACTCTAGGAAAGGGGTTAGCGCCCGGCAAGTCTCGTCGCAGAACACGCTCGAAGGTGTTTAAAATAAGTCTCCAAGTGGCCTTGATACTTCACTATTATTTGGTATTTGGATTATCTGATTCGGTTCAAGTTTGGAATTAGTGTATAAAAAAGACCAAATTATTAAAAAAATCAGTTGGAACTCAGATCTAGTTGAAACTATTTGGCTATCCTTTTGGAAATAAAGTTTAATCTAGGTGAAAATAAATAAAAAAAAAATATATTATGGCCTATATATATACGTTTCGGAAGAATTGCGTAATTTTGGGAAATGTTACTACGCATATTTTCTATTGTAATAAGTCTAGGCTAATGTGTTCAAAAAGGTAATTTAAAATTTAAAATTTTTGAAAAAAGTAGAAGTGCCTTCCAAATTTTTTGACCACAGTAAGTGTTGGGATGTGTGCGGCGATGATAGGCTAGAAGCGCTCGATGGCAGCGGCCGGCTGCGCGGGCGCACGCGCTCGCCCGGCCGGCCGGCGCCGTTGGCGGGCACTGAACGTGCTTAAATTTAAAATGTTAGAGTAATGAAAATTCAAAATTATTATATAAAAAATTAAATACATATGACTATATATAGGAAAAAATATACATAAAATTATATATTTGGCCGGTGTGGTTATACCCTGACAGGCAAGTGTTAGCTGACTATTCGGCGTCAAAATTAATTCTAAAAATTCTTTTAAATCACTAAAATCCATTGAGAAACAATGCAGACGTTGCTAAGTGCCATTTTTGTTTGAACTGAATGAAGTGCAGTTCTTACTTTGTATCACAATGTGGATTTAGTAGTTATAATTTTAATCAATTAATTAATTTATTGTATTGGAGAATATACATTTTGGATTACATAAATAGGTACCTATGTTATTTTCGTGATAGTTAAGTAAAACATTACTTGTAGTATTATTATACCTACAGAGGCGGTTTCGGTTGGTAATTTATGAAATAGATATTAATTTATGATTTTTTAAATTAGTATCAAATCATTACTGGCGACTTTCACATTGTGTTATATTAACTGCATGACAACTATTTCACATGTGTTATTTTAATTCTTTGTGATAAATGAAGTTTGTATGTTTAAAAGAACAATTATTGTTTCTCAAAATATTTCTTATAAGAGCTACCTACACTTTAATGTATATCTATTATTTATTTCGTTAGATTATAGTCCTACCGCCAAGTTGGTCTCAAAGTATGTAATTGTATTATGATACCTACCCTTGAAGATACTTCACGTACCAAATAAAAACTTCTTTTTTCAAAAGTATTAATTATTCAGTGTATTTACATGTGACTGTTTAGTTTGTAAGACGAAGTGCATAGATCCGACGAGGTAGGTATCAATAGTGACGTATTTTTAGATTAACTACATTGCTTTCACTCTAAGGAGTTAATTTTAAATTGCATATCACTAGTGAGCCGTAGGTACCTGCCGATTGGTCGTTATGGCGTTTCGTTCCATCATATTGTAACTATCATAACGAAACGCTATGAGTTGTTTTTGTTGGCAATGTGATGAAGGGCATTTAAATTGGCATTAAAACTCTGTTGCTCGCGGTGGCAATAGGTGAACCAAATAGGGATACTCTTAATCTGCTCCCAGGTTAGGAAAGTCACAGAGGCAACAAAAACAGTACCTTAAGGTATTTCCATCATTTTTGTTTTATTCATCAATTTGTAAAATATATACGATATAGATGTCGTTGATGATTACTTACGTTACGATCCTTTTATTGTTGTTAAGATGTATGAGTTATTTTCAGTACCCTGTGTTCCTGGTAAATTGTAATTGTATGGCATTTGGACACTTAGTTTCTGTAAATTAAGCAGATGTTATATAAGTGTTTGACGTCACCTGGCTTCACATACCCTGCTGTTGTTTTAAGAAAATCTTTGATGAGACGTATTAAATAAGTTGTACTCATTGTAATTTATGATACCTATAAATGTTATGATATAAAAATATTCAATTCTAATTCAGTGAATTTGGATCTAGTTGCGCTCTAAATATTCTACCACTTGCACTGCGCGTCATTTCAAAGCGTGGTAAAGATATAAGTCTTCGTGTAATTGTACCTAATCGTTAATAGAAATTATCATTGTATTTAATCATTGTATTAATGTTTATGATGTCTATGTTATAACACAAGGTTATACCTAAACAAGCGTGTGCGTCTTGTGCTGCCAGGGACGGCAAGCATAATTAATTAAGCAGTGTTTATGTCAAGTACAATATTATCGAAATTGGTGTATTTCTTTAATGTAACAGTTGTATATTTAAATGTAGTTGGCAGTATCCGATAAACACTTGAATATCATCTAAATGTGCGTTCCTTCAATGATTACTTAGTAGTATCAATGTCGAGGACATCATCTAATATTTTAGTTCGTTATTGTCACAGTGTACCGTTGTCTGAATGAATATACCTACAAAATAGAGAATTAATCGAGTTTTATTTCCACCGATACCACCTGTCCTTAAGTACCTACCTAATCGAACGAACAGTGGACGTAACTCAACCAAAGACAAAAGGATGCTCAAAGCTCCTAATATGACCTGTAAACATATTGACGAATAAAGTTGCACTGGGTGAATTCATTGTGCTGCGCGCGCTGTGCGCTGTGCCAAGCTGCGCTATCTAGCGAGGAATTCGCTAGCGCAGTGACACAGATATATCAATATAAGTATATCTGTGGTGGGGGCATTAAAGGGCTGGTGATGATGATGATGATGATCGGTGAATTCATTGTAAATAATATGAAATAGCTATTGATGTGGGATGGTAAAATATTATATCGTTAAATTAACTTTACAGACTTTTGACTCAATGACTTAGCGGATTGGCTCGTTTTGTTCTCTTAACTACGTCCATGTATCTAAAGAACAAAACAACAGAATTAAGCACTTTACTTAAAAAAGGCCTGTGATGATGCCAGCCCAAAGTAATGTATGTAGGTAACGTATAAACACACTTGTGTTGTGGATAGGTGCTAGATGATAAACAGATTTAAATATACATAATAATCATAAATAAATTTTGTAATATAATAGGCACTGCATATACATCACAAACAACCATGACTAGAGAACAAATGTCTATGTTCATCATAAACATTTGCCCCTACGAGGAATCGAAGCCATAGCGATGAGATCATTCGACCAAACCGGCCGTAAAATCTCTCCATGCCCCGTTCCCAGTCTATCTGGGGTCGGCGCAGTATGTTTCCTCTTCCATTCATATCCGTCAGACGTCATCAAGCCATCCACTCCCTTTTGAGTCATTTTGAGTCATATCTTCTTCTTCTTGACTCTTGAATCTTGACACCCTTTTGAGTCATATCTTCCATAGGTGCTAGTGAAGAAGAATGTATAGAAAAGAGACGGAATGGACCATGTCGAGAGACCGATGAACGGAGAGAGTGATTGGAAAACATTCCAATTAGACCTGTGTCGATCGATCATATCTTGCGACCCGGGTCGATCACGACCCATTAGGATCGGGATCGAGTCACAATGATCCGATCAAATGATCGAGTCTTGTGGACGCGTGGGTCGCGTGGATCTCGATTGATCTTATGAACCAAATCACATGCATGCAGATTAGATTTTCGGGTCGTGGGTCTTTAAGGATTTCCCGGGTGCTTATCGCAAACGTATATGACGTATTATACATAGCATGATTGAATTATAAAATGTAATCACTTAATAAATATCCATGTTTTAGAATTTTAGATTATCTTCTTCTCCCTGCCCTGTTCCCAATCTATCTGGGGTCGGCGCAGTATGTTTCCTGTTCCATTCATATGTCAGACGCCATCAAGCCATCCAATCCCTTTTGATTCATAGCATCCATCCCACCGTAATGGTGTTAGTGATGAATGAATGTATAGAAAAGAGACTGAACGGACCATGTCGAGAGACCCATGAACGGAGAGAGTGATTAGAATGACAACATTCCATTCCATACTGCTCAAGGTTTTGGCTTAGGTTTTACAGCCGGCCGCCTGCCTGACACCAACCCTCTTTGGGTACGCTGTTGTTGGTGGTTTGCCCTCCACCATTCGGGTGCCCCAAGGTGCTTATTGGTCTACACCGGGCAATCTCCCTTAGTCGACTCTTACGACACCCACGGGATGAGTTGGAGCTGGCCTATTCTACGTTTTTTGTTCGCTCCCAGGCCAGCATAGGAGAGAGAATTTTAGATTATATAATCGGTAATAGGAATCGACCAGTGTTGGACAAAATTTAATTAAAAATAACAATTGATTAATTGTTAATTGTGAAATATTTGTTTAACCTAACAACATGTAATGAACAGAAACACATAGAAAATGTACGTGCTTGACTCAAGCTGATTGATGCTTGAGTCAAGCATTTAAAAGATTTGTGATTTGTTTGACCTAACAACATGTAATGAACAGAAACACATAGTAAATGTACGTGCTTGACTCAAGCTGATTGATGCTCGAGTCAAACATTTAAAAGATTTGTGATTTTTTTGACCTAACAACATGTTATGAACAGAAAAACATAGAAAATAAACTTGCTTGACTCAAGCAGATTGATGCTTGAGTCAAGCCTTTAAAATATTTGTGATTTATTTGACCTAACAACATGTAATAAACAGAAAAATGTAGAAAAAAAACTTGCTTGACTCAAGCAGATTGATGTCAAGCAAGTTTATAGTCAAGCCTTGAAAAGATTTGTGATTTGTTTTATCGTTATTTGACGTCTCTGAGTGCGGCAGTTAGACAATTAAAATATTAATTGATTAATCCCCAACACTGGAATCGACAACAGTAAAAAATATTTTTTCTATTATTAAACTGAACTGGATGAACTGAACTGTCTAAAACAGACCGCGGGCTCGGAGTAAATAGGACTGGAGTAGCCTTTGCCTAACATGCCCCTCTGAAACGCACAAGCATCGGATGCCTGTGCGTTATATAAAACTAGTTGAGCCGCCATTTTAAAACCACAATAATCAAAACGTCTTACCGTGCAGAGCTCCCACTAAAATGTCTGCCTGTGCTGTTTTTTACTGTAAAAAGAAGCCAAAAACATCTATTTTTCTAAAAGATGGGGTCACATTTCATTTTTAAGTATAATTTTTAAGATTTGATTTTTATTTACTTCATAATTTCATGTTTTAGCATACTACGATTTCAAATTTCGCGCTATAGTCTCGTGGGGAGTCGGCCGTGACGTCATCAAACGAACGTCCAGCGCACTCCCCACGAGACTACCTAGGGTTGAACATTATCGCATTTCAATTAATTAGACCATAATTAAAAAAAGTTTGTTGTGTAATTTTGTCATTTTGTATTAATTAATTACCAATTATAATTTCGTTTTAACAATGTATGTTGCGTATTTATATTTAGTTTAGTATTAAGTACATACCTACCTACAATTTTGCGGCTGCTTGAAGCCTATTTTTTGCCACACTACATGGAAATATAAAATAATAAGTGAATTAATAAAATAAAACAATAATTAGACTATTTTGCCCTTTATTCATGCTGGGCGACGCTCATAAACATTAAGAGTACCTATGCTGTATATGCTTACAGCGTCCCTGACTTTATAAAATAAGCATGGGTAAAAAGGTACCAGCACAGCCGTTTATTTCTGAGAAACCTAAATTTTTTTTCGAGCCAAAGTACAAATTGTTTTTTTTTTGTAATCAGCAACCCTAATTGAATTGCACTTTATTAATAGTGATGTCAACGTCATCGATATTGCTATTTTACGAGGGAGTAATGAATGAATGAATGAATGAAAGTAACATTAAATTGAAAATATGTATTATGATTTAAATCTATACACTGTGTTCCTGAGGTTATACATTAACTTAGGCATTTTATTCAGACTATTAAATTGATAATTTTTTATTATGGATTAAATTTATGATACTTTTAGGAATTGAAGTTCCTTTAATTTTGAAATCCTAGAATAAAACTATAGAGATATAGAATAAAACAGGTCAAGTACACCTTAAACCAAATGGCATATATGATGTTAGTAATTGCCGTGTGGTGACGGCAGAGCAGAATATAATTGTCACCACCTCAAATCTCTCCCGTGGGTGTCGTACAAGGCGACTACGGATAAATCAGTGATGAGGAATGGGAAGCAGCGTTCCTCTTATACCACCTAACAATGTACTGCGACTTTTGTGACCGATAAATGGCAATAGGCTCGCCACATTTTACATGGGACCTAACATAATTGGCAAAACGTGAGTGTTAGTTCACCTCTGCCTATCCCTTCGGGGATATAGGCATAATTTATTTATGTATGTATGAGAGAAGAGGAAGTGAAATCTCCAATTTTTTTACATTTTGTCTGTCTGTATGTATGTTTGTGCACGCATCATGCATAAACTACGAGACGGATTTTGATAACATTTGGTATGATGATAGCTAAATGTCATTGTCAACATTTAAGCTAAATTTATTTTTTATTAATATTTAAGAGCTCCTTTAAAAAACCCGGTGGTCCAAGTGCAATACTTCGTTTTACTAGGAGTTAGGTATGTGGCACCAAAGTCTTCCGTCTTTTATATAATGAAGCTTTTGGAAAATATTATTGTAGTATTAAAATCAGAAATGATCGGTATGTGTAGTTCAAGCAAAAATACCTCTGCCCCTAGCCGGTATCCTAATTGCTGGTATTTATACTGTTAAGCTTTCACATTCCCGAAACATCTAATTTTTAATTTTTATTTTTAGTTTTCCTAAAGAATACAGCATACGAAAAAAATGGATTGATGCTTATAATTGGCACGTCTCTTGGGCATTTACAAGAACAAGTTCTATATGTTCTGTAAATTTTGAGCCATCTCAGTTTCAGAAATTATCTAACAATAGAAGAAGAATTTATAGAATACAAGTTTGTTTTTCCTTGCCATTGTGTTGAAAAACGTCGTATGCAACTCGTATGCATTGGTCATTACACGCTCATCTTCCTTAGCGCGCTCGCCTGCGGCTCGCGCGTACTATTGCCTTTTAAGTTCCACATATTTTGATTTTTGATTCCCCTTAAAATTTACCAATTCCCAGTCTTTAAGAATACTAACGCAAAATTAATGCATTCATTCATTGAACGAAACTGATTTATCGATATTGATATTCTCGTGCTATGTCATGTCACTACTCAACATTGACATTTTTGTGTTTGAATAGAACGTTAACACACCATTTTAAGTATGTGTGCGTGAATTTCAAAAATGTGTGTCGTATTATGCATGTGTGCGTTTGTAAATACGCAAAAAGTTTTTGTTTCTGTGTGCTGGCATTCAGTGTAGTTACTACTACACTGACCTCACCCCCCGCAAAAAATGGCAGAAAAATATGTACGAGAAATTGACTAATGGCTACTCCATTTAATCTGAGACCGCGGGTCGCGAGTCACGGGTCGCGAGTGTCGGATCTCGATCACCTGTGCACTCTCGAACCTAGGCGAGAACGAGACAAATGAATACAAATTATTAAAGATAGACAGAGACAAACATATTATTTAATCTTAACTTAATATATTTACTCTAAGCTAGACCTTATTTTATAGGAAATAAAGTTGAAATTATCTTGTTTTGTTACACATACTTAATTGACACGGTGGCAAAAATTGGAACTACAATTTACCCATAGACATGTTGACATATTTGTTCACCACCAGCGACACCACCACCGGGTCTTTTGTAATATCAAGATCGAGTCGCCGCATCGTGTCGATCACAGTAATCGAATCTGCTGGTGACTCGCGACTCGATCAGTCTTGAATGAATCGTGATCGAATCACTTTGATTCGATCAATCGCGATCGACTCAGGTCTAATTCCAATCCATACTGCTCAAGGTTTTGGCTTAGATTTTACAGCCAGCCGCCTGCCTGACACCAACCCTCTGGGTGTGGTGTTGTTTGTGGTTCTCCCTCCAACATTCATGTGCCCCAAGGTGCTTATTTACCGTCAAATGGTAATGAAACATTTCAATAAACCAAAATGAAATACGCAAAAGAGCAATATTCCAAAGAATTAAACTATTTAACTATTAGTTTAATTTCTTTTGTATCCACTATGTCCAGTGCTACCAGGACGAAAAAAGCATTACACAGCGGGGTAAATTAGAGAATCGATAATAAAATCGATTCTCAAAATTATAACGAATTATCAAATTCCGTTATTAAGAATTTTGTGGTGAAAATTCTGTAATGTTTTTTATTAAATAAAGTTATTATATTTTGTTTGTTATGTTGTCTCAATAAACGCTTATTTCTTTCTTTATGAAACTGTGAATTTGTTAGACTTGTAGCTTAGTATTTTTTAAAGTTTATTTAGCTAAAAGTTAATTGTGCTAAAAGTGGTTACTTTAGGTAGACATTATTGGTAGTTTGCTAAATAATTACCAACCAAGAAATATATTGTGCTTAACTTTGAATGTTTAGATTTCAGACCGATTCTTAAAATATACAGTATGTCTGAAATAGTAGTAATTATACTTTGAAACTATGTTCCATGATCAATTTTATTTGTAGAAATATTTCAAGTTAGGGAGTTCGACAAATTACTAGAACTTAATAATTTTGTCATTATTTTAAAACTTCCCTTTTTTTTAATTCTCCCTATATTTTAGGGAAGGCAAAGGGTCTAGCCCATACAGCCAAGTCTTTAGTATATATTTTATCTGTAGTCTTATGAAATAATGAGTGGGTGAAAAGTATGAATGAAATGAATTTTACGAAGCAAGAGACAGTTGACACAGATAATAAACAAACTAGTATCATGATATAGCTACCAAGACTAGCTATCGGCGAAGAAGTAACAATTCACAAGCACAATTAAGAGAGTTAGGATTGAATTAAGTAAAAATAATAATTTTTCATGTACTTTATATTTTATTTTGAAATATCATGTTATAATACAAGACATTAAAATTAAAAGCGCATGAGACGAAATACGACAAAAATTCTAAGCCTGCCATGGATTCACAGGAGGAATTCATTGGAGGGGAGTCTGTGGCAGCAGCGCATGGGACTTGTGACCCAAGTGTAGGTTTACCCTTCACAACATGTCAACACTCACCTTTGCCATTCCGACTTCTCTCTCTGCCCAGCCATATTTGGTAAGATTCTGTGAGAGCCGCCTTCGACACACGTTCCAGTGTAGAACCTACGAAAGTTCTAGACAAGTCAAGGTCTTTTACTGCCGCACTCAGAGACGTCAATTAATTTTAATGTGTACTTAATGTCAAAAATGTTCATTCAAATCTAGACCATCGACCGGCACGAAAAGCGACTAGTTTTGAATTGTCATTTTTTGACACTCAGTACTCACTATCGTTATTTGACGTCTCTGAGTGCGGCAGTTAGTAATTTATTTTTATAGGGATTTAGCTGGTATACCCTTCGCTTCCAACTCTACAGCTAATAAAATTAAAAAAAAAAGAAAAATTTAGAATCACTTATAAAATTCTAAATATTTGAGTAACACATTCTATAACCATCGATAAATTAGTTTTTAATATTTATCTTTAAAAAATATCGAATAATTTTTATATTTATTTTATTACAAAAATATTATAAAATAAGTGTATTGATTTAAGTATTGATTAAATGTATAGATTAGTTAGTTAGTTTTAAAATTCTCCCTATATTTTAGGGAAGGCAAAGGGCCATACAGCCAAGTCTTTAGTGTAGTAGTGTAGTCTTATGAAATAATGAGTGGATGAAATGTATGAATGAAATGAATTTTACGTTAAAATATGGGTGCCACATATTTTAACGCATCTAGGGAGTGCTTGGCGCGAATTGAATGGTAACAGAGCTAATGATGGTGCTTGATGAAATGGATAAAGCCACTTTTTATAGCGATCTTCACCACAACATTAAACCCATCACAACCCTTTTTTTCAATGATTCTGTATAATTGCACATCAACACGGATGCTTGTGCATCAAAATAACACCACTTTCACTGCACAAAATCCACTCTGTAACAATTTTTGAATTAGTGAAAATAAATCCGACTGACACCACGAAACGCGCCAAACACTCCCCTGTATAGATTTGTTTTTAATTTGGAATATGAATAATGGAATATGGTAGCATTCCGACCCATCGTCTCGATTTGTTGTTTCATGCCCATTGACGTTTAATTTATTTATTTTTATTTTATTTCATCACAAGACACTACCATTGACAATATACACAGTGTCACAGTATAGTCTGTGTATTAGTATGTCATCTCTTACATTTTGGAGAATTTTATCCCGTATCATGTTATTTTTTTCTTTGAAGTCACAATTTTGACTCTGTGTTTTTAAACTCGTTATAAATTCAATTATGGATTGTCCCTCTGACAAATTTAAGTTGTGGAATTTGTATCGCTCATAAAGAATGTTAACTTTGGGCTTGAAGTGATTGTTAAATGCCTCTACTACGACATTGAAATCTTCAGATTGTATTTTATTAAGTTCAAATGTGTTAAATATTTGTATTCCTTTAGGTCCCAATTGATGTAGTAGTATTGCTATCTTAATGTCATCAGGTTCCTCGTGTTTCTTTGTAGCTTTTAGGTAGATTGAGAATGTCTGGAACCATTTTGTCCATTCTTTTCTGCAGTCAATTGCGTTGTAGTCAAAATCCGCGGAAAACTTCTCCATTTTTATGTTTTATTACTAGAACTTTTGTTAAACTGTTACAAGATTACTTTTTATTCTTATTTTTCTGTTTATTTTTTACACCTGACACCATATTTTAGTCACATTAAAAGGATTAATAAATAAACACTTCTTTTACGTATGGCTTCTTTATTAAGGATGGGAACTGTCAGTTGACATTTTAACAGTTATAGTTTTAAATCACAGACTATACTGTGACACACAGTCAGCAATGAAAAGGTGTGACGTGACGTCGTAATAATTTTATATTTTTTTCAATTAAGCAATTAAATTGTACTTACCGGTGTAAAGAAATGTTTGCATTAGTAAGATTATAAGTCCTACTTTGCTTCCTGCAATTTAAAATCGCACAAAACGGCATTTTAAATATATTTTTTTAATAATAATCCTCTTCAAATACGACTTCTAACTACTTTCTCTGTTCTGTGGTTGTAGGTGTGTCGGGTGGGTGTAAGGCTCGGAACTCTGAGGTGTAAGTCAAAGAGTACAATGTGGTGTCAGTGTTGATTTTTGATCTCACTTCGCCGGCCACTAATGCCAGCCTGGCGAAACTCCCATACTGCAGAAAAAATGTATGGAGTTTAGGCAATTTTTAATGGCGACTTGTTTTGTCTCTTACTTCCGATCTAACCTTCCTTATCTCGCGCTGCCGGAGTGTGTCACTAATGTCATAAGTCACTATGCCGTTTTGAAAATATAAATTAAAGCGTTGTTTTAGTTTAGTTTTCCATCTTGTGCTTATTTATTGTCTTCAGTGACTTATCATTAGTGTATATCTAACTAGTTTGTGTCATGAGGAGTGTTTGGCGCGTTTCGTGGTGTCAGTCAGATTTATTTTCAATAATTCAAAAATTGTTACAGAGTGGATTTTGTGCAGTGAAAGTGGTGTTATTTTGATGCACAAGCATCCGTGTTGATGTGCAATTATGCAGAATCATCGAAAATAAGTCTCATGATGTATTTAATGTTGTGGTGAAGATCGCTATAAAAAGTGGCTTTATCCATTCCATCAAGCACCATCATTAGCTCTGTTACCATTCAATTCGCGCCAAGCACTCCCTAGATGCGTTAAAATATGTGGCACCCATATTTTAACGTAAAATTCATTTCATTCATACATTTCATCCACTCATTATTTCATAAGACTACAGATAAAATATACACTAAAGACTTGGCTGTATGGGCTAGACCCTTTGCCTTCCCTAAAATATAGGGAGAATTTAAAACAAAAAAAAAAACTAGTTTGTGTCATTTATTTATGTGCATAACAGCGAAATGTTATACAAAAGGTGTGAAATATGTTGACTAAAATCTAGTAGGAAATTAAACCAAAAGAGGGTTTTCATGGCCAATTCCCACTAGATGAGAAGCGGTAAGTAGTTTTCCATGTTATTATATAAACGCTAAGTAATTAGAAATAAGTTCTGGTCACTTTAATCAAAAATCATATGCGCCGTAGCGATGTCCTTACTACTTACCAAATTATCGATAAAAAATCTATTTTCGTAAATTTGAGTATCAAATGTACTTGAGATGTTTCATTAGTTTTATACATATAAATATTGTCTATTGCAATATATTATAATATAGTATATCATATATAGGGTTATTTATAAAACAACAAAAACCTCCCATGACTAGATAGCTAACATCATTAACAACAAAGTTTATTGTATGAGTTTTATTATTCATCTCTCATTATCATCATCAAAAGTTCTTCTGTGTTCAACTCCACTTATTTTTCAGATCACAGCGTGACTTGTTGAAAGGCGATGAGAGTCATGGCTGCAAAGCATATGAGAGTGGATCGGCATTAACCCCGTTGAAAAGCCGTTTCGGTTTGCGACTGACAGAGATGAATATAAAAAGCTGACGGCTTATCTTCCGAATAGAAGAGGCACTAGAAGAAGAAGACAGCGTGACTGCCGCCTTGCTACACGATGCCCGTCGGGTGTGATCGTTGCCTGCAACCGCATAAGCGCCTCTATTGGTAAGTTACATAACTTATCTTTCCGATATGGTTTGATAGCTCAATTCCTGAAGCTAATGAGTGGTTTATTTCAGAACCAGATTTCATTGATTGGGCAGAACCAGACCTTCGGGCGCGTTACCACATAGTCCGCTATGGTAAGCGGTGAACAATAAATTGAATTGATGATGACCAGCGTAAACTCAAACGATATATTTACTAATCTCTATTTATTATTTCAGATCTAAATGTCCTGCTTACTTGCTTACACAACATTGCAAAAACGTGTGTTGATCAATCAGCTAACATCTGAAGACTCCGCCTAGAATATGAGATCAGAAAATTACCAACAATTTTAATTTCCACATTGTAAACATAACTTTTATTTTTTGTTGTTAAATAAATAATTACACGTAATTAAATAATACTCAATATTTTCAAACGAACAGAGCTTTTTATTTTGCTTTTGTAGGATTAAAAACCTGTCTGTAAGTTCTGCAAGGCAGGGGGGGGGGGGTACCCATTTGTTTTTATCGATATCGACACATTCTGTAGCGTACACCACATCCTTAGTTTGCTTTTGTAGTATGTTGGCATTACTTTTTTATCTGTCTCTGTTGGTTGGTACAAGATCTTAGCCTAAACTGCGAGTCAAAATTGTCAAAAAGCTTGTTTGAAGTCCCGACTCTTAAACGTAGTGTATTATATACTCTTTGACTAATGCCTTACGATCGCTTCGTGGTTTCTTTCGGCCACAGTTCTAACAGCACACCTAACAAAATACGATCTCATCGCGTGCTGATTCATTGTTAGTTCATGCAAACTTGGATGAATATAAAATATAATTAAAGCTTAGTGACTACGGATCAGTGTTGCTGGTTCAATTTATGTGAGGGCACAGTTGATATAAAATTTATTTAAGGTTACTTTAATTAAAGGTACACACGTAACGGGAAAATACCTCGAACGGGACGTGGTTGGGACGGGGACGGGGATCTGTCGTTAAAAACGCCCTGTGCACGTCGCGTACATGACATATTATGTCCTTCATGTAACTACCTACATTTTGTATGAAACGATATTTCTGCAGTCACGTGCCCGTCCCGTCCACGTCCTGTCCGGGGTATTTTCCCGTCACGTATGCAGAGACCTTCAATTTTATTAATTATCGTAACCATACATTTTATAACGAAATCAACTTTAATATCACCACTAATAAATAAAAGTCTGCAAATATTCATTGGGATAGTTTATTTTATATAAGTCACCTACGTAAATAGACCTACTACATACAATCGTGGTTACAATTTTAACCACAGATATTATCAAATCTTTTTATTTCACCAGCATTAAAAGTGCATATTATTATTAATCAAAACTGAAGCGATAATCGATAGTCGGTCATAGATATGTGTGAAGTGTGAAGATGTTGGTAGGTAATTCACAATTTTTTATTTATTTTTGCCTTAGGCCCTATACGAATACTTTGGATGTTCGTTAATTAAATATTTGGGACTACTGCCTGGCTGCACCAAATTGTAAACAATTAAGGTGTCACAATGTGGACGCAAGTTTTGATCATTTTCATAAACTCTGTCGCCGATATCTGGAAATAAATAAATAAATTAAAAAAATATACGCATAGGTATAGTATACCAATATGCATACTATTAGAACTTTCTTGCTACATTTTTCCTATTTCTACTAGGTATACATAGCAACCTTATAGCTCCGTTTACCTATATATTAATATTTGACAGGAAAAGGTAGTAGGTATGTTATTGGAAATAATGGCTATGGTTTGGGGCGATATATATATATATATATATATATATATATATATATATATATATTTAGCCCACAAAATCCCACTGCTGGGCAAAGGCGACCCGTCCCCTCGGCCCTCCATCTCGAACCGATCGCGAGCCAGCTCCGACCATGTCTTATGCAGATAGAGATAATAGCGATATTAATTTCTATAGAAAAATATCTCTTACTTACAATAAACTGGGCTTTTCTTGTGTATCTACCAATACCCACTGTCACTTCGTGACACAGATACGCCGCTCTGATAAATTAGATCTCAATAAGTGAGATTGCAAGACAATGACAATTATCATAAAAAATATCATAAAATTAAATGTCTTCAGAGTACGTAGCTCAGGATCACAAAAGGTGGCAAATTACAGTACCTACCTAAATTATTAATTTTCTGACTGCATTCAGAGATGTTAATAAACTTTAACGAGTACAACAAAAGAAATGTCAATCAAAACTAAACCTAGATCCAAGAAGCAAGAATAGCGACTAGTTTTGCATTTACCTACTTTTTTTGGAAAAATTATGTACTCATTAACGTTAATTGACGTTAGTATTCATTACACGTTGCTGTTAGTATTCATTTCACAGTTATTTATGTAGATAAAGTGCATAAAGAAGTAAGTTATACCAAATTTTTATTCTATATTAGGTACTCACAAGACCGTCAAAGTCTTTATCAGCGTCATCGATCATTTCCTCTATTTCTTCATCCGTCAAATAAGTTCCCAGGATTTCAGTAACTCGTTTTAAATTATCAAAACTTATAAAACCTGCAAATAAACGAAAATAAATCCACCACATTCACACATAGCTAGGTCTCTACTACCTACATTAAACTGTCAAACAGCCGTGTGGTGACGGCAGAGTAGAATACAATTGTCACCACCCCAAATCTCTCCCGTGGGTGTCGTACAAGGCGACTAAGGATAAATCAGTGATGAGGAATGGGCAGCAGCGTTCCTCTTGTATCATCTAGCTATTACCGTCTGCGACTTTTTTGCCCGATAAATGGCAATAGGCTCGCCACCTATTACATGGGACCTAACATAACTGGCGAAACGTGGGTGCTAGTTCACCTCTGCCTGCCCCTTCGGGGATATAGGCGTGATTTATGTATGTATGTATGTATGTTAAATTTTATCGACACAAAAGCGATGACAAAAGCAAACTTTCAAATTATCATATTAGTAGATCGGTAGGTAATGGTAATGGCAAAGAGAAATCCTGAGTTTATTGGTAAGTATTACGGTTTAGTGGAGGTCCATATTATGGACAGTCAGCACAAATGCAAGTCTTAAATTGGCTTGCAACCATATAGAAAACCTAATGCAATATTGTAGGCTCTACAATTCTACTTATTGTTCGCTTCCATTTTTTTTTTCATAAGTAATTTACATTCAAATTACACCACTCTTTTGTAATTCCATACGCACCACTATTATTTTAAAACGATCTTATCTTAAATCTATTTACGGACATTATTAAAATTATTTTCTATTTAAAATTGGTTCTTATTTGTAGAGTTACTTTAATACGCACCAGTGTCATTAATATCGAACAAGCGGAAACTTTTCATTATGTCGCCGTCGCTGTCTAGGGCTATTATTTTTCTCATTATGGCCGTTTGAAAATTCTCAAAGCTCATTTTGCCTGTGTCACCCTTGTCAACACCCTGCACCATGCGCTGCAACTCTTCCTTCGTTGGCTCATATCCTGTGTATGTTTTACTACACTATTTAATTATAGATTTAATTTTAATGTTCAATCAAATAGTAATGAATGTCTCGGTTACTGTTAGGTACCTACTAAAATACGGTTGTAAGCGTAAGGCTTTAGATACCTACCTACCTATTTATTAAAAGGTAGTAGGTACCTAATAGGCCACAGAGCCACCTAAGAATCTATTATGCATTTAAGATGTTTCCTACGAACTATTGAATTGCTATACCTACCTATCTACTTAATTGTTGACAAGGTTCATTAATCTCATTATAGCAATATCTACTATAAGTTTAGGTAGGTACAACCAATTTATGTATGTACTTACTTTATGATGTAAAGCAATCTACCTCTTAAAACATACGGTTATTTATAGGTACTTGTCTTTGCATCGAATCGTCTTAGAATTTATAACTGACTTATGTTGGATCAAGACATTCTTTTAGTTATACTGACGAACGTAAATGGTTAGAAGTATCTACGTGCCTAAATAGATAGAGATATTTTAATCTTACCGAGAGCTTTGATAGCCACTCTAAAATCTTCAGTTTTGATTTTTCCTTCTCCTGTATAATCTAAGAGATTGAAAGCTTGACGTAAATCATTTTCCTGGAACGAAATTGTGAAATAAGATTAGGGTCCTAAAATGTGAAGAAAATTTTTACTGCTCCTAGGATGGATACATAAATATCCATAGATATAGAATAGGTACCTACATGATAATACGGAAAACTTAATATATTATGCTGAACCATATTATATCAATTACCTATACCTGGTCTTCAGTAAGAAATGATTTCGCTTCAACTTTCTTCAAATCAGATTTCTGTAACTCCTCAAAATCCCTATCCGAAAATTGAGCAGTTTCTGAGAGATCAGTTACGTCCATTGTGCGCAAAAATGACTATCGAATTCCAGATGGCAACGATATAATAAAAGAAATAGGGATATCAACCAATATCGATTAAACAAAAACTTAATGCTATAACAACCTACGTCCCAAAATTTTTCATCGTTGTCGTCCCAAGATTACTGACGACGGAAAAACATAAGTAATCCAAATCCTAACGAAATCGACAACACGTTTTGGTGAATATATTTTTATTAATATTTAGTATGCCTATCCTACCTAATTAGATTATACCTACCGATAGTTCTCGCACATCGTAAAATCACGCCTAAGTAGGTACACCCCGTCCGGGGTGTTCTCCCGTTACGTATGCTTAGACCTTTAGCTGACCATAAAATAACAAAAATGTATATCATTCAAGGTGTGCCATTAATATCAATTGAGCATGGCTTATTTTGATACGTAAAATGTGCCACCTCTACGATTTTCCCTCTGTATGATGTTCTGGCAGCAATAAATGGCATTGTGTGCTGCTCTTATTTAAATAATATAATACCTATATAATATAATATAGACAGGTACCTGGTCTAATGTTAAAACTAGCCGGGCACAAACCGACTTTTCTTTTTCATCAGAGTCTGCTTCCACCTCAACTTCGACTTCACCAAAGCTCTCTTCTTGAATCATTTTAAAAGCAATTTAATCAATACCTAAAAATATTTTTTAATCAGTAACGAGGTATCTATTCAAGGAATCATCCAATATAGTTAGGTATTACTATCTGATGTAGTATTCTTCTTCCTGTAATGAATGGCAACTTGTATTGTATTCTCTTGGAGTGACACATACACAATGTCATGAAAGCCTTTTGACGTCTAGGACTGAAGGTTGTCATCCAAAAAATGAAGCCAATTTGATTATCGCCATTTTGGCGCTGATGGCACTGGTGTACGACGGTGAACGTCCACGGAATTAATATTAGAGATGAATTTGTAATGTCAAATACAAGCAACAAACGTCAAATTTAGTACCCTGCCGCTCGATGGGGCGCTTCAAATCGGCACAAGAAACATTGGTCATTTTGGTAAACGTATTCAGTCCAGCGTACTTGTTTATTAGAAGTCAGTGCTTTTTAGGTCTCCACATACGGAACGGGAAAATGCCCTGGACGGGACGTGGACGAGGACGGGTCCTCTCTCATACAAAAAGCCGCGTGCACGTCACGCCCGTAACTGTGACATAATGTTCTTTATGGTATGAAACGATGTTTCTACAGTCCCCGTCCTCGTTCCGTCCGGGGTATTTTCCCGTTACGTATGCGGAGACCAATATAGAACCATATCACCAGACATAGCACGCGGGACGTGGAACAAATCTCTCTTCACTACTTGACAGTGTTTTGTCTCGGAATTTATTAGAGTTAGAGCGAGAGGAAAATATTTTCTTTTTACCAAGGAGCAAGGAGATTTCCTCCACGTCCCGAGCTGCGTAGGTAGGTACGTGGTAGGTACGCAGGAAATTTAAATTATCTACATATTATTGTAATTCTATACACCTACTTAGGTATGGCAGCCACAAACGTAGCGATTTATTTACCTACTTGCAAAATTAAGCAAATCGAGTATAACCTACTGTAACGTGTGTCGCAAATAATTCCTGGAAGTTGCCATGATATAGGAAACTGCGCCGACTCCAGAAAAACTTGGAACAGCTAGGGCAGGAAGGAATAAAAGTTGCCGCAAAGTTTAACATTGAACAATAAAGGTCTCTGCATACGTAACGGGTTTTTATATGAACGGGACGGGACGTGAAGTTTTAGAAATATTGTTTCATACAAAATAAGATATAATAATGTCACGGAGTCAGGGACGGAACGTGAACGCGTTGCATTTACGGAGCGTTTTGAACGAGTTAGTCACTCCCCGTCCCGAGGTATTATTTCGTTACGTATGCAGATACCTTAACACTGTGGCCCTCACTATGGTTGAAATTTTAAATAAAGGACGTGTAGCTTTAATAGAAATAATTAATTTGAAGAATGAATCTTGAAAAAAGCATTGTAAGGTTAGTAAAAACCTTAGTGCTGTAAAGGTACATATTTGTCCGTTTACACACCGTACCTACAAACATCTAGTGGCGTCATTGCGTTGTTGTGCCTAACCACAGAACAGAATATCGCCAATTAACGTTAATGAGTACTTAATACTAAAAAATCCTCTACCTTGTTGCCCGTGGTCCACCAGCCGAGCGAGTTCACAAACAAATGTCAATTCAAATTATAGTCGTTATTGTTGCCGCGTATAAGGTCTAGTTTTGTTTGTCATTTTTATATTTAGTAGGTACTCATTAAAGTTAACTGACGACTCGGAGTGCAGCAGTGAGACTTGTTTTCCGTAGTTTGTTTAAATATTAAAGACAAACAGCAGAGCTTTCAAATTCAAATTGCGTAGTCTATGAAGAAATAGACACTTTTTCAACTTGTCTGGAAGATAGGAAAATTAAACTAGTTATGACTGCCCTCTATCTCCTCCTAAACCTAATCCTAAATACTCGCCCATAAATCTCACACCCAAACTTTCACCTGTTTTAAGAAGGTAATAGAATGGTTATTTGTGTCCCACTGCGTGCCAAAGGTATATCAAATATACGTATACCATTCATCTTGGTCTTGTGCCTTTGGGTATAATAAAAATAGACTTTTAACAATATAATAGATTTAATAGTTATCATCGGATGACGAACATGTTGAAGTCAGAAGACCCGTTATATACAACAGTTGACAGCAGGTGCTGCCGATGTGAAATATTTATAAAATTCATTTAGTGTATTTTGTCAAGGTTTCAACATCTAGGTACATGGCAACAAAAGTTGTAGTGATGTATGCGACATGCCTTCTTTTTAAAGGCACATTATGCTCTGATTAAGGTCGCAATGGACGTTAATGGTCAGTAATCTATAGATTTCAATACATATTTCGTTTTTGCATGCAGTATAATTATTTAGTGTTGATAATACTTTAATAGAAGAAAGTAAAATATATTTGCTGGTCAGTCAATTTTGAATATTTGATTTATTCCAGGCGAGTATGATAAATTAAGTTATAGGTCTGCCAGAATCTCATGGCATTTTTGTTTTTTTTTTATCTAATCCTTATCTACCACGGAGTTTTGGGGCATTTTATCCAAACTTTGGTGATCAATTTGATTATCTGCGTGTATGGATTCATAATAGAGTACGTTTTGGTAGGCTAGGTACCGATCTTAAAGATCAGCTCGACCCCAGTACAAATCCATTTTTACATCCAATGTGTAATTCTATGTCCTTTTGATGTGGGGTTTTCTGCTCCTACGATCAAACTTCCATAAAAGCCTGCCGTTTTAATTTCATGTTGTCAACAACCCTGAAAAAATAAACATAATTATTAAGGTTTGTTATGATGAATTCAATGATTGAGGAGTGAGCTGGTGTTAATTTTAGTACGCAATGACAACATGGCTGGTTGCCGCGTCTGTTCAGCGTGCGGGAATAGCGGCCTTGCGTTTTTTAACAGCTGCGGGCCTAGCACGGGGACGTTGACAAGTCTCTCCACCACTTGACAGTGTTTTGTCTCGGGATTCAGTGGAAGTTAGAACGAGAGGAAAATGTTTCTTTCCCCCGAAGGAGATGTGTCCACGTCCCGTGCTACGGGGGCTGCGTGACAACTAAACTCACTGCAAATGCCGTAAAGGTCTCATACATGACGGGTTTATATACAAACGGCACGGGACGGGAAATTTAAGAAATATCGTTTCATACAAAATGTAGGTACACGAAGGACTTAAGTCACGGACGGGACGTGAACGTAGCACTCGCTAGCGTCCGTCTCGTTTACGTCCCGCCCAAGGTATTATCTCGATACGTATGCAGAGACCTCAATGCATGGTTTACACGGGGTCAGTGACTGGACCCAGTAACTCGGTATTTCGGACCCAGTAGCTGGCTTCATGCAGAGAGGATCGGAGACAGTAAGTCAGTTGACTGTGGATTATTGACAGTGGTGGTTTATAATGTAGTACTGTGGTGACAATGAGTTCAGTACAAGAACGTAAAATGAAAATATCACAACAGACTGGCATGGAAGCGACTGCCCGAACGCGTCTATACAACGCCAGTCGCCCTAGACTAACTTACTGGCTCCTAAAATAGAACGGGTGGCTATAGTCACTGGACTGACTTGTGAGCGCGAAGTCAGCGCTGGAATGGCTTGGAACTAGTTACCTACACAGGGCCAGTAGCAAGTCAGCGCTGGACTGACTTACTGTACTGCCTTGTTACTGACCCTGAATAAACCAGGCTTGAGGCCCGAGTTTCTGGCCTTTCTCGTGCTTGCTATGGTTTCAGGAGGAGTCATCATAGTTTACACTTCACACGAAAAAGACTAATACGAAAAAGAAATGATATACAATTTTCGTTGTCATGTCGTTTGTATTTTTGCTATTCCAAAATGAGTCTTTGATCTCGTAAGGTTAGAGGGGAGCCTTTTGTTGACAATGAAACTGTGTAATATTTATAATAAATGTAATAATTCACACAACTAATGAAACATTAAAAACAGCATATTACTAATTATTAAAAAATATTCTATGATTTATGTTCAATATTAAATTACAATTCTTAAATACACGATTGGAGTGGTAACATAAACGACGATAGATGAAAAAATATTTTATTACAACACATGTTATCTTTAAAGAGAATTAATACCGAACCTAAACTCTCGAAAAATCACATCTAGAAAACTTTACATAGCAATCATTCATTGCATTTAAGAACTTATACGATATTACTGTTATAATAGGAGTTGCTTCTTACTGTCGCCATGAGGCAATACAGAGCTACAATCATGGCAATCAGTAAGGCTTGCGTGGCCTAATATTAATTACATGCTACTCTAATTACATGCTATATTAACAATTATATATAAAACTAAGCCGGGCCGAACTATGATGACCTTTGGGGCTTTAAAACAAATACTCACATGCGGTGTACTGAACACTACAGACTATCCATACCCAATACAGTGTTGACAAGTTTTTTTATTTTTAAGTAGTAGTAGACCTTAAATCTGGCCCTTTTGAATAATATTTTGTGACTTCTTAATTGTTCTTATGGAACAGATAATTTACGACTATTAAAGATCACGAAAAGACCCCGTAGTGGACAGTAAATGACTCATAAAAATTAAAATCGAATACATAATTAATTAATATACATGCGTTTTATAAGTACTAGTCTCTTAATATCACACATTTACCAATTTTTAAAACATATTAGCAATTTAACATTATTACTCCCCAAACTCCCACATGCATCTTTGCAAGTTACAATTAGTTATCGTATCAGTCATCATAGCATGCCCCTGAATAATCACTATGTTGCCCTATTGAAGGTTTATCGAAGCTGCTATAATTTTTTCAATAGGATAACGGTGTCACCGTCACGTTTGATTAGAGCACACGCGCGATACAAAGATTTCTCAAACACTTAAATACATTATGTGGTATCAAATGAGACGTGATTATTAATCTACATTCGCTCGCGATATTTTAATCGATAATTAATCGGTTACTTTAAGTCAGTCGATTGATTCCTGCCCTCGCACTGTGGGGCCAGACGCGCGTTACTATGCACACATCTGATCACAGATAACTACCTATATACGGGCTACGAACATACACCAATCTTTGGATGAATAAAATACTATACATAAAGACCACAAATATTATACAAACAGATTTTATATTACGTGATAATAATTATACATATTAAATCGTTTAAAACGTTTATTATGATTCTAGTAGTAATAAGCGCCTGAATATGAATAAATAGTAAGTAAATAATTATTACAATGACACTTAATAACAGTCATGACGATTACTATTTAATTTTATGATTATAATTATTTTCGTCCTACTCTGCTCTCAATTATATGGGTTGGTGTAGAATTAGACTAAGTTCCTACGATCGCGCGGTACAAGATCAAAGTAAACAGCGATTATCGTCTACATACATTACTGCACAGTACTGCGCCGCGCGGTTATGTAGACAATTCAAGAAGATTAGGTTGATCTTGTACCGAGCGGATAGCAGTTCCGAGCGGCCATAGGAACTTAGCCTTATATTAATCATACTGCTCTTGGATTTTGGCTAGGCTTTTACGACCAGCCACCTGCTTAAGATCTACCCTCTTAAGGAACACTATCGTGGGTGGTTTAGTCACAACCATGAGAGGGACTCTGGGTGTGATGAGATCCAGGTCCAAAAATTCCATTGGCCGCCTCTAATGACACCACGAGGTGTAACAGGGGGTGGTTTACTGTATAATGCAATGCCATTACCACCCAGCAATTTATTATGAATATAATTTAATACGATAATACAAATATTTCAAGCAACATTACAATATCTCTTAATCTATCTTATTATTAATGTAGTCAGATATATAAATATAAGTAAAATAGACATGGTTGTGCACACAATTATAAATATACTAAAAATTGGCAAGTCCTTCGCTCACCAACGCTAATAGGTAAATTAGCCCCACTGTGCGTGAAATAATATTTATAGTACACCTTCTCGTGAAGAATTTCTACGCCAATCAGCCGCGGAGAGGATGCAGCCTTACCGCGGCGAGGCTGGTACCATATATATTAGTGTTTGTAACATGCACATATCACACACATGGAGACCTATTTGTAAATAACAACCCTAAAACTTATGATCTTGAGATTTATATTTTGAAATACATTAATTTAATAAAATCACACTACAATTGATGCACTACAGACTTAATGTGAATCATTACTATTATTTTATTCACTGAAAAATCACATACCAACATTATTTAATCAATGAAAATTTTACGACTACACCTGTATTACTTTTTATTATATAGACATAATTAACACGAATGTTACATTCGGGCCAAATACAATGCAACTAGTATATGATGGTACATAACCTAGGCGAGATACGCAGAAGATCAACCATGCGTTCCATTGTCTAACATTATGGGCCTTACATTATTATTAATCGAACATTCGAGAATCCTGGTCAGCGTCTTAAATGCGACTTTAACAATCGTCATTCACCAACTTAAACCACGTCACATAAAAAGTGTTGAGTAGTTTACAAACTCACTTTATTTAATCACGCTTGACGGCGTGCTCGCATACATATCAGTTAATAAATAGTTCAGTTATACTGTGAGCAGAACTTGCTAAGGGTGCTTCCGTAATGGTGTTTTCATACCGCGTTCGTCAATAGAATGATGTTTAAGCATAATTAATATGGGAGCACCTTAACAAAGCACATCCAAGACTTTACATATAAGCGACCCGTCTTCTGCACAGCAAGAGAGTCGAGTCAGTGACTATTAACTTACAAATTAATATATACACGAATGTTCACACAATGTAATACGTCACTTTATATGAGAAAGTAGTTTTTGCACAAAAATCGCGATCACACGCACTTTACTTCTTAAATAGTTTCTTCCAATTGAGAGTGGTTTTAGGAGGCTCCGTGGAAGTAGAAGGCTGAGCGTCAGCTTGCTGCGTTTGTTGAGGTCGGACAGTGCAGGCACACGCATGCGCGTGGACTTGGAAGCCTGGTCAACATACAAAAAGCAAAGCAAATTATAAAAAGAATACAAATTAATTATCTTTCGAATATTCTAATTAGTTTCGGTGGTCATTCATTTATCAATCACAAACATGTTAAAATTTTTATAATTACGATTACATAAAAAAATTCAAGGCATGTTGTAAGTGTATAAACTTTTGACCAGAACCTTGTAAAAATAGAACACGTATTAATTTATATATTTTTTAAAGTAATTCCTTTATTTGTTGCCTCCTTAATTGTATAAAACAAATAGCTTAAAAAATGTTTGGGTTGCCACGAAGTATGCCTAACAACACCAGTATTTGTATTTATTGGCGTTTAGGGACAATGACTTTGATAGAAAATATTTTAAGGTATAAATTAGTTCTACTAACCTGATTCGACAATGCTATATAATATATGCTTATGTCGAACAGGCTCCCAATTGGCATGACGCTACTCGGCTATATCCCTTTCTCCCCCTCCCGCACCAGTCTTGTCAACAATGCACGAACGCGCCACGGATGCAAATAACCTGCAAATGTTAAAATTAATTTTAGCAATATTATGCCCAAATTCCTACTTTTGTTGCAGCAGTTGGTAGTTTGAACAGCACGTCAGATCATATAAAATTAATAAATTCTCCAATTAAATTATAGATCATTATGATCGTGAAAGATACAAGAAAACTATCTAAAAAACCATTAGATACAGTGTCCGTTTCGATTGCTCGGCCACGACGGAGAATAAGAAAAGCGACTTCATCATGATTTATGCAAATTTGTGAAATTCTAATGGTCAAGAGCAAAAAAATGTGCTAGTGACTGTTCGGAAGTTACGTGTTCGAACGTGGCCGCGCAGTTGAAACGCGGAGAACGGCGCGGCCACGCAGTTCTCCTAAACAAAACCTCGTAGAAGGCTAATTCTTTTTGTGAATAACAGGTTTTATTTTGTGAAAAAATGTGGAGGTAGTAAAAACATTAAAGGCTTAATATTTTAGGAAATATTGAACATCAAAGTCGTGGCCGCGCCGTTAAAACTGCGGAGATCCATTACTCCTAAACTAAGCCTCTTAGAAGGCTAATTCTTTTTGTGAATAACAGGTTTTATTTTGTGCAAAAATGTGGAGGTACAAAAAACATCAAAGGCTTAATATTTTAGAAAATATTGAACTTCAAAGTCGTGGCCGCGCCGTTGATACGCGGAGATCCGTTACTCCTAAAGTTAACCTTGTAGAAGTCTAATTATTATTGTAAATTATAAGTTTTATTTCGTAAAAAATGTGGAGTGAACCAAAAAGGTAAAGTTATTTTATTCCACGAAACTGTAGATAAAATTGCTTAAAAATCATACACTGAGGTGACCACAAATCGTGTTTGAAAGGAAACTTATTTTTTCCTAAAGTGGTTCTTTGGTAATTAATGACTACACGGAGGCAACTGTTTTGGAGGCAACAAAAGGTTTTTGAAATAAAACCAAGAAGTCTTATTATCAAAATAATGTTTTACATACATACATAAATCACGCCTATATCCCCGAAGGGGTATGCAGAGGTGAACTAGCACCCAAATAATGTTTCAATAATCATAAATCTCGTCAATTCATAATGTCCACTAGATTCTATTACACCACACCACTTAATTTTAATTGTCACTATCCATAAAGTCCAAAATCACTAGCATAAGTCGGCATAAGTGCAAGGAATAAATCCGGGATGCATAAGGTTGTCAAAAAAATTTAGGAACACAAAACATCACTTTACGTCTGATCACCACAAAAGTAAAACAGAAGTGGCGAAATAAACTGGTAACGCCAAGTCTATAAGAAGCGTTTGCAAACTAAAGTCATTCTTAACTGGTTGGAAATATGGTCGAAAACGAGCTGCATCGTACACGGACCGTCCGGTTAGAGCTGCGTCGCGAGAACAATATAAGCCGGCTCTATTGTTCTCGCTATAAACAATTGTTATTTTGGGGAATTTTAACTTTGTGTGTAAATAAATAAATGTAAAAGTCTATAGTATCAATTTTCGAAAATAAGAAAAAACGTTTAACGATAATACCATTCGGTAATACAACAACAGCAAATACATTTAAAAATAGTATATCTACGGACAAAGTCATCGTTTGATACAAAATTCAATAACTCCAATTTAATTGATGATCAACAAATCAAGCTGTCATTTAGTTATTTATCAATGAAAACTACTTTCAGACTGTGTGTTTTTTCTGTTACACCTTATAGATATATTATTAAGTTTTTAGTTTATATGATTATAATTATAATATTGAAACTGATTGAAACAAAACCAAATTGTGGAACTAAAATGTGAATGTCTACCAGAATCTCATGTGCTATGCAATAGATAAATAGAAAATAAAAAATTGTAGAGGGAAATACTAGAGACTTTGGACTAAATTGTCTTGATACTAATCTAAAATATCTATGTATGTGTCCCATTTGCCTCCGTGTAGTCATAAATTACCAAATTCCCACTTTAGGAAAAAATAAGTTTCATTTCAAACACGAATCATGGTCACCCCAATGAATGATTATTTTTAACCAAGAAAAGTATTTTATATTTCCTAAAATATTAAGCCTTTGATGTTTATATTACCTCCACATTTTTGCACAAAATAAAACCTGTAATTCACAAAAAGAATTAGCCTTCTAGCAGGCTTAGCTTAGGAGAAATGGATCTCCGCAGTTTTAACGGCGCGGCCACGACTTTGAAGTTCAATATTTTCTAAAATATTAAGCCTTTGATGTTTTTGTACCTCCACATTTTTGCACAAAATAAAACCTGTAATTCACAAAAAGAATTAGCCTTCTAGGAGCTTTAGTTTATAAGAAATGCATGGCCGCGCCGTCCTCCGCGTATCAACTGCGCGGCCACGTTCGAACCCGTGTAACTTCCGAACAGTCACTAGCACATTTTTTTGCTCTTGACCATTAGAATTTCACAAATTTGCACTAAATCATGATGAAGTCGCTTTTCTTATTCTCCGTCGTGGCCGAGCAATCGAAACGGAAACTAGATACAATATAAATACAAAATGTGGCACATTTTTTTTGTTAAGCGTGAGTTTTTCATAGACATTATTTAACTGATAATAACATTAGGCATGTTAATTGACTTTTTATGTGAGTGAGGATGCTTTCATTGTATCAGAATATAAAAATTATTAAAATGTAATCAAAGTTAGTCAAATTTAATCAATATCAAACAAATTGTAGAAATTAATCTTCCACTTGTCCTCCAAAATACCTTTACAAGTCGACCTTCTATGTAACATTTGTACTTAAAATACACTTAATATCAGCAATCTATACCCTTTCGGACAGGCGGAACTTGTATTTTTGGCACTTGATTCTAATTTTTTTGTAGATTACGAATATGACATAATTTTTCCAAGTTTCCGACGGCATCTTGGAAAACTCATAGACATTATAATTTATAATTGAATTAAGTTGAACCCGTTATTTCTCACGTTTTAATTTGGGCCCATCCAAACTAGGCACAATTTATATTCTTTATTAGCCGATAGAAAATTAATAAAATAAACTTAAATAATTAAACATAATTTTACTGGTAAGTTTCAGAGCGTCAGAGCTATTTCATATTAATATAATGGCAACCGTAATAGGCGGAACATGTTTATACATTTCAGAAATGTGCTTATTTGTCAAAAAATAACCAGATAAAGGTAAATGTTCGTAATTCCAGACAAAATGTGCTAACTAATTCAAAATGTAACTTAACTCTTTAAGATAAATGCATATTACATGGCTATTAAAGTTTATAATAAGCTGCCCGCAGGTATCAGGAACTTACCCTATCAATAATAATAAAATTTAAAAACAATTTAATCCGTTGGCTTAATTAATATATTTTTTATTCAATAAAAAGAAATTTAGAACAAAAGGGTTAAGTGTTAAAATATGACAAAAATACCAATGTTATGTAACCTATATTATGACTTCTTAACTATTTTGCCTTCTTATAATTTAATTTAATTGATTTGGGAAAAATTACGAAGAAATGATTTTAATTATGACATTTAATGATTTATTGGATACGGACTTTAAATATTCATTGTTAATATCCTATATTATGCACCTAATTAATTAATAGTTTTATGTTTATGTCAATTTTATAATGCAACTAATTGTAACTAAAATTAAGGTACGATAGTTATGATCGAAGACGAACTGTAACCTATTTTACTATCAATATGTAACTCAGTATTCTGCAAATATTTTTTTTATTTCTTCTATAAATTTAAACACAAAAATAGGAAACACACGCAAAAGGAACTCTAAGGTGTAGTAATATTATATTTTATAATTACGTAATTCCGTATTGCATAATATGCATACCATCGTGTCTTAGCTTACTTCGTATACATAGTTTAAAAAATATATCTCGATGATAACGATAAGAGATGAATTACTTAAATTAACTTCTACTTACTTCTCAATTTCTGGTGCGCAATGTACAAATTCGTGAGTCCAGAATTTGTAGATAGGATTTTTGATGAGTTCTATGAATGTGATAAGCAGACCCCACGGATGAGGTCTGTTGACAATCAATCTTTCGAGCAACATCCGTGTAATTTGCTCTTGGACTGCCTCTGAATTAGCTTCTGCAAATAGGTACAGAAGGCAGCACGAGAAGTAGTGTGTGTGGCTATTAGGATAGCGAAGTTGATTCGCAATAGCGTTCAAGAAGAGGTACCTGCGCAAAACATTTAGGATTAATAATAAGAAAATAAATAACTTAAAAATGTAAGGACTACAATATCTTTTAATGTTATATCTTATATTTATTGAAACCGTACAGGTGCTAATAAGACCTATTTTATATCTCCGCTGGGGTAATCAAATTTGTCTGGCGACTGTGTACTGACAATTTGTTAGTGACAAACATAGTGGTGAGTGGACTTTAGACGTGGTTACCCGCCAACCATCGCAAGTTTAAAGCTAGCTGACCCAGATTACATTAGAAAATCGGGAGTTAGTGCTCAGTAGTGTTAATCCTGCTCGATAATAATGTCCAGGAACCCCATTTAGGTATACCCATTGAAATACAAGTATTTGTTTATTCTATTTAACAAAGTACGCTTTTCACTCACCTTCCTTCATAGTCGAAGTCCACAGTGAAGTTCTGGAAGATGTCCATATGCGCCGAGTGCGCTATGGTAGACATGTTAGGCGTCTGTCCTTTGGCGCGAATATACGAAATAGCCTGAGTGCCCACATACAGGACAACAGCATTCATCAGTTGGCTGTTGTACCGACGCCCAGGATCGTTTAATACCTGTCAAACGTTTTAAAAATAGCATATTAGCTCATATAAATATTGATTTCAGATAGATAATTTTTTTACTTATAAGATCCCATTGCTGGGCAAAGGCCTCCCCCGCAGCCCTCCATCTCGAGCGATCCCGAGCCAATCCCGTCCATGTCTTGCAGTACGCCTCCAGATCGTCTCTCCACCTCTTTCTAGGTCGACCTCGATGCCTTTGACCATCCTGAGGTGACCACTCTGTGGTGACTTTTGCCCAGCGATCTGGATGCATGCGGCATACATGTCCTGCCCAGTCCCATTTGAGCTTCGCGGTTTTAGCTCCTACGTCTGTAATGCACGTTTTTGAGCGCAGCGTGGTATTTCTGACGCGATCCGTCCTCTTAACGCCCAATATGCTATGCAATAGATAATAGATAAAAGAAATATCCCTCATTTTTTTTTAATTGATCTATTTCTTCATCTTCTCCCTGCCCTGTTCCCAGTCTTACATTCATATCGGTTCAGACGTCATCAAGCCATCCACTCCCTTTTGATCCATATCATCCATCACACCGTGAAGTCGCTAGTGATGAATGAATGTATAGAAAAGAGATGGAGCGGACCATGTCGAGAGACCGATGAACCTACAACAGCATACCCTCTTTGGGTATGGTGTTGTTGATGGTTTTCTTTCCACCATTCGGGTGCCCCAAGGTGCTTATTGGTCTACACCGGGCAATCTCCCTTAGTCGACTTTTACGACACCCATGGGATGAGTCCGGGCTGGCCTCTTCTACGTTATTTGTTCGCTCCCAGGCCAGCATAGAAGATTATAGATTATAAATTGAACTATTTAATCTTAGGTTATTTTAATATATATTCAAAGCAACGGACCACCTGACACTATTCAGATTTTCCAGTCATTCGATAAATATTGCGTCAAGATGAAATCAACAGAATTTGCCAACAATATTCATTCATATTTAAACTATTTTTATAATAATTTTCGAGGGATTGAAATTTAGAAAACGATGAGAAAATTTAATATAAGTAAACCATTACTAGAGCTGAAAATATCGCGATTTCTTACGGATAATATAAACTTACAAATTGAAACAAAAAAACCAATCGTACAACGATATTATAAATTTTAAGATCTAATACCGTGGAACTGATTATATCGATCACACATGTCAGTGTGATCCGCCATAATATGCAATGCACCAACCTGCATGTTA
Organism: Cataclysta lemnata; assembly: GCA_963931975.1. Taxonomy (NCBI): domain Eukaryota; kingdom Metazoa; phylum Arthropoda; class Insecta; order Lepidoptera; family Crambidae; genus Cataclysta; species Cataclysta lemnata. The sequence goes on from OZ008338.1 coordinate 14,468,278, forward strand.
CTTCGCAGTTCGGACAGGAATGTGACAGGCGCCCGCGCCTTCAAATACGCATCCAGGTCCTTCTTGAACTGCGACGAGGGTATTATTGTGGCATAGTTGATTACAGCACGAGGAGGCAGCGTGATCTCCGCAAGAAGGTCCACTTTCAAATTCGGTGTGAAAGGATCGGGGAGGCGCATATTACGCGGAAAAGCCGACAATATCAAATTTCTCATCTGAATGCAGTTTGGTGGTATTTCGTCGCAAAAACCGTAATGGTAGTCGCACAAAAATTCTGGAAAGTCGTGAAGTAATACAAGCAACACTTTCAAAGTGCCCTTGTAGAGCATCATGACCGGTGGAGCCAGCTCAGTGTTCCTTAGGAACGGATCCAAAAATTTGAATAGGTCGATCAGCAGCGTAGAATACATGCCCCAGCCCTGTAAGTAGAATGTCTGAATTTGCTGATGTCGGCAAATCAAAAATAAAACCACATTGCATTGGAAATCACAGAACAGAAAACAGAGAACAAGTCGCAATTAGGTGGCACCAGTGTATTTTGAAAATTGGTTCGTTTATTTTTTATTTTATTGATAACATTTATAACTTGGGACATTTCCAGGCATTATGAATAATACAATCAAAATGAAAAATACGAAACATGCATACCTCAGAATTTAAATAACAGCCACGAATTGATAATAAACTTTACTGTCTCTAACTGAGGTCAGAGACTGGTTAAATTTCAATAAAAATATTTTGAGTAACAGTAATGGAACCAATTAAATAAATAATTAAAAATACAGAGCTAAAAAGTAAGTTTATTTCATACCATTTCTCCTTTTCTGTTCTATGATTGAAAACATTTAAGCCAAAAAATGAAACTTAAAATACATTCAAAGTTTTTAATGCAACAAATAGAGCACATGACACACATTTAATATTTATACTAGAGATGCGCCGAATTTTGTTTACCACTCGCCTAATGAAAAAACGTCATCTTGACCACTGAATTTTCTGAATTTGTTACGAAGCGTACTCTGAACCATAGATGTATAAAGTAAACATAATTGTTAATTCCATAAATATAGTTTTTTTTTAATTAGTATAAAACTTTGCAGTGGTACCATATCATCACCATCATCATCCCTTTAATGTCCCCACTGCTGGGGCACGGGCCTTCCCTATGGATGGAAGAATATAGGGAGATTGGACCATAACCCACCACGCCCAATGCGGGTTGGTGGATTTTAACGACTGCAAATACAGCCGGAACCAACGGCTTAGCGTGCCTTCCGAAGCACCGAGGAACTCGAGGTAATCATTTTTTTTGGTCACCCATCCAATGACCGGCCTTAGCGACATTGCTTAGTTTACGCAATCGCAAGCCAAGCGTGCTATGCCACTGCGCTATCGAGCTCCTCCTGGTGGTACCCTATAGACCTACTTATTATATCTAGTTACTATACTAACACATTTAGTTTTCTTCATCAGTGTATTGTATAAGTAGCCATCTAACGAAACAACTACTAACTAAGCTTTTCTAAGTTTTGCTTTCTTGATCATCAAAAATTAACCAGACGAATTTTTAATTGGCGAAACGCGGGTGCTAATTCACCTCTGCCTACCCCTTCGGGGATATAGGCGTGATTTATGTATGTATGTATGTGAATTTTTATAGATCAATTTAGAAAGGAATTAATCTTTACAGTTCATTATCATGTTCTATGGAAAATAAACAGAAAAGAAATGTGTGCGTCTACGACCTGCTGATATAACGACATACATATCAAAAAGAAAAGTAATTTATTGGTGATGTAAATAATCATAAACAATTTGTTCATTGATGTGATATTATGATAAAAATATGTATTCCGATAAACAATATAAAGCTTTGTTTCGTATCTTCTTTTTATGTAATAAGCCATTGACCGCAGTACATGAAGCGACATCTAGCATGACTTTTTAAAAATCACACAAGCAGTTACAAGTCTCTATCCTTTCTTTATTCATCTTAAATACACAAATTTACGTGATGTTGTTGCCGGTCGCTCGCTATGCAAAATATATAAAATACACTCGAGGAAACAGACGCTAAATGAAAATTTCGATACGCTTATATAGCTTAATTTCAGCTGACTCGACATAGTTAAATATTTCATATTTATTTTGAGTATTCGTTTAAGATTGAAATTTCTCATCTTAGTGTCAGTTAATAATACTTATTATTCGGTAATTATACAGTAATAAAACCGAGAATTCGGCCGAATGTGTAGATTTTTACTATGAAAAATATATTAGAATATTACGTCGTACATTCGGCGCATCTCTAATAATTATTGTTAGAAATGCACTAATATTATTGTTGGAAATGAAATGTCATGCGAAGACAGAAATACAATTAATATGGGTCTCCTGCTTAAAAGAAAGCAAAATAGGATAGAACATGCAAGAACCAGCAATTTTCGGGCGAAACCAATTAGTTTACAATAGCATATCAAACTAATAAAATAAAATATAAAAGAGGCAGCACACACAAACACAGACATCTCCATAACAAACCTTCATCCGTTTATAGTGCAGCTTGGGTAAAATGATAAATATTATGCAAAATCTCCACACACACTTGTAGTATAAGAACACTTAACAACTCTAATACTATTCCTGTTCTAATACGGTATTTTTCAATACATTATTATAGGAGACACGAATGGCACTAGAGTCGTCTGGAGTTATGTTTCTTATCTCTACAGGTGTCCTTAAATGTTATGTAAGCAAAATGAGTTGCCTTGAGAAGAGAGGAATTGAAAAGTTACTGTACTAAAATTAACGTAAAATGACTGTTTTTGGCTATATTACACAATACGGCAAATAGTTTATAGAAATATCACATCATATTCCTTTCCCCTTTTTTACATAATAAATCCAATATAAATGTAATGTTTAACATAATCAGTGCACACCCTGAAAGCTAGGTAGTTTAATTAATCGAATTCAACGGATACAATTTTTGACCCCAGTTATATTTTTCAAATCGCCACAAACTAACGAGACGTGACGAGTAATATCCATCCTTACATATTGAGACAGCCGTACTCATAGACGTCAATTTATGGTAATGAGTATTTAATACCAAAAGATCATTGACAAGAATAGCGACTAGTTTTGAATTAACGAAAAGCACGTTAATGAACCCTTTTATTTAAAGTCATGTCTTTGAGTTCGGCTGTAAGTTAAACAAGAACAAATTAGTAGGAAATAATCATCACTTTACTACTTTCTGGGTGTGCTATTATTATGTTAGGGTAAGCCCGCATTGCGTAATCTCGCTGCGCTGTTATTCAGAAAATAAAAGTGGATAAAGCTGCACGCACTTGCTAAAATAAATATGCGAAAATTATTCCGCAACTGAATCTGTGTTTTGCCTCAGAACACCAAACAATTTTTTTTATTATGTTTGAATGCCGGAATACCAGTTATTTATATTAGACAATTCTTTCATAGCTCTGAACGCTGTAAAGAAAAACCAGTATGTTGACAGTTTTTGATACGTATTTAACTATATAGAGTAGGTAATATAAAGAAGGAGAAATCAATATTTTATTTTTTATTCAGTATGTTTGTGCTGTGAACTACTAGTTTATTAGTCACTATCTATGGTTATAGATAGTGAACATTTAAGTGCGCAAAATATAACGATGGGGATTATCGAACTTTGGGAAAAATTAACCCGCCGAAATTCGCAGTGTGCGCTTACCCTGAGTTGGTGAAATATTATCTAGGAAATATAAATATATAAGTATGATTTTAATGGTTTCAGTTATATAACTTATGGCTTGCTAACCTTAGGACAATAATCAGTATATATTTCAGATTGGTAGTAGTAAGTCAAAGATTTTAACATTTCATTCCCTGTGTGATACTAAGCTATGTAGATATGCTGCAGGTATTTTAATAAAGGTTAGAATATATCAATAAATATGTTTGACCACACTGTGGAAAATCTCCCCAAGATGCACGTTATTACCCATACTCTTTCCAACCTTTTAAATAATCTTTTATTTAAGTTGTTTAATTATTTAACTACTAACTGAATCAAATTTATCAAAAAATTGTCAAAAATTGTAAAGCAAAGCAAAATTTTCGTTAGTTTCAAACGAGAATTGTTATCGACATAACTCAATAATCGTATACTGTTCTGTAAGATCAAATCGGTAATGCATTAGGGCTGCACTAGGCAGTAAAAATACAAGTCCTCAAAAATAAAATAAATGATTGGAAGGAGTATAGGCATCAATGTTGTTGTAAATGAAAAACTAAATTTCATGAAACTTGTAAAAATAGCTTTAATATTTCATTCCCACGAAAAAAAATTAAAACAATGGTGATGCCGTGACAAACTCCAATAATTTTTTTTAATGTTTAGACTAAAAAAAATAATTTTCATAATGGTCTTTTTAATTTTACGTAAATGTATTTAAAAAACATTTTCGAATTAATTTCATAATTATACTACTGGCAACAACTACATTGTCAGTAGTATAATTATGAAAATAAGAGTCACAAGTACAACAAAATATTGAAAATAATATTATTCGTGTAATTAATTGCACATAAATCGCAATATATTGCTAGGTGGTGTAAAAGCTGCTGAGGCTTATTTATGGCACACTCTCTCTATATTCTTCCATCCATAGAGGAGATCTGCGTCAGCAGTGGGTTTATTAAAGGGCTGGTGAAGTGAAGTAATATGAACCCATTCCTAATCACTGTTTTAGTCACCTTTTTGCTCAGGCTCTTGGTTTAAAAAGCCATTGAATCAAATGTTCAGGATGACAACCTTGTTTACATTTTATTGTGGGAACAAAAATATGATTAAGTTCAGTTAGGTATACATAAATTCTAATTATACATTTCATTTGTGAATTAATGGTGTTTTAGCATAAACTGTACCGTTAATTTGTAAGGTCAATATTAAAACTAGATGTGAATAAAATGGATTATTAATTTATTCAATAACCGGATGACTTATTTTTCTATGAGGAAAATGAAATGATGAACCAACTTAACCAATTGACAGAAAAAGCTTTTCCAACGTAAACATACTTTTTCAAAAAATTCTAACCTATTATATTTGTATAATCATCACAAATCTAATAGGTTAGAATTTTTTGATATGATATGAGCAACCGGATCATATCATATCAAAAAATGCATGTCCCGGATCAACCGGGACATGATAATCAATATATGGACATAGACATTCTAAATGTTTAAAAAAGGTAAAAAATTAAACTATTTATGTTTATGCCCTAGTCATCATTTGTAATTAATAGATACTAACCTTTTGTTGGGGAGTAACAGCAAGCACTCTGTTTATGAAGGCCCGATGGGCGACGAGCTCAAGCCACGAGTAGCAGAATCCGGGTGCTACGCTCGGACGGATGATGCGCAGTGTATGGCAGAATGCAGTGAGAACCTGTATAATAATTAATACAGTTATATATTTATTTTGGCTTCGGCTGCAAAGCAAGATGAATTCAGCAAGATGAACAAACTTGCAAAGTTAGACTAGCGATTGAATGTTACATTTAAAGAGTCAAATATCACTGTTTTATCAGGAGTTGACAATACCTGGAAGTTCATAGCTTCTAAGACTGGTTCTGCCATATTCATATCAAGGAACAAGATGAGTAGCAGCCTGTGGTATGGCATCTGCTGGAAATTGGCGCCATGCTCGTCGTGGTCTTGAAGCAGGCACCCAGCAATGATTCCAAGGATCTGCATGATATTTAAAATAGTTGACATCAACTTATCTGACATGTCTTCGTATGGTAATCAAAAATGGTTTACAAGATTTTAGTCTTGTAATCTGTCTATTAGTAAGGCAAGCAACGACCGATAATATGTTATTGCGATATATCACCGATATTTATATTGATACTTATACATTTTCAAAATGGGTCTTTTAAGTAAAAGAATTACAGTGTAATAATAAAAAGTTTTAAAACACACTGACCTTGTTTAGTAAGTTGAGCTTTGGAGTGGGATTAACACCATCAGCAGTATTCTTGATAAGCAGTGACACGAGTTTGATGAAAGAATCGCAAGAGGAATAGAATTTTTCTCGCTTAGTAGGACTTGGTGGAGGATTCACCCTTTCCTCAGAGAGTTGTTGGTAAATAGTCTCAATGCACATCTGAGTGGAAATTCTGAAGAATCGTGTGATCAAGTCGTCAGATTTTAGAATCCCATTCATGTTCATTCTGTGTACATAAAGGTTGAAATTCTGACCAAGTTCGATTTCTGTGAGCGGATTGAGTAGGACATTGCGCCATTCTCGGAGCAGCGTTTCAGTCTTCTCTTGCAGACCAGGAGGATCATCGTAGTCACGAGCCTTTAGATAAAAGAACAAAACAATTAATAATAACGGTTAGATTTTGACATAGATGATGATATAGTTAGATGGAGATAATTTAATTTATAGTGTCTCCATATAACTATAAACGTTATCTATTTAAATTATGTGAATGTAGGTACTTCATATAAATATGTAAGATACATACCCTCACTTGCATGATCCCAGAGTGAATATGAGCAGTTGGACCCAGAGGTGATCGCTCTCCGAGATATGCGCTGGGGTCCTGGTTTATCCTCAGCATCTCAATGAGAGTTCCCAATCCTTCTGGAGGCGGCTGGCGGGAGTGTGACATGATGCGGTACAAAGTCTCCGTTATGTGATACAGATCTGCCTCATTGGCGTACAAATTGTTTCTATCGTCGACTAGATACAGCTGGACGAGTTGCATTGCAAATGCTACAGCCATGTAGTTGTTGCCATTATCCATTAAATTGGTCAATGCCAGATCATACTATAAAAGAAAAAAATAATGAAAAATATACCTTACATAAATAAAGTAAGTCATGTGTGTAGCTAATCGTGCAATTAATTATTTTGTAAAAAATTGTTTGCGTATTCTAAATAACTAAGGTATAGCCAACCTGCGGTAAATTGACCAAGTGATTTCTGATAAGGCAGTCGACCGCCTCAATGTTGTATCTGAGCTCCTCGCGACACTCCGTCAGGCAATATGTAATCTGTTTTGTTGTCCACACATGGCCATAAACTCGTCCATCTTCAAGCAGCTTTAATACTCGTAGATGAATGTCTCTGTAGCGGGTCATCATTTCCACATGGTCGTTGTTAGCTCCTGGCTGGACAATATGGCTGTCCAAGAGACCTTCGACGGCCTGTAACACATTTACTGGTTTTTGGGAATGGAACAAAAATCATGAGCTGTTTTTTTAAGGATTTTAATCTTCCCTCTCAGTTTAGAGACAGTTAATACAAAACATTAATTAAACATAGCCAATAAAGAAAATGAAATAAAAATTAAGCCGGATCGCAGAGGATGCGGGTTCGGCTTTGAAAGCCGATTATACAGAAACACTAAATCTCACCTTTTGAAGAAGAGTACACCCAGAAACAATGTCGCGGTTCCTTCTCGCCATGAACAAACATTCCAACAGGGTATGCATATTGGCAGTTTGTGCTGCTAATGAGGCATTTGTAAGGGAGTTTGCTATAGAGTTAGCCAAGAACAACTCTGCTGCTGAGATCAGGGCGCTCATCTCATCCGCACCGTACACTTGAGTCGGGTTCATTGCTTGGGTAAACGCCAGTTGTGGTATCTGATCTTGAGCCGATGGCTTTGGAATGAACATGCCTGCGTCACGAACGGGCATGAAGCCCGGAATGTTGCACGCAAACTCCTCATACACTGAAATCTGTAAGTCGGTTGGGCCACTAACGCGCAGCCGCACTCTCTCTGGAATCCTCTCTGTTTGATACGCCAACACAATAGCGTCGTAATATCGTCGCCCCTCTTGTCGGGCGATCTTTCTCATTTCGTAGTCACTCATGAGTCTTTTGTCGAGTTCGGGCAGCGCTTTCTCTACAGCAGTCTTCTGAATGAAAGCGCACGCGAGTTCCATATTTTCAGTAGCAAGAACTGCTGCGGCACTTTCAATGATCTCCTTCTGAAACATGTCACGGTCAATACCAGGTACCAAATAAATGATTGCTATTATAAGTTATGAAAGCGATACATTACCTGTTGCGGTGTGTTCGGTAAAGCTGTCATGAAAGCCTGCTTCAGGTTTGTGCTGATGGTGCTAATAATTTGCTCTCGGCATGTAATCATTGCCATACCAGCAGTCAGATTTCTCATCATGTGATGTGCACAAGTTCGCATCCGTACTTCGTCAGGATCCAAAGCAAAATCCTTTCTAATTATTTGCTCGCAAGTAGTTAATGCATATTTAATAGATCTATCAACAACGGGATGAATCCATTCTTGTATTGACCTCTCAATGGCGGGCTTGACAAACTGCTTAAGATGTGGGTAATTTTGGAATAGGATGATATGTGGATTAAAACATATCTTTTGGCCAAAAGCAGACGTTGAGGAGACATTTACATCTAAATAATTGAATCTTGGCTCCGGCAAGCCAAGTACACCCATTAATCCGGGATCAGCTGCAACCAAGCCACTCGTTGGCGTTGGCGCAGTAGCAGTCATATCTTCTGTAGGAATCATGGGAGGCGGCGGAGCAATCATCTGTATCTGCGGTGCCTGAACGATAGTTTGATTCACTGGCAGGGTATTGGTCGGTTCCTTGTTTGGTTTTGGCTGGGAAAGTTGAAATTCAATAGTCCTCAGCTTCTCTGGATCTTTCAAATAGAGGGTTGGTTTTAAATTGGTTATGTCAAGGCTAAGATTTTTGCACAACACTTCAATTTCAAACTTCAAGTTTAGTTTTAAATCCGGCTCCTGGTGTAACTCCGCCAATACATTCATCAATGCCATAGTCCAAGGATTCGGTGGCTTAAATACGATGCTTTTCGCACAGGATTCGAGTACTTTAGCAACAAAAGGAACAACATAGAGTAGCTCTTGCTGACCTTTGTGGTATGCTTCAAGAACAAGTGCTTTCAGGTCAATATCCACCTGAAGAATTGGTTGGTTACGAGCCAAGGTCAACATTCCCAGCCAATGACCAAGATTCTTCAAGAGCGACCTGTCTGAAAAGTTAGCAATTCCTTTGTCAGATCGTAGTAATACTTTGATGTTGCGATACGTTTCCTTTGTGACCATTCTATTTATATCACGAATTTGAAGGACATCAAGGAAATTAGAATACAAGGCGTGAAAATTGAGTTCAATTGACGCTCGCTTCATAACTAAGTACTGGGATAGCCATGGATAGTATTCATCAGTGATTATTTCCTTAAGTTCTTCACATTTGGTTTGTAGATTAAGCTGACTGAGGTTGTTGAAAATAAATGCTGTTTTGTCTTGTATAGCTTCGGGAGGTGCGTTAATTTTTTCTTCTCTATCTGTAGCTGTTAGGAGAGTATCAATATTAGTAGCATTTGCAATAGAAGGTCGACTTCCAATGCCGCCAGCCCCACAGCTAGTGACCTTTGCTATAACCGAAATCGAGGGTGCACAGACGACGGCCCTGCAATAGAAACAATTTGTTAGGAATAAAGAACATTGTTACTATATTGTAAATTGGGACTGTATACGCCAATCGACATAATATAAATTATAACTTTTTGTGTAAATGTTATTCTAAAATATAATATTACCTATAGGGAGCTGTAACTGTGATGACTGCACTTTGATTTAGTACTGCAGCCAGACTAGACGGCAGAACGGGACCTTGTGGTTTTGAGGGTGGTTCTTGACTCTGCAGGCCATATTCAATATATTCAATAAGATGTGGAGGGAATTCACTAAAATGTGGTATAGCTCTAACATGCTCACAATACTTGTGGTAATCCTTTAAGCGCGATTTAAATCGGTCTAACGCAGCTATACCGAAATAATACATCTTAGAGCCCTCGGGTTTCCGCAAAGCGTCAAGCACGAATCTCAGGGCTAAGCCCAAAGAAACGTAACTTGGGACAAGTCCCTTTTCAATGATGCCACCGAATAATTGGGCTGTAATGTGTAACTCTTTATCTGGATATTGCGGAAAAAACTTATATTCTTCAAATAGATTTCGAAGCATACACGAGAATACATCTCTTTCCCTTTTGCTCGGTGAATCTTGGAATTTTTTAAGCATGTCAAGTACTTCATCAATAGATAGAGTTGGATGTGGAGGGTGGTTATAAATTCTCTGAAAATAACCATTGGCTTCGTCTTCAATTTCTTTGGAAACATTGTGCATAATCTCCGGGAAGTCTTGAATCCGTGGTTTATCCATAGTAGGTACAGGAGCCATTCTTGCAAATGCACTCATGTTGGCTACATTAGTATTGTGTGGTATAGGCATCATAGCAAAGGGACTATTTGGTCCAGCTCCCATCAACCGAGATGGAGACCCGGGTGTAGTAACCAATGGTCCCAAAGTACCCGGCATAGCGAATGTATTAGAGGGAGCACCCAAGCTCATACTTGCGACATTTGGAGTCAAATTGGTAATTGAATCTACATGCGGAGTAAAAAGTTGCCCTCCTAAGCTAGCTGCAGGATTGAATGGTGTTTCTAGCACCCGTGTATGCGGACGTGGTATCCCTGTAAGACCTTGCCTAGTCTTTGTCATGATCAATGTCTGGCAATTAGCTATTACATTGTATATTGCCTCTTGTAGCTCTTGTTGCACGTTTTGTATGCAAAGCTGCAAACATGCCATCATTGTGGCTATAGTTTCTGGTGGCAGCTGTGCAGCTTTTGGGAGCTGCTCTTCGGGGCCTTTGCCAATAATTTGTGGACATCGCCTTTGCAAAAATTTCACCATAGCAGAGACAAAGGTTTCACCATGGTCTCTAATTTTGTCTGTTAACCATTTATCTAATTTCAAATATTCTCGTCGAGAAGCTAAGCAAGCTAAATCTATTACAAATGGGAATGATTGGACATTCAAAAGTAATGATAACGCCTTGAGGTCTTGTGCGACGTCTAATATTCTTGACAATTTAGATTGATCACTTTCACCCCGAATATACCAGTCTGCCATGGCCAGCATGATAATTGTTTTTAAGTTTGGATTCGGCGTATGCCATGCATGGTGTAAAATAATACCCGAATTGGGGTGATTTCCCAAAAATATAGGAATAAGCGTTGTCAATAGCTCTTGCCGGAATGCTGTGATTGGTGAATTTATTTGCAACAAAACAAGCAACAAAATATCAGGACAATGTACAACTGGGAACTTGAATAATTCATGAACTTGCATATAATAGCCGCGATCTGCAGCGTAAAGCAAAAGTTCAACCAAGTAAAGGCACCGCCATGTTGCTATTTCTTTATTGTCTGTTTCAGGAGGAGACTTTAGAAGATCGATAGACACGGGATGGCACGGGTGGTCGGCGAAACTGAATACATCTGGGTGTATTAGAATCTTACTGATCAAACTTATTTGTCCCTCTAAGTTTGTCCATCGTCTGCAAAGATAGTCGACGGGGAAAAAATTTGCCGGATAACCAGCGCTTTGTAGACCCAATCGTAAAATTGTAAATAGTAAACTTAGTCCTTGTCTATCTGGTACTATAAATTCGGGATGATCAAGCTGTAATATGACTTCCTTCCAATTCAAGTTAGATGCTAATTCCTTGACAGTTTGAACAAACACTTCGGCATTCCACGTTTCTCCGGAGTGGACAAGCGTTATCGGATCTTTCTTTGGTTCGTGACTCATCCAGAAATTACCAGGTGTTTGTATCTGTGGGCTATCAGCCATCATGGCATGATATCTTATCATCATTGATATAATTCTAGCCACATCAATAGCAGTGGGTTCTCGAGCACCGAAATTAAGCATGTTATTTTTACAATCTTCCACAGATGATGTGAAGCTGTAGCCGATATCGCGGATGATATCCGCCAGCGAATTATCCATCATGGCTGCAGCCATATCGTCTGCTGTTGTCATTTCCTCTAAGGGGGTTTGTGTATCGTCCGGGTACAAAAGTGGCGCTAATACAATTGGCACTACTTCACGAGGGAAGTCAACACGTAAACGTTTCAAGAACAAGTCTTTCGTCACCGCTGCGAACTTCTCTGTCGGAATACTAGCAAGCAGAGTTTGCAGTACTTCAGGACTGCATTCTTGTAGACCTGCACGCTCTACTTGATGGCCACGTTCTGCAATGAAGAAGACAGTTTTAATAGAACACTATGCAAATAATAACTAACTATACAACTATGTTCTCACCGGCGTCAATATAACAAAGGACGAGATCCAAGAATCTTTTTTTCAAATGTTGTTGAGCTATCGTTACTATTTCTGTTTTGGTAGAATTCTTCCTCAAAACCAAAGAAAAAGCAACATCTTCAGCTGTCGTTAACTTTAACAATCTTGAAAGACGATTCAACAATGTGTTTGTTGGCTTTAAGATCTGTAAGAAACGACAATGTTCATTGGAAGCATGTAATCATTAATAAAATGTTAGCCAAACTACTGAATTTGCTAACAAAGCACATTAAACACTATCTTTAATTTACAATTTGCCCATATATATATATTTAGAAGTATCACAGTAATAAACATTCATTTATGAAAAACTTTTAGTACCTACATCTGTATGATGTCTGTTATGTCCATGTGTCTATTCAAAGTCTTCATGACCTCCTAGCCAGCTGCAGTTAACAAAATATTTTTCTCAAAACATTTTATTATAATTTTACAAATATCAAACATAGTTCTGTCAGTATAGTAAAATATAGAAATATCAATCATTAGAATATATAAAAAAAATTATAAGGTCTACTAAAGATAATTTTATTTAATGGTGAGGCACCTTCAATTTAGTGAAGCAATTATTGTACCTACTCGTTGCTGGTTATTACTTTGCCAATGACAAAATAAAGGGTTATATAAGGTGAATTACAATAAAATTAAGGACCTCAATGTTTTTTTATTTAAAACCGAATAATTTTGATGTAACCATTACACCTCAATTGCTTTCTTGATTTTGTTTCTAGAATAGGTGATTTAAATTTCTTATTTTTCAAACAATGTTTGAAAATATACTTCTTTCTTTTACGAAAAATAATAATAATTATTAATAATTTATGATACCTACTTGGCATATTTATGTTATTTGTCATAATTTCTGTTACTAATGCAAATTTTAATATAGTTATGTTTCACACTTAAAATTTACCTATTCAATGGGACCCGTTACCATTCTTTAACATACGACATTAAAAGAATTTTAACATGATGACCATACCATCCAGGTCTAAGTTTGTGGTTCAAAAAAATACATTTTACGTTTTCGCAATATAACTTGAAATCAAGCCAATATTTGGCTATGATTGGACTGTGCCTTGGATTTCCTCAGAAAGCAAGCAATAGGCAAAATAATCACAAACATACCTACAATTTTTTTTAATAATACATATTGAGTAATCATTCATAACTTATTTTGAAATTTTATTTTTAAAAATAGCAAGGGAAGCATTTTATTTTTAAAAATACAACAATTCTAACAAGAAATAAAAATCATAATGCAATGGTAATTGAATTAAGAAAAAGTAAAAAAACTTACTAAAACTGTAATGCATATAATTACGAATATAAATCTTCAGATATCTTACAAAGTTAAGCATGAGATTGGGACATTTTACGAACACTAGATTATTAGAATTACTGAATATCGCTAAACTAAACATTGAGATGTGAGGTGTTTTTTTTTAAATAGGATAATATTTAAATTTAGGTGGTGGACACACAGACAAATACAGGTAGTTTCTGAGACAAATGACCGATTCCGCAAATTATTTTTAATTTTAAGTAGTTAAAGTCCTATCCCTAGCTAAACAATCTTAAGATAATTTTTGGCACAGAATTGATAAATAAATATCCAGCGATCGCAAAATGTCCACGCGCGGTGTCTATATCGTTTGTAGAATATACTATTCGCAGAAAGACCATTTTGCAGTAACATTTATACTACCTACCTACCTACTTATTTACGTTTGAAATTATTACGTCGCTAACAGTGTCATTAACGACATAGGATTGAGATTCGCTTCAGGTCAGTGAAACTGTTGGAGCTTCATGGATGTCTGTTATCGCTTTGTCTTTTGCTACATCACCGTAAAGGAGATACACCGATAAAGGAGAAAAAATATGTAGGTCACATAATTATTAGATATTTTTCAATTAATTGTAGTTTCAAAACTAATAAAATAATATTAATATAAACTACTTTTTTATTCAAAACAAGTACATTTGCTGCCGGATTAGCTACCACTTGCCTGCGAACCAACATGTCGTTGACATTACTTAATTATGTATTATCATTATCGAACGCCACTGGCATAATTGCCAACGTCGACTTTAAGCGACCACGCCATCAGATTACACTTTGACCCAGAGCGAATTCACGCCGAGTGTAAATAAAAAAAACCACACTGTTTTAGATATTTTATATAAATTTTTCTGTCTGTTCATGATAAATAGGTAACTAATTAGAAAACTTTGATGATAATGATGAAGTATATTTCTGGTGGTATTAATATGCAATGCAAGTGCATGCATATTCATGCACTTTCATTCTGTGACGTCTTTTAATACATTGTAGTGAGTGACCACGGCTGCTGTAAAGTGACGGAAACGTGGGGTTGTATAAAAACAATGCCGAACACCTACATAATTAGGTATACCCGAAGTTAAATCCGTAAGAGTAGTTTATTCCAAATGTTCGCTCAATATGCGATTTCAATATATTGTTTTATTATCATTATTATAAAAGATTTTTTTTGAGAAACGATTTTATTTATTTGTTTATAATAATAACACACTAACAGAAAAAAATAATTTTCATATCCAGGTGTTTTGTACTGAAACGGCTCAAAGCATTAAGTCCGCACCAGACGTCGCTATATAAAGAGGTCCCCCAGACGGCTATTCTTTTGATGAAATACCTTGGTTATAATAGGGGTTAAAGTATGAAATTGGCGTTTTATTGTAATAGGTTTTTGAATTGACATAGAATATTCATGGTTTGAGGTTTTCGAATGAAACTTTTTTCACATAGTTTCTATGATGTTCTTTTTTTTAAAAATGTGAAACATATGAATATCGACTTTCAATTGTTTTTGTAATTCAACTTAGATAAGAAAGATGGATACTGCGAGAATTCGAGATTTCGATGTTGAGCCCTGTTTGGTGAAATTTACGAGGCCTTTGTTGGTTGTAAGTTTCCTTTGTGCTCCCGCAACCGCTAGTTGCTTCACATGATTACTAGAACTTTATCTTGACGACAAGAGTAACCTGTCTATTCCAGTTGCCTCTTCACATGTGTCTTTGCGGTGGCATTCCCCCAACGCACTTAATTACATTGCGTCGGGGAGTGTCATCTGGAAGGCATTGCAATTTTTAGGAATGCAGGCGACCAGTCATTTAGTAGAGTGCGCCATTTTAAAGCCAGTTGAAGACAGAATTCCCCCAGAGTGGTCATTTTGCATTTCCAGATTCTTTGCATGTACCCTGTAATCAAATCATTTCTTCATCAAGACGAAAACTTTTATAGTTTTCGTCTTGATGAAGAAATGATTTGACTATATCTTTGTCTTCCAATTTCTTTGCCAATCCTAACCCTCCTCTATTTGTTTGTGCGCCGATCATGATTTTTTTATGAATTTGAAGCCTTGATTCAAGCTCATTTGTTAATTTCTCTTTTGGTAAAGCTGCAATAGTATCGTCAAGCGACTTTGATAAGACGTGCATTCTGGTAACTCTTAGATGCTTATAGAGTTCCGATGGTTTCTTAAATTTCATCCCAAAATTATTATGATCCCTTACTAAAGGCATTTATTGAAATTTAAGGAGTATTTTTGTTTGTAGGTACTTAAAAATTTAAATGTTATAATAATATACACAGTGACTTTATTTTTTTCCAGACACTGGGTATCGTTTATAGATAAAAAGCATACTTCCAATGTCTTGAAAGGACATCCTCCACTTTTCACACATTTTTGGGTCCAAAATCAAAAGTGCCGGCCCATAAAAAAAGTGCTGTATTCTGATAGAACGCGTCGGCCTTTGCATTTGTATATATGGCACCAAAGCTGTAGCACCAATATCAGTAGTGCTATACAGGGTGGAAAGTTGAGATGGGGCATTAAGGGCAGCTACCAGATGCCTTGATGCCACGCGAAAGTGGTCTTAGGATACTCTTCCCAACTTTTTGAGTGATGACAATCGGCTTTCACAGATTTTTGATTAAATGCACAGTCAGCGAGAAAATCGTCAAATTGAGAATGTTTTTATGGAAAAAGATTTCTTTAATTTATGGGTGTTTTACGCTAACCTCAGTTGGTCTCAAAGAGTGTTTTAATTCTCTATGGGAATGGGATCGATTGGCATTAAAAAATATATCTCAATTTTGACGATTTATTCTGACGGTTTTCTCGCTAAAATGTACAGCATTTTATCAAAAATATGTAAATGTCGATTGTCATCACTCAAAAAGTTGGGAAAGGTCTCCTAAGACCATTTTGGATATGGTAGCTGCCCTTAAGGCCCCATCTCAACTTTCCTCCCTGTATAGCACTACTAATATTGGTGCTACAGCTTTGGTGCCATATTATCAAATGCTAAAGCCAACGTTCTGTCAGAATACAACAATTTTTTTTATTGGCCGGCTCTTTTGACTTTGAGCCAAAATGGAGAATGTCTTTTGGATGACTTCGGACACGACATCGGCACCAACAGGTAAATGACATTTAATTTATGTTGTTTAGTGTTTCCGACGTTTTCTGCAATATCTCATTCTAGGTTGATGTATCCAAATAATTTAAGTTACTTATGATAAAGTATTCCAATCAACCGATGTAAATGGAAGAGGTAACATACTGCGCCGGCCCTAGATTAACATGGGAACATGCCAGGAAGACGATAAATAACTATTCGGAATTTCAGACGAATTGATCTGGATAATGAAACAGATAGGTCACTCACAAATTTTTAAGTTTTATATTACCTACAATTCATTCTTACTCTTACTCTTATTATTCTGAAATTAGTTTACTCTTAATTTCTTGAAATTTCAGGTTTCTTAATGGACTTTTATATTTAATATTTAAAATTGAGGAAATATGTTTAATTTGTATGTTGTTTACGGAATCAATCATTTATCAATTGAACTGATTTTCAATCTTAAGTCTAATGGGCAACAAAATTTTTAGAAGATGCCTATTTGCTACTTGAGCTACTTGGTGTACTTACCTTCTGTAATGAGCGAGAGGGGTGATCAACGGCTCGGCAGACCACAGTAGATTTGGCAGGGTGGTTCAGCAACGCTGTCAAGTGTGCTGTCAACAGCGAAGCGTGGATACTGCTGCCTGAAGTTCCCGTATGATCGTTGTCCCACGATGCTTTAGCCGCCTCAGTAAGCAAGCACCTCAAAAGCTGATTCTCTGCCTCCAGTCCATAAAGACTGACAAGCTGGGGAAATTAAAAAATAATTTTTAGTATTTACTTTCACACCATATCTAAAAATATATCTCTCTCAATAGCAACAAAAAAAGAAATACAAAAATAATCACACTCATGGACTCTGTACAGATCACTATTACTTTAGCACTCTTTTATTTGACTAGGTAGTTAAAACTTAAATAAAAACAAGTCAGACTTTTTAAGTATTAGCAATTTTGCATGTTACATACCAATTATTCATTACTAATTGAAAACTGTGATTAATATTTTGAATTAATATTTCAGTAGTAGAATATTTTTGTTAGGTTTTCCAGTAAAAAAGATGGTTTAGGTGCATTAATTAGTAAAAAATCTGTTACAAACGATATAAATTAATATTTTTCATTGATATAATAAGGTTGTCATATAGAGCATTTAACTATGTTGTTTAAGCAACCATAAACCTTATTAACAATTAACGAAAATAACAATCGCACAGCAAAATAATTCAATTTGTGAAACTTCAGCAGCTAATTTAATACTTAAAATTAGTTTTTCTAATGTAATAAGCAAGAGACTAGCTTAAGAGTTAAAATCTTGTCTCTTACTTATTACATCAACAAATAGACCCAGGTAACTTGCCAGCATGTCATAAAAACATTACAAATTTGCTGTAATTTAGAAAATGTACCTATGAATAAAAAATAGATACCAATTAATTTCATAACATATATATTCTCATTTAGTTTCTATTAAAAAACACTAGTAAAAGAAAGACTTATTCATTAATATACCTACTCAATTAATCATGAAATCAAAGAACAAACTTAATTGGGTACTTTGGTATAAATGATTTGGGATCTCTTTCTTCATTGAATACTTAAACAGTATATCATATATTTCCTAATCTTACCAAATTACATAAATTTCAGAAAATTATAGTGTAATATTCAGTAAATAAATGTTCTTTGAAGTACAAACTTAAAATATTAGTAAAATGATGGTCAGTACCTCCTTATACACTATGACAGAAAATATTTAAATTAATTAAAACTATGTAAACCTAATGTTCAGTTTCAACAGCAGGAGTAGGCATCAGCAGCAAGACTCAAAACAAAATATTTAATTGGGATTGATACATAACGATACATACTGATATCTGAATCCTTAACTCATTTAGGCTGGAGTTCACCAACACTTAAACAGGCGATTATTATTTAAACATCAGTTTTTGAAATTTTACCTCATGGAAGAACTGTCAGAAACTGAAGATTATTGTTTAATTCCCAGTTTTATGTTTTAGAGAACTCGAGCCTTAGGATCTAACATATAATAGGTATTTCCAATATAAATAGAAAATATATTATCCTACTGGTAATGGCCTCAATAACTTAATGTAGAGATGGAACCCTGCTGTGGATTGACAGTAACATAGTCAAATGTTAGCTGAAATCCATTCACATCTGTAATTTTACTCCTGTTGAAAGTGTTGACAGCTTTGGCTTGTCATAATTGACCAAGTGCAACCAATGATGTTTACAGCTTTTTCAATAAGGTTTACAAATTTCAAGCATGTAAGTTAATGAGGCATTGTATTAAATGAAATCATTTTTTACTGAAAATTGTGATTAAAATGTGCCACCATGAAATAGTCCAGAAAGAGCATAGGTGTTGGAGGATTGTGAAGACCGACTGAGCCAACAATATTATGTGCATATTTTTTATATTGTCTTTTAAATATCATGAAAATCTTGATACACATGGACCTTGAAATAACAAAAAGTAGATACCTCTAAAAACCAAATCACTGTTTTTGAAAATTTATTGTTTAATTCAAGAATATAATTTAATGTAATAAAATATTGATAAAATTGTAAAAGTAAATATACACAATTACAATTAAAATATACATACATACATAGATCACGCCTATATCCCCAAAGGGGTAGGCAGAGGTGAACTAGCACCCAATTAAAATATAAACAAAATAGAAACATTTCAATGGGGTACATTAATATTCCACAGTAAAAAAAGTGTACCTACCCATATCCAATACTAAGGGTAAAGACAGCAATGAGTAATAGGCAGCAGCATTCCTCTTGTACTATCTAGCAATATACTGCGATTGATGGCAATAGGCTCGCCACCTATTACATGGGACCTGGCTAAATTGGCGATAAGTGGGTGTTAATTCACCTCTACCTACCCCTTAGGGGATATAGGAGTGATTCATGTATATATGTATGTCAATATAGAACTTTGTTTTCTCAATAGGACTTAAAGAAATAAGCTTAGAGTAAAAATATATAATTTTCCATTACCATAATTTCATTGAGACTGGGAACAGGGCAGGGAGAAGGAGAAGAAGAAGACCATAATTTCATTGAGTAATTAAGTTTCTTTTCAGAAACGTAAAAACATGTTTGTAATGTAATAAATAGTCGGCTTACCGTTTCTAGAAACAAATCCTTTAGGACATGATTGTAATAGATTTTACCAAGCATTTTATATACATAAATAATGTAGGTAGGTATTACACAAAGGAAATGTTTTAATCATTCGTGTTTACGTACCTATTTAGTAAAAAGGTCGCGTGTCGTAATTTTTATAAGAGTTTCCATATGTTTGCAAGGTAAGCCAAAAATAAAATCAATACCTTAGTGCCTTGAAATCAACTGATGATTTCGCTAGTGAATTAATATTTTGCACAACTCTGACATATAAATCTACTTTGGAACAATAAAATGGTTTATTAAACAATAAATAGTACTTAATGCGCTTGTTTTAGTACAGTAGAACGGTTTGAGTGTCCAACAAAAAAGACGCAGTTACAAAAAACTGCCTACCTGCAATTATTAACACCATTAATGAACGCGTGGAGACTAATGCCACACGATTCAATGACCTCTCTTAAACATTTGACATCGTATTAAAATAGACTTATTGCTATATATTAGACAAAATTTACAATATCTGCACAGCACATACCTTGTCGCGCTCATGTCGCCCTATGGTCGTCCACAATATGGCGACTGTAGAAAACAAAGACAAGTGGTAAATTACATTTTACTCACCTGTGACAACTCTTGACTTGTATGCTTAAAGTTCTTCTTGCTTAAATTTACAATGAGACAATTAATTTGCGATAAGCTAAACGTTAAAGAGTCCAGGTTCATAGTTCCATTAATCCGAAAACGAAAGCTTCAAACACGTTTGAAGCTTTCTCGATTTTTGACGGATTACTACGGTAAATGTATGTCCTTTTACAGTTTTTTTGCGAAATAACGATAAGCCTAAGGCCAACATCACCAATACTATTGTTCACTTCATAAAATTAACATAATTATTAGCACACCACACTGCAAATTGTAAAATCTGCAAACGATGACGAAGGCAGGCACTTGGTCGCTTTCAGATCACAGATACAAAGAAACTACTTCTACTATAAACTGGTTTATGGTTTTGCTTGCTCAATCATTGGGGGAATAGCCCCCGAAGAAAATACACACACACACACATACACCACACCACTGTCCACCTCACCTCTATGGTCACACAGCCTACAAAAAAAAGTACAATTTTAGTAAAATAAGTAAAGCTAGTTATTATAATACCTACCTACTACTTATTTCTTTTCGCAGCCAAATACTTGCTCTAAATTGACAACATTAAAAAATTATAAACCCATAAAATAAAATTACTGTTGTCCGTTTCTTTATTTTCCAATCATGACTTCGATTTTTTTTTTACATTTTATTTTGTTATCTTATACTTATACAGAGTAAAAAAATAAAAGTTTAGAAAACATGTGACGTCACAGCCGCGAATGAATAAATTTAAAAGTTTGCCTTCTTTCATGGACGACAAAAAAAAATCATGTATTGTCTGTCACTGTCAGTCATATGGATTTAATATAATAACAGGACTGAGCACCCAAAAATACGAGCCGAGTGCGATGCATAGAAAAAAGGCTGTTCGTCCTGTTCTAATAGGGTGACCATGTATTAATACATAGGAAAATAGTGAAACTAATCAGACTACTAGTAGTTCGGCCCAGTCTTAGTCATCTGTCGTTTGCTGTCAGAGTGTTGTTGTTGCTTGTACGTCGTCTATTTCGTTGGTTTTGTGAGAGTTTTAAGGGTTAAAATGCCGAAAATTATTCATAGTGGTGAAAGAAAAGTCGTTCATAATATATATATACATACATACATAGATATTCATAATATCTATGTATGTATGTATATTTAAAATATATGTTACAGAAAAAACCCGAGGGATTGTCCTATATTCTTCTACATGACAAGTAGGTAGGTACATCGTATAGTATGCCTAATGGAAATTGGCATTTTTAAGATATTACATATTTATAGAATTATATTTTATTATATATATGTAGATATTTTACTTTTTCTTGTGTTTTAGGTGTATCACGGTCGTCTGTAATGAAAATACAAAGAGAAGGGAAAACGTCTGCTGTATTTTCTATGCCTAAAAAAAACTTGAAAAAGAAAAATATTCTAGACGACGATCTTTATGCAATTGACAACATTTCAAAATTAAAACCCCCAAAATAAAAATACCGTTTCTTTATTTTTCAATCCTGACTTCGAAAAAATTTTTTTTACATGTTTTTAATACTTAATTACAAAGAAAAAATAAAATATAAAAAATATGCAAAGTCACAAAGTTAATCAATATCATGTTTTGAATCAAATCCATTGTCATTAATTGTCATCATCGAAAATAAGATTAATAAAGTAACAATAAATTTAAAATCCTCCCGAGACTTTAATTTTAACTAATTTAAAACGTATTTTATTTGAAAATTAATTTAAACATTTCAAATAATATGTTTTTAGTTTTGCCACCAGAAACGCTAGATTGTGTCATTTCGCCATTTTTCATACTGTGACGTCATTTGATGCTAACGTCTGTTAAGAATGACCGGAATTTTAATAATTATTTTTTGTATGAAAACGACGGTATTGAGAAAAAATATGGGTGTATGTTGAATAAATTAAATGTTATGTGCCTGTCGGAAAACACAGCATGGCATTATGAAGAAGCAGTGTGAACTCACCCTCTAGTTTACTTACTCTATGGCTCCAAACCTTTGTAGCCTTTGCCTCACCACAGACTTCCCTTTAAAAACCCATTGTTGAAGTCTATGGTCCGTCACCGCAAGGCGGGTACCGACTTTTTTAGTCATTGCGTGTGGAACTCGCTACCGAGTAACATTTAATTTCGTACTTTGTGAAGTTTTGTGCGTTCAATTAGTGAAAGTGATGAATAGTGACACGGAAACCGCCCCTAATACGGGCGATAGTAATCCAAAAGTTCCCGCAAGCGAGAGTGAGTCGGACTCAAGTTCATCGGCTTCGTCGGAACAATCGGAAAGTGGCCGGCCGCCCTTTAAGAGAAGGACTGGCAAAGAAGATCCGCGTCTAGAAGCCCTCATTAACCAGGTAGGATTTCTTTCTAATTTGTATATGCAGAATGTGGGTAGCTTGCAAAATCAAAGCGAGCTGAATTCTAATGTACCGACATCAAATTTTTTAACTGTACCGGTGCAACCCCATGTATCTACTCTTGATTTAGGTCAATTTGCAATAAATATAGACCAAAGCAAATTGATCAAGCCTGCCCTTCCGGAGAGGGTCCATAAAATAAAATCTCTTCAAAATTTTGGTCTACCCACTTGGCAGAATGTAAGGTATTCTAAGACCCTGCAATCATTTGTTGCCTCGCCTGGTTTTACAGAATTAAGGGTAAATGACGAACTGTGCCATCTTAGCAAATCAAAAGATTATTTAGCGGGAACTGAAAATATTATGGCAGCATTATCCAATGCAATTTTTGAGGGTAATGATTTGCTTCGTACTGGGTTACAGTCGGTGGTAGACTGGGCTTTTAGTTCTCCGGAGGAATTAAAAGCATCTACCTTGGTAGAAAAAATAAGTTCTGCTGTTGGTACAGGATCAGCTTTTTATAGGAATACGGAGAATATTTTACAGGTATTATGTGGCAAAAGATCTGAATGTATTGAAACTAGAAGGGAAAGGCTTGTCAAAGAGGTACCAAATAAATGCATTCAGTTAGCTCTGAGGAACATTCCTCCCTCTGAGATACATTTATTTGAGCAAGCACGGCTTAGTGCATTAATTCAAAACTTTGGTGGCCCTCAGCAGTGGATTAACTCACTAGGCAATAGGGAGTTTAGAAATGTAGTTACTTCTAACAAAAGGAGAGGACCGGATCCTTCTTCTTATCCTTCCACTAGCTCGGCCCCGAAGAAATCTAAAAATGAATATCCTCAGAGGAATTGTGCTCAGGCCAACAATAATTCTAAGATGAGGGGTAAGGGCAAGGGTGTAGGGAAACGGTCTTCCTTTCGCCCCCCCGACAAGTACAGACAATGACTGCAAGCAGAACTTCAAGGGTGGTCAGTTAAAAAATTTCATAGAGAGGTGGAAGGAGCTCGGAGCAACCCCTTTTGTTCTAAGGACTATAACAGGGTCTCGGATACCCTTTGCTCGCAGACCACCTTTGATGTACCCTTCTCTAACAGTAGCTCGGAGTTACAGAACAAAACCTTCGGTTCAAATGACCCTCCAAATAGAGGAACTGAAAAAACTCGGAGTTTTAGAGCGACCAACTTCTTTGACCCCCGGTTTCTTCTCCCGAATGTTTCTGATAAAAAAGAGCGATGGTGGAGTCAGACCCATCTTCGACCTACGGGAATTAAACAAATTTATCATTGCAAAACATTTCCGTCTTATAAATCATGCCACAGTCCCGGAGTTCCTACAGCCCAACGACTGGCTGGTAAAGATAGACATATCTCAGGCCTATTTCCATCTGCCTGTAGCAGCACCTCATCGGCCTTTTCTGAGGCTATTTTACAAACAAGAGATGCTTCAGATGACGTCCCTTCCATTTGGTCTATCATCGGCACCAAGGCTTTTTTCTGCGGTAACTTGCTGGGTCGCGGAGACTTTGCGCAAGAGAGGTATGCGGGTCCTGGTTTACCTAGACGATTTCCTTCTAGCAAACCAGGACCTCTCCAAACTGACATATCAGGCTGCGAAGGCCGTGAGCATTTTGGAGTCCCTCGGATGGCAGATAAATCGGAAAAAATCAATATTGTGTCCAACAAGATCATTAGATTTTCTAGGCATCAATTGGGATACGGAAAGAAATGTAAGGTCTCTACCCGCCAAAAAGCAAATGTCAATTCTTGTTGCTCTAAGGAGGATTATAGCCACAGAAAACTGCAATGTTCGTCAATTGCAGTGTCTACTGGGGCAACTAAATTTTGCAAGCTTTGTGATTCCAAGAGGACGACTTCATTGTCGCCACTTGCAGATTGTTCTAAGGCAATTCCCTCGAGACCGGCCAAGAACAAAGCTATCAATTCCGCGGAGGGCAGTGATAGACATGAAATGGTGGCACGGAGCTCTCGCATTGACAACTCCGATTCACCCAGCAAGCGTATCTCACTTTCTTACAACAGACGCCTCGGATATCGGATGGGGCGCTGTGCTAGACAGGAAAACGATGTCGGGTTCCTGGGCGTCTCATCAAAAACATTGGCACTGCAACAAGAAGGAAATGTTCGCAGTACTCTCTGCTATAAAGAGTCAGGCAACGGGTCTCGGAGACTCTCATGTACTATTGCAGACAGACAACAGAACTGTCATGGCATACATTCGCAAAGAGGGTGGCACTCGTTCCATAGGTCTGCTGTCTCTGACGTATCAGCTTCTCAGGCTACTAGACAGATGGAACATTACGCTGTCAGCTCAGTATCTTCCCGGCAGATACAATGCCATAGCAGATCGCCTGTCGCGGAGACGCCCAGTACCGGAATGGCACTTGCTACCATATGCTACCACAAAAATATTCAAAGAATGGGGCATGCCAGACATAGATCTTTTCGCTTCAAAAAAATCCGCTGTGGTGCCAGATTATGTAACAATAGATTTAGAAGACGATTCCGCAAGATTCGTAGACGCCTTCTCAAGAGACTGGAATTATCGTCTGGCATGGCTTTTTCCTCCCCCAAATTTATTACCAAGAGTTCTCTCACATTTAAACAGGGCCAAGGGAACTTACCTGTTGGTGACACCCGATTGGGAACAACCATTTTGGAGAGCGGATCTCCAGGCCAGAGCATTAGGCAACCCAATAGACGTGCTCAACCTATCGAGAGTATTGGTGGATCTAACAACAGGGCGTCCACCGTCGCAGATAGACCAATTAACCCTGAAAGTTTGGAAGATTGGGGGTGGGGAGACAAGATAGCTTTGTGGTCTCAGGCTGAAAAAGACCTTCTTAAACAGAGTTGGCGTCAGTCTACAATAAAAACTTATGCACCAGCATTAAACAGGTGGATAGCTTGGTGCGGAGCTAGGCATACCAATCCCCAGTCACCGAAATCTGAAGAAGTAGCACAATTTCTTGCAGACACATTCTTAAGAGAAGGTTTTTCACATAGCACTATGTTGGTTCATAAATCTGCTGTATCTACCTTCTGTGGACAAGATACTGAGATTTCCTCAAATTTTATGGTGAAACAAGTTTTAAAGGCCATCCATAATTCTAAGCCACCAAGATTCAAGTCACCTATTTGGGACGTAAGACATGTAGTAGACTGGCTCAAGCAAGAACCAGTAAATAATTCGGTATTTGAAATTTCTAGGAGAACCGCAATCATTTTACTTTTGGTATCGGGCCGTCGGTTGCATGATTTGACCTTATTGAGGGTATCTCACCCACATTTTAATGACAATGGAGATGAAATTATTTTATGGCCAGTATTCGGAGCTAAAACCGATAATGGTAAGAGACGACAGTCTGGTTGGAAGCTTCTCCCTAATCAGGACGTTAGTTTGTGTCCAGTGCGATGGGTAAGGCTACTTATTGAGGTGACCAAAAGCAGACGGCTTGGAGAGGTGGGTAAACAGTTGTTCATTTCTATCAAGGGAACTCCCAAGCCAGCTTCTAGGACTCTCATAGGAGGATGGGTCCGATCGGTATTAAAGGAAGCTGGTATAAACGCATCTCCAGGTTCATGTCGCTCAGCAGTGGCATCCTTAGCTTGGCATGAAAATAGACCTATAGAGGAGATCTTAGAACGAGGAAATTGGACAGCAGCTCAGACTATGATGAAACATTATTGCCGAGAGATAAATAATACACAGAATGCGAATAATTTATTAGATAATTTTCAATCCATTTAAACTTGGTATCCTAATGTATCACAAGTTTCGTTAAGGATTATATTCGGATTATATTCAAGTTAAGATTCAGATAGTGATACATACATTTTTCCATTTATTTTTCTTTGTTGATAATGATTTGATTTGATATTCTATGTAACAGTTTAAAATAATTACAAATATATTCTAATAAGAATAGTAAATTTTCCAATTGATAATAATATTATTATTTCTTTTCATCTCACTTCCTGTTGCTGAAACATAATCTATTTTTAACCCTATTTCAACATTGCGTGTGTCTTGTTGTAGTCACCAGCAGATATCAAACACGTCTTCATAATGCCATGCTGTGTTTTCCGACAGGCACATAATATAAACGTTTTACATAACAATAAAACGATTATTATGTGCCGAAAGAAAACACAGCATCGCAAGAAGGCTCTTCCTGGTGAAGACGCTAATGACTAAAAAAGTCGGTACCCGCCTTGCGGTGACGGACCATAGACTTCAACAATGGGTTTTTAAAGGGAAGTCTGTGGTGAGGCAAAGGCTACAAAGGTTTGGAGCCATAGAGTAAGTAAACTAGAGGGTGAGTTCACACTGCTTCTTCATAATGCCATGCTGTGTTTTCTTTCGGCACATAATAATCGTTTTATTGTTATGTAAAACGTTTATATTGTCAATTAGTTTCCAAAGACAGGGAGTCTGCAACGTCTAGGATTCAGCCATTGGAAAAATTTGTTGGTGAAGATCACGAATCATTGTCTTATGAGTCTATATATTATTTTAACCTTGAACACATCTTTATAAACTATGTGATACTCTAAAAAAACAATGATACATTTTATTTCTTGTGTTAATTAATAGGTTAGCCTAAATAAATATATGAATCTCACAGATTATGATATTTAAAGATCACTGGCAATGAAGTTCACAAGTAAACAATATTATCAAGTTCTCTAATTATTTAACTCCTTAAGCATTAGAACCAGTTTAATATGCGAGATTCGTCTGTAATTATAAATCGACATCTGATAATACAGCGCCAAAGAATCAATTGCGTTAAATCAATTCTAAGTGGAATTACGTAATTTTAACGTAAACAAAGTTACCAAGTTACCCGACTCTAAGACTTGATCTAAGATCAAATACCACAGAAACTCAGTGAGTATTGTTTCTTCTTTCACACAATCATGATAATTTATTCATTTTAGAAGAAAGAAAGAAAGAAACATACAAAGTTACCTAAATCACTCATATATCACGGAAGGGGTAGGCAGAGATGAATCAAGGTTAGGTTCCATGTGGCGAGCCTATTGCCATCTATCGGGCACCGAAATCGCTGTACATTGCTGGGTGGCATAAGACAAACACTGCTGACGCAATAAGTAATGGCTGTCTTAACTCTTAAGTTAGTCGCCTTGTACGTTACCCGGAGGAGAGATAGGATGGCAATTGTTCATAATTTAGATTTATGTATTAAATAGGGATTACATGAGTTATTACCTTAATATTATAACTGATTATATATTCCAGATACCAACAAACCCGTGATCATAGCGCATGCAAATGCGCCAAAATATCTGGAATAATTGGTTTGTCAAACCAAATTATTTCCGAATATAATTCTAATTTTAACTATTGATCTCAGAAGTATCAAAATAAAGGACGTAAAAATTATTTTATCTAGCTAGCCAATTCACGTTGGCATAACTATACTTAGGATTGCAATGTTAAATGAAAATGTAGAGCCTCCAGTGCATGTTTTGTATATTCCTAGTCAGGCTATATAAATTATTATTCATGCGCGCATCCACCAAGATTACATTGATTAAGTGAATGATACATAAATCAGAAATTACAATTAATCTTTGATCAGAGTGTAAAATGTTGTAGTATTGTAATAAAAGCGCCCTCATTTAATGTCACGACTTTATAGACATACTGTACTTTTCTTAATTTTGAATAAATGTAAAGTGAGTGAATTAAATTAATGCATGAAATGGATGAATGAAATTAATGCATAAAATGAATTTTACATTGAACTATGGGTGAAGCACATTTTAACGCACCTAGGGCGTGCTTGGCGCAAATCGTATTGTATCAGAGTTCATGACTGCGACTGATGAGGTGGTGAAAACTCAGAGTAAATAGGACTGGAGTAGCCATTAGTCAATTTCTCGTACATATTTTTCTGCCATTTTTTGCGGGGGGTGAGGTTACTACTACACTGAAAGGCTGCACACCGATACAAAAACTTTTTGCGTATTTACAAACACACACATGCATAAAACGACACACATATTTAAAATTCACGCAAACATACTTAAAATAGTGTGTTAACGTTCTATTCAAACACACGAATGTCATTGTGTGAGTAGTGACATGACATAGCACGAGAATATCAATATCGATAAATCAGTTTCGTTCAATGAATGAATGCATTAATTTTGCGTTAGTATTCTTACATTATTAAAAATTAAATAATGATTTACACGCTTACTTTACAATCAGCCTTCTTTCGATTTTGCAAAGACACTCATATATGAAATCTATCTAAAACTTTGACAGATTTCGAAAGCTATATCAATCAAATACAAATTTATACTTAATAGCTTATTGCATTTAAAAAGTATTTACAATAGGTGTTATTATATATTTTCACTTTCAGAAATCACTGTGTGGACCCTTTCGCGTATAATCATAATGGAAAGGAGAAACCCTTAAACATTATTTTTAACAAAGCGATAGTGAATATAGTTAGATTTCTCGTATGATACTGGGAATTGTTAAATTTTAAGGGGAATCAAAAATCAAAATGTGTGGATCTTAAAAGTTAAAATAGTACATTATGTTACGAGTATGCTATGTTGGTCATTAAATACGAGGCATTATTGCAAGCGCGAGCCGCAAGCGAACGCGGTAAGGAAACTGAGTGTGTAATGACCAATGCATATGAGTTGCATACGACGTTTTTCAACACAATTGCGAGGAAAAAACAAACTTGTATTCTATAAAATCTTCTTCTATTGTTAGATAATTTCTGAAACTGAGACGGCTCAAAATTTACGGAACAAATAGTACTTGTTCTTGTAGATGCCCAAGAGACGTGCCTATTACAAGCATCAACCCATTTTTTTCGTGTTCTTTAGGAAAACTGAAAATTATAATTAAAAATTAGCTGTTTCGGGAATGTGAAAGCTTACAGTATAAATACTAGCAATTAGGATACCGGCTAGGGGCAGAGGTATTTTTGCTTGAACTACACATACCGATCATTTCTGATTTTAATACTACAATAATATTTTCCAAAAGCTTCATTTATGTACGGAAGACTTTGGTGCCACATACCTAACTCCTAGTAAATCGAAGTATTGCACTTGGACCACCGGGTTTTTTAAAGGAGCTTTTAAATATTAATTTTAAATAAATTTAACTTAAATGTTGACAATGACATTTAGCTATCATCATACCAAATGGGATCAAAATCCGTCTCGTAGTTTATGCATGATGCGTGTACAAACATACATACAGACAAAATGTTCTTCAAACAAAATGGTCAAAATGTCTTCCTCTTCTCTCATACATACATACATAAATAAATCACGCCTATATCCCCGAAGGAGTAGGCAGAGGTGAACTAAAACTCACGTTTTGCCAATTATGTTAGGTCCCATGTAAAATGTGGCGAGCCTATTGCCATTTATCGGGCACAAAAGTCGCAGTACATTGCTAGGTGGTATAAGAGGAACGCTGCTTCCTATTCCTCATCACTGATTTATCCGTAGTCGCCTTGTACGACACCCACGGGAGAGATTTGAGGTGGTGACAATTATATTCTGCTCTGCCGTGACCACACGGCAATTACTAACATCATATATGCCATTTGGCTTAAGGTCGACTTGACCTGTTTTATTCTATATCTCTATAGTTTTATTCTAGGATTTCAAAATTAAAGGAACTTCAATTCATAAAAGTATCATAAATTTAATCCATATTAAAAAATGATCAATTTAATAGTCTGAATAAAATGCCGAAGTTAATGTATAACCTCAGGAACACAATGTATAGATTTAAATCATAATACATATTTTAAATTTAATGTTACTTTCATTCATTCATTCATTCATTACTCCCTCGTAAAATCGCAATATCGATGACGTGACATCACTATTAATGAAGTGCAATTCAATTAGGGTTGCTGATTACAACAAAAAAGAACAATTTGTGCTGTGGCTCGAAAAAAAATTTAGGTTTCTCAGAAATAATCGGCTGTGCTGGTACCTTTTTACCCTTGCTTATTTTATAAAGTCAGGGACGCTGTATATGCTACAGCATAGGTACTCTTAATGTTTATGAGCGCCGCCCAGCATGAATAAAGGGCAAAATAGTCTTATTCTTATTTTATTTTATTAATTCACTAATGATTTTATATTTCCATGTAGTGTGGCAAAAAATAAGCTTCAAGCGGTCGCAAAAGTGTAGGTAGGTATGTACTTAATACTAAACTAAATATAAACACGCAACGTATATTGTTGAAACGAAATTATAATTGGTAATTAATTAATACGAAATGACAAAATTACAATTATTTATTAACAACAAATTTTTTTTAAATTATTGTCTAATTAATTGAAATGCGATAATGTTCAACCCTAGGTAGTCTCGTGGGGAGTGCGCTGGAAGATCGTTTGATGACGTCACGGCCGACTCCCCACGAGACTATGGCTCGAAATTTGAAATTGTAGTATGCTAAAACATGAAATTATGAAGTAAATAAATATCAAATCTTAAAAATAATACTTAAAAATGAAATGTGACGCCATCTTTTTGAATACTAGATGTTTTCGAATTTTTTTAACGCTAAAAAACAGCACAGGCAGGCATTTTAGTGGGAGCTCTGCACGGCAAGACGTTCTGATTATTGTGGTTTTAAAATGGCGGCTCAACTAGTTTTATATAACGCACAGGCATCCGATGCTTGTGCGTTTGGCAGAGGGGAATGTTAGGCAAAGGCTACTCCAGTTCTATTTACTCCGAGGGTGAAAACCACTCTCTCACCAGTTATACTCTGTAATAATATAACACTACTTTCACTGCACAAAGTCCAGTCTGAAACAATTTTTGTCTTACATATTATTTAATTTTCTTGAATTTACTGCTAATATAAATAATTTTTGGTCAGAGTGTAAAATGTTGCTGCATTATAATAAAAGCGCCTTCATTTAATGTCACGACTTTATAGAGAAACTGTAAAATACGTTAAAGTCTGTCAGTCAATTAATGACATTAGATTTGATTTTTGACTGACGTCTGTTAGAATGCGCGCCAGATTAGTCTGCGCGTGGTCAAAATTAGAACTAGAGTGCGTTTCATCTTATAGTTTCTATGCCGTGATGGTGGCTACAATGTCTGTCAACAACATCAACGCGTA
The DNA here is from genome assembly GCA_963931975.1 of Cataclysta lemnata. NCBI lineage: Eukaryota > Metazoa > Arthropoda > Insecta > Lepidoptera > Crambidae > Cataclysta > Cataclysta lemnata. The sequence goes on from OZ008338.1 coordinate 14,500,354, forward strand.
AGTAATATTTTCAGGTTTTTTTATGTTATATAGTAAAATCTTTAAGAAAGAAAATCATGTCCAAAACATTGAAAAGTGATGAAAGATTAATTGTGTTAAAAGCGAAGGTGTTTTGTGAACGTGAAAAACGTGAGGAGGTCCTGCATAATCCACATAAAGAAAAAATCAACTTGATTTAGAGTCAGTTAAAAATAAAATAAAAGAATTTTACATTGTTGATGTAGAAGATTGGCGTAAATGTTGTGAACTTGTAATAGAAAATTGAAAATTATTTTATAGAGCAAGATTGATTAATTGAGATGCTGGAAGAACGCTATAAAATAATTACCACTTTATTTTCCTCTACAGGTGCTGAAGAGCAAGATATGCATGTGGAGTTTTTAGAATCGTTCTTTAGTTCTAAATGAATATTAAATCTATTTGTATAATAAAATTTCAAGCAGCACTTTAATAGTATCATTTCCCTTCTCAATCTTGTTCTAATATATAAATGTTAACAATCATAATAATAATTATTAATATAAATTATCTTATTTGATTTTAATTTCAATAAAGATTTTGGTGTGATTTCGGTATTTCTACATTGCAAGGTACTTAAACATAAATCCGTTGGCTTACAACGTTAAGTGGTAAAGGTTATTCTTATTTGATTATGTTAGAATTTCATCAATTTAATTAGTGTCTTGATTGGCCGAGCACCTGCCCGGATTGCAGTGGACGCGGGTTCAATTCCCGCATCAAGACCATAATTTTTCGAAATTGTTCTAACCACCAAAATCTGAGTACTATCTACTACTGCTACGTTTGAAAAATAAATAAAAAATAAAAAGTATCAAGACCATTTATTCCGATTTCCCTAGTATTCCCCTCTACAATTTATTATTTTCCAATTCGCCATAAGATTCTGGTAGACTTATACAAGTTCGGATTGCCGCCATTAAATTGGGTTACCAGTATCAGTTTTATTAAGTGTTTGATAAATAAATTAAATAATTAAAATATTATTATTAAATAAATGAAATAAATTATAATTGTAAATAAATAGTACTAATAACAAAATCAACACGAATAACGACTAACAAGAGTGAGGAAATACCAAATGTAGACATGTTAGATGAACAAAATTATTGTTAGTATAATATTTTATATAAATATAATATTTTATTTAACCTTTTTTTACTTAATAAATCTATCCTTCTTACGTCGCTACAATTTATATTTATTTATCGATCTAATTTTTATCTAATGACATCAGGAAATAACTGTTATCGCAAAATTTCACAAGGTTTGGCTTATGAATTTCATAAAAAAAACTATTATGCAACTACAACTTATATAAAGTTATAAATAACAAAATAAGATCGATGTATAATTGTTTCTGTAGTTAATTTAAAAAAATCTCCCTGAATTAAAGGTAAGACAATAAACCTGACATGGTATCATTTTCTTGCAATACTACCAACATGACCGCATAGGAACTATAAGATGAAACGCACTCTAAGGCTCGTATTCTGAAACGACACTTGAACGTGAATCGCGTTTTAAACTAAGATTAACATGGACCCTTTATTGTAGAACAATATTTAAGTATCAATTCATTGATCTCTGTTTACGTTTATACTGAAACGTCACTTGGACAACAATCGATAGGTATTTAAATCGAGATTTATGCTATGATCGCACAAAACACCTCATTGCCACGCTTGAGTCCTTTAGTGCTACACCTTTTCGCATTTTATGGTAGGGATTCTATATTTAAACAATAATTACTTGAATTCAAATTAAACTACACTTGGGTGCCGTTTCTGAATACGGGCCTAAAACTTCGCCTACTGTTTTGTTTGTTTACTAGGAGTGTCAATGTGAGCGAGCAGCGCCACCCATTGCGCGCATATTTATCTGGCGCGCACTCTATCATGTCTATAGTTACTTTTTTTCTTCCATCTAGGAAGGCAAACGTTTTGATGTACACATCCGCGGCTGTGACGTCATTTCATGTTTTTTACATTTTAATTTTTCTCGCTGTAATTATGTAGTAAAAAAATCAGGAAAGTCAGGATTGGAAAATAAAGAAAAGGTTTTTTATTTTGGGGGGTTGAAATGTTGTCAATTAAAAAACAAGAAAATATATGGGGTTCTTCATTTTCAGTCTAATTTCGTAAAACATCCTTATAAAAGTATCTTGAAAGAATGAAATGTTGTGAATTTATTACTAAACGTAAATAATTTTGTCGGAGCAATTGCGAAAAAGCTATCTATCTGTTGACTCGTTTTTCCTCTGTTATAATATTTTTTCCTTATTAAAACCTTATCCCATAGAGTTATGATCGATTTTACTTTATCACTATTTTGTACGTTCTCATTCCTGTTAGTTTATTAACTGCCGCACTCAGAGTCGTTCATTAAATTAGTGATAATGGGTATTTTACAAATTATCATTAAAACATCTAATTGACCGTTCCTCTCAGAGTCGAAAATAATTGATTGATTAGTTATGTGACAATTTTAAGTCAGGTTAGTGCAGTGCGTGTGTAATCCAGTGTTATCGGTAAGTGCGGAATTGCCAAATGCAAAAAGCCATTAAACAATATTATTAGTTACACTAGTTTTTATATCACAAAAGTATTGTTTTCCATAAGAATTAGTTACTAATATCTATTTAATATAATATTTACGTAAAAATCCATAATAATAATTTAATTTAATCAAACTTGAACGGTATATGCCATGACTTTTTAGATTTGGCCACACCGGACCAAAAGTCATTATAAAATTAAAAAGTCAATGTCAACAACAAACAAGAAATAGGTACCCCAAATAATTCCATGGAAATACCAAACAAAAACATATAAATATCAAATTATTTATTTTGTGATCAAAATTGATCAAATAGATATTAAGCTACTGCAAGTGGAGTCAGCCTGGGAAATCATTAACATACAAAAGTCTCAGCGGCACACTCAATATTGGCGAAATCATATAGGAAACGCCATAGAAAAAAGAAGAAAAAGCCACACGAACCCTATCTTCATTGAAATAATTGATTAGTACTGTGATTGTCTTGGTAAGTATTGATGATTTCTTTGTTACATGCATGGGGTTCGATAGTTCCGGGAGTGGAATCACTGAGGAATTTAATTGTAATGCATATGTGCACAGTTATTAGTATTTTCTTATATTGTTTTGTGCTTAGATTATAGAATTATCCTGTATTAAAAAGTATCTAATATTTCTTTGCAATTTGCAGTGTGATACAATAACACCATAACCTGTAAAACTACAGAGCTAGGGAGTTAATCTGGAAGTGGTCCATAAAATCCACCACTTTCCCCACTGCAAGGAGCTATCCATAAGCAGTAGAGGAGGTAAAATTTATTTTCCACTAATTAAACTTATGAAAGTATAACAATTTATATAAATTATCTGTAATCTATATGTAACCTATTCTTATTATCTTTAATAATTATTATTCAGGCTGCACCTTCAATTATAAGTGAAGTGCAGAACCCATTTGATAATGATGGTATTGCGCTGTCCATACAATAATAATAAAAAACAGTATAAAATATTTGGGACAATGAGTTTGACCTAGACTTTGCTATGGGTACCTATTATATTTCATAAGGTTTTATATAAAATGGCCACTTGTTTAAAAACTTGTTAATATGAATCAAGTTGTTTTTATGTTACTTTAAGGAAAATTGTAAAACTTGGTGCAACTGGCTATTAATGTCTATAGTTCAATCATAACATGCAATTAGAAAAATGATTTAAATTAATGATATTATACTTATCTTTTTTTCAGATCACATAGATATATTATCAAACAAATCTAAAGACTGACAATTACACACCAAGTCAATTTTGAATAAATATTTTATTACCTGGAGATTCAAGTTAAAAAGAAATGTGCTGCTGAAATGGAGGAAGAGAGGAGTAAAACTCTTTTGGAAATTTTCAAATTACAGTTCAAGGAATTAAAAAGAAATTGGAACTCAAAATAAAATAATTCTTTTAAATCTACTAGTTTTATTCAAAAAACAAAATAAACCCCACACAATGAAAATGAATTAGCAGAAAAATAAAGAGATTAGGGTTATAAAAGAATTTCACTATATTATTTTAATTTTACAATTATTAGTTATATTTATTGTGACATTGCTTGATTAAATTTTGCTTTATTCTGTTTGTGTCCTCGTCGGTAAAAGGCAATTTTACAAAGTATTTCATTGTTCTTGCTTGGATAGACATTTTGGTGACAATTTGTGATACTGACTGTTGACCTAATATTTATCCATATTCCATCACATCACCACCTAGTTTCTGAAATAAATATATAGACAATGACAGATATTGAAAGTACATGCATACATATATAAATCACGCCTATATCCCGAAAGGGTAGGCAAAGGTGAATTAAACACCCACTATTCGCCAATTAAGTTGGTCCCGTGTAATACGTGGCGAGCCTATTGCCATCTATCGAGCACGTAAATCGCAGTATATTGCTAGGTTGTAGAGGATTGCTGCTACCCATTACTCATCGCTGTTTACCTTCAGTTGTCTTGTACGACACCCACGGGAGAAATGGGGATGGTAACAATTATATTCTGCTCTGTCTGAATGTAAAGTAATATTTAACTAACCTGAAATATCCCAGTTGCTAAATACCGCAATGTTATTACTTCAGGGGCATTGGCAAGCCTGTCCTGTTTCGGTGCTTTTTAAATCAGGTTCCAAACTTGGGAGTAAAGTATTATTTACTGCCTGGAGTGTAAATCTGTACCTTGCATGAAATTCAAGCACATAGTGAAAGTATCAGAATAGTCGCGTAAATAGAATCTAGGTTGTGATTGTCTGAACCTTCTTACGTAATCTGTAAACTCCACAACGTAATTTATTATAAATTATTATTGAAAATATCACTATGAATGCACTGAAATATAATTACAAGTATTACAACAAAAGATAACCCTACTTTTGAAATGTCAAATAGACGTCACATAAGACCTAAGTAAGGGTCATCGGTTACTCAAAATTTAAGTTTCATTAGCGTCACTATTGACCCATTATCTGACTCTGAGAGGGAATTTTATTTTAAGTTTACTTAAATGTCATTTAATTATCATTAAGTCGACTCTGAGTGCGGCAGTTAGTCTATGTCTGGCGGTCGCTCACAGATTATACATTTATGAAATTGACGGACAGACCCCTAGCGACCTCCCGGTTTCGTGGCGGTAAAAGAAATTAAAAATCTTTTTAATACAGACAGATTACCTAAACATACCTACAACAACTATCGACTTGTTTTTAAATAAATATTAATATTTCTATCTTAAAAAAAATGGATGAAGATGGTGAAAATATACTAATAGAAGATAATTATTATCAGCTGCTAAATGTCTCAAAAACGGTAAATATCAATACACATGCTGTTTAGAACACGTATTTCTGATAACGATATTATATAACGTTAATAAAATAATATAAATTAATAAAATTCGGGCAATAGGCCCAGTACTATAATTGAAATTGTTCACTAATACTAAGTACTTAGATATTCTTTATCGGTCTCTTCATTATTATTATTAAGGTTAGAATTTTAGTTATACAATTTGATTTTTAGTGTGTGTGTATTTTGTAGATGTGTAATTTTAATGGAATACATCCCTTTATAGATTTATAACATTCCTTTACAATTATTTATATTACCCATAAGTAACAAAAGAAAATAATCCAAAGCTTCTCGGCTTGGTTAGATTGAAATAGTATACCACAAATTATAATGTCAGTTCTTCAATTTTATTTTATTCGTATTCATTTTTATCTAGTTAATAAATAAAAATCATGTGACAGAAACAATATGGTACTCATGTTCAAAAAAGAATAAATGTCTCTGTAAAGAATAAGTGGAGTTCCTTCATTATTTCTTTTTGACAATTCTTGTTACTAAAACATAAAATCACTATGCATAGACCTAAAAAATAAAAAACTGACCAAGTGTGAGTCGGACTCACACACAAAGGGTTTGGTACCATTATCTATTAAAAATCATAGTGGTTGTATGGGAGCCCCCTTAAATATTTATTTTATCTGTTTATTATTATTTGTTGTTATAGTTGTAACAGAAATACATCATTTGTGAAATTTTCAACTGTCTAACTATCACAGTTCATGAGATACAGCCTGGTGACAGAAGGATGGACGGACAGCAGAGTCTTAGTCATAGGGTCCTAATTTACCCTTTGGGTATTGAACCCTAAAATAACTAAATAGTGATGTTATTATTTCTGTAACAGAAATATTATAATATTGAAACACTATTGGGATACAATTATTAAGATTACATTAGTCTACTATCAGGCCCCAGATTTCATACCAAAACTGAAAATAGTATCAGTCATTTGTAATACATTATGATTAAGTAAATGTATATATGATTTAAATGTGGTGAATATTTCTTTAATACCAAGATAATTAAGTGTAATTATAAAAAGTTAATAACTTCTATTTTATCTATTGTACACTTTAGGCAACTGTGGAAGAAATTAATAGTGCATATCGCCGCTTCTCACGTATGTTTCACCCTGACAAACATAGCACTGATCCAAATAAGCAGAAATGGGCAGAGCAAATATTTAACAAAGTGAAGGAAGCTTATGAAGTTTTGTCCGACTCGCATAAAAGAGCCATTTATGATACATTAGGTAAAGAAACTTGTTTAATTTTAGACTTTGAACTTCAGCAATGATTTGATGTTTACGTCAATTTTTATTTCAGGAAAAAGAGGATTAGAAGTGGATGGCTGGGAAGTTATATTTCGCACACGTACTCCAAGAGAAATAAGAGAGGAATATGAAAGGTAAACTGAAGAAATTTCCAAAATATAATTTAAAATACTTACAATTACTTAAAGAGTATTTATTTCTTAATCATTATATAAAAAAAAATCAAGTGAAAAGTTCATAGGCCCTTTAGCTATTCAAACGTAAAGTATAGATTAGGTGCATTCTTATTTATCATAACATATAAGTCATTGCTATTACATTTTTAAACGAAAGTTATTTCATCATTATAGAAAAGCAATCTCTCTTCCTGAAAATGCTTACCATTGTCATGGGACAGACGAAGATAGTTGAAGCCTTTATACTTATTAACAAATAAGATACATTATACTTATTCATTTCAAGTCACCTAAATAGCAAAAGTAAAAATATATGACACAAGATTAATTATAATTCAGATCAGGGGTCTTATGATCACAATCGTATTGTAACTCGAAAGATGGTATTAAGTAAAACTACTTGAACCTATGAATTGATAATACATTTAGTCCAATAATTATAGCAAAATTATATTATTATGTATATAGATAGATAATAGATTGGGAATGTAACAGTCAAGTGGAAAAGCTGATTTAACGAGGTATTTTTAGAGTGAAAAACCGATATTTTATTACTTTGGCTATTTCAATCATAACCAGCCATCTTGTGACTGTAGAGCAGAATATAATTGTCAAGACAAGAAGACTAAGGTAAAAGACAGCATAACTGGCAGCAGCATTTCTCTTATACCATCTAGTAATATACTGCTATTTATAAGCCCAATAGATGGCAATAGGCTCGCCACCTATTTCACTTACTATGTAGTTACTTATTATCTAGGACCTAACTTAATTGGCGAAAAGTGGGCGTTAATTACCTCTGCCTCTCTCTGAAGATATTGATGTACGGATTACTTCCAAGTTGGGTATGGCAGAAGAAGCATGGACGTAGAATAAATGCAGTAAAAATGAGAGCAGCGAGGAGGATAAAATGATGTGATTTCTCAGGTGGCATTTGAAAGATTGGGATGGGTATGTTCTTGTAGTTTGGTCTCATGGAAAGGAGAAATGAAAGAAAAGTGACATGAAAACTGCGGATGTGAATGGAGGAAACAAAAGGGGAAAGCCTTAAAACCTTAAGCCTAAAATAATATTTTTTATTTCTATACAAATGTCTTTCTTTATTGTAGGTTAAAGCGAGAGAGGGAAGAACGTAGACTTCAGCAAAGTGCCAACCCACGGGGAACTATTACATTATCTGTCAATGCTACAGATTTGTTTATGAAATATTATGACGAATATGAAATTTTGTAAGTTATTTCTTATTTATTTTATTGTCAATTAGGCAATTTTTACTTTTCACTTATTTTACCTTGCAACCTATTTTCACAGAGAAGAAAATACAGTAATTCCAAGCATAGAAGTATCAGGAATGACTATACAGCAATCAATTGATGCCCCTGTGACACTAAGAAACACCATGACTCTGTCAGGGAATATATCAACACAAAATGGCATAGGTTAAATAAAATTAAATTAAATAAAATATCCAGCAGATTTTATAAGTATTACAAGTATCTTTTTATGACTGGAAAGGGTTCTAATATTGTAATTTTTTATAATGTTGCCTCCGTTTCAGGTACCGGTTCAGTTAATATGTGTAATCGTCATTTGAGCTCAGAAAAAGGATGGACTGAAGTAGAGTTCGGTATCGGAAATGGTCCATTACTGGGATTTAAGATATTCCGTACATTGTCGAGATTGATGTTTCTGAACTGTGGTACTGTTTTGCAGTTCACACCTAGAGGGGTGTCACCTAGTTTAATTTCCAGTAAGTTGGGTTTTGTATTTCCAATGGCTTAACATCTAATACTAAAAAATTACATTAATCTTTCCTTATTCTTAGGATTAGGATTAAATATACTTAGGTACACACACAGTTTAATAATTTGACTTGCAAAGTGGTAGATACCCACTGAATTGTTTTTTTTTTAGCTTTAGCGCTACAATTGGATGCACATTCAGTTGGTTATTTAACATACCGTGCTGGAGGCCAAGGCGGTTCTTCAATGACGTCTATTTACGTGCGAGATTCGGAAAAGTACCACACAAACACCGCGATCCAGATTGGAAATCCCCATTCCTTCATTTCGTTTAATGTCATGAGGAAGCTCCCACAATATGATATGAAGCTTAGATTAGCCTTGAAGTAAGTTGAAACTATTGTAAGTATTTCTTGTAAATTCTATGTCCAGTAGGCTTCAACAGTAGCTTGAGTGTGCCAACCTCGAGGCAGCAGTGTAGTGAGTAGCTAATTGCGTAATAATTCCGTTCGTTTGTTCCACTATCTATAAGGATAAACTGCTAAAGTTTAAATTTTTTATTAACAATTTCTTTTTCAAAATATGAGATAAAAAATACTTTGAACGATGAGGTTGTTGACTGGTAAGGAGGGATTTTGACGAGGATTTGTGGAAAGTTAAAAGCATAAATACAACATTTTTACTCGGCTTTAATTACATGTATTAATCTTTATCATCTTGTACTTGTATCTTTATAATATACTAATAAAAAAAATATTAGTGCCCTGCACTACATTTTATACATATTATATTGCGCAAGGTAAGGCGAGTATGGTTCTTATAAAAGACGCTTACGAACTCATGTTTGGAAATTGATCGCTAATAATTATGTTTATTAAAAAATCTTAAGCTTGATTTCTTAACAGATTTGGTACGTTTGGCGCAATAGCCGAGTATGGTGCAGAAAAGAAAGTGTCACAAAATAGCAGTGTCTCTGCAGCGGTTATGTTGGGAGTTCCCAGCGGAGTTATGCTCAAGTTAAAGTAAGTGACGCGACAGCAGTCTCTTGTATTCCGTGAAAAGAAAATTTTATTGTGCCAACTAACATGCCCAATAATGTGATAGAGATATTGTTGACTCTGTTATAAACACGATCGAGTTTTATAGACATATAATTAATGTACACACAATAAAAAAGATGTTCTTAAAGTACATAGTTTAACCATTTTGTGTTCGCATTTTTGATTCTGGGAAATATTCTTTTGTTCAAGGATGATGTAGCTCAATTGTTTTCTTTCAACAAAGAACAACGAAGTTCTTCTTCAAAGTCTAGTCTAACGTAAAGTAATCCATTGCGTTCCGTATTATTTTACACAGCAGTGTTAAGTTATTAAAGTAAGTTGGTTAGACTATAACAGTGACCATGAATAAGAACGTCTAAATTCACGAACCGATTTGATTTGCTCGAGTTCTCAACTAAACCATTTTTGAAACACTAATCAGCTTAAAATCATTTCAATACAACTATCTACTGACTGTAATTATACTGACCCACCGCAATAGTATTTATTAAGTCTGAATCCTGATATGGATATGTAATTTATTTTCAGATGGTCTTGTTCGTCCCAAACTATAGTAGTGCCGATTCATCTGTGTGAAGAAGTTATGCCCTCGCCAGTGTTTTACGCAACCTGTGTTCCAATTGTCACTTGGCTTGTATTGAAGAAATTGGTGCTGGACCCTATCGCCAGAGAGCGGCAAGATCGTGAACGGCAGCGGTCTATGGAAGCCAATTATGAAAGGCAAGTGTAACTGTGTATGCTGTGTGGTGACGGCAGAATAGAATCCAATTGTCACCACCCCAAATCTCTCCTGTGGGTGTCGTACAAGGCGACTAAGGATAAATCAGCGATGAGGAATGGGCAGCAGCGTTCCTCTTATACCACCTAGCAATGTACTGCGACTTTTGTGCCCGATAAATGGCAATAGGCTCGCCACCTATTACATGAGACCGAACATAGTTGGCGAAACGCGGGTGCTGGTTCGCCTCTGCCTACCCCTTGGGGGGGATGGGCGTGATTTATGAATGAATGAATGAAAAAAGTGTAACAGTAAGGTAATTTTCTGTAGCTCAAAAGTTATCTTTGATACTACAGTGTCGTCATCATTACAGCCCAGATACCTCCACTATAGGACGTAGTCCTATTTAGAACAGAACAGAATACAATTATTGTCACCACCCCAAGGAGGTACTTGTGGGTGTCGTAAAAGACTACTACACAGTTAAAAGTTAAGGTTAAGTTAAGTTGACGGCCGCCTTGGTCGAATGCTCAGATCGCTTAGGGTTCTAATCCTGGTAGGGGCAAACATTGTGATGACCACAAATGTTTGTTCCCGAGTCATGGTTGTATATATGTTTATGTAGTATATTTTCAACATTAATATACATAATTTTATTAAAAATATGTCCGTCATCTAGCATCTGTGCCCGATAAATGGCAATAGGCTCGCCACCTATTCCATGGGACCTAGCACAATTGGCGAAGCGTGGGTGCTAGTTCACCTCTGCCTACCCCTTCGGGGATATAGGCGTGATTTATGTATGTATTAGTTAAAACAGTGTTGAGACAAGGGCAGAAGCATTCTTGTTATAATCATCACCAGCCATTTAATGTCCACACTGCTAGGTCACAGTCCTACATAGGGATAGAAAAGTATAAGGAAGGAAGATAGGTGCAATATCAGCTATCAGCCTAATAACTGCAATTTACTAGACTGATAACTGGCAATAGGCTCGCCCCTATATGCATACATACATAAATCACGCCTATATCCCCGAAGGGGTAGGCAGAGGTGAACTAGCACCCACGTTTCGCCAAATATGTTAGGTCCCATGTAATAGGTGGCGAGCCTATTGCCATTTATCGGGCACAAAAGTCGCAGTACTTTGCTATTGTTAGGTGGTATAAGAGGAATGCTGCTGCCCATTCCTCATCATTGATTTATCCTTAGTCGCCTTGTACGATACCCACGGGAGAGGTTTGGGGTGGTGACAACTGTATTCTACTCTGCCGTCACCACACGGCACCTATATCATTGGGCCTTACGTAGTTGAAGAAACGCGAGTGTAAAAGGGTGCTTTTCCACAAGAGCTGTGCGAGGAATGTGTTTGAAGAGAACCAACAGAATACTCTATCACTAACGCTAGTGTAAAAACACCCTTAATACTCTACCTACCAATTCGGGGATAAATGGGTGTGATTTATTTATTTACATATAAACAAAGCTCCAATTCGAAGCGAAGATGTCTGCCGTTGAGAAATCATCCCGTAAGCCTCTATACCGTGGAAACCAGGAAAGCCATAAAATGTGCCGCGTTGTCTTGAACCTATATTCATCCATTTGTTTATTTCTAGATTGCAAGAAATGCAGCGTCAGGCCAGAGCAACGGTAGAACTCATGAGGGAGACATACTCCAGAATCAGGGGCGACGAAGAGAAAAAGAAAGGATTGGTTATAATCAAGGCTGTTTACGGAAAACTACCCCAGGGTGAGCTGGCACTATCAATAATGCATTATAACTACTAATATTATATACAATTATGACCTATTTTTGTCTGTAAAATTGTTTTGTCAATTATATTTACAATGTTAAAATAAGAAAGAAATAAGAGTTTGACTGTTGTTGCCTCAGTAATTAAGTTTAAAATTGCAATTTAGTTATTGGATGGGTGACCTGAAATATATTATTTTGGGTTCCTCCGTGATCCGCGAGGCATGTCAAGCCGTTGGCCCTGGTCTGCATCTGCAGTCGTTAATACTCACGAATCCGCAATGGTCCAGCGTGGTGGGTTAATGCCCATTATGCCTATATTCTTCAATCCATAGGGAAGGCCTGTGTCCCGATAGTGGGGACATTAAAACGCAGGTGATGTTAATGATGGTGAATTAAGAGGTAATTAAGATGCTTAAGGTTTATTGATACAACTGCAGTTTTCCATCTTGCTGTGAAGAAAAAGATTCATTATAGTTGTTCATACAGGTGAGACGACTCATGATGTGGAGACTGAACAGACTGGAGATACGGCGAGCTCACCAGAATCACCGTGTCTGTATAGCGAAGTTGTCGATGTAACCATCCCCGTACAGTGCCTCGTTAAAGACTCCAGACTAGAGCTCTTGGAAGCTAGCAAGGTAAAAAATATAGTCAACCGTTTGCGGTTAAACTATATATTGGGTATGAACGGATATAATAGAACGAATATTGAGTATGATTTTGAAAATCTATACTTGGAATGATACAATAAACTAGTTTTTCTTCTGTTTCTAGTCTGAACTGCCTGGCTTCTTTGACCCATGCGTGGGTGAGGATAAGCACCTGACCATCCGTTACATGTTCCACCAGAACCTGCATTGCTGCACTGTTTCCGATGCGCAAGCTTTGGCCCTTCCGCGGAATAGTAAGTGTAGCTTTATGATTTATACATATTCCCCAAAAGAAAAGTTTCTTAGTAATACTTTGCAGTATTGCTACTCATACCCCCGATTACAGAAACGCTATTTTTTCGAGCACGGCTTATAAAGTTTAGTGGTCATTACCTGTCAGAATTTATATGGAAAAACACCAAAATTTACAAAAACAAGCATTAAATGTTAGGCTAAAGCATTAAATCTTGGGTGGCCGAGCGGTCAGGCACCTGCCCGGATAGCAGCGGCCGCGGGTTCGATTCCCGCCTCAAGATCATAATTTTTCGAAATTCTTTTTCTAACCACCAAAATCTTTGTACTAATTTTTCTAACATTTATATAATGTTAAAATTAAAATCGAATAGCCTTATTAAATGTTGGAAATTATATGAAGATTTTATTATTTTCAGACCACAGAATAAAGAATCGTTCCTGAAATTTAAGACCCAGGAAGTATACACTTCCTCAGCGCGTGAATGGTTATCACGTTCGGAAATGAAGCAATAGTATCGGCCGACCGGATCGGCCATTAGGATTCCCCAAAATTGCTGTAACATTGCTTCCGTTTTAATGTTGATCATGTATTATATTTGACAGAACATTCCTCATGAAATGTTTACCAGAGTTATTCCGTTTAGACAATCGGTGATCCTGACCAACGGTGAAACTACAAAACGTATCCGGGTATTCACTTTTGTCGATGTGTAATCGTTAAATTTTATCTAGGAATGCGATTATCATGTTAAAGAATAAAATAATTATATTCATTGCTTATTGCTCCCTACACAAGAGAATGATATAGTACCTTGGAAAACCATTTCGAAAATAGCATTTTATACTTGATACGTTTAACCTTGTCCCCGTTAGTTAAAAAGCTTTGATTTTCTTCCCCCAACGATAGAGATTGTAATTTAGTAAAATACGTGAATATATTTAACATTCAACGATTTTTCACCCAATTATAAGTTAAAATAAACGCCTGCTCTTTGTTTGTCAAAAATATCATAAATATCTGTAATACTGGTAATACTTTATACTGCCGCACTCAGAAACGTCAAATAACTTTAATGAGTTCTTAATGTCAAAAATTTTCATATAAATTTAGACCAAAGACCTGACAAGAATAGAGACTAGTTTTGAATTGTAATTTTTTGACATTCAGTACACATTATCGTTAATTGACGTCTCTGAGTGCGGCAGATAGGGGTATAACATCTTCGTAGTATTTACACTTCAAATCAAACATTTATTTGCTTATACCAAGTGAAAAATAAAGTTGTTACTTGTTTGGTTAGTTGTAAAGACTTAGTAAAGACTTACCGTTAGGTATTGCAAATTGTTTTCAATAGATATATCACATAAAAGTTTAAAAATAAAAGTACAGTAAAGTACAACAGCATGTCAGGCCACCACTAAAAGTCAAACTTACCCAATCGACTTTGTGCTTTACTACAAACAAGGTAAGGTCTACAATGGATTGAGGAAATATGACAGTTTCAGGCAGTCTGACCTCGGCAAAGTTAGGTGGATATACGGACACGTTAGTCAATTAGTGTGACCTTTTTTACATTGTCTAAACTGAATGGCTTATTTATTGCCTGCTTATTAGTTTTACTCCCTATATTTCCTATAATAGTTATCTTGTCACCCCACTGCGATTAGACATAATATAATCTGTTTTTATGAAATTAGCTTCTTAGGGGTTATCCTTAGCGATGGTTATTATGACATATTTATTGTGATTGTTATCTATGGCTTCAGTAACCAAAATGGTTTTATTTTAAATTTTATTTATTTGGTTGTCGTTCTAAAGTAATGTTAGTTGAAATAAAAAAAATATTGTCATTGTAATAGATTTTTAGCTTATTCTATTCTTTATAAATTTCGTTAATAAATGTCCGCATATCATAAATACCAAGGATATAGTTATATTTATTAATACTTTACCTTATGACATTCGGATCAACGGTAAATTTTTTTGAGGTCAAACAAAGAAGTCAATTTTTTTGAGGATTAGCACTATAAACTCGATATTACAAGTCAACATATAAACTTGAAGTTATTTAACATGTCTCAATGCAAACCATAAATCTAAAGAAGTAAATGTCTGTACTCTATGCTAAAACGCAACAGGAGAAAACTTGCTTTTCCAATTTATTTGTGTAGAAATAAAAGAAGTTGTATTATAGAAGTTGTGATTAGTAAACAATTACTTAAATAATTTTAATATTATATATTCAATAGTTATAATATTAAAATTTTATATTCTCTGTTGTTTTGTTCTAAAATGCTACAATTTGTTATGCAGCTAATATTAAATGAATGTACCAAATATAAACAAATGATATAATTTAATAATAAAAATAATTATTTTTAATATACTTCAACCTGTGCCCCAAGCACGAAATTTTCGAAGATTCGTATCGAAAAGCACACAAAAACCACAACAAAATCATTAATATTTCTTAGGTAATTATATTAAATTGTTATTAACATTATTAATAAATATTAAATATGTATTAAATACTTTTATTTAAATAAATATAAATCTACTTTAATAGATTATAAAATTTTAATAAATATTTCTTGATAATAATGAATATGAAAATATGGTTTATTCATATATGGTATCTTTAAATGTGGCTTCTAACCTTATGAAGGATGGCTATTAAGGATTGCGAGAGTTTTGTCACGTAAAATTTTATGGAGAGAAAACTTGCGTAGATTAAAAAATAAATTAGAAACTACATACATACATACATAAATCACGCTTATATCCCCGAAGGGGTAGGCAGAGGTGAACTAGCACCCACGTTTCGCCAATTATGTTAGGTCTCATGTAATAGGTGGCGAGCCTATTGCCATTTATCGGGCACAAAAGTCGCAGTACATTGCTATTGCTAGGTGGTATAAGAGGAACGCCGCTGCGCATTCCTCATCACTGATTTATCCTTAGTCGCCTTGTACGACACCCACGGGAGAGATTTGGGGTGGTGACAATTGTATTCTACTCTGCCGTCACCACACGGCTTAAATTAGAAACTATCGCTGTCAAATATGAAGATGATCATTGAAATCGTTCATATCATACATTAGGTGCTTTTTCGATACGATTACGGTCCGAAACTTCAAAAAGTTAAAGACACTCGTGTTAAAGATACTGATTCCATTTTAAAGATACTTATTAATTTAATAATAATTATCTTTAAATATAAAGATAAACGTTATTATTGAAACCAGTACTGTGTAACTATGACTAAATAAAAAAGTAATGAGAGGTGACGTTAACGCCCATGTTTCGCCAATTATGTCAGGGCCCCAGTAATTGGTTGCGAACCAATTGCCATTTATCTGGCACGAAAGGCGCAGTACATTGCTAGGTGGTATAAGAGGAATGCTGCTTCCCATTCCTCATCACTGTTTTAAGCCTTTGTAATTCATTTAGTCTTTTTTAAATTCAGATTTGGAAAACCTAAACGGGCCATTGCACTAAATAGTACTGTGCTGCGTGTATGTATTCATGTATTTTATAGCCGTTAACCTAATACCAACAATTAAATGAAAAGGTCAATTGGAATTATAACAATTTTTCATGTCTGGAAACGATTTCAAAAATTTGAAAACGTTGGATTTTTTTAAAAGTGTAATAGGCTGAGCGTTTGGCCACAATCACGTCTGAAGGAAAACGATGATGAGGCCAAGGATGACGCTCGTCTAGAAGATCCCTGTTCACTGTGTCCTTGAAGATGTCCAGATTATACTGCTATATTTTATACTAGATATACTGAACTAGTAATGAGTAATAAACTTGTGAAATAGATGGATAGATGGCATAGTGAGTCACTATGCCATCTATCGGACACATAAATCGCAGTGTAAAGCTAGTTGGTATAAGAGGAATGCTGCTGCCAATAACTTATCGCCATCATCATCTTTACCCTTAGTCGCCACACACGGGAGAGATGGGGGTGGTGACAATTGTATTTTGGTCTGCGGGCACAACACGGCATCATCGTTTTCTTACTTTATATTTACTATGGGTCTTTAAGGTCCTATTTTAAAACTATGACTTATAAGTCACGGTATTCATATCTTTCCCCACCCAACACAAATGGCGACCCTCATGGTAAATAACTATACCAACTACATAATGTAGGAGGAATAAAGGCGCGCTGGCGCGTTACTTTTCCACAAAACAACATGTCTGTTACTATTTATTATCATTGACTAGTAAACTGATATTTATTCAAATACAAAACGAAAAAAAAACTAGTAGACAATTACAGTGTATTATAATTTGGACAGAACTATGAACAGTAGTAAATACTTACGTTGTGCCTTTATACGCTGAACACGTCACGTCACGTGGAAAGATATACCTGTCGGTTTCTAATTTATTGCTTCTAGCTGAGTTTTTTCAATGTGTTAAATAATGTTGCATTTTTATTTCAGTTTATAGGTAGTCATGTGACTAATAACGATAATATTCCTAACACAACTACCTAGACCGACCGACCAAAGAATTTGTGTGTATTGTAGATAAATTATCATAACTAAATGACCAATCTTTTCCAGTGAATTCACCGAACGTGACAAAAAGACGAGCTTCTTATCAGGACTATGTTATTCTGTCGAAATAGGGTTACAAGTTACAATATGTATTTTGGATCAATGTAGTGAAATACTCCAAATTATGTGCCTATAAGAATATATTAGTTCTATTATATTTGTTTATTTTAAAGTAAAAGCTTGTGTACTGAATATAAATTAGCATTGCCAGATACACAAAAGTCGTATTTAGATAATTTGTATTTAAATTAGGTTATTTAATTTTGTTACATTGGTTATTTAAAATTTTGATTTGGCAATATTATATTTGTAGTTTTTGAAGTAGGTGTATAAAATTTGCACAAGGTATACAGATGCTTAAGGTTAAATTCCCTGACATTATTTTAGGCTAAGGTTTTCCTTCTGAATTTTTCAGGGGTTTCTTACAATACTTACTGGACAAAATATTTTTAAAATGGTTAATAGCTTATTAAAATTCCGCTTTGTATTAAATTATAAAATATAATTCTTAAACTTGCATAATAGAGTTGTGTACAATTTGGTGAAAAAGTTAAATTTTTAGTAGATGTTGGTTTTAAGAAGCCAATAAAAGTAAGTGTATAAATGTGAAAATTTAAAATTAAGCCGATCAATTAAGGTTCCAACGTGTTAATAATGAGCCCGGTTGGTATTAAAATATGAATTAAAAGCATGATATTCTTAATTTTGTGACTTTGATTAGTTACCTAGTCCATGATTACTATAGTTTATCGTTAAACCGACACAGTAGCTAAAGAAAATGTATCCATACGCCACTAGAAAAATGTTCGCTACGCCATAGCGCTATACAAAGTATCGAATAACCGAGAATTGGATAATCATTTGACCTAATGACTATTGTCAAGATTATCAAGACTTGTATCCCAAGCACGAACTTTTCGAAGATTTTATTCGAAACTTAATCGTATCGAGAAAGCACCCTAAAACCAAAACAATTTATTTTTAAATCCAAAATTATTAATATTCCTTGGGAAATATAATTATATATTAAATTAAAATTAACACTATAAACACATATTTTATACGTTTTAAATTCTTTTAATTAACATAAAGTTAACTTTATTGTAGCTGATGTAATTTCAATAAATATTTCTTGATAGTAACAAATATTTGTTTGGTTTATGAACGCTTTCGGTGACTTGTTTTTAATTCACATGGCATCGAAATCTTGATTAAAAAAAATCGCAGTTGCCTTCCCGTAAAGGGGGAATTATATAAAAAAAATCGCAACTTTGCTGTCAAACATGACGAAAATTGAAACAGTTCTTAAAATCACACATCAAGTGCTTTGTCAATACGATTACGCTACGATACTTTGAAGAGTTCGTGGTTAGAGCCACTAAATCAAACTCAATCTAACTATAATATTTATACATAAAATATACACGATACAAGGTCCGACGAGCTACAGTCGTGGTCCCCGAGCGCACACCGGCTCAGGCTGGCGTTCGGCTGTAAACCCTTACGCACTACGTCCGATCCGAATCCGAGAAAAAATTATTGGTCTAGAAAACTAGGACAGAGATCGAATGTAGTGCCTAAGTTACCATAGAAATAGTTCTACGGCTACAACGGACCGTGAAAATCACGGATTCGGATCGGATGTAGTGCGTAAGCGCTCTAAGTCAAAACCTTGAGCAGGTTTTTTTAATCGAATGGTGTCACCCCAATCACTCTTCCTTCATATGTATTTAGACATGATCTCTGTGTATTTAAGCGCTCGGGGCGCATTGACGAGCACTTAAATTATTACCATTTAGGTATTCTCAGGCAAGCCGGCCATAAAATTCTGGCGGAGCCCTAGGAGCAGTGTATATAATAAACATCAGGAAGGCGCTGTTTTAAATTTCCAATTAGGTGTTGTTTTTATTTACAGAGCTATATTATCTAATTGCAAACTCACTGAGAACATTGATAATTCGTGTGTCAGTAACATCCAATACCTACCGCATAGATCGCGCGAATCAGCAAGCGCCGTTGGAAGTTAATTTCTCTCACAGGCTCGATTTGTGAGATAGTTCATCCTTTTCTGTATTTTATGCTCAGCATTTGTAATAAAGAACAATAGGTAATAAATCCGCGCACGGCTAGATGCGGCTATACGTATGCGGTACGGACGATCTTAGCGTGTTGTAGGTATGGGGAATTAAAGGGAACGGTTTTGTATTTTTTAATTGCATATTTCGTTTCGTAGTTAAGATTTGCACTGATGGAATGGTTAGTTGATTAGATTTGCTTTTGTAAGATGTCCTATTATAGTTGATATTCCTTCGTTATGCATGTGAAAAGTCAGGACTATTTTATACTACCTACTTACCAAATACATAATGTTTTATCAAAAATACTACTACCTAATACTTCAATTCTAAAACTTTAGCAATGATCGAACCTCACACATTCGTTCGATATTGCCGGAACTATCTACTAAAGAGAAGAAAGAAGGATGTTTAGCTCTATAACTATGGGTACCTATCCTTTGACCTTCGTAGTTCAAGAAGCAAGTTGCATTTGCGGTTAATGACACAACTAGTAACGTGTGGAGCACTTGTTAGTAGGTAGGAGTTCTGAGGATCGTTGAACGGATAAATGAATAGGGATGATGACACTAACAAAGAATCACTGATATAATGATTTATAATAATAATTTAGGATAAAGAAATTCGTTAATAGTCACTTGTTATCAGATTATACTTGTGATTGATATTTATTTTATAATCCGCCTTAGCGATCCGCCATATTTGCTAAAACGCCGCGTGACGTCATTAGATATTTAGTTATCTCTATTTTGACATTTTATTTGCCAACCAAATTCACTAGTTTAATATAGAAACTGGCCTTTTTACAGAATAGTGACGTCACACAGACGCCATTGCTATTTTGGCGTTATGGCGGAAATTTTAAACAGCATTATTCAAAACATGTTTTTTCTATCAAAACCGAATGTTTTTACAAAAATATAATTTATTTTGGGTAAAGTAGAAACGTAAAAAAAACATGGTGTAGTTTTTCAAAGTTTGTCATCATGCCTATTTATATGGAAGGCTAGCCGCGAGGGTAAGAGGGCAAGGCTAAGCTGTGTGGTGACGGCAGAGCAGAATACAATAGTCACCACCCCCATCTCTCCCGCGGGTGTCGTACATGGCGACTAAGGGCTAATTAAGACAGCAATGAGGCAATTGGCAGCAGCGCTACTTTATACCAGCTAGCAATATACTGCGCTTTACGTGCCCGATAAATGGCAATAGGCTCGCCACGTATTACATGGCCTCTATCCTGATTGGCGAAGCGTGGGTGTTGATTCACCTCTGCTTACCCCTTTGGGGATATAAGTAAGTAGGCATGATTTATGTATGTATTTATGGAAGGCTAGGAAGCCACTTCAATAAACAAGTTCGCTGCGTATTACTTGCAGCTCGCCGAGGGACATTTCCTGTTTAATGCGATGTAATGTAATTATGTAGAAGCATCTGATTAAACAAAGCTTGTCTGGCCATCGCGGACGATATTTTATTTACCTTCGACTGTAGAAAACATCAATGTTTTTAAAATACATGGGTAATGTCAGTTTAGATCCTGATTTTTGACTACACATAGATTATAAGAATGTAAGCCAAGGTAAGGCTTTATACACACAAGCGCAATCAGTACCTAAATTAAGCAAGAGGAGACGGCGAAGCCTATTACTATAAATTACTATACACAACCAGCCCATGTAGCACGGGACGTGGACTTAATCTCCTCGCGGAAAAGAAAATATTTCCCTCTCTGTCTAACTCCCACTAAAGCCTCACTCAAACAGCAGCGGTCAGCAGTGGAGGTAGCGGTGGCGAGCGAGCAGCTGTAACGTAGGTAACATGGTGCATTTTGTGCCCTCGCGGGCAATACGCCATCGCCACCGTCCCGCGACCGTTGCTGTTTGAAATACTGTCAAGTGGGGCAGATAAATTTTGTCCACGTCCCGTGCTAGGCCAGCGATTTCTACGGGTAAAAATCAGAGTCCTTTAAAAATACCCCAACACAAAAAATGTTACTAAATTTTGTCTGTCGCAGGAGATTTATATTCCTAGATACTTATAACGCCTTTCTCCCACTAGGGTAAAAAGGGATCCAGGGGGCCTACCGCCTGACTCGATTGCTAAAGCAAAAGCTATAGTTTATGACGTCATGCTGTCATTTCGCACCAAATCTATTAGCGATAGCTTTGAATGAATGATCACCGAATGAATTTGGCACAAAATTCGTGCCGCCTAAAAATTCAGGATGGCTGCTATAGCCGTAAGCAGTGCATTGCAATATAGCTATCATCAGCAATCGAGTTAGGCGATAGGCCCCCTGGTCTTTCCACTTGCTACAATCCTTACATACCTACTTCTTTCGCTTCATCCAATCTCCTAATGCATGTCTGTCGGTTTCCTGACCCTTTTTTTAATATACCTAGGTAGGTACCTACTTTCAATTTAATTATGAAAGACCCGCCTCGTCCCACCCTTCCTTACAGATTTGTTTTTAAAGAGGTAAGTGATGAGTACATAACGAAATTCGTTCAAGAATCAAGATTGTATCTGCAACTTAATCGGTCTGCTAGGGGGAGGGCAAACAGCGTTTCGCCAGCTTATTTCAGATGCCATGTTATAGGGGCGTGTCCATGTCTGTCTCGCAGAAGACTTCTATAGGAAGTATTTATCAAGAACAGACAGTAGTTGGTAAATTTTCCATTAAAATTTTGAAATCAATTTAGTTTATTTTAACTATTTGTGCAGCTTAGGTACAAACCAAAACCTTGAGCAGTATCAAAACCTAATTACTCCCTCCTTTAATCGGTCTCTAGACATGGTCTATTCTGCCTCTTTTCTATACCTACATTAATTCATCACTTTTACGGTGTGTCACGAGCAGCTCTTGGGACTTGTGACCCAAGGGTAAGTTTACGGCTCCTCTGTGATTAAACATAAAATGGTGCAAATATACGGACTAAATATAAGCAAAAACAACATTGACTTGAGAACAATGATTGTGCGAGTTCAAAACACAAACACTTGGACCTTACTAGGATTTAAAGCCGACCGATAGCCAGCCGATATCTATGCATCTTACTAATCGATCGATCTTAGTTAAAGAAAAATATAACTATAAATAAACAATACAACGTTAATATAAAGTATACCTGTATACATATAACGACTTCCTTGGTTTAACAAATTTCCTTGATGTGTCCATAACGAATTTTCAACTATAAATAAAGTTTAAATTTATACCGCTATAATTAACGAATTTTGTCAGCCCAAAACCTTAATATAACGTTCCCACCAAGGTATCCCATAGTGTGTGATTCATGTCGCGGCAGGTTTTCGACAAGTTTTTATCTTGTTTGTATGTTATAATTATGTATACTAAAAATGTTGAAAATATACTACATAAACATAATTATATACAACCATGACTCGGGAACAAATATTTGTGGTCATCACAAAAATTGCTCCTGCCAGGATTCGAACCAGGGACCTCTTGGCCAATACCCAGCGATCTGAGCATTAGACCAAGCCGGCCGTCATATAGTCATAACGAATAATTACTTGGTCCCTTCCGATTTGTTTATTTAAAGGTTCCGCTGTATTTCAATAAATGAAAGTATGAAAGCTTATATACCTACCTACTGCATTCATTCGCCTTAAACAGTACAGGGACTTACGCTACGGTGGTCCGTAGCAAGCTACGTAACTGGGCGCCCTTGTAGTAGTTATAATGGTCTACGGTTAAATGGGTGTGTAATTAAATAGATTCATTAGATTTGCATTTATTCAATTTTGTGATGACACGGTGTTCAGTAGGTTCAGTAGGTACGAAAAAAATTAATTTGCAGAATGATTGATATTTATTTAGCCAATTTAAGCATGGCATGGATTTTCTTATATAGGTAGAAATGCAGCTGGTGATGGCGGATAATTGGTTAACGCTCATTAGACCCGGCACCCGACTAGGGTCGCCTTGCCTCGATCGAACGAAAGCGTCAATGCCCGGGACCCGCGGCGATCCCCTGCGGCCCGCGAGCCGACCGATTTTTCACAAGTTCCTAAATAATATCAAACTTAAGGTTCCTTATTTCCTAAAATATATCAAATATACCCCATTCCATCTTAGTTTCAAACAATATCAAAGCTTAAGGTGTCCATATTGCCCCTTGGGGCTGATCTGTGATGAAAATAAAGACACTTCGAATTTTATCATTTAGTTAACTTTGAAGAAACGTCACATCGCGTGCTTATGGAATGCGGGCGCGTGGCAGATAAACGGGCACGGTTTCTCTAACCCCCAGTCCCGGAAGCCTGCTGCAGTCTGAAAATGGCCGCTAACTTTTTGGGATGATCTTGACGACTTTGAGGGTTGGTTGGAGCTCCTGCTCCATATGGATGGGTGGATAAAAGGAGACACGCACAATGGCCCAGCCAAAGTAACTAACTTTAAGCATGTTAAAGTGGGATCTACAGCCATCAACTGTGTGCACACATCCGGAAATTTCCCACAGTATGCTGTGGTTTAATTCAAATCTTCGTATAACACCGGTCATTAGCGCGAGGCAAATTAGTCTCAGGTCCTTTATTGCTGAATGAATAGAACTTCAACAGAACGGCACGTGCGTGTCACGGTCGCCGTTAGTGTCAAGTTCAAATTACCGTCGTAGGTACCTGGCTGGTGCATGTGATGCGTTAGGTAACACAAAGGACTTTTAGAAGACCAAGAAGGCTCTATTGTCAAAACGATAATTTTGTTGTGTCCGCCATCGCGTCGCTCTATGATTGCAGACTACAAAGATTACGCTTTTATTATCGTTGCTTTGATTCAAATACAAATTTAAATTATACAAAATTAAATTCTTCTCATTATGGCATGCTGTTACTACAATTATTAATCGCTAATAAATTATTTATTTAAGTTTCTTGCCCGTCCTTCTCAGTAGCTTACGAATTGCGTAGCTTGTTTCGTTAAATATTGGAAACTCTTTGACTGCGACTCGCACATGCGACATTTCAACATTTAACGTATGTATTTATTTTTAAAAGAAGAATTGACAGCAGCTGATAATCCGTTAAGTAATACTGAGCTTGCATAGAAACTAAAATAGTTGGCAAAATGTGCATGTTCATAACGCCTCATACATAAATCACGCATATATCCCCGAAGTGGATACGCCTCAGCCTATCCTATATATTAAGTACCTATTATAGGAGGAGCTTGATTGCGATTGCGTAAACCAAGCAATATTTGCTAAGGCCGGTCATTGCATAGGTGACGAAAATATATTAACCAAATTTCCTCCGTGCTTTGAAAGGCCTGTTACGACGTTGGTTTTGGTTGTATCTGCAGTCCTTAGAACCATCAATCCGCACTGGCCAGCGAGATGACTTAAGGACCATTCTCCCTTCTTCGTTTACGATAGGAAAAGCCGCTTTGCCTCAGCAGTGGCTACATAAGGGGCTGGTGATGGCGGTGATACCCCTAGTATATTGCAATAAAATTAAACTAGTTTTTTTTATAAAGAAGTCCGTTTAGACTGTTCCTCATAGAAATCCACGAAATTTTCCTCCGTATTGACATGACTTCCGAGTACAATGAACTTTTTTAGTGAAGCAGGTTTCTTTCTGATATAGCTATCCTCTCATACGAACTGAACCTTTCTATCATGTGGAGTGGTATCATCTTGCTTGCTGAAAGAAAAAAAAATACATTCTCATACTAACAGTCTATCATGAGAAACTTGATGGTGCAGTGGCGCGTCTCGTCCGTGATTGAGTTGGTCCCGGCTGCATCAGCTATAGTGGCGACATTAAAACAGCAACATAAAAAAGCATACACAACAGAGGGACATACAACAGGGGACAGTACAACACCGGGTCTATGGTCTTGATTTGAATGAAAATTTTTGACATTAAATACTCATTAAAGTTAATTGACGTCTCTGAGTGCGGCGGTTATTAACATAATAAGTATGATTTAAACTGATTTGAAAAAAAATTATAAAGTAGACACTTCACTATAAATTACTTATAATGTAGACACTTATTAAATAGGAGTTGTGCGTGAAAGACGAACCATATATGGTCATCCTGATGAGATAAGTAATAAATCAGCTTGAGTAAGAAAAATAGCAAAGCTTGTTTATATTGATTATTGTCAGTTCTTGTCATATTACGATAAAACTGTCATTTAATAACACATTACATCTCTGTCTTGAAAAGTTGCTCACAAACATAAAATCAGATAGGTACATCATACATAATTCCGCTTTTAACAATTTTTACATCAAAAGAACCACCGTCCATTAAAACTGGCGAACGCAAATGATGAACCAGCTAATCACGAATGATGATAGGGAAATCGTCATGTTGTCCTTCGTCATCACTTTGATTAAAGCTAATAATAACTCGTATTGTATGTACACAACGGTCAAGCGCCGGACGTTGCGATTTTTCCACATTAAAATGCAATGAAATAAATGGCACGACAATTGCCTATAGGAAAATCATATTGGTATGGTTCTATACACTACACTTCCAGGATCATCTAAGCTTGAAAGTCCGTGATATGTGGTTGAAGTGAACTTTGACCTTTTATTTTAACACTGTAGGGGAAAGTGGCCTAAAGCGGTAACTCTCGTGTATAAAATCATTTGTGTCACACCTGACCATAAAGTTGATTTTTGCCCGCTACGTGTACGAAAAATCCTACTTCCTGGTCAGGGGGTAACATAAAACTCTGACTTTACTTCGGGCGATAAAAAGGAAGGCCTCAGATAGCTTATTTATGTTAAATACTTGCGCTCTGAGACATTATTTGTTTAGATCGCCCTTGGAATACTTATAATGTACATACATACATAAATCACGCCCATGTCCCCGAAGGGGTAGGCAGAGGTGAATTCTCACTCGCGTTTCGCCAATTATGTTAAGTCCCATGTAATAGGTGGCGAGCCTATTGCAATTTATCGGGCACAAAAGTCGCAGTACATTGTCAGGACGGTAGTATAAGAGGAACGCTGCTGCCCATTCCTCATCACTGATTTATCCTTAGTCGCCTTGTACGACACCCACGGGAGAGATTTGGGATGGTGACAATTGTATTCTACTCTGCCGTCACCACACGGCTATACTTATAATATACTTATAATGTACTATTTCATTATGGATAATATAATGTGGTGACGGCAGAGTAGAATACAATTGTCACCACCCCAAATCTCTCCCGTGGGTGTCGTACAAGGCGACTAAGGATAAAACAGTGATGAGGAATGGGCAGCAGCGTTCCTGTTATACCTACCACCCAGCAATATACTGCGACTTTTGTGCCCGATAAATGGCAATAGGCTCGCCACCTATTACATGGGACCTGACATAATTGGCGAAGCGTGGGTGCTGGTTCACCTCTGCCTACCCCTTCGGGGATATAGGCGTGATTTATGTATGTATGTAATTTTACACACAGTAGTATAGCTGTTTTAGGCAGCATGTCCGCTTTTGGGCCACCTTACCCTATGTTAAGCTTGATAATAACAGGTAAATATTATTCAGGATCGATAATATTATTCTTTGCGGTCTTGCTCGACTTACCGGTTTTTTCTCAATAATCTTTTCGTTTTTATAAGTAGGTACCTAGTCTTTTCAGACAAAATAATATCACATATAAAAGTTTATATCTGCCTAAAATTATATTTGGCCGTGTGGTGACGGCAGAGTAGAATACAATTGTCACCACCCCAAATCTCTCCCGTGGGTGTCGTACAAGGCGACTAAGGTTAGAACAGTGATGAGGAATGGGCAGCAGCGTTCCTCTTATACATAAATTATATATAAATGGCAATAGGCTCGCCACCTATTACATGGGACTTGACATGATTGGCGAAGAAACGTGGGTGCTAGTTCACCTCTGCCTACCCCTTCGGGGATATAGGCGTGATTTATGTGATGTATGTATGTATGTATGTAAAATTAAATTTATGTATACTATTTATGTTAACATGAATACATTATTAGAGACGAAAAATTCTATGGATTCACCGCGCAGGTCCAGAGTGCAGAGAGGGAAGTCAGTGTCATGGTAGCGTATACTAGTAGTTACTTTTAGTATAAATTAACCAAGACAATTACTACAAAAACTGTTACACAGACAATTTGCTAAATGAATAACTATGAGGATAGAGATTTTAGGTACAGAACGCAGAAGTCAATATGTTGATGGAAAATGTTCGTAACCTTAAAGATTCCAGTCGTTTGTTTTGTTATTGTTTCTTTTTCGTCTTTTTCGTGTTGTCTAAGCCGACGTGGAACTCGTTATCTTGAACGGAAAGCGGTTTTAGGTAATTACATATATTTGTCATCGCGCCCAGGAGGTGCATCGGTTCAAACAACGCTGATGACGACAACAGGCTGAGCCAGTCATTACTTCCTTGCTTTGTCACTGGGCTGTGTGTCTTTCGAGAAATGAGACAGATTTATTATTGCTTTCGGTATTATAACAACCTGTAGGCTTGGCAGTTCCAATAATGTACCTAACCTAGAATCCTTTTCGTTAGGTTTCTTGCAGGAAGTCTTGTTCAATAATTTGACAACAAAATTTAAATACACGTATCATTTTTATTTATGTAAGAATTCAACTTTTACTGTTATATTCTCAAAGTTAAAGGTTAATTTTATTTGGTTTTCCTATAGATACTTGATTTACGCGATTAGAATTGCATTGCATGGCCGTGTGGTGACGGCAGAGTAGAATACAATTGTCACCACCCCAAACCTCTCCCGTGGGTGTCGTACAAGGCGACTAAGGATAAATCAGTGACGAGGAATGGGCAGCGGCCTTCCTCTTATACCTACCACCTAGCAAAGTACTGCGACTTTTGTGCCCGATAAATGGCAATAGGCTCGCCACCTATTACATGGGACCTAGCCTAATTGGCGAAGCGTGGGTGCTAGTTCACCTCTGCCTACCCCTTCGGGGATATTGGCGTGAATTATGTATGTATGAATTGCATTGCAATTTAGACTCTAATCGCGTAAATTCATGTGCATCTATCTTTCTAATAACTGTTATCTGCATGGTAATGATATAATAAAAAAAATATTATGAATAAAAAAAAGCTCGATTACGTTTGTTGGACCGGTGTGAATAATAAATAAATAATAACAAATAATAAATATTTTTACACTCACACCTATCATCTGGCCCAAAGTAAGTAGCCTAAGCACTTGTGTTATGGGTACTAGATGACGGACAAATTTTTTAATATAATTATGTATATAAATGTTGAAAATATACTACATAAACATATACACAACCATGACTCGGAAACAAACATTTGTGGTCGTCACAAAGTTTGCACCTACCAGGATTCGAACCCGGGACCTCTTGGCCAATACCCAGCAATCTGAGCATTCGACCAAGGCGGCCGTCGCCGTGAATGGAAGGAACATACTGCACCAACCCTAAATCAGCTGGGATTTGGTCGAGAAGGTGATGAGGCAATTAAATTTGTTATTTCTTATGAGTAAAGGTCGGATCGCCGAGAGGGAAGAGGCTTTAATTGAAAGGATGACTGTTTGCATAATAATAATTATACTGACATTTTGTTTATGATATGTTTATGTAAGTAGTATACTTTTTACTACTGATTTGTAATTATTCTGTACATATGTCCACATCTTATACATAGATAACAAAGGGCTTACGTTCCTTATTTTGGGATAGATGACGTAAATATTTATTAAATTAATATCATTAGCATTAAGTTCAAGCAGTTAGTATAACAGAAATTTGAAAACAATAATATTTTGTTATATATTCATATTAATATACAACGAAAGATATTATATAACTTAACTGTGTAAAAAAAACTGTCGATTATCAAGGAAAAGCTTTTGCGTAGCTATAATAGCTATTTTTCTGAGGAGACAGACTCAAATCCGCCACAAATATATAGACTTATCAAGTCCAACAAATATCAACAAAATCGAATATGTGCTTACTTACGCCACCAGGGAGGAATGACGTCTCGCGAACTTCTTCTAATTTACAGCGCATGCGTCACTAGCCGACGCACGTAGCTGTATGCTTTGAGCGCAGGCTATACTGGAAACAAGATGTAACAAAACTGAAAATGTCTTTATTCTCGTCACCACTTTTTTTTTAATACATACATATACAAATCACGTCTATATCCCCTGTGATATATGCGTGAATTATGTATGTATGTATGTATATTAGCTTTCAAATACAAAAAAATCTAGACCCTTATCTTAAAAAACAACCTGGATACACATTTTGAAAGTTGACTATTATTATTAAAAACGCCTAT
Source organism: Cataclysta lemnata (assembly GCA_963931975.1). Classification (NCBI taxonomy): domain Eukaryota; kingdom Metazoa; phylum Arthropoda; class Insecta; order Lepidoptera; family Crambidae; genus Cataclysta; species Cataclysta lemnata. The sequence continues at coordinate 14,530,394 of OZ008338.1, forward strand.
GACTAGTCACGTAATAGACCGTTTCTTTCGATTCTTGTCCCTGGGCTTGTTCTGTTTTTTGCATAATAGAAATAAAGGGACAGGGAGGGGCTTTTCACTCTTCATGCTCATAAACTTTTGTGCCCGATAAATGGCAATAGACTCGCCCCACCTATTACATGGGACTTGACATAGTTTGCAAAACGTGGGTGCTAGTTCACCTCTGCCTACCCCTTCGGGGATATAGGCGTGGTTTATGTATGTTTGAATAAATGCAATAATTTTTCTAAATTTTTTTTCTATGTTTTTTGTCGATAATTTATGATCCAGTTTCACCCCTTTGCAGGATTGCACTTTATCGAGGGACACACCGTATTCACTACAGTACCCTAGAGGGTAGGCAGAGGTGCAGGGTCGGCTTATTGTAAGTCCCACGTAATAAGGGGCAAGTCCATTGCCATTCACCGGAAACTTTAAAATAAATAACCTTATAATAATAGTTTACAAATATAAAAGGGAGTGCGCAGCAGTAGGTATTCCTTGAGCATCTAACCATACTGCATTCTAAGTAGACAGTGAATCTAGAAGTGTATATTTATTTATTTGGTTTACACGTAATTGTTACACTCAGGCTTTACATAATAGGTAAATACTTAACAATTACTGGATGCATAATCCTTAAAGGCAAACGCCGTATGTAAGTAAATTGCTACCAGTAGCATTTAAAACAAGTGTGATATTATACCATAGCATGGTACACCTGGCAAAACTGAGTGTATGTTGAACTGCGGGTGTTAACAGGGTTCTGCATCCACATCAAGGTAAATGTGTGTAGACAGAGGACTCTGCGTATGTTAATAGGACATTCCTAGTTTTACCGCCTCCGTGGTCTAGCGGTTCGTCCACCGGAATGAAGATCTAGAGGTCCCGGGTACGATCCCCAGGGGGTACAAATTTGTGCTCGGTTTGGTTGGTGGGAGGACTTCTTTGAAGTCCGCCTGGCTGGCTACTACAGTCTTATCAATCTGTCGCCATAATAATAATGTTAACATCATTATTGTGTTCCGACAGTGTGTTATAAGATAGCCTCTGTGGTTAAGGGTTCTAGGTAACGCTCAGCTCGATTCCATCTTCAGCCCTTATCGTCACTTACCATCAGGTGAGATGAAGGGCAAGAACTTCCCTGTATAAAAAAAAATCGTAGCGGCGAATAGTATTGAGAGAAGAGAATTCAGCAGGGATTACTTAACAGAGAAAAGTATTTGTAACATTGATGGATCTTCTGACGAAGAGGAGGTCGAGCACGGCTACTATTTTAGTGTTTATTAGTGTTTACGTGAAATTATATTTGCATAAGTTTAGTATATTGTGACAATTATAGCATCATAATACGGATTGTTAAATATTGATGAACAAGGAAAATAACAATTTTTTGTAGCACGTTCAAAATAATGTCATTAAAAATTCGCTTTAGGTTTTACCGCAATCAGTTTTAAAATGAAAATAAATGTGTAATTTTCCTACATATTTTTCATACAGATAAAATCGTAGTATCATATTTTCATAATAATACATATGTCGCAGGGAAATTATTAAGATAGAGATTTGATTCATGTAGATGTTAAAATAACTATTAGATTCTATAAAAGCACAACTTACTGGCACTCGCCGGTCGCTGCCGCGGCATATTCCTTAGGGATTTGATCAAAACCCTAAGGAATATGTTACGATTTGATCAAATCCTTATTTTCATAATTTCTCTGCGACATATATTTAAGTAAAACATACGGTCGACAGACAGTTTATGGTACTTATACAAGCATGGTAAACAAAATAACTATACTTGTATATAAATAAGTACATAAGAACTTAGTGCTAAAACTAATTGTAAACCTACTTGTAAAAACTGAATGTGTTTAAACAGTCTTCAAAATGTTTAAATATTTAATGGAAAAATCCATTAATAATTTACTTTCATAAAATATTAATATGATGCTTGTTTCTTATATACCTAATATGAAACACGAAAGCAATAAAAAATAAGAGGCATTCAGTATTTCAGGCACTATCAGATATACAGCACAAGTAGTTTTCATTGATATTTCTTTCCATTATTAATTTTCTAACAATAACAATACAAAGATGAAGTGCTAATCTTTCCTATTCTCTTTGTACTGTGTACTTTTGTCACTGTCAGAAAATGAAAATGTGATTCAACCAAAAGTGACTGCATTGAAAATACTGATTTATTTATTTATTTATTATTAAGGCACACCAACAGCTCACATATATATTAAATTAATATGAATAATATAAAGTAGGGGGTTACATTCTGATATGTGGGCCAATTGCAGGCGTCCACAACATTATATAAACAGAATTTCTAAAATACATAAACAGTTGTTGTTGAAGTTTTGAGGTATTCCCAATTCCTGAAAGGGTGGCATCCCGAACGGTGTGGTTCAGGCGGCGTTGGCAGAGGCGGCGCGGGCGCAGGCCGTCTGCCGGCGGGGTGCTCTCGCACTACCATAAAGTGGCCCCCGCGCCTCGCGGCTTTCAGTTCAAGCTGAGACCCGCGAACGCCAACACGGTTACGTGACGCCCACTCTCGCGCAAACACGCGACAGTATTACTTGTGAGCGAGTTGCGCGCCCTTTCTCTCACGCAGTGTGATCGTGCTTCGGTACGTGAATGCAAAACCGGACTACTCTCTTGACACGAGACACCGACCAGGAATCCACGGTCCCGGACTCTCATTTTTTTTATCAGGTCAGTGATTTTTTTTGTTGTTGTTGTCTAAAACAGCGTAGCGAATGTTGCTGCACATGCGAGTTTACTTCTGGAAGCGGGTACCGTGATCTGTTATGGCGAGACTTTCGAAAAGGTCCTCGCTGTGCGGCGCGGTTGGGAAGCGCGGCGCCTGCGCCACTGGCTGCGGTAATTTTTCGCACACAATGCGTCGGCGGTGCACGGACATTCAGCCGTTCTCTTACTATTGGGTTGCCGATTACCCACACCGCACACGATGTACCTGCCACTAAGGTTAACAGCTTCGACGGTATTTGTAAATATTCAGCCCATGTTTAGGTACGTACGTAGTCACGACACAGCTGAGTGTCTCTCTTCTTGTATTAAACGTTGTATTTTGTTCGCTCAAAATATACCATATTGATGTCACAGTGAAAAGTAGCGCACGATTCGACTCGTATGTTTGGTTCTTTTGTTCACGTATTATTCATCCGCGATTGGTGTGAAACACAATAACCTATTTTAATGACACCTTCTTCATCCATCATACTTAGGTTTAAATTTTATGTAAAAAAAAATATATAACGAATTGTGTCAAACTGCTACAGACAACACCAAAGGTTAAATTAATATTTTCAATGTATTAAAATTTATTATTGATAGTACATACAAAAATGTGCTGTTACATTTTTGTGTCGCTTTCATGAAAATTATAGTACTCGTCTCAAGGTATTTCAACAGTTTGAGATTTTTTTTGTAATTGGCAACCAAAAATTGTAAACAACATCAAGTAAAAATTAAAAATGTGGTAACATCATTAACTATCGTTGGATATCCGCAACTGTATCATTATCGTTAAGGTTTACTTGTTAGGCGCGCATATATACCTACCTGTTTAAGCAGCTAAACCATGTTCAAAGTTAAACGTGCATTTTAAACAATATTGCTCTTAAAATATCCAACCAATTTACAACACAACCCAGAAAATGTTTAATTATTAATGACAGTATATTTGAAGCCAAAATTTTCGTATTTGTTTTGGTGTATTTATTTTTAGATGGATGCATACTCTTTGCAGATTTACCAAGGCCTAAATTATATCTTTAGTTCACAACATGTAAGCATCACGCAAATTGAAATAGCATTCGTATATGCACGTATCTAGTACAGAATACCAATTAATCAATGTTAATGTATTAAGTAAATATATTTATGAGTGCTCTGTTATCAACTGTTCACATTACAAACTTTTCTTGGTTTGGGCTAGATTAAAATTCAATATTTTATTTGATAGAATAGTTCCGTAAACAATAGTCTAGGTATAAACAAATTTGAGAAATATATTTAATATTTGAACATTATACAAATGTTAGAAGAATAATAATTAAAAAGAGGTCACAACATTTTGATAAATTACTGTCAATATTTAATATACTGTATAATCTTCAATAACTGTTGAGGTGTTTTTTTCGTAGCGGGCGTGACATTGCGGAATTAAAGCTGTGCTTTCAAAGACCGGTCAGCAGTTGGGTTGTCGAAAATTTTAATATCAATTGAATGCCGATGAAGGTAATAAAGGCTTTTATTACAACTATATTTCAAGTAAAATAATCAGCCAAAGAAAGTAACAATTTCTAGAGCGGAATTTACATAAAAGTTACTACCTAATTAATAATAATAATGTAAATAACAATAATTACGCTATAATTATGAAATAATCAAAATGTAATTCCCCACGGATTGCGATCCAATTTTGATATGTCGGTATATTTGGGGGACCGACCGGTAGTTTTACACGGGCAATTTATTTGAATAACAATTTAATAGCGATGTTGGTTCGCGAATCAGTCATTAATCTAATGATAATTCTATACGAAACATCGTTGGATTCGTGTGCCGGAATGCGAATAGGCACTGTGCGAGCTCGCTCACTGGTTAGCCCTTCATGGGTTGTCCTTGCGCAATGGCTTCCTACGAACTGCATTATTGTATTTACGAATGATTACGAAAATTATATAGGATGGTAACATTGCCCTGTATTTAAAGTTGTAATTTGCTTAGCAACTAAATATCTATCCATTCCTGTTAGATAATGTGACTGACGTGCCCGACAAGACATACAATACCGCACTTTGTCATAGAAAACGTCTGTTTTATCTGCAGCCTAACCAGTAGTTGACTGTGCATCGTAAGTGATGTGATTCCAACACTGATCTAGTGATCAATGAAAAGTAATTAAAGAGACAACTTTTTGTGATTGTTTCTAATTAATTAATTATCACTTCAGTAAAAAAAAATTAGAAATTTATTAGATGCAAGGATCTTTAATATAATAGGCTCGTGCTCTTATCTAGTCGAAAAGTTAAATTGAACAGGAAAATTGTTTAAGTGATGGTCCCTTTGATGAAATGAGCCGCTTATCCTTATTGCCGTCGCTTCGCCCAAAGAATGTATTTTTACCGCCGCGGTAACGGCCAGACGTTGACCAGTTTTCCGTCGTTAACATTCAAAGATGCGCACAGACAAAGTAGCGCTCCGTTCTACCGACCAATCAATAATTACTACTTCGTTCCCATCAAATACTTTGGAATGTAATTTATGCTAAAAATGTTAAAAAACCTGATATAATTTTTAGTCAAAACGGTCGTCTGCTCAGTGGTTATAAGTGCGTCGTATTAGAAATTAACTGGATCTATCTGGTAAGGTCCGGTTGGAGTTGGTTGGTATGAAGAAACTTCAAGTTGCATAACTGCAGGGGAGCGACCGAGGTGTATTATACGTTGTTGTTTAGTTGGGTGGTAGCACCGACAATGTCTGTGTGTATGTTCAACCTTCATAATTGACACAAGAGTACCTAAGCGCCTTTCCACATGTTTTAACGCATTCAAAGAACACGGGCGAAGCCGCTAAATTGAAATTGAGATTAACAAATGGGCCTTTAAAAATGTTAATACACATTAAGTATGTAGAGCGATATCTAGAATGTTGTTACCACAGAATAAACAAAATAATCACTTCACTTTGTGACTTGCGTAGTTTTTTAAGTAAACTTGTTTCGAGAAGAGTATCATTAAGAGCTATAAATAATTAAGATTTTCTAATAATTATTAATAATTTGCAAGATTGCAATTTAGGTGCACGAACTTATAAGCAGGAACTTAAAATGTCGAATCTAAATATTCAAACGATGAAGTGCTTCGGCTAAGTTAAGTAAGTGTGCTTAAAAAAACTTTATTAGGAGCAGAAATAATTAACATGGATTTTTAAAATGTTTTCCAAATTAGTAGTATAGATAGCGGACACTAAATTTTTCAACCGATTGACCAAGTCAAAGTATAAATAAATTGTGCTTACAGAAGCCCGAAGTGCAAGATAAAAATTAATAAGTAAGGAACAGCTTCATTGAATTGAAGACATAGATTGTTTAATGTCTATGATTGATAAGTCAACTGGTTTAATCTGAAGTCGATCGAGTATCAGCGTGTGAACATCTCCCAATTAGAATGCAGTAGAAAAGTGAAAAATGACCTTGACCTACATTTGTCGGATTCCGGTCTGCACCAGCGGGATAACGGTATCGGTCGCATTGCACATTTGTATAAATAAAAAATTTGACACCACCCAAATGGTATATTGGTTTATTTGCGAGACGCGGCACACTTATCCAAATCATTAGACACATTCAAACATAACTGACAACGCGTATTGGGAACGACTAGATCTAGTAAGATATATGCTTAAACTTTTACTAATAGCCAACGTTATTAATCAACGTGCACACTTACGAACAGGTTATTGGTAAAAGTAAAACATTAAATTGAATTCTTCATTTATGTCTTACATTGCGAAGCGTTGCGCTTTCCCATTTCATTTGATGAGGGGTGGGCTTTCCGATATTCTTATATCATTATGAGCATTAATTGACGCTAAAAAACTAATTAATCAGATACTTAGTATTTCCAAAAATATTACCCTGCACAATTAGGAAAATACACTGTTAATAGTTTAATAGATTGTTTGTCCCTTTATGTGCATGAACGAAGATAAAAATTGTGTTATTAATTAGTATACCAAATAATTTTATGACAATGCGTTCATCGCTATTATAATTACAACTTAAGTGAATTATTAAAGCCGGCAAGTCGATCTCAGTTTAATAGCCTATTTTGGCAAAACAATGCCTAATCAATTTGAGTAGCTACTGAGACCTTAATACCTTACACAAGTTCGATGAGCTACGGCATACACAGTTCAACAGTTCACCACCTTATTCAGGTCTATTCGACTAAAGAATACGACTCCAATTCCAGACTTCCGCATCCCTCATGATGAAGATATTGATTATACAGTCTCAGTGCTTCAATCAGCAATGAAGGCTTACTTGACGCGTAGCATTCGCACCACGCAAGTTGCCGTGGCATGTTTCGCTCAAGCATTACGGGTCCTGTTCGAAGCCTGTACTTTCCAGGTTATTTTGGTCTCAGCGCAGACCGCTTGGACAGGAACCGGTCTCGTCGAGCCATCCCAGATAAGCAAAGAAACTAGTTTTCTGAGTGCGCCGGACGAGCATGGATTTGGCAACATAAGTAGGCAAATGCACTCAGTCAAGGCTCGCTTTGGTACACGCGTTTGCACGGAACTTCGTAGTCAGCCGGTCTCAGAGATTCATCGTGTTTAACGGTGCACATATTGTGTTTATATCTAGATATAAGTATTGCATACAATCACACGTACCATCTCGCCCAGAGAATCTTTAACTTGTGGTATGGGTACTGGGATGACGGACAAATTTTATTATGTATAATAATTATAAATATATAAATATTTGTGGTAGGTATACTACACTACATAAACAGATAAACTACCGTGATTCGAGAACATAAATGTCTATGTCCATCACTCAGTGTCTGTAGTAATGTCGTGTTCATATTTCGTCGGCGATGTGATTTAAAAAAGAAAGAAGATTGATATGAAAATTAAAAAAAAAAGTATTAAAGATAGTATTAGAACAATGGATAATATCGTACAGGGGCGATATTATTTAATTTTTACGTTTAGTCTTTGTTTATGTTGCGTTTCAACTGAACTCAATGAGTGGTATAGCCTCGCAACATTTTGCCTTCCATCTGACCTTTGACAAACTATTTCAATTCAATAAAAGCGGTTGTGGATGAGAAATCTATTTTGGTTAGCGGTAAGGACCTTCTGCGCTATTATAGTCTTTGACTTCTCAAATATAGTATTTACTTTTAGATCGTCTGTGCATGTGATTTATTCAGCCGCATTCAGTACTGCACATAAAGCAATTACAAGGTTTAATAAAGCGGTAAGGTTAACTAACTCGGTTTAGCGTTGTACTCTGCAACAGAGTTATATAAATAAACATATTTTTTATAAAAATCCTTTTTAATGAAGTGGGCAGGTTAAATTAGTTTTATTATTAAATCGTAATAGTTCAAAAACAATTCACACAAATATTTTCCCCTGGTAAAACTAGTTTGGAAAATCTCAACTTTGGCATGTATTATGTTTTTATAAGGACACTTTCTAACGAATTAAAATAACAAAACTATATTGGTATTGGATATTTTTAAACCCCTTAAAAACTTGACTAATCAATTAACTATTGAACCTCGACTGCTAGTAATGCCCTTTATTAAAAAAATGTTTAATACAATAACCCAATTTAATGCGTGCATCGCTGTTTTGTTAATCGCTAAACTATTATGGAAATGTTCTAATACACTTGACCCTAATTTAATTAACTGTATTATTAGGCATCATGAAAAAAAAATACATAATTATTTATTTGAGTGAAACCAGGGTTTTATATACAAGAAGGTATAGGCGGGGTGTTTTAACCACCACGTTTTGTCAATTATGTTAGGTCCCATGTAAGCTTGTGTGCCTAGCAAAACTGCGAATATTTATCTACTGGATTTAATAATCGCAGTTTTGCTAGGTACAGTAGAGCTAGGTACAGCTGTGCTGCCCATTTCTCGTTACCTATATTTGTAACCCTTAGACAGCTTGTATGTGGCCCAGGGGAGAGACGAGATGGTGTCATTTGTATTTTTTTCTGCCACGGCTCGCACTCTATACGAATTTTCTATCTACTTATTTATAGGTAATTGCCTTAGTTACCTGTGCTTTAAAGTAAACTTACAACATATTTGCTTAGGGCCGGTTTTTTTAATGCATAGTTAACTCAACCAATTGTTAAAAATTGTTACTGATCTTTAAATATCAAACTGATATTTAACAATTAGGAACAATATTAGACTGACATTTAACCATTTGTAACATTAGTAACTAAAATTGTTACAAATGGTTAAATATCAGTGTGATATTTAAAGAATAGGATTTTTTTTTAACAATTGGTTGAGTTAACTATGGTTCATAAAACCAGCCCTACTCTCAGAAGAGAATACATTCCAGCTAAGTATCCGTACTCCTGAATTACGTATTTGAAAATTTCAAAGTGCAACTAGGTATATTTAAGTATTTTTTTCCTAATTTTTCCCTAGATTTTGCTATGAAGCTATCAACAGCGTTGCCGTAAATCCGACCACATACATGTATTGCTGTACTTTACTCAATTTATTTAAGCAATCACAGTCCAAGAAATGTCGAGCATAATTAACAGATAAAACGGAAGCCAGTCTCTAGATAACCACTAATGAATAGTTACGATACGAACCACTGGTTGCCCATTATGCTACATAACTTTATCTTTAAAGTAAACTACATACACATTTTACCGAGTTTTTTTTTAAAAGAGTTGAGGATATACACTCAACTTCATTCTGTGGAATCTTATTTAGTTATAAAGGAGAATAGACAGAAACCTCTGTCTAATAAGTATGCGTCTAGTTTGCCGCAGCTAGAATCGCACAGGCGTAATCAATATTATGGAAAAATTAAAACAAAACATACATACGAACATTGTAATCTCGGGTAATTAATTTGCTAGGTAGGTAAGGTTTTGACTGATTCGCCGCGCTGACACACAAACATACATAACGCTGGTATACAGAAACTCCTTTTTTGAAGTCACGTCCAAGTCGAGTCGTGGACTCTTACAACAACTCCTTGTCAGTTAATGTTAAGTCCCAAAGATTTTGCAACAAACCTATTGCCAACAACCAGATACTTTAATCGCAGTAAAACGATTAAGGAACACTCCAGCCGCGTTTACATACATACATACATACATAAATCACGCCTATATCCCAGAAGGGGTAGGCAGAGGTGAACGTTTCGCCAATTATGTTAAGTCCCATGTAATAGGTGGCGAGCCTATTGCCATTTATCGGGCACAAAAGTCGCAGTGCATTGTTGGGTGGTATAAGAGGAATGCTGCTGCCCATTCCTTATCACTGATTTATCCTTAGTCGCCTTGTACGACACCCACGGGAGAGATTTGGGGTGGTGACAATTGTATTCTACTCTGCCGTCACCACACGGCATACAGCCGCGTTTAGTTATAACTATATCCGTTTTACAAAGATAAATAAAACAGAAAAAAACGTAAATTTATATTTTATCCCTAAGAGGTAGTCTGGTTGATTCTCATGCTGGTCTGGGAGCGAAAAATAACGTAGAATGTGTCAGCCCAGACTCATCCCATGGGTGTCGTAAAAGTCGACTAAGGGAGATTGCCCGGTGCAGACCAGTAAGCGACGACAATGTCTTTATCTATACTAATATTATAAAGCTGAAGAGTTTGTTTGGTTTGGTTGGTTGAACGCGCTAATCTCAGGAACTACTGACTCAAATTGAAAAAATCTTTTTGTGTTGGATAGTCCATCTATCGAGGAAGGTAGATATAATAATCAAAAACGTGAGCTAAGCCGCGGGCGACCACTAGTTCTACTATAAAGTCACCACACGGCGCTACACTAGTTAGCTACATTACAAATTACAGTTTACTTTTTCACGTTAAGTAGGCACCGGCGGTGATTCATTATTTTCACACTGAGTCAATAACGTATACAAATAAAACTTATATTCTTGGCTGCTGCTCCTAGTTACCGTGTTTGTTTTGAGTACAGGTCATTACAAATGCATTTAAAGGTCCTTAACATTGCTTTTCTATGTTGTTGTAATAAAAAGTAGTTTTTAATAAGTAAATTAAGTTTGCCGTGCTACGTCGTGTATTGACGGCAAGGAAGAGTGTAATTGAATGTTCTCCCGAGCGAGGTTGATGTATAAAAGCTACTTATAAATATGGTGCTTCTAGACGGTGCAAGTAGCTGAAGCAAGTAAAGGCGCGACTTATTTGCGCAAGCAGCATGCACAAGTTAGTAGAACAGTGCATAAACAAAGGCGCGGGCTACTTGTGTCAGATGCTGTATCTGTATCTGTCTGTATGCACAAGTTACTTGGTCAAGCTAAACGTGCACTCTGCCCTCATGAGTACTTTTAGTATGGGTCTTGTTTCGTCGTTCCACCTATCTAATTCATACCCCATTATTAACCCCGACGTCAACAATGTGAAAAGAATTAACAATTTAGCACATTAATCTCAGTCGGATTCGACACGTGAATGTCTGTACCTTCACAAGTAAAATGTCTCTACAAGTACAAGAAATATGTGTAAGTAGCCTGCGCGCCCATTACATCTTGCTTCACGGTGGTTACTTGCACAGTTTGCTTGCGTTGGTACTTCCTCGAGTCACTAGACTCGCTGGAATCGTTTACACTACGCATATAGCCTGCGCAAGTGCTTCAACATGCGCAAGCTATATGCACCGTGTAGAAGCACCATTATAAATGAGAAATGGCAACAGCGTTCCTGTTACTCTATTAGGCCAATAAATGTCTGTGTCCATCACAAACATTTGGCCGTATCATTTCGAACGCTGCCCAGTTGGAATATTCATTAAACTGACCAAAATTTTCAGTAATAGGTATTTAAAAGAAAATATTATATTCCACAACCGTAGGCATTGTTTATAGCGCACGAAAAGACAACGAGTATAACTCTTAGTATTTCATTTAATCGATATAAATAATTAGTCAGTCCTAAATTATCTCAGACACCGTTACCTCAAAGAGCGGATCTTCAAGATTTCGAGCTTACCACGCTTTATGTCGGCGTCCTCGACCCCTGTGTCAAGAGAATTAAGAACTTATTTGAGAAAACGTCAGAACTCAATGCTGCAATATTATTTATTTTAAGTGGGGTGATCAGAGATGGTTATATACAAATGTAGGAAGATCTATAATAATTTTTCTAATATTATGTAATTTCTTTAATTCTCCTGGAACAATTTAGCACTATACCTACTGATTATTAGTAGGATTGATCGGGTTATAAAAGCCATGCTCGATTTTCGTGTAATAACAATCACCATCAACATCTACCTTAATTTATATTCAACTAACCCCTCTCACAGTACATCAATCTGTGAAAGAATATATTTGTGTTATAAAATACACATAAAAATACTTCCAATATTTGCTAAATATAAGCGAGGGGCGAGCATTATGTTAGTGTAATTTATGTAAGTACGGACGTTCCGGCTACGGTCGCTACGTGTAGACCAGAATTGTTCTCAATGGCAATGGTTATGCTTAGTTAAGCCATTGTTTGGTTCGACGAAACCTCATGTCGCGCGCATATGTGTCAAATATTATAGCGAATTCACGATCAAATAGCTAGCATACTATGGCACAAAACCACAGAACGGACGCAGTTTTTTAAGCGGTGCGTTTTCATTCTGGTTTGTACCTAAAATTTGTGGTGGAAACCTGTAAGTTACTTTTGGTTGTTACGAGTTACTTTGAGTTGATTAACTGAAAAGGGAAGTCAAGTTCAATTTACATAGTCAATATCACACCCATTCATCTCCGGAGGGGCAGGCAGACATGAATTAACACCCAGATTTCGCCAATTACGGTAGATCCCATGTAATAGTGGGCGAGCCATCTAACGGGAACGTAAATAATATGAAAGTAATGCAAGGAGCATTATTCATTGCTGTCTTTACCCTTAGTCACATTACACCCCTTAGTGACACCCGCGAGAGAGATGTGACAATTGAAGTGTGCTGACATGGAGACAATAAACATTTTTTAGAGTAGGTACTGCAAAGCTTGGGAATTCTTATTACCCAAGAATTACTTTAAAGACTTACTTCAAAATTTATATCACTACGTTTTTAACGTTATTCTATTAACTATAGTGCACAGCATATAATTTCATTTTCCGCTTGACTGCATTTGAATGTAAATACAACAAAACACTTTGTTCTTGGTTACATTTCGAGGTAAGCGGGATAGTCGATTGAATGGTAATTATAAACGCCTAAATAATTATCTATGTGGTATGTAAAGTATTCAATTCCCGCATCGGAAAATCCAAGAACGACTAATAATATCTGAGTGGCTTAGGGCCGGTATTTTGATGAATAGTTAACTCAACCAATAGTTAAAAATTGTTACTATATAGTGGTATATCAGTCTGATACTTAACCATTACTAACAATTGGTTGAGTTAACTATAAATAAAAAACCGGCCCTTAGTGAAAAAGAAAAACTCAAGCACATAGAACTTGTCATTGTCACAGCACATTCATTGAAAAAACCGATCTTTACATCGTTAGCATGCAACTTTAGTTTTATTTTATTTTTATAAAATTATCATAATTTTCTTGTGTAAAAACCTTCTAAAAAATAAAAGATAACTTATAGAAAATTATGAATGAAATAGTTGATGTTCCGGGCGTGACCAAGGCAAACAGGGACTAATTTTTATATTATAGTCTGGAAGGAATTATCTTCCATGTTGGCCTGGGAGCGAACAAATAACGTAGAATGGACCAGCCCCGACTCATCCCATGGGTGTCGTAAAGTCGACTAAGGGAGACTGCCCGGTGTAGAGCAATAAGCACCTAGGGGCACACGAATGGTGGAGGGCAAACCACCAACAACTGCATACCCAATGGAAGAGGAAACATACTGCGCCAACCCCAGATAGACTGAGAACAGGGCAGGGAGAAAAATAGTCTAGGAGGATGCTTTTGAAACGCAATGTATTTTGGAAGTTATTTCGTCGTGTCGATCGTAGCTATCGAAGTGCACTCTTTATTTGAGCTGTTAAATATAGATAAAACAAGTCAGTGTTCGAGAACAATTTGTTGTTAATGGACTTTAGTTCCGTCGGTTCATTAGACCGCGGGTATAACTCGCGTAGTGCCGGTCGCCGCAAAGGCTGTACTCAATATCACACAATTGTCACGTTCAACGCTGCAAAGGAATTACGCGCGTCGTCTCTTTTAAATACACCAAATGATTTACTGTCGACACTACTACTTAACCTACTTTTTTATTTCAATGTTCAATAATTTTAGTGAAAACAAATGTATTTCAGGCATTTTGGACTTTTTTTTATAAGGTTTTTACAAAATTCGTATGCCATGTCGTGACGGCAGAGCAGAATACAATTGCCACTATTCAGTCTATCCCGCGAGTGTCGCACTACGCGACTAAGGGTTCAGACAGCGATGAGTAACGGGAAGCAGCCCCTCTTATACCACCTAGCAATATACTACGATTTACGTGCACGATACGTGCCAATAGATTCGCCAAAAAAATATCAGAGAACAGCAGTCACTATTTAAAATAAATTAACATAATCAAAATACTATGTTAATTAATTCATCAATGTAATTGAGCCCACGAAACGCACATAAATAGGCACTTAAATCACACCTAAATTGCCGAAGGGGTAGGCAGAGGTGAATCAACACCCCGGCCAGCCTATTGCCATCTATCGGGCACATAGATCGCAGTATAGCCAGGTAGTATAAGAGGAATGCTGCTGCCCACTGCTCATCGCTTAGTCGCCGTGTGCGACACCCACGTGAGAGATAGGGGTAGTGACATTATTTGTATTCTGCTCTGCCGTCACTACAAGGCAATCGGGGAAATGTGATTTTAGTATATTACATTTTTTAATCAATTAATTGATATTTGACATTGTTTATTGATGTAGATTTACATTATCCTTAGAGACATCCTCGGAGGCCAACCACTTCAGTATTGATATTCTAATATAATCAGACTATATTTCCTGCTGAATAAACAGTTCTGCTACGGTTTTACTTGATTGTTGTTTTGTAGGTATGTAACGCCATTGATTTTGTTATTAATGTAATAATACACCCGCAACTGCTAGTTTGCCAGTGATATAAAAAAGGCAGATACACAAAAGAATACCAAGTCATGTGGATAACTAACCATAAAATGACTACTCAAAACATTACAATAAACAGGCAATAATGGAACTACATAATAACCGTCTTTAATGGATGCCCTGAACTTAGGTACCCGGCAATGGCGACTTATTAATCCTACAATTTACATACATAAATCACGCCTATATCCCCGAAGGGGTAGGCAGAGGTGAACTAGCACCCACGTTTCGCCAATTTTGTTAGGTCCCAGGTAATAGGTGGCGAGCCTATTGCCATTTATCGGGCACAAAAGTCGCAGTACTATTGCTAGGTGATATAAGAGGAACGCTGCTGTCCATTCCTCATTGCTGATTTATCCTTAGTCGCCTTGTACGACACCCACGGGAGATTTGGGGTGGTGACAATTGTATTCTACTCGGCCGTCACCACACGGCAATTTAGGGTTACAACAATCTCTAGGACCAGCCGCAAATGTTGAATAGAGTTTGGTTTTGACGGTTACGTCCGATAAAAGTTATGTGAAAAACTCTATAATACTGCCTACATTATCATTAGTGACGACAAGGAGACTTGACAGTCGGGCTGCTAGCCAGTTCTGGGATTTTCCAAGGAATAGGAAACACTTTTGAAACGCACTTATAAAGGGAAGCTGACAAATTTAAAAGGCACTAGTTAACCAATTAAATAGCCTTTGTCCAGAAAAACACAATAGCCAGAAAACAAACGCCGAATGACTAAAAAGCTAATGAGTCTGTAGAGATCTTTTCGAAATGGACAAAGTAAATACCCAAGGAACAGGCAACCGTTAACTTGGCATAGATAATCTCAGTTGACATCGTTTAGGCGGAACGGGACCTAGTATTGAACTGAGATCGAGGATGGATACGTCTGGTGTGCAGTCATTTGATATTTATGTGACAAAATACTACCGTTACGCCGTTATTCTTTCAATTGACGCTGCGCATGATACAGATACGGCTGTACTTCGACAGCATTGAAGTCAACCGTCATCTGGCGCAATTTTTATGATTGAGACGAATTTGTTCACTAGATTGTTTCGACTTAAAATGTCCCGAGTTCAGGGAAACGTCGATTTAATATTAAAGTTTCTGCGTAGCATACATTAATAGGAAATAAGACAAGTGTCTTCGAAAACGAAAACAAGCAGTTAAAAAGCGTTCCTTATTTTTTTTTTTGCAATAATTGTGCTAATTATACCAAATGTAATATAAATGAGAATTCCTGTTACCTTTTACTTAGCCTATAGATAGTGAGTGGCAATCTTTCTTTCTTATTAGGTAATGTGATATTGATTTCAATTTCGTAACTTTAAAAAAACAAAAATGTTTTTCATCCCCCCCATCTCGGAAAGAGTATTTTTTACTCATCGATATCTGAGCGCATTGGTGATTAATAGTAATTAATAGTACATCATATACCAATGGCGATAAAACAAAGAATGCCGCAGATCGCAAGTGTTTAACGCCCGAGCTCAAGGCGAGGGAGTTAGAGCGAAAAGAAAATATTTTGTTCTCGCTCTAACTCCCACTAAATCCCGAGACAGAGCACTGTCAAGGAGAGGATAGAGAGATTTTGTCCACGTCCCGTGCTAGGCGTGCTGTTGTAATTATATCCTGTAGGGTGTCAATAATTGAGCACTTGAAAACAAATTGTAACAACATTGAATTGTAATAGCCTGGCCAAGCGTTGTTACTCAATATCGTTTATTGAATGCACCTCCGCGCGCCGTCACGTGTTATTTATTCACACGCTTTTCTAAACATGTTTCTTAAGGTCTGAGCATACGTAACGGGAAAACATCCCGGACAAGCCCCGTGTGACATATGTCACGGAGACACGGACGGAGCGGACACTATATGGTTCAATTTCAGTTTCAAATTAATGTTTAGCAGGTAAACTGGATATATTTATGGTACGGTAATTAGACAATAGGTAATACAATAGGTAATTTGGTATGGTAATTAGACGATTAGTTACTTATCAGCAGGTCCGGACTTACGTAGCTGAAAGTAAGTTGGTGTCAGATCAATAATTTTGTGGGATAAATACTGAATTAAGAGTTAAGATACTGTAATGATAAGCTATTTATGTGCCCATGTCATAATATATTCGTACTTTAAGGTTTTACTTATTTATTCAATTCATCTGAATAAAGTCTATGAGAATTTTCACTTTTAAATGATGTAGCCTATTTTTGGCTATAGCATAACCAACTGATCTAAATAGAACATACATACATACATACATAAATCACGCCTATATCCCCGAAGGGGTAGGCAGAGGTAAACTAGCACCCACGTATCGCCAGTTATGATAGGTCCCATGTAATAGGTGGCGAGCCTATTGCCATTTATTGGGTACAAAAGTCGCAGTAGGTACATTGCTAGGTGGTATAAGAGGAACGCTGCTGCCCATTCCTCATGACTGATTTATCCTTAGTCGCCTTGTACGACACCCACGGGAGAGATTTGGGGTGGTGACAATTGTATTCTACTCTGCCGTCACCACACGACATAGTGAACTATCTAAATAGAACAAAATCAAATAAATGTATAAATTTGATTTTATGCAGTCACAATGTTATCTAAGTTAATATTATAAAACTGAGGAGTTTTATAATATTAACTTAGAGAGAGAACTTCAGGAACTACTGATTCAAATTGAAAAATTATTTTTGCATTGGATAGTCCATTTATCGAGGTAGGCTATAAGCTATATAACAAACGACATTAAAGCGAGTGAAGCAGCGTGGAGCCACTAGTTGATAATAAATTAATGGATGGAATGCGATAAATGATATGCATTATGGGGGGGATTTGAAGATTTTATGACATCTGACTGACGGAGATGTATGGAACTATAAAACCAACTGCCCAGATATCCTGAGAATAAAGCAGGCGGCGAATAATGATTATAAATAAATTGCATCTGTATGGATAAAATTTTAATACCCGAGGGCAGATTTCTCTTTTGAATTAGATTTTTTTAAGTTTTTTGTGAAGTGCTCACAAAGTTACTGTAAATTTCCGAACTTTTGCTTACCTATTTTTTTGTGTAATTATGTAGGTATTAATCATTTCTTATGAGTTACATATTCATTTAATAAAAGTCAGTATTCAATTTTTATTAGATTGGTGTAAATTAACAACCATTCAATTTTAGTATATAGTCGCAAATTACCTTGATGGAAAAGTTTTACTAACTACATTTAAACCACTTACCTAAATTATATAACGTAATTATAAGTAAAAACCATTGTGAATTCTGTTACTATTTCAAGGCCTCGTTTTGTTGACAAAAAACAAAAGAGTCGACAAAAAAATCTTCGCATAAATGTTACAATAGTTAATAAGTAACCACTTTTTATTTGACTAAGCACTTTGTTGTAAACGAATAATATGTGATTAGTCGAGATCACCGCCACATGGCAATTATTATTATTTTTCTAATAAGGGAGTCATTAATATTTTCAAGAGACAAGGTACAGTCAACAGCTCATCGGGTTACTACAATCTGTCAAATTTCTCCAATAAATTTTCAACCTTAACATCCTTATTAAAAAGTTCAAAATTGATTGGAAATATTTGTCAGTTTGTAGTAACTTGATGTGCTGTTGACTGTACGTGGATAGACTTTAGTAGATGTAGCTGGTAGTTAGATGTAATATAAAACTTGTTCAGTCTTTACTGCCAATAATATTTTGTTTAACTTAAACAAATCGTAGTTTTACGAGCCTTAATAGTACTTAATAGGTATACCAAATTCCGAGCTAATAATAGTAGATTATATCCAGGGTTAGATCATAGTTTTATGTCACCCCCTACCCAGGAAGTGGAATTTTCCGTACGCGTAGCGGGCGGAGAAGTCCACTTTATGGTCAGATGTGAAAACTATATTTTTTATTACGTTTCATATAATCACACTATTTTTATATTTTTACAGATCCATTATTTCGGAATGGTTTAAATTAAAATTATATTAGCCAAATTTGTACCTACTAGACCCGTCTATCGTTCTAACACTTGATTTATTTGATTAAATAGTTTCATTAGAATCTAGAGACTAGCAACTGATTGTAGCTTCAAAATACATTCAAAACATGACTTTAGGTTTGACGCATCTTCTTAAATCGCAGTCACAGCAAAAAGCTACCAACGAAAATCTATTGTTTCACTTCACTTTGTGGCAGTTGTGGTGACGAGAACAATTATTAATGCTTGCATCGGAAAGTGCCCCTACTGTACTTACTGAAAATTACATAACGTGGTGCCAGTCTGTGGTCATGGAATATTTCTCCGTGCTCATGAAATAACAAATTATATTGTGTCGTGTTATGACGGCAGAGTAGAATTCAAAAGCCACCACCCTTACTTCTTCCGTGGGTCTCAAATGAGGCGATTGACAGTTTTAGGGCCGATTTCACCGCAGAATTAAACGCGATCAGTTGAAGTTGAACTCGGTTTATGCTCTTAACTGAGTTCCGCTGCATAGTTTGCATTAATCAAAACCAAGTTTTATTAAACTCAGTTTCTATGAGAGACGGTGAAATCGGCCCTTAAACTTGTCGACGCATGGACACATTGCGACTGCCATGACTGGTTGGCCCAATTTTCAGTTGGCAAAGGCAAAAAAAGCTTGTATAATTTGAGACTTCATACTCTTGTCTAACGAGGATGATATGCGGGTGAATGATGCGTGGTGGAGTCCTCAGGATCAAGAACCAATCAATCCAGTAAACTACCCGCTGTCGTATTTTTTTTAGCAATCATATTTAATAGTAACGTAGGTAAATTGCGAATATTCCAACGTTACGTTGAAGATACCGCTTTGAAAACAGATCTTAAGTTTCAAGTATTTACTCACTAAAAACTATATTTCATTGAGTGTACACAAGACTGTTGAGACGTAACAAGCCTAGATAATGATTGGAGGCAAACAGAAATACGGAAAAATTAATGAAACGGGTGTTGTCACCACCTGTTTAATATCATTAATTATATAGAACCGAATTATTTATATTTCATAATGGACACAGACAGCTGATAAAGGCATTGTAAAATAACGTCAATTTATTATTCTGTGAGAACAAAAGGTAAGAACGCAACTATATTTCTATTTGATAAATATGTTAACAATTTTATTCCTTAATTTTTTTATAAAAAACCGCCCGCTGGGGGTGATATTTGTATTTAAATTAACAGCATTTAATCTTAATCTTCACAGAAGAGAACAAGCTTATGCCGATTGAACAAGAGTTGAAACATATACTCTTAATATTCATATCAAAAATCACATCTGTTTATCCCTTAAGTAGGTTTCTGTTCTAGCTTCCTTCTAATTTATGACCTAACCTTAATTAGCCTTGACGTAACCCGTACGAGAGGTAAGCAGTTGATGATGATTAGGGCGCTCTCACGTCATGCTCCGAAATATAATGTATTAAAATATATAGTGTTTTCGAGTACCTTGTGCTACGAACAAACAGAGCATGTCAAAAAAACAATGCTATGTAATAAGGATTAGTTTGGTAAACAATATTTTTTGTAAAAAAATTAAATAATTAAGCAGCGTTAAAAAAAGTTCTCTCCGTATAAAATTACAGACTATATTGCGTTAGCAGTAAATACCTACATACATACATAAATCACGCCTATATCCCCGAAGGGGATAGTAGTAAATAGTGTAAAAAAATTGGTCTGTAATTGTCACTATTAACATAGTGTAATTTTTCCTGTTAACTTTCATTACTTACTTTCATTCTGTCATTGTTTTAAAGCCGGTGACGAAGCCAATTTTTCTATTCTTTACAATTTCTTCGAATGTTCTGTTTCAAGCAATAATTAACTAGTGCTATTGACTGTAAAAAAATTATATCCTGCCATGATTTTATCAGAACTGCTGACCCTGCTGGGTATGTACGAAATATTTAAGAATGAAATAATGTTTATCATTATTTTAACTTAATTAATATTATTACCATTCAGATTGTACGTCTAATTAGTTGTTAGTTACAATCGACGACACTGAACTTATTTCTTGAACATAAAGTATAGTAACAAATAATTAAAAGTAATTTAACATATTTAAATGTTTATCTTCATGATAAACACCAAGATGATGATGATGACAAACAATCATTTCAAAAATAGGTATGTAATAACTATTGTTTCATTGTATCTAATCTAGAGTTAAATGTTTGCCATATTATAGGAAATAGGATTCATTAGGTTTACCCAGTGGAAGTACTAATCGATATTTGATTGCAATTAAACAATCAACAGTAAAGTCAGGTTTTCTTTTTCGAAACTTAATTATAACATCAAATATCTTGATAAGATAACGGCTAAAATAATTAGACTAAGACAAAGTGTTTGTATTGGCTTCTAACTTTAAAATTGAAGTTAAATGTTACTCGCTTATTTACATGTAAAATTCATATGAATATCCATGAAAACACAAAGCGCAAGCTCATCTGTATGCGAAATAACTGTATTTCACATGTCATCTCCAAATTGTGTTTACTTCTCAGTTGATAAAGAATGGGGTTGAATATGTCGGCGCGTCTATTTGCATCTTGGTCACTCACACAATGAAGTAGAAGGACGTCACAGTATGGTGTCTTGTTCCTTTTGGATGCTTACAACACTATAATTAGGAATCTATGACTTCACTATGAGGAGTGCGGTAGTAATAGTCTCGGTTGCGATTGCCAAGCTACGCAGCACTCGCATATCTCAGTCGTTGGGGGTGACGACTAATAATTTATCTTCCACTGCACTTCCATATTTCGGAAGGCACGCTAAGAAGTCTTGATGCTCAGTCGGCAGTAACAATATTTACGCTGGGCCTGCTCTGTCTCACTTCTCTGTTCCCATGTGGGGACACGTCTTATAGTTAACTGTTCGGTAATCTGTATTAAATGTTAATATTAATATTCATAAATATGTCAATGATAACGTCAAAACCTTTTTTGTAAAACCTCAGTCAGAAAATCTAGCTTTATTTAAAATAAATATAAAAATCATAATCCATTGATATATACAATTATATGAGCCGTGGGTAATAGTAACCGTTTTATAAATTAGTGAAACTACATTCTCCTTATAGCTTCGGTTTACTCATCCATGACATGACATTTTTAACGTGTGGCCGCTTGTACAATAAATTTTTTACACCTTAGTCGAGCTCAACTCGTAAAGTATTGATAAGAAACTCTTTTGTTACGTCTGTTTAATGGTTCTTACACGCTTGTTATGAATTACCTAATAAAAAGGTATTGTTTACAAAAAGACCCAACACAATCGCGTACCTTTAATTGATGTCAAATTCTAATTATACGATATGTCTTTTATCTATGTATATGTTGAAAATAATAGTTGCCATTATAGAAATATGGTGTAACAAAGCCTAAAATTATAGCCAAATTATGTCTTCGGCAATCTGGGTGGAATAACTACCTCTTTTACATGATATTTTTTCTAACATTCATATTTATAATGTTCAAGAAACACATAAGAATAATACCCCGACTTATTGCCAACAAAAACGCGGACTGAAGTTTTAAATCATTAGCCGCCCATGACAATTACAGCTTCTAGCAGATAAGCCGACAGACAGGTGTCAGCTTAGTTTAAGGCTAGTAACCACGTTATTTAATAAAGCGCAAAGAGATTTCTTGTATTTCTTTGCATACAATAAAGTGTTACTAAAAGAAATAAAGTGTTACTATTTCAAATATTATAATATAATAATTGAACACTAGTGCTCTGTGGCCTGTGGCTATCGGGCATCTTACTTTGTATTA
Source organism: Cataclysta lemnata (assembly GCA_963931975.1). Lineage (NCBI taxonomy): Eukaryota > Metazoa > Arthropoda > Insecta > Lepidoptera > Crambidae > Cataclysta > Cataclysta lemnata. The sequence continues at coordinate 14,553,149 of OZ008338.1, forward strand.
AAGTCCACAGTAAGTTCAGTAGTAAAATGCACATTTAGGGTTGCATTTTGCAACGAACATAATCGAACAGAATTTTTAAAAACTACGAAGGTGCATATCGGTGTTATCTTTGTGAATCATAGATTATGCTTTATATAAAGCACGTAGTATAGAAGCAATGCAATTCTGTTATCCTTTGCGTAGTCACATCTAACGTGTCCTGTAGATAGGTAGCAAGCATATATTTCTATCCACCCAACACATTAATCGCATTATTGCTAGATGGTGTTCTAAGAACATTGTTTTCCATTTCTTGTTGTATTACTGCTCTCGAGTCGCCTTTTATCACACCCACGGTAGAGATAGGTAGTGGTGACAATTGCATTAGTTGCTCTGCCGTCACCACATGGCGAATTGTCAATATTCTTTTTGGCATCATCAACTACTGCAGTGTTGGGAGTACTTTTCTGGCCACTGGTACCATATTTTGTACTGGTTATCGTCAATACGTATTCATTATATATTGTCACTTATTTTATTGGTTAACGTAACACCCAGCAAGAATCTTAGGTTGCTAAGTGAGACTCGTCGAACGAGTAAGAATTTTATAGCAACGACAGGATTAGCAGTCAACCTATGGCATGGAGCCTATTTTTACACTGCCCTTAAGCTCAGAACACACAGATGCGGTAGCGGGAGTAATTGTATCTAGCACGTATCAAAATAAGTCTGGATGTTATAGGTAATATATCGCTGTAAGTCTTATGGAATATGAGTAATGGCGCATCCACACTGTACTGCAGTGTACTTTTAGTTACGCCACACTATTGGGCGTATCGGTAAAAAAAAATTAGAAAATTAAAGATAAATGTTACTCTACAAAAAGCAATGCGGATGTATTTGAGAGACCCATATACACCTTTTAGTTTCTACGTCATTGTAACTACACTTGGGGCGCAGCCAAATTACAGTGCATCACTTAATTAAATCAATTTGATTGAGGGCCGAGATTCAATGCGGCCAGCTCACAAAAAAACGAATAATGCAGTATCGTCAGCCAAACCCACAGTGGTCAATCCTTAATAAGAACAGCATTATCATCCTTTTTGTAGCCCTCATATGGGATATATTTCATATGGGATCGGCGCAGTACCTATTTTTTTCCATTCACTCCTGTTAGCTGTTACCTCCTCATTCACTCCATTCTCGCTCATGTCATTTATCACGTAATCCATCCATCTCGTCTGCTGTCTCCCTAATTTAGATTTTTGCGATACATCACAAAATCAATTTGGGATGACTTTCGAGAAACACTTGATTGGCTGTTTTTATTTGACCATAATTGTTTGGTTCCTGCTAATTTTAATTTTTATTGTTTTTTGATAGTAATTAAGTGATGGTTTTAAGGGTTTTACGCTGAAGTTTTATAGTTATCATCACTTGTAACATAAAATAATAATAAATGCAATCCATCCATTATTTTTTGATTGGGTCGTAATCTAATGTAATACAATTTTAAGATACATTTATGATTTAAAGGTAGTCACAAAAATTGTTATTGCAACGATTGTTGAGACAATAATTATATTAATGGACCACTGACTCAATACTTTCTTCTCAAAGTAAGTATAGATTATACATACAATACATACCTACATAAATACATGCCTATAATAATAATATATAAAATCACGCCTATATGCATATAGGCAAAAGGGTGGCCTGCACACATGGGTTAGCCCCCGTGTCTCCTCGGCGCTGATCCCCGCGTAAGTTGGGAGGCCCTGGGGAGAGACTGGTGAATTGCCGCGAGGCAGATCTCAGACTTACCCCGCTTAGAGGCCTATGAGGAACACCGGAGTGGTTTAGTGAGTATTGCTGGCGCTTCGTGCGCTAGGCGAGTCCCACACACGCCAGTCGCCTAACTAGCGGCTGATATGGTGCGTAGTTGCATTCCACTCCGACAAAAAAGAGGTGAATTTATTAAGACCCACTTTTCGCTAATTAAGTTACGTCCAATGTAATAGGTGGCGAGCCCATTGCCATTTATCGGGCACAAAATTCACGGTACATTGCTTAGATGCATGAGAGGAACGCGGCTGCCCATTCCTCTTAACTGTTTTAACCTTAGTCGCCTTGTAACAAAACCGCGGGCGAGATTGGGGGTGGTGACAATTGTATTCTACTCTGCCGTCACCACACGGCCAAGTATAAATTGCTATTTGGAATTGCACTTATTTCAAAATACTACACAGTGTTGTTTTTAACACTTGCGTCCTTATTCTTAAAAACTACATCGGTCCATACTTAAATTCTCCCTCGCCACTTTCTCTCAAAATATGTATACTCGTGATGAAAAGAGCCAGAACAGCGATAAAATTTAATGTGTTTTAAAACTGATTTAGTTTTTATTAACAACGGTTATTTAACCAAGAACTATAACCGCGGCAGTAGGTCATTAACAATAATCTCTATTTGCTTAAAATGTTAGATGATAATACTGTACCAACTGAACAAAAGTTGGTACAATCAAACCATGTGTCACATTTGTTTTAAAAACATTAAAGACTAAACATTGTCTTACCGAACTCACTTTCATTGTACGAAGTTGAACATGCACGTCAAGCTACCACAAAATGACAAATGGTCTCAATCGACTTTGGACTTTACGTCAAGATTATTAAAGATGACAATCGATTGTAGATACTTTACAGATGTGCATAGTCTGTTCTGGTGTTTGTGCTGCCCTTTTGGTTTTGGCGATTGTACTAAGACACATAAACAAAAATAGAAGACAATTATTAAAATCCGCTGTATGAAACGTTTTTACATAATTAATAGACACAAAATGTGCATAAATATAGCTCGTCTGTGTATGAAAATTTAATCAGGATCACTAGGTTCTTGAGCCACACACATATAAACCATCGCTGTTAAACATCCATAAACACCCATCAAAAGGTTGTATAGTCTGTACCATCTAACTTGTCTTATTTGGTAAACAATCTTGGCACACCCTGTTATTGAAAATGCAGCATTAAAAATCAACTGATAACCAGATTCAATAGGTTTCAGTCTATAATAACGATTTATTACATACATACATAAGTCACGCCTACATCCCCGAAGGGCAGAGATGAACTAGCACCCACGTTTCGCCAATTATGTTAGGTCCCATGTAATAGGTGGCGAGCCTATTGCCATTTATCGGGCACAAAGGTCGCAGTTCTATTGCTAGGTGATATAAGAGGAACGCTGCTGCCCATTCCTCATCGCTGTTATTGTAATAATGTATTACAATAACGATTTATTGTAATACATTATTGACTTTGTTATTATTTTATTTTTAAATGAGTGATTTAAAAAAAAGTTGTGCCAAGATTGTTTACCAAATAAGACAAGTTAGATGGTACAGACAGACTTTACTCACGATGTATTCAAGAGGGAACTGATTGCGCCCAATTTCCGAACGCAAATTAATCTGATTCCCGATTTTTTATGCTTGTAGTGCGCACGCGTCACCGCGGCCAGCCTCGTTAGCGGCGTCGAAAGAGCCTTGCAACAAGGTTGTTTCGGCGTTGCCTCGTGCTTGGAATCCTTAATGACCTCGCTGAATGTGCACTTGTTGCCGTTCGACTGTACTTTGTCTCGATAAAGAAATTTTCGGTAATTTTTTTCGACTTTGTTTATTTTAACACACATTGTGTGTGACGCCTTGATATTAAGACAGATGGCAGTTTTGCCAGCGACACGTTTTAACGTTTTCCGTCAAATGATAAGTTTCTTGGACGCAATAAAACATTTTGTCACAGTGTTGGACGTGCCTTTTTTCTGTTTGGCTTTTTAATGTCTTGTGATCGATAAAGCAAACATTATACGATACTAATATACAATGAGACGATAAAATTTTATATGTAATGGTGCACTAACTATATTATACGGTGGTATAACAGAAACGCTGCTGCCAGTTCGTCATCCCTTTTTTTTTAATTTTTATTCGCCTCGTACGACTCTTGAGAAAGATATTAGGGGTAGCGACAATTATACTCTACTCTGCCGTTGTCACACGGCAATATTATTATATTTCCTAGTTTTCCTTGTAGGAATAGCGGTACAACAACTTGCGCGATGCTTACAAATAGCCGGATTTGAAGTGTACTACGAACATTTTCCCTGTAGTAAAGTAGGAAATAAATAACATTTACACTGTCAAATGTAGCCCTAAAAGAAAGCAGTGTAGGGTATTTAAATTTACATAAATGTGTAAATTTAAATCTATAAATATTTAAATCTAAATGATGGCTAAGATCAACTGTGGTAATAGGAGCGAGTCTTACGTAGGTCTCAAGCCCAAGTAATAGGGAGCGAGCCTAAGCTCCCTATTACTGGGCTACGGAAATAAGCTGGCAAAACGCGGGTAACACCTCTGCCTACCCCTGAGGGGGCGATTTATCTATCTATCTTGTAAGATCAACAGCATACCCAAAGAGGGTAAGTGTTAGCTAGGTGGCGGGCTGTAACTAACCAAAACCTAAGCCAAAACGTAGCAGCAGCATTGAACAGTATGGATTGGAATGTTAATTAAACCTAATCATTATTAATTTCGTTGTTCATTACCTATAATTATTTTTCATCTCAAATGGTAATTTTGAGGTCACAGAAGATATCAAGCAAATATAAGTAAAACACGTCGTTTTTATAGTAATCAGTCAACAAGATTGACGTACACATACCCACAAATAATAAATGACAGTTGCCTAAGTATACATATAAATAAAATGATTTAGTAATCAGTTTTCGGTCCCCAATAGTTTGCACCTGTAACCTTAGAAAGTTAGCGAAATGCGCAACATAGGGAAATCGCAAACAATTTTGCGAAGGTTTGTTGGGCAACAAATCTATGTTAGTCCGTGACAAGAAATAATTAAGATATTTAAATTGTAAGTGTGGATACATAGACATTCAACCACATCAAAACCAGGCCAAAGGCGCGCAATTACGTTTTGTTTATGTAACGATGGGTTTTCAAACGACCAGACGTAGGTACATAGGCATGTTTCAAAGTGCCAGTGTACTAATTTAAATTAGAAACTTATGCATTCATATTCAAATGATACCTACTTGGGGAAAACCTCTGCAAAATTATTTTCATTTTTAAAAGCAACAAATTAATATCTGTCGAAAATTTGTATTTTTTTTAGCCATAGTGTTATTTTACCATATTTGGAGTATTGACATTCTTTGTATCCGAGTGTAACATATTAAAGGACATATTTATGTAAATGCACGAGTGACAACAGCTGATTCACTGGTTTATGTATGGCCGTTTCATTCAATATGTATGTAACCACGTAACAACGTCTTTCACCATAACATAAACAAACCGAAAACTAGTACAACCAAAGCCATTTCCCAATTTCCCACGTCAGTCTTTTGTTTAACATTACGTATATAATTTAATTTATGCCTGAAATGTTAGCATGTAAACATTTTATCATTCTAAATCATATAATCTTTTTGTTTCCGAATAAGTACAGTTCTTTAATAGATTTTGTTAGCAAACTAAACTTTGGCATCACATCATTTTGCGGCAGACTATATTATTACATTTGTGCCCGTTTACTAACGAAAATAGCAACCAAAACCATGGGCTGTTGCATGGAATGTTGTCATCTCAGTCACTCACTCCGATCATTGGTCTCTCGACATGGCCCTTTCGATCAGTTTTCTATACATTCATCACTAGCACCTCCGCGGTGCTAGCTGAAAAGGGAGTGAATGTCTGGAAGAAAAATATGAACCAAAGAGGAGATACTGCGCTGACTCCCGACAAACTGGGAATACATTAAGAGTGCTTTTAATTTTTTTGTTTATTTCCTTAAATTTGTAATTACTTATTATATTGGACCATTAAATCCTCAGCAAACGCAATGCGTACATTTCCAGGCCTTTCCTTGCGTGGTATGCGTTATTGTTGAAATAGCAAGTGAACAGGAAAATCGTGTGGAGTACCAAACGGACGCTACACCGACTCAGCTCTAACCGCGTTGCGTACGACCGGTTTGCACGTTGGCGCCGGCGCCGACGCAGCGAAGGACGAACTTTAGAAAGTAATCGAGTTTCAAGTACACTACTTATTTTATACAGTTAATTCCTTTTTCAAGATGGCGATACATTCTCTTGTAAATCGAGAAAACTTATTTCCTCAAAACATCAGTCAACAGGTGCGAAAAATGCAGCCATTCTCTGCTCAAATGGTCCAACTTTGCCCAATGTTTGGTGCACACATGCAGACTTTTTGTATAATATTTGTATTGTGAATTTGGTGCTTTCCAGCACCAGCAGTTTAGTAGACAGCCATCTCTTGTACGGCTAGGTGGGGGAGGGTTAGAAGGGTAACATAGACAAACACACATTAAAGAAAACTATAGTACGCGTTGGGGCACATGTGCGGGGCCCGTAGCATTTGCTACTCTTGGTACGTGGCTAATCCACCACCGGATCAGCTGGTGGAATTCTGATATTCTAAAACCTCAGATCACATAACTTCTAGCTACCTGAGTCAACGTGGTATATGACAGAGTTAGTTAGCGCGAGTAATTTACTATCGTGCTTACTTGTTCAGTGCTGAGTATAGACATTACAACGATTTTCAAGGTTGTTAAATTTAGGTAATTATAGCATCGCGACTTTGACTTTGAAAATGATTTAATTGACTTTAACAGCTATAATCTTCAATAAGTGGAGTGTTTTAAGTAAAAAACAATTTTGGCAATGAGTTTAAGATGTATCACATCAGCTATTAAACGTAGGAAGAACCCGCTCTAGACCAAGGGAGGTGGTTTACGGCCCATTCTCCATATTTGTCCACAGTAAGATCTGTGCCAATTACAAAGGTTTATTTGTTGATCATTAATATATTTGGGAAAGAAAAAAAAATCTTTCTTTGGCTTACACACATGAATCACGACTATTTATCCCGAGGGTAGGTTGAGGGGAATAAACATCCACGTTTCGCCATGTTACACCCCATGTAATAGGGGTTGAGCCTATTGCCATCTCTCGGGCACGTTAATTTCGGTATATTGATAGGTAGTATAAGAGGAACGCTGCTGCTCATTACTCATTGCTGTTTTTACCCTTAGTGTCCTCGTACGATACTCGCGGGAGAGATTGTGGTTATTGGTGACAATCTTATTCTGCTCCGCCGACACCACACGGCTACATGGAGATTAGTCTTGTTGGCCAAATTAAGAGTTAATATGTTAGTAAGTACAATGTGCAGTCTAGTACGTGGTTGCGAAGAGGCAGACGGTCGCCTGTCCGTGTGATATATTCAAGACACGGGCGTTGCCTTCGTACAATCGAAAGTATATGTTTCTGATTCTACTCAACTCCGGGTTTTTCCCTATCGGGTACGCCATTTCTAGTCCACAGTCTGGCAAAATAATTTTGGAGCCAAATCGTGTAATAGCACACAATAACATTTAATTGATCTTGTTTAGTTTAAAATTAACCTTATTAGATTGCCGTCTTCGATTTTTAACATGAGAATATTCAGAAATACGCCGTGTAAAATAGGCTAGTCATGTAACTTTTATGTCGACTACCTGCTCGGCTTAGTTAAATGAGTAAATAAACGGAACAGAGAGACAGCTTCTCCACTGGCTGTATTTAATGAGCGTAAACCATTTTTTTACAGTCTTGCCTAGCCGCCAGGGGACAAGCTGTCACTCTGTTCCGTTTATTTACTCATGTGGCTTAGTTCGGAGAGCGCCTTATCAGTAAATTATCCTCAGCCCAGAGCAAGTCGTGAACGGTACCGTAATCTGGTTTGATTGCAGATGAGCGAGGCAGTTTCCAGAGAAGTTATTTATAGCTTGTTGTAAATATAACTTGCATGCTTCAGACCTCTCGCAAGTTAATAATGGCATTCACATCGTGTCGTTTTTCCCTATAACTTCTTCGAGACAAAGCTGCCTTAAGAGTTTATCTTATCCTAAGAACCGTTTAGTCTGCTATGGACTTTTTATGAGAGGGTATGCCATGAATTTGAGTAAAAAAGTTAATGATAATAGAGCCGCTAGACCACATAAGTAGTTTCTGTAGTGAAATGTTTCACGAACAATAACTTGACTTGAGTCATTTCTTCACTAAATTGAACCAATCTTATCTTTCAGCATATTTAAATATGTCAGAATATTAAATTGAAAATTATATACCCACTCATAAACCTCATCGCTTAAAGAATATAGATATCAATAAAATAAAATAATAATAACCATTTCAATTGCTAACTTAAACCAACAAAACCTACAGGTACTTAATAACATTATTCCGATAATTTTTTATTAATAAAAAAATATATAACACCAGTCACCGTAATTAATTGACTTCTTGTCGAATCACCTTTACATAGAAGGTATCGCTTAATACTTTACAGGTATTATACACATTGATTGGGTCTGTTATATTGATTTGTTATGCAATGAATCCAAAGTTCTAGGTATCACCCATTAGATATACGCAGTTTGATATACCACATAAACATAGATAGATAATAAATTCGTTAAATAATTTTTTCTTCTTCATCGATCTCCACTAATATATTATTAACCTGGCATTATTTTAAATAATATGATAATTACACGTGAAAGGGTAGGTAATGATGATGATAGCTGCATGGGTAGTTGTCACCAACTACTATTTCTACATTGGACTGGGGTTGTATGTTGCTATACGTTGTTTCTAAAAATAATAATTGTTCTGTCCATAGAATTAATGCTCATCTAAGGCTCATGCATTGGCTATAAGAATTTCAGTCATGTCATGTGAAAGCAATGAAGCAAGTGCTTCTATTTTTTTAATGTTAACTACTTTCATTGTGATAAATTCATAGCAGACGATTTAGAATATTACTATATTTCTATGGAGATAATGACTCAGTCACTGTGTAGACCAAATATTATTATCTTGTCAATTCCTTATGTTTAAATATCTGAAATATTTTCATAGCTTACACATTACAAAACCTTCAAGTGAGTCATGTCTTGACTGACAGGCGGGGAACAAAACAGATGTCATTTTATATTTTCATTTAGTACTATTATACTTTTCTTTTGTAACGTGGTGTGTATTGGACAGTTTGATGTGAGATTTTATATTATTTATTGTATTATAATAATTTAGAATTCTAAAGTTGATTGATTTTGGATAGAAATAGAATGTTGTTTGATTGTTATAAAAACTTTATTTCTCATCTTTGTCGATAAAGGAATCGAAAAATTTAATTAACGTTTGAAAACAATGAAAAAATTCATCGCATTGTCATGCAATAATAATAACTTCATTGAGATATTAACTTCTCATTCTTTTCTTTTCATTACATGGTAACATTTTTTGACAAGAAAGGCCAGTTTCTATGAATAAGTGTTTAAATTACAATTAATAGAAGGCAAACAAAGCAATATTCAACTTCGAAAAAGATTCGGTATTGCCTAGGCCATTTTTATTGTTGGGCTGATAACGCTTCAAGCCGTAGCGGATTTTACGAGTAGTTACCATAAAACGAATTCAATGGGTGTTATGTTGTGTTGTTACAAGGTTTTTTTGAAATATCTTGTGGTTATGTTTTATTATTTATATCGTGTTTATAACCGATTTAAGTATAATAAGTAAATTGCAACAAAAGTTGGCATTTGCATGGGGTAGGGTGCAATACTAAGCAAGTTTTGCAAGAGATTAAAAGGCATTAATTTTTTTATATTTTTCATGTATTTCTACGACCATATTTACTATGCTAATCGTAATTCATGCTATTATTCGTGAAATGTCGGCATATTAACTAACGTTCTGCCGAATGGTGTAGACAGCCGTCCGGACTGCGCAGGACGCGGGTTCGATTCCTACATCAGGATAATTAATGAATGAAAATAAATTCTGACCTCTTTTTTGTCAAGAACATATAGAAATTCGAATTCCACTATTAAAAACCCTTTCTATGAACTCCATTAATACAGTGATAGATAAATCATCCTTAAACCTATGTTTGTTTGTACGTCAGTTGTAATTAACGTTTATTATTATGCGAGCAATACATTGGTCGAAAGGAAGTTGAAAGTAGCCGTCACGCTGTACGTTGATTTTTCATTTAACAACTACATTACCGGTGTTATCCAATGGCCAGGCAACAGTTACATACAGCACACATAAATGTAACCGATAACGTTACAACAATCCGTATATAATTCCACGGTAGTCACATTCTGGGGTCGGCAGGCGAATTGCCCAATAGTTCCACGGTAGAATTAACTTCTAAGTAAATCAATAGTTCTTATCCTCACACTTATCATCTAGCCCAAAGTAAGTAGCATAAGCACATGTGTCAAGTTGGAATATTTTAGTGGGTATTATAAGTACATAACCATATTATTGAATAAATATTGGTAATATACTACACAACCTTATAAACAAACATGACCAGAGAACAAACGTCTGTGTCCATCACAATAGGGATGATCACACCTTGATGTGGTATAGGCATCTGTCCGGATTTCGGAAGATCGATTCCCCGCAAAATTACAATAAAATCTCGGAATTTTAACTTCTGTTTCTTTGTTGATAACTACGAAACATAATAGAAGTAAGTACATAGTTGTAAGTGTTCGTCAAAATTGGGTTCCTTATAGATAACGACTTTCAGCCGTTATACACATTTACTGTTTCTAAATTTTTTTACCTTTAAATAATTAAAATTATATGATTTCTCTAGTAATGCGACCAATGCCGCACCTATACATGACTTAGTACCAAACATTATTCTTGTACTCATTTTGTCCTTAGTGCTCTTGTTTGATTGGTGGATATATAGAGAAGATTTAGAAGAAACAAGAATAAGTCGAGTATTTCTACGTTGATAGTGCTGTGGATTTAAATAATGCTTTCTTATTATGCAACATGTCTAAACTAGTTTGGTGGACGTTATTCGCGATGCTCGCTGATGCCATTTCTATTATTGGGTATGCAAAATTTTCTAGAGAAGTTGAAGAAGGCTTGTTTAGATACGTCCATTTAGGAAATCTTGATCGACCTGCGGTGTTACGTATTCATTTAATAGTGTATAATTCTATTTTATCTACAGAAATTACGAACCATATGCCTTGCAGTTTTGCATACCAGACAGACATGGATTTACTATTTTTAGACTTGTTTAGTTAGTAGCCTAACTTAACTGCGGTTTAGATGCGACTAAGGCTCGAGTTCACCAACACGTAAAACAAGCGATTAAAAGATAATCTTTATGGTGGACTCCAGCCTAAGGCTAGAGTTCACCATCACTAAAACAGGAGATTATTATTTAACCGTCGATATTTGACATTTTATCGTACGAAAGAACTGTCAAAAACTAACGATTACCTTTTAATCACTTGTTTTACGTTTTGGTGAACTCGAGCCTTAAGGGTGAAGTTAAGATTTCGGATGATTAAAAGTTGATCTGCTAATATTAAAATTAATAAAAACACTGCTGATACAAATAATGATCTAGAGTCTAGACGGTACAGACAACAAGATCCTTTATTGAGAATGTAAATACAATTTTACTCGAGAGCCAGCAAAATTTCACTTTCTGCTTTTTTATTTGCTATTTGCGAATCAGTAGCCGCGGAGTACAACATTGAATGTTAACACATTAATTTAACACGTTTCTAAAATGTAATCGTGAATTTACATTGTCAATAAAACCAGTTATGGCTTATTATGATTTCACAATAGAAAAAAAAATCCTTTGTGGATATGTATTGCCTTATCTGGTATTTTAATTATAATAAAGATAACTCTGAGAATTATCTTATGTGTTAAAATGTTAATTATTTTTATGCGTTCGAAAGGTCACCCAAAGCATTCCTAGAATCGAAATCCAACCTGAATTTGTTGAAGATACTGTCTGTATGCACCTCTTAGTGGCTAAGGAGATGGCCTGTCCGTTTGCCCTGCCATTCATTAATTAGTTTAATTTTTTATTTATACTTATACTAATCACTTTCCACTCATACTTGGTTTCCTTATTCAAAGGTGCACTTTTGAAATGAGCTACCAACTAACAGAAGACAGTGGTTGCATAACAGCGCTTGTGATGGCAAAAGCGCTGTTCTTCAACACGGCCTTCTGTTCAAGTCAGATGGGGCTTAGACCCTGTCCAGATGAGGCGATTTACGCGCGAATTCTTCTGCGTTTTCATGTACAACGCCACTAGTGTGCTGCACTATTTTATGAATGCCGCTTAACGGGGAGCAATGTATAACGCAACGCGTCTCACTGGCGCGTGCTTCTGAACAGGGTCTTCCTAAGGTAGATCGCTAGAGCGGGTCAGTAGCGTGGTGACGGGAGCAAGTGGAATTGATTGCTATGCTGGCAACATACCCTATCTCCTTTTTAGGAGGCATTACTGTTCCTCTGATATAGATTCCACCGTACACTCTCCAGGTATAATCAATCGACCTTGCTAGAAAATATGCTAGTAAAGAGATTTATAAAGGATTAATCGTATTTCAAATATATTTAAAGAAGCTGGCGATATCTCACAAATTTCCACCAGACGCGTATTTTACCTACTTCAAAATGATTCAACGAGTTTCCTTAACAATAGAATTACAAGTCTGAGATAATTACGCGGTCATTAAGATTTTTCCATTATTCATTAATTAACAAAAATTATATGCTCTTCATACATCACAGTACAATGCGAAAAACCATTTTAATACCGTTATTATATACCTACAATTTAATAACAATATTAAAAGGTTTTGGAACTTAAACAATATTTAATAAAAAAACCTTTAAAGCATACGGTCAGATTATTGATAGTAAACTGAATGCAAGCATGTTTTCTACAAGACAAAATGTATTTTAAAAGTTCTTCTTGAATTCATCATGATCAGTATAGTCATGTTCACATTGCTAGCGCACGGGGTTAAGGATAATGGGATGCAATGTAGCTATGATCCCATATTTGGTGCTAATACTATTTGCACTACTTATCTCCGGGTGCCATATGTATCGAATGAGAGTCATAAAAGTATAAGGAAAAGGGACAGCAACATTTGTATAACAATACTGTATTAATTTGCCATAAATGTCATCATGGCAGTAGACTCGCTCCCAGGTTGGATCCTGAAATAAACACGAAATGTCGGTTTGCTTAACCAGTCAGGTCAATCAGGTGTGTATATATTGGTAACTAAAATTGCATAGTATAATGCCTACATACATACATAAATCACGCCTATATCCCCGAAGGGGTAGGCAGAGGTGAACTAGCACCCACGTTTCGCCAGTTATGTTAGGTCATCATCATCGCCCTGCCCTTATCCCATCCTATTTGGGGTCGGCGCAGTATGTCCTCTTTTTCCATTCTCTTCTGTCACTCGTCAGCTCCTCATTCACATCCATCACCTTCATATCACACCTCACACAATCCATCCATCTTTTCAGTGGTCTTCCTCTACTTCGACATCCATCAACATTCATGTCCATAACTTTCTTACTCACATTCATGGCATCACGTCTCATAACATGTCTATACCAAGCTAGACGGCTCCCTTTCATCTTCTCTGTTACTGGCGCTACTTTCAGACTCCCTCTTACGTACTCATTCCGTATTTTGTCCATTTTTGTCACTCCGCACATCCATCTCAACATTCTCATCTCTGCCACATGCAATTTTCTTTCATCCGTCTTTTTCACAGCCCAATATTCCGATCCATACATAACGACAGGTCTTATAACAGACTTATAGATCTTTCCTTTTAGTTTCAGTGGCATTCTTGGGTCGCATGTAGTTGCTGTGACCTGTCGCCATTTCATCCAACCTGCGTTGATCCGGTTTGTAATTTCCCGATCAATCTCTGCCTCTGCTTGCACAAATGAACCTAGGTACCGAAAATTGGAACAGACTGGCAGAGGCATTCCGGCTAGATTAATGGGTATTGGACCAGAGTCTCCACCAAAATCACAAAACATAAATTCTGTTTTGGTCCGGCTCACTCTAAGTCCAACACACTCTATCCTCTGTAGCCATTCTTCCAATCTGTTCTGGATCTCTGTCGCAGTAGGTATATAGCTATAATGCCTAATGTATATTATTATGCTGAAAACAGAAAGATGAAACATACTGGGAGAGGTGGTGATTGAAATAATATGGAATGTATAGTTTAAAAGAACATTGAAAAAGAAAACTAAACATACTCTCGCTGTTGCAGGCATAGGTACGTATTACATACAAATGTCATAAAATATTTACATATTATAACGCCGAAAGCGATACATGCCAGGAACATAACGATTAAATATGCCTAATATGTTCTTTTAACGTGCCTCTATGTCGAACAGGAAAGATATTCCCTGTTCTTGTCCGCGAAGAAGAAAGTTGAAAATAGTTAGTCGGGATCGTTCGTTATGTTAAAAATAGACCAACAGTTTGCCGAGTTTGAATTGGATACCTAGTAATTTGCGACAGAATTGATTGTGATTAAAAGTAATTTGGCACAAGTGACGTTCCAAGAATCTTCGTACCGGCTTATTTGCAAAGGTCGCTTTCCAAACAAAGGTGAGTTTTCGTTTACTTTTTAAATACCTGACATAATAAATGTGTCCTCAAATAATTATTCCATGGCGTTGTTTAATAACGAATACATTACGCACAAAGCTCACTCAATGAATACATTATAAGCATTACAAAAAATATTGTTAGACTCTTACATGCTCCTCATTCGCCTTTCAACTATGTTGCAGTCCATCAAAATATATATATTGATTTTAATTATTCAAACCAGATCAAGGGACTATTGAACTATGGTAAATTTTTATCTTAATATACAAAGTGAAATAAATTTTAAATCTCGTTGATGTCTATCCCATTAGATTGTTTGTTATTATGTTGGCTTACAACAAAACAAGGAAATAAAGTAATGGAATAGTAATTGCAAGGTACACTTAAAATAATTTACTATTATAACTAATATAAATCTAGAAACTCTGTAGAAAGATAGATCTTGTCAACAAATAATAAGTGTGAGAAATTCCGCAAAGTTCTAATTTTTTTCTTTGTAATCTTCTTTCCAAAGTTAATGTAATTTTAGACTACGCGTATTTTATTACAGACTTGAGATAATGTTAAGTATATTTTTAAATAATGATATAGGTAAATGTTTTTTTGCATATTTGCATAGTAAAAATAGTAAATTAAAAATAATGCAATTTAAAATAAAGTTTGATAAGAAATATTTATTTGATTATATTGTGCGGAAGTACAAGAATGAAGAAGCGCATAAATGACTATATGAAACAAATGGTTTTGAGTGTATTACCAAATAGGTATATTAATTACGATTTGATCATTTCCGAAGGTTCAGACTCCGGAATTTTTTACTACAAAGTGAGTTAGTATGTCGCGTCCGCGCTACAAGATCAAGTTTGCTCACAGAAGCGCGTTGGTAAATGTTTATACAACACTTATGATCGGGCCTGTTCAAGCTGGGACATAAAACATTTATTGATTTAATCGAATAACAATGGGAGAACTCAATATTTTGCTTTCTAGTATTTATTACTAGTTTACGTGCGTAAACGTTTTTCAAATTTAAGAGTTTAAACTTAAAGTTACGGTCAGTTTATACGCCGTGTGGTGACGGATCTCCCACGGTTTTCGTGCAAGGCGATAGGTAAGGCATATAGGCAGCAGCGTTTCTCTTATGTCAAATAACAATATACTGGGATTTATGTGCCGTCCAATAACCTCGCCCCTTTGTTACACAGGACCTAATATAATTGTCGAAACGAAGGTGATAATTCAGTTACTTGCAGACAAATTCGAAGTTAAAGATGTAGAGACACAATAATAATTCATTTGAGTCCGGGTTAAGGATAAAAAATCATTAAGCTTGGAAAACAACCTACATTCCTTAGTAAGTCGTGCTGTGAGCTAAATTCGGAAGCGGATTTGGATGCTTTCAAACCAAAAAAAATATTAGCGGAAGTGTCTGATTCGGTTAATAGGAGAATCTTATGATGTATCCCACGAGGTTCTCTTCTACTATTCCGTCCAAGTAAGTAAAATTATTAAAAAAATATTTTTTTCATTAATATATAATTAGGAGAACATTTAATTCTCCTCATAATATGCATTAGAAAGGCTTGTACCCCTTCAGTGGGAACATTAAAAGATTAAGATGATGCTAGAATTTATTTTTGCTGTTTTCGCATTAACTGCGTGCTTTTCCTCCACTAATCCACGAAAAGCGACAATGAACGTGGCTGGTACGGATGCTATGTCGAGTGGAGGAAAAGCGACAATACCAGTACACGTTCATTGTCGCTTTTGTCCGCCATGTGACTAAAACATCTGTACATAACATAATTGGTTTCTTTATGAAACAACGTGAATTTTAATTCTTAAACCCCTTGTTATGTTATTAGTATCATTTATTCGAAATTACCCTTGAGTGCTATAATTTATCAAAAGGAAGATATTATGGTACAGCAAAAACATCGTGTTTCACGTTTAATAACATACTGTTTATGATATTATTGAACAGACGTACTTACGTATTTCTTGTATTATGGAATTGGAGCCAATTATCACGTATCATTAAAAGTAATAGCTCAATGTCAATTTCATATTGTCACCTATTGAGAATATGGTGTATGCAAACGTGACTTTACTTCGTTACCTGACAGTTATTTTTAAATGCACATTTATTTCAGGATTGTATATGACAGACTTATGGTAAGATGTTAGTCGTGGAAGTACCTACCTACTCCTTTCAAATATCAATTCGAGATTCCTAAATAATTGCGATACATCGCAGATAACAAATTGCGAACATTTTTTGCTGTGTTCATTCGTATCTTGATATAAGCCGACACCGGCTCCTTTGAGGTTTCCTCGCACACATATAGTAATTTATAACGATCGTTCCAATTCTTTTAGGGGTATCGACCTCGATATAATAACAGTAAGCTGAAGTATCCTGTGGCACTGTTTATTGTCCATTAAACATTTTATTAATCATTGACCTGCTTTCAACCCAGAAATTTCAGGTACATGTCTCTTGAAATTTATTATGTTGACTGATATTTTATGATGAATGAATGAGACTTTTTGAAAGCAGTGCATGCAATGAAAGTGGTTAGAAACAATTTGACAGCTCTGCCAATTGCTTATTTATGCACACACGTCCAGCCATTTAATTTAGATTTACATACACGAATCACGCCCATATCCCCGAAAGGGTAGGCAGAGGTGAAGTAGCACCCTCGTTTAGCATCTCCAGTAGATAACATTAATACGTCATGACGTCATTTTATTTTATGCGCCAAAGAAATAAACTTCTGACTAAAGACGAAGAGCCAAGTATAAGTTTTTTTTATAGTACTCGTCTTCGTCTTAAGGGTTAGAACCTCTTCTCATTTTGGCACGACGATCTTATGTTTTGCACTATACCAATTTTCTTCAAGTACGCCTCGGTTGTAATATATTATGCCACTTAGTGAGACCTTAGTTTTTCCTACCTATCTATAAATAGCATTACAATATACTTAGTCGATAATTTGCAAAAGAGTAAATAGTAGTAATAATATAATGTACCTCGACACGTTTCGTGTTGTAAGCAAAAACTTGTCGCCAAGTATTTGTTCATAGTTCGGCTTAGCACCATTTGTCAAAACAGGCAACCGAATTTAAATCTTGTAAAGCAAACTGATGCTGTAAAAGTGTTGATTTAAACCACCAACTATTTCTACCGATCAGTAAGAACGCACCCGCTCACCCAGTCAGTCATACAATATTCCAAACGTATTTTTAAACACTTAGAAATTAAAATTTATTACATACATACATAAATCTCGCCTATTTATGTAGAGAGAGGTGAATTAACACTATTGTTTCGCCAAATATGCTATGTCTCACGTAAAAGATGGTGAGACGTGTCTATTACCGTTTATCGGACACTTAAATCTAAATATTGCGAGGTGGTATAAGAAGAATTCCACCGCCTCTTACTCTCCGCTATGCTAACGCTTAGTCGCCTAGAATGACACCTGTGCCACACATTAAAATTTGTTAATACTTTAAATCTTTATTTCGTATAATTAGGTGCTAGCTCCTAGAAAAGTTTAATTCAACCAAAAGGCCTAAAACAAAACGAGCAGAAAGACCGATACTGTATTTAAGTACTATACACAAACAATACCCTATTGTCTTTTACTATAAGAAAGGGATTGTCACACCGTCCATGAATGTAGGCATTCTCTGTACAACGAAACATTCCAAATATTAATATCATTTTACTTTTTTTTTATTTACTCAATGTTCAAGATGCTCTAGTTGCTCGTTCAGTATGTTTTACGAAATCATTTTTTTTTAAATTTAATACATAGATACCTACATGAATATATTATATATTCAAATACATGCTGGCTTACAAATGTGTTTTTATACAAATAAAAAAGATTAAATAAATATTTTGAGGTGATCATATGAGATGAAAAATGATTAAGCACCTTGTCTCGCAGCATTGTCATTGAATTCTTTTTGTATACCTTCCGACATAATGTTAACATGGCATCGCCGCTGAGATTATAAAGTAATGAAGTTGTAAAAACCCATTTAAATTGCAAAGGCGATTGTTTTCATGACAGACCAATGAACAGATTACAATGCTACAAAAAAAATCTGAATGCGATGACATTCGATTAGTCAAAGTCGAACATTAATGTACATTAAAGTTGCATTTTGAAGTTGTGTCGAATTGACTAATATGCCGATCTCCTATCGGATTCCTGTTGTGTATTTCAGCAATAGCTTGTACACACTTGGCACATTGCTAATAATAAAGCAAATAGAATATGTACGTTTTAGAAACAGTATTGTTTAAATCACAATTGAGATGGTATTATGGCTTGTATAAAAATCTATTCTTTCGTTTTTAATATCTATATAATTTTTCTACATTTGATTAGCTTATTGCTGATAATAAAAATGTGCTACATCTACGCCCATTGTGTGACTGTATGATATTTAGTGACAATTGATTTTTATTTTACTTACCAGTAATAAGTTTCATTTGATCATTGAAACATTTGCTCAACACGATTATTAAACAATACCAATATAAATGAACCAGTAAAATACGCTAGGCTAACTGTATTGACTCATTTATCTCTAGCAAAAAGACAGTGTGTTGTTAATGCAATGTTGACAAGAAGACAATTACAAAATAATTTATTTAAAATAATGACTGGTAATGAATCGTTGCCATATATTATATGTAATATGTTCGCGTATGATTTTATCTCCGTCAAAAGTGCTAGTCCGAATGTCAGACTAGTGTGAAGAATAATTATTATTATGAATTTTACTATTAAATATAAAATCCAGAGAAGCGTTAGTAGCGTTGAATGAAATGCTACAGATTATTTACGTACATACATACATACATAAATCACGCCTATATCCCCGAAGGAGTAGCAGAGGTGAAACAATGAAAATGAAAAAAAAAAAACAAAAAAAAACAAAACAAAGCAATTATGTTAGGTCTTGTATTCTACTCTGCCGTCACCACACGGCTAACAGCAGATTATTTAATAACCATGAATATTCTGGATAAGTAAATTATTTTCAAATGCGTAACATAACAAATTTGTTAGGTGTATGTAACTGTTTCTAATTTGAGTTCAGAAATGCTAAAAAATGATTTTTTTTCATAACCGAATAGTTTATTACGTTGTTCAACATCAGTTGGGTTACTCTTTATAACTTAGCCGTCCTAAAATAGTTAAATCTTTGAAAATAAATCCAAAAGTTAGAACCAAAACTACTTTTACAGCTCAGTAATATCTTCAGTGCGTTTTGTTCTTCCTGATTGTATATTGACACAAAAATAAACCGAAGCAATTACTCGGTGCTATCTTTGGCATCGATAACAATCGGTCGCGACAATTGGCAGCGCTCTTTGAATTAAAATTGACCCTCCAATGACAGAAGTGATTTCAACTTTTCCTTTTCCGTTCACTCATTGAATGTAGGCAAGCAATGCACCCTTACGATAAGAAGGAAGTTACTCACAGCGTTTAGGTTTGAAATAAGCTGTTCAATTTTTACTTATTTAATCGAATTGTAAAATTTGGAATCTACGCATTATAAATGTTTTTGCAAAATTTATTTTAAAAATTAAATATTATTAAAAAAATAATATTAATATATCTCAGAAGCCTGTGGTTACGAATACAAAACAGAAAACGTGCTGCAATTATGGTAAATTACTATTTATTTGTAAACATTGAAAAAACATTTTTAAAAAAATCCAGTATAAAACGCTTCCAATGTTTAACGTATTCATTTTAGGATTCATTTCATGAGTGTTGATAGTACCTACTCAAAACCAAATTAGGTTTATTTTATTTATTTTTAAATAACTTGTTATTCACGTAACAGCAATATCGGCAATTAGTAACTTAATAATTTTAATAATTATTTTCAGTTTCTCTTGATTGTGTATCTAATGAATTTCACTATTCCATTTTAAGTATATTTAAGTACTATTGCCTGTTGCCGTTGTTGAATAACTCTCGAAAAAAACACTTAGATTAGCAGGCTCAGTGCTTGTTATAATTGGCCATTTTTTGCTTACTTTGAATAAAACAAATGAATTTTGTTTAATGAGACATTGTTTTCTATCCTATAACTGACCTCTAAAGGATTAATTTGATTTAATTACCTTTGTACGAGTTTGTTTATCTCCAAACTACCTTGTATTCATTCTGTTGTATTTTATTTGACCAATTTCAATGGATGATGCTTCAGTGGTTGTTTTATTAATTAATTAATCAAACACTGAGTATTTCTATTAGAATATAATTGTTATATGGCTATAAATTTGACAGAATTATTATTATCATCTATCCGCGCTTATTTGTTAAATTTTATTAAATTATTTAGGAATCAACTATGTTCTTTGGTGATATGCATGAATTAACGTTTGCTATGATAAAAATTAGATTTCGCACCATTCTTATATTTTTATTATTGGCTCAGGTATGTCTAATAGTAGTGAGTGATTGACAAGCACGTTGAAGAAAATTTTTTGCGAACCTATTTACATTGTGATATTAGATATTATGTTTACTATGTAAAAGGGAGATCTTCGTTATACCCATCGTCTGTAGTACACCAGTGAATAGTTATAAGATAGTGTCAGCACTAAGCCCCTGTCTATATTCAATCTCCCCGTCGACGATGAGCAGGAATCTCGATTTTCCTCGCAGCAGGAAAATCCATTTAAGTGGGATTGGCTACTTTACGAAGTCTGCGGCTGTGATAACAATAGTTCGTTAGAATGTTTATATTGGGCCTTTGTTACTAATTCCATCACCTCTTTATTGTTATTTGACCATCCTTTCGAAGGAGCAAAACATTCATTTGTGTTCAAGTGCCTTTTGCTTTATGAGCACAATGTTCTTATATTGATGATGATTTCAATACACACTGGTCGACATCGCATTCACAAACGAACTCTCTCAATGTGTAAATGCGATGTTAACGTTCCGTGTATAAAATATGTCTACAAATTTTGTAATAAATTATACAATAAGGTTGCTACGAGATAGATGTTAATCGGTTACATTTTGTAAGCACTAGGCACAACTCGCGCTTTGCTAACTTTTTGAGTATAACAGGAGTTTCATAAATACATTTAAATATTAGCCATTTTAAAAGATATTGTAGATAAGGGGATCTCCGTGCCGCTGGAAAACAAAAAGATGTAAGTAATTATGGACAACGAGATCCATTAGAATGATAACGGCTACACTTATTAGGTTTCTTAATTGGCCCTGCTCTTGGAAATCTGCAGTGGACAATAAAGTTTGTACTTAAGTGCTGCCGTCATTATTGTTGTATGAGCGGAACAGGTCTGTCATGCCCCGTCAGATGCTATCAGTGATGCGCCCAGCACTGCTCGTCATTAGTTATTACTCCACACAGCTGCTTCCGCGCTCATGTCGAGGGCTCACGATAGCCGCACATTACGCTTTATCAATCAAATACATCAGAGATAACATTATATTTTTTTAAACAACCTATTTGTCCTTATAATAACGATATACAATCTGACAACTAATTCATCTGAATTAAAATGACATTGACGTCATTGCTTTGCTTTGCACGCCTTAGATTAGCTGTGTTATTATAAGGAGGGATATAAAATTGGTCTCATCATTGGCAATGAAACAGGATGTGGCGAATTGTAAAAACGGATGCTCGGGTGGTTTGCGAGCGAGAGTGTGTACGTAGAGAAAAGGTTAGCTGAAAAACTTTCAAGTAAACTTTTTAATAGAACGTGTGTTAATGCTGATCGTTATAAATCATTATAGAGTCAGACTTATATAATTTCTATTTATCTTCTCTGCAGATCAACAGAGGTATTCTTTTGCATTTCTATGTATAATTGTTCCTACATTCTTCTCTTTCTCTTTAATAAATAATTTGTTTTCGATTTGTCTGTATCAGCTGGAATTTACGATTATGTCGTAATAGGTTTTATGGCATACGTGTGTATGTTATAAAACACTACACTTATGTACTGAAAATATTTCACAAATTTTACCTCGATTCACCTATTGGGAGCTTCCTTTTGTTTTATTACAATATTTCGAATACTCACGACTAAGGATTTCTACTACGTTATTACATAATTAGGTATTTATAATACTGTGAAGTCGACTAATTGGCCGTTAGCAAATTTTATATCATATTATATTTTTATTATGTTTTTTATGCACATATTTGAAGCCTCGTTCAAGACATGGCGGTCCCTCCTCTCTGCGGGCATCAAGGTCTTAGGAGTTTTAAATTTATGAATCAAAACCGGTTGTCAGGTTTTTGTGTGTAACGTCATTTCAGTACCCGGTTCGCGGGCTAATAATGATTAGATTGATTATTTCGGTATTTTATAAATACATAGAGGAAACTACATTTTAAATTGTTAGTACTTTACTAAGATGTAGGTGACAATTTAAATGGAATATTCAATTATGTGGTGCCAAGTAATGACACTTTTACTATATTTAGTTGCTGTTATGGCTCTGTTTATAAAACTTGCGGTATGATTGCGTTATTGAAACCAATTTAATAAATACGCACGCGACCAAGTCTGGTATGTTATTAACATTTGTAATAAATGTTATAATCTGAATATCCGTAAGCGCTTTCGAATAACATCTTTAGAACGAGGAATTTGGTTGCAATGGTTGTTGGCGATATTATGCAAAGAAATATTTGTTGCATTAAAATACTTATTGCCTTGAGATAAGATATAAGGAGGATTATCATTAAGAACTTCGTAATTATTTCACATATTATTATTTAGTTTAATATTGTTAGACCGAGCGATCTGCTGCATTAGCGAATTGAATTTTCTGTATCCTTTTAGTAAGTAAGTTTGTATATAAATAATATATAATATTATATACGAATATTTTTTTATTAATCCAAATGACAGTATAAAAATCGCCAAACTTACGTACGTAATTATACAATAAAACTGTCGAAAAAAAACAATATAATCTATCGACTCGATCATACATTATTACATTATGCTGGAACATAAAATAAGTCTTGTGCCATATCTATTGAAGACAAGAAAAAATTGGTACAAATTCTTATTGGAACACTGCTAATATGCTTGATCGTACGTAGCCTGCCATTCTGTGACACACAAAGTAAATGCTGTTTGAGAATTCGACACAAAAAAACAGTTCCTCATTGTTGGCTCATAAACGCTAACAAGTTCGTCGAACAATCCTTGTGTTGTAAATATTTCATATGTCCTTTTTTGCCCATCGTACCGGGTGTGGGTATTTTAAGTGAGATATAATTACTGTTATTTATAGAATTAAATGATTATGATGGAAGGTTCCCTTGCAATGGACCCTTAGAAAATTTTATTCGGGGAGACGAATGTGTATTATACCGTTTTTATTGCTATTTTTATAATTGTAACTTAGTCAAGCTGTGTTTAAATGTAAAAGTCAACATTCGGAACTTATTTTTTCAATGAGAAGAACATAAAAATTTGCATATTTTTCGGCAGCGGGCCAAATTCAATGAAACATATTATATAACACTCAATGTCATGGGGCATATCCCATTTAAATATACATATTTAATAAAAAAAAAATTAAAGTTCAAACTATGCACAAGTTAAAAAGAGAAACAAGTTTGATATATATTATTTGTATATATCTACGTTTTTAAAATAAAAATACATCAACATTTAAACGGTTTTTTCCCTATAAACAATATAATAACATAAAGCACACATATAATTTAAAAGGACAAGTTGCGTATTTATGGAAATAGGTAGGTAAGCTAAGTATCCAAGCTGTGCTGTGCTGTGCGAATGGGCTTGCGAGACTGCTTAGTGTCTGGTGCTAAACGCTCTGGTCTGGTTCCATTCCAGTCACCGAGGGCTGGCCTGCCATTCCCCGGGAACCCGCCTCAAGAAGCGGGACCTCCATCGACAGCGATAACGACAAACACGTAGTACGTATCGAGATTTGTTTAATGGAAATATTACCAACACTACATATTATACATAAAAATGTTACTTTGTAGTTGTCTCAAAATGAAGCTATCTATCTTCAAAAGTCTTATTAAAGGTAAAGTAGGGGTGTGTGGAACAGTGGATTTTATATAAGTTTTATCATCATCACCAGCCCTTTAATGTCCCCACTGCTGGGGCACGGGCCTTCCCTATGGATGGAAGAATATAGGGAGATTGGGCCATAACCCACCACGCTGGGCCAGTGCGGGTTGGTGGGTATATACAACATATAAATAACAAAAAGAAAAATAATACATAATATGAAGCGTATTTAATGCTCTGGTAACGGAGTGTGCATGGCAGACATGCAATGGTTGAAATAATTATAAACAATGTTAGATTTACACGGATTTATGAAGGCAGTAGTGGAAACTTAGTAAGAAGTAATACAGTGTTACAATAGATATTAATTATAACCAGTCCACATCACCGACTTAGATACTAATAGATTTTTTCTGGGCTTTTTCTGACCTATTTTTCTTTACTTGTAATATTTTTTCTAACATTTATTGATTTTTATTTGAATATTGTGGGTGCTAGTTCACCTTTGCCTACCCCTTCGGGGATATAGGCGTGATTTATGTATGTATTTCAATATTATTATATAATGTTCAACAAAAATCTAAATAATAATACAATTTGGAGGTCAATATTAAACCGATAGACACTCTTTTATACTTATTTACAAAATGTGCACTTAAGCCCTTCACAGACTGCTTACAGATTGCAATGATTGCTTAGACTTTTTTGTGTGTTTCCAACTGTAGGTATTGCGAAGTGTATTGAGAAGATAGAAACCTTGAACTGTAGCTTTCCGCGTTTCGAATGAAATGAACCACACACTACAATCCTTTGATAAGGAAAGTAAATCTTTACAAACACGGTTTTTCCTTTTCATGTTATTAAACGGTGCGGCCTAGAAGCCACTGTCTTTATGATTGCTCTTTGTTTGTAACAGATTATAGCAGCTTAGCAGCGTATCAATAACTTCACGTTGACAATCGCTTCACAGTCAATCGACGATAAGTTTTAATTTGATTCTTGAGTAACAACGTTCTTCCTATTTATTAAAGTAGTTCAATATATTTTTACAGTCGTAGTTTCTATTGTAGGTAAATAAGAAATAAAAACTTATTTGCTAAGAGACTAAAGATACAAATTTTATTTTTTAAACTTACCCAAGGCTCGAGTTCGCCAAAACGTAAAACAAGCGATTAAAAGAAGAATAATTATCGCTCGTTTAAGCGTTGGTGAACTCTAGCCTTCAAGTCATTTTTTCATGATCACGAAAGAGGAAAATTACGAAACTAGTGTGACGTACTTTATGGATGACTTCTTATTCACATTCATATCATTTTCATCTGTCAGCGTTCTTCTTCTTTCTCTTTATTCTCAAGATATAATATTAAATACAAAAAAGATAACATTAAATTTCTATAATTTTTGGGTTTTAGTACTTATTTACACAAATATTATATTTTTCTGTTATATTCTGTGTAATTGTGTTAATTTTACTAGAAAAGGGTGTAGGAAGAAATTAAGTACCTACTAGTTATCCTTGCAGAAAAACGTAAGAAGTGGCATACTCAGTAAATCCGGCTACTTTGTCTTTTTGTACAGATTGACAAGCGTCCCTCAGGGCCACGCCAGTCATAGCTTAAAGTCTCTACATACGTAACGGGAAAATACCCCGGACGGGACGTGAACGGGAAGGGGACCGGGACGGGTTCTCTCTCGTTTAAAATGCCCCGTGTACGTCCCGTCCGGACTATGACTCCGTGGCATATGTCCTTCATGTACATTTTGGATGAAACGATATTTCTGCAGTCACGTCCTCGTCCCGACCATGTCCCGCCCGGGGTATTTTCCGTTACGTATGCAGAGACCTTTAGCTTGAGCAAAAAGACGAATCGTACACAAAGATTCATAATGTATCACCTGTAACTATAATGTATAATTTAGTCAATTGTACAAGTATAATTAAACGAATAGAGTATTAAAAGTGAAGATTAATATAAAATCATCATCTTCGTATCCTATTCCCACGATAACTTGTGGCGGCGCAGTAAGTTCATCCATATTGACAAGATGTCGTCTAGTCACCCTTCTTTGTGTTCTCCATATGAGTGATAGTATTCTTGAAAAAAATAATAATGTTATAAGTATAAAATAGAAAAACACATTTTCATATCTTTCATATAATTATACCCAAGACTTGTATTTATACTATTTTTTTTAAGCTTGCCAGGCGTATCAAATGAATTCATGACTCGTAGACATGATTTGACAGCTGCTAATTACCTCTAATCAACCATCATAATGTATATAAAATATGCCAAGAATTATTTTCACGGCAATCGGCTTAACAATTAAATATTTACGTTAATCAGTGCACGTGGCACATACGCTTGTATCAGTATTCTGATATACATATGTGGTATTTTAAGCCCACAACAAGATGGACAGACGATCTGGTGATGATGAAAATAAAGTTTTCTTAAAATTATTTTAACTTAATTTTATTATTAATTATATAATGTTCAAATAAAGATCAAATCTTGTGGTGTCGGTCGAGGAAAGCCGCGATATCGTACAAGGAGATGTTTATTGATCTGTGGGTCTATCTCTGATAATGCCGATGATTACTTGTTTTGAAGAATAGACATAATATTTCATTTTGCATTGCATTGAAGGATAATTTACTAACACACAAGAGAGGTAAAAAAAGTATTTAGCGTATTGTGATTGAGAGGCTACAGCTGTGTACATATAAGGCCAAAAATGTATATTTTATGTGACTCGTAAACCGTAAGAATTTCGTCACAGAGCCAACATTGTGTACAGCATTATTTTTGCGCCCGAGTGTTGTTTTCCTCCTCGAACCTTGTCGCCTTAGTCGTAAAAATCAGTAAGTATTTCTGAGAAGACACACCTATTCAGAAATTGCATATGCCAAAATACATACATACATACATAAATCACGCCTATATTCCCGAAGGGGTAGGCAGAGGTGAACTAGCACCCACGTTTCGCCAATTATGTTAGGTCCCATGTAATAGGTGGCGAGCCTATTGCCATTTATCGGGCACAAAAGTCGCAGTACATAGCTATTGCTAGGTGGTATAAGAGGAACGCTGCTGCCCATTCCTCATCGCTGATTTATCCTTAGTCGCCTTGTACGACACCCACGGGAGAGATTTGGGGAGGTGACAATTGTATTCTACTCTGCCGTCACCACACGGCATATGCCAAAATGCAGCTTCAAATACATGCGAGGAAATTAATTTCATAATTTGATTTTATTATTGATATCTTTCAATGACGTTCATAAAGCTGCTTTACGAACGCCATTGAAAGACAAATGCAGAGGTGTAATAAACGCTGATATTTAGCAACTCTCAAAGTCGTGATCTGCCTTTCCTACTTATGATATAAATGCCAAAGGTGTGCAAATAAATACTTTTCACCTGATTAACGGTTTTAATTATATCTGGAACAACGATAAAGAATATATGCAACTGAAATTATTAAAAAATAATAACTAGAAAAAAAAATGCTACATGCATTTTAAATATGCTATATTGCATCGATTATGAAATTTATAAATTAAAACGATCATTACTTTGAGATGCAGCGTGGTGATGGCAGAGCAGAATACAATTGTCACTAACCCAATGTCTCTTGCGGGTGTAATACAAGGCAACTAAGGTGATAAGGAATGGGTTATACTACCTAGGAATATAGTATGAATAGTCTTTTAAGAATTCTGTAAAAAGTAAAAATGGTTATGTACAAACACTGAAAAACCATAATCTATCATTTATTGTAAACAAGTAGTTAAACGGTAGTCACGGGATCTGGGTTTTATCAGAAAATTAAAAGCAAAAATCATGAGATAAACAGTACTAAGTAGGTAATCTGTATTCTTGGTGCATTCTGCTCTTGACTGATCCTTCTTAAAGCTTAGGATTTGGTTATGGGTCTGGATGATTATTTTAAAGTATTGCGTGTGTGACGAACACGATGAAACTTCTTAAGCGCGGAAATTGCAGCAATTAAAAAAATAAACAATGGCGCGAGACACTGAGACGGTAGCCTTTTAATCACTATACAGGGTTGCTTCTCAAATACATATTATTATTATATAAATATGTGAATTAAGTAATGGAAATTATTTTTCGCGGAATAGGTATACTTAGCTTAATATTTTCAACTCTGGCTGTCGGTACCTACACAGAACAAAGCTAAAGCTTTGATGAACATGCCATGGAATTTAGGTGGAAGAAAATAAATTAATATTATAAATTAACAGTCAATGAGACTTTTATTGGAAAAATAACATTTAATAAAATGTATGTAACTAAAAATGAAATTGCCTATCGACAACCCTAATTGAGCGTAACGAGTACTCAGAACTTTAGAACTAAGGCCGTTTGTTAACAGAAGACTATGTGCTATCATCACTGAACTATAACCTAAAGCGTGTATTCAATTACCGAAGGCTATGTTACAAAGCTAGACATTTTTAGGTATATACTAAACTACAACTAGATTATTTATGATATTAAGGGCCTGTTTCACAATCGACTAGTAAGTTCTAAGTAGCTCACTTCGCAGATCATTTGACAGTTGTAATATTATGTCAATTGAACTGCCAAGTAAGCCAAGCTTCGAACTTACTTGTCGATTGTGTAACAAGCCCTAAGAAGCTGTGCTTATGGTCAGCTTTAATTTCGATCTATAAATTAAAAGAAATGAGTCTTTCGTGATAATGAGATTCTTCGCTTTCTTCTACCGACGCGCGACGCAGCGAACTTATAGAAAAATGCCACAATGCAACGCAATTTACATTATCAAACCGTTTCTGAACAACGCGTACACTTATGTCCTGAAGCGTGCTATGTATTTTAACAATGGAGTAAAGTTACATGTTTGTAAAATTATGTTAAATAAAAATTAATACTTAAGGCAAATTAAAATACACATTAAACTGATTAAGCCGATCATAAATATTTGGCAATATTTATGATCGGTAGCTGATCCTGAATGAAACCATCCAAATACGGGATAATTGGGGAACTGTGGAACAGCTTGCGCAATATTGAAATGCAGGGAATACCCTACCAACTTACGAAGCCAACTGTACCAAAAATACGGCCACGGAAATCAAAACATAATCATAATCGATTTTGAATCGACAATATTATAATGCGTGTCATCAGTAACAAACGTTGCATCGATGCTTGCGAAGGTTAACGCTTGTTTTTTATATAACACTCTTGTCCCTGACGCTAGACGTGAAATGGTATTCATTATAATGACGACATTTGAACATCACAAACAATCCTATGATATAAGGTCATAACATTCTATTTATTTATCTTAGTCTGTTTAATAATATCCAGCAGACGACCCTAATATTGTAATTAGGATGACCAATAGGAAGTCCGGTGAGCATAGCACTGTTCTGTTATGTAAATGGTGTATCATCATGTTTATACATAAGTGGCTGTTTATAAAAATTTTGCATACAAAACCACCACCTTGAGATATGAAGATGATATGACGACAACATTGTAACGGACAATTCCCTTGACCTACGAATATATTACTATGTGCACACATAAATATATATTACAAAAGCTATTACAAAACCAATACGATTTCGATACAATGTGCTCGTGGTACATTATTTGACTCTACGGACTATAAAATAGATCGTTAAATATTGGTTATATTTGACGGTATAATTTATGTAGTACGTGTATCAACACGCAGATGAAGATTAAAATAATTAGCATAGTCAATTTAGTATAAATACAATATATTACAAATTGTGATTTCACATATTTTTAATTTTTTTAAACAACTTCCCATAAAATTTACACATAATTCAATATTATACACGGTCTCTAAAATTAGTATACTTTCGACCGATTTGATCCTACTATCATTATAATTGTAGATACGTATGTAATTGTGATAATAAAAAAATACTCCAGCTTACATGCACAGAAAGTACCTACGAAAGGATTGAATATTTATTAAGAGAAATGAATTACAATGCTAATAGCGTGTAAACAAGGTATGAGCGGCAATATTTTATCACAGAATTAATGGTCTTAACGCCATTCATCAATAATAACTTTATCCGTAAACGTGCGATAACTAGCAACTGTATTATGAATGTGTAGCGGACAATATTGCTGTTGCGATCTGATACGTATAAGCATAGGAAAGTAATAAAAGCTACATTTATCATAAATATTATTTTACGGAACAGGTATTTAGATCAGCTTTTTCTTATGTATTTTGAAAATGATATTTCAATGGCCTATCTTCGATAGTAGAGCGTTCTAAAGTGATATTCATCGCCATCAACCCTTTAATGTCCACACTGCTAGGGCACAGGTTTTTCCTTTGGATGGAAGAATATAGGAACAATGGTCACCACGCTGGCCCATTCAGTGCAGTGGGTATTAACGATTGCCGATGCAGCCGGGACAGGGAGAAACTTAAGATAATATATTTTCGGTCACATATACAATAATAAATAATAATAAAACATTGCCATTGCAAACAATAAAAAAACATTGTAAACATTGCCTACTCCACTGCGCCATTGAGGTCCTCCAAAGTTATGTGCATTTGTTGTTAACTGTGGTAGGCTTAAGGAGCTCGTTAGTGCAGTGGCATAGCGCGCTTGGCCTGTGATTGCGTAAACTAAGCAATGTTCACATAGGCCGGTCATTGGATTCGTGACCAAAAATTTATTATCTCGAGTTCCTCCGTGCTTCGGAAGGCACGTTGAGCCGTTGGTCCCGGCTGCATCAGCAGGCGTTAATACCCACCAACCCGCACGAGGCCAGCGGAATCCAATAAAACTCATAAACACCGAGCTCCTCGTGTAAAGTAGGAGTAGCACAGTTAAAAATTAGTCGTTTTACTCGACATAATAGTTATTTGTTATACGTGAGTGCAAAGTTGCTTTTTAACCGCGTGCTCAATTTTGATGACCGAGCTAGCGAAGGATTTAAAATAAGAAACCTGTAACTTTTCATCCCCCCCTCAGCGAGAAAATGGTAAAATACAAAAAAAAATTACGATCACAAGTTTCTGTTTTCACCCAGAAACTTCCACAACACCCACCCATCAACCCAAACACACCCTCAACACCAACCCAGACACACCCAGAACATCCACTCAGACACACTCCCAACACCACCCATCCACCCAGACACACCCACAACACACACCCATTACCCAAACACACCCACAGCATGCACCCAGACAGAACCACAACATCCACCCACCCAGACACACCCACAACATCAACCCAGACACACCCACAAAATCCACCCAGACACACCTACAACATCCACTGTAATACTTGACGTTACACCACCCAGAAACACCCACAATACGCACCTTCACCCAGTAACACCCACAACACACACACACACATCCAATCAGCCACACCCACAACACGGGGGTGTTGTGGGTGGGGGGCCAACCACCAAGATAAACCCGCAACATTCATCCAGACACACACACCACAATATTATTTTCTACTTGCCTAAAACCTGTGAGTACCTAATAAAAATTGAGATTCCGAGACTGTCAATCAGCTTGAGTCAAACACGTTGATTTTCTGTGTGTTTTTGTTCAGTTGCTAGGTCAAACAAATCAAACAGACCTAAAAAGCTTTTAAATGCTTGACTCAAGCATTAAGCAAGCGTTGTAGACGATCAAAATTCTTAAAGCAAGATTGACGCCATGCTGATTGACCACCTCGGAACTCGAATGTTTTAACAAATTTATGACATGAAAAGAAAATGGTGCGCGTAAAGCAAATTACAAAAATAGTACACCGAGAAGTTTTCGAGTCTGAGTTTATAACAAATTATAAAAGGTTGCATGATATATTGTTTTAAGCTTACGTGGTCACTTTCATCTTTAAATTGTGAATAAACGGGATTTATACCACGTACCTGGATTTTGTTATGATTCCGATATTTCGGCACAGTTACATGCGCCATGGTCACGGATGACTCCTGTACTCCTCCTCTTGCATGATAATTTCGGCACCATGGAGGTAGAATTAAATAGGTTTAATGATGTTTTGAATTCACAAACTGAATGCACACAATGATCTAAATTCAAATTTACTTTATCCTCTAGTCTAGGCTCTAGAGGATAAAAACGGCTTTTGCACTCAGATATCGAAGAGTAAAAACGCTCTTTCCGAGATGGGGGGATGAAAAAATAGGTACTTATAATTTTTTTAAGGGTTCTGTTCAGTTTACTCTATGCTTATGCTATTCTTGCAGTGGATCTTTGTTATTGATTTTCCAGTTTCCATTGTCTGACCGAAAATTCTACAAAATTTTAAAGTAGCTCTTGCACCTTATTGATAAGCCATAATGAATGTTATACTAATATTACACAGGGCATACATTTTTCTCTGGTACAAATTGTGAACGATAATCACGTTTGATGCAATACGGAAACAGGGTGACCAGCCGACAGAGGAAACAATTGTCCATGTGTTAGTACATTAATCAGCCGCAAAGGTGAATCTCAGAATAGAAATGAATACACGTGTATTGTGTTGCAAAATCGATTAGCAACTTTTCCTATGTTGAGGGATCTGACCGCTGCGTTGTCGCATTGTTATCTTGGTATTTCTATCAACCGCCCGCCGTAGAGTCTTCTCCGTGTGTAAATATTTAAAATAAAACGAGCTCTATATTCATATAATTGTAGATTAATTAAAAAAAAGAATATGTATAAAAATATAAGCTATTAAAATTTTCATTATGCTTGTTGTCAGTCAAAAAAGTATAAACCTCGATATTACATTTTGATTAAATGTGTGTTTCTAGTGCGAACGCCAGCCTTACACAACAGAAACAGAGAAACTTAATTAAGAATGAGATTATTTGGACGTGGTTAAGCAGCAAGGATCCAAGCCGACAACAAATAGTTTTACAATTTTAGCTATCAATAAAATATCTGTTTAATTACAATAGGTAAGTAATGTAAAAGTTGGGTTAGGCGATAGATTGATTGTGGCTTTTATAGAGCTTGATTCGCTTTAATTTTTGAGAACAATTTGGTGTTTATAAATTAGTATCTGTATAATGGATCCTTTTCGTTTATAAAATCTGAACTCAAAATTTAACTTATTAGTTTTTGTAGGGAAATGGAAATTACTTGTAAAGTAGATCATGATTGTTGTATCATAATGACGTTATAATTCGATATCAAGAAACTAGCTATCATTTATATTGCAATAAATAATACTGCTCGTATAAATTGATGAATATTTATAAAACCGTCCGGGTGACGTTTCTGTGACGTGTGGGATTTCGTAATCGATCTAATGTATCGATGGCTGGGCACGAGCACGACCACTAGTTTTAAAAATACGTCTTATGAATAAGTTTATTTATGGATATTAGGTTCTTGGCATTAAAAACACTTTTAAAGAGTTCTTACTCCAGTCAATGCCGTTGATATAAGTTGACGGCTCAAATTCCAAATTATGAAATGGGTTATTGACTGAATTTATGAAGAAGATTTTTGTTTTTTTTTATATTTGCATATGATATTTTTACATGAATAATTCATATAATAATGTTTGCAGACACTTATAGATTTTAATTATTAAGATTGAATAAACTCACAAAATAAAGGTAACAGTCATTTGTATAAACAAGTTTTACAACTGCTAAGTGTCCAGCAATGTAAATATTTGGCAATCTAAGCTTCAATTAGCAGAATCTAACTAATAAAATTAACCCCGTCGACGTATTAATACAAGACACTGAGTTATGTTGGCTTTGGTTATTTAACAATTCATAATATAAATTAAGTACCATAAAGAAACAAATAGCAGAATGCTATAATAAAAAAGTTGAATAAAAATAATTCCTCAGACAGAACGAAGAAATAGTTAAGAGGATATAAACATTCATTGTAATAATTATCAGTATTGAAAAATATATTTTATGTCGCGACATTTACTAATGTCTCATTGTTTCGATGGCGGTCTAAATTAGGTTGTATGTTTATTCGAGGAGCGTTAAGTATAGATTTCCACTAATCGTTCACCTCCATAATTGTAAATCGGCAATACCTACGAAGTCGTGAAATACGTGTCGCCACTAAGATATTTCGAAAGTGATATTCAAGTAACAATAATAGGCGGCCATTAGCGCTTGTGAATATGTAATGATAATATTTATGTTTTACTACGGTTATATTATACTAGCATTTAGAATAAAAAAATTTGAATGTGTGCTCTACAAAATAAATTTAACATTAGACGTTACACTATAAAAAAAAATAAGTAAAAATAAAAATTCATTCAATATCGCATCTATGTACAATAAAAAATTTATAGTTTTTAAATTACAAAGGAAAAGAAAATGTAACACCAATTTTTAATTAAAACTTTATCAAAAGATTGAATGGCGAACGGCGAACCTCACTCTGCGCGAGTATAAAATACGTTTTAATATTCTCAGCTTGATTTTACTAACCACCTTAGATTTTGCAAAATCTCCTCTAGATTAGAATAAACAGGTTTTGTTCGTGTGTGCGAGAGGGGCAGTCGTCTGTTAGAAAGTAGCTCCAGTCAATCTTCTGTCTTCTACATTAATCGATCCAAATACAGCTGATGGCATAAGATGATTAAATAAATAGCAGCATCTTGGCGAATAAATGACACTATCAACAATATACTTATTTAATATTGTTGAAGGCACATGCCATGAGTCCGTTGGCCCATGTAACATTGTAGAAAACAATTATCATACAACACATTCAAATACAGGAAAGTTTGAATATTTCCTTACAATATAGAGCATTCGTTCATTCAATAATAGTAGACCGAGATAATAAACGATAGGTACCGAAGACAACAATTACGACAAGTCAACTACAATATGGTCACCGATCAGCTGGCTCATAAAAAATTCACGGCAGGTTCTATTGGCAAAGGAAAACTAAAGTTCAACCTTGTCGAATGCCAGTCCGTATTAAAAAAACATTTATTCAAATCTACAATTATCACGTCTGAGCTATGATTTTGTCTAAAATATACCCATTCATAAATTAAAGAAATAGGAAAATACTGTATTAAATACGTAATTTGAAGACTCATTTGTGTCAATTGGTAATTAATGTTTCTACGTAAAATATACGTATGCTATTTTCGACAAGTTAGTCATTGATAATCTAAAGTTGATTGAGTTCAGTGGGCCTATTCGCTAACTTTTTTTGACACTTAAGAGTAATAATCACTGAAATATTTACTGATCCATTACTACTTTACTAAAACGCTATTGTGACACTTGTCCTGTGAAAACAGTAGTGGATAGTTATCACTTTCAACTGTCAAAAAAAGTTAGCGAATAGGCCTACAGGTCGAGCTAGCGATGGGAGCTGCCGCGACGGCCTTGTGTTGTATAAATAATTACAATCACTTACGAAAAGAGGCGCAAGCTCTCGCGCATGCGCCGTCCAGCCAGCACTTAGGGCCGAACTCATGATTACCGGATCGCACCGGGCGCGTCGCCTGCGCAGTTTTTATTGGTCCGTTTTGAATCAAATTAATTTCAACCGGTTTTTGTGTGCGTAGTTCAGTTCTTATGCATTCCAATCTCAGATTAAGGTAGTGAGTTTTCTTCGAATATCCACACAATGAAGAATCTTGTTGAGTGTTAAGGCTTTCGTAGACTAAGGCGGTCGCCGCTCCGCGGTCACTTTCACTGCGTCGCCTTTGATGTAACAATCAGTTTTTCTGGGCTGCTTTTCATTGCGAATCTTCTTTGAGACATTAACTTAACTCGAGAAAAGTTATTTTTATGGTGTAATTAAAGCGATGAAAAGTAAAAGTACCATATCGGTACTTTTGCCTCCGGCTAGGCAGTAGAATGTTGAGGGAAACTGGAAAAACTAGGTTTAGCTTTACTAAGAAAGTAAATATATACTAATAGAACAAATGTTATGAGAAAAATTATAAGTTGCTCGGTAGTTCTTTATTAGCTAACACTATTGCTTATAAATGTAGAATAAAATAGATATCACGTTTTAAATTATTAAATACTATATCTTAGTATGATGCGGTAATAAGTATTGAAAAACGACAATCTATCTTAGCTGGCTCTATTAGCCGTTGCTTTAAGTTATCGCCGGTTGATTCTGTCGTAGGTACATTGTTTTAGACATAATTATAATATTGGAAATTAAAGTACCTAATCAGGTCTGGAATTTCGTTAATATGTGGAATAGGATTATTAAAAGATATCTAAAAACTTATATTCCAAAATATATAAATATCTGTAATAAGCAAGAAATCAGTGATTCCATATTTTTTGAGGACCTAACATAATGTTGACGGTTTATAGGGTAATATTGTCAAGTTTCTATAACATATAATATACCCACTAGTAAGTTGGTACGCCACATGTCTGATCGAAAATGGTTCGTATTACAATGGGTTTAAGTATAGGGTAACATGATCCATTGATGACAGTCTATACCACAAGTCCGTTAGCCCATGTAACTTTGTAAAAAACAATAAACACGCAGCTCATTCAAATACAGAGAAGTTTGAATATTTCCTTACAATATAGTTACATCAATATCAGTCGAGGTCGACTAGTTTGGAGGATGCTTGACGGTTACGTGAGGCAAGTTCTAAGATCTCAGTTCAGATGAAGAAGCACTTAAATAATACTGTCTTTTTTTACCGAAAAATTAAATTCGAGAAATAAGTACTTCGGCTGTCGTCCTTTCAGGCGACTAAGCTATTATAAATATATACTAATATTATGCAGGTATGAACATAGCAATGTTACGATTTCTGTCAGTTCGCGTTCGAAAATAAACAAACACATATAATATCAAAAAGTTAACGCTTCCAGTCTGACTTCCAAAGGACATAGACCTTATTACAAATTAAAATTTTCATAGTTACGACATTAACGGTCGAGTATCGCGAAAGTGCTAAAATATTCCTGGTGTTCTATATGCACTTCGATGCATAAACCACTGTAATCAATTAATTACGACATCATCTAGTATACATATATGAGGAGGATGTTTAATAAAGTGTACTTAGCAATAAAACTTCACAGTTTCCACAAGTTTACAGCGGGCGATAAATCTTACAATACAGATATGACAACGTACAGTTGAAGCATTTTTTAACCAAAGCAAACTATTACCTGCCTATGTTTATTTGAACTGCAAATGGTCTAAATGAATTTTCTTTCATAACCCTTATTTATGTTATTCTCCCTTTTGTATGTTATATTTAATTTTATACAGCCGCAAAAATAAATTTACACAAGAATGCGCCAAGCTACGTAGATAAATACTTTATACGCTTGCGGTGCATTCAAAAGGTTTTTCTCGATGGTGTGCTATTTGCAACAGTTTTATGTATGTCTTTTAAAATATTGTTTTAGGATATTTAGTCTAGACAGAATCTACCAAATATTATAATTATTATTAAGATATCATTACAGTAGACCAAACTTAATGCAATCAAAATTATCTAGGAGCACACTTACAGATGTTTGTCCTAATCGAAGAGAATTTAATGACTCTATAATACCTATACACTAACCTACAATACCTACATTTCTGGTTGGTGTTGCCAATACTTATGTGACTAATTAGCTAATTATTTCGTTTCTTTTAAAAATAATTAGTTGATGATTTACACATTTTAATAGCACGTAGCATAACAAAAATCACATGAAAACCAACATTCAATTAAAATATTTTAACGCTGCAAAGGTGTGTCGAATATCCATTAGTCATGAGGACAAAAACTTTTTCATTGTGTCGTCTTGTTGTTCCCACGAAGCGCTTAAAACAATTGCCTATCTGAATTAAAATAAAAAAAAACAGATACCTTACATAGAAAAAAACATCGATCCGTTCATTAAGTTGGTTGATAGGTACTAAGTAAAAAATATTTGAATTTTTTTTATTCCTCGTGTTGAATACATACATAAATCACGCCTAGTTATATCCGTAGGGATAGGCACAGGTGTATACTCACATTTCGCCAACTAAACTACGTCCTGTTTTATAGGGTTGTAAATTAATTTATCGATATACTCGATAAAATTTAATTAATATAGAGCGGCGCGGCATCTTATGTATTTACTAGCAAGTTCACTCCTAAGTCCAGTGTATAAAAAAAATATGCTTGACCTTTCACGAATTCTTCATTTTGGGTTTTGGTTTACCTTCTGCCGTGAATATAGAGCCCAAAACTATGGAACCACAACGAATAAGAAATTCTGATAACCCTATTATTTGACATATTTTGTTGTTTTAATTTAAACGATAGGTGATTTTCTGTGTCATGTAGTTTTGCTAATAAAATGTGTGTTAGGCGGAATTACGTGTCTGTATGTTGTATGTTGAACGCCTTTAATTAACATAACATTAAAAATCGATGTAAACTACTTATTGGTATGTGTGTAAAATCGATGTAAACTACTTATTGGTATGTATGTATCTATCTTTAATTTATTATCACTAACTTGTCGAATAAAATTTAAATCAAACCGGTTGGTGTGTTCCGAAAAGCCCAGGGTATTTCCCAAGTGCAATTGTTACAACCGCTGCCAGTAAAAATAAAAAATAAGGCTTCTCTTTAGATCTTCCTACTGCAGATATCGCTTCTTTGATACGACTTCAAATTGCATTCTTCCAACAGTAAGTTTTCCTATTATAAAGTTAGAGTTACACTATACTTATAAATATTTTTTGAGTTGCGCCTTTTTTTGTGGTAAATTAGCACTGTAGCTATTTTATGGGTTTATTATCGGTTGTTTACTTTATCAAATAAATTTCTGGATACATAAAACGTCGACTTTCTGTAAGATTCTTTAATAGATCTTACAGAATATCGATGTTTTATGTGGTACTAACTTTATCTGATTTCTTTTCCTGACTTTTTTCGCGGTGACGAAGTTAATTCATCTTAATGTTAGACATATGCTTTTGAAAATGTAGGTATAAATATAAATAAAATATAAAATAATTTGGGGAGAATATTTTTAAATTAGAATAGAGAACGACTTATAGCAACTTATGTACATATATTGTCTGCTGATGCGGTCAACTCGTTTTTGTATTTATATTATATTATAATATGTCATTTGAATAAATGAAGCTTAGCTAATAACGGAGACGTGTATCTGTACGATCTACATTTTTTTATTCACACTGATGACGTCACATCTTAACGCTATCGGGCTGTGGCCGGAACGAACAAGCTTTAAGTCATAGAAAAATTAAAACTTGTAATTAGACATTTAATATTATTAAAATTAAAGCCGGTCGGTGACGGCAGAGTAGAGTACAATTGTCACCACTCAAAATCGGATAAACAGTGATGAGGAATGGGTAGCAGCGTTCCTCTTAAACAACCTAGAAATGTACTGCGACTTTTGTGCCCGATAAATGGCAATAGGCTCGCCACCTAGTACATGGGACCTAATATAATTGGCGAAACGTGGGTGCTAGTTCACCTCTGCCTACTCCTTCGGGGATATAGGCGTGATTTATGTATGTCTGTAAAATTAATAAATTTTGAATACTAATGTTTAATAATAACTGATTTATATGTCACATCAAGTAAATAGACTCATTTGCTTTTACAAAATACGTGGTAACCGTCTGTAAAACCTTGGCCAAAACTTTGAGCAGTATGGACTGGAATACTGTCATTCCAACCACTCTTTCCATTAACCGGTTTTTAGAAATGGTCCTTTCTATCTCTTTTCTTTACATTCATTCATCCGTAGCACCTTTCCGGTATGGTGAATAATAATCAAACGTGGCTTAATGACGTCTGACCAATATATAATTTAACAAAAGAGGAATCATACTGCGGCAACCCCAGATAAACTGGGAACAGGGCAGGAAGAATAAGTCGCTAAGTTTATCCAGTGTTTCTCCTAGCTGAAGCGTCAGTAATAGATCATCGTCAAGAACTGGTCAGACGTAACTAGTCTCAGCTGGAGTTAAATTGTCCGTAAGGATCAAAGATAACATGACGCGGCGATCTTCTTTTAGATTCCGAGTATCGGGCTGTGAGACGTAAAGGCGAGATTCCACCAGTGTGCTGAACTGTGCGGCACAGCGAAAAGCCATACAAATACGCATGTGCCGCACTGTTCAGCACACTGGTGGAATCCCGCCTTAACGCGCCTACTTGGCCGCCCCGTTACTCCTGAGCGATGAATACTAAGAAATCGGAATGGCCTATAACGTATTCCTGCGGCATGCCTCGTGAAGATTTGGGAATTTCATTTCATTGACTCACTACAACGCTCAGTTATACAATTTATTGTCTGATCACAACAAACCGTTACATTGTTCGCGTAGATGCCTACGTGCAATTTTTAATACAACGGTATTTTAGTAAATGCTTTACACTAATGTGCTGTGCTATTGGATGGCGCCTCTGTTGCGAAAGTTAAACACGCAATTACCTGTCATTGGATAGGGTTAAAACTGTATTTTAGTGAGAATACCTTTGTTAGTCAAGGTAAATAGAATTAATGAAATGACATGCAAACATTAAATCACGCCTATATCCCCGAAATGGTAAGCAGAGGTGAATGAAACACAAATAACTATCTATAATTATAATCTAAGAATAACCTTTCCCTACATAAACGGTAATTTTGTAAAATATCCAATAAAACCAGTAGGAACTCGCACTAACCGGTGACTGGCTTTTAAGCAGAGTGGTGATCGATTCAGAGATCCTACTAGAATCGATTGCTTAGAATACTTTTTACACAATTACTAATCTACATATTCAACACAAATTGTAATGTGTTGCCCGTACGTCAAGCTCAAAAAATCCTATCTACCTACCTAGTGACCTACATTTAGTATAAGGACGCCTTGCCTAACTTGACTAATCCCTACATCTAGTACACGGATAGCCAAAGTGTTAACATAGAATTTATTATTCTATTTCATATATAAAAAGCGCTTTTATTGTCTTATATATAATCCTGAAAATTGCATTGCACGGGTATATAAAATGAAGCCACAGACTGTCAAAGCCACTAATTTTGTTAATAATTAGTTTCACATACTAATGACCAGGCTAGTAATCTAGGTTTGCTTCCGTATCTAACTCAAACAACAATGAGCCAATTAAAGTAGAACATAGAATCTCAGGGATGGCACTTACATGATTACACCTACACAGCTGGCCTATGTGCAAAAGGTTTAAGATGTTATCTACGTCGTATTAAGCTATTTACTCATTGTACCTACTTCAAGTCTCGTACGTAATAGTTTACAGGAACATTGTATTGAAGTTTATTTTTCTTTAGGAAAATAATAAAGGTCTACGATTATTAATTATAATTTAATATTTTCTAGCTCTCATTAAAAAACGTAAACCTAAACTTCCTAGCCAAATTAAATGGCTTCGCCTTAGAGTTGGTGAATATTACTGTATTCAATTAATTGTGTCTGTATTTCGTTAAAATGAGAGGTAACTACTGAGGCATGGCATATGCCAGTGGTACTTTCTGTATTTTTTGTGCATTTTATTTCATGTAAAATACTATTTCTAGTTCACAATAATAGAAGTTTCAAGATAACTAGAAGACGAAGTATACTGTATGAACACGCTTGTCCTTTGAAAGCACGCTAACCCGTTGGTTTCGGTTGTCAGTATCCACGTAGTGGCTTGAAGTTGTGTGCCCTATAGTGAGGTCCAACTCAATAAAATTTATTTTTGAAAATATTCTTATACAGTGTTGAACTACACGCCTAAGTTCGTTTGGCTTTTTTTTATATAGATTCACAAACTTCTACTTGACCAAGAACGATTTTCAAAAAGTCATGTTCATAGTTTCTAATCGGTATTTTGTAGTAATTAAATAAAATGTATTCGTTACAAGCAGCATTGCTGCGATTAAACATGTGCTTGACTATGGCAATATTTTTATTCCATTTATTACTTTTTCAATTGACAGGAATTTCGAAATTCGGGGATATACAAGCATGACATCTGTGTGTAATTATTTTTTTATTATAACTAAAAACTCCTATTTTCACGTTTATTGTTTCCTTCCATATGTTAACGTTTAAGCATGACGGCAACTCTAGGGCAGATTAAAAACATTGTTCTTTTATAGATAGTGCAATAAATTCGAATGAATAAGTAAACACAAATAATCCGGCAAAATAATTCTTCGGCAAATCTAAAAATAATTGCATGGCGCAAAAAGCTCTTAACCAATTGTACAAATGAATTGCTTTGCGTGACAGAACTAATTGACCGATGGGACTCGAGAGATTTTTTTTAACCACTAATCCGAGTGGATTTATAGATCTCGTGCCTGTACATTAGGTTTTATTATCTTAAATTATAACGATTGATAGTCCATGGCCCAGTTGAGAGCATCGGTCACGACTGGGGATATGTTAGTTCCCTCCGTATAATTATCACCTTGCGTTTCACGCAATTAATCTCGTGTTAGGCTGGAGTTAATTACTTGTAGAAAGGCAAATATCCTACGCTTTATTTTTATTTATTTACATCCGGTGGTAATTCGGCCGTATAATGTTATTTCTGATAATAAACCTACTTTCTATAGGTATATATATCTGATATCGAAGTAGAGGAAAATCACTGAAAAGATGGATGGATTGTGTGTGGTACGATATCAAGGGATCCTTATCCGATGACGAGTGACAGAACAAAGTGAAAAAAGATGACATACTGTGCCGACCTAAAATAGGATGGGATGGGAAGTGCAGGGCGAAGATGATTATATTATTATTAGGGACGGGTGGGGTAGTTACATAGGACTATTTTTAGAAAATAATTACCATTCAGCAATTATCACCTATCTTCTATGCTGGCCTGGGAGCGAACAAATAACGTAGAATAAGCCAGCCCCGACTCATCCCATGGATGTCGTGAAAGCCGACTAAGGGCGATTGCCCGGTGTAGGCACCCGAATGGTGGAGGGCAAACCACCAAAAACAGCATACCCAAAGAGGGTTAAAGTCAGGCAGGCGGCCGGCTGTAAAACCTAAGCCAAAACCTTGAGCTGTATGGATTGGCATATTGTAATTCCAAACACTCTCTCCGTTCATCGGTCTCTCGACATGGTCCGTTCCGTCTCTTTTCTGTACATTCATTCATCACTAGCAGCTTTACGGTGTGATGGATGATATGAATTAAAAGAGAGTGGATGGCTTGATGACGTCTTACCGATATGAATAAAAGATGAAACATACTGCGCCGACCCCAGATAGACTGGGAACAGGCCAGGGAGAAGAAGCAATTATCACCTGCAGTGTGACGAGGTGCCATAACTAGATTTTAATTTGTTCGGTGTGGTACCTAATAGCAACAGCAGAAGCCAATATTGTAATTAGTCACGTGAATTACGGTCTGGTTTAACAAAATGCATTTAATAAATTGGCACCGCGGGTGCTAAGAAATGATATAAAATTTCAAATTTAGCATACTAGAGGTCGAGGGTCACGGCACACATAGAAAGGAAATCTCAATATAAACTCAATGATTTATTGAATGGATTTTACTTGTTAATTCGCATAAAGCTTTGAGCTTCGCAGTCGAAAAGGTACAAAGGAGTCTTTGTGTGCCTGTCTGTCCGTCACAGAGGATTACCTTTAAAAGTTACAACCTTAAGCATTTGCATA
Source organism: Cataclysta lemnata (assembly GCA_963931975.1). NCBI lineage: Eukaryota > Metazoa > Arthropoda > Insecta > Lepidoptera > Crambidae > Cataclysta > Cataclysta lemnata. Next base: position 14,597,533 of record OZ008338.1, read on the forward strand.
GTTACAGAATAGGTTAGCTGAAACAAACGCACTGTGAACGTAAAAGTGTAATAATTTTAACCCTTGTTTTCAAAAGAAGTGTTAAGAATTACAAAATGATTTGTGATCTAAGTTTTTATTGACAAATCAATAGATTTATAGTTCGCGGCAGGTCTGACACTTATCTATCAAAGGATCCATTAAATAAAGCAGTGTGTCTATAGTATGGCAATATTATGTAGTTCTTATAATTGGGTCACCCAATACCTCTAAAAATCTATATTTCTCATAATAATGTTCCGATCTTTCTGTGAGCGTCGTACAAGGCGACTAAGGATAAAAATTGATGAGGAATCATCGGCGTTCTTCTTATTTCACCAATCAATAAAATTATTAAGCCCAATAGTATAAGAACGGCCGCTCTCACATTCAATTGTCAGTGGCTACGGCTCGTGTTAATGTGTTTTTGCTATAAGCAGTTGCTCATGCGATTGTTGTAGCTCCAGCGGCCGAGCCATTGTGCTCCGACCTTGCTCGTCAAAATTGTAACATGCACTAATATACCATGATAGACCCCACATTTATGGTAAAACCGAATTGTTACATAATTGGCCCACCACGCTTCTATTGCAGGATGTCATTATTATCTGATAATCAAAACCATGAATCTGTATGACTATAAAAAAAATGGTTTATACTATCCACTGCGCAGACGCTAAGAGTTTGTTATTGAAAAACCACTATTCAAGCGAATATTGGTGGTATATAAGTGGTTGAGCAACAGTTGATCAACAGTGTTGATAAACAACACGTCAAGTGTTTACGCTCGCGTGGCGAGAGCTTGTCAACTTGCAGTGGATCAAGTCTTGCATTACGCATTGTTGCCAGCAACAAATTTTCATCGTGAATACACAGCCTTAGTGTCAAAACAAAAGCATTCACTTCTACAAAAGCGTATAGCAGGTGAAAAAGGAATTCAATGGAACGCGGTAAATGCGAGCTGTAAATGCTACCCACCCACAAACAAGTCGGTGCCAATATAGCAATGAAAAAATCGGTCAAGAGGAGGGATGTTCGTTCGATACGTATGTGCGCTGTAGCGGCTATCCTTGCGTTGTGAATTCCACGCTGGCAAGTCTCGTGACCTGTACACGTTTCAATTAAATAACGTATTTAAAATTTTGCGAGGACCTCTATAGCGCAGTGGCTTAGTGCGCTCGCCTTGCGAATGTGTAAACTAAACATTATTCGCTAAGGCACTGAATGGATGATCAAAAATATATTATCACGAGCTCCTCCATGCTTTGGAAGGGACGTTATGCAGTTGGTCTCGGCTGCATGTGCAGCCGTTACTACCCACCAAACCGCACTAAGCCAGCTCGGTGTGTTATGGCCCATTCTTCCTTTATTCTTCCATTCATGGGCAGGTCTGTATGTCTGACCAACAGTGGGGCCTATGATTTTAATGATTATTTAACAATTTATAGTACATTCAATTTACAATTGCCGATTTATAGTAACGAGTAGGCAGAAGATAAATCTCTAACCGTTTAAATAACACTGTAAACATACTTACAATACTGAATTCTCAGTAGTTTCATGTGAGCCATTGTCTTGGTGCAATTATCCCAACATGTTAATTAAACTACCACATAATAAACATTAAATGGTTTATAATATAACGATAAGGATCTGCTTTCCGCTGAGATGGACGCAAGCGCAGAAAAATAGAAATCACCGCACAATATCACCGATGTGACATCAGAACGACAAAATGTATTTATGGCAACTATGACAATGTATCTGAATATTTCACTGCAGAAAGTTCACACAATAAATGGTGAATACCTAATTGCACGTATTGCTAAAAATCGTGTGGGGTCGATGTATGTCTCTTTTCAAGTTTCATTACCATTATGCCCTAACCAAACAGCAGTTATTAATAAGTAGCATATTTAACTAATTCATCCAGCCAAATGTACAACAAAATAAATTTGTTTGTGTTTAACTTTTGCAAAAGGCGGATGTAAAATTAAAATATCCGACGTACCTATTTAATATAATTAAACAACTAGCAACTCTAATGGAAATAGAATTTATTTTACCAAACGTGATCGAACTATTAAACACTGGGCTGGTGTGAGAACCACAAAAATGTTGATACTGAAATATAAACGATCATTTTGGTTTTTTTATTGAGAATTTACGTTTTCATTGGTTAGCTTAGCTTAGCTTAGTATGATGGCAATTGAAAGACATATCAAGGCAAAATATGTATTTAATTGATTCCTGCAAAAGTTAGGCAGACCAATTTAATATTTGGGCTGTCGTTGTCGAAACGTATGTCATTTTCAATGAAATAATTATGCAAATTTGCTGTCTGACTAAAAGGTCGTTGATAAACAAAAGATAATGACCGTCTCGAACCAAGGAGTCTAATGGTTTATTCTTATTACAAAACCTGTGCATTGATGAGTTAGCAGGAAAACATGACTTCATTGTGATTATGTTTTTCAAATTGCCTTCGTACATATACAAAGAAAGATTATTTAATAAAAAGCTTGTAAAATCAATATTTTCCTAAAGATGGTTAATTTCAAAAAACAAACATAAAAATCGACTTACGCCCCTAAGGGGTAGGTAGAGGTATTATGTTCCAAAATGTTTCTTATTATACTGAACTAGCGCAAGGAAGAGTCCACATGCGACTACTAAGTACAATCGCACTTATATTACTTAAGAAATAAATTTAATTGTGTCTAGGTTATCATTTAAATGGACTGATAAGTTTTATTAGAAGATTTAAATAAACTCAAAGTGATACTGGCACTAGGCCATCGTGGAGAGCCATGAATAATTCTTCCTATATTGTTCCCAAAAAAATGCGGCATGTATTATCAAAGTAATTGTTTCCTTTTCTCGTTTTCAAAATTTATATAATATTCAAATAACAAATAATCATCATCACCCTGCCCTTATTCCATCCTAATTGAGGTCGGCGCAGTATATCCTCTTTCTAATAGATAATATACTGTAAAAAATATTTTTTTATTATATTGTCTACTATCACAGAACATATACTTTGATAGATGAGTAATGAAGAATATTCTATCACAGAATTGTTCTGTGTATTCTATCCATTATACAGAGCTAGCTTGCCACAGCATCGATCGTTGAAGCACCGATATTGAATATGAACTTTCATGAACATTTATTAATCACAGCCAAATCAACCATCACTTTTAAGATTTAGAATTTCTTCTGCAGTCGATTGAGTTTGTGTCAACATTCATGTATCCTTACCCACCCGCTTTTTGTCATATAATTGTCATTAATTTTTAATTAACCTAATCGGACTGATTGGGCAAAATTGATACCGATAAATTGTTTATCTAATTCTAATTGCGTTTAAATTTAAAATCACATTTCTCGCGGCGAATACAATCATTCGTTATCCGAATAGCATACAGATATAATGTGATTTTTTAGAATAAGCGCGAACAATGCCGATAATTTTAATATTATATTAGTACGATTCGCTTCGGTTATAGAAACGACATCTAATTATCATAACCGAAGCGCTTACCTATCATCTAACCCAATGTATCACCTCAAGGTGTGATACATTGGGATAGGTATATAATTCGTTTTGGTGGGTCTTAACTGGAAATGACACATATTTGGTCACCCATCCAATGACAGGCCTTTTCTAACGCCGACTAGCTGACCTAAACCGCAAGCCTAGCGCGCATGAAAAACATAAAACATGTAATAATGCCTTGCAACAAAAGCCAGGCGAATGGTCGGTCAATAGCGTGCTTTTTATGATGTTGATTGTCACAAGGCCCTACAGTTCTATTATGTGGCGATGACGGGGATGGTACTACAGGAAGTGAAAATAGACAAATAAAATCCGTAAAGGTTAATAGCGTGAGAACACAATTGGAGGTTAATACATGAGGCTATTATCGTGCAATTGTATTTTTCCAGACTCTGATATGTGGTTCGCGTAAATTACACCAATTCGCAATGGAAATTGAACGTTTGCGTATATTTCCTAATAGGGTATTCTGTTAGAACAAACTAATGATGAAACGATATAATAGCTTTGGCCGACTATGTCGTGATACATTAAGTATTTGGCCGAATGTATTGATTTCCATTATGGAAGGTTCTCTACTCAAGTTTTCTGTGATCTTACCTAATAATGCGCCTTCCTTTCTTGCTTAAAAACTTCAGTGTTTTCTATAGACTGTCATATAATTATATACATTAATATGGTTATATAAAGATTCACCTAACGTACTCATTAACGTTATTTGACGTCTCTGAGTGCGGCAGTTAGTAACTTAAAAATGACTAATAACCACCATACAATATTATCACCAAGTTTTGTATGCGAGAATAATAATCGATACATACCTACGTGCTAAGCGCCTTGCTCGTTATCATGTCAGAATGCAGTGAACATACCTTAATTCCTGCGCAAGTAGGGTTGTTATCAAAGCAAAGTGTGAATATCATACAGCCATATTGTGTTATTTCTATTGAACTTATGTACCTTTGTAATAAATTATTCAAAATTTGATAACTTATTGGATACAGTGTTTTTTTCTGTCAAAATTTTAAAAATATTTAATCTTAGAATTTTCCAGAACATTTTTGATTTAATTTTATTAAAAGGTGTTCAATTGCATTTTTTGCTATTACAGAGTTATATTATTATATTTTTTACTAATTATTACATGACAAAATAGTGTATAAAAATATTTATTATATAAGTTGCCATTTATAACATATATTTTTATACACTATTTTAATATTAATGAAATAAATGTCGATAGCCGAATTACGGAATTCATATCTTTTTTTCTAGGTGAGTATTAAAAAAAAATCTGATATAGATAAGAAGTATAATTATTATTATCGAGTTTTTGTTATAAGAAGTTGAAGGGTAAGAGGGTTGAAGAAGTTGAAGGATGGAAAATTTATTTATAATTATTAGTAGGTGCATTTAGTCACTATGCTTCTAAGTTTATTTACTCGAGGAGTTATTTATTATTATTTATGTGTGCTTAATGATCTTTTGAAAATAACAAATCATTACTCGCTCGTAAAGTTAACAGCTGAAGTGATCGTGAATTATACTACATTGTTAATAAACCTATATAATTGACGCGTCAAAGAAGCGTTCCGGTAGTAAATTAAATAAGCAGACACAAATCATCACATAAAATTAATTTCCCATAAAATTATGATTGATTAAGTCTTGGTTATAAACATACATCTATTTATTCGGTGCAGAAAGTATAAAGCAGGAGTTCTGTATTGTATAGTCAATTCTATTCAACCTTAATCGACAAAAATTCCAGTTTATTTAAAGTTTTTTTTTTCCAAGCCATTTAGGCCGTTCTGCGCAAGAGGAAAATGGAAGCTCAAGCAAAAAAAAACCCCGTACGTAGCATACAGCATGGAACTTAAAAAATATTAAGAGCTTGACAAACGACTTCTGGTTAATCCTCAGGCCGTGGCTACATGTGTGTTAATGAGCAAAGGCATTACCATCTATGCTTCCATTATTTACTCGTGTTATCATATTGGTTTATTAGAAAATGAATAGGTGTCCATTTGTTTTTCCGTAATGTGCGTCGTCTTACGGTGGAGAGTCATTGGCGCAGTTTGCACAATGGGGCATTGTTGAAACTCTGTAGACGTTTTAGTATACGGTGCGAATATCGCTGCACATGCTTCATCACGGCTAACACGGTTCTATTTGAATTTAATATCATTCTATTGCTTTAAGACCCGGGCTTACTAACATAATTCTTCTAAGAACGTAATTTTATTGGTGCCCTTTATATAATTTTTAAAAAGATCTACAAGATGGCATATGAATTTAATTTGTACATTCCCTATGTGCAATAATTTTTAAGTAGGTACATGTCATTCAAATTTAATCGCAAGCGACACATAAAGTTGCATACACACCACACGTAATTACAAAAGACCAAACAAATGAAAGTGGAATAGGTATTTCTTTCTTGGCTCCTGGCCATGGACGGAAACATGGCAGAACTCACGTAGCGTGATCTCACTGTTAAGTCAAAACAGAAACATAGTAAGACAATCTACTTACACAAACGTGTTGATTGTTGGGTAAGTTGCACGGATTTTTTAAAAATCATATAGATAGTGGGCTATAGTGCCGAGAGATAATTAGCAGGTGCGAAAATGAAGACAACTAAGATAAGTAATATGCGACCAGCAAGAAATGTACGCAGGATAGGGTACATTGTTTTTGTTACTTTTAAGAATTGCAAGTTCAGGTCAGCTCGCCCGCTCAGGATTCTGTGACGGTAGAACGGTTTTTCGCAAAAGCAAAGAAAAGCTTTATCCGCTTTCGTCTTAATTTTGGTCGCTATTCTAACCTGTTTTGAAGTTGAATTTTATAATTGTTGCCTTTTTAATCGTGAAGTCGGTTAAAAAGGCAATAAGGCGGTTTAAAAGGAGAGAGTTCTTAAATCGGCTGGTATTTTTTTGTTATTTATTTGTTGATTAAACCTTTTATCAGCGTGCATTCTGTGAGGGTGCGATCCATATGCCAAACGAGGATTGAATGACAAGTTATTGGGTATAAAATTCTATTTACAATCGTTCATGAGCCGAGCCGTTCGGTAGTCCAGCAAACCCATTCGGAAACTTCGATCAGATAGTGTTTAATCTTCTAGTAGATAGAGATGAGAGACTGTGTAAAATAATCCTGAAATTCGGGTGTTACTTGAGGAATTGACCGGTACTATTACATAAAAGTGTTGCAGACGTGTTTAAATGTGATGTTGTTTCTTTTTTGCGTGAGTGTTGATTCACCTCTGCCTACCCCTTGAAGGATACCGGGCGTGATTTATGCATGTATGTATGTGTCTTTATTGTCACAGTAACAACAGCGTTTGATTTAAACGCTTCTTAACTAAACACGACAATTTTCGTAATAACACAGTGCAGGTTTATTTAGAAAATATGTGTTCTTATTGACGATATAAATAGAGTAAGACTTTTTCTCGTATTTTACTACCCCGAACGTGCCCAATGTATGCAAATAAAAAATAAAGTAAACTGTTTCGGAATCAGGTAATTTGCTTTTCAAATTAAATTAAGAGCAATTTGTATTGTTTCTGCTGCAGTAGTGTGAATCTTAACACTTGCTGGCCGACTTTCTAAAATTCAAAGCGACTTTCTTTGGTTATCGATGCAATATCAGCTGATTGTGGCTTTATAATATATTAACAATGAATTAAGACTTTAAACTTCAACCATTTCTCTTTTCAAAATTCTTCAGAATTTTCAATCATCATCACTAGCCCTTTATAATATCCACTATTTGGGCACAGGACTTCCCTATGAATAGAAGAATATAGGATGATCGGCCGCGCTGGTCTAATAATAATGATTGCACATACAGCCGGAACAAACGGCTTAACGTCCCTTCCAAAGCATGGAGGAATTCGAGAAAGTTATTTTTTGTCTGGGAGCGAAAAAATAACATTGAATGTGCCAGCCCCGACTCACCCTATGGGTGTAGTAAAAGTCGACTAAGGGAGATTGCCCGGTGTAAGCCAATGAGCTCCTTGGGGCACCCGAATGGTGAAGGGCATACCATCAACAACTGTATACCCAAATATGGTTGGTGTCAGGCAGGCGGCCGGCAGTATAACCTAAGCCAAATACTTGAGCTGTAAAGATTGGAATGTCATTCCAATCACTCTGGTTCATTGTGCCTTTTTATTATTAGGTATTAAGTTATCTCATAATTATTTGCGTCAGATTATACTAACAACGTTACCTAATTAATTCTATCAGCCAACGACAACGACGTTGCAGTAGCTGCTATAACATAACTAATTTACTTGTAACATTCTTGTAGTAATCGCTCGTTTAGGTTAGTTTAGAGTTCATTGACTGTTTCCGCTATTACTATAGGTAACAAGGCAGACAGGACGAATAAACTTGTTTTCAAGCTTTGAATGGTATTTTCAGCCCAGGGCTCTTAGCCAAGTGGCAATCGTTTCATAACGATAACGTGTCGAAGTTCGTCACGATCGGCAATATTACTTTGGTATCTACAGCGTCTTAGGTTGCGCTACCAACATAACTAGGAACTTACGAAGACGATTTGGTCACGTGATTTCACAACGACTTACGTCAAATCCCATACATTTTGCTTTATCAAACTTCGTTATCTTTCTCGGTGTGTTACTTTGTCTAGGCCTTCAGTACTGAGTTAATATCGATATGGCAAACGAAGATATACGAGTAGAGAGAAATAATGCGTATATTGATATAGCCAACGATGATGACTAGATAGGTTATAGGTATGAATAAAGATGGTATCCTTATATTATTATGACTAATGATGATTATATGATTGGTAATTAGCAAAGGCTCTCTAATAAATATTGTGGTGCGAGAAAGGAAATAATAAAGATAGCAATAATAATTACTATTGGGTATCTATGTATGCTACATAGCTGAAATACGTATGAAAAGTAGCAGGTTTCTAGGTTGAAAGGATTGTGTGGAATTATGTAAAGGTTATTTAATGTAATTTTTATTGTATCTGTGTTATCTAAATAAACAATTGTTGCGCATCTAGACCAGTAAAATCTTTCTTTATCAATTTTTGACGTCCGTGGTCTAGTGGTTCGCACACCGGAATGAAGATCCAGAAGTCCCAGATTCGATCCTCGGGTGGGTATACCTTTGTGCTCGGTTTGGTCGCGGTTGGTGGTAGGACTTCTTTGAAGTCCGCTTGGCTAGCTGCCACCATCTTATCAAAATTTGTCGCCAAAATAATAATACTTGCCGTCAGGTGGGATGAAGGGCAAGAGCTTCCCTGTCTAACATGAAAAAAATTCAACCTGCAAATAGAAGTAACCGTCCACAAATTGGTTGCCTAGCATATTCTGCTAGTTTTGCTGTAAATAATGGAGGCAGCAAAGTAATTTATATGGCGTGCATTTAATATGTAGATTATTATTTCAATAATTATTTCAAACCAATGCTGATTTGTAACCAAATGTATTGAAACTACCATTTTTGTGCAATACTTTTTTCTCCCTCTGTCTCTCTAACACTACATTAATATTATTAAATTTTATTCTCATATTGTTGTACTAAAACATTACAAGTTTATTAAATATTAATCTATAATAAAATCGATAACAATAGTGTAATATTGAATATTGTAAACACTATTAACATTGTTTGTTATTACAGAAAGTATACTCTTAGTCGACAGTGATGACACTATATGTGAAACGGTGGAAACAATATGAATATATATACTATATGTGCTCGTTCTTCGGACATCCATTGTACTGTAGGTACTGTCCGATGGGAACAATATTGCGCTTGCTCTTTGGTACTAGGTATATAAACCATCAGTTACTAGCTTGGGCGCACTATGGCTCACACTTGTTATGTGTTAACATTCGTTATCAATATTAAAAACTAATTTAATTTTAAGAAAATACTTTAAGATGAATATATAAAACCTATATGGAGTGTGACTTTTTGTGGTTATAACTTTAGTAAACAATATTTTGCTTGTAAAAGTCGGACTAAATATATTCTGGTTGAGTATTATAATAGTCAACAAATGCAAAGAAAATATTCAACTAAACTGTATGTAGCAAATTAAACAAAAAATTTGTGTCAAACACCAAAATACTCACGGAAGGCTTTCTTTGTTCTCAGGGCAAAAGGAGGTAACACGGCATGACTGCTACGCACGGTGGTGGCGGACGAGAAGATGACCGCCCGGACAAGGACACCGTGTACACCCTCAAGACAGGATTCAAAAACGACGGCTACCAGCACGACCGGGACTCAAACGACGACATCGTCAAACCACCACCACTACCGACTGAAGATGACAACTACCCGACCGGCAAAGTAAAACTGTCACTCAACGAGAAATGGAGGATATTGAAGAACGTCGCGGCGGTGAGCGCCGCCTTCATGGTGCAGTTCACAGCCTTCCAGGGAACTGCCAACCTGCAGTCCTCAATAAATGCAGCGGACGGGCTCGGAACGGTCTCGCTGAGCTCCATCTACGCCGCATTAGTTGTTTCCTGTATATTCGTACCTACGTTCCTAATCAAAAGGCTAACGGTCAAGTGGACCTTATGCCTTTCTATGATGTGCTACGCGCCGTACATCGGCGCGCAGTTCTTCCCAGCCTTCTACACGCTAGTACCAGCCGGTGTGATAGCAGGGCTGGGGGCGGCGCCTATGTGGACTTCCAAAGCTACATATTTGACTCAAGCGGGTAGCGTTTACGCAAAATTGACCGACCAGGCCGTGGATGGAATCATCGTCCGGTTTTTCGGATTCTTCTTCCTCGCCTGGCAGACTGCCGAGTTGTGGGGAAATTTGATCTCAAGTTTAGGTGAGTGCCATGTCAGTTAAGTTTTCTTTCAAATATAGTAAAGAATAATAATGAAACAACTACGTAATATTTTAATAATAAAACAGCTACGTAATGTCATCCCATTATGGGTCTTCCTCAAATAAAACGCGGTATATCTTGTAAAAACAACACAGGTCCATAAAAACTAGACAAAGTGGTGAAGTCTCAATGTAGAAATAATAAAATGTTAATCATCCATCTTACTGACTACATTGTTACAATCTCGAATAATTAAACTCTATTCAAGCTTCCTTTAAGCGCAATATACTAGATTCCAGAGCATACTGACAAAAACCTCTGTTATATTTACGTGTATACTTTTACGCTAATTTCCCAAACATTGTTCCCAGTATTCTCGTCCGGGCTGCACAGCGGTAATGCGACGATCAGCAACAACACTGTGAGCCACGCCCTGCTAAAATGCGGTGCCAACTTCTGCATGCTCGGAGGAGTCGACCAGGACAAGAACCACAACCTGAGCAGGCCTCCCAACGATGAGATCTACAAGATCAGCGCCATTTACTTGGCATGTGTTGTGGTCGCTGTGCTGATGGTCGCACTGCTTGTAGACCCTCTGTCGAGGTAATTATCCAAGATTCCTTTGTATTTATATCATTGTCCAAGATGTCTTTACATTCATGTCAGTCATAACATACGTACGACACACCTTTCTCGCGCAGGGGTAGGCAGAGTTCACATCTTTCTACTTGCTACGGATCCTTACATACTTCATTTGCTTCATATAATCTCATTTATGTCTTCCGGCATGTCCGTCGGTTTCGGGTTTCTTGACCTGGCCCTTCTTGGCCACTCAGCCAACCCTAGCCAAGTGGCCAATCTATCGAACGCATAGAACACAAAATGTATGAAACTGACGTATTATAGAGAAACAAAACGTCAGATTCATACTTTTGATTTCTATGCGTTTGAATAGATAAGCCACTTGGCTAGACCCTTGGGGAAATTTCTCCAACCATTCAATTAATTTATCAATCACCGCTATGAAATAATTTTGAGAAATTTTCGTAACTTTATTTTCTTTGTAACATTTTTTCGAAGATTAATATTATATAATGTTATCATAATCGAGTATTAATTTGAAATTTCGCTATGTGTTCCCCGAATTTTGCTGATCATAGTTTGGTTGCTGCTTTGCAACCAAAAGCAGTAGTTGAAATTCGTTATTCAATACACAACAATCAGCCCTGTTTGATCTCACGATTCAAAGAATAACGGTGTTTTAATATTGCAATAGCAAATATTTCAGATTTGGTGAGGTAAACCCGTTGGTTAAAATGATATATATGTGATTAATACACGACTAATCAAAAATGTTTAGATAGACGTCCAAATGTAAATAATGTGACAAATGTTTTGAATCATTATTGATCAGTTTCTTTATAACATAGATGTTAAATTATTTTATCATTGAATAAGTATTTATAATTATTAACATTCAATGCTGCGTGCAAACTATGAATACAGCATATATTTCAAGTTAATTTGGGAAGTTGGCAGCACAAGCCAGTGTAAATAGTCTTCATCATATTATTTATGTTGGCACGTTATTAGTACCTTGTCACATCATTAACTACGTTACTCTTTACGTGACTGTATCCTGTATCTGTAATGTATTATAGGCAGAATGTTTTGCTTGTGATTGTACTTTTTATTGCCATGTTCCGTTTGTCAATTACAGTGCCACCAACTTACCTGATCAGACGGTGAAAATTCGAACTAAAATTTACTTATAGATTTTGAAATTTCTGTGCCATTCTTTGTTCACCACTAGCGACACTGCCGAACGGTACAGTTAAGTTTGCCGCACTGTACGTCGCTGCTCTTTCGTGCTTTAGGCAACTTTTTGCGAGGTTCGAAGCGTCATGTCATTGGCTTCGTCTGCCGTCGACTTCGTATAAGTTCCGGTTGAATAAATTAGAGTTGCTTTTTGAAACAACCATTAATAATTTTTAGACGTAATACGGATCTTAAAAAATAGTGACGTTTAACAAAAAGAAGGTACATAGAAAATAACCAGAAAACAAGGTTGCATCAGCAAAAAAAAGACAAATAAGTTGTAAGAAGCTGAGTTCCTGAGTTCGTGTAACAGCAAATCTGTATTTAGTTAAATTAAAGTTTTCCTATTTTATTCGCAGGTACGGTGAAAAACAGAGGCAGTCAGATCCGTCTAAGGAATTGACGGGTATCCAACTACTTTCGGCGACAGCTTATCAGCTGAAGAAGCCAAACCAACAGCTGCTTATTCCAATCACAGTATGGATTGGCATGGAGCAAGCATTCATTGGAGCTGACTACACCCAGGTAATGCTTTGCTGACAGCTGTTGATAAAGTTTTTTTATAATATTAATTGTGGTTTTTTATATATAGAAAGTCAGTCGCAGGGAACGAATAAAATAATGTTTATTCTAATTTATTTTGTTTATTCAGTCAGGAAAAGAATTCATTGCAATAAAGCTAAAACCGTACCAATTAACTAAAAATCATTTTAAGTAATTGTCTAAAAAATGTAACCATCGTTAATGATTATTATTACGCTTTACAGTTGCTTAGACCAGTCGTATTTGCCAAACTATAAGACATAAATAGAAACGCTATTGTAATATACAAATGTCTAAAATTTTTATTAATGAACCTAAAATCACTTGTTCCAATATACGTTCTGATTAACCACGAAAAATATTTCCGGTTATTCAAGCCTTTGTTAGTCTTTACTCTTCTAAACAGTATTTCGATCTACTTACTCACAGTATTTGCTGCTACATAATTAATAAATAGTATTACTAATGTTTCATGAGTTCTCGGGTTCGAATTCTGGTAGGGGCAAATGGCTGTGTGACGAACACAGACTTTTGTTCTTGAATTAATGTTGTGTGTGTACTTATTTAGTATATTTTGAATGTATGTAGGTATGTATATATGCCGTGTGGTGTCGGCAGAGCACAATACAATTGTCATCACCAAATCTCTCCCGGGGTGTCGTACAAGGCTACTAAGGATATATCAGTGATTAGAAATGCTCATTCCTCATATACCACCTAGCAGCGTTCCACTTATACCACCTAGTAATGTACTGCGACTTTCGTGCCCGATACTACGGCAATAGGCTCGCCACCTATTACACAGGACCTAACTTAGTTGGCGAAAAGTTGTTGTTAATAAAGTCACCTCTGCCTGCCTACCCGTGACGTGATTTCATTATGCATAAATTTGAATTAGCCATTGAATGTGCAATTCAATCTTCTTTCAGGCATACGTCTCGTGCGCCCTTGGCATCCACACGATCGGCTACGTGATGATATGCTTCGGCGTCGTAAACGCCATCTGCTCATTGGTGTTCGGGTCTGCGATGAAGTACATCGGCAGGTTCCCGATCCTGGTGATGGGGGCTGCTCTCCACCTCGGCCTCATCGTATGGCTCCTCATATGGATGCCGAATCCCAACTCGCCTTCGGTGTTCTTTGTTATCTCAAGCTTGTGGGGAGTAGGAGACGCAGTGTGGCAAACGCAAGTAAATGGTAAGTAAATCTTCTCCCTGCGCTATCCCCAGGCTATCTGGGGTCGGCACAGCATGTTTCCTCTTCCATTCATATCGGTCAGACGTAATCAAGCCATCCACTCGCTTTTGATTCATATCATCCATCACACCGTAAAGGTGCTAGTGATGAATGAATGTATAGAAAAGAGACGGAACGGACCGTGTCAAGAGACCGATGGATGGAGAGAGTGATTGCAATGACAACATTTCAATCCATACTGCTCAAGGTTTTGGCTAAGGTTTTACAGCCGGCCGCCTGTCTGACACCAACCCTCTTTGGGTATGATTTTATTGGTGGTTTGCTCTCCACCATTCGGGTGCCCCGAGATGCTTATTGGTCTACAACGGGCAATCTCCTTTAGTTGACTTTTAAGACACCCATGGGATGAGTCGGGGCTGGCCTATAGAAGACAAATGGTAAATAAATATGCTGCTCATTTAAAAAATAGCCGTGTGGTGACGGCAGATCAGTCACTAAACCCCATCTCTCCCACGGATGTCGCACAAGGCTCTACGAGAAAAGATAGCGATGAGCAATGGGCACTAGCGTTCTTCTGAGATATAAGTGCCCGCTGGATGGCATTAGCGACACGCCCCTTATTACATGGAACCTAACATAATGGGGAACCGTGGGTGTTAATTTACCTCTGCCTACAAATATCCAGGATTTATGTCTATTTAAATTGAGTATTGATCGCAAATTGTTGGCTGTTTTGAATGCTATGGCAAACTATATACAAAGTATTAAAATAACACGGTTATAGTGTATTCGAGAATCTTAAAGACAATCATAAGGCTAATTTTAATACATGTAAAGTATCATTTATTCTTAGTTCGTCATTATCGAAATTAACAACTTAGCAAACTTAACAAATTTCATCTGGCTGTCTAGATATTTTATTGCTAGTCTTACTGCAGATTATTAGCTGGGGTCTCTACCATAAAGTATTGGACATATTTGCACAGTTGTCTTAAAGCATAAAGACTTATTTTTGGCATGACATGAATTTCGACACGCTTTACCTAGAACGGTAGGTAGGTACTCGTACGCATCAAATGGAGTATTCTTTATTTATTTATATTAACGAAAGAGGAAAAGAAAAAAGATTTTATTAGACAACTCCTAACAGTTTAGTGACTGGGTAATGTTTAGTGTTCAATAGTGTTGTAAAGAGAGGAGATGGAAGGAACCTGATACCTAATTTATCAATACATCTTATTTCAAAAAGTTGTAGTTAACAATATTGATAAACGAGCTTTAAATAAGACCGATGTTTTATTTAAAGCTCGTGTTAGCCTTAAAAGAGATCCTGTACTTTATAAAAGATTTACTTCTACTAATTGCAATGACTAAACAAAAAAAAATTACAGGAAGGTGTCTCTGTATTACCTAATCCAGCATTTTCGTTAATAAAAACATTTTAAATGTGAATTATTCCTTCGTACGATAACTTTAGATAGGTCATTTAAGGTTACCATCTGCTCCATACTGTATATGGGAATATAAGGGAACAAGAGTATTCAATTTAGGCAGAATGACCGGTAAGCCTCCTTCCTAATTAATTTCAGTAGTTTTCACAGAAATAGTTATATTTTGGTAGGTGCGTTAGGAAAGAAAATTATAAAGCATGTTATTTGTACAAAGAAATACTATTTGTATTATGCGTTGCGAAACTCGCATATGTTATCAATGCACCGGAGCACTGAGCGATGATTTTATCGGATCGACAAACTTCTCGCTTCCTTGCTTCGGTCACGTGCAGTTAATGCTAGGAGCACGTTTTTATGTCAACGTTATTACCACTTCATTCCGTTCTATTGGCCACAAGTGTACCGTACCTATTATTGGTTCCCATAATTCATTTTTATCAAATAGGAGTTGACGTGTAGCTAGTTCTGAACGCGTTGTATACTAATGCATACATCAATGTTAGCAAAACTAACACTTGCTAGGTATTAAAGCGGTGATTATGAACTGTTTTGAAGTGCTTATTATTTTTTTTAATTACACTTTCTCAATAGAATATAAAAACAAAATCTAGCTGAAGAACTCTAGGCTACAAATACAAAAAAAATCAATCTCTGCGTCATTCATTCCGAATTACGAGCTCTGTATTCCAAAGTCTTGCTAATTTTCCTATTAAAAACCAAGAAGAAGTGGAAGCACTATTCGTCATTAGTTGCCTGTCTTGTTTCAGGGTTGTACGGAGTACTGTTCCGTCGCAACAAGGAAGCAGCTTTCTCAAACTACAGGCTATGGGAGAGTGCAGGCTTCGTGGTCGCCTACGCGTACTCTACGCACCTGTGTGCGCGCATGAAGCTTTACGTCATGATGGTGGTCCTCCTGATTGGCGTAGTCGGCTACATCATCGTAGAAATCTTGCACAAGAGAAAGGTGCGTTGATTATTATTATTACTATGTTGCGGGACTGTTTTCGTCACTGCGAACTATGGAGATCTATTGTGACTAGACCCAAGTAAGTCTTATTAAGGCCTTACATGAACTCCTTTAGCTGGGCACTGTCTTAGAGAAAGGTTTTGATTTCTAAAGTTCGTTTAATTTTATTGGAAGGCCAACAGCGGGCATAGCCAAATGGCTTATCTATTCGATGGCATAGAAAACAAAAGACTAACGTATTGTTTTCTCTGTAGTAAGTCATGAGTTTCATACATTATGTATTCTGTGCGCTCGATAGCTTGGCCACTTGGCTAGGGGCTTATTTACTATTGGCTGCTTATTTACAGGATAAGAAGTATAAGTAATGACAATACGCCAATACACATTACAATTACATGGCCGTGTGGTGACGGCAGAGTAGAACACAATTGTCACCATCCCAAATCTCTCCCGTGGGTGTCGTACAAGGCGACTAAGGAGCAATCAGTGATGAGGATTGGGCAGCAGCGTTCCTCTTATACCACCGTCCTGGCAATGTACTGCGACTTTTGTACCCGATAAATGGCAATAGGCTCGTCACCTATTACATGGGACTTAACATAATTGGCGAAACGCGGGTGCTAGTTCACCTCTGCCTACCCCTTCGGGGATATGGGCGTGATTTATGTATGTATGTATGTACATTACAATGAACTATGTATGTATGTATATTACAATTAACCGCTTCAGTAGTCCGCTGTGATCTCTCACATAGTAGAACTGAGACTAACTAAACACAAACAGATTTAAGATGCCATTGTTAATCGATGGATTGTGCATATTATTATTTTCGATTTAAGAATATCGAAAACTGCAAAAGCGGAATCCTTTTCTCAAAAACTGAAAACATACAAATTAATCATATTGGAGTCATTTGCCCTTTATGATTATGACTTCGACTATTTGCACCAACCAATGTTACAATTAAGTGCTTTGTTATAGTTATTTGCTTTGTTTTCAAGACATTCTGGGAATTACTGAAATATAATACATACATACATAAATCACGCCTATATCCCCGAAGGGGTAGGCAGAGGTGAACTAGCACCCACGTTTCGCCAATTATATTAGGTCCCATGTGGGTGGCGAGCCCATTGCCTTTTATCGGGCACAAAATCGCAGTACATTGCTAGCCTAGGTGGTATAAGAAGAACGCTGCTGCCCATTTCTCATCACTGATTTATCATTAGTCGCCTTGTACGACACCCACGGGAGAGATTTGGGGTGGTGACAATTGTATTCTACTCTGCCGTCACCACACGGCACAGTGGCAGAAATATAGTATATATTTATATATAGTTGTCGTCTTGATCTGATTTCATATAGTATAACGCCGAATTGAATATATTATGTACCCAAATGAATTCTTAAATAACTTCCCAAGCTCCATTATACCTGTAAAGTGTGTTGTGTGAAACAATTCTTTCGGATTCATTGTTTGCATATTTACGTTTTATTGCGGTAAAAGCATATTAACAATTATATTGGCTAATAAACCTCATAGTATTATTAATAAACAGCTTAGTACAGGTTTCTGCAAAATGAATTTTCTTTATTTAGTGAACAGATCCAGTATCAGATGTCTGGTAGACTATTGAATATATCGTCACTAATTAAACATATCATTTCTTACATTCATAAAAGCGACTACGACGACGTTAAACAGAATGTTCTTGACGCCATCTCGTAAAACATATGGTAGTTATTCATCAGATATTTAGTACAAATCCGCCAGCCTGTTCTACTATGGATATTGAGTATATTAATTTTAATTTTAAAAAATGTTAACAGGCTCGTCGTCTCAAGGCGATCGCTGAGGATCCTGCAATTGCAGCTGAGGCGGCCAAGCAGCCTCCCGAAGAAGATGATGAAAAAGATGAAATTGATGATGAAATCGTCATCACGCACTTGTAAACTGCGGCCGGCTGCCGCCTCCCGCCCGCCATGCGTTCCTGGTACATCTGTCCACAGTTATTTTAGAACTATAGTACAAAAACTGGTGCAAGCCAGCTCTGACGAACGTATAGATTTTTAGGTTCTTCCTGAACAGTGGTGTAATGTCACAATGACACGTGGTTATTAGACAGACAGATGTGAAGTTGACGCGATGGCTTACAGGGTCTATTAATTTTACAGTATTGAACTAAATATAATTCGAAACTGTAAACATATTATAATTATAGTAGGCGACGTGATTGCTCCCCGAAATCATTTTGCCATAATCCACATACATAGGTACCCAATGCCGAGAACTGTTCCATGGTTATCTGGATTGATACAAATGTTATTTATTTAGTAACATCCAATAGTATAATTAATGTGGTCAACTTGACAGAATGACAAGTACAAACATCTATATCGGCTGACGATAATCTACATTCCGTAAAAAATAGCACTTTATTCAAATTATTGCCTGTATTCATATTGTTGGCTTGTTTGCCTTTGGAAACCACTAATATGGCCTTTTTCATTTGCAAAATGGGTGCGACAGTAAACAAAGAAAAGCGACGAGAACACAGGCCACGACGATGCGCACGCGCGTCATTATACCTACTATTGATTAAGTATATTCAATAAACCATCTGTGTTTATTGTTGTTTCATTCATAATTACACGCTTTTGTCTTATATTTGACTTCGCAGCCGATATAACACTTCATTCTAATCATAACAAGTAGATAGATATTAGGAAATAGCTGAGCCATCAAACTTATTTATCTTTTAACTTATTTATTTTATTGTAATTGACGCACACACTCATACGTAAGAAATTATGAATTCCAATATAATGATGCTCATTTTATCAATTATGGTCCTATTTCTGTATACACCTATTTATTTTATTTTAATCGAAACGATGTCCGTAATAATTGTTATAATGAAAATTTATAAATATTGTATACTTAGTGGATTTATATTTTTGTTTTATTTAAATTTTTTATTTTATTATCGTGTATGTTGAATATTATTGTAGGGTCTTGAAAACTGCTCAATTATATTCGTACCTACTAGGCAACCGATTCGATTCAGCGTAGGTGCGAGTTGCGTTGAGTGATGGTAGAGTACCATGTTGGACTTTACAATATAGGACAACTACCATGTGCATCTACCGTATACCTGTGGTAGATGCTACTTATAGGTAGTGGCCGTAATGTTTTACTGTTTCTAAAAAGGAAATCATCTGAGTTTGTTAAGAAAATATTCGTCACTCTGCAATATTTCATGTATAGAAAAAATAATTAAGAATTATTTATGTCAGTTATTTAATTAGCGGTGAGCTAACATAATCTGTTTTACATCTCATTACACTTTGAAACGTTACCGTTTCGAACAGTTCATAATACCTACTAGATATGTATCTGAACTAAAAAAATATATTGCTATCTTAAGCTTTGATGCGACAGGTATTGCTTAAGCAGGGGTGAAGTACATTCAATGCATTATCCCAAGACAAGTAGACCACAAAACAGATGAAACCTTTTTTATTGTTCTTTGCTAATGACAATAATATTTTAAATGTAATATTGGGATGAATTTATTTGTTCGAACGGGCTAACATGATTGTAATTATTATGTTTTCTTAGTGAATTCATTCTTTTAAGATACTTAGATCAAATAAATTAATACTAATTAAGTTACAGTAACAACTTTATAAATACGTAGGTGCATAGAATTGTGTAAGTATATCTATTTTACTTTAATATTTTGACGTAAGTATAGTGCTTGTTATTTTGAAACAATCACTGTTAACCGCATTCGAGTGGGATGTGTTATTTATAGCCTAGGTGCTTTATTTACTTTAGCTCAATTACATTTGTGCTGTTTTTCCACATTACACTGTAGTAGCTTATGTAAAATTGATAATTTTATCATATCATTTGGTTTGTTTTAGTTGTGATTATATTTGTTTTTAAAGTTTATCATTTTTGTAATTATTGCCTGGAATTTTGTTGTGGACCAATCAGTTGCTCGAATTTTTACTTGTAACGCGTATTTCATTATATTGACATTAGGTACTTCTAATTTCAGTGTGTCTCACTCTGCTTTGTTTTCCATACAAGAATACTGCCATTTGGGTTACTAATGTAACCCTTTGGTACCTATGTATTTTGTACAAACGTTTGAATCCCTGTATTTATTTCCTCTATGTTATCTTTTCTTTTCCTCTGTGTTAATTTTATTCAAATTATATCTTATCTATAGATTAATAAATATTTTTTTTCTTTGTGAATTTCGTCTCATTGTGAGGTTTATTAATAATTTAATAAGCGAATTATTTTGTGCGAGGCACAGTCATTATAGCGAGGCAGGTACCATTTGGTAGGATTACAAACCACGTGATAATTAACAATAAATATTAATATTGTAAGCTTATTATATAAATGTAAATTTAATTTCATTTAGTTAGATTTTATTAGAAAGGCTATTATAAATAAATTCCTCTATTTTTGAGATAACACAATATTTTTGTTAGATTATGTTATTTTATTAATTATAATAATGATATCATTATGAGTTTGTGATGAAAATAAACATAGAACTTGTTTGGTCAATGTGTTGCATTTTTTATACCTCTGAAGTGTACTACGATGCTAAAAATTAATACGGTCATTGGTTAAATAAAACCTAGAACATATGAGTACTATGATACTATACAGTCAACAGCGACAGACTTTACTGGTTTGATGTAAGGCACAAAGGCGACTGTGGTAACCTTTTAACCGCATCCGTGGTCGAGTGGTTCGCCTACTGAAGATCCAGAGGTCCCGGGTTCGATCCCCAGGGGTGTACAACTTTGTGCTCGGTGCTTTGGTTGGTGGTAGGACTTCTTTGAAGTCCGCCTGGCTAGCTACAACCATCTTATCGAAATCTGTCGCCATAATAATAATGCATTATTGTGTTCCGACAATGTGTGATAAGATAGCCAGCCCCTCTGTGGTTGAGGGTTCTCAGGTGAGATGAAGGGCAAGAGCTTTCCATACATACATAAATCACGCCTATATCCCCGAAGGGATAGGCAGAGGTGAACTAGCACCCACATTTCGCCAAATATGTCAAGTCCCATGTAATAGGTGGCGAGCCTATTGCCATTTATCGGGCACAAAAGTCGCAGTACATTGCTAGCCTAGGTGGTATAAGAGGAACGCTGCTGCCCATTCCTAATCATATTCAGATTTATCCTTAGTCGCCTTGTACGACACCCGCGGGAAAGATTTGGGATGGTGACAATTGTATTCTACACTGCCGTCACCACGCGGCGCAAATGAAAATCGATACAATAACACCCAGCAAAATTTAAAAAATTCCAATACTGAGTGTATGTTCAAATGATAAAACTTGTATTGAGTTGGTTTTTATAACGATGAATGGGTAGCAGCGCTCCTAGTTCATCATCCATATCACTGCGATGAAAGTTCCATTAGGCTTGAAACCACATAGCGCAACGCGGGTTTTAAAACACCTCTGCCTACCTTTTAGGGAAGAAAAATGTGATTTATATATGTATGATTTGTGTCACGGTAACTTAGCAACATATAATATAACACGTGTCAGTTGAAGAAAATTACGTGGTTTCATTGGGTTATCCATAACAATTTGGTTTAGAGCTATAACCGTTGAGAAAAAGGAGAGTCCAATGATGTAGTATAAGGAACGTCAATAGACTAATAAGAATGACGGAGAGAGCCATCAATACTGTTTAAGGTTTTGGGTAAGTGTTTTCAGCCGGCCGCCTGCGTCACACCAACCTTCTTTGGGTATGGTGTTTTTGATGGTTTGCCTTATTGGACTACTCTCGCTTAGGGTTTTTGGTTGCATACCTAAATTATGAAGTTATCTCAACCAATTGTTAAAAATTGTTCCAAATGGTTGTTTAGAAGCAATTTTTAACAATTGGTTAAGTCGCAGGTTTTTTGATCTCAATCAATTGTTACTAATGGTTAAATATCAAACTGATATACAACCATCAGTATCAATTTTTAACAATTGGTTGAGTAACTAGGTATGCATCAAAAAACCGGCCCTTAGTCAACTTTTAAGATTTCCTGTGTTGTTACATCATACGTTTTTTTTCGCTCCCGGGCCAGAATGGAAGTTCATTTTCTGCACAATATGTATGTATTAATTATAGACCTGCATAAACGGATTAATGCTGTTTACGAATGAAGATTCTGTTGTCAAATGTAGATAGATATCTTCTGCTAAGTTCCTCACATAAAGTGCTTTTCTTAAGAATAATACCGTCTGCTACTTTAATATACCTAATTGGTGCAACTTATTAAATGTATAAATAGGTACCTACTATAAGTGCCTACAATTGATAACAGAACAGAGTACCTATGTACCTATATTTTTAGTGTGTCCTTTTCGTACGATTTGCACACTTCAGTGACTACGCGTGCGTTTTTATTGCTTACAGATTTTTTGAAAACAAGTTTAGAGACATCCTCGTACGTGCTTGGGACTAGAGTTTTCCTCATTATCGATTATATCTATTTTTAACGCCCCGTTTGTGCATTTTACTTGGTGCGAAGATTTTATGTAGTAAAAATAGTAATGAAAGTTAGGTTACCTACCTACTTGTTATTATAAATTACTAACTGACCGGCAAACATTATTTTGTCCTTATTACCTATTATAGGGTATAAAAATAGCCTTCTCGGCCCTACCAAATATACACAAAAAATATAATAAAAATTGATCAAGCCGTTTCGGAGGGGGATAAAACTATATGCAACGTGAATATTGAAATAATATTCAGTACGATATACCTACAGAGTACCTATTATTAGTAATGTAATGAATATTCGCGTTCGCATTCTCGAATATATGCGTATTTTTAGATATTCGCATTCGCAAAGTTCGAACGAACGTTTTATAAATATGAACATCGAAAAAAAAACTTTATAAGTATTAGGTTAAATAAAAAATCCATTAATAAGTATTAAGTAATAAGAAAATTGAGGAGCTCGCTAGCGCAGTGGCATAGCGCGCTTGGCCTGCGATTGCGTAAACTAAGCAATATTTGCTAAGGCCGGTCAGTGGATGGGTGACCAAAAAATTATAATCTCGAGTTCCTCCGTGCTTCAAAAGGCACGTTAATCCGGTGGTTGTGGGTTATGGCCCAATCTCCCTATATTCTTCCATTCATAGCGAAGGCCTGTGCCCAACAGTGGGGACATAAAAGGGCTGGTTATAATGATGTATAAGAAAAGCAGCTTTTTGAAAACAACATTCTACCTGAAAAACAGGTAGTTACGATATATTTCTCGCATTTATTACAAATGTCAATTCCGTTGACGGCCGTAAAAAATAGTAGAGTCCGTAAAAAGAACATGACGCCTCTGCTGCCTGATTATAAATGTAACTGATTTTCCTTCCTTCCCTATTCTTATACAACAGAAACAGTGAACCGGCCTAAAAACAAGACACTGGCAAATTCACCTGGCATTGGTCCACCATCATTGAAATCAGTATGAACCTATACCCCATTCAGTTAGGCTTGAGACAAAACGTAAACAATCTTGATATGTCCTTTATAAACTACAAAAATAAAAATGTGTAACACCAATATTTCAAATTCAAAGCAGCTCACAGTTTTTTATTGTCTATAAGTAATGTGTAAAGTGATGATGTATTTTAGAATACACGTTTCTTGTTGTTATGAGCATTTCGTAGTTAAAGAGACATATCAAGATTGTTTACTTTTTCTCTCAAGCCCAAGTGAAAAAATAAGTAAGTAGGTATACTTTTTAAATTATTATTTAAGTTTAGATGAGAACAAATCTTATCGTTTATGTAAGATAATCTTATAACCTAGAATCGATTTATAGTAGTTTGACCATGACATAAATATGCCTATAAAATATGTTAATTGCCTTTGTATTACTTTCTTAGGATTTGTAATCTAGATTAAACTAAATAATTTTATTTTTGGTCGACAGAAACTCATTTCTTGCGATAGATTAGTAATGAAGTGTTTTATCTACCTTTATTTATTAAAGTGTTATAAGGTGATATACCCCCGAATACAGAAATGCTATTCAAAGTTTGAGTCCCGCTTAACATTTAAGTATTGTCAAAATTGACGTATTTCCATACAAATTCTGACAGGTAGTGTCCACTTAACTTTTTAAACAGTCCCCTAAATTTGAGTAGCGTTTCTGTATTCGGGGGATAAACACATAAATGTATGATTTTTAGGACAGACTGATCGGCATTTTTATTTAAATATATAGTAGCGTATTTAATACCGACCATATATTTCATTGTGTAAACATTCATGCAACAGATTTCCCTCCATTATAATAATTTTACATTCCAAACAATTTACTGCATTATAAAACACAGAGATATATTTTTTACATAAAATGATTACCTATATTACAAATTGATTGATAACAAAAAGAGGAGCTCAATAGCGCAGTGGCTTCACGCGCTCGACTTACGATTGCGTATACTAAGCAATGTTTGCTAAGGCCAATCGTTGGTTGGGTGACCAAAAATGTATTACCTCGAGTTACTCCGTGCTTTGGAAGGCACGTTTATCCCTTGGTCCGAGGTGTACCTGCGGTGTCGTTAACACCTACCAATCCGCACTGAGCTTGGTGTGTTATGGACCAATCTCCCTATTTTGGACTTTAAAGGGCTGGTCTTAATGATGATTACTAATTAGATATTCTTCCTGAATAATCGAATTATATCAAAAGAATGTTATTAGCGGGAACATTATAACTGAGGTTTCAATATTATTTTCTAATTAATCTTGCTATTTTTTACGCTTCCTCTCTTCTACTACCGGTTTTATCTATTATTGTATAAAAATATATCACATGTGTAAGTATTTATTAGATTACCTAATCGATAATATAGTAACCAACAAAATCGCTTAGCTGTCCGAGTTTATCTTAATAATCTCAAAAGAAAAACACAAACGGATTAAAGAAATTATCCGTGCAAATTAATAATTTGACCCAAACTATGAAATATTTCTTACTTCCGCTCTCTCTGCCGCACTCAGAGACGGCAAATAACGTTAATGAGTACTTAACGTCAAAAATGACAATTCAAAACCAGTCGCTATTCTTGCCAGGTCTATGGTCTAGATTTGTATGAAATTTTTTGACATTAAATACTCATTAAAGTTAATTGATGTCTCTGAGTGCGGCAGTCAGAGACGTTAATTAACTTTAATGAGTACTTAATAGCAAAAAATTCATGAAATCTCGGCACTAGCAAGAATAGCGACTAGTTTTGAATTGTCATTTTTAGACATTGTACGTTTAATGAGTACTACCGTTAATTGACGTCTCTAAGTTTAATAGTAGATTATATAACAAAGGAATAAAGCAGTGTTCTGTGTCACTGGTGCAGACTTGAATCACGAGCGAAACGAAGGACTCTATGGTTAACTCCCGAACGAAGCGAGGGTGTTAAATAATTAAATCCCGAACATAGCGAGGAATTTAAGAATAGAGTCCATAGTGCAGCGACGGATTCAAGCGCACCCAAGACATAAGACTGCTTTTTCCCTAGGAATATACTCTGCTTTTCGTATTAACTACGAAGAAATAAATACAAATTGACAGGAATTTAATTATTTTAAAATAATCTTTACTTCTAATAATCATTATTAATCATATTAAATAATGAAGTCACTAAACTTTTCTATTTTTAAATAAATATTACAACATGAAGGACTTGGTTGAATGCGCTTGATTCCATATTATTCAACTTAAATTATAAAACCCCTGAAAATGTAAACAATTATTGGCGGCACATATATATTTTTTCACTTCTCATGCTCTGAAAGTGCTTATTTGTGCAGGATATAGGCTGCACAAAATCGATTTTTGTGCTCTAGAGCATTAACGTATCTACTCATAAATGTGTCTCTATTAAGGCCAAGAAAGTGAGCAATGCAGCCAAACACAATAAGAAATTCAGAGATAGAATTTGTTATTTTATTATTTACTGAAATTTATTTGCGTAATGCGTTTTTTAAGACATAATTTTAATTTAAGTAGGTACGGTAGGTTATTAAATTAACTTAAGAAAATTATTATTTCAAAATTAATTTAATACTTGGCTGTATAGGTCTGCAGCCCAAGCCTAATACCAATGGGAAAAACAATTTCCTTCAGTATTCAAAATTGTACTAATTTTAGTTTGAATTTTATGAAATGTTATGATAAACTACTGTATTATTTCCTCGCAATCGAAGTGAAAAGCAGAGTTTCTACCTCGTCCACAAAACCATTTTTATCCTCGACATTACTATCAGCCCTCGCCTTCGGCTCGGGCTGCTAAAAGTCTCGGACAAAAATGATTCGTTTTGTGCACTTGATGGAAAATCTACTATTTTGTTACATTTTATTGACTTCACGAAATTTTGAAATATTGTTGTCAATTTAATTTTTTTTTTGCTTAACTTGTTAAATTTTGGTGCCCCAAATTTTAACTTAATCAAAATTTGGGGATATAATTAAATTCAATACAGTACAACATAATATCCCTGTTTTGTACATGCCTAGAATGACTGACATTAAATTGAGGATACTTGACCCAGAATTCGTCATTTTTGAGCAGGTGGTACGAAAATATATTTTGGGACTAGCCTTGCCTATAAGATATTTTATCGTTTTTCTATTAAAATTATATTAAAGCTATTATAACACATTACTTATAACTGGACGCCTGATAATAACTCAACAAGGTTATTTATCGCAATTGAAGTGGTTAGGCCAAACAAAGTACCTACAACATGTCCAGTAAACTTATTCTGTCGCGAGTCTAAGATATTACTTTAATTATGAAATTAGATTCAAGAATAAATAAATATTATTTCTTATTTAATTAACCTTTATATGAACTATTAACCAAACTAAGCACAAAGCGCCTGAAGTATGAAACTAGGTGACGGAAAAATATACTTAATAATAATTATACATAAATATTTGAACAAATGTCGGTGTTCACCCCATTAATATTAACCCCTACCAAGATTTGAACCCCGTACCTTTTGTACGATAGCCAGCGTCCCATCCATTGCGGTAATCAAAAAGTAAAACTTATATCATTATTAATTTATCACATGATGGGATGTTACCATCTATCTATATTAGACAATTGTCATTACTTTTTTGTTAGTTTACAAATATTTAATTTATGTGTGCTGTAGTCCCGCAAAAAAATTAAAGGGAGAAATGATGTAGCTTAGAATAATTAAGTATTAAGACCAAGCGAGAGCATAAAATAAACTAAAATACACAAAATGAACAAACCCATAAAACAGTCATAAATAAATCAAATTATTTACAGGAATTATATTTGTAAACAATAGACTTGCCATCTTGAATGTGTCATCATAATACATAGAAGCGCTATAAACTTATCTCCTCTAGCATTGGGGCCGACGAAAGAGATAGACGAATGTTTAAATACATACGCAAGTTGCAAAGTTTATCGCAAGTGTAAGCCGGTTCGGTTCAGTGGTCTGCTGTCCATACAGCGAGCTGTCGTTTAAATTGTTGATCACGAATCCGCGCTTTAGATTAATTTATTTACCGGCGTGACTCGCAGTCGTGCAACAAAATGGCGAAGGCTGATTCGGAGATTGTGATTGTGGATGAGAGAACTCTGGCGTCCCAAGCGGCCAGAGAAATGCCTAACATAGCCAGTGTGCACGTTAGCAAATCTACAAAAGTTCATATTGGACCAAAGATTGTTGCCGTTAACCAAACTGTGGAAAACAAGGAATTGGTTAAGGGTGAGTGATCATTAAATCACAATGCTTGTCTCGTACGTGGTGCACCCACCCGTCTTTGTACGAAGTATGATCAATGACCCGCTGACCTCCACTGATTCAGTTGGTATTACCCATGTTTACACGAAGTCGCTGGCGTATATTTACTTGTTCATAAAGATGTCAATTTTGTTACAATAAGATTTGTTACATAAAAATAAGAAATTTACAAGTGCAATTAATTTATTTTACGATTTAGTAATGATTTTGTGACTTTGAATAGGTGCCTACTTTAAGATTTGTGCGTCGTTTTCCTGTATGATCTGTTACGGGAAAATTTAGACTACAATTAAATCTATTGACACACGACATTGTTCAGTTGTATGATGTAAATCAAACTATACGACTTATAATTATAAGACTCATAATTGCCATTAACGACCAGTGTTCAATATTGGTATTATGCGCTGCAAGGCTATGTCGAATGTTGTTTTTCCACAAAGGAGTAAAAGCAAGATGTTTTTAACTTTGTATAATGTTTTGTCACCATGACAGGATTTAAGTTTTTAAAATGTACTCATCTTATACTCTCATAATGACCCTGCCAACAAAGTGCGATAACTTTTTTCTTATCAAATATTGTGCCTCTACCAAGAATTTGCGGCGTACGCTTCCTGCGAGATTAAATTTTGGCATTGATGTTGTTTTAAAAGATTGAACTTAAATTATACATAACCGACCACTCTGAATCATACGTCGTGATGCATGTTATATTACAATATACTTTAGCACCTATTTGGTAAAACTAATAAACCACGTGAAATTAAATAAATGTGTCTCGTACTAGGAGATATGAACAACTTCAAACTCATTTCTTTGTATGTTTATTGATAATGATAACTTGAGTAAATCATTAACTTAGTCATAAATAAACAAAACACCATTCTTATCTAGAACACGCAATGCGAAATTCTACAATATTAGGTGTACTTTTATTTACAGGCATGTTTTATTACTTAATTAATAATTAATTGATTATTGAATCGCTTACATTTTACATTACACTGCACTTGGCACAAACAAACCTTTTTACAGTGTACTAAATGTCATTCCAACTTAATGGACTAGCTATTATTTCCCAAAACTATTTTACCTCATCGTGTTTGTGGGAAAAGTTTAAGCATATTGAAGAGTAAATTCTGCACCGTTCTCTGCTTTGTCGAGTAATATGATGGCCTAATAAAATTACTGAACAGAGCAATATCAACAATGTTATTTGAAAGGAGAATTTATTATTAAATAATAACATATCACTGACAAAATGCTACACTGTGTATGATATTAATTTTGTAATCTCTGAAAACGTTACGTGAAGATAGTAGGATCTACGGGAAGGAGGCACAAGGAGCTTGCCTACAACCTAAAGTTTTCATTTAAGTATAATATAATCATAAAAATGGTAATATTGTCCTGTCTTCTTCAACAAATCGCCATTTGTAAATGGCAACATTACAAAGGAGAATACAATTGTCTCTCCCGTTGGGTGTCGTATAAGCAGACTAAGGGTAAAGACAGCAATAAGTAATGGGCAGCAGCATTTCTCTTATACCACCTAGCAATATAGTTACTGCGATTTTATGTGCCCGATAGATGGCAATAGGCTCGCCACCTATTACAACTCGTGAGTGTCAATTCACCTCTGCCTACCCCTTCGGGGATATAGGCGTGATTTATGCATGCCACCTTACGGGCTACTACAGACTTGATTTTCAATGAGACTAGAAGACTTTAAGGACTCTTCAATCAAATTCACCAAAGATTTATTTTACGTGTGTTCATTATATTTTAAATAAAACAATACGTTGTAACTTTTTTTAATGTGGGATCAAGGAAAATTAATAAAATTTATTATTTAGTCAGCTCATCCCGCGGGATGAGTTTCGTGCGGCCTCAGTTGACTAAAGATCCAATCTTCCGACATTAAAATTTGTTGTTTGTCAGTTGTTGTGGGTAGTGGTGCGGGCAATGGTGCATTCTTGTTATTAGGCGACTTTATTTTCTAGTGCTTGCCAACTGTCCTATATACACACTCACACTGCTTCCGCTACTGCTATGTTTAAATATATTTTGTTTTACTTGTGCACCAGAACAAGTTATTAATGATGCTTAAATATGTTTCAAATCTCACACACTCAGTAGTCTAAGTGAAAACCCGTGTAGGGAATTGTACTTATTTAGAGGTTGGTGGAGTCATGACCGGTTGACCATGCCGTGTTTGGAATCTAAAAAAGAAATAATTATAAATACATAATAATCGTAAGCGTTGTTGATTTACAGAAACTAAAATGAATTAATAAATAATGAAAAAAAAGAGTAATTAATAAATTACTCTTTAATTATTAGCTCTTACTTTACACCCGATAATATAGGTACATTCGGAATAATATTACCTCCCACTTTAGCAATAAAGAATACATAAGTTAGATATATATAAGAGTTATTATTTTTCATCTCTGTATTATCAGTTACAAGACACAATACGCGATTTTACATTATAAATTGTATTTGTAAGTATTAAAGAATGTTATATTCATCACAATTTGTGATAACAAATGTAAAAAAAATATTTTACATAAATAAAAAAATATTCAAATATACTGCTCAATCAGTATAATTCTATACTAAAATTATAAAGCTGAAAGAGTTTGTTTGTTTGGTTGAACGCGCTAATCATTTTTTTTTAGGTTGGGCAGTCAATTTATCGGGGAAGGCTATAAGGCTATAATAACCGATATTAACGCAGCGCGAGCAAAGCCGCGGGCGACCACTATATTATGATATACTAAGGAACATCATAGTTGTTGTTAGTGAAGAATAATAATACCGCCAATAGTAGAGAATATATAGAAATAAATGTCTGATATTAATGCCTGCTATTCATGGATTGACCATTATTGACCATGTTGATGACGTCACGTTCGTTATCTTGATTTAGAGGCAATAGCTTGAGATAACCACAATAATTATGTAAAATTGTCTCAATCAAACTTGTGTGTATGCCAAGCTAATGATAGTTAACTATCAATAGGAATATTTGACAGGTTTTTATAGTCATACGTGCTGTTGATTATACTAAATAAAACACAATATCTAAATAACAAACGAAAATCAAAATACTTACCTATGTATGTACCATAATAATAACAAATTATGAACGAGTACCGAACGAATAATTACCTGCATAGACCTTTAGAATACCAAACTAAAATAGAACTACAAAATGATCTTTTATTACAATAAAAGTCGAACATACAATATTATGAAAATTTCCGGATTTTTGAGTCTTAAAATATGACACGCTAAACCAAATATAAAATACATCAATGCAGTGACAAATCTGGATTTTCTTTACACTCTTCTTTGTTAGACCAATAAAAATGTGTATTTATTTTCATTTCATTACCTCCATCTTTAACATAATGTCTAAGTACAGTATTTAGATAACAACAAAAAATTCTCGGAGGAGCTCGATAGCGCAGTGTTCGCTTAGGCCAGTCATATTGGATGGGTGACCAAAAAGATATATCTCCAGTTCCTCTGTGCTTGGAAAGGCACATTCAGTCGTAGGTCCCGGCTGCATCTGCAGTCGTTAATCCAATCCGCATTGGGCGAGCTGGGTGGGCTATAGTCCACTCTCCCTATATTCTTCCATTCATAGGGAAGGCCTGTGCACCAGCAGGGGTTACATTAAATGGCAGGTGATGATGAACTTAAAATTGTTTCCTAATGTTTCAGGCCATATTTTCGGCCTAGAGTTGGTGTCAGCAAAGTCCTCGAGAAGGCTTCGATGTAGCGTGGCCGTGTTCCTGTGTTGGGCAATACTCGTGGTCTCGGGTCTCACAATCTACCTCTTCTACCTTGCTTTGTACAAGCAAGAAGTCCGACTAGACATAGGTAAATGATATCAATAAAATTGGT
Organism: Cataclysta lemnata; assembly: GCA_963931975.1. Classification (NCBI taxonomy): domain Eukaryota; kingdom Metazoa; phylum Arthropoda; class Insecta; order Lepidoptera; family Crambidae; genus Cataclysta; species Cataclysta lemnata. The sequence goes on from OZ008338.1 coordinate 14,629,694, forward strand.
GATGGCAAATTTCACTAACAACACTTAACTATGCGTCCCTACTACTGCAATGAATCAACATTGTAAACATTATGCCTATGTTTGTAATAAACTTCTCAAATAATCAATCTAATTACTAGCCACCTGACCGAAGTCACAACATAAAACATTTCAATACTTTAATAGTAATTATCAACAGTTCGTTGAAAAATTATTAATAGTTCATTATACCTCTCCAAATCTTGTTAAATATACATCACCTCCCAACCTATCCTCCCTACCTAAATAGTGGTTATAATCCAGGTTTCTCACTGCACGTACATCAACATCATCAATAACAATAACCATGTGTTAAATAATTTAATGTTGAAATAAAATTTTATGTTGAATTTAATTTTATTGTTCTGGTTAGGTTTGAACGCATCGTGGTATCTTCGTCGTAACGAATGGCAAGCAATGAAGACTTACGGAGAAGATTTTCTTCGTTTGCCTGTCCAATATGTCATCTTGGGCCACACAGCTGGACCAGACTGCCAAGACAAGTACGATTGCATCAAGAAAATGTTAAGCATACAAAATGAACTATTACAAAGAGGATACGACGATATCGTCCCTAATTTCCTAGTGGGAGGTAACGGATTCATATTTGAAGGTCGAGGGGCGAACTTGATAGGCGCAGTGGCAAAATATTGGAATCGGCGATCCATAAGTTTTATGTTCATCGGAGATTTCAGAAGAAGCAATACTAATCCGGACCAATTCCATCATTTAAGCGTCCTTCTAGACACCTTAGTGGAGAAAAGTGTTTTAAGACCAGATTACACACTTTTTGGACATTGCCAAGTATCGCCACAGACTATAAGCCCAGGGCCGAACGTGATGAAAAATTTAAGTACATTAACACATTGGAATAGTACAAATCTTGACAAATGTCTTACATAACATTATATAAAATTGAATTACTGTTTGGTCTATCCTACATAGTAGTGTGGTAGCTACGTGTGCGCACTGTTTAAGTAATTGACATTAAGATCTTTAAGATCTTTGTGAGAGGAGACTGAATCTATGAAACAAAATCACGGTTACAATATTTGCGTATTGTTTTTTTTTTGTTGTTCATTTATCACTGTACGATGTTAGGCATATACTAGTCATTGTAATGTAAGATATTTAAAATTGCAAATATTTTTAAGTTTGTAAGTTACGTCAGGAATGCATAAAATTTAATCATGTTTTTCAAACTGATCTTTAAAGTTTGGAGTTTATCGAACTTTAGAAACAGTTCGGTAGGTTAATGGATAAAGAATGTCTGGAGTCCAAATATTCTTTACCAGAGTGTTGAATTTAATAACAATTTTAATATTATTTAGTATATGCAAAGGAGCCCGGTACATCTTACCAAACACCATTTTACCCAATAATAGATTCCATATGTGTGTGAGACATCCATGCCAGCCAAATATAATGTCTACTCTAGTAAGCTATCATTTCAGTCCATCATAATTTGAATAGAATATTTTGACAGGAAGGTACTTGGACCTACTTTGATTTAAACTGATTACGAATTTATATTTTTGTTTTAAATTATTCTTCTTTTCCTGCTGATAATATTACTTTTTGGTTAGGTTAGGATAGGGCTGGGCTAAACTTAAAGAATATTATAATTTTTTTTGGGGTTTTTTGTAACACATTGTACTTAAAATAATAAATTTTGTTATGTTAATTAAAACTAATATTGTTCATTAAATCTACACATGCTTTTTAATAAATATCTACTTATTAACATAATAAATCTTCCACAATACATCGATTTTATTTATTACCTACACATACTTTAGATATATCGCGAAATTTCCCATAAGGAGTAGAGCTATCCCTTCGTAGCAGACGTTTTCCACACCTACTATTTTATAAAAATGTCAAAAAATACTCTATTGACTTATAAAGTTGCACAATTAATAATTCATTGATTAAACTACATAAATACAGCCATCGTATGTGCTCTATCAACATAAATATTACATAATATACATAAATCACGCTTATATCCCCGAAAGGGTAGGCAGAGGTGAACTAGTTGCGTTTCGCCAATAATATTAGGTTAGGTCCCATGTAATAGGTGGCGAGCCTATTGCCAATATCGGGCACAAAAGTCGCAGTATGTTGCTAGGTTGTATAAGAGGAACGCTGCTGTCCATTCCTCATCACTGATTTATCCTTAGTCACCTTGTACGACACCCACGGGATACATTTGGGGTGGTGACAATTGTATTCTACACTGCCGTCACAACATGGCAATAAATATTAATTAGTTTAATATTGTGTGTGTTAAAGTTACCACAATCAAAAGATTTTAGTAATAGGAGTAGTGTGAAAGTAGAGAGTGCTTCAAATTAAAAATACATACCTAATGTCCTAAGAATGTAGATTTTATTATTTTGTTTGGTAAAATTGTGGATTTGTAATAATTCGTAATTTTTTGCCTTATAATTTTTAGGCGTTTTATGGCTTCATATGAAAATGAATAGCCGTGTGGTGATGGTAGAGTTGAGAGTACAATTGTCTACCACGTCTCTTATACCTCTGTCTCTTATACCACCTAGTTACGTACTGCGACTATTGTGCCCGATAAATGGAAATAGGCTCTCCACATGACATATTTGGCGAAACGTGGGTGCTAGTTCACCTCTGCCTATCCCTTCGGGGATCTAAGCGTGGTTTTAATGGTTTGTTTTATTTTGTGAATATACTCGTAAATAAACATAAACAATATTATTCTATATTTTATCTCGCTGGGAGTGCTTACTGTATTTTCATATGAAAATGAAAATATGGTTTAATCATATAAGGTATCATTAAATACACTCATAAATCGTCAAAGAAATAACGTTAAACACTGGAAACGTGTGGATCAGAGAAAAAACGGTTTCCAATATATAACGTTATAAGCTACACCATCCGTTCGTAAACTACCAGGAGGCCTTGTTCTGAGAAGAACGGGCAAGAAACACAGCAAGTTTGTTCCTCCCTTTACATGAAATTATGAGTTAATGAAAGATGTCATAAAATATGTTAATATATATAGTTAACATAATAATAATTATAAAATAGATTTAATTTAAATGTTTATGGACATCTTCCATTGAGTAAAAAATATATAATTATTATAGGTAGTTATTATAGCTTAATTTACTTGGTTAAATAATAATTAAAACTGATACAGAAATATACATGTGAATTAGTCTCATTACCATACAAAATCTATATCCACGCATCTTTAACGTTTATGTAGTCTATAACTGTATAATATCCCCTTTTCACAAGTCTTTGTTTAATTTGGCTTTAAATTTAAGATAAGGGAGTTCCGTTAGAGGTCGTGGGATTTTATTAATATTTATATTTGTATACATTTCCCCAAGAAAGAACGACCAGTTTTATGCAGACGGAATTGAGGAAAGGCTGGCCTCCTTTTATGCCTGGTACTATGTTTATGGGTATCACCAACTTTAACAAATTGATTAGAATTTTTATAAACATATAGAATATTATCATAAATATACTGACCAGCTACAGTTAAAATATTTATTTCCTTAAATAATTCTCTTAACGAGTCTCTTTGTTTGTGTGTATATGGCACGTTTTTCCCTTTTCTGTATTTCAAATATATTATATCATTTATATTGGACGCTGAGCCCCATAACAACATGCCATATGACATAACACTATGGAAATAACTAAAGTACACTAGCCTTGCCATCTCGACATTTGTCAATAATCTAATTTTTTAACAGCTAAAATATATTGATCCATAATGTAGATTATCATAATAATATGGGATCAACTTTAGTCAGGGAATTGAGATTCTCACCAGCCTTTTTAACGTCCCCACTGCTGGGGCACATGTCTTACAGGGGGAATGGGCCATAATCTACCACGCTGGCCCAGTGCGGGTTGGTGGGTATTAACGACTGCAGATGCAGTCGGGACTAACGGCTTAACGTACCTCCCGCTCCCGCTCCAGCACTGGGGAACTCGAGATAATAACATTTTTATCACCCATCCCTTGACCGGTCTTAGCGAACATTGCTTAGTTTATGCAATCGCATGCCAATCGCGCTATGCCACTGCGCTAGCGAGCTCCCCCTTCCAGAATATTGAGATTCTATTCTTCTTAAAATGTTAATATTGATATTATTTATTCCTCAGTAGAGCAATATTTCGACTATCAGGTTTAGTAAAGTTATCTAACTCCAAATTATTATCAATCTTAATATGCCTAAGATCCTAAGTAGGTAAAAAAATCTTTTAGTTCTTCTCAATATATATCTGTTAACGCGTCGAGTTTTCATTATCAACAACCCTTTAATGCACACTACTGAAGGATAGGCCTTCCCTACGGTTTAAAGAATAACTGGAGGCCATACTGAACCCACTACGCTAGTCCATTAAGTAACTTCTCATCGGAGCGGTGTCACTCATCTACCATGATAGTCATATCGTGGCGTTCAAAGAATTCTAGTACTTGAAAGAGGTTGAAGGTCGGCATGCACAGCGGTACTGGCTGTTCCCACATCTGGACTTCCATCTTCTTCATTTAAAGCTGGTTGTGATGAAACATTATTAAGTCATTTGCTCATCATCATAATTTCAGCTGAAAGACACCCACTGTTGGGTATAGCGTCGGTTTTGCTCTCCCTCAAGGATCTTAAAACCGATCGATCCTGCGCTGCCCGTATCCAGCGGCTTCCCGCGACCTATAGATCTGAATCCTGATCGTCGGTCCACCTTTTGGGACTATAAATATATACTTTATAAGCCATTTTTCACACTACAAAAGTAGTCTGTATTGCACATCTTATATAAAACTAGCCTCTTCGATAAGGAATAGGGTTATTTTTTGAATACAATTTCTTAGCTTGCTTAAATTGGATCTTGTTTTTTCTGTATGGCTCTACGTTTTTTTACAATCATGGTAACCATCGGAAGTATGCTGTTCATAGGAAACTAGGATTTTCAATATTCTATCTCAGCCACGGACTCTATTTGAGTAAGTTAACAATAAATACTAAGCAAATCAAATACAATATCTCCAATAGATTGTCAGCCTTAATTTGTGTTTGGTAAAGCACAAATTAAATTGAGATTTTTTTAAATATTGTAGTAACCTGGTGTGCTGTTGATTGAACATAATAATTATACTGAAACTGACCATTACTGATTACGAACTCCAGGAACAACAAGATAGAGCGAAATATATTTGTCTCTATAACTATTACTATTTTTCTCACATATAAAAACTTATAAAAACAATGAAACATTCTTTTAGCATAAACTGGACACAATGAGATTATGAGAGCTTATCACTAAAGACAATAGATCTTATCAAAAACAACGTTATTAGTACTAATAATTACTCATTAGAAATGTAGGTAACAGGGTTTTGATTGATATATTTTAGTATCCGACACTGTAAAGCAAATTTTAAAATGTACAGCTTGGCGAAAAAGAGTTTGGGTAAAATGAGGGCGCCACTTGTTTTGTTTTGTTCATTTTTAGTCAGATAACCGTTGAATTGAAGCTTATATAAGCAATCGGCTGAAATAAAACCAATAAGTAACACTTTTCCAATATTTATTGTATATCCCAATACAATTTCGAGATGTCCTCCATTTTTCGTCTATCGAATCAATGATGTCCAGTATGAATGTAGCTACGAATTAAGATGCTTTAGATCGATCAAGGGCGCTTGCGCAGCAACTTCATTTCTATTGAACTCATTCACCGCCTTTTCAATCTTACGACAGCAAATGGCGCCAACACAGACTATAATTCATTACATTGACTGTCCGTCAATACACCAACTGTTTACATTATAAAGGTCTATATTTAATAATCTAACATTCGGCCTTTCCTGACTACAAGTTTGTCCTCAAACTTAATCGTAGAAGTGCTATCATTTTAAATCATAACTTCTTACTTCTTCTTTTATTGTTTATGTTGTTTCAATTAACGTTTTTCTTTCTTTCTTACAATAAAATGTTCTCTTTTTAACAATCTCTGCAACTTAAATTCATCACAATCATTTGACCATCTCTTCCAACGGATCTATCATTACTTGCTGAAATAAAATGTTCTCTATTTAACAATCTCTGCAACTTAAATTCATCACAATCATTTGACCATCTCTTCCGACGGATCTATCATTACTTGCTGAAATAAAATGTTCTCTATTTAACAATCTCTGCAACTTAAATTCATCACAATCATTTGACCATCTCTTCCGACGGATCTATCATTCACTTCCTGAAATAAAATATTCTATCCTGAAATAAAATATTCTATCCTGAAATAAAATATTCTCTCGATATTCAATGAACACAATCATTTTAAGTTAAAGAGACTCAGTCATCTCTTAAGCTTAAAATCGACTCAATCATTTGAATAGGATGAACTTGTTAGTGATGTTAATAAATAAATTAAATAAATAAATATCTCTCTCGGTGGTTCTATCGACACCAAATCACTTTAGTCGATTGAGTGGTTCTATCGACACTCGTAATCAACTACATAATAGGTGGTTCTATCGACACCAAATCACTTTAGTCGATTGAGTGGTTCCATCGACACTCGTAATCAACTACATAATAGGTGGTTCTATCGACACCAAATCACTTTAGTCGATTGAGTGGTTCCATCGACACTCGTAATCAACTACATAATAGGTGGTTCTATCGACACCAAATCACTTTAGTCGATTGAGTGGATCCATCGACACTCTTAATCAACTTTATTCAATAAAATTCTCTCTTAATATTCAATGAACGCAGTCATTCTAAGTTTAAGAGACTCAACCATCTCTTAAGCCCGAAATCAACACATTCATTTGAACATCTCTCTCGACGGATCTATCGACACTCCTAATCAGTTACATAATAGGTGGATCTATCGACACCCAAACAGAGTCGATTGAGTGGATCTATCGACACTCTTAATCAACTTCATTCAATAAAATTGTCTCTTGATATTCAATGAACGCAATCATTCTAAGTTTAAGAGACACAACCGTCTCTTAAGCCCAAAACCAACACATTCATTTGAACATCGCTCTCGACGGTTCATCGACGTCGTTTACTTACTTTGTAGACAAATAGGTGGATCTATCGACACCCAAGACCTAGGAGTGGATCTATCGACACTCATCAACTACATACAACTACATAATAGGTGGATCTATCGACACCCCAAATAAATTAAATTAAACATATAATCAGACGTCTACCACATGTGCAATAAAAGCTGTTATGTTACCAAGTACGGTAAATTGCTCCGATTGCATATGAAGCCTAATCACTATTTTCGGAACAATTCACATAACCTCACTCGTCTGCGTTAAGATTTGAATGGCCGGCCATGATACTTTTGACAATTCGAATTTATTTTTATTTTATCTTTACTTATTATTATTTTTATATAGGGACTCGACTGATTTAATAAATTTATCTAATTATTTCATGATAATTATTATTCTTGTGAATAATTACTATGTGTAGCCGTCGGCCGTCCGTAATAAAATGAGTCCCTTTATTTTATTCAATAAAGTCCCAAAATTATAACTATATCCAAACAAGGTTGGTAATTTCTTTCAACATCTTGACTTGACTGCGTGTCGCATAGCACTTCTGGGCGGCATCATTACCATCCTGCTCTATGCTATGCAAACCTCATAACTTAATTTCATGCATGGCTTTCCACGACAAATCACTATCTCAATCAATTCATTACTATTACAGATATATGTAAGTATTGTTTATACTCATAGAGATTTATTATAACATTATTGGACAACTATATGAACTATACAATTGGCGGACTTAATGCCATATGGCATCCTCTACCAGTCAATCAGTAGGGTGTGTTAGAGATAATAAAGAGGCAAAGCTTAATTAGCTACAAATTTAATAAAATGCATAAATGAGGTATAACGTAAACACATACACACATAAATATATAAATACATAATAATAAATAAATAACTATTTCCTATGGCATTATATTGAATATAAAACGAGAGACATCAACTCAATCAGACTTGAGATAATGTTCACGTATTAGTCTTTTGGAAGCAACCTTTTCCCAATATCAATCACTTGTCTTTAACATTATTAAACATAATACATACATACATAAATCACGCCTACATCCCAGAAGAGGTAGGCAGAGGCGAGCCAGCACCAATTAGACATAATACATAACTAAGTTATCGATTATTATATTTTCGGTTCTTCTCATAACTGCCCTTATCTCGCTTTCAAGGGGTCGGCAGAACCTGTCTTCTTCTTCCGCTCTTTTTTATTATTCTCCATTCCGTATACTCCTTTATACAATCCATTCATCTCTTCTTTGATCTTCCTCTACTTCTGCGTCCTTCCACATTCATATATAATATCATTCTGCCAACATGGCTTCCATCACTTCTCATAACCTTACTAACCAATCCAAGTCCATTATTTTGGGGTCTCTTAGTCACTGGCGCGATTTTCAAAGTTTCCCTGTTTCTGTGCTCAACCCGCATCTTATCTTTACATGTCACAGCCCCCACGTTCACCTTGACATTCGCACTTCCGTTACACGCACTCGTTTTATTTTTTATTTTTATTAATCTTCTCAATTGTTGTAACATGTTTCTTGATCCCTAATATCCTTCAATATAATAATATCTTGTTCAAACTACCCTATAATTAATAGTAGTAACTCCATGGGTGTTAGTTTAATGATAATGAACAGTTGTTTTAATACCTAATCGAATGTCCGGTAAATAGACGTCCTAAGTCTTTAAAAATCATCACTATCCATTTTTAAAATGACTGTTCATGATTTTGTTTTTATTTTTATATTAATAAACTTATTAAATGTTGTCCATGACCTCCTGTTTTGTCCTACTAAAATGCCCTCTGAATTGTTATAGCTACAATGCTAATTAATTGGATTGACATTATGAATGTAGGTTGTGTTCCTCTTTTTGGTTTGTTTTCTTTGTTATTCCTAACATTCAAATAAACATTGGGTATTCATTTTATTTGTATCTTAACGTGTGTTCTGTGGTTTTATGTTACTCATTTTATCTAATTTTATTTAATTGTGCAAATTATTACATTTTATGTTTTAAATTAACAATTTATATATGGCAAAGGAATAATGTCTGCTCAAGTTATCGATAGATCGTGAACGTGCATGTGAAATACTTATAGGATACCATGTTTGATCACAAGTGACTGTACATAATATGTTTTCAACTTTTCCTTGTAAAGCTTGTTGCTCTTGTCAGTAATCAGTAGATGGTGACCCCAACAAATTAAAATAAAAAGTTTTCAAATACTAAATACTATAATGTCTTCAAACTCGGTACTGGGTAAGGCCGCCCAATGTAAGTATTTCGTAAAAGAATCTATATTATTAAAATATAAGTACTGCCGTGTTTGTAAGTGGAAAAGGTCCTAAAGGCATGTATTGTATGAAAAAGTACAGCTTGTTTAAATTTGATATTCTAAATGTTATTCATTTATTTCATAGTGGCAAACAACAGTCAAAAAATTGAGAATATTAATAGGTATGCCAGATCGCTTATTAGTTTGTTACAGTAAAGCTATACATACAAGCTTATACACTACAAATACACTAGTTTTGTTGTAGTCAAAAATACCCATTAGTTTTGATTTTACATGCATTTACACTTACGATAAATATTAAGGCCCGTTATTCATTCATATGACCACATGTGACATCATTTTACAACGCTCAGCAAGTTTACTTCTTTAGATCGGAAACTAATTCTCGTATCGAAGTAATTCTTCCACCATTATTGTTATTTATTGTTATTATAATAATTATTATATTATTGTATTATTTATATTTTATTTTTAAACCTACTAGCACTTTGATAAAAGATTACATAAATTTCATTACTATTAGCACATAATAATATACCTATTGTTATACAATTTTGACACATACAGGACAAAAGCATATTTTGAGACATTTTTATTGGAAGGTTACAACCAAATTGGTATCGCATAATTGGTTACCAAAAAAAATTTAGGGAAGTATTTGTTCGCCCTTTTAGTACAGATATTCGAATTGTTTTCCATAAAATTACAAAGATTTACACATTATACTATCGGTTTTGGGAATTTGTAGCTAAGATGTCCATCCATTATAATGTACAACAAATAACATTATCGTATGGTTTACTTATATGTATGTTTTATTACAATTCCTATAATTTTAGCCTACTAATTTCGACGAATTCTGTTTTAACTACTGTTCGGTAAATTATGTTTTGTTCTCTTTAAAAATAGTAAAGTTGTAATAATTATCCAGGACGTGCTCTTTCATTGAACCCCTCGGTCAACTACTCCGCTTAATTATCTATTTTGTAATAACTGGAGCGGTATGTTTATGCTCTAAGACGAATGCGGCAGACTATATCTGCTGAAATCGTACTAGTGCCATACCATGGTTACGTTCCCTCCGTTCTTGGCTATGGACTGATCTTAAGGGGAGTCTCTGCTGACATAGAAAGAGCATTCAAACTGCAAAGAAATGTATTCGAGCTATATTCGATGCATGGGTGTTAGACAGCTGCAAACTATTATTCATCAAATCAAACTTCCTTTCACTACCTTGCACATACGTACATACGAGACATATGCGTCTTTGTCTCTCTCAAAATCTCACTTCATCTACTACAACCATTATTCGAACGTATCGCGCAGACCTCTTGGAGCGTAATATGTAAATATGCTACATCAACCTCCGAGTCGTACATACATCTACCAAAGGAGTGTATACAATATGAGCATCATAATATATAATAGGCTTCCTGAAAGCCTAAAGTTACTGGAAGGTATAGGATTTAAGAATAACAAAATGTCTGACGAAAAATTGCTTTTACACCCTAAAGATACCATATTTTACACCCTAAACATTGATAGCAAAGAATAAGGTTGATTATGCCAATCATAGCTTGCATAATGTTACAAAAATTAAGATTGATAACTTACATACTTATTGACATATTTATAGTTGTGATAATTTTTAAATTGTCATCGTTGGGCTTTGACAATTTTATTCTAAAGCTGTGTTATGTTTATTATTGACATTGACATTAGGTGCTTTGAAAATGTTATTATATAATTGTGTTTTTTTTTTTGTTTGATTGATATCGACATGTATAATTTTTAACTTGATTCTTCTATTAAACTTGTTTAATTTTTATAGAAGGCGTACCCTGATAGCAGGTTTTGGCATTACCAACAAGTTTCAGTGGAGCATAGTGTACTGCTTGTTCTTTAGAGATCAGGTCAGCGTTGACAGAATTAGGAAAAATTATGTCACTGTCTTTGTTTTGAAGAATCTCGTTAAATTCTCAAAAACTTTATTGAGAATTACCTGGATTAATTATACAGTTAGGACATAACGGTGTTGTCAATATTAGAAATAACGTGATTGGCAGCGTTTAGTTTGTGAGATTGAAGATCATGAAACAATTCAGAAGCTCATGCACCACCAACGTCCATTCTTTTCACTGCATACAATTCGTTATCCACAAAAGCAGTCTCTAACACACAACGTCATCACTAAAACCCCTACGGCTCTGTCTACCACGTATATGCAGCTCCTGAGACTAGGGCCTTTAAACCCCTATTCCCATTTCGAGAATTATTAGCAGTCATATCAATCTTCGGCGCCGGGTACGAATTCGGCCACGCCGCTCAGCAGGTCTCTGTCTGGTCTCACTGGGACAGACGCTCCGTGGTGTTTATTAGCTCTCTCCGTTTGCCACTGTGATCCTCCTCTATGTCTCTGGAACTTGAAATGAAAAGCCTCTATGTAAAAGGTCTAGAATAAAAATTACAAGGAGTCGGTCCGAAAGAATCAAGTGAAATATTAAAGTAAGCACACAGATTTAATCCAACTGTATATTTGTTTTGGTTAAAATAACTAGAGGAAGCAACATTTACCGCTTTCAATATTCCTCTTTTTTTTTGTGTGTGTTAATTAAACTATAGTGCAACTGTCATTTGGAAATAAAGTAGATACATAATTATTATTTCGTTTATATCCTAATTATTCTGCGACTTTTCATCATAAGATATCCCAGCAATCATTAATTAAAAAAAATGTTAAACTGACTTTTATGTTTACTAGTTCACTAACTTTCAATGTTACAGTTATAGGCACTTCGCTTAAGTAAGTTAAGTGATATTTGAATAACTACGCCAGTAAAATTCATAATGCAATTTAACTTTCATTTTTGAAGAAAATTACAACCTTAAAAGTCTTGGCTGAATGCGTTTTAGGCCTTAGTTTTCTTGTTCATGTAATTATAAAGCAGCTAAAACTATAAACGACATGGAGAGTGTTTTTATTAACAAATATGAGACACTTTGTTTTGTAAGTAAAAAATACAAAACTAAAGACATGGCTGTATGAGCCAAATCCACTTGCCTTCCCTAAAAAAAAGGAAGAATTAAAACAATAACATGTAAACAACATTGATGGACTATTTCTTTTTATATTTTGTTACATTTCACTAACTCCACGGATTTGTAACAATAGTTGTCAATTCAAAATAATTTTTTTTTTTCACCTAACAATTTCCGCAGCATTGTAATTTTGAACTTGTATGAAAAATGTGTTTATCACTCACTAGCTATGTTTCATTGCAAAATCTGTATTTCGCCTTATTAAAATAAATAAATATACATATTCCTATTAACCTTCTACTGTTATCAACTGGATGTTTCTTAGGTATCAACAATTGATTTACGAAGACTTACTAAGACGGAAAAAAAAAGTACGTCACCTGTGTTATTTTTCTTCCATTAACTGGGCGTACGGCTACAAAAATGGTATATTTTTGTATTATCCCACTTCTGATATAAGCAATCGGCTGAAATAAAACCAATAAGTAACACTTTTCCAATATTTATTGTATATCCCAATACAATTTCGAGATGTCCTCCATTTTTCGTCTATCGAATCAATGATGTCCAGTATGAATGTAGCTACGAATTAAGATGCTTTAGATCGATCAAGGGCGCTTGCGCAGCAACTTCATTTCTATTGAACTCATTCACCGCCTTTTCAATCTTACGACAGCAAATGGCGCCAACACAGACTATAATTCATTACATTGACTGTCCGTCAATACACCAACTGTTTACATTATAAAGGTCTATATTTAATAATCTAACACTTATAAATTTAAAATATAAATAAATCGCAAAGTTATCGCTCTTAATGTTGTTATCATCACCAACACAGCTACTAGCATCTTCTACATAACATATAAATTAAATTTGTAAATTAGTTTTATTTAAAATCGACGCTGTTAGATTTCGTAATAATAATTACAACAATTCAGTTTAACAATTCAATTATTTTATATTTTGTATATAAATTATTAACTATATACTAACGAATAAAAAGCCTGCTGTTTTAGACTGAACTCGAGTAGATATGACTCGTAGACTAATCTCCTATATATAATCTTGCAACTGCTGACTAAATTAAATTAAACTATAAGCCAGAAACGCCCCAATTATATGCCACTGAACCACAAACCTAGTTTAGAATTGACAACATGAACCTGCAGTGATACCTGCAGTTACAGACATTGACGGCACTCAACACTTTATTGAAGCCACCAAAATGTGCTAAATTTCAAAATTGTAAATCTGAGTTCTACGAAAATAATGAAGTAAAAACTGTGTTAAAAAAATATTTTTTTTTTTCAGAATTACCATTGCCTAAATATATTTGGACCATACTGAAGAATACAAGCAGGGCCGAGAGACTGGCATGTATTTCCGCCATTGCAGCGCTTTTTATCTGCATTTTCCTCATAGTCTACTACACTTCTAACAACAAATCAACATCGACAACTGTACAGGATGACGGTGAGTCCCAAACAATGCTTCTTCTTCTTGAAACACTTTATGCAGTTCTTCGGCCTTTGTATCGAATAACCGCTTTTATTCTATTTTTAATTTCTTATCAATAAAGGATCGTGCACATTTTTAAAACATTATTATTAACCAACTTAAACTTAAGTTTATGTTAGTTAAAAAGATTATATAATCATCAAAGGGTAAAGAGCGGAGCTTATCTACGCGATTGTATTGACAAAATGGAGAGATCCTTCCTTTAGAATAACCAAAGCGGCCGACATTAACCGAAGAATAGCAAACCTTGCTAACACCGATGGACGTTGGGGTGAAAAGATCCCAGAGTGACGACTACGTAACTCGTAGACTACAAACATTTTTAGATGATTAGCAACACTTATTTACTGTAGGAGGATTAACTGGTATTATTTTAGCCGATTCCTCAATCAATGTTGCCCTCCATGATACTTATTGTGTAGTAAAGAGTAGGACCGATCAGGGTCGAACAGCAAGCGTCCATAGCTCCCGGTTTTTTCGTAATAAATTATAAAGTACTGCCATTTCACTTGTGTAATCATTATAAAATGTTGTATTTTATACAGCCCCACACAAATGGAGAATAACAAGGGAAATGTGGTTGGCTCAGGAGTATCTTAATTATACCACGACCAAACAGTTCAACCCATTGAAGTTAGTGATCATTCAACACACAGTCGGCGCTGAATGCGCAACCTTCATACTTTGCGCGGCCGAAGTTCGAAGTATGCAAAATTACTTCCTGAAAGATCTTGGCTATGACATCCCGTAAGTTTAAAATTTATTCTGTAAATTAAATTCAAATATCAAATAAGTAAACAATGCCGGCCGGAGTATTATTTTGTGACGTCCATTTCCAATATTGTCTCTGCCAACTTATTAGCCCTGAAATTTTTCAATAAAAATTTCTTGCTTGATTGTCTACACAGTTAGTTATGAAACATTAGTAAAATAGGTACATAATTATTTACAAAATATACGATTTTTTTGTAGAGGAGGTAAATGGCGCACTTGCTATCGCAATTTCACGTTAAGCCATTGGTCCAGGCTGCATCTAGAGTCAATCTAGAGTCGTTACCTATACGCACTGGGCCAACTTGGTAGAATAAGTATGACCCATTCTCCCTATATTCTTAAATAGATCGCTATGGGTCGAAGACTATAGGGAGAATATTTGTATGTATAATGAATAATATAGGAGAATGCCTGAGAGTAGGGACTGATGATGATAATATATTGTTTTAAGCTTACGTGGTCACTTTCATCTTTAAATTGTGATAAAACGGGATTTATACCACGTACCTGGATTTTCTTATGATTCCGATATTTCGGCACAGTTAAATGCGCCATGGTCACGGATGACTGAATTCATGGTTTCAGATCATGGCGCATATGTAACTGTGCCGAAATAACGAAATCATAACAAAATCTAGGCACGTGGTATAAATCCCGTTTTATCACAATTTAAAGATGAAAGTGACCACGTAAGCTTAAAACAATATATTATCATCATCAGTCCCTACTCTCAGGCATTCTCCTATATTATTCATTATACATACAAATAATGGTGTAATGGCGATGATAATTATTGTACGACTAGTTTGGATAGACACATGCTTTCTAGTCAGCAATGTGTCATTTAAGCACATTTTTTATATTTTTTTGTTCATTGTGTAGGTATCTATCGCACTCTTAATATAATAACGACCTAATTCGAAATTTTGCCAAAATGAGTTAGCGTAAAATAAAACCTAAAAAATGAAGCTCTACAATTTTGGTAAGAAAAAATCATGCTTTTTCCTTACGGAATAGGTTAAAGAATGATTTTAGTCTTTATTCTTCTCCATGTGCGCGCGAGATAACTCAGTCAAAAATAGTTTTTCGTCGTTTCCCCAAATTTTGCGATTTTGGTTTTGGTCGTTGTTTTATTAATAGTGTGCTATAATTTAGGTGTCCCTAATCTGCTTTGGTTTGAAGGCTATCTAGACGATAATGTAAAAAAAAATCTACGGTTACAGGTACAATTTTTTGGTTGGTAACGATGGACGCGTATATGAAGGCCGTGGGTGGAATAGGCAAGGTGCCCACACCATTGGATATAACAGATGTTCGGTGGGAATTGGATTCATAGGTAACTATATAAGATGTTTTAAGTACCTACAAGGAAGCACTACCTACTATGTATGGTCGACGGTAGAGCATGTATCATGCTCTACCGTCGAATATATCAAACACTTTAAAAATTGCTTAATTGTATTGTTATTGACAATATTATATAGGTACTATGCCTGTACTACCATAGAGGATGGAAAATTCCATCGAGCTTGGAGACGGCAGAGCAAAATTCCATCTCTCCCGTCGTACAAGGTGACTTAGGGTACAGACAACGATGAGTAATGGGCAGCAGCATTCCCCTTATACCACCTAGCAATATACTGCGATTTTATGTTCCCGATAAATGGCAATAGGCTCGCCACCTATTATATTATATATATTACATGGGACCTAACTTAATTGGCTAAAAGTGGGTGTTTAATTCACTTCTGCCTACCCCCTCGGGGGTATAGGCGTGATGTATGTATTAAACAAAATGTCTAATGGGAAAACAACTTTTAACCAGGTGATTACCGCGAAGAATTGCCAGTATATACCAAAGTGACAGCGGCACAGATTAAAAGCACCATGCGGCTGTTGGAAGAAGGTGTCAGAGACGGACACATAGTTCCTGATTATTATGTGATTGGCGCCAAGGACGTCTCATCCAGCGCTAGCCCTGGATCAAACCTCTACAACGAAATAAAGACATGGGAACATTACGATCACCAATTACAGTTCAAAGGCAAAAACTGTTCCGTCATACACGGTCACTTATAGGTTAACTTTTTAATGCTCTCAAACTTAGACTAAAGCACTACTACTAGGTATAAAGCGTTCAAACTTCAAGCACATTCGATTCTCATAGTAGGTAAGTTTAATACTTGATGCCGCTGTTGAAGATGGATGGACTTATTATCACATGTTTATATCCTATATTATTATCCTTTCGATGGTTTATATACGTATAATATATTGACGTTTAAGTTATAGGTTTTATAACTTCTCAAGAATAATAAAAACCTGTAATTCATAAGTAGTTATTAAAGGAGAAATCGACGCAGCAGTGTTTAAAATTGTTGCAAATTGTTTACAAGCGAGAATGATGCTGTAGTTATAATATTTTCTATAAAATTGTAGTTTATTTTTACAAAATAAATAATTTTATAATTAGCTAAAGAGAGTTTTCCTTAATTTATAAGTATGCTAATACAGTGTAATTTTAGATGAAATTGTAAATTACATCTCTGGCGTTATTTGTCAATTGTTTTCAACAATTACAATTAGGTAGATAATATAATAGCTATTTAACCTACCACGTTCATTATGGGTAAAAATGAAATGATCCTACTTATAAATTGTTAATTTTAGCTAACACAGCGGAAGTTGTGGTCTCTACATTGTGATAATTTCTTAACACTCTTTGTTTCACTACAAAACTTAAAAGACTTATGTTTGTAATTAAATATTTTGAATATAATATACATATTTTTATATTTTTCAACTTCATTTGCTTGATTTGTGTTGAAATGAGAGTGAGTAAAGGTGAAAGAGAATCGGGATTTTGTATGAGTTAGAGCGAGAGAAAAATATATTATTTTCCTCCAGGAGATTTTGTCCACGTGCCAGAGTGTTTGGCGCGCTTTCAATGGCGTCTCAGTCAGATTTTTGAAATGAAAATGTAATGAAAAAGGTTCATAAAGGCCTTGTTTCCGGGAACGTTAAACCGATTCGATAGTGCCAGTCAGATTGTTTTTTTCGATTAATCAAAAAATTGGAGGTCAGAGTGAATTTTGTGCAATAAAAGTGGTGTTATTTTGATGTACAAGCATCCGCTACGTAGTATTGTATTCTCTTTGGCATCCGCGTTGATGAGCAATTATGATGAATCATTGAAAATAAGTCTCGACCTGAGAGCCAAATGAAAATCTGGTAATTAATTTAAAAAAAAGACATTTATTGTAATTTTAACTAAATTAATCTATACTCAAGGTATAGTAAACTTTAGTACCTTTAATTTTGTTAGTTTTTTTTTTTAATTATAAATAGTATTTAATAATATTTTATGTTTCCTCTTTCATTCATCGGTCAGACGTCATCGAGCCACTCGCCGTGATAGTGATGAATGAATTTGGACGGAATGGACTATGTCGAGAGATAAATTAATGGAGAAAGAGAGTGACAAGAATAACGAAAATTCAATACATATACTGTTCAAGGTTTTGGCTTAGGTTTCACGGCCATTCAGGTGCCCCAAGGTGGTTTTAGTATGCACCGCGCAATCTCCCTTAGTCGACTTTTATAACTCCACTGGATTATTCTAAGATATTTTTTGCTTCCTTATCACGAATACAGAAACGCTACTTAAAGTTTGAGACCTGCTTAACATTTATATGATGATTTTAGTTGGTTCGATTCCCGGGTGTGGCAAGCGAATTTTCGAAAATCTTTGAATGCAGTTTTCTTTCTTTTCAAAAATAAAGGAATGTTTCCTTTGAGTAAAATGTTCTATCTACAGTATTAAGAGTACTTTCCCTTCAGGTGGCATTACAAAATTCCACCCTGTATAGTTACATTCTTATAATGCCATCGAAACAGTGAAGAATCGAAATATTATACAGGCATAAGATATCATGCGGACACTCGGCGGACATGATCTAATTGTCATAAAACCTGCGAAGCAAAAAGCTATATATCATTTGAGTAGCGTTTAGTTTATTCCGAGAGGCATAAGGTAGTATATGTTTAGACATTTATTTTTTTACTCAATAGTGTTAGAAGCAGAAAGAAGCATGTCGAGAAACTCCATAAGGTTGGGATGAAATATTCAAAACCAAAAAGTCTCTTTCTAATATCCGCCGTTGTGATAACACTAAACGTATAAACAAAAAGACTGATATTATTATAAAACTGTATGCCTCGTTTAAACTAAAGCATTCCCCGACATAAGACTTTATGCAAGTCTAAAAATGACACACAAAAAAGTGATAGTAACATGATTTTTAGTTTGTATGAACGAGCTCAAAGAGCTTAGTTTTCCTGGCTAAAGAAGTGAAAATGGTCTGGGGACTTAATAAGGCCGCGCTAATATTGGTGCTACAGCTTTGATGCCATATTAACAAATGCTAAGGCCAACGTGTTCTATCAGAATACAGCACTTTTTTTTTATTGGCCGGCACTTTTGATTTTGGAGCAAAAATGCATGAAAAGTGGAGTATGTCCTTTTATATTTAAATGCTCCTATTAAAATTAAAAGTATCAAGCCCATTTATTCCAATTTGCCAGTATTGCACCAGTATTGCTACAGTTTTTTATTTCCCAATTTGCCATGAGATTCTGGTAGACCTATAACAGAGATGATGGCAACTGATGAGGTGGTGAAAACCACTTTAAAATTCTCAACATCAAACACATCACAGGACTCTCGACCTGAGAAGCATAAGGGCCCACGTCGACATCAGTAGTTCTATCCAGGGTGGAAAGTTGAGAAATGTTTTGGAGTTGGAGTGATGCTACAAACTTAAATGTGGCATTATTTATGGCTCTTAGTTTTTCTTTACTGTATTATAATAAGGCAAGGATTAGATGGTCAATTACCTACATTAGAAGCATCATAGAAAAATCCTGATTTTTTTGTCAATATCGTCATTAAAGTTTCCGTATGCCATAGCAGGCGGATATCGTACCTTACCAAGAATTTTCGGAAGGCATTAAATGAGATGAGAGTGAGTATCGTATATATTATAGTTGACGAAATAATAAAATACTTTATCACAATAATTATGGGTTAGATATCTTCTATGCTGGCCTGGGAGCGAACAAATAATGACTGCAGAATAGACCAGCCCCGACTCATTCCATGGGTCTTATGGGTCCAAACTTTAGTCAAAACTTTGAGCAGTATGGATTGGAATGTTGTCATTCCAATCACTCTCTCCATTCATCAGTCTCTCAACATGGTCCGTTCCGTCTCTTTTCTATACGTTCATTCATCACTAGCACCTTTACGGCGTGATGAATGATATGAATCAAAAGAGAGTGGATGCTTGATGACTTCTGACTGATATGAATGGAAGAGGAAAGATACTGCGCCGACCCCAGATAGACTGGGAATAGGGCAGGGAGAACATGAAGAATAATATGGGTTACATCTCGTTGCCATTCCGAAAAGGAGAAGAAAATTAAAAAGAAATTTTAAAGTCAAGTCATGTCAACCAACCAACAGTCAGTTGTATTCTCTGTATTATATACTCTTTGGTATTATCTTTGAGTCAGGGGGGGTGTTTAGCGCGTTTCGTGGTGTCAGTCGGATTTAATTTCGTTAATTCAAAAATTGCTTCAGAGTGGATTTTGTGCAGTGAAAGTGGTGTTATTTTGATGCACAAGCATCCGTGTTGATGTGCAATTATGTAGAATCATTGAAAATGAGTCTCATGATGTGTTTGATGTTGTGGTGAAGATCACTATAAAAAGTGGTTTTATCCATTTCATCAAGCACCATCATTAACTCTGTTACCATTCAATTCACGCCAAGCACTCCCTAGATGCGTTAAAATATGTGGCACCCATATTTTAACGTAAAATTCATTTCATTCATACATTTCACCCACTCATTATTTCATAAGACTACAGATAAAATATACACTAAAGACTTGGCTGTATGGGCTAGACCCTTTGCCTTCCCTAAAATATAGGGAGAATTTAAAACTAACTAAAAAAAACCAGTCAAACTGACAGTATAGTACCAAGTAAAGTTTATAAACCTTTCAGTTTTTTTGGAAAAAATCAATAATTTTACACACATGCCATTCGTCAATTACATTTTAATGGAGAACAATAAATATCATAACTAGAAGTTTGTGCTTAGCTGTAGCATAGTATAATAATATTTATTGTATCAGAGAAATGAGTGCTGTAAATATACCAGGAGATTGTGCACAACAATGGGAAATAATTTTACTATTAATAACTTCGGAAGAAAAGAAGATAGACAGGACTGGGGACAGCGAAATAGACTCTATGAGTTACTTTTACGGCAATGAAGGAATTAGGTGAGTCAAGCCTGAAAGAAGCCAAGCAATGAAGGGAATAGGTACTTAACCTCTAGGTCTCAACATAATTATTATGCTATTGCCAATACATATTATGATAGAAATAACCTCTGCGGGGTCCAATCACACATATTTTCAGTGCTATTTAATTTAAGCCTGACATGTATTATACAACCCTAACACAATATGTGGTTGATTCCTAACTTACCATATGGTATCAATATTATGAAATCAACTAGTATTCCTTTCTGTTTAAATGAATTAGTTGCATTATCATTTTTTTTATAACAAGCCACTTCTGTAAATATTTTTGGGGAGCTTATTAACATGTTAAGGGGTCCTATAACCACAACTTGCAATATAATAAATAAATCTCTCCGGCTTCAACATTCAAAAGTCAGACCTACAACTGTTAAATCATACACTGGCACTTCTTTAATAATCATTATGTGATATATCCATCATATAAATAAATGATCAAATTTGCCTTGTCAGGCTTATTACAATACATATAAAGATATCTGTTCGCAGATATAATACATCAGTATTTTTAAGTTCATATGAAGTTAATAATACTATACCAATCTCGAGCATGTCATATGTGTTGGTGCTCTTGACTGGACCTTTTTTATATTGTATATAATAATTATTATATTAATAATTTCCTTTATAAATTTTAAATTCTTAATAATTAGTCATTTATCTTTCCTTTTCCACCCCAACTCATCCAGAAGTGTAAGGCTATGGTAAATTGCACTGTGTGTATACCAATAACCCCTTAGGGCACCCAAATAGAGGGCATGCCACTGACAACAGCATAAGCAAAGAAGGTTGATGCAGGCATTAGACTGTAAAACCGAAGTCAAAACCTTGAGTAGTATGAGTTGGAATGTTTTCTTGTCAATCACTCTTTGATGATCTGGGCATGGTCCTTTCCATCACTTTAGTATACATTAATTTGTCATTAGGACATATCTGGTATGATGAACAATATATTAAAGAGGATTGGATGGCTAGATGAAGTTAGACTGTATGAATGGAAGAGAAAACTTACTTCTCCAACCCCAAAACTGCTGGTGAGTGGCAGAAAAATAATAAATTAACTGCCAATTATTTCTGGTTATAGAAATATTTTTATCCACTGGCTGAAAGAGATGAAAAATAAATATGCCAAGAAGACTAGTGACTTAGACACTGCACAAAAATGTGATGAAGTTTCACACTTATGGAGACAGCAAGGAAATGACAAGTTTCGCGCGAACAACATTGATGAAAGCTATAAATGTTATTGTGAAAGTGTACTTTATGCCTCACAAAATGGGGCTATGTACCCATTAGCCTTAGCAAATAGATCTGCTGCATTATTAAAATTGAAGAGATTTGAGGTGAGTATTAACTGCCGCACTCAGAGACGTCAAATAACGTTAATGAGTACTTAACGTCAAAAAATGACAATTCAAAACCAGTCACTATTCTTGCCGGGTCTATGGTCTAGATTTGAATGAAAATTTTTGACATTAAATACTCATTAAAGTCAATTGATGTCACTGAGAGTGGCAGTAAGTACCTAATATTAAACAAATTAGTGATATTTATAAAATATTTTCATAACAAACAATAATAGTTTACTTGATAGGCGTGATTTATGTATATATAGTTTACTTTAATGTTAGTGTTTTAAAAGAAAAGTGTCACGACACATATTGGGTACAAAATGACATTATGACTCTTTTTTTGCCAAGAAGCAATATTTCTCATGTTTGTTAATTAAATAAAGCTTTTATATTTTAATTTATAACTATAATATACTGATTAGCAGGTAATGTCTTTAATTATTGTTATACATATTATTTTATATATTCATCAAACACAAATCTTACTTATTTATGTAATTTAACTACAACTAGGTACATAAGTAATTGTAACATTCTACATAGATACATAAATTTACTATATTTTATTTTCAGGAATGCTTGTCAGACATAAGTCTTGCATTAAATAATGGGTACCCTAATGTTCAGAGCCACAAGCTGTTGTTGCGTCGTGCTGATTGTCATATTGAACTTGGTAACAAGAGGGAAGTCAGCGACTCACTAGCAGCTGCCTCAGAGCATGCTCTTTCTTTGCAACTGGAGCATTCACATGCTGGTTAGTAGCATTTTATTTACACAGAAATTTTGTTATTTTAAAACTACATATTTAAATTGATTTTTAAATTATGATATACAAATAATTATGTTCTAGTTGAATTTGACCGGCATATTAAGGTTTTGGAAAAAAAAATGCTAGCTTTAGGACCAGTAGAAAAACCACCAGAAGTTTCTATGCCTGGCTTTTATAAAGGAGAAAATATGAACTTCATTAATGCCTCCAATATCCTCGAACTCAGGTAATGTGTATTGTATATCTACTAATAACGTCTAAATTCTAGAAACACTTGTACTACACATTTTGCCACAACATTCGTCAACCTTCATAATACAAGTGACACAATTTACCTTATTTTAAAGAACATGAAATCAATTTTTCAAACAGACGCAGTGAATCGTGTGGACGGTATGTTCTTGCTCAAGAGGCAATTCGTCGCGGCGATGTTCTCTTTTCCGAAGAGCCCTATGCTTGGGTTACACTTCCTCTGGATGACCTCCAAAGACATTCATGTGAAACATGCTGCCAAGCGGATATAAACCCGTTGCCGTAAGTTTTTATTATTTAGTTGTAATATCATACATATGTTAAGCCTTTCTCCCACGGGGTAGGCAGAGATCGATCCTTACATACTTCTTTCGCTTTATCCAATCTCATCAATCTCTTCATGCATGCCCGTCGGTTTTGGGTACTCTTGACCTGGCCCTTTTTTAATAGACTTTCAATTTGATTATAAAAGATCCGCCTTCCTTCCCATTTCTCCGTTTACTTTCGCAGTATAAATACCTTTTGTCATTCTCCTTTCATCCATTATTTCGGCGTGACCAAATCATGCGAGCATCCCTATCTCAATTAATGTCCTTATATCTTCAGCCTTACCACAGCTATGCTCCTCAATGTTCTCATTTCTACTATATATTATTACTATATATTATTCTACTTTCATGCTTCTTCTCCCATACTCAACTTTCACTTCCATACATTAATGTCGGGACCAGGGGCCGTACCATGAAGCATTAGTGCAATCCAAACGCGGGTGACAAAACGGGACGCCGCTCTACTGGCTTATAGTTGTCTCACTTTAACACGTTCTCACGTTGTCTCACTTTAACAATGGGAATTGAGTCGAGTTTAGAGATGGTGGTAACGCCCCAGCACTCCATTATGAACAGCCATACGAGCCTTTCTGGAAACGCTTGGGCTCGTCACAAAAGTTGGTTGTAATTCGCTTTAAACATACACTTGGGTCACAAGTCCCAGGTACTGCCACTGAC
Organism: Cataclysta lemnata; assembly: GCA_963931975.1. NCBI lineage: Eukaryota > Metazoa > Arthropoda > Insecta > Lepidoptera > Crambidae > Cataclysta > Cataclysta lemnata. The sequence continues at coordinate 14,654,225 of OZ008338.1, forward strand.
TCCCCTCTCTGCCACACTATTGGTCCGGCACCCGCACAGTGAATCCATAAGAGTATTTGTCTCAATAATGAATATTTAAAAGATTTTTCATCCCACCATCTCGGAAAAGGCGTTTTTGCTCTTCGATATCTGAGTGCAAAAGCCGTTTTTATCCTCTAGAGGTTAAAGTAAATTTAAATTTAGAACATCGTGTGCAATGAGTTTGTGAATTCAAAACATCCATGGTGCCGAAATTGTCATGCAACCTATTTTAATTTGTTAAAAACTCAGACTCGGAACCTTCTTGGTGTACTTTTTTTGTAATTTGCTTTGCGCGCGCCATTTTCTTTTCACGTCATAAATTTGTTAAAACCTAGGAGTTCCGTGACGGTCAATCAGCTTGGCGTCAATCTTGCTTTAAACATTTTGATCGTCTACAACGCTTGCTTGATGCTTGAGTCAAGCATTTAAAAGCTTTTTAGGTCTGTTTGATTTGTTTACGCTAGCAACGGAACAAAAACATACAGAAAATCAACGTGCTTGACTCAAGCTGATTGACCGTCTCGGAGTAATTTTTATTAGGTACTTACAGGTGTGTCTGGATGAATGTTGCGGGTGTGGCTGGGTGGATGGGTGGCTGTTGGAGGTGTGTCTGGGTGAATGGGTGTTTTGAGGGTGTGTCTAGGTGAATGGGTGTTTTGTGGGTGTTTCTGGGTGATTGAGTGTTTTTTGGGTGTGATTGGGTGTTTTGTAGGTGTTTCTGGGTGAATGGGTGTATTGTGGGTGTTTCTCGGTGAATGGGTGTTTTGTGGGTGTTTCTGGGTGAATGGGTGTTTTGTGGGTGTTTCTGAGTTAATGGGTGTTTCTGGGTGAATGGATGTTTTGTGTGTGTTTCTGGGTGAATGGGTGTTTTTGGGTGTTTCTGGGTAAATGGGTGTTTTATGGGTGTTTCTGGGTGAATGGGTGTTTTGTGGGTTTTTCTGGGTGAATGGGTGTTTTGTGGGTTTATCTGGGTGAATGGGTGTTTTGTGGGTGTTTCTGGGTGAATGGGTGTTTTATGGGTGTGTCTGAGTGGATGGGTGTGAATGTTGTGGGTGTTTCTGGGTGGGTGTTGAGAGTGTGTTTGGGTTAATGGGAGGGTGTTGTGGAAGTTTCTGAGTGAAAACAGAAACTGTTGTGATTGTATTTTTTTTTTGTATTTTGCAATTTCCTCGTTGGGGGGGATGAAAAGTTACGTGTTGCACTCGAGTGCAAGATTTTTCACCTTGTGCTCTTTTGATTCCCTCGCTATCGCTCAGGATTCTAATTTTTGAATCACTCGCTACGCTCGTGATTCAATTTTAGAATCCTTCGCTAGCTCGGTCATCAAAATTGAGCACGCGGTTAAAAAACAACTTTGCACTCACGTACAACAAATAACTATTGTTATTTCAGTACCTATCATAACAATATTGAAAAGTGTTGTAGGCTCCATTTTTTTCCATTTTTTTCGCATAGTACTTTTTTGTATTAATTTTAATTTATGGATGGCATGCATAGAAGAAATATAATTATGGAGCTAGAGTAACATTCGAAATGGGTACAAAATTTTTCATAAATACATACTAGTGCATTGATATTATTTGTGTTTTCGCGCAGATGTGCAACGTGTTCTCGTAGCGTGTACTGTAACGAGGAGTGTCGATCCCGTGGAATGGAACTTTTCCACAGATGGGAGTGCGCTGGGGCTCAAGCGGCATTATTCCCCACCATAGGCATCGCACATTTGGCACTAAGGTATCTTCATAAAGAAAAACTCCAATTGCAAAAGCAATCTACAGGGTTATTTGTAAAACATCAAAACCCTCTCAGTAGTAGAAATCTAACATCATAAGCAACAATCTTTATTCTATGACTTTTGATGATTCGTAAGATTTTACTTTCATACAAAAAAAATACTAATTTAATTTACCGCTCTAAAGCCAATAACTCTACGTACACACCTTTTTGCATCGGCATTAGGCAGCGCGCGGGCATTGATGATTTAAAAATAACCCTGTATAGGGATTTAAATATTTCTAATTTTAATCAATAATCATTGTTGACTGTCGTCGCTTCAGTTATTCGCATTTTACATAAGTAATGATAATTATGTGAACTAATTTACTTAGTAGGTAACTACTAACTGTGAAAATTTAGATTGTCGGACTATCTAGGTAGTATATTATTGTAAATTACATTGTTTAATTTTATACAGAGTTCTACTAATATCAGCCAGCGAAGGTTTTCCGCCGGTGCCTGAGAGTATTGGCGAGCCGACCACTGCTGAAGAACTGTTTGCTGGGTATTCTCAAATTGACAGTATCCACGTATACAGATACGACATGCATCCCTTCTTAAGGATGTTCAACTTAGTCACTAACTTTGATAAAATGAACAATTGCGACTATATTCAGTATGGCTTGGTGAGTTTTACTTATTTATTACGTATTTCGAATGTCCATTGTTGGACGGTGAACGATAATCAATCGACCCGACATTGACCATACCAATCATGCTCACAAAATAGCATTAAGTACCGATCGATCAATTGAATGGCGTATGTATATTATTTAAAAACATATAATAGAACTACATCAAAAATACCGTTAGAAAAATTAGTACAAAGAATATTGTGCTTAGAAAAAGTTCCACCAAGACCAAGACGTATTGGTTGGCCCAAGGGTTTAGGGCACCTGCCCGGAGAGCAGTGGAGACGGGATCGATTCCCGCATTAACGCTATAATTTTTCGAACTTTTTCTAACCACAATATTATTTTCACTATATCCACTCATATCGTTCACATATCTACAGCAAATACCTAAGTGAATCGTAAGTTTTTGGTTTCCAACTTTGCCTTGAAGATACTACAAAGAGCTTCATCGTATTCCAGAACTTTAACACAGGTCATGTAGGTATCAGTAGTCAGCACTCTTCGGGCCCTATTCTAGATTTATTAACTCAATTACACCTTTAAGCACCACCGAAACAAAGTTTCATCGTGAAGTGTGCAAAGAGTCTCAATGGAGTAATGATTATGATAGCTTGATGAATATTTCAATACCTAGAGCTCGCCAAGCGGAATTATGTCTGCCCGTACGGGTTCACGGGCAAATAAGGGCGTGTTCCCAATGTGTCGTGACGACAGATAATCGTGTAGTTTTGAGTCGTGGCTTATATGTTTAAATGGATGTGTTCACATATAGAACTACACGATGTACACGATGATCGTCTACGATCTTTTTCGCAGTGACGACAGATTGTCATGACAGTGGGAACGGCTAGCACGACAGTCGTAAAACGATAAAAAATCGTTTACTCGTGTAGAGGCGACTGTAGATTTGTATCTTGCTAATGATGTGTAAACGACAAAGTGACTGTCGTGAAACGATAAAATGTCGTCGCGACGACAAACAATCGTTATAATGGGAACAGCTAGAGTCGACAGTCGTCCGACGATAAATTATGCGTCACGACATGCATAGTGGGAACGCGCTCTAAGGTGTTTTAATAAAATGTCGTGTACAGACGGCGACGTTGTTGACACTGTACCTGGAAAAGTGGACGTCCTTCTTCGATTATCTCCCTACGCGTATACCGCACGCGCTGCCACCAGCGGAACTGCGTTTGTTCGCTGCCGCTGTGCTGATGCGGGCGATGGGCCAGCTGGTCTGCAACGGACACGCGGCCCTTGCGCTGGCCGTCTTTGAAGACGAGGACAGTGGTATGTATACCTAAAAGGCATGATGACTAATTTTGAAAAACTACACCATATTTTTGTTATTTTACCCAAAATAAATTGTATTTTTGAAAAACTTTCGATTTTGATAGAAAATTTTGAATAATACATACATAAATCACGCCTATACCCCCGAAGGGGTAGGCAGAGGTGAACTCGCACCCACGTTTCGCCAATTATGTTAGGTCCCATATAATAAATAGGTGGCGAGCCTATTTCCATTTATCGGGCACAAAAGTCGCAGTACATTGCTATTGCTAGGTGGTATAAGAAGAACGCTGCTGCCCATTCCTCATAATTGATTTATCCTTGGTCGCCGTTTTGAATAATGCAATTAAAATTTTCGCCAAAACGCCAAAATAGCAATGGCGTCTGTGTGACGTCACTATTCCGTGGGCTGGCCATCTTATAACAATTGTTGGAACTCAATAATGCTATTAAACCTTCTTCTACTTATTCTCCCTGGCCTGTTCCCAGGCTATCTGGGGTCGGCGCAGTATTTTTCCTCTTCCATTCATATCGGTCAGACGTCATCAAGCTATCTACATCCTTTTGATTTATATCATACATCACACCGGAAAGGTGCTCGTGATAAATGAATACTTTAGAAAAGAGACGGAAGGGACCATGTCGAGATACCGGTGAACGGAGAGAGTGGTTGGAATGACAACATCCAATCCATACCGCTCAAGGTTTTGGCTTAGGTTTTACAGCCGGCCGCCTACCAACCCTCATTGGTTATGCTGTTGTTGGTGGTTTGCCCTCCGCCATCGGTGCCCCAAGGTGGCCCAATTAGTCTACATTACAAGTAGTGTACACTGGGCAATTTTCCCTAGGGCCCTAGTCTACTTTTGCGACACCTATGGGATGAGTCGGGGCTGGCCAATTCTACGTTATTTTTCCGCTCCCAGGCCAGCATGGAAGACTATAATTACACACATACATTATAGAGAAGCTCTATAGCGCAATCAGCTTGCGATTAAATTGTCAAAATTGTCCCTTAGGTTCAACGACAGTGTCGGAGCGCGAAATACGAAGAGCCACCGCAATATACCCTTCGGCGGCCATGATGAACCATTCTTGTGACCCTAACATCATCAACACGTAAGCTGTACCATAAAAATTCGTAGGTACTTCTACTTTAGGTGCCCGGGAAGTAATAAAAGTGATTAGATTTGACTGGTATGGTAGAAGCTATATGATAAGATGTTTTTTATTAAGCTGTATTAATGAGCAGTAATTTAAATTATAAAATGAAATGGGATCATGCCAAGAGGATAATGATTGCAGTCATTTTAGATCTAAGGCCCCTTTCATTCTTCGGCGTGGTGCCGGTTGCGTGAAAACGCGACCGGCTCCGTTTGTATGAAGCTACGCAACCGGCCGCACGCGGAACAAATGAAAGCTACTATGAACCTTCATACAAATTGTACCGGTCGCGTTCGCACGCAACCGGCGACACGCCGTAGAATGGAAGGGCCTAAACATGCGATATGTACCAACCTGTTGCCGACTGATAGTTTTATATACCAATCCTTTTTAATATTATTGCTACTAGTTTTGTTTTTGATACTTGTCAATTGTATTTTTACGTTTCTCATAAATATCGTCCTCTGGCACCAGCTCGTCTATATCGTTTACAGTACCTATTCAAATTGTCGTCTTACTACTGCAGTTTCCACAAGGGCAAGTTGGTGGTGATCAGTGGGAGGGACCTGCCCGCTGGGTCGGAGGTGCTTAACTGCTACGGGCCGCATAGAGCACGCGAGTCCACCCCCCAGAGGAGAGCTGCCTTGCGCGCACAGTACCTGTTCAACTGCGTCTGCACTGCGTGCACGGACGTGGACAGGAAAGATTTCATCGTGAGTAGTCTGTAGCCATTCAGTCTTCGAACGTGATCATGGAATGTTTGCTGCGTGGCAAATATCATACAGTAACGACTTAAGGCGATGTTCCAAAATGTATGGAGTCTGGCCCTATTTTGTACAGTTATTCATTAAATGAAGGCAATAATTGATAAAACAGTTCTTAATTGTTAAATTCCTATTTTTAAGATCTGTTTTTTGGCTTGTTGTACTTATGTTTAACCGTAGATTGCAACACAACAGCTTCCCGTAGTATTATTGTCCTCTATGACAACATCCTAGCCTACCGTCATGGCGAAAGGAAGATGTCACTTTTATAACATTGACGTACATAATTTTATTTGACATAAGTTGGGTACGTACCTAGCTACAGATGCATGTGATTTTTATGGTTTTTAAAGATTTTTAAGCCAAAAACTTATACATTAATTATATTTAGTTGCAATTTTCCCAGAATCATTAATTTTTTCTCAATTTTTTGAGAAAGTGTACAAATACATGGTTAATTCTGGAACATTTCCTTTACATTTGTTAGCAATAGAATATAGCCATATCATCCGTGTTTCTTATGCGATTTTATAAGGCAAGCACAATTGCGTAATCTAAGCAATTTCGCAAAGATCGACTTCAGCGGACAGGTAACCAAAAATGTAGAGTCTGGAGCTCCTAAGTGCTTAAATAACTCAAAACAAGTCCAGGCTACCAACTCAAGCAAAGGTCTGGTTGATTTGTTAGCGGTCACCGTTCTTCTATCTTTTGCTTAATGATGGGCATTAATAGGCATTACAAGCCTTTCTACCGTTTAGATTTCTAGTTCTACAAAGAAGAATCGCATGAAAGTATTACATAATAATAGGATGTTTTCAGTAACAACAACCTCATTCTTGAGTAAATCACTTGATGTGACAGCTTGAGTAGGTACTACTAGTAATAACTAGGACTAGCCTTGTTCTAAATACAATTTAATAGGTATGCTAACACGCTTTTCATACTCCAAAGTTCATTGAAAGCAACTATTAAAGATTTTTGTAAAATATATCTTTCAAACAAACAAACAAAGTCTCAGGTCGGAAGTATTCGATAAACATGCGATCTGAGGCATTCTTTTTTATCGCCCGAGGTGAGAACATAGTTTTATGTCAACCCCCTGACCAGTCGAGGTAGAGGTCAGTGGGTGTGTGACAAATACTGTTCCTTCCACAGTACCTGTTCAGCGCGTACGCGTGCCAAACCTGCAAAGGCCCCGTGGTCACCCATGCCAACGTAGGCGGCAACCACAGGTGCGTGCAGTGCGGCGCCGACTTCCGCGTCGACAGAGCCCTAGATACCTTGGAGAGGGCCAAAGACCTGATGGCCGCCGCGAACTACGCGAAGACACCGACGGAGAAATGCGAGAAGGCGCACGCCGCTTTCAAACTGCAGCAGCAGGTGTGGCATCGACATCACACCTCGCTGAGGGAGTCAGCTGACAGGCTGGCCAGGATTTACGCCGATTGTGGTATGTTGTTTTTTGCAAATATTTTACGTCTATTAACTTGGGCTTGGGACAAAATGTAAACAATCTTGATGTGTCTTTTAATATAAAGTACAAAAATAAAAATGTTTAACACCAATATTTCAAAGCGTCGTCTATAATTGATGATGTATTTTATGCTGTGTGGTGACGGCAGAGTAGAATACAATTGTCACCACCCCCATCTCTCCCGCGGGTGTCGTACAAGGCGACTAAGGGTAAAGACAGCTATGAGTAATGGGCAGCAGCATTCATCTTATGTGGTATAAGATCATCTTATACCACCTAGCAAATATACTGCAATTAATCGCCACATGGGATCTAACTGGGGCGAAAAGTGGGTGTTTAATTCGCTTCTGCCAACCCCTCCGGGGATATAGGCGTGATTTATTTATGTATGAAATAAAACAACTTTAGCGGATTTAACTCGCGTATATTTAGATGTTTGGATTTGTTTTTAGTTAAACCGAATGTTTGTTAATTGTTAAACGTTTTTATATTCCAGGAGATTTTAGCAAAAGTGTGGAGTTTATTAAGCAAAATATCCAGAGCCTTGAGTATCAGTTCGGATCTTTTAGTGCGGAAGTAAGTATGCACCCATTACTCGTAATTTCATATTTATCTTTCAACAAAACCGTTGTAGAAAATCGTTCAATGTACAAAATGTTGAGAGACCTAAATTCATCTTTTCATCACTATCCTGTACATTAAATAATCAGTATAGTATCTTTCTGGCACACCGGAACACCATCACATGGATGAAAGAAATTAACAGAGCCTACTGTATGAACTGATGACTGAGTCATATTATTGGAAGAGGAAATATACGAACAAATAACCTAGAAAATTGGTCAGAAAAATTATGATTTACATACATCCGCGCTGTGACACCCAAAAATGTATTTACTATATCCATATTATTATTTTATTATGATATCTGTGATGGAATTGAATATTAATTATTTCTTGAAAAATATGCTACGATACTAAAGTGTATTCTGAAAATATCGATATTGACAAAGCACGTTTTATTATTCTCAGGTTGCTCATGAGCTGAGGAAATTGTCTGATGTGATGCTTGAAAGGATTTTCACTTCACCGCACAGTCCCGACTATAGGTAAGTTATTTGAAACGATGGATATAAAAACAAATAAGCTTCTAAAGAAATTTTCAACTGTTTTGTTACACCGTACATAATGATCATTTTCAACTGTTTTGCTACACCGTACATAATTATCATTTTCAACTGTTTTGTTACACCGTACATAATGATGTGCGTGATCAAGTATTTGTTTCATTGTTGTCTGAATCTTCAGTAAATAATTAGTTAAAATTATAAAATATTGGATTCTTGGAAATGATTTTAAAGCATTTTTAAGCTGTCATAGTACTGTCTCTAGCAGCAGTCACAAACTTTATATTTTTCCAATTTTAATTCAGGCAAGTTGAAAATTAATTGTAGAAATGTTGTCAACATTATAATTAAAGAAGAAAATAGGGTCGATTCTGACAATGGTTCTCTAAACCTAAGATTAATTTGACAACAGTGTTTCTCTTTCATCCTCAATACAGAATGAAGAGGAGAGACTGATCTTAAATTTAGTTTTAAGTTTAGAGAATCATGTCAGAATTGACCCTACTGTATGATAGTCTTTAAATTTGTTTTCGTGATAATACAGAATACAAAATAATTTTAAAATAGATACATTTCTATATTTTATAATACTTTAATTACCGATAATATATTTCAATTGGTTCTTGAATTGCACCATTGCTTTCATTAACAGAGACTGGTGCCTAGAAACCCACAAAATCCTTAAAAAGGCCGTTCAGCTCACGGAATTCAACCACGGGTGCTGGGAGCCGCTAGTGAGACGATTGATCCTTAATAAAGAGTATGTGGCTTCACTCATCGTGGACATCAACAGGAGTACTGATTCCACTGACAGCGTACACCAGAGCTTACACTACAACCTCAAGATATAGACAGGCTGAGGTACCTATCGATTTAGCTAACGGTGAAGACGATTTTGGACGACCTTCTTGATATTTTATCTTAAAGTAATGACACCGTTTACCATTTTACGTATTCAAATTGGTTTATAAACAGCAGTTTATAAACATAGTAACAACGTAGTTTTATAAACACCCACATTATCACCTTCTTCCCGGCTAAATATTTATCGCTTTGAACTGTAAAAAATTATAGGATTTTTTACAGTGTAAACCGATAAATGGCTATGTCATATCGTGTTTCGGTGGTCATGCTAGCCGGGCTAGTTTTGTTAAGAAAACTGTTTAGCCTTTGCAGGATTCCGTTGACAGTGACGATGGGGTTTGTATGTAATTTTTCCTTTACACTTACATTGAATTTGGTGTATGCGTAACTTCATGAATTCTATTGAAAGGCATTAAATTCAGTTTTAATTTATATTTTTATATAAATTAAAGCTGAAATTAATACATAAGAATTGCTACATTAACTAACAGTTTGAAACAAAAGTAATAACGTACAACTTATACTTTAAGCACATAACTTAGTAGAAATATAAGTACAAATAAATTGCCAAATATAGATTGATGGGCATTTTGAACTGCTTACCTATCAAGACTGTAAACAACAAGGAAAGTGAGAAACAAGCCTTACATGTTACCTCAAATGTTTGTCCATGGATTTTTACATATTTTTATAGTAAGGGCTATAAAGGTATAATACAAAATTATCGCTGTGAATTCATTCTGGTAAATGTATTGTAGTAGTAGTAGTATATTACTTATAATCAGTAACTAGTAATTTATTAATAACTTCACATTAAATAAAATAGTCTATGGACCAGTTACACATAAAAATGCTCACCATCCTTCGAAAAAATTACATTTTAGTGCTTTCATTCCAATCCCTACAAATACAAATGAACAGTATACAGCAAATGCAAGTGAATACCTAAAATAGAAATTGAAGATATTAATATTTATATATTATCTTGAAAAGACATCAATCAATAATCCATGAAGAGTAATTTACACAATTTTTACAACAATCTAAAAGTCTGAGATATTAGTTTTATCTATATAGCTTTCTGCTGTTTTCATAATAAAATATTAATATTTTTAGTATTGCATAAAATTTTAGAAAGCAAAAGAATACAGGCTTTGGTTAGAAATATTTTCGCACTAATTTTGTAATCACGGACTTGACTTCTGAATAATAAGTTTTTTTTGTACGGAATGAAAGTATTATGTTTACTTGACAGGATAAAAAAATCTACACTTATATGAGAGACCTCGTATCATGTGCTTCTAGATAATATTCTCATTACTCACCAACGTGGCATGATTCTGTGCCACACACACTAACTAAGCCTTGTGGCTACTACTACCCACGATACAACTTAATGGTAGTTAGATTTTTAAATAAAAATCTAAAGATATATTCCAGTACGATGTTTAACATTTTTTTTATTAACAATACACTTTGCTTGAGCATTCAAGGAGGTAATTTTCAATAGTAGTCAAATCCACTTTATGCGAAGTTGAGAAAAGACACTTACTGCCGCACTCAAATGCGACTAGTTTTGACGACCGGCAAGAATAGCGACTAGTTTTGAATTGTCCGTTTTTGACGTTAAGTACTCATTAACGTTATTTGACGTCTCTGAGCGGCAGTTAATGAAAGTACTCAAAAGTATTTAGTTCAATGTCTATGAATATCGATTAGACACCACTATTGTAAATTACCTCCTATTTAGAATGTCTGATAAATATATAAATAAAAATTAACATTTTCCTTTTCTCAGCTATCCAAAAATATCCAAATTTATATTTCATTACCTACCATCGTAATCGGCGCTTTATTATATAAAAATTAAACTGTGTGTATTTTACAACTATGATAACCTTACTATGTATATAATATACTTAAAATTCTATTGTTATTTCCTAATTCTCATCATATATAAATACATAATTATAATTATATTTATACATTTTTTAACACTTAGATATGCTGAAATTGCATAACATTGTCGCGTAACTTGTGTTATTCGTTATTTGTAAATATAATAATATTATGTTATGTCTCGTGCGAAAATACACTATAAAACTGTATGAATATCCCCATTTTATGTATTTAATTAATTAACTAGCAGAATTGTATACCGAATGACGCTTTTTCTGTAGTGGACTACTTGTCTCTCTACAAAGGCCTGATTCTAATGTTACCGTAACATTCGTATCTCTGTGACATTTCAATAGATTTTTTTTACCACGGTGCCTGTAACTGAAACATAATTTAAGTATATGTTAGTCTTTTATTATGTCTATGCATTTATCACTTTCCGATTTAGTTATTTTAACATTGTGATATGATTGTTACATTAACATTAGCATAAACGAGTCCCTAATATTTTTATACATAGTACGCACCCTGTTATTAGAATAAGTATTAACTTGTATCAAATAAACAGTGAGATTAGTCAATATCAATTATTATTGTTATTTACTAACAGAGGGTTTCAATATTCTACATACATACATACATACATAAATCACGCCTATATCCCCGAAGGGGTAGGCAGAGGTGAACTAGCACCCGCGTTTCGCCAATTATGTTAAGTCCCATGTAATAGGTGGCGAGCCTATTGCCATTTATCGGGCACAAAAGTCGCAGTACATTGCCAGGACGGTGGTATAAAGGAACGCTGCTGCCCATTCCTCATCACTGATTTATCCTAAGTCGCCTTGTACGACACCCACGGGAGAGATTTGGGATGGTGACAATTGTATTCTACTCTGCCGTCACCACACGGCAATATTCTAACTACTGAATATTGTTAAACATTTGTTACCGGAGGTTTATCATGGTCTGTATAGGTAGAATATTGAAACGGTCCGTATAACGATGTGTTCGGTTACTAAAACAAATGACAAGACAATATTTTTCAAAATGGTATTCCATATTTTCAATCTGTCCATTGTGTGATGAGAGGATGGGTTCGTATAACCTGTCCATCATGACGATTCTATTTAATATTGAATTGATTTGGAAATAGTAGAGTAGAGCTGATCTACTAGAAAAATAGATTGCCCATCTCATTATATGGGTGGTTTATTGGCTGTTAGTATTTGGTATTAAAAAATAGTTTCGGAGATGAGCTTATACAAACTGTTATAAATGTACCCAAAAATAAAAATATTTATGATTGATTATTTAACTAAACAGAACGGGTAGTAGGTATTTGTACCGCTTTAATGAGTGTCAATATCAAAACTTAAACTTTCTAATGGCTTGGTAAAACGTCAAGAAAATGTAGGTATTAAATGAATTTTGGTTATACTGAATTTTTTTCGGTATTTTGTAAATCGTATATCGATTTTAAAACGTTTATCTTTTAACGAAGCTCACTTAGTTATTTATAGTTATAGAAACCCGACAAGAAATAAATATAAATGTACACTACAATAGAATCATAGAATAAATATTAAGCATCGTCAAAAATAGGAATCAATACCACAAAATGTTCTCAACCATAGTTTTATAAAAACTGATGGTTATATTTATTGAAATTATGCCATATTTAATGCTGGAAATAGATTGTTTGCTTCCTATGTTTGAACATGACCAATATTTATCCTATCTTATGAATAGATTTAAACAAGTTAGCAGTAATGTATGTGGAAATATACATGTAGTGTACATTTTTGATAATATTTAAGGAAACAATTCCTGGCTAGATTAGATGTAGATGCACGGCAAGTTGAATGATCTCTTATGAGACGTAGTGATAAGCAGCTAAGTATAGTGGATATTGACAAAGTTTTAATGTGGGTCCAGATATGTTCTTTTGTCCGTACCGTACCTTCGTTTCGTATCCTCAGCGTCGCGATCAAGAACGCTAGTTTGGACGCCCGTTCGGTACCTACGGTAGGGTGGTACGGCGACTCGATACGGATACAGGTACGTTCCGATCCATCGCGAGTCGGTGTATACGTAGTGCCAGTCTGGACGCGATCGCGGCATGAATAAATAAATAAATGAAATTTTAATATTAATGAAGTAGGTACTCAAAGTAGCTTGGAGACATACGAGTGAACTTTTTTGTTTTCCCCACCATGTTTTAGAATTTTAAATCTCTCATTGAAGCTCTACCGCCACAGATTTATCTGTTTTTGAACAATTCTTACTGTCACCAATGAAAGAATGTTTTTTTTGCCGCTATTTTATGAAGGTCGCGCAAGCAATCGTCAAATTTTCATAGACTTCCGCAGTCGACAGTTGTAGCTACGTTACGGCGATACGGGCTATTTTACTTTGCGTCTAGAATTTTTGGATCGCGACACTGATACGAAACGGAGGTACGACAAGAGCTAAAGAACATATCTGGACCCACCTTTAGAATGTAGTTTTCCTGGAAAATTGTGCTGTAGCGTAGTTCAGGATATGCATGGGGGATTAAACGAGCCTTAAAGATATCATACATACATATCTTGTACAGTCCAAATCACGCGTGGAAAGCGATATGTTAATTTCACTTGCATACCTTCAACAAAGCGCGTCACATAAAATGTCAATATAATAGCATAAATCCAGAATTCGATTAATTATTTTTTCTTTAACCGATTCCGGACAGCCTGCTTTCACGAATTGCATTTGCCACACGTTAGAAGTCGACCATTGTAACAAAATAAGCTTTACATACTGGAAATTACCACAGATGTAAACTATTTCTGATATGAAATTCTGCTTTGTATTCATTATTACATGAGTACCTACGTAGCATAATTTCGTACCTAAATGTTAATAATAAGCGAAATTTATATTGTTTATATGGTGTTTTATAATCTGTGCTATGATATACGTCATTTGTGAGCGATCGGTGACAGCTCTCTTGCGACCGGCCCGCCATCCTTGCTAGGATATGTGTTTGCTTGGATATCATTAACGTTATAACGACACTTGACACTTATATGGCCCATTTTATTGCACACATAACACTTCCAATTCCTTGCAGGACAGGTTGTAGGATCATGGTTCCTACCACACCTAAGACATGATTGTAAACCTCCAGAACTCTGACTTCGATTATATTTGCGACTTTCACTATGTTTAGAACTTTGACTGTACTTGGGACTTTGACTTTGTTGACTAAATTTCACACTTGGACTATATTTTGAACTTGAATGCTGATGCTGAAAATGCTGATTACTTTGTATTTTATTTATGTCAGACGGACTTTCTAATCGTTTTAACTGCTCTTGTATTGCCTCTTCTTGGTGTTCCACAGTGCTAATTTTGGCAAATGACGGTTTTTCCAATACTAATAATTTCCTTTGTACCTCTTTGTTTCTTATTCCATACACCTGATGGACACATGCTTGGTCACAATATGTACCGATTAATTACAATATAATCGCATTTGGACGAAGCTATTTTTACTCGACTTAAGAAATTTGAGATAGTTTCACTTTCTGATTGTTTTAAATTATGAAATATATATTTGTCCATCGAGTCTAATCCTGCAGGTTCATATTTATCTTTAAGTAATTTGGATAATTCATCAATAGACTTACTTTTGGGCCGCTCAGGTAGGATTTTTCTCTCAAATAACTGTAATGCCTGGCATCTATTAAGGTTAGAAATAACGATTTTATTTTTGTGGATTCAGTTTCTGGCGGAATATCATTCAACGCGCAATATTCTTGAAACTGTTCGTACCAGCTGCTGAAATTTTGTATACTTTCGTCGTATGGCTCCACGTGGCCCAAGACGCGACGCGTTGTGGGCGTTCCAGTCGACAATTTTAGCAAAGCTCTTACCCCCTCTCCCTATGGTTACGTAAATATTTTTAGTTATAAATGTTTTTTATATTGTCATTTTAAAAATATCAATGGGAATCTGATGAAGAAGCAGATTGGATTTATTTTTAGTCGCCGCTTGCAATTCTTCTTCAATTCTCTTAGATACAATAATATCTAGTTCCTTGTCGGACTTTGCTTGTAATTTTTAATTTCACCAAATATCGTTAACTAACTCTTGTACATTTTGTACTTTCATCCCTGTATGAGATTTTTTAAAACTATCAAACAGTTTTTAGTATAACTTGGATTTGTCTATATGACACGACATTCTAATAAGATCTTTAAATAATTAAAACGTTAAACTTTGGCTAATTGCATCAACGGTAACACAAATGATAACTTTCAATGCTTACAATACGTTTAGTATCCAAACAAAACAATACTGATAGCTGCATTAATTAAACAAGTGAATAGCGCGCGGTAATTCCCCTAATCGGTTCTCAAAGCGAGTGCCTAAACATATGCATTATTTGCGGGAATCCCCGAGAATGCGTTTCGTTTTCACGCATAGACAATGTGTATGTTGCCATTCGTGTAAAAAAGTTAATAACTAACGATGACGTAATCATCATCTAGACCTCCTACTCCCCCATGTCATCCAAAACAAGCAAAACAGAGATTTCCCCCCTAGGTGCTTACGTAATACTTGAACGGCCCCAACCCAGGGGGCCTAGACAAAGTAACATACCGACAGAGATAACGAAGTTCGATAAAGCAAAATGTATGGGATTTGACGTAAGTCGTCGTGAAATCACGTGACCAAAATCGACTTCGTAAGTTCCTAGTTATGTTGGTAGCGCAAGCTAAGACGCCGTAGATACCAAAGTAATATGGCCGATCGTGACGAACTTTGACACGTTATCGTTATGAAAGGATTGCCACTTGGCTACGGGCCCTGGGCTTGTAAAGACACAAGGACACTTGATTCTACTTATTCTTTATTGAATTACTGTACTTACAGAGATACAAGCAAACACAAATGGCGGGCCGGTCGCAAACTCGCAAGAGATCTGTCACCGATCGCTCACAATTATGAGGTATATCATAGCACAGATTATAAAACACCACAGTTTAGTGAAGAAGTGAAATTTGTTATGCCTACATCGATCGAAAAATATATTATGTATATTTCTCAACGAAATGCTTGAGGCCTAATTTAAATAAGCTATTCAATTATACGAACTATGAAATATAAACAAGAGATGATTTATTTATAAATATTATATTTTATAAATCTGCAAAAAGCTCCGAGAAGCTCGAATGATTTTACTCTATATTTGCTATAAAAATTAAGTGTAATCCGTTTTATTGTATTGATGAAGGAAATTAAATAGAGATGTGTAGATCTGCAATCAGGTTTCATTTAGAAATCATAATATTTAACGTCTTTTTTTTCGTTTCGTATCAATCAATGTACCTATCTAGGTCGATCTCGATTGTATCAACTTACTGAAATGAATCGTTTTAATTAACTTAAATGAAAAACTTTTCGAATAATCTTAACGTATTTTGTTTGTGGTATTTATTTTATATCATATATTTTTAATTAATTGTAAAGTGTAAAAATAAAGTTTTTTAAACAGCATGCTTGTTTTTATTTATTTTTACATCCAAAATGTTTTTTTTGCCTTAAATACTTTGTAATGTTAATTACTATTAGGTACTCCCCCACTATCTGCACGGAATAGTGTTTATATACTGAGTTTATCCCTTTGGAGTTACAGATTTAAGGTCACATAATATTCAGGGAACTCACTACTGGTCCTGTCCTTAAAAATCCACTGACTGCCCTAACAGGTGATCGCGAACATAAAGACAGAATACTTATTTAAAAAACACCACGTGTTTTTCTTTTTGAGTGGCATTTCGGCTCTGTTGCCATTTGCCATCTTTACAAACCAAGTGAGCGTGTGGTGGTGACGGCAGAGCGTCACCACCCCATATCTCCCGTGGGTGTCGTACAAGGCGACAAGGGTCGAACATAAAGACAGAATACTTATTTAAAAAACACCACGTGTTTTTCTTTTTGAGTGGCATTTCGGCTCTGTTGCAATTTGCCATCTTTACTAACCAAGTGACCGTGTGGTGGTGACGGCAGAGCGTCACTACCCCATATCTCCCGTGGGTGTTGTACAAGGCGACAAGGGTTAACACAGCAATGAGTAATGGGCAGCAGCATTCCTCTTATATCATTTAACAATATACAGCGATTTACGTGCCCGATAGATGGCAAGAGGCTCCCACATTTTACATGGGACCTAACTTAACTGGCGAAAAAAAACTGGCGTTTCATTCACGTCTCCCTACCCCATCGGGGATATAGGCGTGATTTATGTATGTACAAACCAAGTGTAAGTATGAGTAGCTCACGATTCCGTACATCCGACCAGCACCACCTCGTCGCTCGATGTTCACTTGTGGTCAGTGGACCTAACGTCACTGTACCTGGAGTCACTAAGAACATACAAGTTATAAATAAATATTTTGTCACACCTAACCATAAAGTGGACTTTTCCGCCCGCTATGCGTATGGAAAATCCCACTTCCTGGTCAGGGGGTGACAAACAGTAAACTTACCTCTGGCGATAAAATATAAAGCCTCAGATCTCATATTTTGCGATCTGATAATAAAATATTATTTATATTATTCTATAAATTAATATTATTATTCATTGTTTTACTAAACACCTAAGAGCAATATCAATCATCTAGCCCAAAGTAGCCTAAGCATTTGTGTTATGGATGCTAGACAACTGACATATTTTTGATATCATAATACTTATTTATAAATGTTGAAAATATACTACACAAACAACAACCATGACTCGGGAACAAATATTTGTATTCATCAAAAAAGGTGCCCCTACCAGGATTCGAACCCGGGACCTCTTGGCCATTGTCCAGCTATTTGACTATTCGACCAAGCCGGTCGTCGTTACATTTTCAACTTCTTCGATGTCTTCCTTATCCATTTTGAAATCAAACACCAACCGTCCGACAAAGAAAGAAAGTCCGGAAATACCAAAACGCCTTGCATTCTCCTCGCGTGAGCCGCTCTCGGTCCACTCGCTGACCACTCGGTATCCGCGCGTGGACGGACGCCTTACGGCCAAGGCGATCCGGAGGCGTTACGGATTAGATGTAGTGAGCGCACCTCCATACAATAGGCATGATGACTAATTTTTAAAAACTACACTATGTTGTTTTTCGTTTATACTTCACCCAAAATAAAAAATAAATAAATTATATTTTTGTAAAAACTTTAGAATTTGATTATAGGAATAGGAATAACATGTTTTAAATAATGCAATTTAAAATTTCCGCCAAAATAGCAATGGCGTGTTTGTGACGTCACTATTTTGTAAAAATGACAGTTTCTTTAATAAACTAGTGATTTTGATTGGCAAATATCTATGTCAAAATGGAGTTTAGGAAATACTGACGTCACGCGGCGTTTACGCAAATATGGTGGATTGCTAAGTTTTGAATTTTTATGTAAATATCAATCAAAAGTATATTCTGTTAACAAGTGAATATTAACGCATGTCCTTATCCTAAATTATTATATATCATTACTTCAGTGATTCTTTGTTAGTGGTATTATCCCTATTCCACAAAATATAAAGAATACTAACGGCGCGAGGCAAGGCAAGGCGGTGCGGGTCGGGTGCCAGGTCTAATGAGCGTTAAATTTATCTGTTCTGTAGCGTTCACCTATTATAGTGTGCAAGTTGTTGCAAAAGTTGCATGAGAGTTTCCTAGTCTCATTCTAATAAAATCGAGATGCATATTAATTTTGACCCGACAAAATCTATAAACAGAAAGTCACAAAAAAATACAGTAATATAAATTTTGTACACTTTATTTAATAATTTTAAGCATTTTAGCAGCTATAGATTTCACTGATTTACCAAGTGATAAGAAATTAAAATCCGTAATGTTTAAAACAGATATACAATTATCATTTAACCCAGAAGGTTTGTGTGTTAAAACATTAATTGATAATACATCTAGGTAAAATAAAACAATAGCCAAATTAAAGAAATTTAGCTATTTATCTTTGCCTTTGTGTAATTCATCTCGCTAGAGGCAATGTGATTACTTGTGGCAACACTGATTTTCACCTACCCTAGAATCCTAAACACTAAACAACAATGTAGAATAAAAGCTATGTACAGATTTTTCTATTTTTACAACTCTTCACTTGCCAGTTTCTATGACAATAAATATTACATTGATATGAGAACATCATTACAATGAGCAGTCACTGAAAAAGAACGCACATAAAAAAATACCTAACTTTTAAAAATAAATTAAAAATATTTCCAGTAAAATAAAATACTAGTCAACCTTATATTGTAATATTGTCTCTGTTAACTCTTTACATGTCTTATTTTAGAAAAAGCACTTTATAGAAAATGTATTCTCACAATTTGTCACTATAACATTTTAATTCCAAAAATGTATTATTTATTACCTTTAAAGTGATCACACTATATCATAGTGAGACTTATTAAAAACAAGGGATTTTTCAATAATTGCGGAGCAGGAGCACACGAGTAAATAAACGGAACAGAGAATAACCTTCATACAACCGTGCGAATCGGTTACACTACTACAATCACGCGGGGCATGTGTGCATTACCACTGGCCGCTGACGCGCACGCGGCGAGACTGAAAAAACCCGATTTATGACGCACAGCCAGTTGCATAATGTCAGGGTTCGTGCGACGGCGTTCTTAGGAAACTTTTACTCTATTCGGTTTATTTACTCATGTGGCAGGAGCGCCTTAAAAAATCTTTTTACAGTAATAACAATGTATACTAATATTTTTATAGAAAAACATGGTTGCATAACATTTTCCAAATTTGTACACATTTTTTGTTCACGTCATACTATCCTAGTTTGAGAGTTCATACTCATACTACCGCACTCAGAGACGTCAATTAACGTTAATGAGTACTTAATACAAAGAACTGCCAATTCAAACTAGTTATTCTGGCGGGTCTATGGTCCAGTTTTTAATGATTTTTCTTTGTATTAATAACTCATCAAAGTTAATTTACTCTGAGTGCGGCAGTTACTCAAAAGTAACTACATGTGTTCAATTTCAATATATGCATATTGTAACACGACCAGAAATTAGCCATAATATCCCACAATATTGTATAAATTATTATTATATCAATTGTAAAAATGTTATAATAACTTTACTGCAAGTGTATTTGTGACAGCATGATATAAATTAATTGTATCAAGAGTTCAGAGATACTAGTCTATCTATTTGGACATTAGTTTGGTTGTCAAAACATGTAGACATCAGTAAATTATTTAAAATATGCGACTTTACAATAGAAAACCAGAAAAGTCTATAAATATAATTCCCCAATCACCTTCATAACTGTTAATGATAGGTTTATCAGTTAAATTAACTGAAATAAATGCTTACTTTTTACTCAGGACAATTTAGTTAAATCTGCTAACCAAAAACATCCAAACTAGACAACTGTAAATTATCAGGCATGTGTAATATTATAATAGACAATGTTGGAAGATCGTTGTAACTTAAAAGGTTTCAATTAAAGCGACAAATGTTTTATGACGTAAATTTATTTTTTATTCTCCAGTCAGATAAGCATTGAACTAAAGGTATATAAATAAACCTAATAGCAAAAGAATATATTCTTTGAGAATAATTCTGAAGTAAATGATACTGTAAATAAATAATTATTATGCAGTACTTAAATTGATGAAACAAATAATTCTATAGTTATTTTACAAACTACATAATAAGTCACGTCCCCAACTATTTTATTTATTCTTTACATTTCAACTTTGCTTCCTTAAAAGGAAACTCCATTAGATAAAAGGTCTTAGTACCGACTATATACAGTTTGCGTCCAATAGTAATTAAATAAGGTTAAGTCACATAAAATGTTTAGAAATATTTCTGTGCCTGTCAACAGACACCAGATGGGAGGATATTTTATTTTACTTACCTAAATTTACTTAAGTAAAAGTGAGACCTTCAGGCCATATATACCAGGGAGACATTTTTAGTTACTGCAAAAATTTTTGGAATTCGTTCAGAACATTAAACTGAACAAATTTCATTAAGGGAGAAACTCCAAATTCACGAAAAAAATAACAGCTGTTCCATACATTTGGGACAAGTAGATATTATCATTTTGTATGAAACAGCTGTTATTGTTATCGTGAATTTGGAGTTGCTCCCATAGTGAATTTTTTCAGTTTGATGGTCTGAACGAATTCCAAAAATTTTTGCAGTGACCAAAAACTCTCCTGGTATCATCAATTAATTTAAGATGATCATTTTCGCAACTGTCTCGTTTAATTATTAATCGCATTTCGTGTACGAACAATTGGTTTGTATGCTAGTATGATTTTTATTATTTCCAAATTGTTTATATATTTAGTATTTACATCTCTGCTAGGAATTTTAGATAACTACATCCAGTTAATATAAAAATGATGTTCATATTATTATTACTTCTACCCACACACATCCTTTCCAAAATATCATAATTAAAACATATTATTATATAACATATTTAAATTATGTTACATAGTAGTGCTTTTACTATCAATAAGTTTTTCAAATACAAATTTGTATGGCTGATACAATATCAGTAAATTTTTTTGTTATTATAAAATATTATTGTTATGGCATAACTAATTAGTCATCAATTATAATTATTACGGGAGTATCGTATTACTATATACTATAGCGAAGAATTAAAAATAATCAAATATATCAATAACGGAGAGTTTCTAGTAGTAATTTTGATTGGCAAATAAAATTTCAAACCGGTGTTAACGAAATCGTGACGTCACGCGGCATTTGATCAAATACGGCGTTATTAAGTTTTGTATTTGAATTTTTATAAAATAAATATCAATCACAGGTATAATCTGAGAACAAGTGATTTTTAAAGTAAATTAATCGTGATATAATAAATCGTGTTTCTTTGTTAGTAACATCATCCCTATTTTAACCTTTAACGTCACGGGCGGACAACGCGTGTACTTAAAGGTTAAGGTAAAAATAGTTTGTCATATTACATAATATATTTTCGTATTATTGAATTACATATTTAGGATTACATAATAATGAAGACTAGTGTCTAATCAAATATAGTTTCTAATATGACATATATTAATCAAAGACAAAATAATAATGGAAACAATATGTCAAATATGAAAAGCATCACATTATTAAAACTCCATTGGATGCTGATACTACCTAATCATAGTAAAACATTTTTAGTAACTTATATTTAAATATTCGTACCTCTTTTTTATGAGTTTCTGTTGCGAAAATGACATCCTGCGTTAAAAATGGTGAATACATCACGCACCTAATTAAACCATGATTCACACAATTTTGAATGCTAACTAAGGTTAAACCAGACGAAGCACGAGCTTATCGTCGTTCTCATAGGTTACATCTTCTTCTTCTTCCTCCTCCTCTTCTTCCTGAAATACATCAATATTATTTGGTTAAATTTAATTTTCAATTTACTATCTTTTGTAACACAGAATAATGAATTGTTACTCACATCAAATCCGAAGCATGTCTCCACTTCCCTTTCTAACTTAATTTTTTGGTTGCCTTCTAATTGTACAGATGTACCTTCTTGGAGTTTATTAACTTGCTCTTGAGTAAGGAATTTCTTTTCCACTACTGTGCCATCGATTTCTTCTTCTTCAACTGTCAAGTAAAACATTATATTTTCAGTGAATTTAAGTTTAGTGCCGTGTGGTGACGGCAGAGTAGAAAACCACCCCAAATCTCTCCAGTGGGTGTCGTACAAGGCGACTAAGGATAAATCAGTGAAATGGGCAGCAGCATTCCTCTTATACCACCTAGCAATGACCAGCGTCTTTTGTGCCCGATAAATGGCAATAGGCTCGCCACATATTTCATGGGACCTAACATAATGGGCGAAACGTGGGTACCCCTTCGGGGATATAGGCGTGATTTATGTATGTAATTTAAGTTTTAGTAGACACTAGTTTTCTTATTCTTGTGTATAATAGATTTATGGTATAGATGCAAATGGCGGCAGGTCTCAGGGCAACGTGTGACCCAAGATTGCTCCTTAAAATTAAGGGTAAAATATGAATAACATCATAATAAGACCTGTCGTATTGTATGGATCAGTGTTGGGCAACGAAAGCGAAAGATGAAAGAAATATGCATGCAGCGGAAATGAGAATGTTGACGTGGATGAGTAGGACTAGGAAAGACGGGATTAGAAATGAGGTGGTTAGAGGAAGTCTGAAAGTAGCGCCGATGATCGAAAAATTTAGGAGTTACAGTTTAGCGTGGTATACCCATACCATGAGATGAGGAGGGATGAATGTTACGTAACTAGAGATATGTTAAATATGAATGTGCATCTATACTAGTCCATATATTAACCTAGAATGAGAGAAAGACTGAGGAAGCGTTGAATGGATTGAGTGAAAGAGGGAAGTTTATGCGGAGCTCACGTCTAATAGAGGAGGAGGAGGAGTGGAAGAAGACATGATTTGCCGCCCCTATTTAGAGTAGGATAAGGGCAGGGAGAAGTGTATATTAGATTTAATTTCTAATGTGAATTGTGTACGTAATTATGAGTCGTATTATTATTCCGGCCATTTTGTTTGTTGCATAACTAGTACCTTATATTTCAAAAGCAAAAGCTAAAAATCCAGAAAACCATTTGCAAACCATATAAAAGGATGAAATAATAAGGTCTGTTGTTATAAACGTTTAGCAAAACGTGACATACCCCTAAGATGGTGCTTATGTTATGATAGAATAATTTATTGACATAATAAATAATAAGTTTATGTTTTTTGAGATTATACCTTGATCTTCGACGTAGTCAGAAGTGACGACAGCAACCTGCTCAGAGCCGTCTTCGAGTCGAATCACTTCTAGCACCACATACTGCTGATGGTCTCCATTCGTCACAGCCGCCACGAGCTCACCGCGCTGCAGTTCGGTCAAGAGTTCCTCCTCTTGCTCCTCTTGAGGTTGCTCATGAACCACTGTAGTGGTCTCCACCCGCTGTACAGCAATAATATAACTTCAGTTAGTGGACTATTGATTGAACCTTTTAGGCTTTTCCAAAGCTATCTAATATTACTGTGTACAGTCTGTTCCATCTAACTTTTCCTATTTGGTAAACAATCTTCGCACATCTTTTTATTGGAAATGAAGCATTAAAAATCTACTGATAACTATATTCAATAAGTTTCAGTCTATAATAACGATTTATTGTAATAGATTATTAACTTTGGTATTATTTTATTTTTAAATGGGTGATTTTTTTAAAAGTTGTGCCAAGATTGTATACCAAATAGGACAAGTTAGATAGACATACTTTAATTATCGAAACAATGTGACAGTATTCAGTTCATTGAACATATGAGTTTGAAGTGTAATCAAGTTTTAGTAATTAATTTACTAAAACTTGATTACACTTTAAATAGCATGCATAATATTTAAATATAGCAATAGTTTGTAACGAAGACTCTATTTACGATGTCGCAAAAGTTGTTTTATAAATTCGCTCTAAGCATGCTTTCAAGCCTGAATCACGTAATATGCAGCACCATCGTTATGACTAATAATATATCTGCTGCTGGGGATCACACTATAGGTCTTACTAATAAACATGGTATAAGCATTGTATCTTTTCCACGCATTCAACATCATGTTAATGAGACAAAGACAAAACACTGAGTAACTACTCAATGCTTATAGCGTGTTTATTAGTAAGGTAGTAATAATGTATCTTCCATAATTGGATTTATGTATTAGGGTAAATGAGCGATAGCCCTGAGATAAAGTGTGGGCTTCTTGGTGTAAACCACACAGCATAATTATGTGGCTTAGTAGTGCACATAGGAATTAAGATATTATATTTTGTTTATCATTCAAAATCTATACGAACATAGCTAACGCAAAAGCAGGCTGAGCGCGTTTACCACTTCGCCGTCGATCTCTACCTTCGTATCATAGTTTTCACTAAATGATATCACGGCTTATAAATAAAAGTAGACATAAGAGAAGAATAAAGACGCTAAGGGTTTATTTTATTTATTATTTAATGTAGAACGAGATAACACACTCATTTTGTATGGCAAATTTTTATAGTAATATGATAATATTATGTAATAATAATATGATAATATTTGCCTTATTATTTGAGAGTTGTCGGCACACAGATCGCCTTTACATACATAAACGGAGAGCGGGTATATCATTACATTATGCGCAAATCAGTAATCATTCCAAGAGACCTTGTGTGTCTGTTTCACTGTCTGTAGTAGAACTCGAGAAAATGCACTACATAATTTACATTTGATTTGTAATCACTACCTGAAGTCTGAAAGCGATATAGATCTAAGACGGTAATACCAAATACTGTGCCGCGTAGCGATACATTTTAGCAGCGTATACATTCGCATAGTTTAAGCATTCACAGAAATATTTTTGCTACTGTGTAAAAATATTGCGTTGAATTTTTTATCTTTAAAATGTTACTGATTTATAATCATAATACAAATTAGAAATAAACAATTACCTACTATTTAAAATGCGAAAGAGTGAATAATGTCAACTTTTAAATAATATTTCTATTTATACTAAACTGTCGCTGTGGCATATAATGTAATGGCCTACAAATAAATTGCACTGATTTCGCAAGAGAGAAAACGCTCAGCAAAAGGCCACCATGTCTATTTTAGTAGGATATTGATTTATTTGAGTGTTGCATACAAAGGTTCTAATAAATATAATAATAGATAAGAAACACACTCAGTTAATATAATTAACTGAGTATGTTTCTATTTAACGCAATCAATACAATTGTGGAAGGTACAAGGGGGGATGTGCCCCCTCAGAACACACAAAAATTATACCTAATCGTAATTTACCTAAATTTGTCTGGAATATTAAAATAAATAATAATATGTAGTAATAATTTACCTGTTCGTTGCCATCAATCTTGACTTTTTTCATTCTACCAATTTTGAGGGCCAGAGCGCGCTCCTGGTGTCCAGAGTCAGGGTCGTGAACAGCCAAGTGCCTGATCAGGTTGCCCTTGTGGGCGAAAGTGCGCTTGCACTCGTGGCAAGTGTGAGTCTTCTCCTTGGGGGCTTTTGGCACGTAATTCGGATTGTGGTAAATGTTTTGGTGGCGACGCAGCAACTGCTTTTGCCTGTGGAATGGCACCAGGTTATTATACTATAGTTTATGGCAAACAGATTTAATGAAACATTGACATGACTATCCAGCAAATATTATGAAATATTTTTTCTATATTAAGAAAACAATAATACTAAAAAACCTGTAAAGTGTGGCATTTCAAGGGACACGTGTACGTAATTCCGTATCAATATAGCAACATAATAAAAGAACAAAGAACTTTATAACAGACCTGAAAGACTGATCACACTCCTCGCATGCAAATGGTTTCTCGTCGGTGTGTTTTAACATATGCGATTTTAGATGACGCAAAGTCGTCGAAGCATATGGGCATAATTCACATTTGTAACATTTTTCACCTTCGTGAGTCTGCAACATTCAGTCACTAGTTGTGATAACACGCATCTCAAAACCATAACAGACAAATATCTAGTATAGAAAGACAATGAGTATGGCAGGTAGGTAGGTAACTATATCATTAATTAGAGAGAACATTATTAACATTAACTGCCGCACTCAGAGACGTCAATTAACTTTAATGAGTATTTAATGTCAAAAATTTTCATTCAAATCTAGACCATAGACCCGGCAAGAATAGAGACTAGTTTTGAATTGTCATTTTTTGACGTTATGTACTCATTAACGTTATTTGACGTCTCTGAGTGCGCGGCAGTTAGATCTCAATATTTTACGAACATCCTCAGCCTCACCTTATTGTGGATCTTACAACTGTACCGGTCGGGAAAAGTTTTCCCGCATCGCCTACATTTCAATGGCTTATCGGAGGTGTGTAATTTTTGCACATGCACACGAAGATCTGTCTTGCGGCCGCATTTGGCTGGGCAAAGTTCGCAGGAGTAAACGGGTTTCTCTGATACTGCATGGAAAAATATTATAATTAAACAAATATTTCTTACACTTATCATTTAGCCCAAAGTAACTACATAATAAATTTAAATTAAACATTTGTAATATATTACTTAGACATTTAAACAACCATGACTCGAGAACAAATGTCTGTGTTTATCACAAACACTTGCTCATACGAGAATTGGAATCTGAGGCGTTACTCTGGAAGTTTATTTCGTTCGATCCAGTCTTAGCGTCTTTGTCGCTCTTATTTTAACACGCAGTGGCGTGAGAAAGACGGATAGATGTAAGTTAATCGTTCGGAGTTTCAGAGCAGACCTCCTGGACCCTCTTGACCGATAGCAGAAACCGGTCGTCAATTAATCTCTATATTCTAAACGTTGCCACATTAATATTGAAATTATCCAATTATAACGCACTTACCATTGTGTATAAGCTTGTGTGCTTTGAGGGAGTTCGACTGTGTGAAACACATATTGCAATGTTCACATTTATATGGTTTTTCGCCAGTGTGCGTCCTTAAGTGGCGCTTCAATTTAAACGTATCTGGCGATGCATATGTGCAATTAGGGCACTGAAATGGTAAAACATACAATTTATAACTCTTCAGTGTTAATTTCCAAGTTCTAGAGGTAACTACCGTAAAAAAACATCGTAATTAAGACATACATCAAGCCTATATCCCCAAAGGGAATGGCGAATTAACACCCAATTTCGTCAGGTTAAGTTAAGCTAGGTCCCATGTAAGTGGCGAGCCTATTGCCATCTATCGGGCACATATAGGCGGTACAAGAGGAATGCTGCTGCCCATTACTCATCGCTATCTTTACACTTAGTCGCCTTGCACAACACCCGCGGGAAAGATGGGGGTGGGGACAATTGTATTCTGCAAGGTTATATTTTACTAAATAGAGACAAAACAATCATTACTCATCTCACCTGATAGGGTCGTTCTCCGGTATGACACCGTACGTGACGACGCAGCTTAGACAACTCTACTGAGGCATAGTCGCATTCGGAGCATTTATGTGGTTTCTCATGGGTATGTTTATATCGAACATGACGAACCAACTCGCCTAAAAGATTATTCATTAAAGTTAACTTTATATAAATATTATTATGAAATTCCAGAGACGTATAATGTAATCCGAAAGAAATAGGTATTTGTAATTATCCTAAATATGCTCACTTATCTTTTTATCATAATAACATGTAAAAAAGCAAGCAAATCAAACGCCATCAAACCGGAAAAGATAAACTGTTTATACAAACACGAAATCCTAGTTAATCCAAAACTAACGAAACCTCAAAATTTACGCCCTGATGTTGTTAGTTGTAGAGACTTAAAGGTTTCCTGCTCAAACTATTCGCAGAATACAGGCCTTATGCCCTATTTGATTGGCGTCTTATCATCCTGACCCTAATCCCAATGAAAATAAATGTGGACTACTACAAAAAGGCATGTACCTAACAACAAGTAACGTTATTTAAGTAGTTAAGTATTCTTCAAAGCGATGTTATTCATTGACGTTACATAATTTTTATTTAAAATACACATACCTGAAGTAGTAAAAGGGCTATTGCAATACTTGCAAATATGTGGTTTTACACCATTGTGCATGTTAACATGATTCTGAAGGGAAGTGACCGTTTTGAAGCCACGCTCGCACACTCCACATTTATGGGGTCTCTCTTCTGAATGAGATTTCATATGCCTTACCAAAAGGTATCTGTAAGAAATATAGTGAAGTGCCATTCAAATATATATCGTAAAGCAGTCTATTACCGTTATTCCCTTCATTATACGCCCTATGCAGTTGGTAAATAATAAATAAATATGTGTCAAGTTCGGAAATTAGGTGGAAGTCAAATATAGAAGTTGGAACTCCAATAAGAAGCAGATTAAAATCTTTTGGATTTCCATATGGCAGGTATTGGGTGCAATGGAATAGTAATGCATACTTGCTTTTTATGCATACAAAATCGAGGCTATTCAGAAAAATAGAAGAGTCTGGGCAATATAAAAGACAAAAAAAAATTATGCTTGGTCCCATTCTATAATATAATTACCGTCTATGGCTGGTATAGTTGCAAAAGCTGCATGGAAAATTGGGTCTTAGATGCTTTCGCTTAGATTGACTTGTAGTCTTCTTGGCAGCTGGTTCTTCTTCATCCTCGGAGGCTTCTTCTGCCCCTTCTTCCTCAAAATTATACACATCTTCATTTCCCCTGTCGCCTTCTTCTTCTCCATCAGGTTTATCCTATAATTAGGAATAGAACTGTTAGTTATCAAATTTCTTATTCATTTTAAGATAGAATTCTTTAAGGCGTTACAGAAGTCGCTAAATAGCTATGTTATAGTAAACATTATTTACCTCATCCAATTTAATATCAAAATTCACAACAGGTTTGTTGTCCTCCTGCACGACTAGAACATAACTGACTTCACCATTGTTAGCATTGCTTGGCACAAAGGTTACAGTCTGGAAGCCCTCGCCTTCAACAAGCATCTGTCCCTCAGCAAGGACCTGTGTAAAGAAGGAAATAAAGTAATGTATAAATAAATAAACAGCCGAATGAGTTACGGTTACCCATTTATAGACGGCATACAATGTATACCGGCAATTTTTATACACCGGACTCCCCTCCATCACAGCAACCTTTACAAAGTGGAAATTTTGGTAGTAATCCAGGCGCGATAAGCATACGCTTAGAATAGTAGTAATAGTGATCATTGAAATTACCGAAAAGTCATTACCTTATTAATGCTAAGCTTGTATTCAGAAATAATAATTTATCTAATATGTATTATCTAAGGCTCAAGTTCACGAACACGCGATTATTATTCGATTATTATTTAATACGTCGTTTTTTGACATTTTGTCGTATGGAAGAACTGTCAAAAACGGTTGGCGGTTTTAAAATAATCGCTCGTTTAAATGTTAGTGACCTCTATCTAGCGTTCGGTTACATCCATTACCTACTAAGGCTGTAGTTCACCAACACGTGTTGGTGAACTCCAGTCTATTAAATTTTAGTAGGTAACGGACGCATTCCTGGAGCCCGGATTTTAAAATTAGCTATGACACACAGGTTCTTATACTCTGGGTAGGTATGAATATAAACCTCGAGCAAGTTTGGAAGCAACATTTACTTCAATCATGGCTAAAATATACAAAAGAATAAGTGTTGTTTCCTTTAATAAAGGTAATCTCGCTTTTGGTAGGTACTAAAATAGAAATATTGACCCTCAAGAAGTTATTTTCATGGAAATACTTATTAGAATAGTTTGTTAATAGGATGAAGTTTATATAATAATAATAGTAGGCTGAAGTTTATATAATAGTAATAATAGGCCATTTTACCTCATTTTCCTCTGTAACTGTGGCTGGCAACGAAACTATATTTTGATTGTCTCCAGCCGGCTGGTAGTAGTATCGACCTTCTTCATCAACGAAATATGTAACCCCATTATCCACCTCTTCTTCACCATTCACTAGAAAAAAAAAATGTGTTATCAACCTTAATAAAGCAATTTGAGTGTATAATTGGCTAAATAACATTAGGAAACTCTCCTGTGGGTGTCGTACGAGGCGTTTAAGAGTAAAGACAGCGATGAGTAATGGACAGTAGCCTTGCTCTTATTAGCTAGCAATAGACTGTGATATACGTGCTCGATACATGGCAATAGGCTCGCCACCTATTACATGGATCGATCCTAATTGGCGAAACGTGGATGTTGATTTCATCTGTGCCTTCGGGGATATAGGCGTGATTTATGTGTGTATATTTTATAGAATATATTACTAAAAATATTAAAATTTATGTAATTCAATATTTAATGGTTACATTTAACGGAAAATAACAATTTATGCGTTCATCTGATATTAAATAACGCTATGATTGTCAATAATGAGGTGCAATTATTCTTTCTATTCAAAATACTTCATAATACAGGATATGTCATTAGCCTAGAAATTCGGAAATATGCTGAGCACCGCATATTTTCAGCTGATGTGACAAACATTACTAAAACTGTGAGCATGTTTATTCAAGTACTTGTGCCGCTACAATAATACAAAAAAATATAAATAACGGACAACATGCCAATCATCACACAATATAAAACTGAAATCTTGTATAACCATAATAATAATCTGTCATGAAAAGCCATGGAGCAATCCAGCTCATTGATTTTAAACTTTTACCACCACCTAAAATACATTGAGATAAAAACAATATCAGTGATTTTACAAAGAGTTTAACATCTTAATTTATGAGTGAGGGGGTATTGGTTAACATGTTTAAAAGATGTTGTAACTTTTTTCAATAGTTTCAATGACAGCATCTGATTTGAACACTTCCTAACCAAAAACAATTTAAACCCTTTTTCTAATTCATCATCATGACCAGCCCTTTAATGTTACTGCTAGGGCACGGGCCTTGCCTATGGATGGTAGAATATAGGGAGATTGGGCCATACATAACCCACCACACTAGCCCAGTGCGGGTTGGGTTTTTGTAACTACAATGTATCTATTTAAATATTACTTTTAAAGGTGTACAGGAAATTTATAATATAATTCGTAATATGTATAAGTACCTATTGATAAGGGCTGACATTTTATAAGAAAAAAAATACATTATCAAGTTAATTTACGTATTAGACATGATTTGTCTCTCCCTTCAAGTGTAATACTTAAATAAATTATGTACAGCACAATTTATATAAAAAATTGGCTTAAAATTAAAATATAAAATCCCAGGTCCAATCAACATATTGAAATGAACTTTTGCAGTTATTAAAAATGAATATAGGGGATCACGGTAAATGTTATCTTCTTAATATCAAATTAATGTTTAGTACTTTTTCACTCTTTAGTCATGTTTTACTAATTTTATCGTAATATAGTCATACTAGATATTAGCCATGCAAATAAACTACGTTGTTAGACCACCCACAATGTTTTAAGGGACATATTTTATACATTTTTACCTGTATCCCCCGGTGGTTCACTCAAATATGTTGTGACAAGTGTCTGCTTTGTTTTTCCTTTTTTATTTTGTGAAGATATGGCTATAACAGAATAATTCAATTTACACAGAACTGAATTTTATCCAGCAATAAAGATTTATTTGCTACAATAATTTATTTTCACCTTTTTCCATCACAAAAAATCTTTGTAGTAATGGCATATTTAGTAGGAACAGTGAGTCTAAATTAGGGCAAAGGAAAACTTTCTGCCTTATTTTGTAGACATGTATTTACTTAACATTATTATATTGTAAAAATAATATTTTGTAATATATATTATGTGTGGTGACGGCAGAGTAGAATACAATTTTCACCACCCCAAGTATTTCCCGTGGGTGTCGTACATGGGGACCAAGGACAAGGACTAAGGACAAAACAGTGATGAGGAATGGGCAGCAGTGTTCCTCTTATACTTACCACCTAGCAATGTAATGCCACTTTTGTGCCTGATAAATGGCAATTAGGTCGCCACCTTACATGGGACCTAACTAATTGGCGAAACGTGGGTGCTAATTCACCTCTGCCTACCCCTGCGGGGATATACGCGTGATTTATGTATGTATGTAAATATTATGTACAGTCAAGGGCACTTCAGACTATACAAAACTGTTGAGGTGAAGGTGGTGATTGTGAGCAATCTATCATTTCAAATTCAATTACTTAAGTACATTAAATGGATAAAATTATATTTTTGAAGTACAATTTTAGTAAATGTTAAATCTGTTTACATTCTTTACCTAATACCCCAGGTTAAGACAAACAAGAATCATATCAGACAAAATTATTAAAGTAAGTCCAAACACCTTCCATAATTCTGTTAAAACAATCATGCCAATTTAGATTGACTGACCTCACAGCTCACTAGAGTTGAATCATATTTTATATTTGATAAATTATTTCCTTTTTTGGTATTTTTGAGACATTGGCATAGACCTGCAGTGCAAATTCAATAGTTAAATTTGACAGTTTCAGAAATGTGGAGTAACATAAACACACATGTAAAAAATTGCTGTCCAACCCATTTGGTTTTATTTAGGTGATCTAGAAATAACACAACCATTCTGTATTATTTTTTAAATGGAAGGGATTTACAATAGCGACCCACGATTTTCGTAGTTTTTGGGATATAGAAGGGGATGGACAACCCCCTAGTACCACCCCAAGGTTTTTGAGATATGAATTTTTAAAAAGTGAAACCTAACCTCAAAATGTATGAAATATTGACTTAATTTCTAAATAATTGATTACTTTTACCCAAAACTTCTTGAACTTCTCTCTATTTTATTATGCAAATAGAGAAATGCTAAAGGTTTTTACTTTTATTACTAGACTTACTAAGTGAGAAGACTTTTTTGGAAGGTAACCGTTCTAACCTAACAGACTGGGTAAAATTACTAGGGGGTGCCCTCTATTTTCTAGTTTCAATATGTGAGGTCACCATTCTAACCTAATCTATTTTAGTGTTTTATTTCTTTCAAATTTAAATTTTTTCTATACATTGATGTTTTATTTATTATGTCAACAAAAAAAATATTTTACATTTTAATCAATATTTTTGAACTATAAGTACCAAAAACCTTTCATATGATGAATAATAAAGATTCATAAAGTAAACAGTGGTAACAAAATACAATTCACATCAAAACTTCAACAATTAATCATTTTCATAGAAACTTTGATTAGTTTGTTTGATAATTAAAAATCTATGAATTTCTGATATGTAAAGCTATACCAATCTACAAAAAAAAAAAAAATCTATCGTATCATAAGCATCTAAACTTGTAAATTGTGGGTTGTGATTGCAAATCTGAGCCTTTTAAATCCAATATTAAATTCAAATATCTTTATTTGCTAAATATGGGTTAATATTATAAACAGATGCAGCATTTAACTATAACAAGCTTCTCCATATTTTACCTCAGTGGTGTGCAAATTTATTATGTTTTCTAAACTTTTTCATCATTTAAAAACTCATTAATTGAATAGTAAGCTTTATCAATAAGAAACTTTCAATTGTCCTTTAAATTTGTCAATATTTTTAGTAATTTTTATACAATTTGGTAATTTATTATACATTTTAATAATACACTTAAAGAATACACTGTTACTGAATATTTTCGTTTTACACTAAGGTAACTTTAATTTATTACTGTGTCTCTTACTCAGTAGGGTATCATATTGGCAAAGATTTTTCTTAATATAGATACATGCCTCATAGATATATATCGAAGGAAGTGTCATAATTTTTAAATTAATGAAATGAGGCTAACAGGTATCAGTTGTTTGTAACCTACACATCGATCATATACATTTCTTTTGAGATTTAAAAGCTTTATCTTTGTCAGTAGAGTTAGCCTAGAACAATACTCCGTTTCTAAGTATTGACCCTACATGAGCATGATAAGCGCTAAGAACATTGTTATTTGTAACTTTTCTTAACATATAACGTATAACGCAATATAGCGTATAACGCATAACAAAATTGGTTGAGTTTTATAAACTAGTATAATAGTATAACTACACTATAAATTGGTAGAGTTTTATACACTACACAAATATATTATGATTAGCATCATCTGCAATAACCAACACAAATAACTGATTTTTTTTTATTTATCAATACAAAGAATAATCACCCCAAATAAGTGGAGGTGAAATAATGCAATCTGTCCAATACCAAAATTTATGTAATTTCTTAAAATCACATTTAAAAGTTTACAGATTTTGTGGTTATAAGCTGATACTATGGCTTTTTGGCCTCACACTACATTAACCATTTAATTATGATTGTACCTAGGTAGTTTATTATATTATTTTCTCTGGTAATTTACAAATGTACCTACTGAAGTATTTTAATCTGGCTGTGAAGTCAATAAATGTTTTTCTTTCTTTCAAAATTAATCTAACCCAATTTTAATCCAAATTCAAATGTGAATATTGATTTAATAGCTAACATTCACTTTCAAATTCTATATTGTAAAATACCTTATGATGGAATTCATTTATGCAATTTACTCATACTAAATATTTGCATCATTCTATTCATTATTATGTATGATAACATAGGATTTCTAAATGACAATTTATAACATATTATGTAAATTTATCCAGGGATTGAACAATCAACCTTTAGTAAAGTAATTAGGCATAATCAATAGAGGCAGGGTCAAAAAGCATGTTCATAAAGAAACTGGTAACAGTTATTATTTGCACAAATAATTTACATACTAAGTAAATAAATGAAGTGAATTTGCTATGAAACCTAAAACTATAGATTTTTGCTACAGCATAATGTTTTAAATAATGTTAGAGGGCTGTTTTTGGAAGTTAATAACAATCTCTTGTCATAATAGATTCATAAATATTGTTATAATATCCTATTCAATATCACAGTTATGGTTTAATAACAAATTAATGAGAAGGCCTTATTCATACCCAAATCCATAGTAGATATTATGGAACTATAGATCCGATTTTGGGATGTGGATATGCAACTCTATCCAGCAGCTTCTTGGTAAAATTTCAAGGACAAAGTAGTATTGATCTTTTGCGCAGATTAGGGAATGTACTACATAAAAAATATATTGATAGCCATAGAACAGTAAAGTTTTATGATAAAATAAGAGAAAGCACAGTAATCAATGTACAGCAAGTTAAATTTGTATACTGTCTTAGCCGCCATCTTAAAACTGGCATTTTTATACCACGTATTATTCAATAAATGCTACATGTATTATTCCGAGTTGAAATAACATGATCAACCAAGATCTTGGACAACTATGAACAAATTACCGCCACAAACTAAAAACTACAAAATACAACACAGACGGCGCTGTCGTCAATGCCAATAATTGAAATAAAGAAATCTGTATGGAGACACCTAGGATTCATGTAACAAATAAAACACTTACGTTCCATGCTTGAGCACGTATCTTTAAATTGCACACATCCAAATCTTCAAAAAATGAATGCTAACGTAAAACTAATCTTAATTTACAAAAATATTGCAAATAAAATACACAACTTCATAAATTTCTCAATGAGGGCGTTGCAATCAATTCCAAAACGCGACAGTGACGCCGAATCATGGCGGCCAAGAGTAACAATTATTTTTTTTAATTGGTTTAACGTTCTTGGATACAAGTCCTTTAGGAACTGTCTTTGTACACTTTCGTTTACTTTTCTTAATTTTGAATGAATGAAAATAATGTATGAAATGAATGAATGATCTTAAAGCATGTTTTAACGTAAAATTCATTTCATTCATACTTTTCACCCTCATTATTTCATAAGACTACAGATAAAATATACACTAAAGACTTGGCTGTATGGGCTAGACCCTTTGCCTTCCCTAAAATACAGGGAGAATTTAAAACTAAAAAAAAGGAGAGAGGAGTGTTTGGCGCGTTTCGTGGTGTCAGTCAGATTTATTTTCACTAATTCAAAAATTGTTACAGAGTGGATTTTGTGCAGTGAAAGTGGTGTTATTTTGATGCACAAGCATCCGTGTTGATGTGCAATTATGCAGAATCATCGAAAATAAGTCTCATGATGTGTTTGATGTTGTGGTGAAGATCACTATAAAAAGTGGTTTTATCCATTTCATCAAGCACCATCATTAACTCTGTTACCATTCAATTCGCGCCAAGCACTCCCTAGATGCGATAAAATATGTGGCACCCATATTTTAACGTAAAATTCATTTCATTCACACATTTCACCCACTCATTATTTCATAAGACTACAGATAAAATATACACTAAAGACTTGGCTGTATGGGCTAGATCCTTTGCCTTCCCTAAAATATATAGAGAATAAAAAAAAAGGAGGGTGTTTGTAACTCTAGGAGTAAATAGGACATCGGAGTAGATAGTCCTATTTACTCTGAGTTGTAACTAGTGTATTATATACTCTTTGGTTTGTAAACGTAGTGTATTATATACTCTTTGGGTGTTTGGTGCGTTTCAGTGTTGTTAGTCAGATTTCTGTAAGAAAATTGTTTCAGAGTGGATTTTGTGCATTGAAAGTGGTGTTATTTTGATGCACAAGCATTTGTGTTGATGTGCAATTAATATTAATAATTATTAATCATTGAAAATAAGTCTTGTGATGTGTTTGATGTTGTGGTGCAAAACCACTTGGTAAATGGTTTTTCCAACTTCATCAGTCACCATCATGAACTCTGTTACCATTAAATAAGCGCAAAGCACTACCTAGATGTGTTAAAATATGTCTCACCCATATTATAACGTAATTCATTTTCATTCATACTATTCACGCACTCATTATTTCATAAGACTACAGATAAAATATATACTAACGACATGGATGTATGGGTTAGACCCTTTGCCTTTCCTAAAATATAGGGAGAATAAAAAAAGGGGGGGTTTAGGCTCGTTTTGTGGTGTCTGTCAGATTTTTTTTTCAATAAATCTGAAATGGGTCAGAGTGGATTTTGTGCAGTGAAAGTGGTGTTATTTTGATTCACAAGCATCTGTGTTGATGTGCAATAATGCAGAATCATTGAAAATAAGTCTTCTAATGTGTTTGAATTTGTGGTACATATATACATACATAAATCACGCCCATATCCCCGAAGGGGTAGGCAGAGGTGAATTCTCACCCGCGTTTCGCCAATTATGTAAAGTCCCATGTAATAGGTGGCGAGCCTATTGCTATTTATCGGGCACAAAATCGCAGTACATTGTCAGGACGGTAGTATAAGAGGAACGCTGCTGCCCATTCCTCATCACTAATTTATCCTTAGTCGCCTTGTACGACTCCCACAGGGGAGATTTAGGATGGTGATAATTGTATTCTACTTTCGTCACCACACGGCTTACACACGGCGACTTTGTGGTAAAGACCACTATAAAAAGTGGTTTTATCCACCTCATCAGGCACCGTCATGAACTCTGTTACCATTAAATTCGCTCCAAACACTCCCTAGGTGCGTTAAAATGTGTGATACCCATATTTTAACGTAAAATTCATTTCATTCATATATTTCTATTATCACCTACTCATTATTTCATAACACTACAGATAAAATATACAATAAAGACGTGGCTGTTTGGGCTAGACCCTTTGCCTTCCCTAAAATATAGGGAGAATTAGAAGAAGGAGAATAAGGGAAAAAGTATAGTGACAAACCTGTATCTCCACGGGAGTTAATGGAGAGAAATGTTTTTTCACTTTTTGACATAATATTGGGATGTTAAGGAAGTAGAGAAACAGTATTATACACATAATACTTTTTCTCTACTTCCTTAGCATGGCGTCACTATTATAGAAGAAATATTTCCACTTTTGACTGACATCATATCAAAAATGACAACCCCCTAAAATAAAAATACCGTTTCTTGACTTTCCAGTCCTGACTTCGAAAATATTTTTATTACTTAATTACAGAGTAAAAAAATAAAATGTAAAAAACATGCGATGACGTCACGGTCGTGAATGTATGAATTAAATCGTTTGCTTTCCTAGATGGAAGAATTAAAAAGTTGTCATAGGGAGTGTTTGGCGCGTTTCGTGGTGTCAGTCAGATTTATTCTCGCTAATTCCAAAATTGTTACAGAGTGGATTTTGTGAAGTGAAAGTGGTGTTATTTTGATGCACAAGCATCCGTGTTGATGTGCAATTATGCAGAATCATTGAAAATGAGTCTTGTGATGTGTTTGATGCTGTGGTGAAAACCACCACTTGAAAAGGGGTTTTGTGCACTTCATCAGGCACCATCATTACCTCTGTTACCATTAAATTCACTCCAAGCACTCCCTAGATGCGTTAAAACGTCTGACACCCATATTTAATACGTAAATTCAATTCATTCATACATTTCACCTTTATTTTTTTTTAATTCTCCCTATATTTTAGGGAAGGCAAAGGGCCATACAGCCAAGTCTTTAGTGTATATTTTATCTGTAGTTTTATGAAATAATGAGTGGGTGAAATGTATGAATGAAATGAATTTTACACATATTTATGTCACACATATGTCACATATTTTAACGCATCTAGGGCGATTGGCGCGAATTGAAATGGTAACAGAATCATTGTAAATAAATCTGACTTACCCCACGAAACGCGCCAAACACCTCTGTCATGTCAAGGTCATTATAAGTTCTGACTTCTCATTATCCCAACAATGTCAAAAGTTAAAAGATTCGAATAAAATAGTCCAGTTGCTACGTATTTTTATTTTGGTTAGCTTATACATCGTAGCTCTATTGGTAAAGATCGGGTTCAGTCATTCACTCTTTATTTTCTTTGATTGGCGGCACTGTGCACTGCACTGGGGATAAACTAGTCTCTCCCTTTTGGCATGCTAGGTCAAGAGAAAGAAAAGGAGGGGTTGAGAAAAAATTGTCTACTCCCCGGGTGACATATCTCCACGTCCCGCGCTAGGCCCGCAGGCGATTATTAACATTTTATCGAATGGAAGAACTGTCAAAAATCTGATGAATGATGTCGTTGTTGGATAATGACATCAAAACAATAATTCGATCATAAAGTTGG
Source organism: Cataclysta lemnata (assembly GCA_963931975.1). Classification (NCBI taxonomy): domain Eukaryota; kingdom Metazoa; phylum Arthropoda; class Insecta; order Lepidoptera; family Crambidae; genus Cataclysta; species Cataclysta lemnata. The sequence continues at coordinate 14,693,849 of OZ008338.1, forward strand.
AAGTTGGCGTTAGTGTCTATATTATAGGAGTGTTTGGCGCATTTCGTGGTGTCAGTCAGATTTATTTTCACTAATTCAAAAATTGTTACAGAGTGGATTTTGTGCAGTGAAAGTGGTGTTATTTTGATGCACAAGCATCCGTGTTGATGTGCAATTATGCAGAATCATTGAAAATGAGTCTTGTGATGGTGTTTGATGTTGTGGTGAAAACCACGTAAAAAGTGGTTTTGCTCACTTCATCAGTCACCATCATGAACTCTGTTACCATTCAATTCGCGCCAAGCACTCCCTAGATGCGTTAAAATGTGTGACACCCATATTTTAACGTAATATTCATTTCATTCATAATTTCATCCACTCATTATTTCATGAAACTACAGATAAAATATACACTAAAGACATGGCTGTATGGGCTAGACCCTTTGCCTTCCCTAAAATATAGGGAGAATTTTAAAACTAACTAACTGTCTATATTATAGAGGACAATAATAATGTACCCGAAACAAAGAGTAAAATGTATATACAGAAAACCCGAAATCATAAGTCCATCATAATACTGAAATTATATTTTATATGGAACCTTAATTAATATTTCGACCTAAGATTTAGACAGTAGTTTGTATTTTATTCTTATTAGAACGGAGTTTGACATGTTTTTGTCAGCGCACTTCATCTTGTTCTTTCTAGAAAATTACACGTCTTGAACATAGAGGACAATAATACTACGGATAGTCTTGAATCTTTACTTACATATCTCTACTTATTTCTATTATATACCATCTTTACCACGCAACACATAACAAACAACAACAAACACTGTTGCTAGAAACCCTGATTTCTGTTTTATTTTGATTTGGTTTGATGACACACTTATTTATCTCATGTAAGAGAAGACGCGGTCAGATGCGATAGTTGATGATTTATGCCGGTTGTTTGTAAACGTAGTGTATTATATACTCTTTGGTTGTTTGCGATGTATGTATAGAAACAGCCAAAGGTTGGTGTCGGGCAGGTGGCTGGCTTTAAAACCTACGCCAAAACCTTGAGTATTTTTCTTCTCCCTGCTCTGTTCCCAGTCTATCTGAGGTCGGCGCTCACTCTCGATTCATACAGAGTTGTTTGTTTTTCAAAGGAATTTTTACCTATAGTAACCTGAAGTGAGGATAGGCACGCCATTTTGCTCGAAGGAACGCCGACAGGAAAACGCAGCATCCATTTAATCTAATTAAAGCCACGGTGAGCCGTTAAATTCAGTCCGCATAAGAAGGAATTATCTTTATCATTGGGGTCAGACGCGTTACTCTGGAAGTTTATTTCGTTCGATCGAGTCTTTGCGTCTTTGTCGCTCTTATTCTAACACGCAGTGGCGTGAGAAAGACGGATAGATGTGAGTTAATCGTTCGGAGTTTCAGAGTAGACATGCTACCAATCGAAAGGGCAAACGACATTTTGACGACACAAACGCAACGGTCGTTTTTTCTCAGTAATACGTAAGATTCATACATTTTTATTCTATTTGTTCGAATAGATTAGCCACTTGTTTAGGTCCCTATGTTCTCCATGTCGTCTGCTAGCGACAATACTTTACTTCACCACATTGCAGCATTGCTCAATTTGCCCGTTGCTTATTGTTCTCTTTTTGCACACGCACTACACATTTGAAATAAAACAACTTTTACGGATTAAACTCGCGTATATTTAGGCGTTTGGCATTATTATTTAACCCGACGTTTGCTCCCTTGCGCGCCATCTAGGGTCCTTTGCGGTTAGTCGGTAAGAGATCATGTAAGTGCCAGCAGTGGGCCGAGAGCTCATATCATAGAACTCAGTTGAAGGTGAAGGGATCCCCAGCATTCTATTGAATAACAACGGTAAAAAAGTTGCTATACATTTTTTTATGAATAAAGCCCCCGTGGCATATTTTTTTTAAATATTAGTGTTAATGACCATACCAAAAAACGAATCATAGGTGACTTTAGTTAGTGCATCAAAAGTGCCAAAGTTAAGTTTTTCGTTTTGAATTTTTAACTTTACTAAACTATAGTACAGTTATGAAGATTTTGCAAGTTTCTTGCCTAGGGCGGAAAGTGTGAAAAGGACAAAATGATTGCTAGAGTCGAAACGTTGCTCATGGAATAGTAATTTCAATAATATAACGACATACTTGATGCAATCATTTAATATAAAAAAACACAGCAGGATTACCATAAAACTATTAAAATTATCATGTTTATCACAGTAAATACTTACAAAAGAAATTACAAACTTCACTAAATTATTGATCGACAAACAAAAACGTCAAAACGAAAAATAATAACTTACATTTAATAACTACAGTTAAAAACACGCCAGATTATCCAGAAGTGGCAAATATCTCTATTGTATTTTATACTGTCGCTTGTTAGGCAGACATTTAAAAATTCGTTCAGAGAAATTCGCAATTCGTGGCAACTTGATGTGCAGTTACTTTTGATTGGAATAACAGTTAAAGGCTGGAACAATTTGACAAGTCATCAAACATATGTCACTGTTTTAAACTCCACACATTTTCTCTAGTACCTACTAATAAAATAATTAATGATTAAGAATATAGGTTATTCATTATGTAGCAATTATATTAAATGCTGAACAGTTACTTTCTCTATAGACATTAGATATCGATGTTCAATTATTACTTATTAGTCTTTTTGCTATGGAACTAAGAATTAAAACTTAATATGCAAATCGAACAACAACGCCATTTAACGACATTAAGGGCCTGTTTCACAATCAACATGTAAGTTCGAAGTAGCTTACTTGGTAGTTCAATTGACATATATTTCATATTACAACTGTCAAATGATCTGCGAAGTAAGCTACTTAGAGCCTACTAGTCGATTGTGAAACAAGCCCTAACACTAACCCCTAACACCAACTTTGAGTAAGACCTAACGTCATAAAGCATGGCCAATCTATCGAACGCATGTTAATGCCACTTGGCTGGGCCCTCTGGGGGCCCTCTATTCGAACGCATAGAAAACAAAAGTCGAAAAGTAGTAAACGCCAGTTTCATACAATTATATTCTATGCGTTCGAATAAGTTGGCCACTTGGCTAGGCTCACTGGTTGGGCTAGTGGTGAAGCAGCCGCCTGGATTGCGCAAGAAGCGACCTAATCATTTTACTTACCTTAATATGATTTATAAATGTTTATAAAAATGTTTTTAATTTATTCAGTTCGACTCATAAACTTTGTTCAGTGATTATGTATTACATTTACTGTAATTATTGTAAGTCTTTACTTTGTAGTATAACTTTATTATTGTCCACTGGCTATTATTATACTTACATTAAATGCACAAAATACTTACTGATGAATATTGTCATAAAATACTTAGTAAATTGTATCCAAATATTAAACAATGAGTGTATTGTAATAGTATTACTTGAATCTGCACTCAAACAGGTACTGAATATAATGAGTTTATTATAAGTACATCGTTTAAAATAATAATCGCACATCCTGAAAGTATGAGAATCGGTTAGAGTAACTGTTTTAAAGGTACGTTTGTTACACTTATATTTAGGTATGATACAGTCAGAAATAGAATAGAGGAACACTTTCTAAACCCGAAAACGCCATATGCGTATGAAGCATCAAACAAAAGCAAACTAGTAAATTATGCGGTATAATGCTACGTTTCGGAGCATAGCTTGGATAAAGTGGTTGAAAGAAGACATGTAACAAGAATTCAGAACCAGTCGCATGGTTTGATCACGTGGACAGGATGATTGATAGAATATTAACCAAAATGGTTAATATGTCAGGCAAGAGCATGGAAATCGAACGAAAAACATTAATTAATGGTAATCAAATTGGAAGCGCGTTAAAAACAAGTCAGGTCACGAGCACTCTATTCAGACAGGCATGTAAGGAGAATCGATGAAGCAAAAAAAGTATTGAATGATCGTGTGAGGTATGCGGATGAAAGCGATCACTGCCTGTCCAAATAGCAGATGTGCGTATAATTTTCCTGGCCATCAGGACTCTCATTTGCAGGTCACCACTTAGTCTCAGAACATTAGCAGTAAAAAAACAGGACATTACGATTCTAGATCGCGAGACTTAATCCCAAAATGTCAACCATGAAGATAACTTCCAGAAAGCTTTGGAATCAATCGGACGTTTCGAGTATCTGAACCCTATAAAAGTACAGTTCCTAGACAAAACAAACTAACAGATGTTTTGGTAATAGGCACATTATTTGCTATTGAATACTTTTAAGACATACCTACCTATCTAGTAAGTAGTAGGTATACACCATTTAATTTGACACCAATTCGGACTTAAAGACTTAATTAATCCTACCAAATAGAAAGAAACCAAATTGGATTGAATTCTTATGATCTTCATCAACAGCAGCACTATTTGAACTGCGAAACTTGTTTCATAGAAGTGCTATAATTATTTATTACAGCGCATTAAATGATTCTAACTACATATAATAACATTCGTTCATACAATAGTCAACAAGGCGGTAAATAGTTGAACATTTACGCGCCAGTAAAATATGTACAAATTATATACAAATTGGACAAAGGTCATAGTCATACCATACCATAATTTGAAACTAATTTACGATTTTAACAAACTCAAACCATATAACATGTAAAAACTCTCAATACACAATAAAGTACGTTACACAAAACCTACTTACTTTTTAATTAATAAGTACAGAAAATAGTAAAGGACATAAAAATTGCATATGCAATAATAGTTAAATAAGTACGTGCTTTGTAACTAGATATCTAGATAGATTCGAGATTCTATGCTGAGCCAGCACAGAGGCGTGTTACACACAAAAACAAAATTCTCATAGACATGATTGACGAGACATATCGCATTGCATTCACACAGTTATAAAATAATAATCAACGTAATTCGAAAAATAACAAACAAAAATGACTATTACTAGGTTCTTTTGAAGATTCTATGCTATGCAATGTGATATGTCCGTTGACTTAAGGAATTAAATACAAATGCAAGTATTTTAATATCTTGCCAACATTTGTTCACAAACTCAATTGTTGTTAACTAAAAAACGTAACACGAAACGTTACGAACCGATTATATACATTTACCTAGTAATATAATAATTATTATATCAGTCTTCGTAACAACTAAAAGTACAAGAAATCAACTTTTTGATATTGTTATAAGTAAATAAAATGCAATACTGAGCCTCCTCTCAATGTTCAAGCCGGTAGTGGCCGCCGCGTGTGCGTCCTCATGTGCCTGGTAATCATGTCACGACGACAGGCAGCGTATGGACAGGATGGGCAACGGTACGGCTTCTCACCTGTGTGCGTGCGCTGATGAGTTGCCAAGTGGTCAGATCGAGAGAATACTTGACCGCAAGCCGAACATGAATACGGCTTAACTCCACTGTGAAGGCGAGCGTGTCTCGTGAGCATATCAGAACGTGCAAATCGACGCCTACAAATGTCACATTCGTAAGCCCTAGCAGATTCTGGAGTGCGATTTCTATGCCTGGACGCAACATGCTTAGCCAAGCGATCATGAACTGTGAACGTTTGCCCGCATGTTGGACACACGTATGCCCCTTGTTCATTGTCTTGCAGGGATTGTACTGGCTCCGACTTCACTGACAAGTCCAATGGCAAGTCCAAATCTTCTTGCGGTGCCTTGTTGGGCTCGAAAAATGGAGGATCCACCATCAGCCACTGCGACGCGGTATATTGGTTGTTGTTGTTGTTATTATTGCGTATCTGTACGGCGAGTTTGTCGAGTAGCTGCGATAATCGCCGACGCTTGTGTAGATGCCGAGGACTCTGAGGCACGGACACTTCAGCCATGCTACCGATGCAGTTGCCGCTGGTCTCGCCATGCCCTTCCACTTTGATTGTAGGCACCCAACCTGTGAAATGTAATGAAATATAATTATAGTTGCTGATTGAACTGAATCAGAAATGAAACGATAACTATTAGTATTCCATGGATATATCAGGTCCGCGTCCATAGTGTTACGGAGAGGGAAACCAGGCGCAGTGCATGAGACTTAATTGTGACCCCAGGTTTACGGGGTCTCTTCACAACACTTAACTTCGCCACCCTGAATTCTCTCTCTTTTCAGTCATATAGAGCCTGCTTAAACACCCGTTGCAGTGCATATTATCCCTTAATAGTTATGATTGATAAGTGGGCTATTATTTAGTAAAATGAACATTTCTAGGAAGTCCAAATAAATGTCTTATTATTTGATTTTGTTTGAACAATATTCGAAATTCGAAATATTCGGAATGAAACCTCTTTTTGAAATAACCTGCTTAATTTTATTTCGATTTTTGTTATTTTTATCTAGATACGTTACTTTCACAAAATAAATGTTATTTTAAGCTCATATAATATAATATATAAATTAACTAAGTAATATGAGTGAATAGGTATGTGAACTTTTAACTGAACCACGCCCGCGCTGCGCTGCTGTGACAATTTAACCCATTAGTGTTTGGTCTTTTTTTATTAGATAAATAGGAAATCTACGTAAAGTTGTCATAATAATTGTCATAATAGTACGTTGCCATTCATAGAATAATTATCATTCTGATAGATGTTTTATTAGGTATTTATAATAGATCTTCTTCTTCTTCTTCCTGCCCTTATCCCGCTCTAGGCGGGGTCGGCACAACATGTTTTCTTCATCCATTCCTCTCTATCCTTCACCAATTTCTCATCCACCCCTCTCGCTATCATATCCTCCTTTACACAATCCATCCATCTTGTCTTTGGTCTTCCTCTCCTTCTACGTCCTTCCACGTTCATACTTAACATTCTTCTGCCAACATAGCTTTAGCCTCTCAGTCACTGGCGCTACTTTCAAACTTCCCCTTATATACTCATTCTTTATCTTGTCTCTCCGTGTCACACCACACATCCACCTTAACATACGCATCTCTGTTACATGCACTCTTCTTTCATCAGTCCTTTTCATAGCCCTCTGATCCATACATGACAACAGGTCTAATGACCACCTTATAGATTTTCCCCTTAAGCCTAAAGGGCATCCGTGGGTCACATATTGTTGATGAGAACTGTCGCCACTTCATCCATCCTACGTTCGCTCTATTCCTTATATTCCGGTCAATATCACCGTCGCCTTGAAAGGGCGATCCAAGGTACCGGCAAATAGATGTAGGGTACTAATCCAACCAAGGTACTAAATATGAATGTAAGTGTTAATAAACTTTTAACAATAATTATTTATACAACACGATGTCAGTCAACTATAACTGCACAAGCGCGTTTGGCCTGATAGAATATACATGTACGGTCAACGGCACTTTATAGACTACCCAAAACTGACAAATTTCTTGAATTGATTGTCAACCTTAACTTGTTTGTTGTAAAGCACAAAGTCGATTGAGAAAATTTGACATTTTGTGGTAAACTAGTGTGCTGTTGACTGTACCTGACCTGACCTGAGGCTGACCGTACATACTGGCGTTTGTCAACATTACACTCAGGGCCTGTTTCGACAAGTAAGTTCTGAGTAGCTTACTTGGCAGATCATTTAACAGATGTAATATGAAATTTATGTCAATTGAACTGCCAATTGTACGCTATTCAGAACTTGCCCGTCGATTATTAAACAGGCCCTTAAACTTAAAAACTGACATACATAATATAAAAATGTTCTCTAACTGCCAATAGAATGTGTGTGTAGATCTGAAATTGTAATAAAACCAACATTGAATTTTACATAATTAGCTCTACAATATATTACAATATATATTCACTCACAAAATGCTACGAAAAAAAAAATTAGCGCACGGCAGGTGATATTTTATATTTTAATGTTATTGCTTAAACCTATGGATAACATATGAGCAAATATCGATAGTGTACTGCACCTTTGGCGCATCTGCCCTTTGACAATTACAGGCGAATCTTATCCCCAGCACGTGATTGGTAAGTCGAGGGAGTTTTTGCACCAATGAGGCGAGCTCTCATTTCTACAAAGGGACCCCCTAAAGTTTTCAATGTGATATTTTATGGTTACAGCTATTGATACTTTTTTTTGGGGTTGTACATAATCCTCGGAAATGTTAAGAGGCGTTGCGTAAAGGTCTAAGATTTCTCCAACCGGTATTGTAAACTTTGAAACTGTTTTTATTTACGTCATCTACAATACTTTTAGTTTAGTCGTAATTATTTAGTAATAAAGGTAAGGTCAAAGATTTTTATACCTACCTACTTAATAAACATGTAAATAAGCGCAAGAATTATATAAAATCATAATTAGTTCAAATAATTAATACGGCGAATTTAATAAAGCTCAAAAACAATTTGTCGTAAATTACCTACCTACTTTACGAATTATTTAAAGAAAAAATAATTTCGAAAAAATAATTCGTAATTTATTAAGGTATACATGTACATTGTACGTATATATATAATTTGCTTTTTATATTTGTTTATAAATAAACACCACTATAATTATAATTATTAACAAATTAAAATGGCGGTTAGGTATTTAAATAAGTATTTTTGCGCTACATTTGGCATACTACACATACGATGGTTATAAAAATATTATTATTATTATTATCTCCCTACGAACCTACCTTTAAAGCGGACTAAAAGAAGACACTACATACCGAACAGGGTAAAAAACAATATTACGAATGTAGGAGTAATTTCACATAGGTAGAGTCAAAAAAATTATATCTTTACACCTATTACCCACTTTTCTACCGGTATCTATTTTCCAAAGGATTTTTTTTGCGTATAATTCTTTCAATAAGATGACCAGACTGGTAGCTAACGCAGAGATACTGTTACATTTAAGATTTCGGCATAGTGTTAGAATTTTAAACAAGTATATCCAATGAATAAAACAGAACATCAGAATAGCAAATTCAACAAGAAATAGAAACCTAGACTATATGACCTAGGTTGGACATTTGGACATGTTTATTTAACTAGGTAGTTAGATCATTTTTTCCTTGGTCACTTTTTAGCTTTCCATCCATCATTACTAAACACGAATTATCCTAAAATTATTATGTCGTCGTTCATTGCACTTATTTATAAAGTCAGTAAATAGTTGTTCAAACTGTGTATAGATAACTAACTAGTACGTACATATTTCACAAAGTTCCTAGTGCAGTTTCCAAATATGAATATCAGATGCATTTATCCAGAACGTTTCACTTCACAGGCACAAAGTTGTTCGTTTTGTTGATGCGACTGAAGTTTTACCAGCGGCATTTCTGAGATGCACTTGGTTTAGCACGAGAACTGAGGTGCGTACAGTGAACGGTACGTAAGGTCGGCGGGTCGGGCGTGCGACCGTCGACCGGTCCCACCGCCCCCGCGCCTTGCATGGATACATTGGACATTCACAGTTCACACACGAGCCATCAGGTTATGGGAGTGAGCGCGCCACGTGTATAGCGCTACGTTCTTCGCGGCCGACTAAAGTATTGCGGGCGCCGAATAGAACTCGCGCGACGCACCGCCCGCGCCGCCTCCGCACCTGCGCCGCCGGCGTGCGCTTCGCAAAAACAGCAACTCGGCCGCCCAACCAACGGGTGCATGCATAATCTTGCTATGAGCATAGGCACCTACCTACCGACCTACCTGTACTTATATTTTGATCTCACACACTTCAACTATAAGTACGTAAGGTACCTATGTACCTACCGACCTGTCATAGCAAAATACCGATTTTGCAAACAAAATACAAATTTTTACAGTATTTCATTAATTGTTTTGGTTTATAGATCTATTGCAACAACAGTTCAACTCCTTTTTCTTTGAACCAAAGAAAAAGTGCAAAGGTAGCCTAGCCGTTGGCTTACAAAGTGAAGTTGAAGTTCAATAGTTAGAGAAATTTCGGCATAAGTAGGTACCTATCTAGTTGTAAGCGAATGTGAGTTTGAATTTTTCTACACTAACTGCATTTGCATGTTCATTACCTACTACGGCCCAGAGATAAGAAGGAATCTACGTAAACAAATCCGTTCAAATGTGGGCAGAGAAATATCCTGCATGCGCATACAATCTCAGGTAAGTAGGGGTCATTATATTATTTTTCTATTAAATATCTGGCGAAAATCAAGAAAAAGGTAATTTATTCAAATTTATTATTAATTTCAAGCAACATAATATCACAAATTCTTGAAAAGTTCATCACTGCAGTAACTATATGACATTACTGTCATACTGCTCTAAGATTTGGCGCGGTTTTTATGGCCTGCCTGGCTGACACAAACTGACGTGTTGTTGATTCCCAACTGGGTAAAAGTATCCACCAAAAGTGCTATGTTATATCAAAAATATATATTTCAATGAATGCTTGAAAATTTTGACTTATATTACTAATAGTGCGCGTCCGTGCCTTTTGAAGTACCTACCATTGAACTACTATTACCTTATAACTCAATGGTACCTACGCGGTATTATCAATATCATATTTCGTGTCATAATATTAGTTGCCCAGTGTTAATGTTGCTTAGAATTCACAATTGTAATTAATGAAATTTACAATTTTAGTTTCAGTTGCTAACAGAGTACGACATAAAACATGTAAGAAACTGTTAATTCTTAAATACATACAATTTTAAAAGCAACACTATCAATGAATTCAATCGTGGATTGTTATAAACAGTCATGTAATCAGCCTGCATAAATTTATTGGGCCCACAAAGCGTCAATACGTGTTAACTACTACACAACCAACGACTTAACGTGCCTTTTAAAGCACGGATGAGTTGTTTTGGTTACCTATACGATAACCAGTATTTCGGGATGTTGCTAAACTCACACAGACGCGAACCCCACTTTGTTCATCCATTATATGCCTAATATATAAACAGCCAAAAATTCGGAAGTTAAAAATTATAGAGTTTAAACGTAGCTTCTTCGATTTCAACAGCATTATTTCAAATATAGTATATTATTATATATCTAAAGCTTTTATTGTTGTTAGTTTTAATAGCCTGTAATCATTTTAAATATGTATGGATGTTCAAAATGAAAAGTACGTTTCAAAACATATGCATGCATTCTATACATGTATCTTTAGAAACGTACTTTGCTTTTCATAGGCATATACTTATACTAATATAGAGCTATAAACACGTAGAATGATCTCAGTCTCTAAAGTAATGGTGATTTGGAGACACAGATCGTTTTAAATCGTGTTACACTTTAGCATTTTAAATTTTTCTATGGTTCTGGCTGTTATATTTTACCTAGCATTTGCACACGAGATTTTGTGCCTATAAGCAAGTATGTGACAAACTTCCATGCGTAACTCCTAAATTATAAAACTTGACGTAAAAATAATAAGCAAGGGGCTGCTTCACAATCGACAAGTAAGTTCTAGCTAGCTTATCTGCGAAGTAAGCTACTCTTACTTGTGGATTATAAGGTAATTTTGACGCACTTAAATTTTTTGCGGCATTTCGTAATTAAAATCATGTTATTTAGATTATTTTTTTCGTAAATATAGTAAATCGATAATGAATTGTAATTGTAGGTATTATGTTTACGCTTTTGATCGCACAGCAAGCTACACGTAACTCTATCTACAAAAAGAAACTTAAAACATATTCAAAATTATTTTCAAAAATAACATTTTTATAAAACCTTTGGTAAAATAAAATCATAAGAAAGCATTTGCAGGATCAAATTAAAAATGACATGTTTCTTTTATAATATTTAAGATATACTAATAGGCACTATTCGGATTATTAAGGGCTCTGAGCATCTGCTCAGAGGCATATAATAATAATGTAATTTTCTCTTATATTAGCACGAGCATTGTACATAATACATACATACATAAATCACGCCTGTATCGCCGAAAGGGTAGGCAGAGGTGAACTAGCACCCACGTACATAATGAGCATAATAATATGTTTAAATATACTTAAATAGATAAGTTAATAAAATAACATCGCCCAGCAATATTGATAGGGTAAGTTTCATTCAAAAGTTTTGTTTTTTTGCCCGATATAGATACTTCTTGACAATCACTTATTACTAAGTTATCTATATAGTCGAATGCAATTTTGCCAAAGCCTGAAAGTAAAGAAAATATAAACTTACCCTGTAAGTCAATGCCGCGAAAGACGCCAGTTTGAGAACTAATTAAAGTATTTAATATATTCATATTCATTTTTAAAAAACCCAACTATTCACAGCACACAGAATAACGATAACACACCATAAAACTGTCCTTCAGCGAGATGTGTCCTACGCGAGATCGAAACAACGAATGCGTCCCGTTAGACGAAATCAGTGCTAGGGTGATAAAAGTAATAAGTATATTTCTTATTGTTGTGTAATGAGCATTGAAGGTTCTCCATAAGAAGGGTCCGAGCGCGAGCAGATGTAGGGGTCGCGTGGGAAACGGGGGCGTCTCGTGGGTCTTAAACGTGACCCCACGCAGCTTGCAGCTGCTGCTGAAGAGTCTTCGCGACCTGACCACCTACTCCTTCAGTTAATACATCGCGACGTCTGTAGTCTATACTAACTAATATTATAAAGAGGTAAGCGTTTGTGAGTTCGTATGTTTGGGACAGGTAATCTCCGAAACTACCGAGCCGATTTCAAAAATTCTTTCACTGTTAAGAAGCTACATTATCTTATGTATTAGGACGGGATTTTGTGAGTAATAAGTATCGTAAGTCGGAAAAAATCCTATCATAAAAATTAAATTCGGAGCAGAAAGCAGTCAATGTTAAATTTGAAGTAGGCGAATTTGACTCCTAAAGTAAGCGCTACAAAATATATGATACTTTTGGCTCTCCCTATCAGTTATAGGTATTTAATCAAAAAATTCGTTTATATTATTATTTTTTTACATTATTCTACTCTATTGTTTGTAAAAATGTTAGTTATGCTTGTTAAATAAGCTTTGCTTGATCTTAAATGTATTATTACTCATACAGTCGACGTTATACTTAGGAAAAATTTTATTTAAATAAAACATTAATCGATTTTTCAACGTTTAAGTTCCGCCCTAAAACACAAATGCTTAAAAAATTCACGGAAATTTGTTCCTGTGCATTGACTACCTGTAAACATTTTATCAAAGTACAGGCAACAGCACGTCAGACTACCACAAAATGTATTTTTTTTCAATCGACTTTGTGACCAACATGTTAGTTTTGGCTAGTCCGAACATGGATATTCTATGAGGCATAAGATCGCCTGATGAGACATTGGAACCTAGTTTTTATTTTGTAGTGATTTAAAATAAATACTTATTTTAACTAATTTTATTTAAAAAATATAGTAAATTTTAATTTCTAGCAGATATGCCGTGATAATATAATAGTTGTGTTCTTATCAAGTTTGTTATTATTAAAATCCAGACATTACGTAGAGTCATAGACGAAACTACGGCTACGCAGCCTGTAGAAGGACACCGGGTAGCGACATTCCGCAATAAATACATTTTTTTTTGTTATTTATACGATAGCAGAAAATTAATGCAAAATTAAAAGTTCATTTATTAAATCCGTAAAAAGAACATTCGTTTGAGCAATTAATGGTTCTAAATTTTATAAAAATTTTACGAAGCCATTTTTTGCTTTGTTGTTGTATTGTTATTATTAAGAGAGGTTTCTTTGAATGTTTTCTTTTATTCTCAGAAAATCGAGAAGTTTTTACGAGACAATGGATAGCCAGCACTAACACCTTTCTCAACGTAATCGCATTATGACTACAGTGCATTCTGTTCTAAAACATCCTCCTTACCACGGCACACGTACTACTTGAAAGTTGTCTTTTATAAAACGTATTTTGAAATTCAAAATCAAAATCAAACTTTTATTTGCTTACCATTTTTCGTAATAAGGCCTGTTTGGTGTTATTGGGATCGCTACAAGACGCATTCCGAAAACGATATTTTAGAATGAAAAATATAATGACTTTGATAATCAAAAGATAGGATAACTTAATTTCCAATTCAACTGAACTGTTTAATTTCCAATTCAAGTGCAATGTTCTATTACCAATACGGTTTTTAGAAACGATCTATCCTAGTTTTGCCCGTGAGGCAGGGAGCAATATTGAATTAACTTGCAAGAACCTCTACTTCTTTATAATGATGAAAGAAACCACGTACCCATGACCGTCGCTACATTTCGAGCACATACAGTTTCACATTCAGAATGCAAACAAATACATCCTAAAGGTAGTTATAGTTACTTAAGTATTACTTAGTAAAAGATTCTAAATTATCGCGATGGCACCTCATGTAAGGAGCAATACACATCCTTTTTATAAAACAAAATTGCTAGATGACCATTGGCGAATTCTGTGACTCTCTGGAACTTAGGTGCCTTGTAAAAATTTTAAATACTTTCTAAAAGAAAAACTTTAAAACAACAAAATATTTGTTTTTTACTAGTTTAGAAAAACTAAACCGTTATTGATGGAACCCCCTTTTAGGCAGAAATATTTCCTGTGCCAGAGGGCAATGTTCAGTAAAACAATAGTATTTAAACTCGACTTCACAAACAAATCGATTTTAATCTATTTTTATATCTTAAAGTTTTATAATGTGTTAATATTGGTGAATATGTGTATGTATGTACATGTGTGTTATGGATGCGAGTGTAGTTTATTATTTATGTGTTGGTATATGTATAAACGGAGGGGCTCGCTAGTGCAGTGGCATAGCGCGCTCGACCCGTGATTGCTTACTAAGAAATATTCGCTAAGGCCGGTCATCGGATGGGTGGCCAAATATGTATTATCTCTAGTTCCATTGGGCTTCAGAAGGCATGTTAAGCAGATGGTCCCAGCTGCATCAGTCGTTAATACCCACCAATCCGCACTGGGCCAGCGTTTTGGGGTTGTGGCCCATTCTCCTTATATTCTTCCATCCATAGGGAAGGCCTGCGCCCCAGCAGTCATTAAAGGGTTGGTGATGATAATATGTATAATTTTTATTTGATAGCTTATTCTAATGTCCTGGTCAAATATTTGTTTAGTTAATTCAGAAAAACCTTGGGAAAATGTTCGTTGTTTCTGTGGTGTAGTAATATGAAGATTTTTGTTGGTAAGATGCAAAGTGCGTCTAGTTCCACTTTTCGCGCGTCTTCGTCAGTATTTTTTTTAGCTATCACACTATTTTTTTTATTAAAGTGGCTGTGTTACATTTTCATCTTCCTGGGTCCCACACGCTGGAAACTGGACTATAAAAGACATTATTAGTATTTAACTAATAATTTCCATTCGATTTTGATTTTAACATTATATAAATGTTAGAAAAAATAGTACAAAGATTTTGGTGGTTAGAAAAAGAATTTCGAAAAATTATGGTCTTGAGGCGGGAATCGAACCCGCGTCCGCTGCTATCCGGGCAGGTGCCTGACCGCTCGGCCACGACACTAATTAACTTGCCGAAATTCTTCTAACCTTTACACTTTACGTTGTAAGCCAACGGGTACCCTCGCAATGTAGAAATAAATTTCAAACATTCCAAAGCAGATATTTTTACAAATACCGTGCGTTCGGTTAAGCTTGGGTTTGCTTTATAAACTATTCGATTTTGATTCATAATTTTTCGAAATTCTTTTTCTAACCACCAAAATCTTTGTACTAATTTTTCTAATAATTTATAATATCGTGTGCACAGTTTGTTAATATTCAAAACATCAATATAGTAGATTTTCCATCAAGTGCACAAAACGAATGATTTTTATCTGAGACTTTTAGCTGATAGTAATATCGAGGATAAAAATGATTTTATTGACCACTTAAAAACTCTGCTTTTCACTTCGATTACGAGGAAATAAAACAGTAGTTTATAATAACATTTCTTAAAATTCAAACTAAAATTGGTATAGTTTTTAATACTGAAGGAAATTGTTTTTCCCATTGATATTAGGCTTGGGCTGCAGACCTAGTATTAAAATAATTTTCTAACAATAATTTTTAAATAACCTAACGTACTTGAATTTAAATTTTAATATCTTCCATGTCTTAAAAACACATAAGACAAATAAATTAAAGTAAATATTATAAAATGAATTTCTTTCTCTCTGAATTTCTTATTGTATTTGGCTGCATTGCTCATTTTCTTTGCCTTAATATAGATAAATTTATGAGTAGACTGATACGTTAATGCTCTAGAGCACAAAATTCGATTTTGTGCAGCCTATATCCTGCACAAACAACCAGCCTGGCGAAACTCCCATACTGCAGAAAAAATGTATGGAGTTTAGGCAATTTTTAATGGCGACTTGTTTTGTCTCTTACTTCCGATCTAACCTTCCTTGTCTCGCGCTGCCGGAGTGTGTCACTAATGTCATAAGTCACTATGCCGTTTTGAAAATATAAAATAAAGCGTTGTTTTAGTTTAGTTTTCCATCTTGTGCTTATTTATTGTTTTCAGTGACTTATCATTAGTGTATATCTAACTAGTTTGTGTCATTTATTTATGTGCATAACAGCGAAATGTTTTACAAAAGGTGTGAAATATGTTGACTAAAATCTAGTAGGAAATTAAACCAAAAGAGGGTTTTCATGGCCAGTTCCCACTAGATGAGAAGCGGTAAGTAGTTTTCCATGTTATTATATAAACGCTAAGTAATTAGAAATAAGTTCTGGTCACTTTAATCAAAAATCATATGCGCCGTAGCGATGTCCTTACTACTTACCAAATTATCGATAAAAAATCTATTTTCGTAAATTTGAGTATCAAATGTACTTGAGATGTTTCATTAGTTTTATACATATAAATATTGTCTATTGCAATATATTATAATATAGTATATCATATATAGGGTTATTTATAAAACAACAAAAACCTCCCATGACTAGATAGCTAACATCATTAACAACAAAGTTTGTTGTATGAGTTTTATTATTCATCTCTCATTATCATCATCAAAAGTTCTTCTGTGTTCAACTCCACTTATTTTTCAGATCACAGCGTGACTTGTTGAAAGGCGATGAGAGTCATGGCTGCAAAGCATATGAGAGTGGATCGGCATTAACCCCGTTGAAAAGCCGTTTCGGTTTGCGACTGACAGAGATGAATATAAAAAGCTGACGGCTTATCTTCCGAATTGAAGAGGCACTAGAAGAAGAAGACAGCGTGACTGCCGCCTTGCTACACGATGCCCGTCGGGTGTGATCGTTGCCTGCAACCGCATAAGCGCCTCTATTGGTAAGTTACATAACTTATCTTTCCGATATGGTTTGATAGCTCAATTCCTGAAGCTAATGAGTGGTTTATTTCAGAACCAGATTTCATTGATTGGGCAGAACCAGACCTTCGGGCGCGTTACACATAGTCCGCTATGGTAAGCGGTGAACAATTAATTGAATTGATGATGACCAGCGTAAACTCAAACGATATATTTACTAATCTCTATTTATTATTTCAGATCTAAATGTCCTGCTTACTTGCTTACACAACATTGCAAAAACGTGTGTTGATCGATCAGCTAACATCTGAAGACTCTGCCTAGAATATGAGATCAGAAAATTACCAACAATTTTAATTTCCACATTGTAAACATAACTTTTATTTTTTGTTGTTAAATAAATTGTATTAAATAATTACACGTAATTAAATAATACTCAATATTTTCAAACGAACAGAGCTTTTTATTTTGCTTTTGTAGGATTAAAAAACCTGTCTGCAAGTTCTGCAAGGCAGGGGGGGGGGGTACCCATTCGTTTTTATCGATATCGACACATTCTGTAGCGTACACCACATCCTTAGTTTGCTTTTGTAGTATGTTGGCATTACTTTTTTATCTGTCTCTGTTGGTTGGTACGAGATCTTAGCCTAAACTGCGAGTCAAAATTATCAAAAAGCTTGTTTGAAGTCCCGACTCTTAAACGTAGTGTATTATATACTCTTTGCAAACAACTACTTTCAGAGCATGAGCAGTGAAAGACCTATTAACTTCTACCTCCATGTCGAAATTACCATGCAATCTTTTTTAATTTGTTGAAAACTCAGACTCGGAACCTTCTTGGTACTTTTCTTTTTATTTGCATTGCGCGTAGAATTTTCTTTTCTCGTCGTATTGTGAAAGAAAACCATAGGTTTAAAACAAGAAACTTAAAAACAAGTGAAATACCTAAAGTGAGTGATTCGAGCGACGAAGAAGTTTATTTGCCGCCAACAGAAGGTTTTATCAAACAAAACAAGTATGAAAAAAATTGTTTTATTATATATTACTAGCTGTGCTCGCGACTTCGTTCGCGAGGAAATCGTAAAGTTTTTGCAACATAATTTCATTGATACTCTGCTCCTATTGGTCATAGTGTGATGTTACATAGCCTTCCCGAGTAAATGGACTATCCAACACATTTTTTTTTTATATTTAATCAGAATTACTTGAGATTAACGCGTTCAACGAAACAAACAAACTTTTCAGCTTTAAAGTATATTACATACATACATAAATCACGCCTATATCCCCGAAGGGGTAGGCAGAGGTGAACTAGCACCCACGTTTCGCCAATTATGTTAGGTCCCATGTAATAGGTGGCGAGCCTATTGCCATTTATCGGGAACAAAAGTCGCAGTACATTGCTATTGCTACGTGGTATAAGAGGAACGCTGCTGCCCATTCCTCATCACTGATTTATCCTTAGTCGCCTTGTACGACACCCACGGGAGAGATGTGGGGTGGTGACAATTGTATTCTACTCTACCGTCACCACACGGCACAATTATAGAACAACACATATTCGAGAAATTTTACTACTTAGTAACGAGACATTCCAATTTGGCAAACGTTATGAAATTTTAGAAAAATTGCAAGCAATTTTAGTACTTATAAACAACCTTTTGGTTGGCGGCCTGGATTGCAGAAGACGCAAGTTCAAGTCCCGCAAAACTCCATAATTTTTCGAAATTTTTCTTCAAGTTGTTGTATGATTAAGAAAAACTGGTATATAGATCTTAAAGAGGAATGTTGAAAAACACACAGGGCTGCGAACATCGCATAAATCTTCTAAAAGAAACTAGAATTGCGATTATTATTCTATATTCAATTATGCAATCTTATTGCATTGAACTACTATTAGTCTTTTCGTACGTTCCTGTACGTTCCTAACGCTTGTAGCACATTACCTATTATTATTGGCTATATTCCAGAGTTGCAGTGAGCAATGTTGAAATAAATATGTATAATTGTATAGATAGGTAGGTAAAAATATACAAATACCTATTAAATGACATTATTCGAAGAATAATTTATTATTAATCTTATTTTTTCGCGTTATTTAAGTTTATAGCTATCATTGAAAAACTTGTGTCAAGATTCTGATTTACCTAAGTCAAGGAAATTATCGAGTGTAAATGAAAGATTTTGGCATACATATTTATATCGACCAATCGAATGTTTGGAACGCGGTGTAAGTGTGCAACTTACACGCACTGTATTAGAAATACCACTCCCTTCATTAGAAGCGTAGGAACCCCCACGACACCATCGTGAATCTATGGCACGTCGCAGGCGCGGCGCGGCGGTTTTGCCAGGTGTATTGAATTGCGCACAAAGACGCGCCGGCTAACTACCCCTGCTGGGGCGCCGGGCGGCGTGGGAAACGATTGTCGTTTGTTAATTCCTCTGTCTTGCTACCTATACGTACTCAACGTTTTCGATAACAAGACCTAACTTTAAAATGTCCACTGAAATTTAAGATTTTTTTCTATCTGGTAATTGAAAGTAGTATAGAAAAATGAGAAGATGAAGGACTAGGTGGAGCTTTTATAAAAGTGTAAAGTCTATTACAAAGGGCCAGGTCAAGAGTACCCGAAACCGACGGGCATGTATGAAGTCATTAATGAGATTGGACGAAGTTAATGAAGTATGGAAAGATCGTAGCAACTTGCTACTATCTTTACATACTTCATAGGCATAGGTAGAGATAACTTCTTTCCATTTGCTATTACTAGCAAGTGGAAAGAAGTGATCTAATTTGACGTGTAAATATATTACCTTTTTGTACCACCAGCTCAAAAATGACGTATTTTGGGTCAGGGGCCTACCGCCCAACTCGATTGATAAAGCAAAAGCTATAGTTTATGACGTCATGCTGTCATTTCGCACCAAATGTACCTAAACTATCAGCGATAGCTCTGAACGAATGATCACTGAATGATTTTGGCATAAAATCCGTACCGCCTAAAAATTCAGGATGGCTGCTATAGCCGTAAGCAGTGCATTGCTTTAAAGCTATCATCAGCAAACGAGTTAGGCGGTAGGCCGCCAGGTAACCTCAACTTAAAGTTAGTCATTCTAGGCCTGTACAAAACAGGAATATAATAATGTTGTACTGAATTTCTTTATTTCCCTAGGGAAATAAAGTAATTTGGATTTTGAACACCAACTTAACACAAATATTGATAATGTTTTCTTATATTTGCAGGAGCACTACACATTTGAAATAAAACAACTTTTACGGATAAGACCAAACACCAAATTATACGCGAGTCTTATCCGTAAAAGTTGTTTTATTACAAATATTGATTGAAACCTGTCTTAAATTGTTAAGCAAAAAAAAATGATTTTGAATCGACAACATATACTTATGTTCAAAATCCGAGGAGTCACTAAAATGTAAAAAAATAATAAAAAAAATTAGTGCCGCCATCCGCCATGTTGTTTGTTTACAGTTACCCATAGAGGAAAATAATACTACGGATACAGTTACCTCAGAGTAAATAGGACCTATTTACTCCGAGACAGTTTCAGGGTTTTTTTTATTTAAGTGGAAAAATATGGGATCAAGCCCATTCAGCCATGTCTTTCATGTTGTAACTTTTTTCAAAATACAAAAGTTTCGTGACTATATTAATTATTATGAAAATAAGAAGTTTAATTTTTTAATTATTTTTTAAATATCATGTTAGAATAAATATTGAGACACGAAAATTTTTATAATCAATTACAATAGTAAGACGTTTTAAATGTTCCTAATAAAAACATTACTCGTATTAATAATTGGACCAATGTTTTATGTAATCCTATACTTTGGATTTAACAAATTAATTATTGAATAAATAATTAAATTTTATAATTTTTTTTATTTCCTCGCAGTTGGTGCGAAAAGCAGAGTATATTCCTCGGGAAAAAGCAGTCTCATATCTTGGGTGCGCTTGAATCCCTCGCTCCATTCAGCACTCTATTCTTAATTTCCTCACTTCGCTCGGAAGTAAATAATAGAGTCCTTCATTGCGCTCGGGATACAAGTCTACACCCGTGACATAAGACACTGCTTTATTCCATTGTGATATAATCTACTATTACATTATATTAGATCATCATTGGCAAGTTTGGTCGGCACCGTAGTACGAGGCTAATAATATAAATTCTCTTATTGTTCTTACTTTTCGCCTAAACTTACAATGTTTTTGATTACCCAGTTTCAAAATTCAAAGTAACTCCTACCTAACTCTGCAAGCCGATTGCAATCGTCTTAGTCTACCAGTCACTCTCATTCATTAGGTATGATATCAACGTTTGAGAGAGATGGCAACACTTAATAGAGTCCAATTAATTAAAAGAGTAGCCCCTCAGATCAAGATAAACGAACCACTGTTATTTTAAGGGCCTGTTTCACAATCGACAAGTGAGTCCTGAGTAGCTTACTTGGACCATCATTTGACAAGTGTAATAAGAAAGATATGTTAACTGAACTACGAAGTAAGCTACTTAGAACTTAATTCGCAGTTCATTTGACATATATTTCATATAACAATTGTCAAATGATCTGCGAAGTAAGCTACTTAGAACTTATTTATCGATTTTGAAACAGGCCCTTAGTAATTTAACGCTTACAAAAGTCAGACTTACGGCACTCAGGGACGCAAATTTAACGTTAATGAAAAGCTAACACAAGAAAATGTCAATTCAAAACTAGTCACCATTCTTGCCGGGTCTATTTGATTGACATTTTTTGTATTAAGTACTCAAAGTTATTGAGGTCTCTGAGTGCGGCAGTAAGTCTGACTTTTGGAGCTGTTAAATTAGTATCCTTATCAGCAGTTAGTATCCTTTCTTATAAGGTACCTATACTATCTGTTGGAAAAATATTGAAACCTACCGATAGTAAGCGTAGAAAGTGCTACTCAAACGAGAGGGTTGTGCGGATAATATAATTAAGTACACATTAAAGTTAATTAAGGTCTCGTAGTGCGGTAGATATTATCCTTTCTTTGGTACCTATATATCTGTAGAAAAAATATTAAAACCTATCGATAGTGAGTACCTTCCTAACTAACGATTGAAAAGCGTAGAAAGTGACGCCACCCAAACGAGAGGGTTGTGAGGATAATAGAATACTGTGTTGTAATTTCGATAATAGTCATTCCCACGATTAAGCATACTATTTGCGAAGAGTTCCCTCCGCCTGCTAAAGCAACTAGGGGAGAGAGTTCTCACGTCTCACACCTGCCGAACGCCATCGCCTTGCCGCTCACCTCCCGCCATAATGCGACGCTGCCGTTTCACGAAAGAAGTCCCTTGGCTTTAACCTTACCTCTTTGCAATAAGAGCGAAAATAATGTGATAGGAGGGACTTCTTTTGCGGAACGAACTGTAGGTACTCTACCGACTCGCTGGGCACGCGTGACTCGACTCGAGGTACGGCACGGTCTCTGTCAAGAGTAGTCAAGACTTGTTCGACTGCACGTCCAACGTGGTGCTTTTTTTTCCTTTTATAATCTAGTCAGATTATAAAAAAACTTCACTTTTGTCTCTAGGCACTATTGTTTTGTTATTTTAATTAACGCTAGGTACATTATTTGTACTTATCTTTTTACATAATATTCTTACAGGAGGTACATAGGTGCCGACGTGCCTATACTTTATTAAAAACATAGGAGAAAACAAAAATTGGTATCTTTATTTAAATAATGCGACAATAACTTTATTATTAAAATGGGCTTGAGTCTACTGGGTAGTTTGTTTTTTATTAGATAACAGAACAAATCATATATACAGTATATAAGAATTAATGCAATAAAATAGCTTTAGATGTCTTTAAGTAGGTAGGTACATTTCTTTTAGCCCTTGCCTTGACCAAGCAAACGTTTCGTTATTCGCAAATGTCCGTTTATAATCGTTAAAACATTTTTGGTAAATTGACAAGAGGATTAAAAGCATATTGCATTATAAACTAGGGGAGGGTGAACGAACACACGTGTACTTTCTGAATGTATCTTTTATTGTGACTTTCTATGCCTGCTAAAATGTCATTAAATCGTAGCCATCTTGCTGAAAACTGGTCCAAACTTTAAGCCCTATGCCTATTAGAACTTAAGGCACAGTTTAAATTGAGCTTTAATCATTAACCGGCAGGGAACGAAATGGCAGTGAACTTTTTTGACGAAATCGTGTCTAAAAAATGCCTTGTTTGCTATTTAAATAAGGCACAAACTAAACTTTAGCCAAAAAAAGGCGTGAAAAAAATCTCGCGCTCTCACTTGGATTCAACATAATATTTGCACTTTTGGGTATAAAATTCAATATTCAACAAAGAGTTAGGCAATTGATTAATATTTTTTTTTACAGTTTGAGCTGAATGCTCTTTTGGCTTGGGCCTAATACCAATTTGCTATTTGGTGAAAGTCAGATTTTTATGCTAAATGCCGGATTGTATTATTGTAGAAGGCATTTAGATAGGTACTAACTACTAACATATTAAGATAAGATGATGTGTATTTTTACGGACCTATAAGAGCTGTTGGCGGAGAGGTCTTTTCAGCATCTACCGGGTATTTTGGGGAAGGCGAAAGCTTTTCAATCGTGCGCTCCAGGTTTCTCTTTGGCAGGCATCTCTCGAGTTAATACTGCGGTACCGTGTCACTGACGTAGAGAGCTTGGCTCTACGCACATAGGTACACATGGTGCTACGAATCCGAGCGGGGTATTTCAACCGGTAAGTTTGATAGAGCAAGGCTAGTGATGTTGCTTAAGGCTGACCTACTTAACAATATTATTAATCAAAATCAATGAATATTGTTATCAACATCGATTGCGGAAATAAGTTTCATATTTCTACACAAGCGCCTACTAAGGAGGATTAGACTGGGACCGTGGGAACACCTTGTTGTGTAAATAATCGAACACCAGTGGGCACACTACTGTATTGTCCTTATCTTTCAATTTGCAAACACGACTCTGATAGCTGCCGCTGAGTATGGTGGGGTCATGTTGTGCTATGACGTTTTTAAGTCATGACTCAACAGTTAATCAATAATAATCCCATTTTCACAAACTGTTGCTATAATTTCTTGTCGCATCTAAATACTTTTAATGACATTGTAGATAATAATAATAAATATTTCCTACACTTACTATTATCTAACTCAAACAAAGTAGCTTAAACACTTGTGATATGGATACTAAAGGACGAAGAAATTTTAACATGCAAAATAATGTTTGTAATTATAAAAGACCTTTAAGCACAACCATGCCACAAGAACAAATGTTTGTGGTAAGTAATCAAAAGATTTGCTACTACCAGCATTCCAACCAGGCGGTCCTCTTGGCCGATCGGGCCCATTCGCGCTTCAAGGGTTTCTAACCCGCGAATACAGAAACGCTACTCAAATTTTGAGCACTGCTTAAGTTAAGTGATGGACTTAAACTACGCGTGATCAAAATTGGAACTAAAAATCCGCCTGCTATTTTGTTTGTCTAGGAGCGTCAATGTAAGCGAGCAGCGCCACCCATCGCGCGCAGACTTATCTGGTGCGCACACTACTAATATTTAGATGGTAAGCAGGACTCAAACTTTGAGTAGCGTTTCTGTATTTGGGGGTAAATACCTGTAGCGTGATACCACAGTATACCCAGAATAATACGATCCATTATCAGACCTATCAAATATAGGTACCTACCTACCTACTCGTATGTACCTACATAAAAACAGAAAAATCGGTTCAGCCGTTTCGGGGGAGTTCGATCAAACACTGTGACACGAGGTTTCATTTGTTTTGAAATTACTAGCTGCCTTGGCAAACGTTGTTTCGCCGTAGTTATCACATACGGGACTACCAAAGCTCGCTGAGGAGCCCGCTAGCGCAGAGGAATAGCGCGCTTGGCCTGCGATTGATTTACGTTAACTAAGCAATGTATCTCGAGTTTCCCTGTGCTTCGGAAGGCACGTTAGGGACCAACAGCAACGGGCAAGGCAACATTAAAGGGCTGGTGATGATGATAATGACAACAAACAAAAAGGTGTTTGGCGCGCTTTCAATGGCGTCAGTCAGATTTTTACCCATGATAGTGTCTACACATTAGCTTACATTTCCCTTTAGAATGATGACCAGACAACTCGACTTTTTGACTAGGTATCTAAGTAAGGCGCCGGACTATCCTCAAGTCCAGTTCCTGAATACCGAATTATCAGTATTAAGTTTAATGTTATTTTTATAGATTTCCGGCAAATAAATTAAGGTGAAACCGAATGAGTATATTTTGTGCGTAGACAAAGAATGTAACAAGATTGGCGGCCAAATACCTTAAGAAGAATAAGTTTGGTACATTTCAATGATGCAATTTCAATATTTAACATAATGTCTACCTATGATGTTAATGTTAAAAGATGGAAATTAAGTTTAGTAGAAAGTAAAACCTATCCGGGATATAGAACATAAACAATTTTTTTTATCTGACTAAAAGAGTATTCATACATATAGAATCCGGTTTTAGGCGCGTTTCGTGGCGTCAGTCAGATTTCTTTTCGATAAAGATTTTAGTGGTTAGAAAAAGAATTTCGAAAAATTATGATCTTGACCGCTCGGCCACCCAAGATACTATCTTGTATCTTGGGTGGCCGAGCGGTCAGGCACCTGCCCGGATAGCAGCGGACGCGGGTTCGATTCCCGCCTCAAGATCATAATTTTTCGAAATTCTTTTTCTAACCACTAAAATCTTTGTACTAATTTTTCTAACATTTATATAATGTTAAAATTAAAATCAAATAGTTTCTTTTCGATAATTCAAAAATTGTTACAGAGTGGATTTTGTGCAGTGAAAGTGGTGTTATTTTAATGCACAAGCATCCGTGTTGATTTGCAATTATGCAGAATCATTAAAATTAAGTCTTGTGATGGTGTGGTGAAAACCACGTAAAAAGTGGTTGTGCTCACTTCATCAGTCTCCATCATGAACCCTGTTACCATTCAATTCGCGCCAAGCACTCCCTAGATGCGTTAAAATATGCGACACCCATATTTAAACGCTAAATTCATTTCATTCATACATTTCACCAACTCATTAATTCATATGACTAAAGATAAAATATACACTAAAGACGTGGCTGTATGGGCTCGACCCTTTCCTTTCCCTAAAATATAGGGAGAATTTAAGAAAACATATAAAATCCATAAAACAGCTCACGAAACCTAATGACCTTCTGTTTTTGTTAGTCTTTGTTGCGTGTTTATTTTAAAACATTACGCGCAATGACTAAAACTAGCTGTCTTTTTTCTTCCTATTAAATTAATTATGCCATCCTTTTTTAATTTTTGACAATATTTAAAGTGTCATTGTGTGTTGCTACAGCATTTTGGTACATATCATAGAGGACAATAATACTACGGGTAGTACATATTTTGTTCGTGTTTTGTGAGAGTATAACGTATCTACCTCTTTATAAATATAATATCATTGACTACATACATACATAAATCACGCCTATATCACCCACAGTAGGCAAAGGTGAACTAGCACCCACGTTTCGCCAATTATATTAGGTCTCATGTAATATAATAGGTGGCGAGCCTATTGCCATTTATCGGGCACAAAAGTCGCAGTACATTGCTATTGCTAGGAGGTACAAGAGGAACGCTGCTGCCCATTCCTCATCATTGATTTATCCTTAGTCGTCTTGTACGACACCCACGGGTGAGATTTGGGGAGATGACAATTGTATTCTACTCTGCCGTCACCACACGGCATATAAATATAGATTACATATACACTAAAGACATGGCTGTATGGGCTAGAACCTTTGCCTTCCCTAAAATATAGGGAGAATTTACGAAAAAAAATAAAAGTATGAAGTGTTTGGCGCGTTTCAAAGGTGTCAGTCAGACTTATTTTCGCTAATTCATAACTTATATCAAATTCGCGCCAAGCACTCCCTAGATGCGTTAAAATGTGTGACACCCATATTTTAACGTAAAATTCATTCATTCATTTGACGGCCGCCTAGGTCGTATGCTCAGATTGCTGGATATTGGTCAAGAGGTCCCGGGTTCGAATCCTGGTAGGGGCAAACTTTGTGATGACTACAAATGTTTGTATCGAGTCATGGTTGTGTATATGTTTATGTAGTACTAAATAAGTAGTAATACTAAAGATGTGGCTGTATGGGCTAGACCCTTTGCCTTCCTTAAAAATATAGGCAGAATTTAAGAAAAAAAATGTCTATGATAGCTTTTTAGTTTTCCCATTTAGAAAGGCAAAAGTAGTAATTTGTACATCAGCGGCTATGTCGTCATCGCATGTTTTTTTAAATTTTATTTTTTTCTCTGTAATTAAGTACTAAAAAAATATTTTTGAAGTCGAGATTGGAAATAAAAAAACGGTATTTTTATTTTGGGCAGTTGTCATTTTTGAAATGTTGTCAATTCAAAGCTACAAAGGACATGGCTGTATGATCTAGATCAATTTGCCGTCTTTAAAAAAAGAATATGGAGTGTTTGGCGCGTTTTGTGGTGTCAGTCGGATTTATTTTCACTAATTCAAAAATTGTTTCAGAGTGGATTTTGTGAAGTGAAAGTGGTGTTATTTTGATGCACAAGCATCCGTGTTGATGTGCAATTATGCAGAATCATTGAAAATAAGTGTTGTGATGGGTTTGATGTTGTGGTGAAGACCATTTTAAAAAGTGGTTTTGTCCACCT
Source organism: Cataclysta lemnata (assembly GCA_963931975.1). Classification (NCBI taxonomy): domain Eukaryota; kingdom Metazoa; phylum Arthropoda; class Insecta; order Lepidoptera; family Crambidae; genus Cataclysta; species Cataclysta lemnata. The sequence goes on from OZ008338.1 coordinate 14,721,765, forward strand.
CATCAGGCACCATCATGAACTCTGTTACCATTAAATTCGCTCCAAGCACTTCCTAGATGCGTTAAAATGTGTGACACCCACATTTTAACGTAAAATTCATTTCATTCATCATTTCACCCACTCATTATTTCATAAGACTACAGATAAAATATACACTAAAGACTTGGCTGTATGGGCCATAGACCCTTTGCCTTCCCTAAAATATAGGGAGAATTGTAAACTAAAAAAGAATATGTCAAACTGACATTACTATTCGCATCTCTCTTGCTCTTTCTGGCAAAGTGGCAACTCAATGAGAGGAAGATTGGCTATTCACCTTGTTTGTATTATTGATTTTTCAGTTTCAGTTTGCTTGCAGCCCACTGGCTTGCTTGTGTAGTTCGTTTTTTCCATAATTTAAATAGCGGATGGTCAAATCTTGTTAAAAGGGTTAATCTTAGTTCTATTTCACCATGTCTTCTAAAATAAATGAAGCTGTAGAACACTGCAAGAATGCAGAGAAATTGTAAGTATATTATAAATTTTTATTACTTTGTTTAAATATTGTTTATTGTAGTAGTTTCGTAACATGTTATTTTTAATATCCTTTGATGCCTAATTTTTCCAAAATTACCTAACTATAAATATAATACAAGTGGTAGGTCTTAGATAGTGTATAGGTAATTAATTATCTGAAATTGTATCTCACTTATTTAAATAATTATACATTTAGATTCAGATCAATAATCTAAAGTTTATCAATTTACTATTAAATAATTCATAGCACTGCATTTTTATTTCTTCTTTATTTTAATGCCATTAAACCTACCATATTGTCTAGCATTACCAGACACTTAAGCTTTTATATGAATGTGAACCTACTAGTAGTATTACAAACATTACAAGCACATAATATGAATAGATCCTATATAGGTATAGCATATAATATTCTGTTATATTCGATGCTAGACCTCTGTCATAGGTTGTTCTTACCATAATATGGATTAGATTAAATGTGAGCAATTTTAGCCTATATAGGTTGTTTTTACAAAAAAATAATCTGATTATTTGTTAACTTAATATCATCGGTGATACTGCAATACAGCTTAACCAACAGTGGTCAATACTGCAGAAGTAAAAAAGATCAAATTTGAGATTTAACACATAAATTTATGGACACATATTCTGAAAAAAATTTATAGTTTCACTGTTTGTTATGCGGTTTTTGCAGTATCAACGATGATATAAAATACTTTCTCGAGAGTTGGATACATATACATATACCATATGTTTGAATAACTTGTTTTAATTTGACTGGTTTCTGCAGAATTAATTAACAAAAGCACCCTCTCTAGCTTTTGTTGAGATGCAGAGTCGACCATTTAATTATTGAACCACATTATGGTCAAATTTCCTAAAATAACAACTAAGTAACAAAAGTGTCAACTTTCAAAAAAATGTGATAGTAAACCATTAGTTATGTGATAGTAAACCATTAGTTATGTTTTCCAAGAATGGGGTTTGTATAATATCAGCAATCATAACAATATTTCTAAAGGATATTGATTCCTTTTCTTTCTTTGTCTTCTATGCTGACCAGGAATTGAACAAATAATGTAGAATAGGCCAGCCCCAACTCATCGTATGGGTGTCGTAAAAGTCGACTAAGGGAAATTGCCCGGTGTAGACCAATAAGCACCTTGAGAATCAAAAGGGAGTGGATGGTTTGATGATGTCTGACCAATATGAATGGAAGAGGAAACATACTGCACCGACCCCAGATAGACTGGGAACAGGGCAGGGAGAAGAAGATTCATTCCTTTGTTTAAATATCTTTGTTACAAATCTATTGTTTTTAATTTTGTATTTCATTAATAATTTACATACTATGCTGCCCTGGGAGTGAAAAAATAACAATGTGCAATGCCCTAACATTCTCAAATGGTGGAAGGCAGACCACTAAAAATAGCATATCATAATGAATTGTTTTAACTCAGTTTGCTTTCCGTGCTTATATAATATTTTTTTATATTTTTTATTAGCCTATTAGATTCCATTTCTTATAATATAATAATATATTATAAAAAATGTACTTTGTTTCTTGCAGGTTGAAAACATCATTCCTACGATGGAAACCTGATTATGATTCTGCAGCTGATGAATATAGTCAAGCAGGTTAGTCTGATTATATTACAAATTACAATACAGAAAAAAGAGCTTTAAGGATTTTTGTCTTTACATTGAGATGACAATGTATATATTATTAATATTTAAGCTGTATTCCCTTTGGCTGTCATTTCGGGATTTTATATAGTGTAGAGTTACATTGAGACTGTGTTGTCACCAATGTTGTCACCACCAAATATTTAAATATACTGACTGTGACAACCAATGATATTTTAGTTAAATATAACATCATTAGTTGTTGCAGTCAATTTTCATCTTATTAAATTAATTCAATTATTTAATTTTCAGCTCAGTGCTATCGTATAGCACGTGAAATGACTAAATCAAAGGAATGTCATCTAAAAGCAGCCGAATATTACAAGAAAAACCGGTCTCTTTTCCATGCTGCTAAGTCATATGAGAATGCAATGATTGTATGGAAAACAATTGCTGAACCTGAACAAGTATTTGTTTGATTGTTTATTACAGATAAAATTATTTACCTAACTACATAAAAACTATTATACTCTTGAAATGTATGAATATAATATAAATTAGTTTTAATGTAATTAGGTAATCTCAGATGTAAAATGTTTGTGATTAATTAATTTACAAACCTATGTATGTAATAATTAATGTGATAAACTGTGACCTTTTATAGTATATTCCTAAGTTAAATGAAACCCTAGAATAAGAAAATTAAAAGACATATTAATCTAGTGTGTTCTGTCCTTTTCCCAGATATATGAATTTGCTTTAGAAGCCGCAAACCTTTACCAAGAACATGGCTCTGGCGATTCTGGTGCCAATGTTCTTGATAAAGGTGCAAAGATTTTGGAAGAAAATAATCCTAAGATGGCTTCGAAGCTGTTTGAAAAAGCTGCTGATGTATCGTCTGTAAGTTTGGATTGGTATCACGAGTCCACGAGAGATGCTATTAAACTACTGATGATGCTATTAAACTACTTTGCATTTTGTGAATGATGTTTTTAGTTATTAATTCTTTTCATACTTATTACAGACTACCAGTAGCAACCATCAAGGGGCAGAGTACATTAGCAAAGCGTCGAGGATACTTGTGAAACTTCAAATGTAAGTACTAATTTTTATTGACAATAAATTTATAACACACACTGTATTTTATATTTTATTATGCTATTACTGTCTTGGTCTCATATGCTGGCCTGGGAGCGAACAAATAACGTAGAATAGGCCAGCCCCGACTCATCCCATGGGTGTCGTAAAAGTCGACTAAGGGAGATTGCCCGCTGTAGACCAATAAGCACCTTGGAGCACCCGAATGGTGGAGGGCAAACCACCAACGACAGCATACCCAAAGAGGGTTGATGTCAGGCAGGCGGCCGGCTGTAAAACCTAAGCCAAAACTTTGAGCAGTATGGATTGGAATGTTGTCATTCCAATCACTCTCTCCGTTCATCGGTCTCTCGACATGGTCCTTTCCGTCTCTTTTCTATACATTCATTCATCACTAGCACCTTTACGGTGTGATGGATGATATGAATCAAAAGGGAGTGGATGGCTTGATGGCGTCTGACCGATATGAATGGAAGAGGAAACAAACTGCGCCGACCCCAGATAGACCGGGAATAGAGCAGGGAGAAGAAGATGCTATACTGTCTTGGTGTGACAATTTTTATTTTGTCTGTTAATAGGTATGATCAAGCAGTAGATAGCCTCAGACGCGAGATCGGATTCCATCAAGAAGCTGGCAATAGTGGTGCGATTGGGCGTTTGACAGTGGCTATAGTTCTTGTACAGCTAGCTCGTGGTGACCCTGTCGCTGCCGAGAAAGCTTACAAGGTAAGTGACGAAAGTTTAACGTTGTAAAATCGATAAGTACCTAAGTTGTAGTCTTGAGGTCATTTTTCTCAATTATTGATACAGTATTTGTAAGTAGCTAGTATCTTAAAAGCCTTTGTTAGGTTTGTCTAGATACTAGGTCGAAACTAATAAATATTTTTACAGTCACACCTATCATCTAGCCCAAAGTAAGTAGCCTAAGCACTTGTGTTACGGATACTAGATGACGGACATATTTTTAATATAATTATGTATATAAATGTTGAAAATATACTACATAAACATATACACAACCATGACTCGGAAACAAACATATGTGGTCATCACAAAATTTGCCCCTACCAGGATTCGAACCCGGGACCTCTTGACCAATACCCAGCGATCTGAGCATTCGACCAAGGCGGCCGTCTGAATGAATAACGGTAAGCATGACAAATCTTACAAAAAGATCATTACTTGTGTGCAGGAGTGGGGTAACAACTGTGAAGCCCCCGAAATGTCAACACTTGAACAACTCCTTCAAGCTTATGATGAGGAGGACCGTGAGGGAGCCCGACGCGCATTGGCGTCTCCATTCATTCGGAGCATGGATGTCGAGTATGCCAGACTAGCAGCCAGTATTCCCTTACCAGAGGGCATAGAGCCTGCACCAAAGGCCAGTGTTCGCGAAAATGCTGCCCCGTCGTACGTCAGCGCTAATGCGGGGGTAAAGGTGAGAGTTTGTCACATAATATACATACATACATAAATCACGCCTATATCCCCGAAGGGGTAGGCAGAGGTGAACTAGCACCCACGTTTCGCCAATTATGTTAGGTCCCATGTAATAGGTGGCGAGCCTATTGCCATTTATCGGGCACAAAAGTCGCAGTACATTGCTATTGTTAGGTGGTATAAGAGGAATGCTGCTGCCCATTCCTCATCATTCATTTATCCTTAGTCGCCTTGTACGACACCCACGGGAGAGATTTGGGGTGGTGACAATTGTATTCTACTCTGCCGTCACCACACGGCCACATAATATTACCAATGAAAAGAGAATATGATATCCATATACATATAGCAGCAAGTCTGTTAGTTTGATTACAGGATAATTAACAGTACTCGTTGATATTTTACAATGAGTTTGCTCTTTTTATTCTCCACAGCCCCTCGAAGATGAAGAGGACGAAGAGTCGCCTTATGAAACAGTTACATATGCCGGGAAGAAGGGAGAAGAGGAAGAGGATTTATGTTAAGCAATTTAATGTTGAGAGTCGCTGTCGACATGATCACTTGATGCACAAGACGCTGGCAAATATACATACTTAGGCTTTTAGTCCAAGCCTGACTAGGGTTGGTTGAAAGGCAGTGAGATTTTAAAGACCTTCAAATAAATGGTAGATGTTATTATAATATTTTGCGGTAGCAGTTGACATGTTTTATGTGATAAGTGTCTAATAAGACTTAAGAAATTTATTAGAGCACCATAGTATATTGATGTGCTCAATATTCCAATGTAAATATAGTCGTCATCATTGATGTTTATAATATTATATAAATTTAATAAATATATTTCGTTATGGTATTCATAATCTGCGTATGTGATAATTGATAGTGAGGAGATTTAATGGCATTCTATTTAGATAGCACCCATGAGTACCCTACATGTAGGTATCCTTCACAACTACTAGACGAATCTAAAAATAATAAGTTACACTGGGAAACCGAAGGCGACATGAAATAACATTATCATGAACCAACAAATGTAGGTACTTGATATTAATTGTATAATATACACTATGAACTTAAATGTAGGGGTTCATATAAAATCTTCTTCTCGTAGGTATTTCTTACTGTAATATGAGTGCTTGAAAACAGATATTCAACAATTTTCTTTTAGAGGGTGTGACTCTAAGAATGTTGTAAATTCATGTTCGCTTTGCCTAATGAACAAGTGAGTAAAATTATTTATATTTGAAAGATAATGTTTTATTGTTATTTATGTAGTTTGTATTGAGATAATATATTATATATCTATAGGTACATAAGTGAAAGCCTAATCTAATTATGTGCATTTATTTTTAGTTTGAAAGTAAGTGGTTAGGTACTGGTTAATCTATTTATATTTTACTGTATACATTCATTGACTATAACGCTATGCTCATAAAATAATTAAAATGTAATCGGCGTTCTAATGCAGTCAACTTATTGGATTTAGGGCCTGTTTCACAATTGACGGGTAAGTTCTGAATAACTTGGCAGTTCAATTGACATATATTTAATATTACAACTGTCAAATGATCTGCCAAGTAAGCTATCCAGAAATTACCCGTCGATTGTGAAACAGGCCCTTATATGTTATCTAATGTCAATTTTACAACTTAAAACTAGAATTTAAGTGAAAAGTAGCAGTAGGCGTGCTTGGTCACATACTAAATGAATAATAATGAAAATATGTGAATGTGCTTCATACAAGCAGCCTTTACCATACCTACTGTTTTTTTAATGTGCTTTTAAGTTGTGCCCGCTAAAACAAACCCGTGTAATGCGGTTTCTTTCTGGCTTAACGATTGTCGATAAGTAACAAATTGATATTGAGCAGATACTATTATAATTGTCAATAGACAAACAAGCCTGTTCACTTATAATAGCGCTTACGTACTCTATTTTTGATTATACCTATGCACCCTTATAGAAAATCATGTGTGATAAACCAAATAGCATTAAATTCAGCAATATCATCAGTTGTATCTATTGTTAGGTACATAGGTACCAGAATAATGTGTAATTATATTTAACGTTTTAATAAATTCAAATATTATCACTGTTTGTTTTATTTTCTTAACGAGTGACCACTAAAATAATTGAACGTAGATGTTTCCTATTTAATTGTTGAAATTTTGCATAAGACAGCAATTATTCGTCGTCAATCAGCCAATAAATGTCGTACCTAGTCTAGGTTGAGTAATAGTACTTACTATAGCAATTCACAACTACTCAATTCGTAGAGCCTTGCGAGACTACGGTATGTAGCGGGACTCCCTCTGGAGTTGTCTGCCGTAGAGAAATCCTTTCAGGTGCCCGAATGCAAGGCTCGAGAAACCCTGAATACTTATTCGCTTTCCCTTCGCCAAAAAACTGTAGATTATATTTTTAAAGACTCGAACAATACCCTAAGTCCCAAAAAAAATTGCAACTGTTGATTGATTCTATCACACCGTTTCAGGTAAGTAGGTACGGTTTAATTAGTTCTATTAATAATAGAATTAATTTAAGATTATAAAGGATGATCTAAGAATTAGATACAATTTATGTAATTATATGAAGAAATCCTTATCTACAAGAACTTTACTTGTCTAGAAGTTTCGTAATTTCTACACTGGAACCTAACGTGTTTCTAAGGCGGTTCTCACGAAATCGCACTCTCATAAGGTCGCAAGTACCAAGCGCTGCTCCCGACTTGCTTCTCTGTTACCTAAGAAACCGGCACCCGCCACGTTGAATCCGTAGAATGCTTAGAGTTTTCGTCTCTCTGCAAATATACCTACCTGTAGGTCCTAGGTCCTTTTGTATGATTTTGATAGGTAAGGATTTGGAAAGTACAATTCTTTCTTCAGATCAGACAAAATACTTAGGTTGATTGTAAAATGTGGTAGGTAGTATTTGAAAACTAATCAGTTTTCCTTTTCCGATGTTTATAGCTAATATATATATATTTTTATAATTTTCTTTTGCAAATAATGAGGTTACCTACTTTCCTTATTAAACAATCCGATTTTTCCGTGCTTACCTACAACCAACACTACCTATACGGATTATTAGAAACAGTGGGACAACTTTTGGTTAGATATCATTACAATTAATTATCAACAGTAGGTTATGAAGGCGTTTTAAACGATAACTTACGAAGTTTAATATTATTCAAAAAGTAACCCCAGTATTAAACCTAATCAAGCTTATGGTTACGATCTATTAAACTCGGACATAATAATCAAGTCAATAAGAACTTGCAACGTAAAAAGAATATAAAAACCATTTAATCATAATATAATTTTAATTTATTGGCAAACATATTTACACTATCCGATTTTATAGTAACTAATACAGATACGTCATACCATATATATTTTTAATTGATAACTTACCTGACAATAACATACCTACGTATTATAAAGCGTTATTGTCGGGTGAGTAAACTAAATAGTAACACTTAAATGGCATTATGTACAAAAAAAAAACAAACATGGTGATAAAATTAAAAAATGCTCTTGTATTGAATCATTAATTAAAAAATCGATTGCATACCTAAGTGAAATCATAATTTTAGACCTTTTTATTTTCAATCACAATTTTTTTTAGTTACCGATTAAATGGTAAATATTAATTCTATATTGCAACGCCTATAAAATATCAGCCATCCCGACGATTCATTTTATGTGTTAGGAAATTTATGATTAGTTAGCGGAAATACAAGGTCTAAGTAAGGTTTTTTTATATTAATTACATAAGTATAAATTACTTCAAGTTTATAATATTGTGTGTAAACGTAAAACAGCGCAGTCTGTTTTCATCCCGGTGGTGGATAGCACTTTTGAGCTTTGTGTTGATAACAAAAAACCTATTGCAATAATTTCTGTTGATATTGCCAGAGTTGACTGCCACTCGTTTCTTCAGACCTCAAAAGCATAGTGCAAATGAGGTCATTCAAAATTATCAAATTATTATTGAATACCTAATTCTTTCAAATTAAGTATTTCTTTATTCACAATGTGCAAAATTAATTGGGACACATTTCAGGATAAACTGATATGCTGCGGAGTATATACCAACTGATTTTCTTAGACCTATTTAGTCTAAAAATACGAATATTAAATATTATTATATTATATGCCCATATAAAAAAAATGATATGCGTAAATAAGATTATAAGCACATAATAAGCTTATATCCTTACCAAAATATCAAAAATAAAACCATCATTGATAAGGATATGCATTCTAGATTCTTATGTTGCTACTTTATATTTAAGATGCGATGCAGTATTAAAGTGTACTTACAATATTTATGCTCGTTACTGTACAAATAAACTTTTATATATATCACACATGTCAAAATACATCATATAACGCGGCGCCTATTGTTTTTGAATGTGATCAACGAATCAAGACTTCAAAATAGAAGAGAAGACCAGTGGAGAGATGTGCTCTGTTATCAATCAATAATAGAATGTATGTATGTAGACATAATAGCAGTAGGTATTCTACGACCAGACACAAACTATATAGAGTCAATTATAATATTGCAAAATACAAAAGAAAATCGACTCAAAAACGCATATCGCAATTGTATCATTACAAAGCCAGTCTTAAGGTAATTAGAAACACAAAATATATCATTTTGGGGCTGTACTGATTTCGTATTTAATAAGCGACATGTAAATGTGTTTAATAGTAATATAAATCTACATAATATTATATAGCATAAAACGGAGAATCTTCATTCATTAAACAAATCCAATCCGAATATTTTTAGATGTTAATCTAATTTATGATTAAGTTAGCATGTAATCATTTTAAATCTATGCACAGCGTTGGTGGTTACAGGGATCGGAACTGGTATTTATTACAAAAGATATAAATATCACTAAAAACATTTCCAAATATTTGTTTTAAAGAATGACACTGCATCCACAGTTGTGTGAAAATCTATAATGAAATGAAAATTTTAATAGAAATCTTTAAATAACGACTCACGCTTTTTCAGAATAAAATACCGGTTTCAAATCCAGCCCCGCTAGCATGACCAACCAAACACGATATGATAAAGCCATTTCTCGCGTTGAACTTACAAAAATCATTGGATTTTCGAGAGTTCAACGCGAAAAATGGCTATATCTTCATGATATAGCCTTATTTGATTATTAAATTCAGGCTTATGCAAGTGTTAAAATCCAATGATTTTTGACTGTTCAACGCGATAAATGGCTATATCATATCGTGTTTCGGTGGTCATGCTAGCCGGGCTGGGTGGTTATAGCGACAGTGAGTAACCTTCACACCACCTATCTATATACATCATATTCTTTATGGTAAGAGGCTAAACAGTTATCACTTGGTGTAGGTACTAGTTTATTAGCAATATTTAGAATATTATATTACAATATGATCAAAACAGACCTTATTATCAAACTACAAATAATTTTAATCTACTTATCTTTACAATATTTTTCTTAAAAGCTAAATAATGTAAGAGATCTCTGTATAAATGTTGGCTTTTTTCTTCAAGGTATTGTACATAATTATTTTTTATCAATACACTATTTTTAGTAAAATAACAAAAGATCACACTTAAATATTGATTTCAATATTGCATCACGACAATCGCTTTATTGTATGATTAGTTACCAATGATTGTATTTTTTGTTGTATTCAAATCATGAGTGAATTATGTTGTCATCAGTCTCTGCTGTTGAAAACACTTGATCAAGGAATGTGTATTCTGTTATATATAGGAGCAGAAATTATCCAGATATGACAGCACAGTGGTCTATCCAGTACGAAAGTGACGAAATTTTACAAAATCAACTGTACAATAATAATACATTTATTCAATGGTCAAACAATATCTACCAATAATAAAGCACAACAAATCTATTATGTTAGCTTATTGTCACTACAGTTACTTGCAAATGATAGCCACAAAATAATGTAAACTATGCTATATTAATATAGATATTGTTACAGTGTACATGTTTAGGGAAAATTAAATATCATATCAGTGCCTAATGCCAACTTCGCTATATGCTTATAAAACATTCGCAAATAAGCTTAAGCTGCCAATTCTATTAATATATTGTATATTGTCTAATATTAGCCAAAACAAATATAAATATTGTAACATTATTTAAAGTGGTGCCACAGCTCCTTGCTTTATATTTCCATACAAACAAATAATACTTAAATTTGATTAGTCATGTTTATCTCATAATTTTATTACTAACAAAGTGTAACCTTCACAAAAAAAAGTAGAAGTATGTTTGGTATTTTTAGTAATTTACATGGGCTTCAAGGAACTGTAGTTATAATTCTAGTTTAGATATCATACATTATGTCAAGTTATTATTGTTAAACAGATATTGATTGGCATTACATACTGATACCCAGAAATACTGCTACAACATTGTAGTTACAAAATAATAATTATTAAATATTTAAACTTTCTTCAAAATGGATTTTGAAGAAAGTTTAAATTAGATAGTGTGACTGGGTAAGTCACACTATCTAATGTTTTACTTTTGAGTCTGTATGTTTACATGAGACCTAGAATCCTTGGGCTTACTATCAGTTTTTTTTTAATTTAAGTTATATAATAAAAAATCTTTTAGTTTTTCTTTACTCCAAACAAATTAATAATAACCTAGGATTGGATGTTTTTATGGCTGAACATTGTGTGGATATAAGGGTACCATTGGTGGAACAGGTGGTGTATCTTTGTTATTTTTAGTTTTTCTAAACTGGAAACCATTTTTACGGAGTATTTTACGTAATGTCTCACGTGACCCTTTAAAATTTATTTCCTCTTTTAAGATCTGAAGTAATTTATTGATGGTGGGAACCTCCTTTTTGAAAGCATAAAACTCGTGGATTTTATGCCTAATTACTTGCAAGTCATATTCATCTACTTCAATTTTGCCCTTTGTTCTTACTCTTTTCTTTGGTGACTTCTTCAAAGTCTCAGGGTCTAGGAGTCCTTGTTCAACCAATCTTGCTTCTTTTACAATGTTCAAAACTGTTCGTTCAGACACTCCTGGAACAGACAAGCAGGCATAAAAATTTAGGGACATGGATTTCTATTTTTACAGGAGGACTGTAATAGGTAGAGAGCTTTCATTATTTTGTAAACATTTAGCATCGAAAATACTAATAAAAAAAAAAATAATATACCATAAGAGCTCATTTATATTGCGCATATTTCTTTTGACAGTACAGTACATTCACAATAGCCAATCGTAATTTTATATTTCTAATAAAATGTAATACAACGGTTCAAAATTATCTCAATTATATACTTATCACGTGTAATCTGTTTACATTAAACAGAAGATTCATAATTAAGGAATAATCACAATACAAATTCATAGTACTGGCTATGTGATTAGACGAGTATGATAAAATACATATTACTATGGGAGATTGTATTGCGTAAAAAGGAATTGTAAAATTTATTTCTAATGAATAAAAAAAATTAATCTGCTAGAGCACTTACCTGTAGCCGCCGAAACTCTTACATACACCTTGCTAAGTGGTATAATAGGCACTTGCATTCGTTTCTCTTCATCCATGAATTCTTTCACTTTTAAAATTATTTCTCTTACTTCAGTGGTTATGTTTTTAGGCATATTGTCTAAAAATAATTTAAATCACAAACAATAACACAAGTTTAGGTATGTAATGGCCGTTTTGTCACTTTTGTGTCTGACTGACACACATTATCTGACAGTTTACTTGCATGTTGCACCCGTAGTTTACGAGATGGCGTTGCTTTTTTTTTAATTCTCCCTATATTTGAGAGAAAGCAAAGGGGAAAACAGCCATGTCTTTTATCTGTATTCATATGAAATATTGAGTGGGTGAACGAGTGCTTGGCGGGCTTTCAATGGCGTCAGTCAAATTTTTATTTCAATTATTCAAAAATTTTTTCAGAGTGGACTTTGTGTAGTAAAAGTGGTGTTATTTTGATGCATAAGGATCCGTGTTGATGTTCAATTATGAAGAATCATTGAAATAAAAGTGTTGTGCCGTGTTTGACGTTGAGAATAGTGGTGGTTTAGAGGTGTGTGGAGTAGAGTGGTTTTCACCACCTCATCGGTCACCGTCATGAACTGTTACCATTTGACTCGCGCCAAGCACTCCTTAGATGCGTTAAAATGTGTTTCACCCATATTTTAATGTAAAAGTCATTTCATGCATTATTTTCATTCATTCATTTATCATTCATTCAAAATTAAGAAAAGTAAACAAAAGTGTACAAAGACAGTTCCTAAAAGACTTGTATCCAGGAACGTTAAGCCAATTAAAAAAAAATTGTGGGTTGGAGAAGTGCTTGGCGGGCTTTCAAATTTTTATTTCAATCATTCAAAAAATTGTTTCAGAGTGGACTTTGTGTAGTAAAAGTGGTGTTATTTTGATGCTTAAAGATCCGTGTTGATGTTCAATTTTGAAGAATCATTGAAATAAAAGTGTTGTGCCGTGTTTGACGTTGAGAATTTTATAGTGGTTTTCACCACCTCATCGGTCACCGTCATGAGCTCTGTTGCCATTCGACTCGCGCCAAGCACTCCCTAGATGTGTTTAAATGTGTTTCACCCATATTTTAATGTAAAATTCATTTAATGCATTAATATCATTCATTCATTTCATACATTATTTTCATTGATTCATTTATCATTGATTCTAAAAAAAAACGAACGTATACAAAGAAAGTTCCAAAAGGAAAAAAAAGAGTGTTTGGCGCGTTTCGTGGTCAGTCAGATTTATTTTCGCTAATTCAAAAATTGTTATAGAGTGGATTTTGTGCAGTGAAAGTGGTGTTATTTTGATGCACAAGCATCCGTGTTGATGTGCAATTATGCAGAATTAGAATTATACAGAAAAATAAGTCTTGTAATGGTGTTTGATGTTGTGGTGAAAACCACGTAAAAAGTGGTTTTGCTCACTTCATAAGTCACCATCATGAACTCTGTTACCATTCAATTCGCGCCAAGCACTCCCTAGATGCGTTAAAATGTGTGACACTCATATTTTAACGTAATATTCATTTCATTCATAATTTCATCCACTCATTATTTCATAAAACTACAGATAAAATATACACTAAAGACATGGCTGTATGGGCTAGACCCTTTGCCTTCCCTAAAAATACAGGGAGAATTTAAAAAAAAAAAAGCTTGATCTTTCAGGAGTGTTTGGCGCGTTTCGTGGTGTCAGTCAGATTTATTTTCAATGATTCAAAAATTGTACATCAACACGGATGCTTGTGCATGAAAATATAAACCCTTTCATTGCACCACCGCACCTCACCTCAGCGGGCCTAGCACGGGGACGTGGACAAGTCTCTTTCCACCACTTGACAGTGTTTTGTCTCGGGAGTTAGTGCGAGTTAGAGCGAGAGGAAAAGATTTTCTGTCCCCCGAAAGAGATGTGTCCACGTCCCGTGCTACGGGGGCTGAATGACACCAAAGAGAATACAATACTACGTAAGAAATGACACCACGATATGCGCCAAACACCTGACTGGCAATTTTTTTTATTTTCCCTGTATTTTCAGGGATAGCAAAGGTTCTAGTCCATACAGCCATATCTTATGTATATTTATTTTATATTGATAATATGAATGAGTGAGTGAAATGAATGAATAAAATGAATTTTTCATTAAAATATCACACATTTTAACGCATCTAGGAAGTGCTTGCCGCGAATTGAATGGTATATAACAGAGTTCTTGATGGCGATTGATAAAGTGATGAAAACCAATATAATAGGTTGGGGAAAAAGTTTCTTTTTTTTTTAATATAGTTTATTTACATTTAACTAAAGTATGTAGGTACCATTTTGTTCGATAACTTTTTGCCATCTTGTAGGTAGGGACATGATCCCATTGCTATAGAAATTTTGGGACTTCTGGTCAAAATACCGCGGCAAGTGGTTTTGGCAGTCCTCTCGTGATGTTAACCTGACACTGCCTAAAGAATTCTGAAGAGACCGAAACAGGTGGAAATCTGAAGGTGCAAGGTCAGGACTATACGGCGGATGCATTAAGTCCCAGCCAAACTCTCTTAATTTTTGCTGAGTGGCTAAAGATGTGTGAGGTCTAGCGTTATCATGATGAAAAACCACACCGCTTCTGTTGATTAATTCCGGCCGCTTTCTCTCAACTTCTTACTTTAATCTCATCAGTTGTTCGCAGTAGAGTTCAGAATCGATGGTCCTGCCTGGTGGTAACAGCTCATAATGAATAATGCCCTTCCAATCCCACCACACACACAGCATCACCTTGTTGCGAGTTAACCCGGGTTTTGCCACAGTCTGTGAAGCCTGACCGGCCTTTGACCACGACCTTTTTCGCACGTTCTTGTCGTACGTGATCAACTTTTCATCACCAGTTATCAGCTTCTACAAAAATGGTTCGGTTTCATTACGTCGTAATAAAGAATCACAAATGAGTACACGGTTCATTAGGTTTCTTTCAGTGAGCTCGTGAGGTACCCAAATGTCCAGCTTTTTTGTGTACCCAGTTTTTTTCAAATGCGCCAAAACTGTTTTGTGGTCAATTCCCAGTTCTTCAGCTACGTCGTAACTATTGACATGCCGATCTTGCTCTAATTTTTCAAAAATGGCATCCATTTTATCTGTAATAGGGCGACCAGAGCGACGTGCATCTTTGACATCAAAATTTCCGGATTGAAAACGCTTAAACCAAATTTGTGCTACTCTCACAGACACTGCACTAGGTCCATAAACATCGCAAATTTTTTTCGCGGCTTGCGTTGCATTTTTACCTTTTTTGTAGTAAAATTTTAAAATGTATCGAATTTCTTCATTAGATTCACTCATCTTGGCGGTACGAAAAACAATGAAAATCACACATGTTCCTAATTTGAATTTGGAATTATGTTCTTTAAAATTTAAACTTTCAATGATACCAAAACCAGCCAGATACAAATAGTATAGCCAAAGAGATTTTATTACAAGTTTATACATACTATAATGCGAAAATACTTTTTTCCCAACCTAATATGTATAAAGTTCTCAACGTCAAACACACCACAAGACATATTTTCAATGATTTTGCATAATTATACATCAAAACGGATTCTTATGTGCATCAAAATAACACCACTTTGACTGCACAAAAATCACTCGGAAACAATTTGTGAATTATTGAAAAAAAATCTGTCTGACATGACACCATTGAAACGCGCCAAACACTCCAACAAGTTTGCAATTTACAACATTTCAAAACTGTCAAACCCTTAAAATAATAAACCGTTTGTTCGGAACAATTAGCATAGATGATACTGCTGGTGCCATCTCTCTGAAGTGTACGTAAACAACGCCGCCCCGTGCGTCTCTATGTTACATACATACATACATACATAAATCACGCCTATATCCCCGAAGGGGTAGGCAGAGGTGAACTAGCACCCACGTTTCGCCAATTATGTTAGGTCCAATGTAATAGGTGGCGAGCCTATTGCCATATATCGGGCACAAAATCGCAGTACATTGCTATTGCTAGTTGGTATTAGAGGAACGCTGCTGCCCATTCCTCATCATTGATTTATCCTTAGTCGACTTGTACGACACCCACGGGAGAGAATTGGGGTGGTGACAATTGTTTTCTACTCTGCCGTCACCACACGGCTAAAGCTCTATGTTACCTATTCTAATAATGTATTACCCGTTTAAAAATTATACGCTCTCACGCACCTTCTTCGCAAGTGTTCGCATTTTATTTTCCACAAATTCGCAATTCCTTGGAATCTAAAAAATCCAACCACGTCTACGAGTAAAAAATACAGTAGCAGTATCGCAGTCCGCTACACCGTTCCTTTATATTTTGTTCAAAACGCTTTCGAAAATAGCTAGAAAATTTTATTTGGTAAACAATCTTGACAAACCTTTTTATTGAAAATGCAAAATTAAAATTAACTGATAACAAGATTCAATAGGTTTCAATCTTTAATAACGATGTATTGTAATAGATTATTGACTTTGTTATTATTTTATTTTTAAATGTGTAATTTATTTAAACGTTGTTCAAAGATTGTTTATCAAATAAGACAAGTAAGATGGTACAGACTTTTAAGTATAGTACTTATTTTTATACAAACCGTAATTTCATATGTAAAGCCTAATATGGGACTCGGGGTAAAGGTGTTTACCCCATTCGCAATAAACACCCCCTGGGTGACTCTCCTCAAAGCGTTGACATGGCGATAGTCTTCCATCCGTCGCTCCTGTATCGTGTTCTGCCGTCGTAATGGTGTCCACCTATGGCAGGCTCTCCTCCTAGAGACCGCTGCATCCACTCACGGGGCGCCGCGACTCACCCCACGAGTTTCTCCGTCGGGCTAAAGTTCCCGGTTCAACACCTTGAGCAGTATTGATTGGAATGTTGTCATCCCAATAACAATAACAATAATAACTAACTCCTTTCATCGGTCTCTCAAAATGGTCCTTTTCATCTCTTTTCTATACATTCAGAAAAGATATGAAAATCACATTTTCGGTTAAAAACTTCTGAATAAAAAATTGGTAGATGGCTGACGGTTATGAATAGATGAGGAAACATACTGCCCCGACCCCAGTATCCTGGGAACATCAAAGACACAGTATAATAAAACCTTCTTCACATAGGTATTACGAGTATTGATTAGGATGATGTAACTGCGCCGCATCTCAGTTATCCAAGCGTCATTCGTCGATAAACTCAAGTAACTAATGATAAAGTAAACATTTGATAACATTATTGTATCAAACTGTATCACGAGTGGTTGTTATTCTAGTTAAAATAATATTATTGTGTAGTAACAAAATGCCTTGCCTAAAGATTTTTACAAGCCTCTCCAGAAGTCAAATACCTAGCGGCTTTGTGGACAGAATAATACCAATTTTGGCTAGAACCGTCAGTAAACCTGAAAAAGTAAGTTTATGAATAGATATGTATGCTCTCGTATGTATTTATCTTCATGCGAATCCGTCATGAACCTATTAGTCGGGTAGGTCATGTATGATCTTCAAGTGTCGGGGAATTATTTAATAAATTGTGCAAAACTGCTTACCTGAAATCGAGAAATCAATACAGGTAATTTGTAGTAAATATCTGATTTTCCTTACGACTTAACCATTGGTCTTTAATGTATTAGGATTTCATGGAAAAACTTAGATTTTCTTTTAGTAAATGTATTACAAGAACTGACAATAATGGATATCAACAAAAACGTTGCTATGATACAAAGCCAAATGTAATCAAAGAGAATACAATACTACGTAAGAATGTAATAGAGGGTATCAAATATAAAGAGGTATAACAGAACCTCTTAACATCCCATCTCCTTTTTGTTCAAGCCAACTTGTTCATGTTTTTCAAAATAAACCTGTATTTTTTAAAAACTCTTTATTTATAATCGTTCATGTTTAAACATTAATGTGGGTGTGGGTAGTTTGCTTCGGAAAATGACAAGAAAAAACGAACACCATAATTTTTACTTTCAGAATTTTATATGTGTGGTCACGACTGATTGCCTGATGCATTTTAAAGGAGACAACAGCAAACCTGCAGTGGCAGCTACTTTAGAATCTATAGGGAATATTGATGCTGACAGGAACAAAATAGTCATGAAGGAAGTTTCTGACTTTGTCGCTAATGAACTAGGAGTCGTTCCAGAAAGGTAACGAACGACCAAATAAGCATTTTCAATGAGTCCATCAACACCCACGGTTCTGCTTGGTAATTCAAAAAAGTTTTGGAACCTACCTACTCTGTGCAGTAACATAATTTATTTTAACCTTTTATTTTTGTTATTTGGCGAATTCTATCAGCCAAAGTGTAATAAACACTTTGTACCAATGACAAGGGTAGAAGCTTAGAATCACCAAAGCTGTGCCACCAATTTTCATTGATTCTTTTTTTTTTTGTTAAATTATCTCTATATTGATGGAGTGTTTGGCGCGTTTCGTGGTGTCAGTCAGATATTTTTTCGATAATTCTAAAATTGGTTCAGAGTGGATTTTGTGCAGTGAAAGTGGTGTTATTTTGATGCACAAGCATCCGTGTAGATGTACAATTATGGAGAATCATTGAAAATAAGTCTTGTGATGGTGTTTGATGTTGTGGTGAAAACCACTTGAAAAGTGGTTTTGTCCACTTCATCAGGCACCATCGTGAACTCTGTTACCATTAAATTCGCTCCAAGCACTCCCTAGATGCGTTAAAATGTGTGACACCCATATTTTAACGTGAAATTCATTTCATTTATACATTACACCCATTCAATATTTCATAAAACTACAGATAAAATATACATTAAAGACATGGCTGTATGGCCTAGACCCTTTGCCTTCCCTAAATTATAGGTAGAATAAAAAAAAATTATCTCATATCATAGAATTTTTTTTTCAAAGACCGTATCCCATAGAGGACAATAATACTACGGATACCGTATCCTCAGTGAAAAATTATCGTTATCATCGATCGCATTGATTAGTAAAATAAAATGGCGAGTGATTTTTTACTTAGTTCGATTCCCGGTTCGGGTAAGCTTTTTGAGAATTCTGTGAATGCGTCTTTGTTTGTGTCTTTTTAAAAATAAAGGCATGTTATTCCTTTCAGTAAATTGAGCTATTTTAAAGATTTAACGTACTTTCCCTCCAGGGTCCATGCTTTCTTTTCATACTGTATATTTTTTGACGTTTACATCAAATAACATTATTATTAATATACCGTCTTTTATTTAAAAACAAGCTGTTGGTTATTAATTTCGTCAATGTAAAATCTATAAAATAGATTGTTATTTTCTCCACACTCCTCGGATAGATCCTGTAGGCCTATTCCCTAACTTTTTTTGACAGTTGAAAGTGATGATCACCGAACTATTTACTTATCCATTACCACTTTACTATAATGCTATTGTGACACTTGTCCTGTGATAACAGCAATGTATTCGTAAATAGTTCGGTGATCATCACTTTCAACTGTCAAAAAAAGTTAGGGAATAGGCCTACTGAAGCGCTTTGGGTTAAAGACAAGTATTAGTCTAAGGAATAGTATGCACTATGATTCAATCTTGGGTGGCACTTGGTCCAACGTCCATACAAAAATGGTCAATCTCCTTTAAAATTGGTATTTGAAAACGTAAAATATATATAAAACACATAAATATATGTAAAACACATAATTTTAAAAATTTCATTTTTGGTGTAAATTAGACACAAAGATAAAGTTTTAACCCTTTTTTTCAAAATTTGTCAACTAGCCTATTGCGCCATACATGATTTTTGCGTAACTTTAACCGTTTACGCAGCGCATGCAATGAAAGCTCTGAAAATGAATATTTTGCCCCCGTTTTTGCAACATTTTTCATTGATGCTCAGCTCCTAGCGTAATGTTATATAGCCTATAACCTTTCTTAATAAATGTACTCTCCAACACAAAAATAAATTTTCAATTTTTTTTGAATCAGTAGTTCCTGAGATTAGCTCGTTCAATCTAAAAAACTATTCAGTTTTTAAAGATTAATATATAAAAGGTAATTTGTGTAAAACCTAAACCCTGAGCATTATGGATTGGAATGTTATCATTCCAATCACTCTCTCCGTTCACCGGTCTCTCGATATGGTCTCTTTTCTATACATTCATTCATCACTAGCATCTTTACGGTGTGATGAATGCTATGAATCAAAAGGGAGTGGATGGCTTGATGACGTCTGACCGATATAAATAGAAGAGAAAACATATTGCGCCGACCCCAGATAAGCTGGGAACAGGGCACGGAAAAGAAATTTAAAAAGTAATTTGACAACGGTAGCCAAGTTCAAATATACATTATAAATAAAAGCGTTACTATAAAAATTTTGACACAGCTTCTTTTTCACTACGCCAAAACTTTGTTGCTATATCTTTATATAGCTTGTCTCTACCTTTTAAATGTCCAATAATATTTTTTTACTTCATTGAAAAATTTTACTTAATATAAGTAATTAGTCTAATGTATTTATCAAGTGGTGATATTGCTTGGCACTCTGGTATTAAATGGTCTAAACTCATGAATATATAAAAGGGTGAAAAATTAAACAATAATTTTAGGATCACATTTATTATATTTAGGTTCATATTTCTTGAAACAAGGTATTTTAGTGTTCTAACATTATAATTTAATAGATTTGTCGTACACAACGATTAAAGCAAGTGACACAAAATATGTGGAAATTTAAATATATTTTTTCTTTACAGATTCTTCCTTACATTCTACGACGTGACGAGCTATAATGTAGGATTATCTGGTACTACAGTCGGTTAAATTTACCGTTTTATTTGTCATAACTATAAAGCTAAAATTCAAAACAAAATTGACTAGTTTTATTTCATAACGAGTTCAAAATGCAACAACGACATTGGATAAAATAAACCTTATATTAATAAGACGCATAAGTTTTGCAATTAATAAAAATTAAATAGTGCTTGCATTATGGATGATTGTGTATTTACTTATTTACGAAATAATTGGTAGTTAATTAAAGGAACCTAAATTATTCAATGATTCTTGGTTACTGAAACATTGGCGACATTTTTACTACGAGCACCGTGTAAAACTCCTTTCAAAGCACTTGTTTGAATTACTACGCCTTCTTCGTCTATCCACGCTGTTCCATCGCTTTCTTGCCAAAAACCACCTGTCAACCTGTCACCATCAGTAATAGCGTCGGGAATGCATTTTTCCTCCTCTTCCCATGATATCGTATCATCTCTTTCCCATTGTTTATTTGCCTGCCCTTTAAGGCCCTCGTCATGTGATGTCGCGGCAGCTTCCTTGGTTTTTGTTTCCACTTCTTCTAAGACCTCCGCTACAAGTTCTGGATTTTCATTGTCTTCCTCAGAATGATTGAATTCTTCATCAGATATCGCCTCTAATATTTCCTCATAATTCTCCACTTTTTCAAGAGCTCGTATCTTATCAGCTCTATCTGTCCACCTATCAAGGTTTTTCTTTGCCATGACAAACATTAATTTTGTTTTGGGCAATATTTTAACGAGCATCGTATAGCAAGGTATGCATATCTGACTTAAAAATCCAACCTGAAATATTATTGAAGTGTTATTATATTGTAAATGTTATTATAGGTTTTAAATGAAACCATCAAACGCTTTATACACTATACTATTGTGTGTTTTGAGCGTGTTTCTTATGTGCCGTACGGAACATAAGAAACACGCTTCTATCAGCTGGCGATTTCAAGGGTCCTATTCTTCCTGGATATTTTGTAGCTTAAAATATTGACTCTATGTTCTTTGTACTTGAGTTTTTAGTTTTGTTAGATAGTTTTTTGTATTTTTATATTTCCCTGCTTGAAAGCTACCTTTTTGACATTTATTATTACGCTGACTCGTTATGAATGTACCAACGAACCTGACTAGCTGGTTGCTCGTAGGGCTTACTCCTGTCCATCATTGCGATTGGATTTTTTCCCGCTGCTCGTTCTTTGTCACCTTGATCGTAAAATTCTTCAAATATAACTTTAACTGTTTTGATTTGAACTTCCCATGGCTTTGCTGAAGCCGAGAGGTCAGCGGCTGTCATAGATATTGCCATGGCAAGATCTCTGAAAGGTAATTAAGTGCGTAATCATCAAGGAATTTATAAATCAATATACATAATTGTTTTGTATACCAAAGTTCTAACAAAAGACATACTTTCTAATTATAATTAAAAGTTAAGTAATTTTAATTAACTATTCATCTATACATCGAATTAAATACATTTACGCATAATAATTACACATAATAATATGTTATTATTACAAAACTTAAGCAAAATTAATTCGCAGTGCTGCATTGAGGAATATATTCGCTTAGTAAAAGTATTAGTTACACAGTATATGGCTTCAGCAATACTAAAATATTATTTATCTATAATTATTTCCGTTTCTAACATTTATACACAATGACGCCCATATCCCCAGAGGGGTACATAGCGACGTCTAGACACTAGATTACAACATATTTAAATTCAAGACTTATTTGTATCACCTGTGGCTGGGAATTGTCCAATCAAACATTTGTTCGGAATTTTCAATATGTAACTCTTTGATTTTCTCAAGATTAGGGAAAAATGCAGCGAGATCTGTAGCAAGAATTGCTTGACGTATATACCCCAGTATTTCTTTGTACTCTTCGCTTGAAATGTGTGCGAAAATGTTATGACCATCCTGTAAAATAGGTAATATTTACTAATCATAATCGATAATAGATCGAAATTTACGACTGTAGTCGGACAATAAATATTTAAAACCTTTCGTTACAATGTGCGCAATAAACGTTGAAGAATTACTTTTAGGACTTATTAGTACGAAATGGCAAATATTTTGTATTATGTAGGATGTTCTCGATGTTTGTTACAATAATCATGTAATTGGAAAACTCGTTTGGTGGTTTATTTGTAGATGCATAATTATTATGCTGCGCTGTAACGATTGTGTGTCGATTGTCTCTAGAAGATATATTAATCCAAGATGTTTATAACCTGCTGTAGTATAGTGACAGTTATATTGAAATGATGGTGTTCCAAAGTCGAAGTGGTATACATAGCAGCTAGAGGAGAAGCTGTTTCACTCATATATTTGTTTGTATATCCTCTATGATCCAAATCGTGGCACAAGCTTGCAACAAACAACGCCAATCTCTGAAACATGAGAGTTTAATTTTCTTAATTCCGAAACTATTAAAATACTTTCATTCAGAATATTTTATAATTTTAACGTGATCCCACGAGTTTCCCGTTGACTATAAACATCTCCCAGAGTTTTTGTCTGATTTAATCTATTATATACATTCATTTATCACTAGCACCTTTCCGGTGTGATGGATGATTGAATCCGACGACCCACCCCAGATAAACAGGGAGCAGGGTAAAAAAAAGAAAAAGAAAGCGTACCAAGACCACTAATAGCAAGTACGCATACATAAATCACGCCTATATCACGAAGGGGATATAGGCGTGATTTATGTATGCGTACCTTATGTATGTATGCCTTATGTATGCGTTATGTATTTATTTATGTATGCCAATTATGTTACGTCCCATGTAATAGATGGCGAGCCTATTGCCATTTATCGGGCACGGAAATCGAGTACATTGCTGGTATAAGAGGAACGCTGCTGCCCATTCCTCATCACTGACACACAGTCTCCTTGTACGACACCCGTGGGAGAGCTTTGGGGCGGTGACAATAGTATTCTGCTCTGCCGTCACCACACGGAGCAATAGCAAGTGCTTATTTATAACCAATAGTATCGGAAATTCACTTACTCTTTTATAGTCGAATTTGTTATCCGTATCATTTTTCAAAATGACATACATGGCATGAGCCACTGACCATCCATGGTCGAAGTTATGATACGGAACTGTCCTGTAATTCTTCTTAACAGTAAGCACGAATCTTGTGATTGTCATCACATCAAACTTGGACATGTCAAATAAATCATCAAACATTCGTATGACTGATTTACATTTTTGGAATTCGTCAAATTTATACGGGTCCAGTGTGTAATCGTTGAGATTTACGTTGAAGTCGCCGTAGTCCGTCAGTAATGCTTGCACTTCGTTCTCTCTGCACGTGTTATGGTAACTTAATACTTCTAAAGCTACTTTGTACTTTTGTTCCTTCCTCATAATTCTGTCATACAGCCGAGCATGATGCAGTGCTAGTCCAAAGAACGTGGAAAATATTTCAAACGACAATTCATCATCGCGACCGAAATTGTCTTCATTGCGCTTATTGACCATTTGCACAACTCCTATAACTTTTCCTTCGACTTTAATTGGCATGCAGAGAATGCTGATCGTCTTGTATCCCGTAGCTTCATCTACTTCTCTGAAAATAACTAAACTATTAGTAAAAAATCAGTATTTAAATATATAAGGAGTCGTCATAGTTGCCCTGTTCTATTGCCATGAGCTGTGCCATCATCATATTTTAATGTAACATAATAAAACTTAATACATCACGTTATTTTATGTGATGTGTTTTGTTATAATTCAGGCGCTATAAAAAACTCGGCTTGTAACACTTTTCACAAGACAGAATTAATAAATAATAAAAATGGAAATAAATAACGAAACTACATTTAAAACCATCTCCAATAACAATTTAAATCAATCAGTCCAAATGACTGATTTCTTAATTACGAGTCCAATTACCGTCTGTTATTTTATACCCAAAAAAAAATATCGTAGAAATGTTTCGGAAAAAGGCATTCTTTGCTTAACTTTTATCTTTGGATAGTTTTTTTATGTTTATTTGATAATTAGTGATAAAAACAGCGTTGTAGACATTGTCTTTCTGTATTTTTAATTAATTTGCGTAGGTTTCCTTAATTATCCAACAAACAAAAAATAGAAGTGAGTTTAAAGAATTTGAAATAACTTATTCTCGTGACTTTCAGTAACCTTAAATAAAATTTCAAAAGGTTTGAAAAATGGTGAAGATTTTTCTTAGGGATAAAGTGGGTGTTACTTAGAAATAAAATTCTTTGTACATTTGTTTTTTTAAATCATTAGTTTCAGAAATGAATAGATTTTTATTGCTCTCTTATTTTCTTTCATTAAAGATTGTACGGTGTTTTTATTAGAAATTATGTAGATACCAATAATACAATAAATGTTGAAAACCTTTCTTTGAATTTATTCACGCAGTAAAAGTTCTTATCGTAGCTGGGCCTACACGTATTTTTACCGTAGTAATGTGTATTACTGTAGTAAAAATATTGTATTTTTTTTTCTTGTATTTTTCGTCTATTTAGTTATATGGTTAAGCTCTGCTAAATGGCCGACGTATTAACTGAGCTGTATTTATTATGGACACAGATTTAATTATTAAATCGGTGACATGCTGCAGTGACACAGTGATTAGCACTGCTTGAACTTAAAATTTATTTTTGATATCCAAAATATCAGTGATTTGGGATACAATATTAGAAGTTACGTTTAAAAAGCAATTGATCAATAAGGCCGAGTTGCCGTTGCGGCTGCCACTACACCTACTTCTTAGAAACTCTTCCCAAAACTGACTACAAACATACCTGTTAAACCTGTAATCAGAATAGGCATCGGGAATATTCATTGTCTCGCCGGACAAAGCCACATGCCCCGCAATCCCACGGTTGATGGGCATTCTGATTTCCTTCTTCTCAAGATCTCTATCGTGACCACGCTCAAATTTCAAATCAAACACTGTTGATACCAATTCAAATTTTCTGTAATCGACTAGAAACAATGACGCCCGGTCAGCATTTACTAGTCTTTGCGCGAATTCTAATATGCGCTTGATCAGTTGGTCTAAAGATACCATTTCTTCAAATATTGCCCTTAAATTGTAAAAGAAAAGTTCCATAATTGTGACAATTAGCCAGAAGTTTAAAGTAGGTAGCAGAAATAGTTAAAAATTATTACTTCACGACATCCAGCAGAAAATCAGACATACTCCTCTCTCGTTTCTTATCAAGGAACATGTTACAATAATGTATACTCAAACTTCCCCATAACATGTAGTTTGAGCTGATTTCTTCATCTCTTTCTCTGAATCGGTCCTTGACTCTCCACATCTCGATGACATAGCCTGTCTTTCCGGTAGATAGGAGAATAGGTTGGTAAAGGATATGATTCGCTTCTTTCTGTAAAATTAACAAAAATGGATTGCAAATTCATAGTGTTGACAGATTTTCAAAGAGATCTCAATAATGGGTTGGCTTTGGTTTGGTGGGCTACAGTAAATACAATAAATTAAAAATGACTTACCACGTGTTTCACTTTAAAAGATTTCAATAATGCCATGGGTGTGCTTGGGAATCTGAGTGGGTCCTCATGACGAGAAACACGAAGACAACTCATTTTCTTTGCGACTTCCAATACAAGTATCACCTGTTCCGGGTCAGATCTGTCCAAGGTGAATGTAGATTTTGAATCGTGCGCATTCTGTAATTCCACTGAATACTAAGAAAAGGTTTTACATACTTGGACGTCATACCTAGCAATTTAAAGAGCTTTAAATTACAGTCAGAAATATCATGAATTTTCTAATTAAATGAGAAACTTATTTACTTTAACGTCCAAGGTAATACATTGTACAAAACAAGGGTGATCTGGATACATCTTGTAAATCCTATAGGCGTCCACTCCAACGGAACAAGTGATAGATTTAGCCAGTTCCCACAGGACAGCGTGTTCGCTGAGATCAGTTTGCAAACTTTTTATCAAGCTCTGAAATTGTAATTTTGTTTTAATAAAAGTAAATAGATTGTGAATAATTTATAGATGCAAATATGTAAGCATGCTACCTCCGTTATTATATTATTACTGTAAAGAACTTATTTTGTCACCAGCATGTAAGCTGTAGTTGTAATTTTTTAAAATTAATATTCAGCCATGATACAGTTTAATAAAATGTATTGAGCTAATTCAATTGTTAAATAGTATGCATGTTGGTGGTCGTACAAAAACAGTCAAATCTTTATTTGAAATGTTTTTTAATTTACTTCAAGTACTCACTGTAAAACTGGGTTTGGTAGACATTTCCTTATGTCTGTGTTTCATCAGTTTGCTATGATTAGTGGTTTTGTCGTCTATCTGTAATAGTAAATTATAAAGTACGGTAGCTAATGGTTCGACGAGCCATGAAAGTAAGCCGACATACTAAAAAGATATAATAATAAATAGATATTATATCCCTATATTTCTGTGATGGCCTATGGCCCTAGCTAGCATAGCAGTGGGGATATTAAAGGGATGGTGATGATGATGAACTTCTAAAAATAATTGGTTTCAATCGATACTTATTGGTTGATATCGATACACAATAATTATAAATGTCGACCGCATGGCGTTTCGACTGACATAATTTCTATACAATAAATTAATAATCACTCACAAAGTTGTGTTTGATCTTTCTGAAAAACCAGCGTTCTAGTTCTTCCATAGGGACCGATTCCACCACGTATGCCTCCAGAAAATCTCGATTTCTGTCCAAAAAGTTCATCACTTCTAAGCCGTCGCTGTCTGCAAAAAGAGAAAAGTCCTATTGCCATAATCTCCAAATAAGTAAAATGGTGAAACATTATTGTCCTGATGTGGTAACCCAACCCGGGTCCTTCGGACGGCTTCTTTTTATTTTTTAATATGTTTTCTATCATTATATCTATATATCCAAAAATAGTAGGAGCCTATATCGATATTTTTTGTTGGGTAATCCCCAGCGTAGTGTAGTAGATATTTATAGATTTCAGTTGTCCAATACGGAAAATATTACGGAAAGGGTTGAAGGAAAGGAGAAGTCAGGGGGTGTTAGGACAACTGTATTTGTTTGCTATCACCACGCGGTTACATCTAGATAAGAAAAAATGGTTCTACTTTAATTAATTTTCACTTACAAGTGACTAGCTTTTTTTTCTGGCCTCTTCCAAACTCTGGGTGCGCTGGACTTTTGCTGACGCATCCACTGTGGTACTTTGACCACATCTTAACTCTGTTCTCGCTTGAATGATGCTTTAAAAAGCTCACGTCAGTTGAGTGCTCGGCTGCTGAAAGTACACGTAGCCAAGGTATAAGCGAATAGTTGTTATATCTATCATGATAATTATTACCAGCCCATTAATGTCCCCTAAATCGTTTGTTTGTTACCTATTACTACAATTTCTTCCAACTCTAATCTTATGAGTTACGCATGTTCCGTATTAAGAAATTCGGAATCTGCGCATGGGGCATACCTAGAGCCCGACTCTTTTATCTACATCTGGGCCATTTTTGGTGTAGTAATGCTGTCAAGTTAATAGTGTATTCTACTCTGACGTCACCGTGGGTGTCGTACAAGGCGACTAAGGATAAATCAGTGATGAGGTTTGAAACGGTTAATTGTTATGACATTTTTTGTGAATATTTGGTAGGTCAGAGAATACCGGTCGTAGGCTACCCCTAGGTGATAAGGGCAAACCACTTTGGCCGAGTCAGTTAGTTTACTATAAAAAAATACCTGGTCCAGCTATTTCTCCGTTGGAAATTGGTGGCAACAGTCTCGTGGATTTAGCGTCAGGGGTGGGGGCTGCAGATGATTGCATCGCTGTCAATAGGAATTCTGAAAACAGGCCAGTATTTTACAATTACACTTGTACTCACAACAGCACACCAGGTTTCCGCAAACTTTCATATTTTCACAATCGTTTAGTGACCCTTTGACCTAACCGCTAACGTTGTAAAAGAGATTGGTAAATTTTAATGGTTTCGTATAATTTGACATGTTTGGCTTTACAGTCAATATCTCTTTTGACTATTTCAGGCTTTTTTAAATTGATCACTCTATAACTTAACCTAACCGTCGGGACTAGACTAACTTGAAATAATAAATATATTTGCTCTATCCATAGGTTAGTTTAGTATGAAGCCAAGTATAATAAAAAGTAGATCAGGCCAAAGCTGTTTTGAAAAAATTAACATGAATCTACCTACTTACCAACGTATAGCTACCGAAAGGCAATCTTATTAACAGTGATACAAAATTGAAATTTAAGGATTTAGTATCCACTTCTTTTTTTAACCTTTACCTTTCGTGACCTTTACATGCAATAGTTCTAAAATTGACAATATATCCAAACGGTGGACTTGACTTACGGTGGTATGATTAATTACGACTAGTGGCAATTAAGTCATTTTCTAATTTCGTTTTAGTTCGGTCATCCATTACTTTGCAGCGCAAATATTTATTGGTCGGCCAAACGGTGGGTTATATTGTTAATGAAATGGATTGCTCAAAATTGGTCACCAGTTTATGGTACGTACTGAGGGTCAGATAAGAAATCTTTTTAATTGCGCAGCTATTTTTGTTATCGTTCTGCATTGGTTCTGCGTAAAGCATAAAGTTACCGACAAAGTTGAATAACACGTATTCATTCATATTTTATGATTAAAAGCATCAGTTTAAGTTACACACAAATTGATTGGCCCTTATTTTTTAAGAGACTAGAAACTACTCGTATGAAAGATAAAATATAAAATAAGTTAAAATAATAAATTATAAGACACACAGTTGGGAGTCTGTGTTTCACAAAGAGGGTCTTCTTCTACGATGCGTTGTAAGCGAAAAAAATATGTATTTACTAGCTTGACGATGTGTTTGAGCATATAATGTTTTATTAATATTTGAAATACAAAGATTTTGGTGGTTAGAAAAAGAATTTCGAAAAATTATGGTCTTGATGTGAAATTCGCACCCGCGTCCGCTGCTATCCGGGCAGGTGCCTGACCGCTCGGCCCACCAAGACACAGACACAAGTGTCTTGGTTGGCCGATCAAGAACATAATTTTTCGAAATTAATTTTCTAACCACCAAAATCTTTGTATTCATTTTTCTAACATTTATATAATATTAAAATTAAAATCGAATGGAATATTTGAAATGTTACGTCATTTATGTGAATGACCCTAATATTATAAAGACAATGTCACATTCTTCCTAAGCGCCTAGCTTATTATTTGTTATTTGATCTGCGTAGCATAATAATAAGTTAGGAGTATTGACTGAATCCGTTATTAAAAATCAACCGTCAAACTTGGAATGGTATAAATTAAAACGCCTAAAGCATAACGCGAAATACTTAGTTCAAAACGCAAAATTCAGACTGTAAAAACATAAACTATTAAAAATTCCCAACACTTATATCGTAGAGATATTTAAAAGAATTGAAAATATTACTACGCTAATTGATAGTACAACAGTCGGATTATAGGTGCCAGCCTCGGAACGCTAATTAGTATAGTATTTTCCAAACCTAATAAACTTAGTTAAAAAAGAAAAAAATATGTTTTGGGCCGAACCGGACTGGATTCTTTTGATTAACGCATTAATAAAGAAGAAGACACCAGCACTTTCGACTTGACACCCAGTCGCTAGTGTATCAAGTAAACCGGTATGAAATGGCCCTCTACGAAATTCATCATCATCACCAGCCCTTTTAACCAGCCTCCAGGCCTTCCCTATGGATGGAAGAATATAGGGAGATCTAGAAAATTTTGAATACATATAAATACTTATTCAATTGTAATGTAAGACTAGCGCGCTAAGGACTTTTCTAATACATTTTCACATTTACATTCAAGAATGCCCAGCAACAGATATAGATCGTGTCGTAAAAAAGTCATTCCAGTTTGTTCCATTGAAGCACGCGTTTGAATCGTCACTTTACTTACAAATTGGACATCTCTATAAAGTCTCGCACCGCTATTGTCAACATGAGACGTGACAGGTGTGGTTATATCTACATTGTTCCCTTTATTGTCGCGATGCTAATTGCTGCCAATATTTTTGTCTTGTGGCTGTTTTTATGTAGGTAGGTAGATACGTCTAATTTTTATATACATACGAGGTTTTGGCATTGAGTTTTAAGCGATAGGAAATTGTTTTACTTATGATTTTACCGAATTGTAATATGAAATTACCGAAATGTTTCGAAATATTGTTCCATACATACATACATACATCCATAAATCACGCCTATATCCCCGAAGGGGTAGGCAGAGGTGAACTAGCACCCACGTTTCGCCATTTATGTTAGGTCCCATGTAATAGGTGGCGAGCCTATTGCCATATATCGGGCACAAAAGTCGCAGTACATTGCTATTGCTTGGTGGTATTATAGGAACGCTGCTGCCCATTATTCATCATTGATTTATCCTTAGTCTCCTTGTAAGACACCCACAGGAGAGATTTGGGGTGGTGACAATTGTATTCTACTCTGCCGTCACCACACGGCGGTGTTCGCCAATATTGTTCCAAAATGGTCTTTTATCGTGTCATTGTTCCATATAGTTCAAAATGTATTTAGGGCCAGCCTATGTACGGTTCAGTTCTTATAACGTATTCAGTTCTTATTAGAATAAGGTATAATCTCAACATTAAAAACCTCAAGTAAATACAACTTACCTAAGGTAAATGTATTTTTTTTAAATTGCATCATGTCATCAGTTCACAATTTCACATAGAAGTTATAGTTTAAATGTATCTAATCTAAAAAGTATAGAGTAATGTATGATACTGTATTATATGTGTTTCTAAAACACACAGCGTTGGTTGAAGAAGCATCCATAGATCTTGCCTAAATTAAATAAATAAAGTGCACTTACTGAGAAAAACATCTGTAACATTAATTAATGTCCTGTTACAATTACTATCACCTACTATCAGCTAGTCGACATTACATACATACATACATATATCACGCCTTTCTCCCACAGGGGTAGGCAGAGATTACTTCTTTCCACTTGCTACGATCCTTACATACTTCTTTCGCTTCATCCAATCTCATTAATCTCTTCATGCATGCCCGTCGGTTTCGGGTACTCTTGACCTGGCCCTTATTTAATAGACTTTCAATTTGATTATGAAAGATCCGCCTAGGCCTTCCCCTTCCCATTTCTCCATTCACTTTCGCCATGTATATCCTTTTTGTCAGTCTCCTTTCATCCATTCTTTCTACGTGACCAAACCATGCGAGCATCCCTTTCTCAATCCTTGTCATTACATCTTCTTTCAAACCACACATTTTCCTTATCACATTGTTATACAATCGATCGCTCAGCGTTACCCCAGCCATGCTCCTCAACGCTCTCATTTCTACTGCATTTATTCTACTTTCATTGTTGTTCTCCCATACCCAACTTTCACTTCCATACATTAATGTCGGGACCAGCACTCCATTATGAACAGCCATACGAGCCTTTCTGGACACGCTTTGGCTGTTCATAAAAGTGTGCAAAGCCCCGTTTATCATATTCCCAGCTTTCACCCTCTTTTCAATATCACTATCACATTTTCCATCTCTCGTAAATACAGATCCCAAATACACAAACTCTTTTACTTGTTCAACATTCTCACTCGCAATCTTAATTTCACACTTCGTCATTTGTTCATGTCCCTTTCAAAAACCATGACCTTTGTCTTGCTTACATTTACTTTCATACCTTTCTCTGTCAAAGCTTCATGCATGACTGTTACCATCTCCAGCAAATCTGTTTCTGATGACGCTATCTGAGTTATGCATCGTAGAGAAAAAACTTGATCCGTACAACCCATTCCCTTTCGAAACCCTGCTTGCACGTCCCATATTCTGTCATTAGTCTCTTTCATAATCCTTTCAATCAGAATCTTTGCATACAATTTGCCGACAACACTGAGAAGGCTAATACCACGGTAATTTTTGCATTCCAGCTGCGACCCTTTACCCTTGTATAGTGGCACAATGACAGCTTTACGCCAGTCTTTTGGTACTTGGCCACTTACCCAACAAAGGTTCAAAAGGCGGTGCAGCTGCTTAGCAATGGTACCCTTACCAGCCCTCAGCATCTCGACCGATATCCTATCACACCCTGCCGCCTTTCCTGCTTTCATACCTTTCAATGCTTGCACAATCTCATGCATACTTATTTCATTCTCATTCAAATTTTCTTCCATATGATTAGCCTGGGACTGGACTATATCATCTGACCTTTCAAATAAACTCTCAAAATATTCCTTCCACCTATATTCCACATATAGTCGATATTCAAGAGAAATAAAAAAATTGAACACAATTTAAAAAAATATCCCACCTATGTAGTATTTTATGAATAACATAATCAAAATGAAAATTTGTGTGATATTAATCGTTCAGTAATTAATTGGGAACTTAATCAGATATGGTGAAACAAAGCGTTTATTTGTCTTACGTCTGATAAGAGGTAGGTGGATTATTGTTATGATGCTACTGCTTTAATCTAAAACCTGCCTGAAATTTACCCTCCTACGAAATATTGTTGTAATAAGCACCACAGTGCGAGAAACCCCGAGTGTAGATATTACTGGCCCAGTAAACCGCTTTAGTCCCCTCTGACGGACCAATGGGATGTAAATACTGGCTTAGTCGTAGCGAACACTTACGAGTTTGCGTGTCTTTGCACAGTTAAAAGGAGGTGTCTTTAGAATTCATTATAAAATGCCTTTACGTGTACCGCAATTACGATATTCCGATAAGAGACTGTTGGTGTCGTGTAGGGACAGCAGAGCAGAATACAATTGTCGCCATACCCATATCGCTCCCGCGGTTATCGTTCAATTCATTCAAGCGAATAACGAGACTTTATAAATGAAAATCAAGAGTGGTTGCAGAGCAGAATACAATTGTTACGGGTGACGGCAGGGCAGAATACAATTGTCACCACCCCATCTCTCGACTAAGGGTAAAGACAGCGATGGGCAGCAGCATTACTCTCATACCACCTAGCAATACACCTACTGTGATTTATGTGCCCGATATATGGCAAGAGGCTCGCCATCTATTACATCGACCTAACTTGTTTGACGAAAAGTGGGTGTTAATTCACCTCTGCCAATCCCTCGGGGATATAGGCGTGATTTATGTTGTATATGTAAAGAGTGATTGCCTTCTATGCTGGCCTAGGAGCAAACAAATAACATTGAATAGGCCAGCCCCAACTCATCCCATAGGTGTCGTAAAAGCCGACAAAGGGAGATTGCCCGGTTTAGACCAATAAGCACCTTGGGGCACCCGAATGGTAGAGGGCAACAGCATACCCAAAGAGGGTTAGTGTCAGGCAGGCGGCCGGTTGTAAAACCTAAGCCAAAACTTTGAGCAGTATGGATTGGAATGTTGTCATTCCAATCACTCTCTCCGTTCATTGGTCTCTCGATATGAAGACTCGACATTTTCTATACAATCATTAATCACCAGCACGTTTACGGTGGGATGGATGATATGACTCAAAAGGGAGTGGATGGCTTGATGACGTCCGACCGTTAGGAATGGAAGAGGAAAAAGACTGGGAACAGGGCAGGGAGAAGAAGAAGGAGAGTTTATCTTAATGCGCTCTAGCGATTATTATCTCAGGTTGTTCATAAGTACTAATAACTTTAAAAAATAATGTTGCTTGTAACTAAAGTACCTATTACAATAAGGGTTAATTGGCACAGACAGAGTACTACAGTTAGGGGAAGGTGGCTCGAAATAGGTATACTACGTAAGACGAGGACTGTGATATGTAAAATTATGTCCATAGGTATACCCTAATAGACAGATAGGAACTTTCATTACGAACCTTTACGCAGCCGATAAACACGCCGAATGCAAATAATTGATTTCAAAATGAATTTGTCCTTAATCGGACCCGTTAGGTTGAATAACCGATTTAGGTTGCCTTCTCCTATAATCTAGCTCAAAGTAAGCAGGTTCAGCGCTTGTGTTGTGGGAACCAGATGATGGACAAAATATACAAAATCTAATAATTTACCATTTAAGCATTGGACAAACCAAACATATCTGCAGCTCTACAACCATAACTCGAAAATATTTGCTACCACTAGGATTCCAATTCTATTGCGTTCGGAATTTGGTACATCGATAGATACCCACGACATCTGACCATTTCACAAAAAATAGCAGAGCCTTTGTTCTTTTTAAATATCAAAATATCTTATATCTACATCTATCACCCAGCCCAAAGTAAGCAGCAAAAGTGCTTTTTCATCCCACCATCTCGGCAAAAGCGTTTTTGCTCTTCGATATCTGAGTGCAAAAGCCGTTTTTATCCTCTAGAGGTTAAAGTAAATTTGAATTTAGAACATCGTGTGCAATGAGTTTGTAAATTCAAAACATCATTATACCTATTTATTTCTACCTCCATGGTGCCGAAATTGTCATGCAACCTATTTTAATTTGTTAAAAACTCAGACTCGGAACCTTCTTGGTGTACTTTTTTTGTAAATTGCTTTGCGCGCGCCATTTTCTTTTCACGTCACAAATTTGTTAAAACCTAGGAGTTCCGTGACGGTCAATCAGCTTGGCGTCAATCTTGCTTTAAACATTTTGATCGTCTACAACGCTTGCTGGATGCTTGAGTCAAGCATTTAAAAGCTTTTTAGGTCTGTTTGATATGTTTACGCTAGCAACGGAACAAAAACATACAGAAAATCAACGTGCTTGACTCAAGCTGATTGACCGTCTCGGAACTCCATTAGGGACGGTAATTTTTATTAGGGACTTACAGGTGTGTCTGGATGAATGTTGCGGGTGTGGCTGGGTGGATGGGTGGCTGTTGGAGGTGTGTCTGGGTGAATGGGTGTTTTGAGGGTGTGTCTAGGTGAATGGGTGTTTTGTTGGTGTGTCTGGGTGAATGGGTTTTTGTGGGTGTGTCTGAATGGATGGGTGAGTATTTTGGGTGTTTCTGGGTGATAGGTTTTTTTTTTGGTGTGATTAGGTGTTTTGTGGGTGTTTCTGGGTGATTGAGTGTTTTTTGGGTGTAAATGGGTGTTTTGTGGGTGTTTCTGGGTTAATCGGTGTTTTGTGGGTGTTTCTGGGTGAATTGGTGTTTTGTGGGTGTTTCTGGGTGAATGGGTGTTTCTGGGTGAATGGGTTTTTGTGGGTGTTTCTGGGTGAATGAGTGTTTTGTGTGTGTTTCTGGGTGAATGGGTGTTTTTTGGGTGTTTCTGGGTAAATGGGTGTTTTGTGGGTGTTTCTGGGTGAATGGGTGTTTTGTGGGTTTTTCTGGGTGAATGGGTGTTTTGTGGGTGTTTCTGGGTGAATGGGTGTTTTTTGGGTGTGTCTGAGTGAATGGGTGTGAATGTTGTGGGTGTTTCTGGGTGGGTGTTGAGAGTGTGTTTGGGTTAATGGGAGGGTGTTGTGGAAGTTTCTGGGTGAAAACAGAAACTGCTGTGATTGTATTTTTTTTTTGTATTTTGCAATTTCCTCGTTGGGGGGGATGAAAAGTTACGTGTTGCACTCGAGTGCAAAGATTTTTCACCTTGTGCTCTTTTGATTCACTCGCTATCGCTCAGGATTCTAATTTTTGAATCACTCGCTACGCTCGTGATTCAATTTTTGAATCCTTCGCTAGCTCGGTCATCAAAATTGAGCACGCGGTTAAAAAACAACTTTGCACTCACGTACAACAAATAACTATTGTTAAGGAAACATAGATATAACAACAGGGAATCGAGAACAAATGCTAGCGTTCTTCACACAAAGAATGGAATCTCTTGACCATTCGAGCCATCGATCTGACCATCGACTAAACTGGTCGTCTTACTAATAGTTATTATTATTAAAAGTCCGCACCACATTTAATCATAAATCACGCCTATATCCGCGAAGGGGTAGGCAAAGGTGAATTAACACCCACGTTTCGCCATCTAGGTTTGGTCCAATGTAGTAAGTGGCGAGCCTATTGCCATTTATCAGGTACGGTAATCGCAGCACATTGCTAGATGGCATAAGAGTATAAGTGGAACGCTGCTGCCTATTACTCATTACTCTCTTAGCCCTTAGACGCCTTGTACGACACCTGCGGGAGAGCTTTGGGGTGGTGACAATTGTATTCTGCTCTGCCGTCACCAAACGGCGCTATAGTATTAAAAACCTTATAAATAGGGTTGCTGTGTTATATACAGTTTTGTTTTCTTTTATAATGCTTTACCGTCTGTAAATAGAATAATAGTTATTTGTTGTACGTGAGTGAAAAGTTGTTTTTTAACCGCGTGCTCAATTTTGATGACCGAGCTAGCGAAGGATTCTAAAATTTAGAATCCTGAGCGATAGCGAGGGAATCAAAAGAGCACAAGGTGAAAAATCTTTGCACTCGAGTGCAACACGTAACTTTTCATCCCCCCAACGAGGAAATGGCAAAATACAAAAAAAGAATACAATCACAACCGTTTCTGTTTTCACCCAGAAACTTCCACAACACCCTCCCATTAACCCAAACACACTCTTAACACCCACCCAGAAACACCCACAACATTCACATCCGAAATACACACCGATTCACCCAGAAACACCCAAAAAACACCCATTCACCCAGAAACACCCACAAAATACCCATTCACCCAGAAACACCCATTCACCAAGAAACACCCAAAAAACACCCATTCTTCCAGAAACACCCACAACACACCCATTCACCCAGAAACACCCACAAAACACCCATTCACCCAGAAACACCCATTCACCGAGAAACACCCATTCACCCAGAAACACCCACAAAATATCTAATCACCCAGACACACCCACAACATCCATTCAGACACCCACAACTTCCACCCAGTCACGCCCACAATACTCACCCATCCATTCAGACAAACCCACAAAACACCCATTCGCCTAGACACACCCACAAAAAAACCATTCACCTAGACATACCCACAAAACACCCATTCGCCCAGACACACCTCCAACACCCACCCATCCACCCAGCCACACCCGCAAAATTTATCCTGACACACCTGTAAAAATTACCGTCCGTAATGGAGTTCAGAGACGGTCAATCAGCTTGAGTCAAGCACGTGAGTCAAGCACGTAAACAAATCAAACAAACCTAAAAAACTTTTAAATGCTTGACTCAAGCATCAAGCAAGCATTGTAGACGATCAAAATGTTTAAAGCAAGATTGACGCCAAGCTGATTGACCGTCACGGAACTCCTAAGTTGTAACAAATTTATGACGCGAAAAGAAAATGGCGCGCGCAAATCAAATTCCAAAAAAAGTACACCAAGAAGGTTCCGAGTCTGAGTTTTTAACAAATTAAAATAGGTTGCATATTAATTTCGGCACCATGGAGGTAAAAATAAATAGGTATAATGATGTTTTGAATTCACAAACTCATTGCACACGATGTTCTAAATTCAAATTTACTTTAACCTCTAGAGGATAAAAACGGCTTTTGCACTCAAATATCGAAGAGCAAAAACGCTTTTACCGAGATGGTGGGATGAAAAGCTTTTTGTAAAATTGAAATTAACGAGGGAATGATTTCAAGGCACATTGTTTAATTAAATGGGCATCACCTACAAATAGAGTATGATTATAGTTATGAACACTGATATTGTACAATTTCAATATTCAGTTTGAAAACAGGTTTAATTTAAAACATTATTAAATATTCTTAAGACATTGATTGGTAAGATTTTTAATTAAAACACTGCACCCTCTGTGAATATACGAGGGGAAAACTGACATTAGACAACTTTCGTTTATAAGCAAATTGTAATTTACTAAAGAAAACATCCATTTATGAATAGATCTCAAAAGCTTACAACTTTTTGAAATGAAATGCCAAAATTATGTCAGTTCTTGAACCAAGTGTCTAATATAAACATTATTTTCGCGATTTCTTACTGTGTAGGTTAAGGGAGCAGAAATTTTTGAAGGTTAGTTTTGAATCAATATTTATTAAAATTCCTTTTTTATTATTTGTTTGTGAAGGTATCGTTGTAACTTCTAGAAGAGTGATAAACGTTTTATTCTTGTTTTTTCTTACGTTTATCAAACAAATTATGACGTGTCTACTATTAGTTCCAAAAATAAGTGAAAATCTAAAAGACGACATGCATGTTTTTCTTTGGTGTTCAAAGATTTTGAATTTTTAAGTTTAATTTAATATGATGTTGATCACTATTCTTAAATAAAAGATTACTGTAGAAGTATGAATAATTTTAGATCACTTTAACTAAAGGTAGACAACACTGTATTATTAGGGTACATACATGATGTCAACTATTAGTTTTATTGTTTCAGACTGAAAATTATACTGCCAATAAAAGTACAGTTGTTCCGTGATTCCGAATCTGACATGAAGCAGCTATTCAAGAATACCTATATTATTACGAATCCGACACGGAAGCAGCTATTAAAAAATGCAGTAGAGATATACCAGCATCAACTACCTGTACCTAGAGTACTGTTGAAAGAAGACTGAATTTGAGGAATAATAAATGGGGAGAGAGGAGAAAAGTGTAATTTATTATAATTACAATATTAGAAGAAAACATTATTACTAATTGTTTAATTTCTGTCATAATCATTATCAAGTCAAGCATGTCAACTATTGGTGCAATTGACTGTCTACCTTTGGTGATTTTATCTATTAGTAGTACTTAGGACAATATAAAAAAAAACAATTAAAATAATTAAAATAAGATGATTATTGGAGGTTTTATAACAAAACATTGTTTTCTAAGAATAACAGTATTCTTACATAAAAAGCTGTTTTTTTTGTTTTGATAAAATATTATTTCTATTGATTGAAAGATGTGTTTTCCTTAATGTGTCGGGCATTAGTGCCTTTACCTTATAGGTCTTGACAATCGATTAGAAATATTTGACAGTTTCTTGTAGTATGACATTGACGGTATGTTTCGTGGATTCGTATTGCAAAATTGTTTTTGGTATTCAGATGGATTTTATAAAAAATATAAAGTCTTACCTAAAAATGGTTACAAATCTTTGCAACGATTCTCTAAAAACACAAGCGTCGTTTCTTCATAATATAACATTTTCACGGATTTCAAACACAGGATAAACCACACGCATCCGTATAGTATTTTTCGGCAATTTCTTAGTAATAGATATTATACGTTCATTTCGCTAGTCACCATTGAATTTGTTTTTGCACTAGTACGCAAAATGTAATGGAAGCAGGTCTTATTAAACTTCTAGATGATTTCGCAAAAAATATGCTGTGTATTAAAAAAACAAGTAACGCGTGAAAGTAGCCCTAAGGTAAACAACTCGAAAATTTTTAACAAGGACTTTACATTGCTTGTAACGTAACAAAGTAAAAAAGAGATAAAGTTGATAGGCATTAAGTATGTTATTGTAAAAAACAATAATTGAATTTATTTTATGATTTCAAGCTCAGCTTCCATTACCAATACACTTATATTACAAATGGCGTGCAAAACAGATAAAAGAATCATAATAATACGAGACAGTATAAACAGTTAATTAGTAATTTATAATATTTTAATCGGGGCGCACTTAAGATAAAACGGTCTACAAAAAATAAAAACAGGAATTCGTCCTTACCTCTGCTACAGAAGGTTTAGTTTGCATCACGAGTGGTCCCAAGAACCATGACCACTGGGTAGGTGTCTGGCAAATATTAACAATAATTCAGCAGGAAGTATGTGCGACCGCGACACTTCTCAAAGGCACAATGAACACCCGATCGAATTGGGCAGTCCAATCAGGCACTTTCGGAATTAACCGCACTGTCCACACACTATTAAAGACGTTATAGATGCATCGCTCGAGAATTCTGCTCGCAAGTTAAGTAGTAACGAGCTTATAATAATATAAGAGCTATAATACAAATTCTAGATTTGTTTCCACTTTTTACAATAAGTGTCTTTTATGATTATAGTACCTTCATTTCGACCGTTACTTATAAGTTTTGACTGTAACATAATAATATACAACATGAACTCTACAACTTAATTTTCTGTACGTACTACAGTTAGGGCCAAGAAGACCACAAATTGATTAATGACATATTATGCATTACCGGGATTTTCAGTATCGACGCATTTTATTCTGACTGGCCAGTTTAAATGGAAATATTTCAAGACGCTCGCTAACCAAGCAGTATTTCTATTGGTTTCAAATCAACCTCTGTCTGTTTACTATCGTAGATTGAGCGAGCTAGTGGCACAAAAGAGCTAATTGCCATACTGCAGGCTCACTAATAACGAAACTATTATTTCGTACAATTTGACGGACACGCTGTTATTGTGAAATTTGATATCCTATTTTGGAAGTCAGGTCAGGTCTATACAGCCGTTGTTACAGTTACAAAGAGGGTTGGAGCGTGTTGCATATACATAGTTAGATGAGAGCCCGTTCCCAATGACGTCTTCTTTTGTTATTGTTTACTTTTTGTATTAGCCGGGCCCACCTTGAAAGGGATGGATTTGGTTTCAAGGTCCCATTAGGATATCCCACATCTGATTATCACAAAAATGTAATTATTTTTTATCCGGGTATCTACCTAGGTACTCTTCATAATTATGATTTGTTATCTTGACTCAATATTAATGTGGCCATTGATCTGTTAGTCACACAGGTAGCAGTTTGATTTGTTACCTATTTTGGTTACATATCATGTACAATTTCCTAAAACTGGAGGTTGTTACTATTGTTGAACTTTTTCTACTTACCTATTGTAATGAAAATGTTTAAATAATATTTAAACTACACGAGATATACATTTTACTGTATCTGGAAGTGTGGTAAGGAGACATGAAAAAAAATTTTTTCTCCTTCACAAATTATCAAGGATTATTTTTAATGTTCTCTTTGCAACAAGCATCTCTTCTCGTCACTAGTTGAATATGCTTTAGTACTTCATTGATTGATATCGCATCATTATCTCTTTATCGTTTCAATTGCGTAAGCGACCATCCAACATTATTTGAACTACAAAATTTAATTCTGTCTGATTCAAGAAGGTCTGCAATTAGAAATAATGCTTATTATTTTTTTATACTTATTGTAACTTATTTGTATTCTTTTAGTGCTCTATATTTTCTAAATCTGTGTTTTGCATAATTCAGAGAAAAATTCGACTACTTGAGTCATATCATATCATTTTCTGTGACACCCTTTT
The DNA here is from genome assembly GCA_963931975.1 of Cataclysta lemnata. Classification (NCBI taxonomy): domain Eukaryota; kingdom Metazoa; phylum Arthropoda; class Insecta; order Lepidoptera; family Crambidae; genus Cataclysta; species Cataclysta lemnata. The sequence continues at coordinate 14,763,962 of OZ008338.1, forward strand.
AGATTATTGGCAATATTTACTTTCAACAATTATTTCGTATAACTCTTGCCATACCTGTTGCTAATCAAACCTTGTTTATATTAATTTTATAGTTTTTTTTATTTCGAAAATTCCTATTATCTTTATTTTATGTTTTTCCAGGCCTCTTATAGGTAGGTTAGGTACCTATCAAAGAGTACAATGTATAAACATAAATTACCTACCTAATTGGCGAAACGTTGGTGTTAAGATAAGTATTAGGTAAGTTAAGTTCACCAATGCCTACCCCTTCGGGGTAAATAGGCGTGATTTACGTAGGTACAGTGAATGAATGGAGAATCATTTTATATGATGGCAATAACAAAACAAAGTGTTATTGAGAGTTGTGTGTTCATTGGAAATCAACAAAACGTTTCTGCTATCAGACAGTGATATTGATTAATTTCCTGGCAATATTGGGTTATCTATATCTGTTAGTTAATTAAAATATCAGGGAGCTGTGTAAAGGACATAAGGAAGATGAGAAGTAAGTTCCATAAAATATATTATTAATAATATTGTTTATTTTTTGACCCGTGAGTCTCTGAAAAGTCCGTTTTAGAAACTAATATATAAAGTAAGAATTACAAAAATGATTTTATACATGGCCGAGCCTGGACCTCCAATCAAACCCCCTAACCCCCATCGTACGCAACTACCATGCGTACAACGCTTTATTGTAAATAAAAAATGTTTATAGACTTCTTTCAGATAACTAATAATTAATATCATACTAAAGCAATTTTTTCAAGTCAACTATATTTAATTGACTATACCTATGCAACTATGTTGCCTCTGCCTTACACGGTCTTAACTTAAGTGAAATGTTTTTGTTTTGTTTAACGGGGTCTTTCAAAGTTCCACTAGAAGATTTTGAATCATAAAACAGGAGGCAAGATAGGAGTATGTTAAATGTTGGTTCACTTTACATCTAAAGGGGTCACGTTATTTCTAGCTGATAAATATTTAGTTTATGCTATATGTAAATCTTGCGTCGACCTTATCTCCAAGATGGTAACCAATAACCGCATACAAAGTATTGTGGAGGAGTTAATGAACAACACGTCAATTCAGATCGATTTAATGTTCACTGACCCACATTAATTAATATGTTAATTATAGATTATGTACAAGTGACACAGATTCTTATGACGTTATCTTGACACGATCTTCCACACCACTGAAGTCTTCTTCGCTATTTATTTAAAATAATCGGAATAGTCACAAAGGAAAATATAGGTAAATAATTAAAAAAGAAAACAGTTATTGTCTCACAAAAAATATGTTTTGAAAGTTTTTATAATTTTGACACGGATTTGACTTCTATCACTAACATTGTTCCAAACTGATATGTAGTCAGAATGTATCTCCGATCCGAGGAGGTCGATGGAAGACACGTTGGTAATTGCGTAAGTTAAATATTCCTAAATGTATTGTATATAGCTCATTACTTAGACCTTGATTTGTTCCATACTTCGGAGGGCTAGTTGATCCTTTTGTTTCAGCTTTATCTGCAGTCGACAATACTCGGTTACCCGTACAGATAATGGGGATACGTCTACCACAGGGAGATGTATTCCCATTTTGTTTAAATTATTTACTGCAGCACTCAGACACGTAAATAACGTTGAGTACTTAACGTCAAAAAATGACAATTCAAAACTAGTCGCTATTCTTGTCAGGTCTATGGTCTAGATTTGAATGACATTAAATACTCATTAAAGTTAATTGACGTCTCTTAGTGCGGCAGTGTGCATATGAAGGGCTTGTGCTCCATCAATGAGGACGTTAAACAGCCAAAGATGAAAAGGGTTAAAATAATTACAGACTAGTAATCAATAAAAAAGTTGCAATCTCTTAAATTAGAACAACTTACTTCCGAGTATAGAAACACTAAAAAAATTTAGGCACTGCTTAAAAATTTAAGTGGACATAACCTGACAGAATGTGTATGGAAAAACGCAAAATTTTGACAAAATTAAAATGTTAAGCAAGACTCAAACTTTGATTAGCGTTTCTGTATTCGGGGGTTACTTTATCACACGATAAAGTGTAGAGGTATATAGTTTTATATTCACAAAGTTTGTATCAACTTTTTTTACTCTACAAACATCGTATTACTCTATGATATAAATACGACGGAGTCTGTCTGACAGATGGTCAGAATCAAAGAGTACAATGTACAACAGAAAGTCAGAATGGCACAAAACGTAGTGTAATCTCTTTGTGACACTCTATCATAGAGGACAATAATACTACACTCTATCTACCCTAAGGATAGGTATCTTTGATTATCCTGTAACATGTGGCACAGCATTGCTTTGTAACAATGACTCTGATTATCGAAAGCCGTAAGCCTGTACCAACTTTGTAGCCAAAATGTCTTATTACAAATAATGGTTGGCTATCAAAAAGATGACACATTGACGCAAAACCAGAAGCTTCTAGTGGGGTGTTTCTCAGGTGTTGTGACACGATTTATCACGCAGCCTCTGGATGTGATCAAAGTACGAACTCAGTTGCAAAACCAAAGTAAAATTCCTAGTAGTGTAAAGAGAAAATGGTTCGCCATCCCAAAGAAAATCTTCAGCGAAGAAGGAGTCACTGCGTTTTGGCATGGCCACAACATTGGTCAGGTAAGTTAGATAAGCATATAGCTATAGTGTCTTTAGGATGATGTTTTAACGTAGGTTTTCGAATATTGTACTAATACCTACCATGATTGCGCGACACAATGTATAATACATTAAAAATGGGATATAAAAATATTTTTATATTTATTATTTAAGTAATTACTTAAAACGGGTCAAGCAAAAGAACAGACATCTGTTGAATTAGCCAATATTGGGTTACTAAACAGCCAAGTTGCTTATCATTAGAATGACAGATAATCATTTAAGTAGAATAGAAAGCCTTCCTTCTTTTATCGAGGCTATATTGTTCTCGGCTCAGAAGATACTACACGAAGCGGGATATAAAGGAATGGCTGAAAAATTGCTCATATCGTGTATTCAGCTGCAAGTGGAAATGAATAATAAATTTAATAGACCCTTGGTTTTCAAGAATATCAGCCAAATTGTTTTCGACTTATAGCATTTTTTTATTTACTATTCAAGGTCCACTCTATTATCGCAGTCGGCACTCAGTTTTACGTATATGAACTGACAACAAAATACACATCGGCCTCGGTTACAAGTGATACTTACAAGTAAGTAAGACCTTCTGTATTTATAGCAGCTAAGTTTTCCCCTTGTATATTTGCCAGGAGAATTTTGGCGTTTACGTTTTGTTTTCAGACCTATAGTAGGATTTCTATGCGGGGCGTTGGCTGGTGCTTGCAGCACCACCCTCGTGGTGCCACTGGAGGTGATCCGTGTTCGACAAATGCTTGTAAAAGAACAGTACCGTGGATTCTTGAATGGTGCTAGGGCAGTGTACAACAGTGGTGGCGTTTTGGCCTTTTACGGTGGCCTATCCGCCTCTTTGATTCAGGTTCAAAACTATTTACATTATTTAACGTCATTATGACCACTGCTTTGTATATGTATGCGCTATTACACGTTGCGCTGGTCACAGGCCCTTCTATGAGCGCGATGCAATCATGAGAAGTTTGGATCTACGACAGACTGCGCGTGTGCGACTATCAAACTTTGGTCTTACTATGACGAACTTTGCTTTTGCTCACAACTAGACTAAAGGGTCTATCATTTAAATTACTGTAACTATGTTTCTCATTAGTGCTGTCTAGTTATGATACATTATAGTTAGTTAGTTTATTTGTTACGAGGCGCAAGAACAGCAAATGTTTAAAAATATTAAAAAAAATCACCTCTAGAACGCCACTATCATTTTCATCTAGTCTTGGCGATCGACGTTTTGCTAAACTTTACTTACTATGAATATTATTCCTAGGATTTTTGGATTGGATTTGGCTTATTTGATTTGAGAAACCAAAAAATATTGATCACCACCATATTTTAGATGGGTCCAGCGGTTGGGATTTCGTTCTCAGTTTTCGAAGTAATGCAACGGCTGATTTTAAATCGGCTTCAAGTGTGCGATGGCGGCGTGTGCAACGATACACCAGGGAATCCTCATAAACCGGAGTCTCTGCTGATTGCTAGCTCTGTGGCGGCTAGCTGTGCAGGCTTCGTCTCTAAAACAGTGACCTACCCTTTTGACCTTGCCAAGAAGAGATTACAAATTGAGGTAAGTTTTTTAAAGAACTTTTTGATTTAAGACTTGGAAGAATAATTATACTCAGAAATCAGATTATTTTTTAACAAAATACTTTTAGATACATGATCTCTAAATGTCTCAAGTCTCGAATAGCAAAGAAAATTTACGTAGCTTAATTTTCGCTAGATATTATTGCAATATTATAATAATGTTTTTTGAAGTTACATAGTAAGACATACAAGCGAAATTTTTAAACTTTGGGACCAAATAGTTATGAAAAAGGTTTGCTTGGTAATTTATTTTACCTAATTTACATGACGTAGATGGTATGCCTAGTAGGCACAGGCATAGGTACAAGGAAATGGGTTACAATTAATGCTTTAGCTAAAATATTTTCGCTATCAGTCCTTCATCTGGCATTACTACATATTACAAAATGGAAACACCGATCATGTATTAGTCGGCTCCCGTGATATTTATTACCGTGCATGGTGAGTCTGGCATCTGAGTTGCATAACTGCAATCAGCGGACCTCAGATAGAAAGTGGATCTGTTGAACAAAACCCTACTTCCCCAATTTAATAAATGGTAGAGTCTCGATATTATCATCACTAATGATCTAATAGAAACAGCAACGGCTTCTGAACGCACGGCTAGAAACAGTCTTGGTAGTTATTAAGCCATTTAGGTTGAAGTAGTTCTTTCGAGCCGTTTATTGCAATATTCAAATTTATGTGTAGGTACTTACAATGCAGTGTGTTGAACTTTGAATAAAAATATTGCCATTGCCAACAAACTATTGATAGGGATTCATCCACCACAGGGTGGATGCAGGCCCATTTTCGTTCCGGTAAGTTCGGTATAATATAGGTATTTATGTCCCATATTCCGTAATCAACATTGTGTAGGTAAGTACCCCAGATAGACTGGGAACAGGGCATGAAGAGGATATAGGTACTTTAGATATTGACTATGTGTAGGTCATGTTTTATATCCTATGTATATAGGTATTTAAGAAGAGATCGATGGCGCAATGGCTTAGCGCACTCAGTCTGCGATTGAGTAAACCAAGCAATGTTCACTATGGTCTGTCATTAGATGCACATTAGGTGATGTCATTAGATCCGAAGTACTTCTTTTTGCACTGGAGATAACATATTTTATCACCATATGTTATCTCCAGTGCAAGAAGAACTGCTTTGGAACGCACGTTAAGTCGTTGGTCCCGGCCTCATCGGTACAATGAAGGGCTGGTGATGATGATAATGCCATTATATTTATGTTTTTAATAAAAAAATTTACAGTCACACCAAGAGGACAAACGGTTTCGTACGCCGACCACTTCAAAGCATGTGATAAAATGTAAAAAGCTCTCGGAATGTCTCATAAGTACTTATCGAAGCGAGGGATTCCTGGGATTGTATAGAGGATGGAAGGTGACAATATACAAAGCGCAACTCACTAGCATAGTGGCCTTTACTACCTACGAGTTAACATGTTACGCATTAAGAGAGTTCGGATTGTGAATTTTTGTTATTTATTTATATAACCGTTGTATCGATCAGTCGTAACAATAAATATCATTTGTTACCATATTTTTGGAGTTTTGTTCTGTAAGTACATCATGTTTTAAAATACACACAATTAACACAATTAAATCATAATTACACATTAAGATAATGTTTGTGGTTCCACATTCGGAGTTAAAAAAAATATATGCGATTTTATACTGTTTGGTTTGAATATTTGGTCTCTTTGGTTTGAGTATATGTACTAATACTAATACTAGGCACAAGTAAAAGGCACACAATAGTATTAGTAAATATACTCATTATAGAACAAGGCGAACTGGCGAAACGTGGGTGCTAGTTCACCTCTGCCTACCCCTTCGGGGATATAGGCGTGATTTATCTATGTATGTATAGAACAAGGCAGTCAGTGAAGCTATGCTATGAAATATGTGATTGCCCTGTCAAACCCCAAAAGACAGCATACCCAAAGAGGGTTGGTGTCAGGCAGGCAACCGTAAAACCTTATATCAAAATATTAATTGATTTGATTGATTGTGTTGCCTCTCTCTGTTCATCGGTCTATCGGCATGGTTACTTTTCCGTCATTTTGCGGACCCGTAAAATGATGGAAAGAAGCATTGATACGTGTCATATTATTCAGTAGAATACAATTGTTACCACCCCAAATCTCTCCCGTGGGTGTCGTACAAGGCGATTAAGGATAAATCAGTGATAAGGAATGGGCAGCAGCGTTCCTGTTATACCACCTAGCAATGTATTGCGACTTTTGTGCTCGATAAATGGCAATAGGGTCGCCACCTATTACATAGGACCTAACATAATTGGCGAAATGTGTGTGCTAGTTCACCTCTGGCTACCCCTTCGGTGATATAGGCGTGATTTATGTATGTATGTATATTATAAAATTAAAAGTCGTCAGTAGAGAAGAACTGCGCCATTATATTTCAGGAACCTCGCTTTTAGTATCCTTCCAAATTGATCTTATAACGCTACCTTACGGGATAGAAATAATAAACAGTAATAATTTGTATAAAAAAGCTATAACACATCTTTATTTACTCATCTTTGGTTCTTATATCTATTTAACAATACTCAGGTAACGAGATTGGCAATACTGAGTGATGGTATTCTCGACGATCCGTATTACCATCTCGGCGTTCATCAATATGATGTGTGTTGTTTACTTAAAAAAAACCTGTGGACAAAAATGAAATGGTTAATGAGGCATTTACTTTCCATGCCGCTGCTGTGTATATCGGCGGTTAATGGAACGGACATTACGTGGTCAATTGCTGTTCTTTCATATTTTATTGCTCGTAATTATAACGTTGGATCAAATGAGATTTTAAGTTGTGCAGTGGTTATCGCTTTGGTATAGAAGTTTATTATTGTTATCCGCTAAGTATGGATAAGTCTTGAGTGCCTTCCTTTCCCCTTAAAGCGGTGGGCCGAGTTATGTTGCCATCTTTAATTAACTACTGTATGTATGTCTCATTAAAATAACGTGACCATGATTTCAAATGTCAGTGATGTAGTATTTACAGACATCGTTCACGGATTAAGATCGATTCGCAGGTCAGATTTTATGATTTTTAGTCATTTCAAGAGAAATAGTTCTATTGAACTGCTTCATAAGAACCTCTCAAGTTCAAAAGTTAACCAGATATCACGGAATTTGAAGTCGGAGAAAAATGGCGTAACCGCCACATACCTTTAACACGTAGGTAATTTTACAAACGCATAGTTATTATCGTTTAAAGTATCAAGAACGCAGAGCGTTATTAAGGTTGTGCGTACGCGGAAGAGATTAATGGTATTAATAAAGGCTTTACTTTCGTTTTGGGTGTGTATGCATTTAGTTTGAATTACAAATCATTTTGATATGTGGTGTCGCAATGCTTCTCAGTTTTGGCGCCTTCTTTTACAAATAGTGTTAAAATTGTTATGTTAAATCATGGTTTTATTCTATTATCAATAATTTTATGATATTCTTAACTTAGAGTAAAATCTCATAGTCCTGTAGACCCCAGCAAAGAAACATATTCATAATTGTTTCTGTCATTATATTCTATTTTAGTAGTTGTGCCAAAATGGCTTTTAATTCATAGCTAATTTTGTCAGCATATTTTTTGGTAGGCCAGTTATATAACAGTAACAGATGAATTCAAAATTTTTCTGATCCAGGGGCCTTACCACCAACACTAAACGCGACTCAATTCCCATTGTTAAAGTGAGACAACGCTATAAACCGAGTAGAGCGGCGTCCCGTTTTGTCACCCGCGTTTGGATCACACTAATACTTCATGGTACGGCCTTTGGTTATAGGTCTAGATTACCTTTAGCCCTGTAAAAGTTCGATCCAGACTCACCTTATAATAAAGCGCATCGATCAAGCGAGATCAGTTCCAGCCGTGCGATAGCGACTCTTGCTCCCAGCCGTGCTCCTCAACATGGGGCTCGTGGTGGTGCTCGTGGTGGTGTACCGGCACGTACACCTTCTTCTCGACCTCCACCTTCTTGTAGACCGGCACTGGCACATGCTTCACCACTTCCACGTGCTTCACCACTGGCACGTGTTTCACCACTGGCACTGGCACGTGCTTCACCACTGGCACCTCCTTGTACACTGGCACCTCCTTCACCACGGGCACGTGGACGGGCACGTGCACTTTCGACACGTGGTGGTGGTGGACCGTGTGCACCTTGTACGGTACGTGGATGGTCACATGTTTGCTGGAGAAATAAAAATAAATATATAGAAACATGAATCACGGCTTCATCCCCGAAGGAGTTGGCAGATCATCATCATTCGGATCATCTGGGTAGGCAGAGGTGAATTGAGTTGACACCTACACTTTGCCATTTGACGTCATTTAACGGCCACGAAAATAGCAATATATTGCTAAGTGGTTCAAAGGGAACGCAGCTGGGCAATACTCGTCTCTGTTCTCGTGTCTTTACCCAGTCACTTTGTACGACACCCGTGGGTATGGTTGTATTATGGTATTATCGTTCGTATAATGTCCGACAACCAATTCTTGTCGCCCATGATTTTATTATAAATAACATTTATCCATGGCATATTGTAATATTAGTCGCTGGCTTACTCAAATGAAATAACTCCTGGAGGGTTAGTTTGTCACACTTAGTCATTTAGTTACAGATTTTGCAATGTAAACAGCTCGGTTGAGTGGAGTAATGTGAAATAATTATAAAGCTGCCATAAACTTGTTGTCTCAAAGTAACTAGTACTTAGCGGATGGAAATTCTAGACGCTGGTGCTTATAATGAAATGACAATTGAGTGCAGTAGCGAAACCAAGCAGCACACGAGAAAGTTCGTGACTTTTAATGGTCCATAAGTATTCGCGGCAGTGGCATTGTTCTGTGTAAAAGAATGATGTTAAATTCCTTTAAAGTAACCGCGCAGTCGTGCGCAGAACCTAACACTTGCTGAGTATGACACATTGATGGCTAATAATGTTGTTGGTATTCTACGGGCGCTCATTCAGTAAAACTTTAGTTTTAAAGCTGATGTTATGCTTAGAAATATATAGGTCCATTACGACGTTATGCTAAAAATCATGGAACGTTACATTTTAACCGATACGTAAAAAGTGGCTTACATCCATCACTGTCTTGCATAAATCATGCTATTACATGATGTGCATTGTCTCAGATTTGCCTTGCGGAAAATTGGTAGTTGTAAGTTAGCTAAAAGTCACACGAGGTACTTTTATAGCACAGCAGCAAATAAAAATTTTACGTTGTTCTCCACGAAGGTTTTAAACGCTTAAGAATTTTGAAAGTGGATCAATCATTACTTATGTAACTCATACGCTGTTTTGTTACACCGCTGTTGATCTCACAACACGTGTCGTTGCAATGAGGTAATTCGTAATTACAAGGCAGTTCGCGCATAGGTAAACGTAAACATTTCCCCGCGGCACATAGCAGTTAGCACGGTGTGACTGCGTAAACGAACGGAAACTGTTGTGTTGGAAGGCAATTCGAATTTTCTCCTAATCTACCTAAAGGCAAACCAAAAATTTTTTCTGTTCCATATTCTAGACTGGTTTTAAAATAAAACAGTTGCCGCAACACATCCATAATTTTCTTTGCATAGGGACGTTGTTACGTCATCGGAGGCGCTTTTTTGGCGTATCCTCGAAGGAGGTCACTTATTGAGTATTACTAAATGCACGATTCATAAATGGAATGGGTTTGCAGCAATTCTGACACGTAAAAGAGGATACAGTTTCAATGACACAACCTGACCTTAGATTTACGCTTGACGTAAGTATTGATATTTTACCCTCAATAAAAAACAAATTTAGTTTAACGGACTAGATCTGTCTCAGTGTAATAACAATTTGAAGAAGTACAATACTGGAATAAATTAAAACGATGTGTTAGGATTGATTTCGTTTTCTTTTGTATAACGGACCTACTAGTTACCATGTTGACCAACATTTTTCTTGTCACCTTAAATCAGTATATTTATTGATGCCACATGTTCCTTTTATAAAAAAGCTAGCAAATATATTTATTTTGCATTTTTAAATCTATTGTTTAACTTAAACTCTTAAAAAGTGTATGCTTAACTCCACTATAACATAATCGTGATCCCATTATAAAACCTTTCACTAATCATGGTGGTTTAATAGCTTGTTGCATTCTTAATGACCTACTTAATTATTCAGACCGCAATCTTGACCTTAACTTATTAAGTGCAGGTGACATAACGCCCTAATTACACAGTATAAAAACTTTAATGTTATATGTTATTTTTTTATGGTATTTCCTATGTTGTAGTATTTATAGAATATAGTATTTATAAATAAAAATACAATTAACGCGTCAACACGTTACAGATACAAGTTCCTATAAATATACTTTATCTTGTTTCATGTAAAGTGCAAAATACCTTGAGACAAGATTACAGTTCGTGGAAGCTGAATATGCTAATTCTTTGATTTGTTATCTATTACTCCAGAATATGTGCGTGCATAGTAGCAATTTTTAGCCAACGACATGACACAAGAAGTAGACCGTATTTCCACGTATTAAATACAAGCAGATAGTTATTAGATTTCTTCCTATGTTTCTAGAAACATGCGATGTTTGTGTTGACATTACGTCATCTATCTATTGAGAAAAGAGTGAAATTAAAGTTATTGATGTATTTAGCATTTGGTCTATTTGGTACAGACATTAATAGTAAAATGGTCAGGCTTATATTTAGCCAAAAAATAGCAACGGCATTTTTTTACCGGGTACAATGTTTGTTTTAAGCTAAGTCAAGTTATTTTGACATTTGCACTATTAATAAAATTAAAAACTTTATTTTTTGCTGATAGTATGTACAGGTATATTTCCTACGGTATATTACGGCCTTAACTTAATACGCGACATTGCGCTTTTCCATTGTTATAAAGAGCGCGAAAGTCAATACATTTTATCTATAGTTCGAGTAGAAATTAAGAATGAAAATAAATAAATAAGAGCTAATAAATATGTTTGTGAATAAGTTTATATTTTTTTCTATTTAAAATTTATTATTTTCCAACAAATTCCGACAGGATTTGTATGATATTTGAATTGTATGAACTGTATTTTGTATTGTATATATAAAATTACTTACTGGTGACCACCACCGCCGCCAGGAGTAGGGGAAGCGACCACCACGGCGACGAGCACGGCAACGAGCTGAAACACAAGTGAAAAATGTATAAACATGCCAAAAACATTATCTCAAAAAACATATAAGAATTTTTTAAACTGTTTTATGACATCACTGAAATAGTTGCTATCGTGTGAACATACGATGGCTACGCAATGTCCTACTTTTTTGTAAACCGTTTACTAGTTATTATTTTGTGACTTACAGCGAGTTTCGCGTACATCTTGCTTTAATTTGCTGGACTGATACTGAATGTAGTTGGCTTGCTGAGACTGGCTTACTTTCTACTGTTTCTGAACCTTCCACAAGCTTATATACTCTCATAGTTTGCGAGTCCAAGAGTTGCATAATAGAGCCCCTTAGTTCATCCCTACTAGCCCGATTTACCCAGCCATTTTAGAAAGGTGGAAAGTGTCAACGAGCTTCTCTTGGCTCGGTGACTTCTGATTTTGGTGGGGCTCTGCGGGTGGGGTAAACCGACTCAGAAGGTAGTGCTGTGCACGCGTGTTCCATGTTTTTTTCATATCTTAGTCTGACAGTTTCACGTGACAATGAACTTGTGTTACAATTTTGTTGTGTATTGAAACGCAATAATTATGTGAGTGTGATTAATAATTTTTGATTTAACTTTTGTATGTAGAGTAAGTACCTAATAAACAATGTTCAATGTTGATGGGTATGTGCAGGTAATGTTTTAAATATTTTAAATGGTACTGTATTGATTTGTATTAATAACAATGACTCTTCATGAATGCTGTGCAAGTAAAATTTGAGTAGGTACTCAGTTTTTATTTTTCACACTGAGCTGTTGCAAACTGAGCTTTGCGAATTTAAGTTGTATTTTGCTAAGCGACATCGCAATTTTCCTTTAATTATTTTTGCTGATAGTGCGGTTTATTAATTACTCATGTTTAAATAAAATGGTTAACAAGTAATGGAACTCCTGTTTATACCACTCCCCTTTATAGACTAACTGCCGCACTCAGAGACGTCAAATAACGTTAATGAGTACTTAACGTCAAAAAATGACAATTTAAAATTAGTCGCTATTATTGCCGGGTCTATGGTCTAGATTTGAGTGAAAATTTTTGACATTAAATACTTATTAAAGTTAATTGACGTCTCTGAGTGCGGCAGTTAGTGTTTCATTAGGTACTAATTTCGTGTATGATAATCAGGATATTTTTCTTTTCTTTAGTCATTATAAACCTTTGTTAATTATAAGTAAACCTATGTTAACATTTGAGAGTTTATTTAAAAATTATAAGCTAAAAAGCTAAGCTTAAGTACACAGATGACAAGATGCAGTTAAATTAGTACACAATTAAAATACCTTGTACTAAATAAGTGAAACATAATAAAATATTCTACGTTTGAAAATAATATTAACGAATAACTGCCGCACTCAGAGACGTCAATTAACTTTAATGAGTACTTAATGTTAAAAATTTTCTTTCAAATCTAGACCATAGACCCGGCAAGAATAGCGGCTAGTTTTGAATTGTCATTTTTTGACGTTAAGTTCTCATTGACGTTATATGACGTCTCTGAGTGCGGCAGTAAGTTATTATAAAAATAAAGGTTCATTGCAATATAATGATCGCAACGAGATAATTACATTTATTTATTTATTTAATAAATCTCATTAATGTTAGTATAATTACAATTCTAAATATTTTTCATTATAGGTGTAAATTCGAACAATATTAAACGATTACTTGAATTATATAATGCTTATATAATTTGCTAAATTGTATCCTGGGAGTTGTAGATAATTATTTATGTATATTTAAAATGTTAAAATTGTATAAAATAATTACTAGATAATTATAAAATAAGAAAAAAGTAACTTCAGTCAATAGTGTAACAATAGACATCGACTCTTAATAGAACAACGACCTAATCCAAAATTTTGCTTGTGATATTTTAAGTGTTAGTTAGAAGTAGAGCCCTTATGGAACCTGTCTATAGTCGAGTGTGTCTTAAAATAAAACAATCTTTATAACTAATATGTAGCTTGTTTTTGTTTAAAATAAACCTTAATCACGTAACATGTGAATTATGAATAATGACATACGCTACTCTGGCAAATTCATTGACCTTTTTTATAATTGGTTAGGTAAGATGGCATCAAGGATCCCAAAATTGTAAATTATTCAAGACTACTCAGCTTTGATCAAACAACTTACACTGTAACAGAAATATATCCAGTTCAAATAGTTGATAATTAGACTTGTGGTCTTCTAAAGAAGAGTTAAGTAAAAGTATACAGCAGGTCATCAAGTTGCTTTGAACCTTTGAGACTATAGTTACTTTAATTTTACAATGGGCTTAATTGCTACGATGAGTAGTACCAATCGTAGGTACTTAACATAATATCAATTCTTACTAATTACTCCAGAAAGACAGTATACGTAGATTTTTGGCTATTGCGTGCTAATTAATGCGAATCGAATTTAATATTAATTTTTATTTTACGATTCTATTTTATATAAAGGTCGAAACTTTTCCGAAAAAATATAGTCTTTAGGTACGTCGTTGCGGCACATTATTTCTCGAAAATTTTCTATAAAAAATTACTTCTGCATTTTTAGTAAGAAATCATCAGTTATAGAAATTATTGAATAGACTAGTGTTAACCCTTGGAACGATTATTAGACATACATACATAAATCACGCCTATATCCCCGAAGGGGTAGGCAGAGGTGAACTAGCACCCACGTCTCGCCAATTATGCTAAGTCCCATGTAATAGGTGGCGAGCCTATTGCCATTTATCGGGCACAAAAGTCGCAGTACATTGCAAGGTGGTATAAGAGGAACGCTGCTGCCCATTCCTCATCACTGATTTATTCTTAGTCGCCTTGTACGTCACCCACGGGAGAGATTTGGGGTGGTGACAATTGTATTCTACTCTGCCGTCACCACACGGCTAACAGAGAGATTAGTAGGGATATTAAAAAATTGTTAGCTCTGTCAAAGACTAAATATTTTGAACTATAAAAACAAGCGTCTGCTTTATGTACATACGTCAGACTACCACAAAATGGCAAAATTTCTCAATCGATTTTGTACTCTATTATTACCAAGTTAAGGTTGACAATCGATTAAGACATTTGACAGTTTTGGGTAGTCAGAAGTGCCGTTGAATGTACGGTCGGTCAAGAAAGTGAACCTCTTTTGATTTATTTTGCTAGTCATTAAAAATTACAACAAGGTTCATTCATACTGGCTGACAAACGTCAATATCATTACGCAGCAATGTTCTCAGATCAAGATGCAAGCAAAACAAATCTTTATTGTTCTATTAACTGCAAGCGACATTGGCTGACTGTACACACGGGTGCCCAGTGTCTACGTTTCCAGCGTCGCAAAAAAATCTGCACACAGGTGTGTGCATACATCATTCGAAGAGTCAAAAGAGAACCTTTGAGCTCCTTTCGTAATATCATTTTGATGCCGGCTATTGAAATCATCTTGAAAGGTTACCTGTTTATTAGCAATTTGCCTTATTATGATAAAGATGCAATATAGGTATTACGTAGTTAAAATGAGTACTTGCACCAAGCAGATATTATTATTTACGATGACATTGTAAAATATTTCTTGCTTACTTATTTAGATACATTACGATGAAATAACCATTAGCTTTTTATATGTTACTCATGGATAATTATATTTATTACACACGCTACTTCTAATATATAAAAATCACGTGTCACATTGTTTGTGACACGAGATTTTTGGAGTGGACTTATAGTTATTATTCTTGGTTACAATTTATATTTTTAATTGAACTTAAATGAAATATTACATTCCTAGTTTGATATTTTTTAGTTGGACTAGAGGTATTAGATGTGACTGAAATTGAAAATGCATACCTATTATTATAAAGAATAATGCAACCTATGTTGGATTTCTTATATTGGAGTTCTGTTAATTGTCCATTTATTTATCATTTTTATACATATCCTTGTTTCTCATTTAATTACGAAAGTTGAAAATGTCATTATGGAGGCAACGTAAGCATTTCAACATTAAATCTAGTATTTTACCTACATATTATTGTAATTTATTATAATAATATTGGCTTAATGCATAATGAAATATTATTGAATTCTAACATACAACAATTGAGCGACGGGCTACCACATAAAATATCTCACACGATTTTAATGTTTACATTTAGAAGATAAGGTTGAAAGTCAGCTGGAGAATTTAGAAGTTTTGTATAATTTTGCTTGTTGTTGATTGTATATTTTAATGGTATGTAGAAAAAGGAGGCCGATGCGGGCATATTGTTAAAAGCGGGCACTCTACTTCACTCAGGGCCGCTAGTCCGAACTCCTACCTTCCTCGCCGAGGAAGACAACGATATTATCATGTCAACATCATCCTTTAAGCCTAGAGACACCCGCTGTTGGGCATAGGTCACCCCTAAGGATCTACAAACTGATCGGTCTTACTTCGATTTCTATGTCCTTTACTGGATTAATGGTCCACCTTTAGGGGGGCCTACCAACGCTGCCTCTCCCGGTGCGCCATTTGAAGACTTTTCTGCTGCCCACTATCACTTAAGGTCCGCAATCTTGCAGATCTCTTCATTTCTGATATGATTACGAAGGGAAACACCGAGCATTGTCCTCTGTATTGCCCTTTGGGTGACTTGGTTATATCACGAGTGGTCAGAATATTTATGCCCATTTTCCAATATTAACCATTGATTTATATTTGCACACACTGGTTTATAGATTTTAATTGTAAGCCATACGCGTTGCGCGTACACCCAAATGTATAAGGAACACGGCCATATTGCCTTGCTATTTAATTTGTGGTCTATACCTTTTTTAACTCAAAAGTCGTGATTTATGTATGTAACATAAATCACGACTATATCTCCGAAGGGGTAAGGCAGAGATGTATCCAGGTCCCATGTAAAAGGTGGCGAGCTTATTGCCATTTATTGGGTACGGAAATCGTCGTCATCTTAACCAGTAGTCGCCATGTACGACACACACAGGAGGAAATATATAACCTTTTAACGTACGCAGCTTGCGAAGCATGGAAAGTTCCGTAGCTATTTGTATTAGTTAAGTCGCCCATCCTTGGCGAAACCATTGCGAAAGTTGCTTTAATTTCAGTAACGAAACCTGAAAGCTCGTACTACTTACGCCACAATGATTCTCGAATAAATAATTAGGTAATATAAGTATACCTACCATATAATAAGATGGAAAACAAGGGCCAAATAAATCTATCCTAGCAAAAAAAATATACGGGATAAAGGTTTGAAAATGTCGATTTTTATATGACTACAAATTTTCTTTAACTAGTAGTTATATTTTCAACAGTAAGGTAATAATCCGTGTGGTGACGGCAGAGCAGAATACAATTGTCACCACCCCCATCTCTCCCGTGGGTGTCGTACAAGCCGACTAAGGGTAAAGATAGCAATGAGTAATGGGCAGCAGCATTCCTCTTATACCACCTAGCAATATACTGCGATTTTATGTGCCCGATAGATGGCAATAGGCTCGCCACCTATTACATGGGACCTATCATATTGGCGAAACGTGGGTGCTAGTTCACCTCTGCCTGCCCCTTCGGGGATATAGGCGTGATTTATGTATGTATGTATGTAAGTTAATAATTAAGTGAGTTCCTTAAGACCACGTTGTTTATAGCCACTTGTCGCAGTTCAGTGAGAGATTGTAAGCTTATTCGTAAAACGTTTACCTCTGTTTAATGATAATAGCAGCCTAAAGAGCCAGGCGGGTCAATCATAAAATACACCTTATGTAATAAGTAGAATTTCTTGTCGATTGCTCTCCTAAAATTACACATTCACGCATACTTACCGTCTCTTTTTGTAGTCATATCTTATTACTGGGACGTCTTAACGCTGTTATGACACTTTGAATTCGACACCGAATTTCAGTGAAAGTTGTTTCTGATTTTAAGGCTACTAATAAGGTAAACAAAATTAAAAGTATTATTTTTATATTGGTAATAAATTTAAGTTTTATTTAAGTTGTATAGTTATAAACATAATTGAACTGTATGTTATGTATATGTATCGTAGTATGACAAACTATTATCAAATGTGGCGTTAATTATCAAAAGAATCAAGTCCTATAAGTTAACAGTTTCTTTAAACATTATAATGCAGTTTATCATCTGTGATTAGGACTCATATTAGGACTCATTCGTGTGTATTCGAAAAATAAGACTAAAAATTGCCAGTATGATATACTTACTGCCGCACTCAGAGACGTCAATTAACTTTAATGAGTATTTAATGTCAAAAATTCTCATTCAAATCAACACCATAGATCCGGCAAGAATAGAGACTAGTTTTGAATTGTCATTTTTTGACGTTAAGTACTCATTAACGTTATTTGACGTCTCTGAGTGCGGCAGTTAGAGAATTTCGACATTAGGGTCGATTCTGACAACGGTTCTCTAAACCTAAGATTAATTTGACAACAGTGTTTCTCTTTCATTCTCAATACTGAATGAAGAGGAGAGACTGATATTAAATTTAGTTTTAAGTTTCAGAATTAACCCTATAATTTGGTTTATATATTCAGATACCTTTATATATATATAAGTATGTATAAGGCCGAACGTACAATGACCATAAGTTAAAATCAAAGTAAGATAGAGACAATACAGGATTATCGTTTTCAGAAAACATCAATTAGTTGCATTATTACAGAAATACCAAATCAATTCAAAGTTCACAATAAAAGTTGTTACTGTTTTTCAATAGTACCTAAGACTTACCGTTACGTATTGCAAATTGGAGAAACATGACATATAAGTTTAAAAATAAAAGTACAGTTAACAGCACGTCAAGAGGAGTTCGCTAGCGCAGTGGCTTTGCGCGCTTGTTCTGCGATTGCGTAAACTAAGCAATGGTCGCTAAGGCCGGTCATTGGATGGGTGACCAAAAAATTTAGTTCCTCTGTGCTTTGGAAGGCACGTTGAGGCTGCATCTGCAGTCGTTAATACCCAACAACCCGCACTAGGCCAGCTTGGTGGCCAAAACTCCCTATATTCTTCCAGCAGAAGGCCCGTGTCCCAGCAGTGGGGACATCAAATCAAATCAAATCAAACTTTTATTTGCTTACCAAGTGTACAATAGGTATAGATGTTACATGTTTGGTAGGTACTTTGGACTTGGTTACCGTTTAGGTGTTGCAAATTGTTTCCAATAGTTAGAATCATCACATTAAAACAAATTAAAGATAATATTACAATAAACAACACGTCAGGCCACCACGAAATGTCAAGCTTTCTCAATCGACTCTGTAATTTCCTACAAACAAGTTAAAGTCTACGATCGATTGAGGAAATCCGACAGTTTCGGGCCGTCGACATAAAAAAGGGCTGGTGATGATGTGACGAACAGCAAGTCAGACCACCACAAAATGCCAAGATTTTCCTCCTTGCCGTGTCCAATAGGGTATGTTTACAAATAAAAATGATTGATGGAACAACGGTCCGTCCTCGACCTACGTTACGCGTAAGCCCACGTACCACATCATCGAAACCATTTGTAGTGTTCGCTGTGACTGGAACGCTAATTAGTGCATTTTGAAAGTAAACGTGACTGTACTGCATGATTTAAAGTTACTTTACTTTATACTATACTTAAAAAAGTATACCGAGCTTTCCTCTCTAAAGTCCTGCACGGATAGCATGTACACCGAAACACGATATGATAAAGCCATTTATCGCTTTAAAAATCTATAGAGTTTTGACAGTTCAAAGCGATAAATAGCTATATCATATCGTATTTCGGTGGTCATGCTCGACGGGCTGATGTGTATAGCGCCGAAGTAAAATACTGTGTACAATTTGAACTGTAAATGGTGTGTGGAGTTAAGATCTATCTTACTCCGCTCCTGAGTTAATGGCTGCGCATCTGGCGAAAGTGCGTACGAGAGTATCTATTATTTTTACTTCCTGACTGCTGCGCAACTAGCATCGTGCCTATCCTAATCTAAAACATTCTCAAAGTACATATGTTAACTTATAACGCCAGAGACATTTATCTGTAATATATCTCTAGATATACGCACCAATATACACATCTATCGTAACCGTAAATTATAGTTGTGCAACAATAAGCATTATTAAACAAGTATTAATTTATACCCAGCGGGTTTTATTTTACAACTGACTTCGACTTTTAGATTAACGTCCATAACCTGGATAAGCAGTATGCTATTATAGCTCAAGTCAAATTTCAAATCTCAGCATGTATACGTATATCTGACACGATCGGAGACAGATCTCAATTTTACTCAAGAAATGTATTATTATTACTTACAATTAATTTATGACCTAGATGTAGATGAGACTGCATTTGCATGATGTTCAGAAAATTGCTCTTATGCTGACAGTATATAATAGGTTTATGACCTTAAAATATTCTGTGGTGATTAACTGCAAATATGAATGAAATAAAAAATAAAAATTAGATATTATTAATTACTCTATTTGCATAAAATTGGTTCTCAAAGCAAGATCTTAAAAAAAATAACCGTAGTAGGTAATTAATTACTAACAATTTCAGGAAAGAATTTAATTGAAAAATTGATCATTGACTTATCTTTTATACTATATTAAATCCATGGAATTGGTACTTGTATAATTAGTAGGCTAAATAACCTTTTATACCTGTCAACGATTAGTCCATATTGTACATTGTGGATTAGTCTCGCCGTCTCAACTAATAATACTGACATACAGCCGACCCCACGCCATGATAATATAAACTGTTGCATCTCTCCAATCAATTCACAACACTGATTTCTTTAACGTTTGGTTTCTAAGCGTCACTGATTTCACTCGCTTATCGCTTTATTGGTAAAATAAAATTAAATATTCAAGAAATATAAGAAATTGAAACGGTCTTGACGAAGAACGTCACTTTCGTAAAATGTCATTGTGAAAAATTTGATCACATTCGCATTGAAAATTTAACATTCTTTATTAATTTTAAAAATATCATAATGTATTTAGACAGGAATGTAACATATCTAGTTGGTTATATAATACATAAATAAAGATTTTAGTTTGATAGATATAGATTTGTAGCGTGCAGAAAATTTATTTGTTTTTGTATATAAGTTACAAAAACTGGTTTTCGGTATATTTATTATGCCCCACTGCTCGATCGAACTCGACGTTGGATTAGTGGGTTTCAAAGATTAACGATATTCAGTCGACACAGACATTCTAACTGTGTTCTTACTACGAGCCTTAGATCGTATAGTTTTGGGTCACCCATACAATGATTGGCAGAGTATCTAAAGATATTAAGAATTTTTTAACACAATTGCTCGTAAATTGGCGTTTAACACACCCTTTTTAGGTCTATAATGCAGCATATTATGCACTCGTGCATAATATATTACGTACTAGTGCGTAATGGTATTTTTTTTTATCCTTTTTTTTTGTTAAATACTCCCTATTTTTTTAGGGAAGCATATAGCCCATATAGGGTCTAGCCCATGCAGCCATGTCTTTAGTATATTTAGTCTGTATTCATGTCTGTGAAATGAATAAAAATTAAATAAATTTTACGTTAAAAGAGGGGGTGTCACATTTTAACGCATCTAGGGAGTGCTCGGCTCGAATTTAATGGTAACAGAGTTCATGATGGCGACTGATGAGGTAGTGAAAACCACTATAAAATTCTCAACAACAAACACATCACGAGACTTATTTTCAATAATTCCTCATAATTGAACGTCAACACAGAACCTTATGCATCAAAATAACACCACTTTCATTGCACACAATCCATTCTGAAACATTTTTTGAATTAATGAAAAAACATCTGACTGTCACCATTGAAACGCGCCAAACACTCCAAAGTTTATGCTTATTGAGTTAGTCTATGGACATTGAATATTTTTACAAATATTAAATTATTTTACAGTTAAGATGATAAATAAACATTAAATTCCATGTATAAAAACACAAATTAACTTACTATCGTATTTAGAAACACTATTTATTTTATTTTTTATTTTGCTGCTGCTCCGGATGCACAGCCGGTTTTTCTGTGCCTTTTGAAAGTCGTCATATTTGAATTATTCAATTAATATTGTGTCAGAGTGATGTTTACTGTTAAAAATGGTGTAGTTTTGTGTAATAATTTAAACGTGATACATCTACGTTATAATGCGATTAATACTGAAAAAAGTAGACTCCATCAGACGAGGCTGTATGTGCTGGTTCTCTTTGCCGTCCCTACTAATAATGAGAATTAAAAAAGAACAAAAACCAAAACTTGTAGGCGCCTTTTTTCATAATTATTTGATAAAGTTAATATCAATACAAGTTTGTTTTTTCCTCGCAATTGTGTTGAAAAACGTCGTATACAACTCGTATGCATTGGTCATTACACACTCAGCTTCTTTACCGTAGCATACTCGTATCATAATATACTATTATAATACCGTCCTCACTTGTTTACGTTTCTTGGTTACAGATGCTTACATGAGTTTGATCCCAACCAAATACCTTAGTGGTTGTTGTTATTCTGAATGGGATATTATATATTTATGGATATTACAAGTACCTATAATTATATTTGGTAAATATTCTATTTTCTCTTTTTATCAAGGTTAAAGTCACCTGGAGGCGGCTCTGGATTAACAGGATAAAGTCGCCTTTAGTGCGAATAATTTCATTTTAACTTTTGTTTATGTGTATATTTTTACCCAATTCTATAATCTTTATTATTACATAAAGTGGAATTTACATTTTTTCGCCATTTTATCGCACGACGCAACCATCGTCACACTCACCGACCTTGGAATTTCTGTTATTAATAATTAGGTGTGTAAAGTTTCATAATCCGTAGTCGTTGCAACTAGAGCATATAACAACAAGTGACGGAACCTTACCTTATTTATATGATATTTTAACAAGATAAGAGAAAATATTTCAGAAACAATTGTAGATTTGTTTTATTTGTGAGGATGATAATATACCATAGAATGGTTACTGTTCGCCATAATTATGAACTATTGTATGCGGCTGAGGCTCTAGTCTATGCTATGCCCGTATGCAATAAACACCCTGGTAAACACCCTCTAGGAGGCGCTTTGCTCCAGTACGTGCCCATCGATTGCCACATCACGGGAGCAGTGTCTTCGAGAACCCGGCGCCGCAAGTATGCTCTTCGGATGTGTAGCATTTGACGCACGGTCGTAGGTGAAGCCGGCAATGGTTAATAGGATGATTGCGACAGCGCGGATGCGGTCCGCGGGTTTCTAAATGAGTTTTCCCGTGTTTCGGAAGGCAAGTTAAGTGTTGGTCCTGGTTTGCCTTTGCAGTGGCTAGTACCAACATTTCCATGATCCCATTTGGGACGAGTTGACGAAATTCAAATTAAACAATGGTTTGTGAGGAATACATGGGTTAACATTTTTTAATCAAAAAATACTAAACAAAATCATCAAAAAAAGATGAAATTTTTTAGTTACGTTACAAGGTGAACCGGTTCGTGGTACCAAAAAAATGTATTGTATCAATATACTCCAGGAAGAGAAAGGCAAGTAAACCATAAATTGCACCTGCAGTCGTCGGCATCCATCTTTCGCTACGGAGCTGGTAGATGTATGACCTATTCCTATCTACTAAAGTTTATTTTGTAGTAAAATGCTAACTAATGCTTTAACCAAGAAAATATAAGCTATTAGAACATATCTATTATTTTAATAAATTCAGTTAAAATTGCATCGTATTCCTAAAGAACAACTAGAGCTCTCAAATGTAAGTAACGAAATTTATTACACAAGATAATCTGTATGCATGATTCTGAGACGTTTGTTTACGAGATATTATTATCACTCGTGTGCTATGTATGTTCATTGCCGGATGCCATGTCTTTGGCTACCGCTCCAATTATCAAGTGAAGGGTCCTATTTTGTACACACTGGGCAGAAAACTGAGTAATCAATTAATTAGCAATTCGATATACTACACGTAATAACATGTTTCGTATTTCGGTCAGTGAGAGCTTCGACCCAGTAACTCAGTCTAATCCGATTCTTTGGTGACGAGGGCGGTGGAGCTCCAGCCCGGCTAGCATGACCACCGAAACAAGATATGATACAGCCATCTATTGCGTTGAACAGTTGAAAATCAGTGGATTTTAACACTTGAATAGGCCTGAATTGAATAATAAAATATGCCTCTAACTGCCGCACTCGGAGACGTCAATTAACTATAATGAGTATTTAATGTCAAAAATGTTCATTCTAATCTAGACCATAGACCCGGCAAGAATAGCGACTAGTTTTGAATTGTCATTTTTTGACGTTAAGTACTCATTAACGTTATTTGACGTCTCTGAGTGCGGCAGTTAGTCTATAAAGATATCTATCTATAAAGATATATATCTATCGCAAAGATATTTATCGCTTTGAACTGTCGTTTGGACGGCCGCCTTGGTCGAATGCTCAGATCGCTGGGGTTTGGCCAAGAAGTCCCGGGTTCGAATCCTGGTAGGGGCAAACTTTGTGGTGACCACAAATGTTTGTTTCCGAGTCATGGTAGTGTATATGTTTATGTAGTATATTTCCAACATTTATATACATAATTATATTAAAAATATGTCCGTCATCTAGTATCCATAACACATGTGCTTAGGCTACTTACTTTGGGCTAGATGATAGGTGTGAGTGTAAAAATATTTATTTATTTATTTATAAAAAAAAAAATAAAAAAAATAAAAAGAAAATTCAATGATTTTTGTAAGTTTAACGCGATAAATGGCTATATCATATTATTATCATATTTGGGTGGTCATGCTAACCGGGCTGGCTATGTCTCAATCTCAATCAGTTTAGGCTTCACATGCAAATATGCCTCTTTTTAAAATCTAATTTCTCCTAAGTTTTGGATAGATAGTATTGAGAAAAATTTATACTTAACGTCAACCAATTCTGAGACGTTATTTTTAAGTCTATTGAAGCTAGCGTGACGGGGTATGGTGCAGTATTACTATATTTTTCTATCCATAGGCAATGCATGTGCCCCGGCATCTCTAGTGGGATATTCACCTTTTATATCACTCATTAGCATCTCTAGTGGGATATTACTCATCAGAATCTGTCCTAACATCATCATCATTACCAGCCCTTGCTGGTAATGACGATGATGTTATGAAAAGATTGATGATTTAAAGAACTGAATAATAAAATCGTGTTTAAGCACGACTCTCACATAATCTTACCAAATATGGCTAGGCACTTAGGCAGTGAGAAAAGAGAGGGTGAAGAAGGTAAGTATTGACTCGAAGTGGTCTCGTAAATCTACACTTGGGTCACAAGTTCCAGCAGGAGCAGCGGTCCTGACCTCCCTGTCTGCAATAGAATGGCCACACAGCCAATTTGTGGAACACTAACTCATACATACATACATAAATCACGCCTATATCTACTTGATCTAGGCAGAGGTGAACTAACACCCACGTTTCGCCAATTATATTCGGTACCATGTAATAGGTGGCGAGCCTATTGCCATTTATCGGGCACTAAAGTTGCAGTACTTTGCTAGGTGGTACAAGAGGAACGCTGCTGCCCATCCTCATCACTGATTTATCCTTAGTCGCCTTGTAAGACACCCACGGGAGAGATTTGGGGTGGTGTCAATTGTATTCTACTCTGCCGTCACCACACCAAACTCCCATAAAACATGGACTAAACTGATGCTGTCACTTTTATTTGCTAAATGAAAGACAGAGTTAGCATCAATTTTAAACCATGACTAACTTTAGTCATTGCATTTGGAAAAAAATAGGATTGGTGAAAATTCTAAATCAACGATACAAACGTCACTGGCAGCAATAAATAGGAAATGCAACTCTTCTTGCAACATATAAGTAATATAATAAAGTACATCTTTCTGTGATAAAGAAAACATTTCCGATACGTTTATACCAAATGACCCCACATATAACGAAGACAATGGAAGTGGAACACGCGTATATTTGAATCTCAAATCGCCATTTATAACATGTGGTATAATAACATTACGTAAAACTGATTTATTAATAAGTCAAATGTGTTTTGCTAGATTCGAGAGAGCAGAAATTAAATGATGAATACTAAATTAGTTGATTGATGGAAAGAGGCAGTGCCAATTATTGTTTTTTCTACATTTAACTGTAATAAGTAGCTATAGCCGTTTATATATTATGACGGTTACGGCTTCTAAATACGTAGGATGGCAAATTTCTCATCATATTTTAACCCCCAGCCGCCATAAACGACACCCGCGCGAGATATTGAGGGTGATCACAATTGCATTCTGCTCTTCCGTCATCATACGACTTCTTAATTATAGACTAACGTCTTGTTAAGGTAATATTATAATATTTTACATTAACAACCTTTTCATAACCTCAAATTTATTTGAGTATCATTACCCAAACAGGGATGGTGTCCGGCGGGAGGCCTGCTATGATCAGAATGCTGTCACCTCTATCATTTTTCCATTCATAGATATCTTGATGTGGCCCTTTCAGTCACTTTTCTATACATTCATTCTTTATTAGCAGTATTCCGTGTTGATGGATTAGGTATATGAATATAAAGGTATTGGATGGCTGAATTAAGACTGGCCGATATGAATGGAAAAGATAAACTGGGAATAGGGGAGGAAAAAAATCATGAGAAGCGGTAGAATATGTCTAAGACTTGAGTAGATTTGTATGTATTAAAATAGACGCATAATTACTACAAAATTGTCTAACTCATCCGTAACGTCATTGCGTACCTAGTGGTGTGAATTCCTCATTATGACATAATGGTCTGAGCCATTCTATGTCGATGCAATTAGTTATGTATGCCCTAAGACAGACACTTTAGAATTCCTAGGTAGGTTTCTGACAAGTCGTTAAGAATAATAGTATGTGCATATTCCGACGCGAACAACATGATGACAAGTTTTTTAACTTAGCGATTCTAATGACATAACTACTAAGTTTAATTAAGTTACAGTATGACAGGCGGAGCTCAATAGCGCAGTGGCTTGCCTTGCTTGGCCTGCGATTGCGTAAGCTAAGCAATATTCGTTAAGGCCGGTCATTGGATGGGTGACCAAAAATTTTCTATCTCAAGTTCCTTCATGCTTTCCGATGTTGCCTTAAGCCGTTGGTCACCGCTACGTCTGCAGTCGTTATACCCACCAACTAAGCTTGCGAGGTGAGTTGTAGTGCCCATTCTCCCTATATTGTTCCATCCATAGGGAAGGCCTGTACCCCACCAGTGGGGACATTAAAATTCTGATAATGATGATAATGAAGGACAGACCAAGAAAAATTCTAGGATAGAATAAAATATTTTGACTAGCACAGGCTCTCAGGATGCAACAAGAAACAATATGTATTGTCTTCGGTAAGGGCTACATAGCCAGGATACTTTTTTATAACTGGGAATTCTAATGATGAGTATAGCTTATATATAGCCAGTTCTAAATAGTTATTCGTACTATTACTACTGAGAAAAGACATGAACGCACTGTTACTTAACTAAACAAAATGAACGATTTAACAACCAACTCCCCAGATTAAGAATATAATATAATGTCCGTTTTTACGCATTAGCATTACTTTATAACGGGCATTAAAAAATAGTTTATGTCACACCTGACCATAAAGTGGACTTTTCCGCCCGCTACGCGTACGGAAAATCCTCCTTCTTGATCAGAGGGTGCCATAAAACTATGATCTTACCTCGGGCAATATAAAAAGAAGGCCTTAGATCGCATATTTATTAGTTAATTGCGATCTGAGATATTCTTTGTTTTATTGTCCTTGGTATAAAATGTATGTATTTCAAACTCTTTGAAATGTTATTTTGATTTTAATAGATTTACTTTTCCACAGTCCTCCTGTTACTAAAGCATAAAACAGCAAAATAATATTATCGCTTAGTTGTCTATTGTTGTTATGTCTGTGCTTTTGTTATTTTCTGTTTTAGTAACAAGAATTGTGCCGATAAATAAGTAGGTAATTGTTACGTTAAAGTAGCAGAATTGGCAATACGAAACTATTGTAATGTAGTTTCATCTTTACTATAAATATTATATAATAATTATTGGTCCTCGATTTACAGATTAGATAAATTTAGAGATATCGCTACTTGAATATAAAATAAACACAAATGAAAAACGCTTGTCTTCCGAAAATTAGTAAATACGTTTACTTGAATATTATTCACAATGTTTCGAAGTAGTTTTTGAGATGTGCCATAATTGGTATCGAATAGAAACTCTATTCGTCTCAGTACATTGCTAGGTGGTATATAAGAAATGATGATGCACATTCCTCATCACTGTTTTAGCCCTTAGTCGCCGTGTACGACACCCGCGGGAGAGATTTGGGGTGGTGACAAATTGTATTCTAGCTCTGCCGTCGCCAAACGGTATAGATTTAATATACATATATAGATTTAATATATTTACTTACAATTTTTTCGTAAAATTAAGGAATAAAAAAAAAAGTGAATTTCAACAACATTTAGGTTGTTGGTGAATTGCTCTGATATGCAGTTGATGATGGCGGTCACGCAGGGGCAGCCCGCAGAAATCTGCAGCACCGACTCACTTAATTCAATTCCAATCATGAGTCAGCAAATTATATAAGGTAACGTAAAAGTGTGTGAGTGACCGTGAGTGATATAATCTCGGTTCTTGCACACAACCATTAATTCGGGTCACATATAAGTTCACGGATTTGTAACACTTTTTAATGTATAATACGATTATAACGAAATTTTAATAGTAGGATTAACTAATTATCACTCAGAGGTAAGGAGAGAGAGTGAGAGAAGGTCAGAGGAGGAGAGGCTCATTGTCTAATTTTCTTGACGACAAAACGCACCCGTCTTTTCCAGAACGAAAACTATAGTACTCGAAACGGTTATCGATCGCAACAGGTTTTGTTTAGTTTGTCAGGCGACGACACGCGACGGTCGAACAAACGCAACATGTGAAGCGTCTCAACGACAGACGCGGTCAGCGGTGGCGGTAGCGGTGGCGGTCGCGGTGGCGGGCAGTTGTAACGTAGGTAACATAAGGTCATTATTCAAACCAGCGCGATCCACGTTTGTCCGGATTCGCCACCGCCACCGTCCCACCACCGCTGCCGTTTGAGTGAGGATTTAAGAGGATTGCAAAGCTTTAAAATTTTAGTACATAAAGCGAACTCCTCTATAGATAATTTAGAAGAACAATAATCGATACTAATATTATAAAGCTGAAGAGATTGTTTATTTTGTTAAACGCGCTAATCTCAGAAACTACTGGTTCAAATTGAAAAATTATTTTATGTTGGATAGTCCATTTATTGAGGAAGGCTTTATATAACAACCGACATTAACGCGAGCGAAGCCGCGGCCGACCACTGTAATAAATGTCGGTGAGAGCTCATCAGGCAGATTTAGTAAGCAAAACTGTCACAGGCTTTCAAAAGCAAAAGATGTAACAAAAAAGAGTGTTAGATTACAAATGAAATTATATTAGAAACTCTCCAAAAAACAAAATATTTCATATAAACGCCTATCACTTAGACAAACATTTCATGAATTTTATCTCGATTATTATTATTATTATTATGTACAATGTTCGAATATTAATGATTTACTGCCGCACTCAGAGACGTCAATTAACTTTAATGAGTATTTGATGTCAAAAATTTTCATTCAAATCAAGACCATAGACCTGGCAAGAATAGCGACTAGATTTGAATTGTCTTTTTTTGACGTTAAGTACTCATTAGCGTTATTTGACGTCTCTGAGTGCGGCAGTTAAAGTTGATATGACTGGTTGAATTTAAAATTTTAATTCAATTGTAACTTGATTAAGACAGATCTTCTTCTTCTCTCTGCCCTGTTCCCAGTCGATCTAGGGTCGGTGCAGTATGTTTCCTCTTTCATTCATATCGGTCAGACGTCATCAAGCCATCCACTCCCTTTTGATTCTTATCATCCATCACACCGTAAAGGTGCTAGTGATGAAGGAATGTATAGAAAAGAGACAGAACGGACCATGTCGAAAGACCAATGAAGGGAGAGAGTGATTGTAATGACAACATTCCAATCAATACTGCTCAAGGTTTTGGCTTAGGTTGTACAGCCGGCCGCCTGCCTGACACCAACCCTCTTCGGGTATGCTGTTGTTGGTGGTTTTCCCCTTCACCATTCGGCCGCAAAGTGCTTATTCGGCTACACCGGACAATCTTCCTTAGTCGATTTTTACGACACCCAAGGGATGAGTCAGGGCTGGCCTGTTCTACGTTATTTTTTTGCTCCCAGGCCAGCATAGAAGACATTGATTAAGATAGATATTGTATTTGTAAATTTGCATGCTATAATTAAAAATGACTAAGTAGGCTAAAGACCATAGTAAAAAGTTGTTAACATCTTGAAATATGTACTATTTAACGCAAATAAAGAATTTGAATTTGAGCGGTTGTAACGTAGTAGGTAACATTTATGGACATTATGCAAACCAGCGCGGTCAACGTTCGAACGGGTTCGCCACCGCCACCGTCCCGCCACTGCTGCTGTTTGAGTGAGGCTTTACACTTACCGGAAATAATGATACCAAGTTCTACATCAAGACGCTGTAGCAATGAAACTTTTGGATTTAGCTATAATCAGGCATCATTTAGTCATTAAAAAAAATATTAAATATCGTCAATAAGGATCGTATGCATGCGTACACGGGCCATGCTTGCGCTGTGGTCCTAATCATTTAGCGTGAACGAGAAAAGTGCATGTCGTGCATAAACACTGCAATTGCGATAAACTTTCTTTGCTACACTTAGTATAAGGAAGGAACTAAAGTTACAACTTTTCTAAAAACGGCACCTACATAATTTATGCAACTATATTGCTGTCATACTCAGTACGCAAACCTACGGGCGCCTTGTAATATGGGAGTATAATCGAGTAAACAATTTGCCAGGCTTAAAAATAGTTATTTCATCAAATACTACTACTATTTGATTTTCTAAGTTAGGCCGTTAATATTTCTTAGCTCTACAACATTTCGGTAATGAAAACAATGTCGAGGGATTATATTTTTATCCTATTGACGTCAGATTGTCATACCTCCCACGCTAGGGCAAGATCTAAGTACACTGTGATATTTAAAGTTCGTCATCATTATCATCTGTCCTTTTATGTCCCAACTGCAGGATACAGACCTATCTTACACATCGTTTCTTATATAAATCATCCCTATTTAGTAGGCAGAGGTGAAAATAACACCTACTTTTTGCCACGGATATTTTGTCCCATCTAATAGGGGGCGAGTCTATTGCCAGCTCTCGGGCACGTAAGTCGGAGATTGTTGCACGGGGCGTAACCGGAACGCTGCTACCCAATCCTCGTCATTCCTTCTAACCTTGCCTTGTACGACACCCTCGGAAAAGATAAAGGATGGTCTGTATGGTTTCTATGGTGACCAAACGGCATCGTGACATCAGTGAGGTATCTATTTTGTATAATAAAATCAAATACAGTTTTCAGTATAGAGCACAAGCCTAAAATTAATCTAAATAAAAGTTCTCAATAAATAATAGAAGATAATATACCCAGGGTGATTGAACAAAGAATGTCTCAGATCGCAAGTATTTAATGTCCGAGCTGAAGGCAAGTTATAGTTTGATTAAAATTTGATGCGGGAATCGAACTCGCGTCCTCTGCATTCCCGGAATACAGAGGACGCGGCTTAGATTCCCTCGTAAAAGACTATAATTTTGTTATTTTTATACGAACCACATTAATTTGTGATAATTTTTCTAACATTTATAGAAATGTTCAAATAAAAATCAAAATAATTAATAAAAATTGAACTTTGAAAGTCGGATTTCGATATCTTGAATTAGGTATTTGTAATTCGACGGAGATGATGAACCTATCACTTTATAAGTAGCAATTTATCTTAAAAGCAGCTTATATAAAATAAAGATAAGCTATAATTTGCCTTATTTCAATCAATTGAATTTCACCACCGCTTTGTTTTGTATTCTAACAAAAATAATATGTTGGCCTAATAGGTTCGCATTATACCATCTATAGCAGAAAATCTACATACATACATACATAAATCACGCCTATATCCCCGAAGGGGTAGGCAGAGGTGAACTAGCACCCACGTTTCGCCAATTATGTTAGGTCCCATGTAATAGGTGGCGAGCCTATTGCCATATATCGGGCAGAAAATCTACATACATTCATACAATCAATAGTGGCCCTTAAAATTCTAAGAAACATTTAGTACATAATACTAAAAGTGTTTTCGTTAATAAGCATTTTATTACTTGATAATAGCGACGATTTTTACAAAGCAAGTCGCCCCTTTTCCCATTCCAACAGCCTTTATACTTGTTTTCTATAAACAGTTTATTTACAATCTTCCCAGAAAAGGTTATATTTAGGTAATGGTTAAAATAAGGTGACTGTATTATTGCTATCCCGGACTAATTATTTTGCCGATGTAGTCCCGTAGTCCCGTTTCGTTAATGATGATTATGTATTACGGCGCAAGAGTCTGGCTGAGACGGACGTGTCACGCTGTATTTTTCACGTCAACTTTGGTGCTATGGAGAAAGCTCATTTCAGGTGAGTTTCTTATTATCTTATATCAGTTTGTACTACCGGCTTCTACGCCCAAGACTACAGTTGTAATAGTCGGTCGGTGATTTCGTAACCTAAGCAATGTTCCCAAAGGTTAGGTTCATAGAAGGGTGACCAGATGCCTCCATTTCTTAGCGCGTCAGAAGATATGTTAAGCCGTTTTGCCTTGCTCGCATTTGCAGTCGTCAAAGCCCATCAAATCGGACGGGATTTGCGTGGGGGTGACATGACGGCGGCGGCATCATTCTGCGTGTAACACTAGTGCTCTAAAAGTTAATAGGTTGATTATATTAGTGTAATTTCAAGGTAACAATTTTATTAGTTCAACTAAACTGTAAATTCAATTACAGAAAAAAAAATCAGAAAAAAATCGAAAAACTTAATGACTGCGCGGAGGACGCGTGTTTAATGCCCGCTTCAGGACATAATATTTTTTCGATATTTTTTATTTTTCTCTGTATAATTTTTTCTATCATTTGTGTATTGTTAAAATGAGATTCAAATAATGTCATTTTTATTTTGCGTGATAGGATTTTCGCATCCCAAAGTTGTTCGGATTTTTGCGTGATATTGCAGGCAGGCGGGGGAGTGAGTTCTTTTCGCTGATGCCTGTGTTCTGGTTAATAAGGGCAAACACGGTATAGGTATACGAGACCTAATAGAAGTAATTTTTAATATGTGACAAGGATCAGGATGTCACGATGCATGGACTTTGGGCTTCACACACATTTCAATAACATATTCTTTCTTAGTCAGATTAGGACCCATTGGGTTGTGGATTCGAGGGACCTACGAAGCCAATTATCTGAATATTTCTGAATCCCAAGTATCCAGTAGCGTGAAACTCCAGGATCCGTGGATCCTAAGGGTCAGGGTGACCGATGAATGAAAATATGAGGCTCCAAAGACCTGGCAGCCAGTTTAACTTAGAATCTGAAGACCAGAGAATAAAAAATCAAAGAACAAAATTTAAAAACCCAGTTTCCAATTCAAAAATCTAAGAACCCAATTCAAAAACCAAAGGAAATTACATAATATTACTAAACAATTAAAAACTTAAGTTCGTAAGATAATCATCACCAGCGCTTTTAATGTTGTTATAGAAACTGCTATAGATGTAAGAATATAGGGAGAATCTCAGCACGCTCGCTCAGTGCGGTTTGGGGATATTAAAAACTGCATCTACAGCCAGGATGAACGATGAAGCTCGCAGGAATTCGAGACAATATTTACAATGATTGGAATAAAATATGATTTTTATTACCTATCTATCTGGTCGAGATAATTATGCGCTCACCACAGCACCATAGAGTAAGCTCTTCATATAGCTGACCAAGCGTGGGAATAATGATTGTCACATTACACCGCGATTTGTTGTAAGATGATACTAAGTTACTATTGTTGACTAATAGAAATACATTTGATAATAAAAGAGCACCAAAAAAAACCGTTCTTCAATAGTAAGTCTTAATACTGTACATTTTGAATACACAATGATTTAAAATATTTTGTTATTAAATGAGCTTATCTATTCTTAGAATTAAGTCTCGTATTTAAACACGATTAAGATTCAACTGGGATCGATCGGGAGGCCAGATATATCTATACTATAATTATCAAAAAGTTATACATTTGTTGTGGAGCTGAATGGCGCTGTAGCTTAGCGCCTTGACCTAAAATTGCGTAAACTAAGCAAGGCTCGCTAAGGCTGCTTATTGGATGGGTAACCAGAAATATAATATATTATCTCAAGGTCCTCCGTGCTTCGGAAGGTACATACATACATAAATCACGCCCAAATCCCCGAAGGGGTAGGCAGAGGTGAACTAGCACCCGCGTTTCGCCAATTATGTTAAGTCCCATGTAATAGGTGGCGAGCGACGGTGGTATAAGAGGAACGCTGCTGCCCATTCCTCATCACTGATTTATCCTTAGTCGCCTTGTACGACACCCACGGGAGAGATTTGGGATGGTGACAATTGTATTCTACTTTGCCGTCACCACACGGCCAACGGCTTCGGAAGGTACAGGGTATATATTAGGTTAAGCCGTTGGTCCCGACTACATCTGGTGTCGTTAAGACCCACCAATTCGTACGAGGCCAGCGTGGTGGGTTATAGTCTATAAGAAAATGCTCTTTAATAATTTCTTCAATAATTGGTTTGAGTTATAAATAAGAAAATTATATTCGGTATTGTAACTTAATTCTTATTATATTTTATTCGCACTTTTCATTGCGAAATTGATTAGCTTTATTTTCGTTAGGGCCAGTCATTGGATGCGTGCCAAAAATATATATATTCAAGGTCAAGTTCCTCCGTGATTGCGATGATCCCGGCAGCATATGCAGTCGCTAACAATCATCAATCCGCACTGGGCCTGACTTACCTACTGTATCCTTACACATGAACATGTCAGTCAAGCTATTTATTTTTCCAACAGACTCGTTGATCGTGTAACATTTTCTATTCCTTTTACTTTTGTACCCTTATACATATCGAATAATTTATTTGTTACAGCAAGCCTGATGACGCTCAAAATACCTCCACATGTTACCGTGTAATTGTGGAGAATCCCTCCTTCAAGGACATACATGAAGATGACGAAAACTGTCAGGTAGTTCCTGAAAAAGGTATTCCTAAGCAAGACCACAGAGACTATATCGACAGTATTTATGCGAGGCCTTTTTCAATGACCTCTAGCTTATTTAACACATTTTGTGAGACGGAAATATCTTATGGCACTAGTCATATGTCTGAGATAAAAGATAAGGAGAGCATTTTGAATGAAATGCTTTTCACAAAAGAGAGTGTAGAAGAAATGAGCTTAGATGAATTTTTAAAGTCTGAATTTGGAAATGTTAGCTCACCAACTCCTCCTGTTATTGATTTATTCTGTTATGAAGATATGCCATCGGAATCATCATCTCCTCCTACCTTTACTGATTCCGAGGGCTCGACATGTGACAGAGATGTCCAATCATTTTCAAGTGAAGATGTCGATTCGATTGCCGTGGTGCCGATTAATTAACAATTTGTGTTGCCAATTACAAAGACCTTATTTCGAATAGATTTTAGTAATAAAATTGCCATCATAATTTGCACCTTAATAATAAGATTAAATGATGAATGATAAATGATAATGAAATAAGATTAAAGATAAAATTAAAAGTCATTTTCTATTAAAATCGAATATTAATACAATAACGACTTACTTATATTATTCAATAGATAATAATATGAATATTGAATATTATTCCACATACATACATACATAAATCATGCTTTTATTCCTAAAGGGGTAGGCAGTAGTTAAAACCCTCTTTTCGTCAATTAGGTAAGTTAGGTCCCATGTAATAGTTGGCGAGCCTATTGCCATCTACCGGGAAATTGAATCGCAGTATATTGCTAGGTGGTACAACAGGAATGTTGCTGCCCATTACTCATTGCTGTCTTTATCCTTAGTCGCCTTGTAAGATACCCACAGGAGAGATGGGGGTGGTGACAATTGTATTCTGCTCTGCCGTCACCACAAGGAATATTATTCTATATTAAATGTATTAATAGTTCATTAAGTATATTAAAATTATATTTTTTGGAACATTGGTTGGTAATTTGTTATAAGATATCATACATTACTATTATGTTACTTCAAAATCCATAGACAAAAAATCTGAGACCAGAATTAAGAAACACCTCAGTAAGACTGAATAAAGTTTTAATATGGTTTGAAATTTAATGAAAATATGAAAGCAATTATTTTTTGAACATTTTTTAATATGTCATTTATTCCTACTATGTAAAATTAATAATAGGGGTTAAAGTATGAATATGTACATGAATATGTAATGAAATTGCCGTTTTATTGTAATAGGTTTTTTGAATTGAAATAGAATCTTCATGGTTTGAGGTTTTCGAATGAAAGTTTTTCCACATGGTTTCTATGATGATTTAAAAAAAAAATGTGACTTTCCATTGATTTTGTTATTCAACTTAGACAAGAAAGATGGATACAGTGAAAATTCGAGTGATTTTTTAATACGAGTTCCGACACGGAAGTAACGCGGCAGAAACAGCCCGCAATATCAATGTTGGGTTTGGTGAGGGGTCTGCTAATGAACGCACCATGCGATTTTAGTTTAAACGCTTTCGTGATGCAAACTTCGACATGAAGAACGAGCCACGCGGAGTAACGATGAATTAAGAGAGATGGTGGAAGCCGATCCTAGTCAAACTACCCAGGAATTAGCGGCATGGCTTAACGTTACCTTACCCATAATATTGACTCATTTGTGTCAAATCAATAAAAAAAATACGAAAAATGGGTGCCTCATGATTTGACTGAAAGAAATTGTGTTGAAACTTGTGTTTCCTTGTTCAATCGGTACAGAAATGAAGGAATATTGGATCGAATTGTGACATGTGATGAAAAATGGATTGTGATAACCGTAAAAGAAAAATGCAATGGCTGACCCCAGGTCAAACGTCACAACAGTGTCCTAAAGCAAAAATTACGAATAAAAAGGTAATAGTAACTGTTTGGTGGTCTCAGCATGATGTTATTCACTATAGTTTTCTCCGATCTGGTCAAGCAATAACGGCAGATGTCTATTGTGCCGAACTCCGAACAATGTTGGCAAAACTAGCAGTAAAACAGCCCCGACTCATGAATCGATCTTCACCATTATTGCTCCATGACAACGCGAGACCTCATACAGCACGAGAAACCGTTTAGACCCTTCAGGAACTACAGTTAGAAACTATTCGTCATCCTCCGTATTCGCCAGACCTTGCTCCAACGGACTACCGATTTTTTCGTGATTGGACAATTATCTACCTGACAAGAAGTTTTCTTCCCAGGAGGCAGTACAAAATGCTTTCACACAGTTTGTGCAGTCTAGATCCTCAGAGTTCTATACTTGCTTGCTATATAAGGCATTAATGACCTTCCTATTAGATGACATTAATGTATAGATAATAATGGTAACTAGTTTGAATAAATAAATTTGTTATAAATAGTTATATAATAGTTTGTTTTTTAGTTTACTAAAAAATAAGCAATTTAGATTTTCAGTAAAAAACGGCAATTTCATACTTTAACCCCTAATACTAAAATAAGTTTTTTTCTGTAATAATATAATAATCAGTTAAGCAGGTAATATTAAAATATTTAGAAATTATAAATAAGTACACTTTTTTTCTACAAACATATAAAAAATAAGCAAACAATAGCTGTTAGTAGAAATATGTTTTGATAAAATAAATAGTGTAATAAATTTTAATGTAAACATTTATTTTTGTAAAAATATCAGTCTTAAGGCAGTTATATTTCTAGTCAGCATCTAATACATAAAAATTAAAATATATATTTTTTAAAGATACGTCGTTGCTATAACGAGTTATAATTTTTAATTTAATTATTAAGTAGGTATATAAATACTATCTAGTTCCGAAGGCACAGCTGCATTTCTAATGTCCCCAAATATAAGTTTATATAATTAGATTAAATAGCAATTAATTTATGGTATTTTAATACTGTTAATAACGCTAAAACACCAAATCCAATGAACACGAATCGTGTCTGTCTCATGTAATTATTATAAAATAAGTCTAGTCATTCCTAGTCCAAAAATTATAAATGTTACTCTAGTAAATAAAAAACATCTGGGTAAAATTTTTAGGTCGAATAAATGATTATCTTTAACAATCGTTTTTTTTATTTATTATTTAATTTTATACGTAGGTAAAGAATGCTTTAGAAAAAAAATGTTGCTGACTTATAATGGAGATTTTTAAGTACCTTTTCGAGATTGTTGATTGAAGTCTGAATTTACAGCTGAATCATCACAATAAACCTGAGTTTTAGTCGTAGAGATGTTGTTATTTTTTGTTGTTCTACATCATTACCATTAGATAAAATATCAAAGTCTATTTGTTCCTTCCATGTTTAATCTTCGCCTATAACATTAGGCGAGTTTCTATGTTAATTTTTTCTTTATTATGTAAACATTACCCATTGTGTAACTGTACTTAGTTCATAAGAACTCGTTCACTATTCATTATGCGTGACAGGACGCAAACGATCACGGAATCAAGAAAAAAATGCCGTGCCTACAGAGACCACGTGAGATTGTGCAAATTTGAGAAACTCTGGAATGGCTATTTGTATTACTAACGTGTCACTTACGGTCATTATTTGCAAATATTGGACACAGTAACAATATCAATGTAGCACAAAATACACCTTATTTGTATTGTTTAAAAAGATACCTGTATTTAATTTTAACATCAACATCAGTCCTTTTATCCCATTCAGTCCATTTAGTCCCCTCTGCTAGGACATAGGCCGTCCCTTTGGATGAAGGTTTAACGGGAGAATTAACAAATATTATCAATACTAATATTATAATGCAGAATAGTTTGTTTGTTTGTTTGTATGGTTAAACGCGCTTATCTCAGGAATACTGACTCAAATTATTTTTGTGTTGGATAGTCCATATATCGTGAAAGGCTATATAATAACCGACATTAACACAAACGAAGCCGTGGGCGTCCACTAGTTACATCATATATTTATTAGATTAATAATACATGTCTCCTATATCTTCACTCTCTATAAAATGGAATGTTTAAAAGAGATTTCGTGTAAAACACACCTTTTTAAACACACCATTTATTTGCACTGGCGGACCTACATTTCGGCAGCTATTTTAAGTTTCATGAAAATGGGGGCCAGCAATGATGATAACTCATCATATATAATATTTTAACTAAGTTTGGAAAAAAAGAGTTTTCGACGAAACCAACGAAATTGCCTTCGTTCGACAATCAGTGAACGCTGCTTTTATGACCGATAAAAAAGAATAATATACGATCAACTGCATTTCAGACTACATACTTAGAATTGTCAAATTTCTTCAATCGATTGAAAACCTTAACTTGTTTCTAGTAAAGCACAAAGTCTATTGAGAAAATTTGACATTTTGTGGTAGCCTGACGTGCTGTTGACTGAATATACGAATATACTATACTATATATACGAATATACAACAGTGTACATATACATTTTATGTATATTCTTTGTGTATATCATCTTTAATTGTTAGGATAGGGGAGGGATAGGGGACAGCCGTCTGCTTAAATTCAAAGCAGGATAAAGTTATTTTAAAGAAGTTTTTTAAGTAACTCGGATAATATCGCATAAAGCGTACCTAGGTTCATGAGTCATGAAGTTGCAAAACTTAAATATCCTATTCTTGTATCTGTCAAAGCAATTAATGTTAAGTCTTTGTAAGGAAGAGCTGTAAGCCGTGAGGTAATATCACTCGTCTGTTTCAAAGTGGCTAATTGTGAGACTAACACTAGTATATTAATACAAAAAAAGGCTACGGCATATCCTCGCTATAGAAATCGTTTATAATAATTATCAGTAGGTATAAATATTTATTTTAATTTTGAAATTCACTATCAAACACACCATGGTGAGTTTCCAAATTTTACATACACAAAACAATACACAAAATATGACATTAAGCAAAGTATTACCTAGTAGGAAAATAATTTCAGCAGATACGCACTTCGCAAAAGCTGAAAATTTTATTAAAAATAAACAAAAGGAAATTAGTAATATTAAGACGATTGTGAAGTGCAGATACGCAGTGTGAGTAGGTATTTTCTGTTTCACACAGCGCTGCCTCCCCCTGGCGTGACAACCTAAATCATTGCAACCCTGTCCTACGGCCCGTACCGTGCGATAGAGAGAGCTGCAAAACCTGGACGCAAAAGCCTACATTTCCTATTAGAAAAGTTGTCTCGGGCGGTAACGTTTTCACCCCTCCCTAAATCTTTACGAAATGAGACAATTGTGGTCGCATTAGTTCAACCTATCAACCAATACATACAAATACACCTTAATTTCAATACGTTTTCAGTTACTATTAATTGAAATTTATATAGCCTGACATTCACAAGGGCTCCCGCTCAGGATGTAAGATGTCATTGCTCTGGTTTTATTTTATCAAACACCAAGTTTTCATTACACTAAACAGTAATGCCTCGTCATTACCGACTAAAAAGGAGATGTTTTAAAAAAAATCCTTAAGTGAGACGATACAGATATAACTGTGAGTTTTAGTTCTACAATGTACACACAAACATAAATCACACCTGTTTATCTGAAGGTGTAGACAGAACTGAGCAGATTAACAATCTTATGCCATAAAAAGTGAAAATTTTCAAAGATAACATTTTAATGAATATGATTATCATTTCTTATATTGATTGTAGAGAAAAAATACTGCAGCAACCCCCGATAACATGACATCATATCTTCGGAATTAAGTGAAAACACTTCTGGTTGAATAACGTTCTTCTTCCTCTGATTACAATTTACATAATTATTAATATAAATACTGACACAAAACAACGTAGGTACGTTTTGTGGAAAATTTGGGACTATTTAGTGGAAATTACCATCTCGGCTGTTTATTTACATATGCCCAATGAATCGAAAGAGGACTGTCATACAGTGCGTCTGTAATCCCTCTGACGTGCGGTTTAGGGAGAAATTACACCTTCAATATAATTAATTTCGGTTGTTGCTGGAAATAGAACCAGTCCTAAGAGAAATTAAAAATATGAAAATACTTATTAATTTAGTTAACGATTTTGTTTGGAGAGAAGTAATTTTGGTCTTTTTAGATTCAGTACATCCTAATTTAAGTCTGTACGTTTATCTTTTTAAATAATTCAGTTTGGTTTTATATAAAATATATACTATTCGATTTTTATTTAAACATTATATAAATGTTAGAAAAATTAGTACAAAGATTTTGATGGTGAGAAAAAGAATTTCGAAAAATTATGGTCTTGATCGATCAAGGCAATAATTTTTCGAAATTCTTTTTCTAACCTCCAAAATCTTTGTACATACATACATACATACATACATAAATCACGCCTATATCCCCGAAGGGGCAGGCAGAGGTGAACTAGCACCCACATTTCGCAAAATATGTCAAGTCCCATGTAATAGGTGGCGAGCCTATTGCCATTTATCGGGCACAAAAGTCGCAGTACATTGCTAGCCTAGGTGGTATAAGAGGAACGCTGCTGCCCATTCCTAATCATATTCAGATTTATCCTTAGTCGCCTTGTACGACACCCACGGGAAAGATTTGGGGTGGTGACAATTGTATTCTACTCTTCCCTTACCACGCACAAATCTTTGTAATAAAATATATAGGTATAATATAATGCTCGAGGAAGTTTTTAGGACAAAAATAAAGATTTCGATGCTAAGAACTTTTATCGTAAGCAATCCTCTTAAAGGATCGACTTAACCAGTAATCCTATTTAATACAAAATTTATTAGCTTACTTTTTTGACTCAATATACTCCAGCATGCGCAAATAAAGGAGGCGAAGGAGATTGTTTACGGAAATGAATTTATCCAGCGGGTAAATTTCCAATAAGCATCATACCACCAGCGATAATTTTTTTATTATAAGTCTACATTCTAATCTATCCTGTAACTAATAATAAAAATACATAAAACAATGAAAATAAATGTTGACGATAAAAATTTGAAGAGACCTAGATACGCTTAGTTATACATATTGGTAAGATGATCTTAGTAAACTATCTGTACATTGTGTAAAGTCTACAGCTTGTATGTATGTACAATAAAGCAAACTTTTACACATTTGGTACATATATGAGTAGGCTTCTAGAAGCAATGTTAGCAGTGAAATATTATTTGATGCTATCTCTACCTGCTGTAGGTAAAATTATGTTTCGTAATTTTTACCTGAGTATATTGGAACATTAATCTAGCTTGTCTGACATAAGCTTTAAAACTTATAATTACATACATACATACATAAATCACGCCTATATCCCCGAAGGGGTAGGCAGAGGTGAACTAGCACCCACATTTCGCCAATTATGTTAGGTCCCATGTTATAGGTGGCGAGCCTATTGCCATATATCGGGCACAAAAGTGTCGCAGTACATTGCTAGGTGGTATAAGAGGAACGCTGCTGCCCATCCCTCATCACTGATTTATCCTTAGTCGCCTTGTACGACACCCACGGGAGAGATTTGGGGTGGTGACAATTGTATTCTACTCTGCCGTCACCACACGGCCACAACTTATAATTAATCTTTGCTAATTAATGGAAATCTTTAATGTGATCAAACTCCGTATAAAGCCTTATGCCACAAACACAGATAAATAAATGCAAGCAGAGCTTTACACACATAAGTGATAGTGCGTTCTCATCAGTCATGTATTTACATGATTTACATTTTTTAAAAACAGTAAAGACTAAAAATAATCATAAAAACTAAAAGAATATTTGAAAATTATAAAAAAGTTTAATTCTAAATCTGACAAAGGTCTTATCATTAAATAGGTATGTAAATAAATTGTTAGTACGACGGGTTGGTAACATAACAGTTCTTTAAAGAACTTGGGCTTGCGATGTAACGAATGTGTTTGCTAATTTTATCAATTGAAGTGGGGATTGGCCACTCTGCCATCGCTTTAGTTTCTATTCCAGTTCAGTTTTGTTTTTGTTAAATTGGTTCCCGTGGCAAAATTAGGAAAATAACGAAATTCTATAACCATTAAAATAAATTAAAGATTTAAAAAAAACTTTATTAGCTGTATTGCAACTTTTTGTGTTGCAATTATCTTTGTTTTGATATAATGATTATTATTAACCATCTTGCCCTCATCCCAGCTTGTTTAGGGTCAATGCACTATGGTTCCTCTTGCCTTAATTATGTTATCGAGCCGCGCACTCCGTTCTAACTCATATCACACCGAAAAGATCATAGTTTTAAAAATAATTGGGTTCCTAAATTTGAACTGCAAGCAGTCATATATTATTCAAATTGGTATAATTATGTCAAATTATTCACTAAGCAGATTGCTAAACTGCAGCCGCAATAATTATGCCTTTAAGCCACGCGCGGTTATTTACTTAACTTTTAATGCAAGTGGATTCTTACGAAAGCTTCCCATCCGTACGTAATTAGGTTGGTTCTAAAATTGGGGGGTAAAAAACCTGTTGCATAATTTATTTCTAAGTAAGCATTTGTTCGCTATTAGATAAATTAAACCAATCGATCAATCTATGCGGCTCTATCTTGATATTGGGCTATTTTAAGACTACTTATGTCAAATGTGCCTTCAACTGGTAGTGGTAGGCACGTAGGTTTTGTGTAGATTCTATATCTGGGAGAAATCATTATGCTTTTTATTGTAATTTTATCAGACTAATAATTACAATTATTACCGTGAAATCCCATGACCAGCAGTACTTTATTAGGACTTCTTAATGATTAAATAATTATGA
This sequence comes from Cataclysta lemnata, assembly GCA_963931975.1. NCBI lineage: Eukaryota > Metazoa > Arthropoda > Insecta > Lepidoptera > Crambidae > Cataclysta > Cataclysta lemnata. Next base: position 14,807,412 of record OZ008338.1, read on the forward strand.
AAGACCACTGAAAAGATGAATGGATTGTGTGAGGTGTGATATGAAGGTGATAGATGTGGATGAGGAGATGACGACCGAGTGATAGAAGAGAATGGAGATAGTGGACATACTGCGCTGACCTCAAATATGAGGGATAAGGACATGGCTGATGGTGATGAATATTAAATAATTAAGAAAGAACAACAAAGAAACGTTAAAAAAAGTTGGCTTTTTCTAAACAAAGATTTTTCACACTCAGTACTTGTAGGTAATTTATGAGGTGCTGCCAATAAGGACTGAGACTGCTTAATGGCGGATTACTGACCATTATTCTGTTTTAAGAATAATTTAAGTAATATGTATCTAATGTGAATATCGTCGGACTTCCACATCCATTTATGAATAGATCTCAAAAGCTTACAAAAATTGGGAATGAAATGCTAAAATTATGTTAGTTCTTGTGACCAAGTGACAAAGTAAACATTAATTTCGCGACATCGCATTAATTACTGTGTAGGTTAAGGAAGCGGAAATTTTCGAAGGTAAATTTAAATCAATATTTATTAAAATTACTTTTTTATGTGTTTGTAAAGGTATCATTGTTACTTCTAGAAGAGTGATAAACGTTTTTCTAACAAATAATGACGTGTCTACTATTAGTACCAAAAATAAGAGAAAATATAATAGATGACATGCCTGTCTTTCATTGGTGTTCCAAGATTTTGAATTTTTAAGTTTAATTTAATATGATGTTGATCACTATTCTTAATTAAAAGATAACTGCAGAAATATAAATAATGAATAATAATTATAAAATGCAGATAAGATATACCAGCATCAACTACCTGAACCTAGAGTAATTCTGCTGAAAGTAAACTAAATTAGAGGAATAATAAATGGGGAAGAGAGTAGGGTAGTATAATTTATTACAATTACAATATATCATTAACAAGTCAAGCAAGTCAACTATTGCAAGTCAAGCAAGTCAACTATTGGTGCAACCTTTGGTGATTTTTATTTTTTGGTGATGTCATCTATAAGAACTTGGGGCTATATTTAAAAAAAAAATATTATAATTAAAATATGATTATTATTGGAGGTTTTTATAACAACATATTATTTTCTAAGAATCACTGTATTCTTATATAAAAGTTGTGGTTTTTTAGTTTTGATAAATATTATTTCTATTCATTTAAAGATAGTGTTTTCCTTAATGTGTCGAACATTAGTGCCTGTACCTTATCTATTTTAAGGATCTAGGTAAAGTGATAATACTTATACTACCTAATACTTCTAACGGCCCTCATGAAACTGCCTTTTTAGTCATTTTACTACTCAATATTTATTCAATGATCTGTTTAATTATTTGTTAAGACTCTTTTTTTATTTTACTACTAGTTTTAACTGCCTAACTTGATAATAAACATGCATTTTGTGATTTTTAACTTAGGTAGGTACCAAATCTACTCTAAACAACTTCTGATTTAAATATTAGACATTGAATGAATGAAATAAAGTTTATTTGGCAAAAAAGAAATTAACAATAATTAACCCAAATTTAAATATTATTAGGCCAAATAGGTCCCCGCTCAGCTTATACCGAGGCATTGCTGTTGCGGGTAGCGACATCTATTATATCGACGCCGAAACAGCATTCTCACTTACTAAATGCAAGAGCGAAACTCGCACACCATAGATAGAGCCAGTGGGCACAAACGTATAAACTTTTTCTTCGCCCATGGACCCTTGTGGGCATGGCATTAACATGGGTTTAAGTGGGTGGGAGTCCGATTAACCTTTAGCTAGATCTGCCCGTGTGTATAAATCATGCATTTCTCAATTCTTTCTCACGCAGCTTATTCAATAGGGCATAAAAATAAACGATCTTAATTTTTAATACGCTGTTCACCTCCTTTCATCGGTCTCTCCACATGGTCCGTTCCGTCTCTTTTCTATACATTCATTAGCATCTTTACGGTATGATTTATGAATCAAAAGGGAGTGGATGGCTTGATGACGTCTGACCGATATGAATGGGAGAGCAAACATACTGCGCCGACCCCAGATAGACTGTGAACAGGGCAGGGAGAAGAAGAAAAAGCTGTTCACCTCCTTCTTAATCCTATTGTTAGTTATTTAATGGAACCTAATTCTTGTTAACAATCCTTCTAAAGTTCTATAAAACAAAGAGGGTTGTTGTCAGGCAGGTGGCCGGCTATAGAACCGATGTCAAATGACCGCCTCTGTGGTTTAGTACCCACTGAAATTAAGATTCAGAGGTCTCGGGTTCGATCCCCAGGGGAGTGAGTACAAATTATATTATATAACAACATTATAGTTATATAACAACATCATTATGTTCTGACAATGTGTGATAAGATAGCCAGTCCCTTTGTGGTTACGGGCTCCAGCCAGGTGAAGCTCGATTCCATCTTTGGCCCTTAGCGTCACTTACCATCAGGTGAGATAAAGGGCAAGAGCTTCCCTATCTAGCGTAAAAAAACAAGCATTGCTTATAATTATAGCGCTTTATATGGCTCCTGGAGAGAAAAGTACATTTATAATAGCTCAATTTACTGAAAGGAAACATTCTTTATTTTTAAAAAACATAACAGAAATAACAATTTTTCTCGAAAAGCTTACACGAACCGGGAATCAAACCGCTTACAAAATTAACATTCGCCATTTTATTTAACTAATCAATGCTGTTGGCTGGTAATTATAATTTTTCTCTGAGCTCCATAGAGTCTTAGAAAAAAAACATAAGTCATAAAAACCTTGGAGTTCCGAGGCGGTCAATCAGCTTGGCGTCAATCTTGCTTTAAACATTTTGATCGTCTACAACGCTTGCTTTTAGGTCTGTTTGATTAGTTTGACCTAGCAACGGAACAAAAACACACAGAAAATAAACGTGTTTGACTTGTTTGTTTGGCAGTCTCGGAATCTTAATTTTTATTACCGACAGGTTTTAGGCAAGTAGAAAATAATATTGTGGTGAGTGTGTCTGGATGAATGTTGCGGGTGTGTCTGGGTGGATGGGTGGGTGTTGTGAGTGTGTCTAGGTTAATGGGTGTTTTGTGGGTGTTTCTGAGTGGATGGGTGTTTTTGTGGGTGTTTATGGGTGAATGGGTGTTTTGTGGGTGTGTCTGATTGAATGGGTGTTTTGTGGGTGTGTCTAAGTGGATGTGTGTGTGTTGTGGGTCTGTCTGGGTTAATGGGTATTTTGTGGGTGTCTGAGTGGATGGGTGTGTATTGTGGGTGTGTATGGATGAATGGGTATTTTTTGGGTGTGTCTGGGTGAATAGGTGTTTTGTGGGTGTGTCTGAGTGGATGGGTGTGTGTTGTAGAAGTTTCTAGGTGGATGTTGTAGGTGTGTCTGGGTGGACTTTGTGGGTGTGTCTGGGTGGATGTTGTGGGTGTGTCTGGGTGGGTGGGCGTTGTGTTTCTGTCTGGGTGTATGCTGTGGGTGTGTCTGGGTGGGTGGGCGTTGTGTTTCTGTCTGGGTGTATGCTGTGGGTGTGTTTGGGTGGATGGGTGTGTGATGTGGGTGTGTCTGGGTGGATGGGTGGGTGTTGTGGGTGTGTCTGAATGGCTGTTCTGAATGTGTCTGGGTGGGTGTTGACGGTGTGCTTGTGTTGATGGGAGGGTGTTGTGGAAGTTTCTGGGTGAAAACAGAAACTGTTTTGAATGTAATTTTTTTAGTATTTTACCATTTCCTCGCTGAGGGGGGATGAAAAGTTAAGTGTTGCACTCGAGTGCAAAGATTTTTCACCTTGTGCTTTTTTGATTTCCTCGCTAACGCTCAGGATTCTAATTTTAGAATCCTTTGCTAGCTCGGTCATCAAAATTGAGCACGCGGTTAAAAAGCAACTTTGCACTCACGTATAACAAATAACTATTTTAAACTTCCGATTCATCTATTAAGTTTTTCACGATTCCCGTCAAAACTTTTCTCGACGGTATTTATCTATTCGGATATCTTTCAATATACCCCTAAAGGACTAATTTGTAATTATTGTAGTTAACGTAGGATGCTAATAAATCGAATTGCTCTTGATACGCCATTATTTTAATAATGAATAACTCAAAATACTTATTAACTACGAAATGGTGGTAAAACAAAATAGGCATGATGACTAAATTTGAAAAACTACACAATGTTTTTCTTACGTGTCTACTTTACCCAAAATAAATTATATTTTTGAAAAAACTTTCGATTTTGATAGAAAACATCATGTTTTGAATAATGCAATTTAAAATTTCCGCCAAAGCGCCAAAATGGCAATGCGTCTGTGTGACGTCATTATTCCGTAAAAAGGCCAGTTTCTATATTAAACTAGTGAATTTGATTGGCAAATAAAATGTCAAAATGGAGATCACTAAATAATGACGTCACGCGGCGTTTTTGCAAATATGGCGGATTGCTAAGTTTAAACTTTTATTTTTATGAAATAATTATCAATCACAAGTAGTCTGATAACAAGTGACTATTAACGAGTCTCCTCAATTCCAATCACCAACAAGAAACGCGAGCAATAATAAAAAAAATTAAAGATTTGGTTTGATTCGAGAGTAAAATAATTGTTAGATTTCATAATGTTTTTTCTTTCTAAGACCATAATATGTTTCTTGCAGAAAATTTATCGTTAACATCGTCTGCATCGATTAGTTAAATTAAATGGCAAGGTTCGATTTTGGTTCGATTTCCGGTTCGAGTAAGCTTTTTGAGAATTCTGTGAATGCAGTTCTGTTTCTTTTTAAAAATAAAGAAATGTTTTCTTCCAGTATATTAAACTATTAAAAAGATTTAAGGTACTTCCCCTCCAGGACCAATTTTTTATTTCCACTCTGTTTAATAATAAATATATCACTATGATAAATTGATTCTATGCCTGGGTCTGACGCAGAATGTGCACTTCGTAAAATGAGCACTCACATAGAAATGTGCATTTCGCAGAGTGTGCATTCTTCATAAGGGGGCACTTCTCATAATGTGCATTTCTCAAAATGAGCATTTCGCAAAATGCGCAATTCGCAAAATGTGCACTTTCCTAGGATATGACTAAATGTCCTGTATAACAAAGGTAAGTCCCCCTGGGTATTTGTAATAGTAGTATTAGTAGTTCTAATGCTAATTTTGGGAAATGCACATTCTGCGAAATGCACGTTTTTAGGTGAGTGCTCATTTTGCGAAGTGCACATTCTGCGTCAGACCCCTATGCCTTTTGTCTATAAAAACTATATCTAAACCTAATCTATATTACCTAAAAATAAAACACCTTCATTTCCAGACAAATATTACATATTTATATATATTTTGTGAGTGTTCATTTTATTTTATATTAAAAAATTAAAATTCACACTCACTCACATGATAACACAAACTTACTCATACCCACAACACACACACACACGCACACACAAACACATACACGCGCCGTTCTTGTTTTTCTTGGTGTGTAAGTCCAGCGTCACTGTATGTCTTGTTATATGTAATGTAATACTTGTTGACATAAATTGTAACAGTGCATAATATGTTTCCCTCATTATTGTATTCTAATAAACTTAATTTATATTCCCTACTTTTATTTTTATTTTACTATTAGGATTCTATTTTATAAATATATCAGTTGGTTTTTTAAGGAATAAGACGTAATTGTAACTTTTTTCGGTAACAATATAAGGTATAATAATTTACAATACCGTTAGGTGAGTAGGTAAATTTTAGCAATGTTTAAATTTTCATTACGATAATAATTGTAGTAGCTAGCTTTATTAGTGACATATTGTGTGTAAGCATTCTGTTTAATTATAAATGTAGTAGATTGTGCACATTAATATAATGGCAACACATTTATAGCTGCGCCCCATGAGACTAAACATGCGCAGTCGGTAAAGCAGTGTCTTTATAGAACACGTTGAGTGGGGTAGTGTTTTTCTTTGTTGTACATTATTGTCAAATCAAAATATAGCCGAAAACCTCTTTTCCAGCGATTTATTGACTGCAGTGATTATTTAAACCAGTGAAAAAAATTTGTTGTGTGGACCAAGGTAGCAAAGAAATCATGTAATATTTATATTTACCTTCGATGAACTAGTAAGTGCTTCAATCTTTTATTCTAAAATATTACGTACTATATTTTGCCAGTAACTGTAGGTGTATGCATTTTTGTTTACATCAAAATACATTTATTTTATGCTGAATTGACTATGACTTACACCAAAAAAATATCCATTGTTCTTGGTAAAACAAAATCATGTCAGTTTGTTTGACTATTATTTATTTTTGTGTCAAAATTTTATTTTAGACACTGCTTAAAGTTCAGGGCGGGTAAAAAGAACACTATTAAATTTAAAAGAAAGTAATCGTTAGAAGATATAATTATACTAAATAATTATTAATTGCCATGTACATACAAACATCAGTAGGCTAGAAATATTTACAAATTACCTAGGTATAATTAATTATTAAAAAACTTTTAAGCTGGAGTAAATCGCTACAAAATGTTCACCCTTATGAAGGCAACGCAGGCTTGTAGTATTTTTAATCGACGAAAAAACGGAGGAGGTTGCTCAATTCGTACCCGTATGTACCTATTTTATGTTTGTTCGCGCAAAACTCCGTCGTTAATGGATCGATTTTGATAATTATTTTTTTTATTTGGGAAGTATATATTCCGACAGTGGTACCATGATAAAGAGACTAGAATCTGATGATGGAATCTTAGAGAAATGGAGGGGAACTTTCCAAAATTGTAGGGGCGGCTAATAAGTTTAATAATATTTTAAATAGGTATTGTAAGCCACTACATGATAATGAAGAACTGGTGTCGATCTGATGATGGAATTAAAAGACAGTCGAGGGAACTCGTAAACTATTTATAGCAGAACAGTTACCTTGTGTTTGGGCTGGATTGATTTGTGTTGACGAGAGCTTTACACCTAGATATGATGGTACCGTCTCTGATAATGAAATGAAGACCAAGCACAGTTAAGAGAAATCCTCAGCGGTTTACAGTACTAACTTGTGATTGGTTTAATTAGTATGTATAGATGAGCCTTCCAACCACAAAAAAGTTAAAAATAGATAATTTTAACAAAAAAGAACCAACTCAAAAACTGAAAACAACACTGAAAAGCTAAGAATAAACTTATTATTTGACAATTCTTCTGTAAATCTAAATACCTACCGATTTAATTACAGATAATGTGTGCTAGGTACCTACTTTGAAGTCGGTGCCATTCGTGTTCCGTTCAGGCGCTTTCGATCCCAATCGAGGAATAGTATGAACAGTGAATGTGATATTGCGGGGGAAGGCCCAGGTATTTGACTTGTCACCGACTTCAAAGAGATCGGTAGGTACCTAGCACACAATAATAATTCTTTATTTAAATTAACAGCTAGGTATTTAGATTTACAGAAGAATTGTCAAATTGTAATAAGTATATTTGTCGTTTTTCAGTGTTTTTAGGTAGAGTTTTTGTTATGTTAATTTTTTTCTTTCCTTTTTTAAAGGTATATGTTACGGTAAATGTGATTAACTGGAAATTATTATTAATTACTTAAATTGATGGTAAAAGTAATTATTATTTACTTTTACCGGTTATTATTAACTACTGGACGCCCGCGGCTTCGTTCGCGTTAATTTTGGTTATTATATAGCCTATAGCCTTCCTCGATGAATGGAATATTTTATTAATAATTTTTCAATTTGAGTCAGTAGTTCCTGAGATTAGCGCGTTTAACCATCCAAACAACCATCTAAACAACAAGCTTTATAATATTAAGGGCTTGTTTCACAGTCGGCAAGTAAGTTCGAAGCTTACTTTGCAGTTCAATTGACATATATTTCGTATTACAACAGTCAAATGATCTGCGAAGTAAGCTACTTAGAGCTTACTTGTCGATTGTGAAACCTAAGAGTATGGTCTTAAGAGCCCTATTAAAAATCACACAATTCTATACTCCTAGCAGTTCAGACGGCCGGTGCATTGCATTTCGTATTAATTTTGCAGTAATATTTATCGTTTTTATTGAAATAGGATAGTAAATTCTTGCTTTCAAATTATAAAATCTTCATTCCTCATAAAGTAACAATTATTCTAGTATAAATTTTGCTCAAAAATTTTATCGCAGAAAGGAGATATTTTCAGTTAACTTAAAGCGATTTTTGAAGTTTATTTTTTCTACATTAAATCAACGATGTTTCAGAATTCCGAGGCCAGTTCGAAATATTCGACTATAGTCTAAAGATAAAATTTTTTTTAATTTGCGTAGAAAAATAGTTCTATCCAGGAGCTCAAAAAAGGGCCTTCGATTATTTATGAAATTCTTTCTCTACTTTTTTGGCTTTAATTAAAAAGTTAAGCAAAATTTACAAAAACCAAGGCCGGTACGAAATATTCCAATATCTATTCTACACTATTCACTAAATCAAAATTGTCAATGTATTTTTGTTTTTGAGATCAAGAACGCCAAAATAGGCCATTTTACGCAAAAAATACAGTTACAAACTTAAGATATAATAGGGCTCTTAAGGCCCGTGTTCATCAACACTTTAACAGGCGATTATTATTTAACCGTCGGTTTTTGACATTATATCGTATGGAAAAACTGTCGGTTATCTTTTAATCGCTTGTTTTACGTGTTGGTGAACTACTAACCAGCCTAAGTACGCTAGGGATGCTTAATGATAAACATACACGATATTTTGCGATATATTGTGATTTTACATAATTATTACATATATTTACATAACAATAATTATTATATACACACGTGTGGTGACAGCAGAATAGAATACAATTGTCACCACCCCAAATCTCTCCCGTGGGTGCCGACTTAGGATAAATCAGTTATGAGGATTGGGCAGCAGCGTTCCTTTTATACCACCTAGCAATAGTATTATGTACAGTATAGTACTGCGACTTTTGTGACTGATAAATGGCAATAGGCTCACCACCTATCAGAATTGGTGAAACGTGAGTGCTAGTTCACCTCTGCCTACCCCTTCCGGGATATAGGTGTGATTTATGTAGTATGTATGTACATACACACATACGGTAAAATATATCTTAATTATATCATTAGATATATGTATATTATCTTCCATATAAATAAAAATTAATTGCTGTGCGTTTGTCTCGCTAAAACTCGAGAACCACCGGGCCGATTTAGCTGATTTTGGTTTTGAAATGATTGTCTTGGGCCAGGCAAGGCAGAAAAGGTGAGAAAATATGGAAAAATTGCGAGGAAAATATATTAGTAAAAAGAAAACAATTTCATTTTCCCATATAAACTGCTTTCCTGTCAAACGTTTGACGTAACCATGGCAACCAAATCGTAACCATGGCTACAGGATAATTTATATGGCATAACATCTTATCGCCGGGTCAGCTAGTATATTATAATTATTCTCGCCTTTCCCTATTCGGGTGCCCCAAGGTGCTTATTGATGTACACTGGGTAATCTCACTTAGTCGACTGTCACGAAACCATTGGGTTCAGTCTGGGCTGGCATATTCTATGTAAATTTTTTACTCTCAAGCCAGCACATTCATCATTATTTCAGACTAGAGATGCTCACTGTTGAACTAAGGCTTTCCCTAAGGGACTTCAACTCAATAAGTACTACGTAGTTCGCATTAAGTGGCGTTATAATTATATGATCTAATAGGTATCATAAACGTGATAGTGATACATAAAATGTGTAAGACATTAATATGTGTGTAGAGCTCTATGTATGTGCATAGATAATACGAGTGTACCAAACTTGTTTGTATGTAACATTGAAAGTATCAGTCTGCAATTGTTTCTAATAATCGCCATTGTTTCGTTTCTACCAGAAACGAATGACAAATAGAAAGACATTCCGTGAAAAGTGTGAATGTGATAGAATTTTAGTACCAAATAAATTAGGAGCTGAAGTCAATTTTCTAATCCACATTACTGTAAGGTAACTAGGTATTTATATGTATATTCTACTGCAAACCTGGGTACCACATACATATATACAGACAAGTAAAGGATTCTTCGTCCATTTTGGCCTAAAATCAAAAGTGCCGGCCAATAAAAAAAAGTGCTGAATTCTAACAGAACACGTCGGTCGGCCTTAGCATTTGTTAATATGGCACCAAAGCCGTAGCACCAATATTAGTAGTGCTATACAGGGAGGAAAGTTGAGATGGGGCATTAAGGGCAGGTACCATATCCCTAAGCCGTGTGGTGACGGCAGAATAGAATACAATTGTCACCTCCCCAAATCTCTCCCGTGGGTGTCGTACAAGGCGACTAAGGATAAATCAGTGATAAGGAATGGGCAGCAGCGTTCATCTTTTACCACCAAGAAATAGCAATGTACTGCGACTTTTGTGCCCGATAAATGGCAATAGGCTCGCCACCTATTACATGGGACCTAACATAATTAGCGAAACGTGGGTGCTAGTTCACCTCTGCCTACCCCTTCGGGGATATAAGCGTGATTTATGTATGTATGTATGTATGTACCATATCCCTTACTGCTACGCAAAAATGGTCTTAGGAGACCTTTCCCAACTCTTTGAGTGATGACAATCGACATTAACAGATTTTAGATAAAATGCACAGTTGACGAGAAAATCGTCAGAATAAATCGTTAGAATTGAGATTATTTTTATTCCAATCGATCCCATTCCCATAGAAGATTTAAACACTCTTTGAGTCCAACTGCGGTTAGAGTAATAGAACACCCACAAATCAAAGAAAACTTTTTCTATACTTTTTATTAGGGTAAAGACGATTTTCTCGCTGACTGTACATTTAATCAAAAATCTGTGAATGTCGTTTGTAATCGCTCAAAAAGTTAGGCAGGGTCTCCTATGACCATTTTTGCGTTGCAGCAAGGGATCTAGTAGCTGCACTTGATGCCCCATCTCAACTTTCCTCCCTGTATAGCACTACTAATATTGGTGCTACAGATTTGTTGCAATATTAACAAATGCTAAGGTCCACGTGTTCTGTCAGAATACAGCCATAACCAGCCCTTTAATTTCCCCACTGCAGGGACACGGGCCTTCCCTATGGATGGAAGGATATAGGGAGATTGGGCCATAACCCACCTCGCTGGCCCAGTGCGGGTTGGTGGGTACTAACGACTGCAGATGCAGCCGGGACCAACGGCTTAACGTGCCTTCCGAAGCATCGAGATAATAAATTTTTGGTCGTTTTTAGGTAGACTTTTTGTTATGTTATTTTTTTTGTTTCCTTTTTTAAAGGTATATGTTACGGTAAATGTGATTAATTGGAAATTATTATTAATTACTTAAATTGATGGTAAAAGTAATGAATTATTTACTTTTACCGGTTATTATTAACTACTGGACGCCCGCGGCTTCGCTCGCGTTAATTTTGGTTATTATATAGGTGAAATAATAATCTAGATAACTTCAAATAATTTACAAGCCGCCTGTAAATTTAATTACAGACAACAAGAATTGCAACAAGAAATAAAAGCATAACTAATAAGAATATTAAATACACGGAAACATTAATTGGTTATGTATTAATTGGTAGTAAGTACTAATTATGATTCCTTGTCCTTTGTTTATCGACCGTATCAGTAAGTATGTAATTGTTTCCTTTGGCTTCCAACAAGAAACTATTAAATTGAACTTAAAAGGTTTTAAACTCTCGTAATTAAGATTCTAAACACACTACACATTGAAAACCATTAGTTTAATACAGCTGTGACGGGTATTGAATATCTGAAATTTATCTAGCACAAGCAACCAAAGATATATCAACATTTTGGCAAACATCGAATTGACTATTAAAATAATTGAAATTGCTGCATTTCTTATAACTTTTAAATTGTGGTTTTCCGAAAGTGACTTTGTGGGAAAATGTCGTTTTGCGAAAGTGACATTGTGCGCAAATGAAGTTTTGTGAAAGTGACTATATGCGAAAATGACCAAATTTTACAAGATGACATTTTGACGAAAGTGTCTTTCTGCGTCAAGACCATCTTTTGCCGCAAATAAACTTTAATTTTATTTTTTAATTATGTTTTTAACGTCTTTGGACACGTTGTCCATCAAGCCTGTCTGTTTTGTTATAATCAGTGATATCAAATAAACTTTTTCGTCGCTAGAATAATTTTAGGTATTTCTCTAGTTTTTGAGTTTCTTGTTTTTTTCACAAGTTTTTAAATTGTAGATTTTCCATCAAGTGCACAAAAGGTATCAGTTTTATCCGAGACTTTTAGCAAGTGCACAAAACGTATCATTTTATCCGAGGCTGATAGTAATGTCGAGGATAAAAATGGTTTTGTGGACGAGTTAGAAACTTTGCTTTTCACTTCGATTGCGAGGAAATAAAACAGTAGTTTATCATAACATTTCTTAAGATTCAAACTAAAATCAGTACAGTTTTGAATACTGAAGGAAATTGTTTATCCCATTCATATTAGGCTTGGGCTGCAGACCCTTGTATTAAAGCAGCCTAGTATTAAATTAATTTTGTAATAATAATTTTCTTAAATTTATTTAATAACCTACTGTACTTGAATTAAAATTTTAATATCTTTTATGTCTTAAAAATCACATTAGGCAAATAAATTAAAGTAAATATTATGATATAACAAATTCTATGAACTTCTTATTGTGTTTGGCTGCATGGCTTATTTTCTTCGTCTTAATATAGATACATTTATGAGTAGATACGTTAATGCTCTTGAGCATTAAATTCGATTTTGTGCAGCCTATATCCTGCACAAATAAGCACTTTCAGAGCATGAGAAGTGAAAAAAAATTACGTTGGATGATAAATTCGGCTCCATGGAGGTAGAAGTGAATAGGTTTAATGATGTTTTGAATTCAAAAAATAAGTTCACACGATGTTCTAAATTAAAATTTACTTTTCATCCCACCATCTCGGAAAAAGCGTTTTTGCTCTTCGATATCTGAGTGCAAAAGCCGTTTTTATCCTCTAGAGGTTAAAGTAAATTTGAATTTAGAACATAGTGTGCAATGAGTTTGTGAATTCAAAACATCATTTTACATATTTATTTCTACCTCCATGGTGCCATGCAACCTATTTTAATTTGTTAAAAACTCAGATTCGGAACCTTCTTGGTGTACCTTGTTTGTAATTTGCTTTGCGCGCGCCATTTTCTTTTCACATCATAAATTTGTTAAAACCTTGGAGTTCCGTGACGGTCAATCAGCTTGGCGTCAATCTTGCTTTAAACATTTTGATCGTCTACAACGCTTGCTGGATGCTTGAGTCAAGCATTTAAAAGATTTTTAGGTCTGTTTGATTTGTTTACGCTAGCAACGGAACAAAAACATACAGAAAATCAACGTGCTTGACTCAAGCTGATTGACCGTCTCGGAACTCCATTAGGGACGGTAATTTTTATTAGGTACTTACAGGTGTTTTTGAATGAATGTTGCGGGTGTGGCTGGATGGATGGGTGGCTGTTGGAGGTGTGTCTGGGTGAATGGGTGTTTTGAGGGTGTGTCTAGGTGAATGGGTATTTTGTGGGTGTGTCTGGGTGAATGGGTTTTTTGGATGTGTCTGAATGGATGGGTGAGTATCGTGGGTGTTTCTAGGTGATTGAGTGTTTTTGGGTGTGATTAGGTGTTTTGTAGGTGTTTCTGGGTGTTTTGTGGGTGTTTCTGGGGTAATCGGTGTTTTGTGGGTGTTTCTGGGTAAATGGGTGTTTTGTGGGTGTTTCTGGGTGAATGGGTGTGTTGTGGGTGTTTCTGGGTGAATGGGTGTTGTGGGTGTTTCTGGGTGAATGGGTGTTTTGTGGGTGTTTCTGGGTGAATGGGTGTTGTGGGTGTTTCTGGGTGAATGGGTGTTTTGTGGGTGTTTCTGGGTGAATGGGTGTTTCTGGGTGAATGAGTGTTTTGTGTGTGTTTCTGAGCGAATGGGTATTTTTTGGGTGTTTCTGGGTAAATGGGTGTTTTGTGTGTGTTTCTGGGTGAATGGGTGTTTTGTGGGTTTTTCTGGGTGAATGGGTGTTTTGTGGGTGTTTCTGGGTGAATGGGTGTTTTTTGGGTGTGTCTACGTGGATGGGTGTGTATTGCGTGTGTGAATGTTGTGGGTGTTTCTGGATGGGTGTTGAGAGTGTGTTTGGGTTAATGGGAGGGTGTTGTGGAAGTTTCTGGGTGAAAACAGAAACTGTTGTGATTGTATTTTTTTTTGTATTTTGCAATTTCCTCGTTGGGGGGGATGAAAAGTTACGTGTTGCACTCGAGTGCAAAGATTTTTCACCTTGTGCTCTTTTGATTCCCTCGCCATCGCTCAGGATTCTAATTTTTTGGATGATTTTAATTTTAGAATCCTTCGCTAGCTCGATCATCAAAATTGAGCACGCGGTTAAAAAACAACTTTGCACTCATGTACAACAAATAACTATTATCCTCTAGTGGATAATAACGGCTTTTGCGCTGAGATAACGAAGAGCAAAAACATTCTTTCCGAGATGGCGGGATGAAAAATAGCCTTTTCATTGTATCTTTGATGGAATCTAAATTTCAGAGGAAATGGGTGCAGAATAGATCAATTTTGTTTCTAGAATATTATGAAATAGCGATAGTTTGGCGTGTCTCAGAAAAAAGTAGATCGATATTTATGAATAATCTCCATAGTGAATTCTGCGTCTTCTTAACCGAGAATCAAAGTTAATAAAACAAAGCAGATATGAACGGGTACGTCCAGGCACAGAAACAGCTATAATGAAATTTACATTACTTTATTTCGCTTTGTTAGATATCGCTGAGAACCCCAGTTATACGGAACTTGGTTGGAATCATTATCCAATAGCTGTGTTTATGACGTTTAATCCGACTGTTTGTTCACTGATAACTTATTTTATTACCCTATCTTAGTAGTTTAATACCTTAAACCAAGTAAACTTGTAGGCCTAAATAACAAAAATAACTAATTAGGCTAATTTGAATTGGCCTAATTAGTTATTTTTGTCATGGTGGTTGGACCAAATTATAGTCAGAACAACGAGAAACCTGCAATTGCGTAAACGAAGCAATGCTCGCTAGAGGTGGATCGGTGTCCAAAAGTATATTATCTTGAGTTCCTCTGATACCCTGTTCCGCACTGGGTAAGCGTGATGGGTTATGGCCTATTCTCCCTATAATTCTTCCATCCACAGCCTCCATCCAGGCCTGTACAGCAGTGGGGACATCAAAGAGCTGTACTATTCTACTAAACTAAATTGCAGAAAAACTTATGGACAATCTTCTGTGAACTGTAAGATCAACAATCAGATCATTGTGGTTATTACAAATATTTTAACTTCTCATGCTCTGAAAGTGCTTATTTGTGCAGGATATAGGCTGCACTAAATCGAATTTTGTGCTCAAGAGCATTAGTGTATCTACTCATAAATGTATCTATATTAAGGCAAAGAAAATGAGCCATGCAGCCAAACACAATGAGAAAAAAAAATTTGTTGTCATTTTTTTTGCTTTGAGCCATTTCCTCGCTGAGGTGGGATGAAAAGTTACGTGTTGCACTCGAGTGCAAAGATTTTTCTGAAATAATGAGTGGGTGAAAAACAGAATCAACATATGCCTATTTGTAATTGTCCTCATTGTTCGACGGTGAATGCTGATTTAGACCATTTAATTTATCACTGTAATAAGTTTATTCAACAACGTGCAATTTTATTCAATGACATTATTGATGTAAACAATAAGCATCAATCACATGATGACCAATCACCTTCAAGTATTCCCCGCCGCGTTCAGGACCTTTTGAAATGTCCTAAGTTTTATATTTCGTTATTCAATTAAATTGTAAATAGTGTAGAAAAAATTTAATTTTTATGTTGATTGTATATAGAGTAATAGTTTTTTATGTATATTTTTTAAGTTTTTTGCAATTGAAAACAATTTTAATTTTATTTACTCAATTCGGTATGTCTCATACAAAATAAAATTAATTTTTAAGTTTTTGGGTTATTTAATATGCAAATTTAATTAGTTACGCTACTATTGTAATGAATTCCTTTAATGTTTGTGATTAACTATATCTTTTTTCATTTGTGTGTTAAAACTAAATATGTATGCGACTGAAGGACTTTGTTTCCAAGTCAGAAACAATAAAAAAAAAAATGAGTGGGTGAAATGTATGAACCAAATGAATTTTACGTTAAAATATAGGTGTCACACATTTTAACGCATCTAGGGAGTGCTTGGAGCGAATTTAATGGTAACAGAGTTCATGATGGTGCCTGATAAGGTGGACAAAACCACTTTTTATAGTAGTTACATCAAACCCGTCACAAGACTTATTCTCAATGATTCTGCATAAAAAAATCCACTCTGAACCAATTTTAGAATTATCGAAAAAAATCAGACTGACACGACGAAACGCGCGAAACACCCTATTTTTTGCTTTATATTTATGTTATTTTTGTAAAATCTCTCTATATTTTTAGGGAAACCAAAGGGTCTAGCCGATACAGCCATGTCTTTAGTATATTTAGTCTATATTCATAATATGAATTACTGAGTGTGTGAAATGAATAAAAATTAAATGAATTTTACGCACTGACCTCTCAAAATAACACCACTTTTACTGCACAAAATGTACTCTCAAAACAATTTTTGAATTAATGAAAAAAAATCTGACTGTCACCTTTGAAACGCTCCAAACACTCCAAAGTCTCGGAGTAAATAGAACTGGAGTAGCCTTTGCCTAACATTCCCCTCTGCCAAACGCACAAGCATCGGATGCCTGTGCGTTATATAAAACTAGTTGAGCCGCCATTTTAAAACCACAATAATCAGAACGTCTTGCCGTGCAGAGCTCCCACTAAAATGCCTGCCTGTGCTGTTTTTTAGCGTTAAAAAAATTCGAAAACATCTAGTATTCAAAAAGATGGCGTCACATTTCATTTTTAAGTATTATTTTTAAGATTTGATATTTATTTACTTCATAATTTCATGTTTTAGCATACTACAATTTCAAATTTCGAGCCATAGTCTCGTGGGGAGTCGGCCGTGACGTCATCAAACGATCTTCCAGCGCACTCCCCACGAGACTACCTAGGGTTGAACATTATCGCATTTCAATTAATTAGACAATAATTTAAAAAAGTTTGTTGTTAATAAATAATTGTAATTTTGTCATTTCGTATTAATTAATTACCAATTATAATTTCGTTTTAACAATATACGTTGCGTGTTTATATTTAGTTTAGTATTAAGTACATACCTACCTACACTTTTGCGACCGCTTGAAGCTTATTTTTTGCCACACTACATGGAAATATAAAATCATTAGTGAATTAATAAAATAAAATAAGAATAAGACTATTTTGCCCTTTATTCATGCTGGGCGGCGCTCATAAACATGAAGAGTACCTATGCTGTAGCATATACAGCGTCCCTGACTTTATAAAATAAGCAAGGGTAAAAAGGTACCAGCACAGCCGATTATTTCTGAGAAACCTAAATTTTTTTTCGAGCCACAGCACAAATTGTTTTTTTTTGTTGTAATCAGCAACCCTAATTGAATTGCACTTCATTAATAGTGATGTCACGTCATCGATATTGCGATTTTACGAGGGAGTAATGAATGAATGAATGAATGAAAGTAACATTAAATTTAAAATATGTATTATGATTTAAATCTTTACATTGTGTTCCTGAGGTTATACATTAACTTCGGCATTTTATTCAGACTATTAAATTGATCATTTTTTAATATGGATTAAATTTATGATACTTTTATGAATTGAAGTTCCTTTAATTTTGAAATCCTAGAATAAAACTATAGAGATATAGAATAAAACAGGTCAAGTCGACCTTAAGCCAAATGGCATATATGATGTTAGTAATTGCCGTGTGGTCACGGCAGAGCAGAATATAATTGTCACCACCTCAAATCTCTCCCGTGGGTGTCGTACAAGGCGACTACGGATAAATCAGTGATGAGGAATAGGAAGCAGCGTTCCTCTTATACCACCTAGCAATGTACTGCGACTTTTGTGCCCGATAAATGGCAATAGGCTCGCCACATTTTACATGGGACCTAACATAATTAGCAAAACGTGAGTGTTAGTTCACCTCTGCCTACTCCTTCGGGGATATAGGCGTGATTTATTTATGTATGTATGTATGAGAGAAGAGGAAGTAAAATCTCCATTTTTTTAACATTTTGTCTGTATGTATGTTTGTGCACGCATCATGCATAAACTACGAGACGGATTTTGATCCCATTTGGTATGATGATAGCTAAATGTCATTGTCAACATTTAAGTTAAATTTATTTTTTATTAATATTTAAAAGATCCTTTAAAAAACCCGGTGGTCCAAGTGCAATACTTCGATTTACTAGGAGTTAGGTATGTGGCACCAAAGTCTTCCGTACATAAATGAAGCTTTTGGAAAATATTATTTTAGTATTAAAATCAGAAATGATCGGTATGTGTAGTTCAAGCAAAAATACCTCTGCCCCTAGCCGGTATCCTAATTGCTAGTATTTATACTGTAAGCTTTCACATTCCCGAAACAGCTTATTTTTAATTATAATTTTCAGTTTTCCTAAAGAACACGAAAAAAATGGGTTGATGCTTGTAATAGGCACGTCTCTTGGGCATCTACAAGAACAAGTACTATTTGTTCCGTAAATTTTGAGCCGTCTCAGTTTCAGAAATTATCTAACAATAGAAGAAGATTTTATAGAATACAAGTTTGTTTTTTCCTCGCAATTGTGTTGAAAAACGTCGTATGCAACTCATATGCATTGGTCATTACACACTCAGTTTCCTTACCGCGTTCGCTTGCGGCTCGCGCTTGCAATAATGCCTCGTATATAATGACCAACATAGCATACTCGTAACATAATGTACTATTTTAACTTTTACGATCCACACATTTTGATTTTTGATTCCCCTTAAAATTTAACAATTCCCAGTATCATACGAGAAATCTAACTATATTCACTATCGCTTTGTTAAAAATAATGTTTAAGGGTTTCTCCTTTCCATTATGATTATACGCGAAAGGGTCCACACAGTGATTTCTGAAAGTGAAAATATATAATAACACCTATTGTAAATACTTTTTAAATGCAATAAGCTATTAAGTATAAATTTGTATTTGATTGATATAGCTTTCGAAATCTGTCAAAGATTTAGATAGATTTCATATATGAGTGTCTTTGCAAAATCGAAAGAAGGCTGATTGTAAAGTAAGCGTGTAAATCATCATTTAATTTTTAATAATGTAAGAATACTAACGCAAAATTAATGCATTCATTCATTGAACGAAACTGATTTATCGATATTGATATTCTCGTGCTATGTCATGTCACTACTCACACAATGACATTCGTGTGTTTGAATAGAACGTTAACACACTATTTTAAGTATGTTTGCGTGAATTTTAAATATGTGTGTCGTTTTATGCATGTGTGTGTTTGTAAATACGCAAAAAGTTTTTGTATCTGTGTGCAGCCTTTCAGTGTAGTAGTAACCTCACCCCCCGCAAAAAATGGCAGAAAAATATGTACGAGAAATTGACTAATGGCTACTCCAGTCCTATTTACTCTGAGTCCAAAGTTTATGATTATTGAATTTATCTATGGACATTGAATATTTGTGCCGTGTGGTGACGGCAGAGTAGAATACAATTGTCACCATCCCAAATCTCTCTTAATAGGCTTTATGTGCTAGTTCCCTTTGCCGTCCCTATTAATAAGGAAAATTAAAAAAGAACAAAACTTGTAGGCGCCATTTTCCGTAAATATTTGGTAAAGCTAAAAATAATATTATACAAGTTAGTTTTGTCTATCTTCGCAATTGTGTTGAATAACATCGTATGCAACTCATGTGCATTGATCATTATACATTTAGCTTCCTTACCGCGCTCGCCTGCGGCTCGCGCTTGCAATAATGCCTCGTGTATAATGACCAACGTAGCACACTTGTATAATAATGAACTATTATATTCCACATTTATTACAAAAGCTATTAATATTATGTGACATTTCAGTCGAGTTCAGCGGCAGGGCGTTCCGCTGTTTTTGGTAAGCCTTTATCCTCGTGTTCGCTCAAGGTTATTTGCTGCTTTTCTTCAGGTCGTGAATACGCAGACTAATTTATAACTCATAGTCATTTCTAATTACTTTCAAATGTCACTGTAGAAGACTATTAGTTATTTGTGATTATAAGCCAACAAAAAATTGAATATTATGACATACCCATTTAGCTATATGTATACTTACATTTGTTTTATAATACACCAGCTGACCCGGATACGTTGTTATGCCATATATTTTCTCACCTTTCCTGCCTTGCCTGGCCCAAGACAATTATTTCAAAATAAAATCGGTCCACAAACGACGGAGTTTTGCGTGGCCTAACATAAAAAAAACATACGGGTACGAATTGAGTAACCTCCTCCGTTTTTTCGTCGGTTAAAGCCCAGCCGTTGTCGAGTTTTAGCGAGATAAACGAACAGCAATCCATTTTTATATATGAATATAAAAAGAAATATTATATTTTTAGGTTGACGTATATATATGTTATCCGTAAATATAAAAATAATAAATAAATTATTTGCAAAATGACGTGTTAGTTAAACGCGGCGCAATATGGAATGGTTATTGTAATAACTGCTTTTCGATTCGGTTAGGGTTTTACCGGACGACTGCCCTCCTGGGGAACGCTCTTGTGGGTGGCTTACTCGGCGCCGCGCGAGGGACGCCGGGCGCTGATATGCACCGGTCTAGAAAACTCCCTAGTCGCCTCTTTCGATCCCCTCTAGGTGAGAAAGAGGGTGGTGAATGCTGTATGCTCCTGTGCCGTAATCACTCGGCAACATAATTATTATAGCTGTTTGACATTTATAATTTACAGTACGTCCGTAAATTTTACACAATATAGATGTATTGCTGGCGTAATTTTTATGATTGAGCGAAATAAAGAGGCACGGACGGACCATTTTCTCGAAACCAATATTTATACGTTATATCACTCATTAAATACAAAAAAGACGCTACACAAACCATACTTAGAAATATTGTGTGTTCTACATTTAATTTCTGTATATTTATAACAGCAAGACTTACTACCGCACTCAGAGACGTCAAATAACGTTAATGAGTAATTAAAAACTAGTCGCTATTCTTGCCGGGTCTATGGTCTAGATTTGAATGAAAATTTTTGACATTAAATACTCATTAAAGTTAATTGACGTCTCTGAGTGCGGCAGTTAATGTTGCAAGAATGCAATTTTACAGTAATCTGTGGAGTGGATACCTATTTTATGTTATGTATAATGTGTTATCTATGTATTTAGAAAGGATTAGGATTTATATGTATTATAGTTAGCTTATGCAGCCGTGTGGTGATGGCAGAGCAGAATACAATTGTCACCACCCCTCAGATCTCCTGCGGGTGTTGTATAAAGGCGAGTAAGGATTAACTGGTGCACTCAGAGACGTCAATTAACTTTAATGAGCGTTTAATGTCAAAAATTTTCATTTAAATCTAGACCATAGAGACCCGGCAAGAATAGCGACTAGTTTTGAATTGTCATTTTTTGACGTTAAGTACTCATTAACGTTATTTGACGTCTCTGAGTGTGGCAGTAAGACAGCAATGAATAATGGGCAGCAGCGTTCCTCTTATGCCACCTAGCAATGAATTGCGATTTCCATGCACGATAAATGGCAGTAGGCAGGCTTTCTACCTATTAGATGGGACCTGAGCTAATTTGCGAAACGTGGGTGTTAATTCACCTCTGACTAGGTACCGAAGCTTCGTTGTGTTGAATTTAGATATATTTTTGGGCATAAGTTCTGAGATGGTACAATGGGGCATTAAGGGCAGCTACCAGATACCTTGCTGCCACGGGAAAATGGTCTTAGGAGACCTTTACCACCTTTTTGAGTGATGAAAATCGACATTCACAGATTTTTGATAAAATTTATAAAAATGAGTCGTCAGAAAAGTCGTCAGAATTGAGAATTTATGTTTTCGATGATAATCGATCCCTTTCCTATACAGGATTATAACACTCTTTAACATCAACTGAGGTTAGAGTACTAGAACACCCATAAACCGAAGAAAGCTTTTTCTATACATTTTAGTAGGGTAAAGGCAAAGTGGAATTTGATTATTAATTTTTATCGAGACAAGTTCCATTAGGACTTTAAAAATGAGAAAAATCGGTATTCTATCAAATAAACAACCACTGACTACGATTCAAAATCAATAAATCTCATTTCAACTTTCCATCTTGTATAATGTCGGGAGAAGTTCTGGTTACTGTAACCTGCAGCTAGGTAGGTATTATTGCAGTAATATTTATAAAGAACCACATTAATTCTACAAATTAATCAAAGCACAATTATAATATAATAAATGGTGCCTGTTAATTAATAATAATGGACGCTTTTATGTTTAGGGCAGGAACTATGCGAGAAATCCCTGAATTACCTATAATAACAGTCCCGATCAAATAAATTTGTGAATTATTTGGCAGTGTACAAGTGTTTAACATCTACAGAAGGTTCTACTAATTAAACTAAATAACCATCAAGGGGTTCATTGTGCAATTTACATAAAACTATCGACTGTTTCATATTAAAACCTATAAATTTTTTATCGAAATACGGGCACGGGCATACTGTCTAAAGCGGGCACTCTTCAGTGCTTATTATATCCGGTACGAGTATCGTACCGGATACAATAAGCACTAGTGTAGTGCTGTGTCGTGGTGAATTTCATAGACTTGATATCATTTTAGTGGCATCGTATTTTGTGCTCTATACACTAATAGAAATTCATACAATAATAGAAAGTCATGAACACTAATAGAAATTAGGCGATTTATGAAATGACGCGTTTTACTATTTTATACTTCAGTGTAAACTTTAATTGATTTTTTTTACTGGGACATTACGAAAATATTTGGAACTGTAAAAGATAAAGGA
Source organism: Cataclysta lemnata (assembly GCA_963931975.1). Classification (NCBI taxonomy): domain Eukaryota; kingdom Metazoa; phylum Arthropoda; class Insecta; order Lepidoptera; family Crambidae; genus Cataclysta; species Cataclysta lemnata. The sequence goes on from OZ008338.1 coordinate 14,830,345, forward strand.
ATAATAACTTAGGACCTAGTTTCAGAATTAGCACAACAGCTCAGTAAAGCCTTTTTATAATTTTTCAACAATAGTTAAACACTATTTTAAAACAAAACAAGTATTCTTTTCTGCCATACAAGAATATCGGGAAATAAATGTAGCTAATAATTATCTCTATTCATGAGATAAATGTCACCTTATTATATTTTAATTGGTCGTTGTTTAGACTCTTTAGCGCATCATTATAGAACAATGCAACTCTTTGTACCAAAGTACCTTCTAATTAGAGAAGTATGTTTATGGACTATTTATAGATTATGATTCGGAAAACCTCTTTATTACTAAAATTTAAAAATATATGAATTTTATTATTCTTATAACTTGTTTCAAATAACTTGTTTTCAAGGTTATCTTCTCGTTTTCTCGGTTATCGGCACGTTTCAGTTATTGTTGACTACTTGATTAGCTATATTATTATACCACATCCCGGTAAGCGAATTGATATTCACATCTACTGCTGGTCAGTTATAATAAATGGTAGCTTGTTGATTCTCTAAAGTTTACTTAGAGACTAAAATAATAATAAATAAATGTAGCAGTGTTTTATGTAGGTACGATTGACCGTATTGTGAAATGTGAACATTAAGGTAGGTACCTAAATTATAAAATTTTATAATAATAAATAAATAATAAATCTTTATTAAGAAAAACTTAGGGTTAGAACAGTTAACAATAGTTAAAAATATGAATATACTTAGTTAAAAATATAACAATATGCCTGAGTAAATCCTGTGATTTATACATAATTATTTTCTTTAACAACCCCTTTCCAATAAGTTATTTTAAAAATGAACGAAGTTTTAAATAATTTTTCAATAGTCCGCCGCTTTATTGTCTGAATTTCAATAACCTACCTAATAACCGTCTTATAAAAGAGCTTAGTGCCCTGGCATTGCCTTCATATTCAACATATCGTTCAATATCGGACTAGAGTAGATAACTTACACAATGGTACGATCAAGGCACGAGTTAGAAAAAAAAAATGAATAATAAGAGATTGTACATAAAACTGCGAATTGGCGCGATGCGAATTTGCAACGCAAAAACTACATCGTAAAATGGTGCGATGCGATTTGTCTTGTTTGGCAAGTCGGCGAAACAAAGATGAATGAAATTGAAGGAAACATATATTTTTTTCCATGTTAGTTTATGAATCTTTCAATTCTAATAAATTAAGAAACTAAAAAAGTAAAATAAATGTTAAATATCATATATTTTTTTAGACTCCGTCTAATAAAAATGTTTCTTCGAGAATAGTTAATGTTACCATCGACTGCATCGATTAGTAAAATAAAATAGCGAGGGTTTTCAAAAAAATCAAGAAAATAAATTTTTCTTGTTTTTTTTATCGATTCTCGGTTAAGGTAAGCTTCCCTATCGATTCCCAATTAATAAAATCAGTTAATGCAGAATGTTTCTTTTTAAAAATAAATAAAATGTAAGGAATGTTTAGTTACAGCAAATTCAGCCTTTTTAAAGATTTAAGGTACTTTTCCTCCAGGGCCCACTTTTTTTTTACACACTGTAGTTATAGTCAACAATACATGAGATAACTTATTCAAAGCTTTGTTTTTGTTATTTAACCTACGAAAAAACGGAGGAGGTTACTCAATTCGTACCCGTTGTTTTTTTACTAAGAGAGCCTGTTTGTAGGTAGGTACCAGTGGCGGAGCGTCCATATAACCCGATTCCCAACAGCCGTACCAAACGAGCGAGCATAAAAAAACATTACCATAATTCAAGTACAATACCATTTTATAAGCAAATAAAAAAAAATCCATCAATATAATCTTATCATAACAGTATTAAACGCGCGCGAAACAATATGCAACACAGGTACATACAATTCGCTCCCGCTCTCTAGATTCCTTCAACTAACTCGCTAAATATCGAGTTATGGACGCCTGCTATACAGCGCCTGCACGCACACAGACAAGCGTAGTCTTGTCAGGCGCACGCAACGCGAAATAGTACCTAAAGTTTGCCTACAAGCCGGCATCAAGCCGGCATTTCGGCAGCCTACGCGCTTATGCATCGATACACTACGACACACGCACACATTAGTAATAAACTCCCACGAAAACAAGTTCCGTCAAAAGTAAATATTTTAGATCTTATTGCAATAGCCATAAAAGCGGAATTTCTTTTGTGAACTGCACTCAATATCGCGGTCGTGCGCCGCTCCTGCAAGCCGCTCCGGACCGGGTTGAATCGTCCTTCCCTTATTAACACGGCTTTTGTTTGTATAATGATCTCTCTTTCTGGCTGTATAAAACAAAGCACAAGCACGCAAAAGTGGCAACGTAGTTCTCCGCTTCGTCACTAGATGGCGTTGAACAGTTGTAGCCGTGTCCTAGCAGGCGGTGTTAAAAGTTAATGCTTAAACCATAAGAGGCTTCATATAGTTGTGGCTTGCCTAACTTGTTTTTTCACGCCACGCCACTGGTAGGTACTTATAACCTCCTGATCGCAAACCTATAGAAAATAACAACACCTTTATCAAGTTCTTTAATTATTGTTACCAATATGGTTTCAGTGCATTATTTAGAAATCACTTATATATTTCAGCAGTTAATTGGATCTAAGTGGCATACTAGTGCGATCCAAACGCTGGTGACAAAATGAAGCGCCGCTCTACGGGTTTATAGCGTTGTCTCACTTTAACAATGAGAATTACGTCGAGTTTAGAGTTGGTCGTAAGGCCCCTGGAATCAGGAGTACACTTTACCAGGCACAGTGGCCACTTCAATTTGCACTGTACAAATTAAAAATGAAATATGCACGGCTCGTTGATCTATCAAGAGCATACAGGGAGATCAAAATAATCTGCAATCCCTATCACAGTTAACATATTCGCTAAGAGCAGCACTACAATAAACATATGTACCTACATACCAACAGACACACTCACACAGAAAAGCTAGTTGGAGAGGGCTCTTCGTGGCGTATGGCTGTGTGAGTGAGCATCGTTTGACTGAGACAGAGGGTTTGACGTTGAAGTACCACTTATAAGCAAACATTATTTACTGTCTGTCTGTAATATCTGTCCAGACAAGGGCCGGTCAAATACGATCGTGAAATTTTACCGCTCACTCCAATACATCGAGAATGTAATATGATGCGCTTGTACCGAATAACGTATATAATAGTTTAATGTTCATGCTTACTTGTTGATTCGGCCTAATTTTGTTAAATCCATATTTTCGAATAGATACGTACTAGGTACATACTAGGTACGCAAGTGTACCTACCGTTATAACAGGGTGTTATATTTAGCCGTTTTATCCGTATACGCTTCGGATACGCTTACGATGATGGTAACTATATCCACACATATCAATATTAGCAATATATTTTGGGGTACCGACAACAATTAAAAATGGTTTTAATTTTAGATTGCATGCTAACTCTTATTTTCTATTAATGAACTTTATTTTCATATATCATACGTATTTTTGAAAGGTAAATCATTTTTCTTCTGAAATGTACCCATTATTTTTAACATGGGATTTAACGGTAATAGTAAAGGGGATACATCTTCAATACTCAAAAAAAAAATGTGATCGAAAAGTGGGATCCAACGAAAATAAATCCTTAATCACACATTAATCTAATACCTATGTAATTATTATACATACATACATAAATCACGCCTATATCCCCGAAGGGGTAGGCAGAGGTGAACTAGCCCTCATTATTATGCAATTATTATTATGTTTTAAAATGGGGTATACTAGAGAACCGCTAGAGTTATTCTTTCCCTCTATGTGGTTTAGCCGTGGACAGCCTGTAGAATCTCTTTATACATATTTGAACAAAAATGTGCCAGTAATACGTAAAGCAAAAAACCCATTTCACAAGTGACGACTTGAACATGAAATAGAGTTATGATACAAAGCACTTCTAATTGCCGCATTCAGAGACGTGAATTAACTTTAATGAGTATTTAAAGTCAAACATTTTCATTCAAATCTAGACCATAGACCCGGCAAGAATTGCGACTAGTTTTGAATTGTCATTTTTTGACGTTAAGTACTCATTATCGTTATTTGACGTCTCTGAGTGCGGCAGTAAGACTTGTACTGGTAAGATAGACCTCTAAAAATAACTATACTAAATAGTATGCCAGTAAAATGTCGCTACAGGCATGTTGTCGCTAAGAGTCACTGTACTCGTAAGGTTTTTCACACTTTTAAAGCTAAACTCATTATATCGAGACAGAAATGTGCTATTCTATGAACTTTTTCCTTACTCTTTTTGACTGCATACGTTTACCATCATTTGAGACACACGCGAAAAAATAGAATATTCCGACGCTGAGGGTTCGACCTCGTCAACCGTCACTAATCCAGTCTGCGATATAGTCCTGGAATAAAAATCAAAATACTTGCCGCCCTTCCTTTTTAGACTCACTGATGAAGAAATTGTATAAAATTACATACATAGGTACACTTTTCTTTTATAACGAGTTATTTTAATTAAGTTTTTCAGTTATCAACCTGCTAAAATCTATATTGTTGTTCTTAGGTTTAAAGAATAATTACTTAAACAAATTATAAACAAATGCCCGTTTTTTTCAGGTATTGATGAACATAACTATTATGATGTGAGTATTAAATATAAATAACAGTATAACATCATCTCATGCCCAATTTCCAGTTTATCAGAAGTCAGCAAAGCATGTTTCCGCTTCCATCTCCCTTTCGCATCATATCATATAGGTGTAACAGCCAGCCGGCCTCCTGACACCAAGGTATGCTTGTTAGTGGTTTGCCTCACCATATAGAAGGCTCTAGGTGCCTGTTGGCTTACCAGTAAGATACTTACCTACTGGGTGCTCCAGTTTGCGTTTCTTCGAATTCTTTGCAAAGTTTTTATATTTGATTCCTCCATACATCCAAAATGCTTTCTTGGAGGAATCATCTTTCAGTCAATGCATGGACTTGTAAGTTAAATTTTCTTATTACGCCATAATTATTAGATACTCGTACCTACGCAACATAATTATAGTTATTAAAATTGCAGCCTAGTGATTATCCAACTCAAATTGAGGTTTGTGGTGACAGCAGAGTAGAATACAATAATGATCACCACAAAGTATCACCATCTCTCTAGGTTTCGTTGAATTTCAGAAATATGTTATGGGTAGCAGTGTTCTAGGTACGCCTATCAATACTGTGATTAACTTGGTAATAGGCTCGCCTGTTATTATAGTATACAGTATCTTGTTCTATTTAAGGGGAATTGTCACAATCGATAAACGGTAGTAAGTATTATTTAACTTTAAATCTTCTTCTTCCTGCCCTGTTCCCGGTTGAAGGAGTGTTTTCTCTTCCATTCACATAGGTCTGACGTCATCAAGCCATCTACTCCCTTTTGATTCATATCCTGTGATATCATTCATCACACCGGAAAGGTGCTTGTTATGAATGAATGAATGTATAGAGAATGATGGAAACGACCATGTCGAGAGATTAATGAGGGTTTTCATTACAAAAACCATAGGTCAGTATGGCTGAAATGTCGGTGTCAAAGGAGTATTCCTGTTCGCTACTCTCAACTTTGCCCTCTCCACCAGCGGGTGGGCATTTTTCTATAAAAAAAACTGCTGACGCTGGGCGAATGGCATTTTAGTTAGGAAAAATATCAGTTAAAATATCGCCCCAGATAAAAATTTAAATTATAACTATAAGTTTACATTTGCAATCGTAACTGCACCCATCTGCGTTTCGGATATAAAAGCAAGCGTCACTAAGCATGTATGTATACACAAGACCTGTCAAGCTGTTGAAATGGATTATACTAGATAGAGTATACTGTGGCGTGATACTGCACTCATCTTCACCTTACCCCAAGTGACCGCCTTGAGAAAGCCATTGACATTATCGGTGAAACTATTTATGTAAATTAAGCTATTGAAACATAATTTCCTGTACGCTGCAGTTCATTAACATGACCTCTTTTCTCATGATGATCTCTTAGATTTTCTCAAGATAATGTGATTAAATATGTTAAAAAAAATATAGGGTTCTTTATAGATTTCAGCAGCACTACATAAATGGAAAAGAGAGGTATAATGTCAGGTTCAATAATAATAATGGCGAACACCGAAATTATACGCAGGTTAAATCCGTTAAAGTTTCAAATGTGTAGTGCTCGTGCAAATATTAGGGAACGTTGCGGTTCTAATAAGATTATTTTGTTTTGTTAGCCGGCTTGTTGTGCCAGTAGGTAGGTAGTAGGTAGGTACTAAATCCGCATAGAATTAGGGCAAAGCTAAGCTACGTGTATGCGTCTGTATTCTTTTTACTACTTGTAATGCGTTTATAAAGCTGCTGAATTTAATTTGAAATACGTGTTTTTTATTTAGTTTTGATAAAGAATTTACACAATTAAGAAATGTATATTCTTGTAATTACAGTAATATACCCTACACCGTTTTTAGCCCTGCCATATTAGGCAAAAAAAGGGTCAACCTCGGAATGAAACATAATACACTATAAATTGGTATAAACGTTTGTTTTGACGTCCTCAATATTGTCTCAATGGTATCATGTCCACGTCTTAAGATATTGAAGGACGAAGATCATAAAACTCGATTTTTGCGAATATCTCGGTTCCTATTGGTTAAATGAGATTTGCACCACTTACGAAAGTTGTAGATTATACAAATTTTGCTTGGAATTTTTTTAGTTTTTGGGGTAGAGCGTGAAGAGTGCGTAGCGTACAGTCATATTTTCTTGCATTATGGGCTAATGCAAGGTCAAGCGTGAGTTACGGTTTTAAAATAAAAAGACAGTAAGGGAATATTTTACACATCTTTATTAATCATTAAATATATACATATATGTACATATTACACATTTATTAAAATGTAAGTTTAAATATTAGAATAACTTTTATTGATTTTTATTATACTCAATTAAATTGTGAATGAAAGCTAGTTATCTTCTTCGTCGTCTTCTTCTTGATGTTGCTAATAAATGTTCAATTCTTTATCATCGTCTTCATTATAGGTCATATTCATCTCCAAACCTTCCAGAATTTCAGGATCGCGTGTGCTTTCTTCATCGGGATTACTTGGATATTGTGGAGCGTAAGGTAAGCTTGTCTATTGCACTGTAAATAATTGACTTTATACAACATACATTTATTACCCATATAAAATATGACTCTGCGCGTTCTTCACGCTTTACCCCAAAAACGGTTGATCGTATGAAAAAAAGTTGAAACAAAAGTTGTAGAGAATTTTATACTCTACAATCAATATCAAAATGATATTATAAATATATTATCATTGTCTACAATTGTCAAAATGGTGCAAATCTCATTTAAGCAATATGAACTGAGATATTCGCGAAATATCGATTTTTATGACCTTTGACCTTCAATATCTTAAGACGCGGACACGATATCATTTGTGAGACTTTTGAGACGATATTTAGGACGACAAAACAAAGGTTTATACCAATTTGCAGCTTATTATCTTTCATTACGAGGTCGAACCCTAATATGACTGAGCTAGTTCTTAATTAACCGCGCTACAGGTTCGTCTTTGTGAAGGCGACAAGGGTTGCTGCAAACTTAGTTTTACTGAGAGAATTTACCGACTAACTGTTAGAACAATAGCTAACAACCTGGTTAAACGGAAGACACTCTATTAAGCCGGTTGTTAGCTGTTGTTCTCTTAGTTCGATGCGCTTCGAAATGCTTAATATTTTGAATTGTTGATATTTTGGTAAATGTTATTACGATGAAGCGGGAAAGTTAGTGATTGATAAGCATGTCAAACTTAGGTATCTATCCTACTCTTACTGCCGCACTCAGAGACGTCACTTAACTTTAATGAGTATTTAATGTCAAAAATTTTCATTCAAATCTAGACCATAGACCCGGCAAGAATAGCGACTAGTTTTGAATTATCATTTTTTGACGTCATGACGGGGTTATTACTTAAAATAATCATGTAGGTGCTTCTTAAGTATCATGATTTGTGTAAATGATTGGAATATAATTATGTAATATCATCTCCAGTTATTTTACCTTGTTTTAGCTTCCAGCAGCATAAACTATGAACGTGGGCCTAACTGAAATTGTTTTCACGACGGCCGGTAATGAGCCGACAACATCCCACGGCGCCCGGTGATATGATCATTTCGAGGGTACGAAAAAAGAGTATAGAGATATTTAAGTACGTTTGTTAAATTATTGTCAAACTAAATATTTTAATCAAAATTTTAATATTTAAATCAATTGGTTTGATGTGTATGTGTTTCATTCGATAGGGACGTACAATTCTTCTCATCATACATCGACAAAGAGAAGTAAACGTTATTGCCGATCTATTTTTCTCTAGAATTTCAGTCTTTGAAGAATAAATAGTATATTTCATAAAAAGTATATACATAATAATTGATTTTTCTAGCAACTTATTATGTCATCGTTAAAGGAAATTTTATATTTTCGTAGGATATAATGCATACAACTATATGCGTAGGATATGTAATGTGTAAGTAGTAAAAACACCTGAAGACACGCCCTTTGTTATAGAGACAGCATCTTTATAGTTGCAAGAATAAAGGGTCGTTGACCCCAGGGATGGCCCTTCTGACAAATGTGATTTCATTAAAATATATTTTAAAAAATGTGATAATAAACTTATCACCCAAGAGTATAAAAAATAGCCTACGACCTAATCCGGACTTACCAAATATACCAATTTTTTTTATAAAAATCTGTCCAGCCGATTCGAAGGAAAACAATATTTTTATAAATATTAGATTGACGCGTTAACGTTTGATATTGAATGTTAGAACTTAAAATGATGTTCAAATTATCCATCCCTATTATGAAGTTTTGCTTACACTGTTGTGTACAATTTTTCTGGGTTGTATGTTTACTTTTTTATTGGCAGGTCATAATGTGGAATAGTCAACTGTAATTTTAGTTCTGTAGTTTCCCTTCATATGGAGAGTTAGTAAACAATAATAGGTGATACACAGAAAATCCATTCATTGCTTATGAATTCTAGTTTTATTTTATTTTAATTAATTTCGATACTACCTAAGTAATGTATATATGTATACAGTATATTATATTCATCATCATCACCAGCCCTTTTAAGGACCCCACTGCTTGGGCACGGGCCTTCCCTATGGATGGAAGAATATAGGGAGACTGAGCCATAACCCACCACGCTGGCCCAGTGCGGATTGGTTGATATTAGCGACGAAGATCGTAATCGAATAGCGCTCTTGGCCTGCGATTACGTAAAATAAGTATTGGCGATAATCCCGGCCATTGAATAGGTGACCAAAAATGTATTATCTCGAATTCCTCTGTGCTTCGGAAGGCACGCTAAGCCATTTGTTCCGTATGCATCTGCAGTCATCGATATTATATTAATCAATATTTATAAAGATATACTAATAAGTTGAGTAATTTTCTTTTTTTGGTCTAATCTAGTCCACGTCTTCTTAAAAAGAGCCGAATTTGGATGTTTGTTTGAACATTTTATGTTTAATTACTTGGTATCCCTGGATGACGATAGTAGTAGTGGTAGTGTTTATACAAAAGGGGCGTGTTATCGAGCGATGTTTTCAGACGACAGGGAGGCGTCAGGGGGCGTGCAGCTGGAGGCGTGGGCATCATGGGTGCTGGGGGGGGGGTGAAGCCAACCTATATAAACTACGGACCAGCCCTGGGCAAGCACTATCTCGCGACTCATTTCCAGCGGCGGTTGCTCGGCCCCGAAGGCCACGACCACTTTCAATTTATCATTTGGGATTATTATATTAACTTTTTTTTTTCTAAGTGCCAAAGTCCTCACAATGGGCTCTCAATTATTTCTTTTGGTAGGTAAATTATTAAAGCTTCATTGCTAGTGAAATTATTTCTGAGTGAACATTCAACGTTTTCATTTATCGTATTTTAGTGCCAATTTAACTCCTTTACTGACTTCGCTATCAGTGTCATAAAAATAATTAATAGCTAATTCCACTTTTAGATTTATTATCGGTAATTCAAAGTCGAATTATATCGGCCGCAAAAGCTAATCGCGTTCAAAATGGAAAACATACTAAGCCAGATTGCTACAATTATCAGCGGGGCCGTTCGGGTAACTACCACAATCGGGTAAGTTTTTATTAAATACTTATATTTGATTATTCCTATTTTTTTTCTTTTTCCTGCCCTGTTCCCAGTCAATTGCAAGTGAATATTTTTTTTCCAAAAAGTCAAAGTATATCGGTGGTACCGATAAAAACTATTTTTAATAAAGATCTATTCTATTAATTACATGGTGTAATACTTACCTACATTAAATACGTAGGTACCTGTTTTATTTCAATAGTTATTATAAAATTGAACGTCGCTTTAAATTTGATATGCATTATTACGTTTATAAATTAATTTTAAAAGACCAGATACAAATTTAATTTAATAAAAATGAATCATGTGCAAGTGAATAAAATGTAACTAATCGCTTCAAGGTAAATGGCCAAAAAAGTCCCGGAAAGGAGATTGACCAGATTGGACCAAATGATGCCCAGATATGGGAATATTTTTATTTTGTTACTTATTATTATGAAGAGATATAAAAAAATAATTTAAAAAAAGCATCCACGAGTTACTCTAAAAACTTAACTTTAATTATGAAGAGATATAAAAAAAAAATTGAAAAAATGCATCCACGAGTTACTCTAAAAACTTAACTTTTTCTTTTGGTGCTTCAACTTTTGATATATATATTTTTTAACGTTTACATCAAATAATATTATTATTATTTTACTTAATCTACCTTCTAAGTCTGGTTTCGATCTCGCTAGTCTCATTCGAAGCAAGTTTTTTAAAAACTCTATACAAAATTTCTCAATGACTGACTGACGGCTTTGTATAGCGCTGTCTCGATTTTCAATTCAAAAAAGCAGACACCTTTCGTCAAAAGTGTTGCTAAATTTTCATTGACGAGAACATTCATGGGCTTAAATCCGTGCAAACATTATTAATGTTCATGTTTTACTGCGCGAATAACCATCGGCAGTTGTGCCCACATTGTTTGTCTAGTTAGACGGCCGCCTTGGTCAAATGCTCAGATTGCTGGGTATTGGCCAAGAGGTCCCGGGTTCGAATCCTGGTTGCCCCTACCAGGATTCGAACCCGGGACCTCCAACTTTGTGATGACCGGAGAGGGGAAAATGCTATTAACGCATATTCTGCGCCTGGGCGGGGCGCACAGTTATGTGGGACTTCGAGGTGTGTATAGTGCACTAAAAAGCTTAGCGGGGGAAAATGGTTACAAAAAACCTTATCCACTAGTTCCCCGCTTAGCGATAGCCCGGGGCCACAGGCCCATCTCTTGTGTAGCGTTGACCACATTCAGTTTTCGCTCTTTGGTATGGCGCTAGGTCAAATACAAACAATTATTGTATTTGACCAAACCTGTAGTATCGAAGAACAAGATATGTTATATAATTTATCCAAAAAAGAAATCAGACATATTGTAAGTTTTTTTATCCTATTTGAATCTTAAAAGTTCTCATCACCTAAGGGTAATGGACCGTAACCCACCAAGCTGATGCCGCGGGTCTTACTCTGAAACACGGACCTCGTGACTTTATATTTGGTCGCCATTAACACCGGTCACCTGCGGTAGCGAACATACCTTATCTTACACAATCACAGACAGAGCGCGTCAGCTTCTGCACTATCGCTAGAGTATGAGCTTGATGATAATTAATTGTAATATTTTGTATGTCAATTGCAGCAGCAATTGGCAGCCTTTTATGCTGGCCTGGGAGCGAACAAATAACGTAGAATAGGCCAGCCCCGACTCATTCCATAGGTGTCTTAAAAGTCGACTAAGGGAGATTACCCGGTGTAGACCATTGACCACACCTTGGGGCACCCGAATGGTGCCCCAAGGTGTTTAATGGTCTACACCGGGCACGAGGGTAAACCACCAACAGCATACCCAAAGAGGGTTAGTGTCAGGCAGGCGGCCGGCTGTAAAACCTAAGCCAAAACTTTGAGTAGTATGGATTGGAATGTTGTCATTCCAATCGCTCTCTCCGTTCATCGGTCTCTCGACATGGTCCGTTCCGTCTCTTTTCTATACATTCATTCATCACTTTACGGTGTGATGGATGATATGAATCAAAAGGGAGTGGATGGTTTGATGACGTCTAACCGATATGAATGGAAGAGGAAACATACTCCGCCGACCCAGATAGACTGGGAACAGGGCAGGGAGAAGAAGAAGAAGATTTTGTATGTCAATTATTTAATTAGTTATTTTTATTTGTTGTTTATTTTAATTCTTATTGATTGATACCTAAAGAGGGTTTGGTGTAGTAAGGATAAAACCGTTGTGATATTAAAGTGTTCTTCGGTGTTATATCTCGTGTTTATATATAATATAACTGTGTATAGTATTATACCTAATACATTACTTACTACCAAATTAGCGCATTGATAACTTTTAGATAGCGGCGGAGCTGCGAGTCTCGAGGTTTTATAATTAAACACAAACACGTCATGTTTAAAAGAATTTATAATTTATTTAAACATGACATGACATGTGCTATGCTATTATGTGCTGTGCTCTCTATCATCAATACTGATACTGTATTATTAGATTTAGGAAGAAAAGAAACGAAATAATTTACTTCATGCTTTATTTCATTCAGCCGCCCTATTGGGGATCAATCTTTGCGAATGTTGCTTAGCGTGCGCTGGCGCAGGCAAAGCGCTGTTGGCACAGCTTTTTATAATAATAACACAGTAGACGATGTTCCGCTGAGCGTAATGGCTGCATGTATAAAATATAGTACTGGAAATTAGCTCTCTCTGGCAATCTCAGCGCAGCGTATTTTTGTCATAAAATTGATAGTCCTACTTTGAACGTGAAAGGAAGCGGCGTGAGCCCGTTCTGGAACCTATAACGGGAAATGGTTAATGAGTTGTAACGTGTGATATTGTACAATAAAATTGTTAGCCTAATAAAATTAGTTTGAAAATAAGACGTCGTTTTTTTGTAACAATTTTTCCCGAATAGGATCACTATTTGATCAAATTATTTTTTGTAATTTATTATAACCAGTATGTTGAAATACATTATTATACAAAATAATAATAAAAGCTGCACAGAGATTTCATATTTCTTACCAAAAGTTTGAACAAATTCTTCATTTATCTATTCATCTAAGAAAATATTACATACACAAATCACGTCTATAGTCCCAAAGGGATAGGCAAAGGTGAATTAAATACCGACTTTTCACCAATTGTGTAATTAAGTAACATCCCGTGTAATAGGCGTCGCGCCTATTGCAATCTGTCGGGCATATAAATCGCAGTATATTGATAGGTGGTATAAGATGCTGCTGCCCATTACTTACCGCTGTCTTTACTTTTACGACACTCACGGGAGAGAGACAATTGTATTCTATTCTACCGTCACCACTCGGCGAGAAAATATTGACAATTATAAAAACTTATTTTCTATTAATTTTTCTTGTGTTACGAAACAACGAACTGAAGAACATTCACCGACCTAATTAGCGATGTTCTCGAAAAATATAGGATCCTAAGTAGTAGTAATAAAAGGAAGACTTATGAAAACAATTAGGTATTATTGTAAGTCAAGCAAGGGAGTTATCAACGTCGTTGCACATAGAAATTTCTTCGGCACTTGTCATAAATATTTATTGATTCGTATATAAGTACATTCTTCTGAATTTAATGCCAACAGCATAGAATTCCTATCTGAACTTTAACACGAAGGCAAGCGCTTCGCCTAAACATATGAAAATAATATTTTCATGAGCTGCATGTTAGAAAGTTTAATCCAAAGTTACTAAATAGAAACATTGTCCACCCGTTTTAAATAAACGTATCCACCCCTATACGACGAGAGTTAGAAATAATAATAGATAATAATTTACCATACCTACTGTCTTCACGATGAATCAAGTCCTTGTGTTGATATAATACATATTCATCAATTTCATGATCAGCATAATATGAGAATAAAACTTGGCAGTATTATGCTATCGTGGGTTGAAAATTGCAAATTTTGCATATGCTTAGAACTCTCTACTTGAACAACTACCTGCACTAATATTCTCGTATTTGAGTTGCATTATGGTGCTGGAAAGTTTCCCGGCAACAAGCAAAACTTCATCCTCCAAGACTCATTATCGCGAGATTGTGCATAATATGCATACTGTTCTCCTAATATATAGAGCACATAAAGTTCAAGTATATTCTCAATTGAAATGCTACAATTACCAAAAGGTATCATATTATGATAGCTTTTGATAATTACATACATTCACAAATCACGCCTTTACCCGAAGGGGTAGGCAGAGGTGAATTAACACCTACGTATTTCACCAATTATGTTCGGTCACATGTCACGATCCTATTGACTTCTGTTGGGCACTTGATAATTATGCAAAGTATTATTTTTTACCAGTCGCGCTTGTAATAAATTCGATCATTAAGCAAAATCCACACTGAAACTCTTAACTTGGTGTGCGTGGTATTCGTTAACTTCTATGTCCATAAGGCATTTGCTGCACTTCTTCTAGAATGCTAGGTAGTTAAAATCATGCCCAAACTGTGGAGTTTGAGATATAAAGCTTTCATGATATTATAAAATAATACATTTCGTGATAGCCTGTAGATTATTTTTATTTTAATATATTTGTGATAATAAAATATTTTTTGATTGTAGAATAAAGTGATGCTCTATTCAAATGCTACACTTATAACCTTAGCTAGATTGAAATACTATTGAAACGCCACTGGGATACGATTGTTAAGTTTACATTAACATTAGTTGAATCGCAATAATATTTAAACGATAATTATGGCACCATAAATAGAGTTCCCGATTTTTTGTTACTGTAGCAAAGCTACCGAACGAAGCTTGTGCCGGGTTGCGCTAAAACAGTGCTTAAATAAATTATTGACCATTGTTCTCTGATGTACTCCAATGACTAGTGAATAAATTACGACTTATTAGCGTATCCAGCAAGCTCCATTTGTCTGATAACATAATAGGATTCGATAAAGCTTTTGCTGTGCCAGTGCATTTCATTCGAAGCGTAATGCACAATGTGATTTAATTTGTGTAATTTTATTACATACATAATATAAATAAATCACGCCTAACGACTACCTCTTGTGTCGATGGGTGCACTTACACCTGACATCTTCAATAGTTTAATAATTTTGCCAATAACCAATTCTCTATACCATTTTATTTGTGCTCCTAATATGAAAAAAAAAACAAAGTTTAGACCAAGACATATGTTAAGTTGAAATTACAAAAGCTTAGAAGTATGTATCTACTAAACATACTGCGCTGACCCCAAATTATGTGGGATAAGGACAATAAGTTGATGATGAATAGTTATTACACCCTTTTGAAGTACAAGAGATAGATATAATATATGTCTGTTGTTAAGGCCTTAATAAAAACACAAATGCATAATCAAATTAAAGCCTCAACAAACTGCAGCGGTCAGCGGTGGCGGTCGCGGTGGCGGGCAGTTGTTACGTCGTACGTAACATAAGGACATTATTCAAACCAGCGCGGTCAACGTATGTTCGGATTCGCCACCGCCACTTGTCCCGCCACCGCTGCTGTTTGAGTGAGGCTTAATTCGTTTACAAATCGGCCCCTAGAAACATACGAGCAAATCCACTGGCTGAGCCATGGCACTAAAATGTTTAATTTTTGCAGGCGTAGCGTGGCACAGCACGCAGCCGTAGCAGGCCGCGCCATCGGCAGTTACGCGTGTGCGGCCAGGAGGATATCTACCTATTTATCCCTCCTGACCTTCATCTTTGGAGTCATAGTCATCATCACAGTCATCTCATGTAAGTAGATAATATTGTTACTTAAATAACTATAATAATTAGCCGAAGCGTGGGTGCTAGTTCACCTCTGCCTACCCCTTCGGGGATATTGGCGTGAATTATGTATGTATGTATGTATGTATAAATAACTATATAGGCGAGTTGAAGGGGTGAATGGTTGCGACCTAGTTTTGTTTTTATCGACGCGGTACAAGACATATAAAAAAGCTGTTATAATCTAGCTAGTCAACAATGAACAGCACTTAAGTATAGTAGGCAAATAGTGAGTCCTGAACTTACACTAATTCAATTCAGTCGAAACCACGGAAGGAACATATCATTTGCGTTGCATCATCGTCATCAATACATTGATGTTATGCAAGCTGATCCGTGTTTATTGAAAACAGCACTATACAGTGTAGACAACGAAATTTCCGTTAATATGAAGCCCGTGTTCATGGAACGTGTGGAGAACAGTGCCAGACAGATATTGGCACTGAAACTAGGTTGGGTAGATATCGCAGTTACCACCAGGTGCACGCACTGTATTCTCAGATGTATGCTAGGGCCGCCAGGAACCGAAATATACTGTCATATCTGCAATACAAATAGTATGTAGCTCTGTACGTGTGACTTTTTAATATACGAATTTTCACATTACTTGGTAAATGAGTTCCCTTAAAAATAAGTAAGCTTCACTTTACTTGTAATTATTTGAATAATATTTTAGTTTATGGTTATCCTCTTACATTATTATTATCTTGTCTATTTTTAACAACATTTCGTGAACGAAATATACGAATTTATTGCTAGTTTATTTTAAATACATAAAGAGAGTGTTGGGCAAAATTTAATTAAAAATAACAATTGATAAATTGTTAATTGTGAAATGTCGTGTGGTGACGGCAGAGTAGAATACCTACAATTGTCACCTCCCCAAATCTCTCCCCTCGTACAAGGCGACTAAGGATAAATCAGTGATTAGGAATGGGCAGCAGCGTTCCTCTTATACCACCTAGGCGAGCAATGTACTGCGACTTTTGTGCCCGATAAATGGCAATAGGCTTGCCACATGGGACTTGATATAGGTGCTAGTTCACCTCTGCCTACCCCTTCGGGGATATAGGCGTGATTTATGTATTTATGTATGTATATATGTATGAAATATCAACTAACAATTGATTAATTGTTAATTGTGAAATAGCAACTAACAATGTATAAATTGTTATCTGTGATGTTACAATTAACCAATTGTTAATTTGTTCCTGAAATTAAATTTTAATTATAAATAATGAAAAAAAAACATTTACCAATTGACATTGGCCAAAAGGAGTTATTTTTATTCACTTGGGGATTACAGATGCAAAAACTCTTAGGCGCATAAAAATAAAGTTATTCTATGTGTTGTTAAGAAATTAATATTGTTTATTTTATTATACAATCAACCTGATTTGAGTGCCCTCTTATTTTAGTGCCTCTCTTAATTTGAAATAATTTCCTTGTGGCCAAGCATGCAAAAGAATATTATAAAATAAACACACATTTTTTTCAGTTTAAAGTAAGTCAAACTGAATGCTCCGTATTTTGATTTGACACGATATGAAAGTAGAGAATAACAGGTACATAGCAAATAAGCAAAAGATTGTGTTCGTGACAGCATGAAATGTGATGTTATGTCTGTAAATACATCGACTGTCCCAGGAGACCGCTCACAAATAAATGAAACCGTTATAACTGTCTGCTTCGTTCGACAATCTTTAAGTTAGTTCAACCATACGAGAGAAGCCAATTGAGAAATTGCACTCTATACGTCTCGCAACCACCCTAGACTGACTAAGAAAATCCTCTTATGTTTTCTCATACAACAGTCAATGACCGTATTTCCGTTTTTATTTCAAAGGAGATTCCTGAACATATTCAAGTTGTAAAATAATCCCTCTTGCTGACCCGTGAGGTGTATCAGTATTAATGGTAGTTGTCCTTCAACGGCGATAGTAAATCTGTTATTTGTCTCTTGAAAGCTTTAAACAGGGTTTCCTTACACATTTTCTCATAAAGAGAAAAATCTAGTGTTCGCAGATAAGGATATAAATCCTCACTTTGCTTTTAACAGAAAAGCTGTAATCATATACGTAACGGTAGCCTAATTATCATTTCACGAACTTATACAAAAACAAATATTAACATGACAAATATTATAGGGTTAAAAACTATTGTGTCATTGTAAGCACTTGCACACATGCAAGCATTTTGCTATAATTTGACGCTGTGTGTCTGCAGCGTTAAAAACTGCGAACATTGTTTATTGATAAATATCTTTTGTATGCAACATAAGCGGAAACTCCGTGTTTAACGATAGGTATAAATACAATGAATGCTCCACTGTTTACTTTTTATAGACACAAATATTGGATGAATCAATGCACTCGCATATTGCCATGAAGTAGTTTTTCTTACGTAGACGTGGTCCGTTTATTAGTAAAGATAGTCCTTAATCTGGTTTAATATTAATAATATTTTCATCCCACCATCTCGGAAAAAGCGTTTTTGCTCTTCGATATCCGAGTGCAAAAGCCGTTTTTATCCTCTAGAGGTTAAAGTAAATTTGAATTTAGAACATCGTGTGCAATGAGTTTGTGAATTCAAAACATCATTATACATATTTATTTCTACCTCCATGGTGCCGAAATTGTCATGCAACCTATTTTAATTTGTTAAAAACTCAGACTCGGAACCTTCTTGGTGTACTTTTTTGTAATTTGCTTTGCGCGCGCCATTTTCTTTTCACGTCATAAATTTGTTAAAACATAGGAGTTCCGTGATGGTCAATCAGCTTGGCGTCAATCTTGCTTTAAACATTTTGATCGTCTACAACGCTTGCTGGATGCTTGAGTCAAGCATTTAAAAGCTTTTTAGGTCTGTTTGATTAGTTTACGCTAGCAACGGAACAAAAACATACAGAAAATCAACGTGCTTGACTCAAGCTGATTGACCGTCTCGGAACTCCATTAGGGACGGTAATTTTTATTAGGGACTTACAGGTGTGTCTGGATGAATGTTGCGGGTGTGGCTGGGTGGATGGGTGGCTGTTGGAGGTGTGTCTGGGTGAATGGGTGTTTTGAGGGTGTGTCTAGGTGAATGGGTGTTTTGTTGGTGTGTCTGGGTGAATGGGTTTTTGTGGGTGTGTCTGAATGGATGGGTGAGTATTGTGGGTGTTTCTGGGTGATTGGTTTTTTTTTGGGTGTGATTAGGTGTTTTGTGGGTGTTTCTGGGTGATTGAGTGTTTTTTGGGTGTGATTGGGTGTTTTGTAGGTGTTTCTGGGTGAATGGGTGTTTTGTGGGTGTTTCTGGGTTAATCGGTGTTTTGTGGGTGTTTCTGGGTGAATGGGTATTTTGTGGGTGTTTTGTGGGTGTTTCTAGGTGATTGGGTTGTTTTGGGTGTGATTAGGTGTTTTGTGGGTGTTTCTGGGTGAATGGGTGTTTTGTGGGTGTTTCTGGGTGAATGGGTGTTTTGTGGGTGTTTCTGAGTGAATGGGTTTTTCTGGGTGAATGAGTGTTTTGTGTGTGTTTCTGGGTGAATGGGTGTTTTTTGGGTGTTTCTGGGTAAATGGGTGTTTTGTGGGTGTTTCTGGGTGAATGGGTGTTTTGTGGGTTTTTCTGGTTGAATGGGTGTTTTGTGGGTGTTTCTGGGTGAATGGGTGTTTTTTGGGTGTGTCTGAGTGGATGGGTGTGAATGTTGTGGGTGTTTCTGGGTGGGTGTTAAGAGTGTGTTTGGGTTAATGGGAGGGTGTTGTGGAAGTTTCTGGGTGAAAACAGAAACTGTTGTGATTGTATTTTTTTTTGTATTTTGCAATTTCCTCGTTGGGGGGGATGAAAAGTTACGTGTTGCACTCGAGTGCAAAGATTTTTCACCTTGTGCTCTTTTGATTCCCTCGCTATCGCTCAGGATTCTAATTCTAATTCTAATTTTAGAATCCATCGCTAGCTCGGTCATCAAAATTGAGCACGCGGTTAAAAAACAACTTTGCACTCACGTACAACAAATAACTATTTTCGTTGTAACAATGTTGACAAAATATGACAAGTTAAAATACATACATACATACATACATAAATCACGCCTATATCCCCGAAGGGTAGGCAGAGGTGAATTAGCACCCACGTTTCGCCAATTAGGTTAGGTCATATGTAATCTATTGTCATTTATCGGGCACAAAAGTCGCAGTACATTGTTAGGTGGTATAAGAGGAATGCTGCTGCCCATTTTTTATCACTGTTTTATCCTTAGTCGCCTTGTACGACACACATGGGAGAGATTGGGGTGGTGACAATTGTATTCTGCTCTGCCGTCATCTCACGGCACGTTCGTTCGTTGTAACAATGTAGACAAAATATGACAAGTTTAAAATGGCTAACTTAAATTGTCCAGTGAGAACGAAAGCAGTTTATTGAAAGCATTTTCATTGATAAAGGGATAGATGTACTGTAATACAGACAAATGCGGTGTTCGGCTTCAGTGCAGTCTCCCCAGAGTGCCGTGATTGCTCTTCTAACATAAACGCATGAGACGTGGGCGGCGGGGATATTATCGATTTGTCTACGTCACACTATTCCTCGTAATTTTAAAACAGCACTGTCGTAATATGAAAATCTTTAAGGCAACATTAACAGCTTGATTATTGAATTTTCAGGTAACTAATTTAATAATTTTCCTTGTCGTATTATGTCTACAAATTATAAGTGGTACTTGTTGGCCTGTAACATACACGTACGTGTTATCATTATCATCAGAGATTCGGTGCAGTATGATACATGGGACCTAACATAATTGGCGAAATGTGGGTGCTAGTTCACCTCTGCCTACCCCTTCGGGGATATAGGCGTGATTTATGTATGTATGTATGTATGTATTCGGTGCAGTATTTCCTCTTTCTCCAATCTCTTCTGTCCCTCCCCTCATTCACAACCGTCACCTTTATATCATACCTCACACAATCCATGTAGGTACGTATTTATCACATTTTTACATAAAATACCCCGCATTATAATAAGTTACAGTTTAACTTCTATTCGAAAGCTACGAATGCTTTCCTGACTTTCCTTGTGCATTCCAAAGGGTGGCTCCAGAGAGCACATTTCTCTAGATAATCAAAGCAACTAAAATATTTATTGCATACCTACTGTTTGTAAGTATATGACAATACATATAAATCAGGTATCAAAAAATTGTGTTTAAACTAAATCACAGACACAGAATTATTTCAGTTGTCACATTTTTATCGCCTATCATCCAAAGTTCTATGTAATGGTAGGGGGCTTAACGCGGGCATACTGCCTAACACAGACACTTTTGCGTATAAAATTGCTTCCATAGACACAATGGGACAGATGGCAGCAGCTTATAAAGTTTACCGGTATATGTCGGTTTTTAACATGGTCGTAGATATACCAGAGTGCCGACTTTAAGCAATATGCCCGCTTTGAGCTGACTTCCCCTAGTTGATAAATAACATTTTATTTTGCAGTGGTTTCCTAGACAACATATTTTTTAATATTCATAAAGTACGATGCAATAGGCTGGCGGTATTACATTTCAACGTCCATTATCCCCTGTGCATTTACAATGCGCTAAGCTAATCCGTTTGGATTCGCTCATTTCAAATGCACATGGCTGCCTACACCTATTGTAATCAATGTTACAAGTTCATGTGTGGGTTGAGGTTTGAGATGGATTGTTTGGAAAGGGGGAAAGGATAGGCAACAGCATCAAAGCTGAATCTTATACATTGAAATGGTTATAATAGAACGAGGAAGTTGAGGAAGCGTTCCTTGTGCACCATTGAGCAAATTACTGCGATTAAAGTTCATGGTGAATGGCAATAGGCTCGCCCGCTATTACATGAGACCTGAATGAAACTGGCAAAACGGGGGTGTTAAAATACCTCCGCCGTCCTTTTAATGAAAATAAGCCTTTCTCCTTGAAAGGCGTAATTTATGTACGTATGTAGTTATTCCATGGAAAAATCTTGATACGGCAAATGTTTGTGTGATGTAGACAGGCATTTAATATGTTCTCGTGTCCTGGTTCTTTCCATAACACAAGCGTTGAAGCGACATACTTAATTTAAACTAGTTGTGAATTTAAGATTAATATTAAACATGGACTCTATTGTATTCATATTCTAAATTGTTTTCAAAATTCAACAAATTGGTAGTTTCATCTTGTCGAGACTCGAATACTGATTTGCGAAATTTAATAAATTTAACGAATAACAATGGATAAATGGACCACACAATACGTTGAAAGTTCCAATTGATATTCTGTCAATCCAACCCGGAACGCGTGTCCGATTCAGGTGGACTGCGTGTGTCTACGTATCCACAGAGATGAATGCACAAAAGAGAGAGCAAACAGTCGGAATCATTGTACTTTTTAATAAGCGCGCAGCGAACTCCAGATCTAGCCATTTCGGTTTATGAATGTTACAATGCAAATTTTCGTCATAAACTATGCAACTATGTCCTGCGATGTCCAACCAAATATGAATTCATAGTTCCTTTCCGATGAAAATTCCGTATGAAATTTCTCATACTAAGAAATTTCAGTCCGGCGTACCAACGGGATACTCTCGTAATACAAATTGTTTAGGCAACAATTTATCGTATTGCCCTAGGTATAATGCATATGTAAACGTGCTACTAGGACGTATAATGTTGCACCAACAAAGCACAGCATTAATTTTTATCACTTCGAAACGAAATGTCGTAATATTATTCCTGATTAACTTTTCTATACATACAAAAATCAAATCGATATGTTGACAGTGGGAATTTACACTCAAGTTTCACCAATTATTTGAAGTCCTATATGAGTCGATCCTATAATATATCGGGCACGTAAATAACAATATAATGCTAGGTGGTACCCATTACTTATCATTGACTTTAAAAATAGTATGGAACATCTGAATCGATTGACGTCTTATTGAAAATCTTCGAGAGTACGTACGTGTGTACTTTCGAAGTACGTATCCCAAGTATGGATATATGAGTAATATGAACGATTAATATACACGTAAGTTTATCGTATAATATCTTTTGTTACAGCTCAAATAAGCCATGAGAACAAGATGGACAGTTATGTGGCTGACCTGAAAACACACATGCTCTACTTGGAAACTCTGTACCAAGCTAGACACGAAGAAATCATCGATTTACAGGTAACTATAATATCTATTCGATTTTAATTTGAACATTATGTAAATGTTAGAAAAATTAGTACAAAGATTTTAATGGTTAGAAAAAGAATTTCGAAAAATTATGATCTTGAGGCGGGAATCGAACCCGCGTCCGCTGCTATCCGGGCAGGTGCCTGACCGCTCGGCCACCCAAGACACTAACTAACTTGCCGAAATTCTTCCAACCTTTACACTTCACGTTGTAAGCCAACGGGTACCCTCGCAATGTAGAAATAAATTTCAAACATTCCAAAGCAGATATTTTTACAAATACCATGCGTTCGGTTAAGCTTGGGTTTGCTTTATAAACTATTCGATTTTAATTTTAACATTATATAAATGTTAGAAAAATTAGTACAAAGATTTTAATGGTTAGAAAAAGAATTTCGAAAAATTATGATCTTGAGGCGGGAATCGAACCCGCGTCCGCTGCTATCCGGGCAGGTGCCTGACCGCTCGGCCACCCAAGACACTAACTAACTTGCCGAAATTCTTCCAACCTTTACACTTCACGTTGTAAGCCAACGGGTACCCTCGCAATGTAGAAATAAATTTCAAACATTCCAAAGCAGATATTTTTACAAATACCATGCGTTCGGTTAAGCTTGGGCTGCTTTATAAACTATTCGATTTTAATTTTAACATTATATAAATTCCCGCCTCAAGATCATAATTTTTCGAAATTCTTTTTCTAACCATTAAAATCTTTGTACTAATTTTTCTAACATTTATATAATGTTAAAATTAAAATCGAATAGTTTATAAAGCAAACCCAAGCTTAACCGAACGCATGGTATTTGTAAAAATATCTGCTTTGGAATGTTTGAAATTTATTTCTACATTGCGAGGGTACCCGTTGGCTTACAACGTGAAGTGTAAAGGTTGGAAGAATTTCGGCAAGTTAGTTAGTGTCTTGGGTGGCCGAGCGGTCAGGCACCTGCCCGGATAGCAGCGGACGCGGGTTCGATTCCCGCCTCAAGATCATAATTTTTCGAAATTCTCTTTCTAACCATTAAAATCTTTGAACTATAATATCTTTATATTTTTCATATAAGTATCCAGAACAGAATAGGTACTATAATTTTGGTGAACATAAAAATCCTTGCATGAGTTATAATTTTCAGATAAGTTCACAGACAGGTTATGTTCGTAACATCGCAACACTTTATGATTGGCTCTTCTTACAAGACGAAAACTCACACAACGTGAACATTACATATCTTCACCAATTTGCCGAGAGAATACTTAACACTATTTAATTATATATTAAGTCAAAGTAAAATCCTTAATCCCATTAATATTATTAGTTCCATATATTTATTATATTATTATTCAAACGCTAGCGATTTTAACATCTTGATCAAAATTTTGTCTTTTGTAACATTAATATCAAACGTTAATATAATACTTGAATATTATACGATAGTATCAATTTTCGACAACAGTCCAATTTTACGAAGCATTGATTCAGCTTAAATACGCACAAGTAAATCTCAGAACCGCTACTTATCAAAAATCTGTATTACGTAAGTAAATTGAAAAGGGAAATATATTTAGACTCAAGTCAAGAGGGTGACGCGTTGAGACGATTTGGCGCTGGAGATGGTGAAGATATCAATCACGGTAAATGTATAAAATAGAAGTTTAAAAATAGAAACGCTTTTAATGGAGAAATGTATATAATTTGCTGTCTGAGCAGTAATCATTACTGTTATGAGCTCTTGATAATTCCAAAATATTCTTCATCAATCTAAAAAAAGACGTTTTTAGTTTAAACTTTTATTTATTATTACGCTAATAATAAATTCAATTCGCAATAACTTAGCCAATTCCATACAAAATTACTCCATCGCAAATATTGTACGTAGCAACTTCCACTCCGTGCTTGACAGTAAACCGAAACCATATCGTAATTAACTCGTATTCCTGCGAATAAAGTTGTGCAAACACGAGCATGTAGTTTTGTTTTATTTCCATTTCATCCCCCAATAGCCGTAATGCACAGCAATGTTGGCGAATGAAGATGAAAGCGTAGTTAAACCGAAAGGGGGAGCGCAGTTGTCTGTGTTTGAACTGGATTTTTCAATTAGACGAATATCAGCTTATTTTTTAAGAGCATACGTGCACTCAAATTGATACCGTGTTTGTTTTCAGAATGTTTCGAGGGATTAATCTGACCTTTTCCCATCCTATTTTGGGGTATTATGTATCTTACTTCTCTCTCCTATCACTCGTCATCTCTACGCCCACACCTTCACCTTAAAACCATACCTCACAAAATCCATCCATCTCTTGAGTGATCTTCCTCTACTACATTCAAAAACATTTATGTCCATAACTGTTCTAGTTACATACATACATGTCACCCGATCTCGTAGTATGTGCATACCAAGCTAAAGGGCTCCCTTTTAATTTTTCTGTCACGGGCGCCACTTTCGGAGTCAATGCTTATCTTATCAATTTTAGCACTCCGCACATTCATATCAGCATTCTCATCGCTGCCACATACGATAGTTGTGAGGTGACGGCAGAGTAGAATAGAATTGTCACTACCTCGAATCTCTCCCGTGGGTGTCGTACAAGGTCGACTAAGGACAAAACAGTTATGAGGAATAGGCAGCAGCGTTCATCTTATTCCACCTAGCAATATATTGCGACTTGTCCAATAAATGACAATAGGCTAACATTGGACCTAACATAATTGGCGAAACGTGGGTGCTTATTCACCTGTGTCTACCCCTTCGGGGATATAGGCGTGATTTATGTATGTAACATTCCGATCCATACATGACGACAAATTCTAATAAAACGCTTGACGTTCCTAGGTGCAGCTGTCGTCGCTCACTAACGAGTCGCCGCTGGATCAGCAACGCGCCTATGGCGGCAACCCACTGCCTTCAGATGTGCAAGCATTACTAAACAATATAAGTGGTAAGTCTTGCAAGATGTATTGTTACTGCGATACGTTTTAACCGGAATAGTTTTTATTTTAACGCGATTAATATGCACAGCTAACTCTTATTAGGTATACATTTGTGAAATATTGGTCTTTACAAATTTTTTTATAACAATTAACACCGAAATACTGTTTTATTTTATATTATATTATAGTATAGTCACTTCAAGAGCCCTCTTACAAAATTATTCATTTATTTATTTGACACACCAAATACCAAAACATTTCGAACAAAGAACGATAATTTTTACGTGCTGCAAAATATTTGTACACTTTTTACACTACATCTTTACTATTTGATTTTAATTTTAACATTATATAAATGTTAGAAAAATTAGTACAAAGATTTTAGTGGCTAGAAAAAGAATTTCGAAAAATTATGATTTCCCGCCTCAAGATCATAATTTTTCGAAATTCTTTTTCTAACCACTAAAATCTTTGTACTACATCTTTAGTCTGTCGTCTAATTGGCTTGCTCATCTTGGGATAGGTATCTCGTGTGCACCGAACGTACAGAGTGACAGATATTGACTTTGACTTACAGCACGTATCGCACGAGTTTCCATCTCTGCCTCAGCCGCCCCCGCTAGCATCTAGAGTGCCGCGTTCCCCGCCACGTCTCTTACCCCGCAGGAGGGTCGCGCACGAATTTGTCAGACTATATGTACATATACTGTTCGCCGCCGCATCCAATCTAGAAAATAATGACTATCCACAAACCATTCTCTTTAAGAGGTGGCTTTTTTAATATTTTAAATATATTGCGTTAGTCCAATACACATTGTATATTTGACACATTTTAATGGATTATTCATTACATATATCTCTTCAGAGCATAAACTATTTAATGCTGCTAATTATTTATTGTTTTTAGTTTGATACAGTTTTTGTGATTGTATTACGTATTTCTCTTCATTTTAAAGATGTGTGAAATTACCTACACGGCTGTAATAAGATTAGGGACTGTCAAGGCAGAATTTAAATATACTGCTAAATATCAATTATACATAAACCTAACATAATTGTTGAAAAGTGGGTCCTAGTTCACCTCTGCCTACCCCTTCGGGGATATAGGCGTGGTTTATGTATGTATGTATGTTAATTACAAAAAATATTTACAGCGTCCATTGTTATTCTTCGTTCGTATTGAAATCTTATTTGCATTTGTGGGAATCAGATTCAGTAACTTTGTAGGACCTTGGATACCTAAATTTAAGTTAATAAAGAATCCAGTAACTTTTAAAATTTATATTATTATAATTGGCACAAAACCTCAAAGTCACAGAAGCTAAAAAAATTTAATTATGTTAATGTATGAAGCACAGTGGTATTACAATAAAACGTACTTATAACATTTAAAACGAGGACGTCTGGTCCTCGGTCAGAAGCTTTTCAGACCCACGATACCTACCACTTGTGAGATGAGACGTCCATCTTTTGCTATGTAATTCCAGGAACCAAGGCAGCCACAGGGATTCTAGCAAATAACCGAAGGCCATTTAAAACTCCATTTGTGTACCAACTTCTGCCGCACTTAATGAATGACCGCAACAGTCTAATTCCTGCGTATCACATGAATGGGGGGAGGAATTTCAATGATGTGGTCATTGGTATACCTACCGTGAAGAGGGACAAAGAAAGCTACCTTATGATCACATTGAGCGTATGTACCTACCTGTTTCTTTGATCTCTTTAATTATAATGTTCTGATTCATTCGGTTTTCCTTTAAACTTAGGCGTGTAGAGCTACAAACGGCCTATGTAATCCGTCGTTATTTTCTAATAAGCATATATTTTCTAATTTGGATAGTTTTTATTTATTTATTTAAACACAAACAAACACAATCTTTACAGGTTCTTAAATAAGTATGTAGTGTAGTGTGTAAGTGTAAGTAAATATTGTAGAAGTAAACTATTTTTAATAGGCTATTCACATTAAATGTTTCTGTTGCTCTCTAATTTTTTGTACCTTACGCCAAGGCAGGGTTATTGCTGGAATATAATTAAAATAAATTATCTATTTAGCTTAAATTTTCTCTACTTTCTTGCTCCGTATAATATTATAGATACTACTCCTTAATTTTACAGAGTTTGATTAACGAACTGAACGATGAAGACTTCCAAACCACGTTGATCCTAGTCATGGTAGGGGAAACAGATTTGAAATACGTCATCAATACTGCTAGGCATATCGAAAACCAGTGAGTATCTTATATTATTATAACAACATGTCAACAATTAGGTACACATACAGTGAGACAATTCGTACAACAGTTTTTTTTTAATATTTTAATGTTAGCAGTGCATATTACGCAAAGTATATATAACGAATACGTGAGATCATTAATATAAATATTTTTTATTTAATAGATATTAGTATTAATTTGTAAAGATTTACTAATTATTTTGTTTTAGGTTCCCGAAAGAAGTCGAAGCTGGTCTAATAGAAGTATTTTCACCGTCTGCATCATTCTACCCCGATTTCGAAAACTTACCTATAACCCTAGGCGATTCTATGGATCGAGTTAAATGGAGGACTAAGCAAAACCTAGACACTATTTTTCTTATGGCTTACGCACAATCTAAGGGAATATTTTATTTAATGTTAGAAGATGATGTCATTGCAAAACCAAACTATATGAAGGTAAATAAAAATTTATTTAGGATATATTTTACTTTTTAAATGAAATTAATGCAATGTCATATTAAAATACAATTGTTTAGATGTGCTTTTCTCATTTGGTATGTTATAACATATTATTAAAGTATGTCTTATTATGAAAACATACATTACAATTAACTATGCTTGAGCAAGTCAATATGCAGGTAACTTATATGCTTTTATATGTGCCTTTATAGGATATCAAGCAATTCGCTTCGATAGTATCGATCACAAATCAAGAATGGGTGTATATAGAATATTGTCATATCGGTGGAATTGGAAAACTATTCAAATCAATAACATTGTTCAACTTTATTACATACGTGCAGTTGTTCTACAAGAATATGCCTATAGATTGGTTGTTGGAAAGTTACCTCACAGATATGGTTTGCTCCATTGACAAATTAACGGTAAGTTTCTTAAAAAAGTAGAATTATTATTTTGATTTTCAATTGAACTATTACAAAGAAAAAATAGGTTATAGAAGTACCAAAACATTGGCCGAGTGGTACCTATAGGCAGCCGGCCGGATATCGAAAGAAGCATTATCAAGACTATAATTTTTCGAATTGTTTTTTTTAATATATTTTTCTTTATAAAACTAAAAATTATTATAACAAGAGGTTTTATTTAGTGTTTAGTTATCGTCTAAGAACTCGTCATAATTATGCACTGCTTAAGAGTTCAAGCATTAATTTAGTTAAGGTAAATGTACTAATGCTTGACACATTAAGGAAAACACTATCTTTAAATGAACATAAATAATGTTTATCAAAACAAAAACCACAGCTTTTATAAAACCTCCAATAATCATCATATTTTAATTATTATAATTGTTTCTTTTTTAAAAGGTAAACAGTCAATTGCGACATTAGTTGACATGCTTGACTTGACAATGATTATGACAAAAATTAAACATTTAGTAATAATGCTTTCTTATAATATTGTAATTCCTCTAATTCAGTCTTCTTTCAGCAGAATTACTCTAGGTACAGGTAGTTGATGCTGGTATATCTCGTCTGCATTTTTAATAGCTGCTTCGATGTCGGATTCGGAATAATATAGTTATTCTTGAATAGCTGCTTCCATGTCAGATTCGGAATCATGGAACAAGTGTACTTTTTTTGTCAGCATGATTTTCAGTCTGAAACAATAAAACTAAAAATAAACACCTAAACGTTGACATCATGTATGTACCCTATTAATACAGTGTTGTCTACCTTTAGTTAAATTGATCTTAAATTT
Organism: Cataclysta lemnata; assembly: GCA_963931975.1. Lineage (NCBI taxonomy): Eukaryota > Metazoa > Arthropoda > Insecta > Lepidoptera > Crambidae > Cataclysta > Cataclysta lemnata. The sequence continues at coordinate 14,860,355 of OZ008338.1, forward strand.
TCATGTTTCTACAGTAATATTTTAATTAAGAATGCCTAGAAGAAATTAATCATAATTTCATATAAAATTAAACTCAAAAATTCAAAATCTTGGAACACCAATGAAAGACAGGCATGTCATCTTTCAGATTTTCACTTATTTTTGGAACTAATAGTAGACACGTCATAATTTGTTCGAAAAATGTATGAAAAAACTAGAATAAAACGTTTATCACTCTTCTAGAAGTATCAATGATACCTTCACAAACAAATAAAAAAGTAATTTTAATAAATATTGATTCAAAACTTACCTTCAAAAATTTCTGCATCCTTAACCTACACAGTAAGAAATCGCGAAATTAATGTTTATTTAGTCACTTGGTTCACAAGAACTGACATAAATTTGGCATTTCATTCCCAATTGTAGTAAGATTTTGAGATCTATTCATAAATGGATGTGCGAGTCCTACGATATTCACATTAGGTACATATTACTGAAGTTATTCTTAAAACAGAAGGTTTGTTTGGTAAGTGTAATTCTTTAGTTCACTGTCGGGCATTAGTGCTTTAACCTTAGATAATTTTAGATTATATAATCAAATTAGACAATTAGGACTTTCTAATACTTGCTTAGAGGGATTCCAACAAGAAAATAACAAATATAGCGTTTGAATATACTCTGCATGCGTCTGTGGGAGATTTGCCTGTTTACCGACAGTCAAATGCGTATGTAGGCTTGGTAGCTGCTGCACCAAATAATAGGGGTTAAAGTATGAAATTGCCGATGTTCCCTCATTGTTTAGTCGTAGTGTATAATTCCTTTAAAACAATAGTTATGTCCATTATTCTTTTTATTTTAAACTTCATTTCAAGGACATATTTATGTATAAAATTTTATCTTATTTTTATTTCTTTTACTACGAATAAATCTTCAAAAACAGCTCGTCCTAAGTACTACTTAGATCCACGGACACGAACACCAGTCCGTCTCCGTTATAAAAATTGTTGTCTAGGTATCCTAGGTATCCTATAGCTTAATGTTGCCTAAATATACCCACAAAATTATATAAAATTTAGAATTGTGGTTCCTTAAAAAATCGCAATAAATCGCAAATAGTTTGTATGGAAAAATTAAATCTGTCGTATCTGAACATTATATTAATTGTTAATAAATATACTACACAGAAAAATTTTGATAAATTTTACCCTCTGATCCGGGAAAATATTGTAATAAATTTTTCATCCCACCATCTCGGAAAAAGCGTTTTTGCTCTTCGATATCTGAGTGCAAAAGCCGTTTTTATCCTCTAGAGGTTAAAGTAAATTTGAATTTAGAACATCGTGTCCAATGAGTTTGTGAATTCAAAACGTCATTATACCTATTTATTTCTACCTCCATGGTGCCGAAATTATCATGCAACCTATTTTAATTTGTTAAAAACTCAGACTCGGAACCTTCTTGGTGTACTTTTTTTGTAATTTGGTTAGCGCGCGCCATTTTCTTTTCACGTCATAAATTTGTTAAAACCTTGGAGTTCCGTGACGGTCAATCAGCTTGGCGTCAATCTTGCTTTAAACATTTTGATCGTCTACAATGCTTGCTTGATGTCGAGCATTTAAAAGCTTTTTAGGTTTGTTTGATTTGTTTACGATTGCAACGGAACAAAAACATACAGAAAATCAACGTGCTTGACTCAAGCTGATTGACCGTCTCGGAACTCCATTAGAGACGGTAATTTTTATTAGGTATTTACAGGTGTGTCTGGATAAATTTTGCGGGTGTGGCTGGGTGGATGGGTAGGTGTTGGAGGTGTGTCTGGGTGAATGGGTGTTTTGTGGGTGTGTCTAAGAGAATGGGTGTTTTGTGGGTGTGTCTGGGTGTTTTTGGGTGTGTCTGAATGGATGGGTGAGTATTGTGGGTGTTTCTGGGTGAATGGGTGTTTTGTGGGTGTTTCTGGGTAAATGGGTGTTTTGTGGGTGTTTCTGGGTGAATGGGTGTTTTGTGGGTGTTTCTGGGTGAATGGGTGTTTTGTGGGTGTTTCTGGGTGAATGTGTGTTTTGTGGGTGTTTCTGGGTAAATGGGTGTTTTGTGTGTGTTTCTGGGTGTTTTTTGGGTGTTTCTGGGTGAATGGGTGTTTTGTGGGTGTTTCTGGGTGAATGGGTGTTTTGTGGGTGTTTCTGGGTAAATGGGTGTTTTGTGTGTGTTTCTGGGTGAATGGGTGTTTTTTGGGTGTTTCTGGGTAAATGGGTGTTTTGTGGGTGTTTCTGGGTGTTTCTGGGTGAAAGGGTGTTTTGTGGGTGTTTCTGGATGAATGGGTGTTTTTTGGGTGTGTCTGAGTGGATGGGTGTGTATTGCGGGTGTGAATGTTGTGGGTGTTTCTGGGTGGATGGGTGTTTTGTGGGTGTTTCTGGGTGAATGTGTGTTTTGTGGGTGTTTCTGGGTAAATGGGTGTTTTGTGTGTGTTTCTGGGTGTTTTTTGGGTGTTTCTGGGTGAATGGGTGTTTTGTGGGTGTTTCTGGGTGAATGGGTGTTTTGTGGGTGTTTCTGGGTAAATGGGTGTTTTGTGTGTGTTTCTGGGTGAATGGGTGTTTTTTGGGTGTTTCTGGGTAAATGGGTGTTTTGTGGGTGTTTCTGGGTGTTTCTGGGTGAAAGGGTGTTTTGTGGGTGTTTCTGGGTGAATGGGTGTTTTGTGGGTGTTTCTGGGTAAATGGGTGTTTTGTGGGTGTTTCTGGGTGAATGGGTGTTTTGTGGGTGTTTTGTGGGTGTTTCTGGGTGAATGGGTGTTTTGTGGGTGTTTCTGGGTGAATGTGTGTTTTGTGGGTGTTTCTGGGTAAATGGGTGTTTTGTGTGTGTTTCTGGGTGTTTTTTGGGTGTTTCTGGGTGAATGGGTGTTTTGTGGGTGTTTCTGGGTGAATGGGTGTTTTGTGGGTGTTTCTGGGTAAATGGGTGTTTTGTGTGTGTTTCTGGGTGAATGGGTGTTTTTTGGGTGTTTCTGGGTAAATGGGTGTTTTGTGGGTGTTTCTGGGTGAAAGGGTGTTTTGTGGGTGTTTCTGGATGAATGGGTGTTTTTTGGGTGTGTCTGAGTGGATGGGTGTGTATTGCGGGTGTGAATGTTGTGGGTGTTTCTGGGTGGGTGTTGAGAGTGTGTTTGGGTTAATGGGAGGGTGTTGTGGAAGTTTCTGGGTGAAAACAGAAACTGTTGTGATTGTATTTTTTTTTTGTATTTTGCAATTTCCTCGTTGGGGGGGATGAAAAGTTACGTGTTGCACTCGAGTGCAAAGATTTTTCACCTTGTGCTCTTTTGATTCCCTCGCTATCGCTCAGGATTCTAATTTTTGAATCACTCGCTACGCTCGTGATTCAATTTTAGAATCCTTCGCTAGCTCGGTCATCAAAATTGAGCACGCGGTTAAAAAACAACTTTGCACTCACGTACAACAAATAACTATTTATTCTCACTAGAACCAGTTTCTTGCATTGAATAATAATATATGAATTAATTGTGGTGTAACTGACTTTTTTAATATCATAAAGTATGTAAAAATTGAAAATATACTACATAAACATAACACAACCATGACTCGGTAACACATGTTTGTGTTAATTCATAATTTGCCCCTACCAGGATTCGAACCCGGGACCTCTTGGCCAATACTGATCTGAACATTTGACTAAGCCCTCTTTATTCGGATAAATGTGATGTGTGACGTGACAAATGGAATAGAGTCATAAGCGAATATAGTTTTCATTCCTTATTCGGTATGTGTACTATGTATGTTGTGTGTAGATAATTTACAAGCATTAGCGAAATGATCCTTAAAACTCTCCTTGTTTTAATTTCCCATACTACATTGTCTTTATAACATTGTATGATGTATTTTATTGAATGCAGTACACAGTAACGTACTGCATTCAATAAAATGTGCTCTAATGCCATTTTAAATGCATGTCTATGTATACCTGTTATGAGTTTTCCTTTTTTGTATTTAGGCCTATAATATACCTATTATGTTATCTTGGTCCATACTGCCTTTAAATATTAGTGTACCTATTTAAGCTAAAATTCTTTCAATGAGCGAATTAAATATCGTTTTTAATTTAATCAACGTAAGATACTTAAGAAACTAAGAACTACTTATTGCAAATTATTTAAAATTAATGTCCACTTCTTAATGATGTTCTTAAGCTTTGTATTAAACCAAGCAAATGCTGCATAACACCGGCCAATATTCTACACGCCTAATATCTTAGTTAGCGTAAAATTATACATAGATCGACTAGATATTAATTACTTAATTAACTTCTTTACTAGCATTTACAAAAAAAATCGCTAATAATCAAACACAGTCATGTTAAAACTTATTTCAAACTTATGTTCCTATATTATAGCGTCATCATGTCTATACATATTGGAACGTGACTTAACGCGGTTATGCTGCCTAAATCTACATATTGTGTGTAAGACTGTTTCCATACACCCAAGAAGATGTGGGTTTTTCAATTTCCAAATGGAGGAAGGCTCAAGGCTCCCTTGAGCCTTCCTCCATTTGGAAAGTCAATTAGGTTAACGAGAATATATCGTATTTTGAAGATTTTATACAGCAGAGTGTACGGTTTAGACAGGATACTCGTTTTGGGCTGCCTTATTATGTAATTTTACTCATAAATATTACATCATTAGTTATGCAAAATAAAATTTTAAATATTTGGTCATAATTTAAAATTTGCCTCTGTATGTAATTTAATGTTGACATTGAAAGAAAAGAACTGGTATCCCTAAATTATCTAATAAAAAGCACTTTCAATATTAAATTAATTTTGTCCATAGAAATCATGCCAAAAGGTCAAACAGGACATTCGTCCAAAATTTAAGATGTCGCTGTTTGAACATATTGGCCTGTACTCTTCATTAAAGGGGAAGATACAGAAAGTCAAGGTTAGTATTTACTGTATAATAAAAAAAATATATTAATATATATATACTAATAGTTTTTCATTGTTCTCTTATTATAAAACCTGTTTCATTACAATAGTTAACAATAATATAAAGATTGGATCTAGGCAATAGAGAGATAAAGCTTGAATTTTTAACATTTTTATTTGGTATTAGAAATAAAATTGGTGTCTAATATTGAAGTTCCTTTTTTCTTAACTTCGTTCATTTAAGTCAACGTCTCTTTAGCTAAATTTTTGAAGCCAATTATACTTTTGATTACATAACGTAAGGACATTAGGTAAGGAACGGGCAACAGCTGGATTGCCTTGCGTCCAAAGTCTGACTGTATCTGAGACTGCAATACCCACCAAACCAAGTTAGACACTATTTCCATTTCTCCCTATGTTCTTCTGTCCTTAACTCTGTTTCAACGTTACTTATGGATCGAAGAATATAGGGATATCTTTGGGTGGACGGAACTTACATTCACTACATAATATCTTGATGAATAATCTCATCAATATTGTTAGTATTCAGTAAAGTCATGTATTATCATACATTTCATGCAGAATTGATTACCTTTTTTTGTTTCCACGTGAATTTAAAAACATGTCATAATTTGTCACAATTTCAGATCGACCTGAGAACAAAGAAGAAAAAGAAGAGTAAACCACTAAAAAAATAACCGAAAAAGATTGTGTTATTACCACAACCATTTTTTATTTGTTGACAAGCTCATTACTTAAAACCAATATGTATTGACAATATAAACAGCAATCTAGGTAGAACGTGAATCGTTCAGTACAATTAGTGTTGCGTGTATGCTTAAAAGTCATGTCTAGTCTTAGCTTTAAACTAAGCTATTAAATTAGGTTTAGAGATGGTTGGTTTGCGTGCAGTAAGCGTATTAGTTTGAATGTTGTGTGGGTGTTAGTTTAAAAGAGTACGTATGTATTGTAAATATGTGAAAAAAATACATTTATGAAAATACGAGGCATTTGTGTCTGTACCTACTTCTGCGACAACTGTCGCTATTGACAAGAGGTATAGTTCTTTTGGTAAAGGATGAGCTTTGCATTTGTGTGTGTGCACACGGATAGTGTAAAGCGAGATGTGACCAGCCACCGTAGCACGAGACGTGTACACAATCCCCTTGGGGAAAAGAAAATATTTTCCTCTCGCTCTTACTCCCACTAAATGCCGAGACAATACACTGTCAAGTGGTGGAGAGATTATGTCCAAGTCCCGTTCTAGGCCTACTGCGCGGTGCGTCCGTCAACTGGCAATACTCTGCCTCGCACTTTCCTTTGTACCGCTAGCAGCTACGTATATTATTAATATTTCGCTGTTTTATTAGGGTATTAGTGAAATTTTTAATCCCATTGAAAATATATGGGCAATGATTGTGACCATGCAGTAAAAGAAGAAAAAGCATTTGATGGTCGCGACGCCGCTATTGATGGTTTTACGGAGCGCTACATCACATCGCACAGGCTCTGGTGTGTGTGTCATCAGATGAGAGTGATGATGAAGATAGTGAAGATTCAATGACCAATGAAGAAGAGCTATAACATTTTTTTAATAAGTTATGGATATAAATAGTGTTTCACCAGACTGCGGTGAAGCCGGAGGTGGTTAAGTGTTCGATTTGTGTGTATGTCCGTTGCTATATACGTTCGTAACTATTCAATAACTTGCTTTCTAATAAAAAATATTTATTATTTTCTTTTAAAATATTTTATTATATTTTTTTTCACTAACCCTACTTTTGCGATCACTCACACAAATGCAAAGCTCATCGTATGCCAAAAGAACTGTACTTAAATCTAGTCGGCATCACCAAAAGGATTTAAAGTTCCATTATGTTTATCACCATCATGGTGTTTCTGTGTTTCTATTTTTTGACTAAATCCCTCTGCTTGAGAATTAGTAAAATAAACAGGGCTTATACCTATCACCTAAACAAGTTTAGTTTAGTTTTTTCTATTTATATTATGTAGCACAAAATCAAAAAAATTTCTGGCTAGTTCAATTTAAAACTAAAATATCCTACCATGAATGGATAATCAGTTAGTTTCGTTTTCTAAGCCTCTATTTGGTTGACATATGCGACTATTAGGACCGATATATCCAGCACAATGTATATTAATTGTTTAGATCATATAGCAATAACTTGTTTATATTCAATCACATACTTCATTTAACAAGTAAAATTTTATGTATTTGTTTCTTAAACTGTGATATTGATTTTCGTAGGTACGTACATTAGTAATAAGTTAATTCTAAGGAAAATCTCTAGTTACATAAGTAATAATAATATTCGCACTATATCGTACTGTAATCATTATGAATATTTAGAGGTAAAGAAGCGCTGCACGTGCGGAATTGGTTATTTTAAGCATAGCCACACCTTGAGTGTATGTTAGTCAAACATCTTCTTAACTTATTGCCTTGGGTTTTGTGATCAATTTGACCACATACTATTTTAGTAGGTAATTCTACACTTCCTTTATTGGTAGCGCTGTATGCTAACGCCATCTACAGTACAAATAGTGTGGTAAAATTAATAGAGCAACTTGGTGTAAATGGTCTTTATAAAGTTCTTCTATTGTAATGTGCCAAAAATGTGATTTCAAAGATGAACACGCAAAAGTAGACCGATCGACGAATGTTCTAGAGGGCTAACTGGCTGGTACATTTCTATCGAAAATTATACCGCATTATTTGTTCCTACCCGAGCCCTGTGGTGACGGTAGAGCAGAATACAATTGTCACCACCCCCCGTCATCTCTCCCGTGGGAGTCGTAGAAGGCGATTAATAAGTAATACAGCGACTGGTGCCTGGTAGATGACCATAGGGTCGAAGTTCTTAATTATCAGGAGAAATGTGGGCGATAATACCTACGCCTCAGCTTATCCCTGCTGGGATGAGGCAGTCGTGATTTATTTATGTGTGTTCGTATTATTCGAACACTTTCGTTTCCGGCCCTATAGTGCCAACACCTAAGCCTTTTTTATCATTGGTCTACAAAACCGTTGTTCTATTTACTGAATTATGTACACATGAAACATCTGATACAGTTTGACTAACTTAGAGTACACTTTCGGATGTATCAGATGCAATATCTGCAATATTTATCGTTGAAGATGCCGGATTCGGTTTGATTACACATATCCCAAAATATTATAAGTAAATTGCAAGTGCATCGCGGTATTCTCCTGTGGTTTAACATAATTAGTGTTAAAATTAGATTTATTTAAAAAAACAAGAAAATCTTAGGATATTTCGAATATTTTCTAGAAAAGAACACCTTATCAGACATTCACAATTATTAATTATTAATAGTCAGGACCGGTTTCAAACTGCCCCAATCTGGTGCCGGGCTTATCATCCAAAAATCCCTCTTCCATAAATTATAAAAAAACATCCGGTGTGTTCACCAGGGGTAGTAGCTAACACTTAGACTTACACGTGAATAGTCATATTATATATTTATTTGAAAGTGATATAGGTGTACGCTTCAGACGTAAATTGTTATAAATGACGGTTTAAATAAAATCATAAAACTTACGTGAATGTCTGTATGTTCATCTCTCCACATTTTAGTATACTACAGAATGATCTCGTTATTGCCAAAATAATGCTGTTATAGAAAAAGAAAATAAAAAAAATAAAATTTAAAAATGTATTTAGGTTATAAATTTTAATGAAGTTAGGATAATAGTTATAGGTCAGTGTTAAATAGGTCCATGGATTAGAGAGAAGCAGAATGGTAAATAGTGTACAGTAGTGATCGGCTATGTTGCTAATTATTTACCTACCTATGATTGGTAATTTTTTTATGTTTATGTTTCTCGGTGTTTTCGATTTTGTTTTTTTTTTTGTTGAAATCTCCATTTTTGATCAGTTACATTTATTAAACCTAGACATATCTACCATACAATATCGGCATAATTAACAACTTCTTTTATCATATTCTGATATAAGTACTCTGGAATCATAGGCTTAGGTAGAATTGTTTTCAATTTTGTTTTTTTTTTTTAAATTAAGTTATCTTTATTATGTATCATAGACTCAGTATAATGAAAGTTTAACCAGTTACAGTTAAAAAGATTTTATGAAAATTGTTAAATAAATGAAAATATTTATTATGATAGATAAGTAACCCACCATTCGAAGGCTTGATTGCTAATGTCCAAGACTCTTTGACGGTTTCAATTTCTATTTTGTAACTACAAAGTTATTTTTTAGGTATTAATTTTATTGTTATTGCCTGAATTTATTTGAAAATTTCATTAATTATGAAATAATATTGAATTGGGCCCTTTTTATCAGATATACCTACTATTTCTTAAACGAGTGAATATTGTGTAGATAGTGAGAACGGATGATTATTATTGAATTGTCGCAATTGACATTTATATTAAGTCAAAGCTATTGTTAATGTTAGGTAAGTACTTCATGTATGTTAAATATCGTAAACGATAGATGTAGATTAGGACGACTAAATTTAAGTTCATGTTTATTATTTATTTGATACTTGTTTATGATTTAATATTATTTCTAATGAGTATAAATTTTTCACAAAAAAAAGTGATAAGTAAGACGTGTTTTAGGCGTATTGGTTAATAATTTGATGTTGTCACTTTTTGACAATATTTTGTGTTAGTGACAACATGTAAATTATACACTTTGTAATCAAAACATGTGTAAAACACATTTTTACTATAACACCGTATGGTTTTGTATTTTATTTTTTGTAAATACAATAAGATTTCTTTTCTTTGTTTTTTATTTTCATTTTCGTTGTTGAAATTACGATAGTATGCCTGTATAATCAAAAGAGTGATGGTGAATGATTCCTACTGTAGCTTAGAATGTAAAATAATTTAGGAGTGCTTCTATCGGATAGCGATAAACTTAGCTTTCATATAGTTGATTTGACTAGAAAACACAATTGAACCGTTTTAGAACACCTGAGAACAAAATAGGTAGGTACAAACTTATAATTTTAGAAAAGTACAGATTTGAAATGTCCATGTTTAAACAGTTACTTTTATTAAACCTCAACATATCTACCATACAATATTGGCATAATCAACAACTTCTTTTATCCTATTCTGATATAAGTACTCTGGAATCATAGGCTTAGGTAGAATTATGTGAATATGATTAAATCGTATTCATTACTTTATTTAATTAAGTCAATTCTCCGAGACAAACTATTTTTCAAATTAATTAAGATAATTAATAATGAAAAATAATTTGTCTCGGCGAACGTTACGATGGCAGAACTAATTTGGTCGGATTCCCACTAGTCTACTATCAATTAGTATTCTATCACGAGAGATTGCTTTTCGGAAAATTGTTGCTATAAGAAGGTATTTAATGCGTTTGCTGTGACTATAGACGACTCACGAGTTAAACACTCGCTCGTCGTGTCTAAAAGCTAAATTATATTGTCTGTCTGACACAAGGAAACGCGTATAAAACCTCACGGCTATTATCTACCGTCACATGTACTTTTTGTTAAATTACAAAGTAATTAAGCGGATTTCTCTCGCTTTGTCCAAACAACAACTGGCCAAATAATGCACTAGTTTCTTGTCTTGGATTGACTATACATATAAGATAGCGTGAAAACAAAAGTCTTGTTTCAAAAACGATAGTAAAGGACTGAAAATCTGCAACAATATACATACTATAATATAGTAAATTATAGCACTTAAAATCTTAATATATTATAATTACATTGTAAAATAAAGAGTGTTAAGTGGCTACGAAACCCCATTTCTCTTTTGACCTGTATAAAATTTTAATGTTAGATGTAAAATAGTAGTAAGAGAGGATAATGTAATTGAAGCTATTGAAGTAAACAGGTGTAAGCATATCCTTATAATATAATTCTTTTATAAATAGAATTAATATATAAATAAACAGGTGTAAGTATATCGCTTAGGTGAAAATAATAGCGTGTGCTAACAATCTGTGAACGTCGGTCTTCAAATTGCTTCAACCGCTGCTGAAGAGCTGACATTCAAATTGAGCTATAGTGGCTTACTATCGTTTTAGGAGATTTAATTATGATGATAGTAGGTACCTAGTGATGCAGCATCGACCCGCCTAAGTTATATCTAATAGAAATAAGCACACAGTGGAACGGATGTCTACCTTATTCAATTCAACATAGTAATTGTATATACTTAACTACCTACACAACTTATGAGATGATTTTCACCGATATGTGTTTCATGTAGATTAAGTACCCTTTACCATTGTAGAATTCATGAACTACCCATTTTAATTTTTTTAAATAGAGTAAGATAGGTTTAGAAAGTATTGGATAAGTATTGGAAGTACAGAGAATTAGAGATGTGGTACAAGTATTTAGAAAAATAGGGTTTTTCAGTTTTATAACCAATTATTCATTCTTGCACACTATAATTGTTGTCAAATAAATTACGACCATTTTCATTTCAAGAACAATATTTTATATTTCTAATTAAAATTATTGTAGATAGATACTGGCTTTGAGAGAAACGTCTTGATAGTTTGATAGTGGTAACTTGCTATGACTGATGCAAATGAAATATTATTACTTTATTAATGTTCATTTAAATTGTGAACATAGAATAGCCTATTGGTACATAGTGAATCACTAACCCATTAAGATTGTAATAGAGATACGCACAACGAAGTCGACTAAATCCCTAAAATCACAACCTACTCCCAAAAGGAAATAGAAAACCTAAATGTACCTACCTAAAAATAATACATGTTATCTGCTTTTCTTTGCTTCCAATAATTTCCATATAATTTAAAAAAATAGTTACACAAATGTGACTGGTTGGTTAAGCCGCTATACGCACAAAATATTGTAGTCGTATTTTTATAAATAAGGACTAACTGACGCCAAATAACGTTAATGAGTACTTGATGAAAAAATATTACAATTCAAAACTAGTCGCTATTCTTGCCGGGTTTATGATCTAGATTTAAATGTTTTTTTTTTACATTAAGTACTTATTAAAGTTATATAATATCTCTGAGGGCGGCAATTAGGTTTTAGACATTAGGTACAAATAAGCATACGCGCAATACAAAGAGTACTGTCTGTAACGCAATGCATATCTGTAGACATAAACGATAAACGGTTTTTCAAGGCTAGCCGACAAATCATTAACTAATCCATACAGACATGCATCACGCCTTTCTCCGACATGGGTAGGCAGAGATCACTTTATCGATTCTTCTTCTAACATCCAAAGCAGGTATTTTCCAAATACCGTATACATGGGTGTGGTGTTTTAAATTATTGTTATTTTATAATTAAACATTATGTAAAATAATCATCATCAGTATGTTTCCCCTTCCGTTCATATCGGTTAGACGGCCAGGCTGTTCACTCCCTTTTGATACAGAAGAGAAAACATACTGATGATCCAAATAATGTTGAAATGAAAATCCAATAAATGTTAGATATGTAGTTATCAACTTTAATCATTAGTAATAACTACTATAAAGAGGTTCATACTGCACTCGTTAGATAAAAAGCTTTATCTCAAAAAACTCTTTCGGTTTTTGTTGTTGTCGGATATTTAATCAATTATTATCTATCTGACGGGCCAAGCCACACAGCGGCAACTCTTATATTGGTAACACACGATCATTCCAAATGGAGTGACATCGCTAAGGTTCACGTGCGGATTCCCCACACACGACCGTGTTGAATTTGTAGTTTGGGAGCGATGGAGTTACGGATGAATTGTCTGGAAATGTTAAAATTTTCGTCGCTCCATATCTTCCACCTTGGATTCGCATACACTAGTGATGTGGATTGGAGCGATCGTATACGGCCCTCTTTACTGTCGCACTTAGAGACGTCAATTAACCTAATCTAATAAGTACTTAATGTCAAAAAATCATTTAAATCTACATCATTAAAATCTAGGCCTGGCAAGAATAAGGATTAGTTTTGAACTGTCATTTTTTTATATTAAGTACATGTACCTACCTCAATAACGTTAAATTCCGTCTCTGAGTGCAGCAGTACCTAAATCTTGAGTCTGTAATGAATTAGGCAATGACTTATTAATTAGAAAGGTTAATGTTTCGAATTTCTTGAAAATTATTTCTTTTAATGAGTTGGTGCTTTTTTACTTAAGAAGGCGGATTAATGGATTCAACAATATCAAAAACCAATTAGTACTTAAATCCCTACGTCGGATATTTCTGACTAAAGTTTAATTTAATTAAATCATTATCATCAGAACCAGAACTTTAATGACCCTGCTGGTGGGGCACAGACGATCTCTATGGATAGAAGAATAAGGGATCAATTATTGATTACTACATACTTGTGCTTAAATTCTGAAATACATTCTGCTTATAGTAACTATACGATAATGGATTACTGTTAAAAATAAAAAGGTACTGATAGTGAGGTAGCTAGAATCAGAAAATAAATTTCTCGTAGAATACGTACGTAGAAAAATATAGCTTCAAATCTAACTATGACGGTGCTACATGTTAGTTAGGATGAGGCTGTTTGATCAGCTTGAATTGACTGAGAGTCTGAGTACAGGAAAAGAATATAGAATAGGCAAGCGAGGCATCTGCACCCGTGGTCACAAGGATGTAAAGTCACACAGATTACCTGAAATAAGTTGTACGTTGAATGTTTTAGAATAGATATTTTGAAAACATCTGTAAAGGAGGGCGCGTCAGACATTAGATTAACCACTTATTGGTAACTGGGATTTAATGCATAAAGATAAAGTTTCGGATAGTTACGGTACTTATAAACTCTTACTAAGTAAGAGACGTCCATTTCAGCTTTCGCTCAGCTATCCGCATTTTGTCAGTAAGCAGTTGATTCGGCCTTTAATCTTTCGTCCTGTTCCTAAGTGTAATCATAACTTTAGTAGTTATTTGTAGCTATTTAAAATTTCATTTTTATGTCAAGAAAAGAAAAAGATTTACCTACCGGTGGAAAGTATGTACAATGAACATCACCTTATGTTCTTCAAACTCTCCATAGTAGTTTATTGAACGACACAATTTAATGGATTTAGAATGAATCGCATTATATTATAAATAATGTAGTCGACATTTTTGAAATAGTTCTAATTACCTTCAACTTTAAATATAGAATTAAAGAAAGAGACTCGGAAGTGCTCGGAAGCAACAATGACTACCTATCTCATATTTAATGTCTAGCCAGATTATCTAAATTTAGAATAGCCTTTCAGTTTATTGTCTTTACCGATATTTAATGTTATTCACGTCCCTTCTAATATTTGATGTAGGTATCTCATTAATATAAGGTATTCCCTAAGGTTGTCTGGAAGAGATCGCTTTTAACGATAAAACAACCTCTTTTGCTCCATTGTTTATGCATTCCTGTTTTTAGAGGTATGTCCTGTATTTGGTGTACTCTAATAGCGTGTATTCTATTCTATGTCTAAGTAACCCATTTTATGATATTTTATAGTTAGGTTTTAAATATTATATTCCAAATAATAAAAAGTGTACTTTAAAGCCGTTTTTTATTTTAAATACTAATACATAAATTACTACGTACTTACTAGGATATTTTAACCTAGGTACATCGAAGTGACATAAAGAGTAGAAATTTTAAATAAAAATGTCATCCTCTCTACAATTTTTTCTCGTGTTCCAAATTCCTACGAGAAGGTACTTTCGTTTTTGTTATAGTTCGAATAATTACTTACTATTTGTTTGGAAACAGTAGGTAGAGGGTCCATAATAAACAGACACGGACTGAATTATTTTAGTATTAGGTACATTTAAACATTTAACTGCCATACTCAGAGACGACCATTAACGATAATGAGTACCTAATGTCAAAAAATGGCAATTCTAAACTAGTCGCTATTCTTGTCGGGTTTATGGTCTAGATTTAAATGTTTTTTTTGGCATTAAGTACTCATTAAGGTGAATTGACGTCTCTGAGTGCGGCAGTAAGAGAATTATAAAACATACAATAATAATACAATCCCCCGAATACAGAAACGCTACCTAAAGTTTGAGTACTGATAAAACTTAAGTATTGTCAAAATGTACGTTTTTTATACAAATTCAGACAGGTATTAAATAAACACTTAACTTTTTAAGCAGTGATGAAAATTTGATTAGCGTTTCTGTATTCGGGTGCTCAAAGATTATGATCCAGTAGCAGAAACTACGACAGTAAATTTAACGACATAGCGGCGCTGGTATTCTTATTTCACAGAGCCTGTTTGGATTGACCGGTACCTACTGCATTCATTTCGTCCGACGAATGTTTGAGCGAAGGTAGTATACTTTCTATTGGGATTTGTTTCTTATAATCAGGTTATATATATCTATAGCAGGTTAGTTTTGTTAGTAAGGACCAATCGATAAGAACCAACGATCAGCACGATGAAGACCGAATCGCAGCGGCCAGGGCAGTGTTTTGGACTTCCATTCTTTCAAACTTTTCATACACCTACTAACCAACCAAATGATATTATCATGTAGGTAGGTAGGTACCTTTATTGCAGTTTAGTACGACATGACCAAGAATTGTTCAGTCAATAGAAAGTAAATTTAAAAAATTACTTTAATCCCTAAAGATTAAAATTGAACTTTACTCCCGCTATGTAGGGATTAAAGTGACTTAAGAGCATGCGAAGTGAAATAGTAAGTACCTACATTTATTACCACTTTCTGGTCAAGTGTGAGAAATACATACGTATAGTGGACTTTGCCGCCAGATACGTGTACGAAAAATGCCTCTTCCTGGTCAGAAGATGACATAAAACAATGATCTTAGGTACCTCGGGCGATAAAAACGAAAACCTCAGATCGCATATTTATCGCTGTCACTTTCAGCTCGGTCGTAGGTAAAATACTTGAGATCTGAGATATTCTGTTTTACCCCAAAGGTAGCTTTGAGTTGATCACACTCAAAGCTACCTTTGCGGACACGATCACGAAAAGGTCCGTCCTTTTGAAAGGCTTGCAGATCCTTGGGGAAGGCCTACTGAGTGACTGAGGCCTCGCTCAGTGAATAAGAAGATATTATAAAAGCGCCCCACGCGGTCACCCAACGCGCTCTACCATACCCGTACGCCGCTACTGTTACCGCTCTTGGTATCTAATAAATGTATTTAGGTACCTACTATTATGAACAGGCCTTTAGGTACGTTACCTAATGCCATAAAATCTCATAGATGAATGATAAATGTTTTTGTGTGGTCCGAAATCAGTGTTAAAACAGTGATGAGAAATGGGCAGCAGCGTTCCTCTTAAGCCACCTTGCAATTTACTGCGACTTTCGCGCCCGATAAATGGCAATAGGGTCGCTACCTATTTGGTACATGGGACCTAACATAATTTACGAAACGTGAGTGTTTATTTACCTCTGCCTGCTTCTTCGGGCATAATAAAAACAATTATTGAATGATTAAAACAAAAACCTGACTGACGCCATTGAAAGCCAAGGCCTAATCTACCTACTTTTCTAAGCCGTACTGTTTTATTATCATCGTCTAGGTATATTACTAACTAACTACCCTACTTCCACAATTTTTTTGTAGAAGTCAATTGATTGACCATACAACTATATACAACTATCTACAGTATCTCTTTATTAGTCTCGTGTCTGTGTAATTGACTGAAGTGAGGCTTAGGCAGAGGTGAATTGTTTTCACACACAGCAATTTTGCTGCAAGGTAAAACAACCGTACGTACAACTTGCAGCAAGTTCGGAGACTTGCAGAACTTGCTGCAAGTCACTAACACTTGCAGGAGTCCACTTGCACGAGCCTTTACTTAACGGAAGTCGATTGCAAAAGTCAACTTCCGCAAATTTCATTGCCAGAGTGCGGGCTAGATAAGTCTGCGCGTGGTCAAAATCGGGACTAAAATTTCGTCCGCTATTTTGTGTGTTCTATGAGTGTCATTGTTAGCGAGCAGCGCCACCCTTCGCGCGCAGACTGATCTGGCCCGCACTCTAGTGGATAATTCGCTTTAGCTCCTGAGAGTTGAGATGGGAGCAAAATAGCCAAGTAGGTACGTAGGTAGGTACCCATTTGCCATTTTAAAGAATTTTTGTTATTTTGGAAGAAACAAAGAAATCTCAGCCATACAGCCAAATTTGAGGTTCTTTATACTTTGTACACAATTGGACAAAACGGACACTCAAGATAGTGCTTCCCTAGAAATATAGGGAGAATTAAAAAAAAGCATGTCCCCTGCGAACACACACATTAAATTTTTTTCTAAATGCTGACCGATGTGATAATTTTATGGTATGTACTCATTTAAATTTTTGTGTTGCAAAAAGTGTCCATCTAGCATACATAGTAATTATAAAAATTTAAGTCACTTCTATGATATTCTATTACCAAAATCTTAAACATAAGGCTGCATAAATGTGGATTCCATGTCTTGTTTTGTTCCTGTTTAAATTTAAAACTAGGAGAAAGCAAAGTCAAAGCAAACAAAGGCAAATCAATAACAAATATTCGGCTGATGGGTAGGCAGGTACCTAAAATATAGATTTTAAAGCTAGCTCAGCTCAGATATCTAGATGCCCGGGTGGACGAGAGGGATAGCTAAAGGTCCTTTTATTAAAATGGTAATTGCGCAGTCTCCATATCCGCGAAACATCTAGTCAATACAGATTAACAACGTGCAGCAGTGCAGTGATTGAGCGATAGTTACACTGAAACAACCCGCCGGTACCTACACAATGTAAGTTAAAATTGATTGATTTTGAAAAATTTTTTAAAAGTTTTCTTTAATCTTTTTATTTTACAAACATGTTGTTTTAAACAAAATTTTAATCTGTATTGATTATCATTTCTTTGTCCAATGTCTTTATCATCTTTGGTTCTTGTGATTCATGATTTTCACATAAGCTTTAGGACTAACCATAGCAGGTATCTGGAGATTCCACCCATCATCGTCTTAAAATTTTCAATTGTCTTAAAATTTTCAGTAAAACATGTGGCTTGAGAACAAAGTGGAAATAGTTTTCTTTGTTTAAAAATTACTTATTTGGTAATGTTAACATTAGCATCCCACCTGAGACCTGCCATATCAATTTTGATATATTCACAAATCGAAAAGAACTTAAAACTATGGGTTGCGCAAGGAGGTCCGCAACATCCTCCCCTCCGTGCAGAACTGCACGAAAAGGCTAAGTGTCGACCTTAATTTTCGGAGGGGTCGGCAGGGTGCCTCCTGGCGTATCAACGTCAACCACCCTAGTCACCCCGTCTCTGCCGGGGAACATGCTTGGCCTCGTGGTAATGCCTCATCCACTATAAATACGACAACTTCAAGGTCCTCGCTGCGGTTCGCAGTAGTCCGACCTCGAGGCTACATGATTGGCGAAACTTCGCGCACCCAACGATTCCAAAAATGATCTGCGAGTCTCAAGGCCTTTCTCCATTCGGCTCGCCTCAGCAAGTCGTCGTCATTCAGGACTTCGGGCAGGATCTGGTTCGACGATTCTCACGGTCTCTCTGAGTTGTACCAGCTAAAATCTTTGTCGTAAATCATTCACCACGTATTCTTGATTTGCGTGGCCAGCTTTTCTCTGGTAAAACTGCACCAACAGTCGCACAACCTTGTGGCCACCGTCGAGGAGAATGGGAAAACGTCTCTCGAGATCAATGCCGTCTGCGGCCCGAATACGACCTGCCAAATGCAACAGCCGATCGTCTCCAACTATTCGATTCGATAACTTTCTACGACGACTGCTCGGCGGAATCGTCCTTGAGTTGAGGATGCCGTGAAACTCTTCAGGGAAACTCCAGTTGTGATCTCTGTAGAATGTGTTTCTCAGCAACTTTGACAAAGTGGGCGCTTAATGGGACTAAAGTGGTAGATGTTGTTGGGTGATGTACAAGAGAAACTCGACAAGGTGAGTTTAAACTTTGATGTGAAGCAATTTTTTTTTAAATATTGCTACAGCTTGATGAACCCGGGCTGTGGCGCGTAACAATCGCGTCCAGTCACTAAAGTAACTAAAATCAGCAGTGACTGGTGTGGGCACCGGTATAGAGGCAGAAATAACGCCTACTACTTCGCGAGGATGGATCTCAAGTTCGTCGGATGTTGGTAATACGATAACAGGTTCCAAAGGCCACTCATCCGAACTTAGGACAAAAGTTGGGCCATCAAACCATCTATGAGATAGGTCCAAGCTTATAGGACGCATTCTAGTTGCGTCATCAGCAACATTTAAATTGTTTGGTACCCATCGCCAGTCCTTTACGCAAGAATTTTCTAAAATTTCGCCTAATCGATGGGCAACAAAAGGTTTAAAGGTGAGTGCGTCACTTCGCAACCATTGAACAGGACAAATAATCTACGAATTGGTTTTTTTCGATGACTCTCCTTGACAACGAGCGCAACCCGAGAGGGGATCAAAGCGGCCTGCAGCTCCAACCGAGGTATAGATACCGGCTTCAAAGGCGAGACCTTGCTACAGATGAGAGCGATCCTGGCACTGCCATCGGTGTATATTCTATACCAGGCAATTTACCTTAGTCGACTTTTACTACACCCATTGGATGAGTTGGGGCTTACACATTCTAAATTATTTTTTGCTCCTAGGCCAGCACGGAAGGCTATTAAGTGGTGCTGTTAAAAATTTGTGATAATCCATTTTATTACTATGAAGCATTAAATAATATTTATGCCAAAATTCTAACCCAAACTGGGCTTCTTGAAGTGTTAATAAATAAATATAATACAAATTAAGTTGTGGATATAGAAGATCAAAAAATTGTGGTCTTGATGCGGGAATGGAACCTGTGTATTCTACAATCCGGGTAGATGCCTATACCACCGGCCAACCAAGACGTTCGAAGGTTTTGACTCCCGCATTAAGACTATAATTTTTGAACTTTTTCTAACCCCAATTTTCTTCGTAATAATTTTTCAGACATTTATAAAGATTAATATATCATAGTGACTTTTTGTTGCAGTAAACATAGGAAAGGTGCATTTCAGTCTATCAAGCTTAGGTTGGTACTTGTTTGGGTTTTTTATTATCATAATTCTAATATGAATATTTCCATTTAAATTGAATTAAGTCCTGTTTTAAATTGATCTTAGTTTTATGTACAGTCAGCCAAGAAAGTGGTGTACCATCGTAAGGCAAAATGACGCTAACCCATAAACTAAAGGACAATAAAGATTTGTTTTCTACACCACTTTCTTAGCCGACCATACCTTACTAAAGCTAGTTTAATGGTTTTCTATCAGATTTGGATGTTGGTACTTAGTCTGCTGGACTAATGAATATTGACATTGCATTTTTAGATGGTAAGCTGTAACAAAAGTGTTCACATCTACAAATGTTTACTTACATAAGAATAGGCACACAATGACAAATCGCAATTTTGTTCATAGTTGTACAAACTATATGAAATTATTTAGTACATGCTGATTTTCTTTATTATATTTTAGCTCATTATTTATGACTGATATGTAAGGTAGTAAAAAAATAAATCTCCCAGGCGCTGCCACTGACTCCTCTATGCCGCACTATGGCCCCGGCACCCACACAGTGAATTCATGGAATGCTGAGAGTTTTCGTCATTTGGTCTCCTGCTTCGTTTTTCTTGATTCATAATTACCTATTTTGCAATATGTAAAGTTTTAGTTTCAATCACTATATATTTCATAATATTTTCCACTGATTTATGTGTAAATTAAGAAAGTCACTTTGAATATCCTATTACAAGATATAATACTTCCAGCAGGTCTTAAAATAATAATATTACTTATATGTAATTATTTGTGAATTATTAAAAATTTATTAATTTATTAAGAATTAAAAAAAAAGATTCAAAATTTTCGGTTAGTAAAATTATTGAGAGTTAAGAAAAAATGTTGTTCATACTTTTAGTTTGAAGCCTTAGTAAACATCTACCCTTTCTTTAGCTGAAATCAGACAAAAGTGGTTTTGACTGGCTAAGAGTTTTGACTGTAAATATATGCGGATATGATAACAGAATCTTATAAAAAGTGTCACCACGGCCGCCAAAACACCTGGTAGTAAGAATATCAATAATCAATAACAACAGACAGTGCAGTGGGGTCACTGATTTTCGCGCCCCTGTGACAGAGACGAAGAGAACCGTTTTGCATTTTTGGCTAGACGAGATCGAAATTTCAATTTCAGCCAGACTCTAGGCTGCTAGAGCGTCCTTTAATATTGATTATGCGACGAGGGCGACGACGCGCTGCGGCGGCGTCCGCTAACTACACATACAAACGGAGAGTGCCGAAGCTTTCTTCAGTGTTATTGCGGCGGGATAACCGCTGCTAATTTCATTTAAAACACTATTACTTTAAATATTACGTTTGTCAAACAGTGAACAATGACCTAGTGGGGCAGTTTACCTATACACGGTTCTAATACGTGAACATTTTCAAAGTTCAATTAATTACTATTTATGTTGATAGTTTATCAGTTTAAGTGGCTTTAGATGAAATAGAATAGGTAAACTAACTATTGAAATACCTATTAAGTTCACACGTAGGTACGTTTAGAAGAAACATCGATATAATTGGAGAGGTAAGAAGAAATTAATCAATTTATTTTAATTGTACACGGTTGCGAACCGTGCCTACCCTCTTGAATTAGGTATTTCTATTTACCTATTTGCCTTGCATAATGTAAGTTAACAAAATACAATATTACTCTCTATGCATCGACTCTGCTATAGGTATTCTTAAACGTCTTTAAAATTTTAATAATAAAATAAAACGGGCAAAATAATTTTGAAATTGTAACTCGCTACCTAAGTAGGCACCTGTATATGGTAGTAGGTTGATTTTTATACTCACATTACAAGAGTTTTATTCTTTTTGAATTTTTAAAGCTGTTAGTTGGACCGAATATGTATGATTTGTACCAAAAACTACCAACGGCAGAAAATTTTACTATGCCTCGCATACTTTCGCTAAACGATTTTCGCACAATGTCTCTTTTGCAAAATGACATTCAAATACAGGTGGGTTATGGCCCAATCTCCCTATATTATTCCATCCATAGGGAAGGCCCGTGCCCCAGCAGTGGGGATATTAAAGGGCTGGTGATGATGTAGATGTTCCTAATTCAAATCTTAATTTCAGTCCAAGAACCAACTATGTCGGACGAAGCTCTTCAGAAAGAAGAAGAAGTGGTGTTGAATTCCATCTATGAAGGTGATAAGGATTATAAGCAAGTCAATGCTGTGACGTACCAATATAAGGTAATGCATTGTTGTACCAACATCATAATTTTACGGTCATGTAGCTCATAGTACCTACTCAACGGAATTAAAAACGAAATTTCAATCTTATCTTGTGGGTATCTATTTATTGTGTTAATTTGACATCCGTGCTGGTGGAACATAATAATATTTTCGTATCAGTTACTTAATTGTTTTTATTTTACTTGTACTTTTTGTATCAATTTCAGTTTGTCCAAGGAAAGAGGTCCTTTGTGGTTGAAGTCTCTTGGGGGCCTACCTACCCTTCTGACAAGCCTATTGTGAATTTAGATTTGCCTGCCAACGAAACTCTGTAAGTAAATACAAAATAAATTTCATTTAATCTAAAAATTAGAAGAACAACTAATTAATCACAATACAGTACCATGGTGTAATTATGGAATGTCAAACTCAGTTGCGCCATGGAGTGTGACATTGAAGGCGCCATGGATTGCAATGACATCTGAAGGCTATGTAACTTTGTTACCAACAATTGTAGATTGAAATTAATGAAATTGTTGCTTTCGTTGTTATGTATTTACGATGTGACAGTCACTCACATCGCACTCTATTAGCAACTGATAATGTAAAATCAATCATGACAATCAAAAGAGCATTTGACAACTGAGTTTCGTAATGAGCTTGCTGAACCAGCGCCAACTATCGAGGTACCTAACCTACTGGTTACACTGTGTGTCAAAATATCTGTGATCAATTTCCACGACCCTCGTAACAATAGTTCCCAATTTCTTTTTGTTATAGGTTGCAATGTGTTAAGGCCAAGATTATAGATAGAATTAACACGGATGCGGAAATGTACAGAGGGACTCCCATGACGTACACCCTCATCGAAAACTTAAAAGACCATTTCGGCGAGTTGCTTATAGACCAACCTGAACCACCTGAGATACCCAAAATGGAGAAAAAACCGGCGCCCAAACCCATGGCGACAGCTACGTCGTCGGCTTCGGCTGCTTCTTCTTCTTCGTCTAAGGCGAAACCTGCAACTGCGCCGGTGAAGGTGGTAAAAAAGCCCACCAAGGAACAGGAGGTAATCAATAATGTATTTTATTTATGTCACACCTGACCATATAGTGGACATTTTCGCCCGCTACGAGTAATGACAATCCCACTTCCTGATCAGGGGGTGACATAAAACTATGGTCTTACCTCGGGCGAGAAAAACAAAAGCCTCAGATCGCAAATATTTGATAAAATATGAGTTTCTTTGTTTAATAGCCCTTGGTATATAATCTACTAATGTTACAATTACAACTGTAACTGTCATGGTGTGGTCACCGAGCTCCCTATAAAGACTTTACAACATAGTTCATATTTGAGTTGTTTCAACCATGCCATAATTTATTCTGACTAAATTTATAATTGGCTGTTTATAAATTGTTACTATGATTATAATGTAAAAATGATATGCTGTAAAGTTTGCCTTTAAATAAATAATCAGCATGTCCATAATTGCAAACAAATTTTCTACTTTTTTAATAATGTTCATGAATATTATGTGTAAACAGTTACTTAGTCGGAGAACCTTATATAAAAAAGTCAGAACAGCTTGTTCAGTTCAAATTAATTAGGTACTTATATTGCACAGTCAACGCGGCATATCATGCGATCTATCATATTTTTTCTGATGGATAAATTGCTGGGGATAAAATGGAGTTTTGTAAAATTGGACGTTGTCTTCGGTATAATTTATGAATAAAATAAAATTGCTGATACATCGGCGGGGTTATTATATAAGCCTCTTTCAATCGCTTTCGTCTACCTGCCACTGTCACTCATTGAGAATAATCGTGATGCGTGAGAGTGACAGGTAGACGAAAGCGATTGAAAGAGGCTTACTTAACCGGGTTCGGGTTTTACTAGACAATTACAGTTTCAGTTTCACAATTACAGTTTGACTTTTTATGCTCGATTAGGTTATACGCCTCAAACGCGGGAGGACTCGGACCCGTCGTAACGAGTAAATCCGTGCTGCGCTTCGAATCTCTAACAGAGCCTAAAAAGGTACATAGATGTCGTGTAAAATTCGGATCGATTGTTCACTATAGTAAGGCCACTGAGACGTGATAAAGAACGTATAAGTATAACGATAAAGAGCAATGTTGATGAGTCTCTTAATATAAAATACAAAAATAAAACTTTGTAATATTTCTCAAAGCAGCTAATTAATCATTTTGATATTCTAAAATGAATGATGTATTTTAAAATACATCTTTATTATTTTTTAATGCATTTCGTCGATAAAGAGACATATCAAAACTGTTCACATTTTTTATCTCGTTATAATGGCTAGATTTTATTTTTTAGTAACTGTAGTGTTTGTTTGCTGGCTTTTGAGCTGATGCTTTTAATCCGCTTTGAAATTACTCTGATCAGGAGCAGTCCAAAAAACTGCTGGCTCTAATTCCTGATTGACGGCTGGACAAAATGACCGCTATGGGTTTTTTTTTGTCATTGGTTTTAATTTTGCTTGTCATGCCGTTAAATTTTTCTTCTGCTGACTGCAAGACATATAGATATTTCGATCTTCTTGATTAAAAAGACTTGATCACTTAATAAACATCGTTGTGAATGAATTCTGAGACGTAACGTTCAAAAGTAACAATCAGCAAAATATGTCTTTGCCAGTCAATAGTGTACACCTTCCTACCTATAAATCTCCGAAACACAAAAATATCTCAAAATGATTTTTATTTCTTTGAATATTTTATTTGTTATATATACTCGTATTTATAAGCACGCACACTTTTACAATTACAAAGCACTTTAATAATTTTCAATTCTTAATAATTTTCTTCTTAAAAACTATTCATAATAGTTTTTATATTCTCTTATATTTTTAATTTGCACTATAGATATCAAACACAACCACTTTTATAGATTGCATTCGCGTACTTTATTGAAGCAGGTTTGTTTCAAGCCGACTCCGTAGTTAAATCAATGGAGTGGCTTAATTCAAATGTTGTATTTTCCTTTGAATTTCTTATTGCAGGTTGAGACCGCCAGACTTCCAAACAGGGGAAAAAATGTGAATTAACAAAATCTCAGAAGCGCCGTGCATGGGACAAAGCAGAAATTGGCAAAGGAGGCGAAAAACCCAGAGGCTGGGATTGGGTCGACATCATCAAACATTTGTCCCAGGTACCGCACCACCGCCAAACATAATTTTTCACCAGGAACCTCACGAATAAACCGTCACTCAAGAAAAAGGGTGGGGAAAAACAAGTCTTCGTATTTTGTATGTATCAAGATGTAATGTCGATAACATGCCAATATGTGCCCTGTCCATCTCTAGACAGAGCATAAAAGTGAGTAATCGCAAATATCAGTATTATTAATAGACATTTTGTCTATGCATTTAAGATATAGGGGTCTCAGGGTCTCTAGGGGTCTCAATCTAATTTATGGTGGCTTATTAGTGTGTAGTTACTGCGAACTGCATTTTCAGCACTTGCAATAGAAATACCTAGGTCATGACTTAATAATTGATGTCCCATAATTATCAGTATCATTCTTAACCAACGTAGCGGTTAGTCTATAGGCCTAACACTTGATATTTTTAATATTTTAAACTTATTCTTAAACATGTATTTTTAATCCTAGTAATCTGTGATCTTTAATACATATAATTACAATAAGTCGGCATGATTTATGAAATCTGTCCAATGTTAAAAATCCAAAATTATCTTTTACTCAAAGAACCTTAATGTGATCTCATAATGGCAATTGTCAATACATTCCTAGACAATATAATTATTATTTTGGTAAGGTTCCATATCTTAATTAAGTTTTATTTGTTTTAAGGTTATCATAAGATAATTGCGCACATTATATTTTGTGGTAAGGTTCAGTTATTGAAATAATCATTGTGATTAAATCATAATGTGGTATAAAGGCGTTATCAATATGGCAAAGGGTGTTATTGGGTTAAAATAACTATTGAAAAAATCAATGACCAAACCGAGGCTTAAGTCTGCGAATATGTACTATTGTGTCAGAATGGTTAAATTTGATATTTTTTCTATTTCTATTTTTTCTTCCATTTATTGCAAATCTGTCATCAGAGAAGACTTTGGCGTCTCTTCTTAATAATATATTCTATCTCTATAAAGGAAATTGTGATTCATTGTTGATGTCAGAAATTCAGACCAATCACGTCACAGAAATTAAAGTACACAGAATTTACTTGATGCTTTTCTGCGACATGATTGATCGCGCTGCGTGATGTGAACAATTAGTATTTTCTTGCTGTGTATAGATTAAGTCTGGTGCGATTGTTTTATAACATATGTCCGAATGTTGATTTTTGTATTGCAAAAGCTATGCGTGCTATGCAATGATTCATCTGCGTAGTCGAACATTTTGTGGTGATTAAAATAGTCGCACTCATGGCATAAAGGCAATGACCATTTACACATGGTAGTTGGCCAACCATCAGACTAAATCACGAAGACTAGTACAGGAAGGTCGCCAAAGCTTCTTCGATATCTCTTGAATTGTAATTAAAAATATGAGCTGCAAAGAAAACAGGCCAGTAAGAAAATTTCAATATCCAATAAGTAATGGAGCTATTTTAATAAAATAGATACTCAGTAAAAGTTTATTTTAATAACAATCAAAAGAAGTAGTTTTTATTTCACTCTTTGTTAATGTTTTAAGTATCTACCTACTTTATATTAAATAAACAATATTCATAAATTAGTTTTATGACGTCTGACATATGAATGGAAGAGGAAACATACTGCGCCGACCCCAGATAGACTGGGAACAGGGCAGGAAGAAGAAGAAGTTTTTGTTAGTGACCCGTTGTCATTGCGGCCCATTGTACATAAAATGTGATGGCCAAAATGTTTATTTTCTGATTGTGTATAATATTTTCAGAAAAATTGGGCCTAACAATATTTTAGTTATCCCTTTAAAGAATCTTATTCGGCTATATTTAGATTCTAGTTCGGAGATTTTTACATTTTACTAAAGCTAGTCATTATTTTGAATATGTCGTGGCCTATTCGTAGAATTGATCTGATTGGCCGACCATTTCATGAAATGGCCAACTAAAACTGACCATATCATGATAATGGTCTGGCCAGATCAATGAATAAACAACGTTTAACGATATGAACAGCTAAACGCATGGCTATTTCATGATATGGCCAAACATTATTAACCACCGTTAGAGGCGCTTATTTCGATTTGTTTTTGTGATGCATCATGGCGGCGCGGCGAACAATTATCCTAATAAACAAACTAGTAATAATGTTAATGGAAGATAAAAGTGAAGTGAAATGTCGTTA
The DNA here is from genome assembly GCA_963931975.1 of Cataclysta lemnata. NCBI lineage: Eukaryota > Metazoa > Arthropoda > Insecta > Lepidoptera > Crambidae > Cataclysta > Cataclysta lemnata. The sequence goes on from OZ008338.1 coordinate 14,887,853, forward strand.
CAACACCAAATTACTAGAATTTTACGTTTTAAGTCACTCAAAAAACGAGCGCAACGAAAAAATACTAAACATTAACTACATTAATGATATGGCCAAACGTGGATAGACATATCATCAAACGGTGACGTTTCAACGATATGGTCAGTGTTAGCTGGCCACTTCATGATGCAACCATTTCATGAAATAGTCGGCTACATCATGAAATGATCAATTCTACGATTTGGCCACGACATATATACTCTTGTAAGTTACCTACCTATGAATTCATAAATAATCTCAAGTCCAAAGCGGTATTGCTATCGTATAGAAAGAGGGTAAAATTTATAGGTAGTTACTACATATTTCTAGTAGCTGTCAAGTAGGTATAACTTATTGAACATATACACCTAGGATTGACGAAAATCTTAATTTATGATATTAATGATATTAAAGTGTTCTCAAACGATATCAATTTTAAAACTAAAAATTACAAGGCATACTTAATTGTACACAACTAATCATATCTGTTATTATTATAGTATATAGAAGAGATGAAAAAATTAAAAAGGATTGTTGTCACTCTGCTATTTTGCGATTACTAAACATTCTATTGCTCAACTTTGCCTATAATAAATAAACAGCAACACCTTTTGGTGCCAAATAAAAAACAGATCATATATGAGCCAAACCATTGAAAAATATTTTTGACAACCAGTTTCACGGAAAATAAGCATAGATCACACAGGATCTATCCAATCTTTCTTAATTTTTGTAAACTCCCAATGTGTTTATCGAATTTACATTTTTTATTATTTTACTATACCTACTTTATTAGATATTGATCAATGTGAATTTAATGTTGTAATTTATATACTCGTAGATTTACCTACTTTCTTATACTATATACCTAGTTATACAGTATTGATGTCATTTCATATTTACGCAGTGAGTCGTATATAACAGTATACTGAGTGTAATTAGAATGTAAGAATATTTATTTGTCTGATCTCAGAAGAAGTATTTAACAGTATTTAACTGACTCGTGGTATTAAGTTAATCTCGAATACCGTCTTTAACCAGGGTCAAATTAAAAATAAGTATCAATGACGTCTTGGTCTATTAAAATGTACCAATTTTTACACGTATCTGTTAATAAATTAACCTATTCTAAAAAAACGCATTTGCAGGGTAGGCCCCAAAATGTAAAGTTCTTTGTAAGTTACGTACAAACAAGATATAATGGCCACCGACTTTGGCAAAACTAAGTTGTAGCTGTGACTGAGTTATTGTAATTAAAGAAAAAACGGTGACTGAAATGTTGCACTGACTGGATAAATTAATGCCTTTAATAAAATGATACTTTGTACTATTAAACTTTTTAAATTCAACCATTTAGTTCCATAATGTTCTCTTATATTTGCACGAGCACTACACATTTGAAATAAAACAACTTTTACGGATTAGACTCGCGTATATTTAGATGTTTGGCATTATTATTTCTCCCGACGTTTCGATCACTTTACAGCGGCCGTGGTCACGGGTGACCCGTCAAATAATAATGCCAAACATCTAAATATACGCGAGTCTAATCCGTAAAAGTTGTTTTATTTCAAACATTTAGTTCCATTTATATGGAAACTGAAAATGGGGCATTATTTTAAAATATATGAAGTTTTTATTTATAAAAAAACATACCTATAATTTAAGTCTAGTTTAAGTTATGTGAAACAATTTAGTCATAAAGGATCTGAAAAAGCCTTGCTCAAATTATTCAGGGTCTATCCCTCATCTTTTGAGGACGACTCTTAATTTCTATAAATTAACTTTCAGAGCTTGTTGCTAAAAGCAAAGCAACGAATTAGGCGTTAAAAGCCCTTCGTCTTGTTATCAGAATTAACAGACCAATAGACTTATTCACTAACTTTTTTTGACACTTGAGAGTGATAATCACTAAAATATTTACTGATCCATTACTACTTTACTATAACGCTATTATGACACCTGTCCTGTAAAAACAGTAATGGATAAGTAAATAGTTCGGTGATCATCACTACTCTCAAAAAAAATTAGCGAATAGGCCTACAGGTTGTAATATTCTTCTCCCAAAATGGTTGAGAATAATAATTGACGGTGCAAAATCATTAATTTTGTTTAAGTAGTTTTTCTCAGTGTTTCAATTACGATTAAAAACATAAAATTAACGTAACAATGTCATGTATTCAAATAAATGTTGTGGATTATTGTATGTTGTGTGTTTTATTCTGTCATACCAATATGCATTTGACTTGACATAAATGTCATATCTCGAATATACAACTGTATGAATCCACAACGCCAAACGCCTAATAGTCTAATGTTACATGCATAAAATTAGGGTTTTCTATGATTTTTCTCACGGGGAAAGCGTGCTTCATCCATAAGACTAAATTGCAATTTTATAACAAAATACCCAGAAAATCCTAGTCGTGAACATATTAATTAATCTACCTACCTACGTAAACACTGGCACAACCTAGTAATTAGGGAGCGCCTTGATAATGATAAATGGCGTTATGATAAATGGAAACTTTTAAATTTATCTTTAAATGGTAATAAATTTGGTTTTTTCAGTTAGATAGATGACCTGCAACACGCCTAGTCGGGACTAGGTAAAGAAATTTTATAAAACTATAGTAGGTAGGTAGGCGAACAAGACAATAGCATGGTGCGAGTATTAAAATACTATTCTTGTTGGTACAGTTGCATACACGATTTTATGTATAACTGAGAAAATGAAACACAAATAAAAATATTTGTAATTTTATTTGGCGTTTTGATAAGTATTTAATTTATTACATACATAGTTTTTCCAAATGGAATGTCGAATTGAATTCGAAATTTATGTTATATTCTCTTTGTCTTCCATGCTTGCCTCGAAGCAAAAAAATAAAGTAACCCATTCAGTCCTGACTCATCCTATGGGTGTCATAAAAGTCGACTAAGGGAGATTAACTGGTGTAGACTAATAAATACCTTGAGGCACCCGAATGGTGCAGGGCAAACCACCAACAACAGCATATCCAAAGAGGGTTGGTGTCAGCCAGGCGACCGGCTGTAAAACCTAAGCAAAAAACCTTGAGCGGTATGAATCGGAATGTTGTCATTCTAATCACTCTCTCCGTTCATCGGTTTCTCGAAGAGAAAAAACTGGCAACAGGGCAGGAAGAAGAAGATTCTCTTAGGACTGTTCAGTATATCCTTCCGCTACCGCAGCGATAATGATGACGACAGTGATGTTAATTATGTGATCATAATGATTAAAAAATATTTTCATTTAATTCGTTGTTTTACTGTTTTTCCATTTAGCCATGAAATATTTACATTCTAGTCAGTGTGCATTGAATGCACAAAACAAAACACTATTTATGATGTCATTCTATTCACCCCGTTTTACGGTAGGTACCTACCTACAACTAGGTATAAGTATAGTCAATATTGACGTGGTGACGTGACTACCATAAAATGGAAAAAATTCTCATTCGATTTTCTGCTCTATTATTACCAAGTTAAGGTTGACAATCGATTGAAGAAATTTGATAGTTTTGTGTAGTCTGAAGTGCCGTTGATTGTACCTAGAGTGCGGGCCAGATAAGTCCGCGCGTGGTCAAAATTGGAACTAAAAATTCGTCTGCTATTTTGTTTGTGTACGTGTGTCAATGTTAGCGAGCAGCGCCACCCCTCGCGCGCAGACTTATCTGGCCCTCACTTCTAGTAATAATGCATCTACATCAGCGCCATCTATGAACTTTGTAAAATACTATGTTGAAGTAAAGTAATGCCATCTACTGAGCTCCTGTTCAAATGTTCACATCTAAGGTACCTATATCAGCGACATCTACACAATAAATACGACAACAACATGTCATTCGAAACTTCCATTTTCAAAATAAAATTCCTACCATCACTTTGCTGTAATAGGTTGGTAGATAGGTATAATACCCACCTAATTTTGCTACCTACCTACCATAATTATTATAAAAATGCTCGTCACGTTAGCACAATAATATTACATAAAATTTTATTAATCGACTTTGTGTTATGGTTGATAAAATCGATTGGAGATATTTGATACATACATACAAACATAAATCACGCCTATATCCCCGAAGGGGTAGGTAGAGGTGAATTAGCACCCACGTTTCGCCAATTAGGTCCCACGTAATAGGTGGCGAGCCTATTGCCATTTATCGGGCACAAAAGTCGCAGTACATTGCTAGGTGGTAGGTATAAGAGGAACGTGGCTGCCCATTTCTCATCACTGATTTATCCTTAGTCGCCTTGTACGACACCCACGGGAGAGATTTGAGGTGGTGACAATTGTATTCTACTCTGCCGTCACCACGACGGCAAATAAATAAATGTATAATACAGTGTGTCCCTGGATAAAGTGCAAGTGAGACTAGATCATAAATTATCGACAAAAAACAGAAAGAAAATTAGAAAAATTATTGCAATTTTTTATTAATTTATTCACTTATTTATTACTATCCGTGGACTGTATGTACAAAAACCAAAAAATTCTTTAAAAAGTAATGCTTCTATTTATATAAAATAAAAATAATATGTCATATACTTTGTGTTTACCTTGGTGTGGTGGTCCAAGGCCTGTGGTGACGGCAGAATACAATTGTCACCACCCCAAATCTCTCTCGTGGATGGTCGTACAAGGCGACTAAGGAGACGAGGAATGGGCAGCAGCGTTCCTCTTATACCACCTAGTAAATGTACTGCGACTTTTGTGCCCGATAAATGGCAATAGGCTCGCCAAATCTGCCTACTCCTTCGGGGATATAGGCGTGATTTATGTATGCATGTATTGTCATTTCCAAATAAAGATAAATAATTATGCGTCTAAGGTAAAGTAAGGTCTTAGATGGTAGCCAAAATACTTAAAAAAGTAAATTAATAATATACTATAATCCCATAAAGAAATTATATCCCTGAGGGCTGTTTCACAATCGACAAGTAAGTTCGAAGTAGCTTACTTGGTGGTTCAATTGACATATTTCATATTACAACTGTCAAATGATCTGCGAAATAAGCTACTTAGAACTTACTAGTCGTTTGTGAAACAGCCCTCAGGCCTCCTTACCGGGAGATACCACGACAAAACAAGGCCTAAGGGCGCCTCGGCACGCTTAAAGATACCAAGGCTTTGTAACCGCCAGTGTGCGCTTTTATGTAGGGATGCAGAAGGATTCCTTGCCGTGCCGTGCCGCCAATGTGTGCTGGGCCTAACAATCCACTGATTATTAGAACATTTATACACTTTTAGAAACAACATTCAAAACGATTCTGATAATTCATAAGTATGGACAGTCAGTAGATGGGTAGGTACTACTAATATGGCTGAATATTACCTATCTATTAAATAAAAAAATCTTTTTACCATTTTTTTTATTGAAAATAACATTTTCTATTAGGTTTTACAATAAATATTTCTAAGCGGCAGGCTATTTACAAATACTAATATAAGTACCTAATTTTTAAGTTCGATTCAGTAGGTACACAATACAATACCCGTGACCTATTCACATTTAATGTGGATAATATGACATATTAATATTGTAATTCTAATTAACGATTTACCTACTTGGTTAACCTACCTATATCTCAAGATAGCCATGCAAAATTAATAAATTAAAAAGGCATATTTTACTAAACTCATATCGAACAAAGTTTCAAAAACTCGACTACTATAGGTAGGTTTAACTATCTGTCAAACTTTAAGGCCTACGAAAACATTATAAAATACACCTTTCTTTTCAGGGAGGTTTACTTAGATCAAGGAGGACTTATAACAGATTGGTGGTAATGTAATGTAGGTACTTACAATTGGTTGTACATTATTATTAATTAGTGAATAGCCATTTACATACATTATTGCTACAACAAAAACTTATTTAGTAGGTAGGTAGGTACCTACGTTTAAGTAAAGTCCTGGGTTCTTTTAACTTATTTTGCAAAGTTACAACTCCCATTAAAGTCACGTACAAAGTGGCTGTGACTCATTTCTCATTTGTGACACGATTATAAACGAATCAGTCTAGAAGATATTACTTATGGTACCTATTGGTTCACTTCCTGGTGACGACTAGCGCTTTGAAAGGTGCCGCGGATGGTGTGGCACCATCTACATGGTCTAGCGATGGCATGGGCTCCCCAGGCGCGGGCACAAACGAGAAGCTTTGCAGCATGGTAGTGGTGAATATGAACATGTTGCATTTGGCCAGAACATCACCCATGCACCTGTGCTTGAACAGCCCGAAGGGGAAGTAGTGATCAGGCAATTTTACCTGCCCATCTGACAAGAACCTTTCAGGTTTGAAGGCGTACGGGTCAGGATACAACTCTTCGTCCATCAGTATGTTGGTATAGTTGGACACTATCATTGTATCCTGTAACAAATCGTTTGGTGAGTTTTTATATCTATTTACGTTATCCTCGTGAGAAACATAGATCATCTTCGCACCACCCATGTTTTTTTTCCTGTATAGTTATCTGATTCGTGAATTACATTCGTGATCTGTTTATAGGAGAAGATTTGTGACCAACCCGCACTGGGCCAGCGTGGTGGGTTATGACTGATTCTCCCTTTCTTCCATTCATATGGAAGGCCTGTGTACCAGCAGTGGGGACATCAAAAGGCTAATGATGATGAACGCTCTTTAAAAATAAAATAATTGCTGCGAGAGTATATTACCTCTGGAATATAGTAGCCGGCTAATTTCGTGTCCCTCAGGGCACGGTGAGGCACTCCAAATGTACGCCCCATGAAATGGCGGACACACTCGTGTACAAATGCAGTGTTGTATGGCATCCTAAGAAAAAAATATATATTGTATTAATATTACAATAAATATAAACTTAATAATATATCTTATATCAATGCAAAATATTCAGGTTTGTGGTGGTGGCATAGTTGCATCTATGTAATCACGAGGCTACCGAAAGAAGCGAGAAAGGTAGGTGCCTAAGGACCGTCCGAAATGACCAGCTTTGTTCTGTGTTCTGTACTTAATAATAAAATGCACTTGATATTCATTAAATGGCAGTAATGGCACGTAATATTGGGAATAAATTATAAAATTATATCTAGACAGAAAGCGAGTGAAAGATTGTACAATAAAAGATAACTTTTAATCGACAGTATTATTTTGATCGAAAAAAACACTGTCCAAAATATGTATCTAATAGTAGATAGGTACTTATTTATGTTTGAAATAAGAACTCCATGTTAAGCATGCCTAGCCTTCGCGGCCCATCAATTAAAGTGAAGCAAAGCCTAACAGCCAATCGCAATGAATGCAAGAAATTGTTTGACCGGAACGTCCATAGGGCAGCACGGTCCACCGAACCGACGACGACCCGCCATGCCATGCACTGCTGACCTAAATCCACTAACTGGCTGTAATATTTGCACTGCGGTTGCTGTTAGCCGAAGTTAGTTACATGTTTCCACAAAATGAAAATACCGACGTCATGAATACGATGCCTACACAATTTCCTAACATAGTCCAAAGTTTCTCTAGAATTTGGATATGAAACATAGGTACGCTAGTTTATTGTTTAAGCAGAGTTTTACAACAGTGAGGCAGAATTAAATTCCAGTACTACGTGGGATAAGCTTCTAATAATGACTGTGTATTTCTGAACAGAAATTTGTTGAACTACTTACTCAAATATGTTACAGGTACACATATAATACCTTGTTTAGATAGAAACTAGGTGGGTGGTTGTTCAGTATTGATCATAATATATTTTTGACTTTTGTTTCACCGAATTAAAAGTAACTTATTACCGTAACTAGTTAGATTAAATAATTGTACTTACGAATCTCGATCGTCCAAGCAGGGCAAGCGGTCTCGCCCAACTACACGATCGACTTCTTCTTGACATTTCTTCTGCAATTCTTGATCTCTTACAAGATAGCTGAAGCCGAAACTCATACTTTTACTTGTCGTCTCTGTGCCCGCCATGAACATGTCCATACACATTGCGACAAGTTGTCCCTTTGAATACGTGTTCACTTCACCGTGCTCTCTCAAAACTCTAATGTAGACGTCCATAAAATCTCTATCTTCTTTATCTGAATTAAATCTTTCTTCGTGTCTTGCTATCTCATCCCTTAAAAATTTCCAAATCTTTTTGTGTGTTTTCACGAACGCTTTGTAGCCAGACATTGCGGGGGCTATGATGCTAAGAATGGGAAAGTGACTAAAAGATGTGCCGACCATATCAATTGCTGAAAACAGGTCGAATAATAGTTCTTGTAGTACTTGCATATCAGATTCTTTTGGGTTATATCGTATACCAGCCATCATAGTCCATAGAGTATTTAGTATGTAAGTATTAAAAAAGTTATGCATTTGTACGACTCCTTCATTATTATTGTTTAATGTCTCTTTCAAATCATTAATCATACATAATGCTTCGGCGCATGCTATATTTCCCATGCCCTTCCTGCCAAATCCGAATTCTCTCAAGTGTTTTACAAGAAAACGGCGTTGCTCTTTCCAGAGTTCCCCATCAGTTAAGAGGACGCCTCTCCTTTCTCCCCAAGTTCTTGTTTGATAAAAGATTCCCTTGGGTCTGCCGTCTAAATCTTCGTTACAAAGCATCTCCTTGTTGGCGTCTAAAGTGTTTACCATGACAATTCTGTCTTTCCCAATTTTAAGCCCAAGAAGTCCAGAGCCATTGCAGTATGTCTTAGTAAGCTCTTTTACGGCTTTATAAAGATACCCAGTTTTCTCTCTAAGTTTTGCAGCTTCTGCAGCACAACCTAAAACTGGAACCCATTTGGGGCCTGGTGGGAAATTCTTAGGCTTTATAGTATCCAAATACAGCAACGCGCAGACCACTAGCACTATAGCTAGTGCTGCCAACCACATCTGGAACAAACAATATTCATTGGGTTATTATTTTGAATTTACTAACGTAATCAATATACTTTTAATTTATCAATATTATACGATAGCCAGGTACTAATAATTTTTCCCACTCTGTTCCCAAATTAAACAGCATCGAAGCGGTCTAGTCTAGTTTCATAATGGGCTAGGGTTTGGCTTAGGCTTGGGCGAGTCCCTCACACGCCAGTCGTCTAGCAAGTGGCTGGTATGGTACATAAACAGCATTCTACTCCGTCAAAAAAAGGATTTGACTAGGCTTAAATCGACAGCTCCAGAAATCTTCGTTAGTAGCCACGGCAGGGCATGCAAACTACGCAGGAGTAGACTAAACGATACGTGGTTATAAATACGAGTGACAATTAGTGTAATGTTTAGGTACAATGCACTATTGGGTAGGTACCTACGTAGAGTATTTATTCAGTATCCAAAGAGAGAAGATTATTATACGAGTAGTATGAGTCATCATTATCATCGTGAAATGTATAACTCAAAAATATTGCCTGTCATAATAATATTTTATATTTGTTGTGCTAAAAGTATTGCATGTATTGAATATAAACAAGTATCAATACTATTGGTACTTGTATAAATGTTATAATAATAAAAACGTTGGAAATATCATACACAAAAATGCAAGTGTGACTCGAGAACAAAAAATATTCACTTTAATAACAATAGCATTTGCCTCTGCCAGGATTCTAGCTACTATACTAAACTGATTCTCATGAATTAAGCCTGTTAGAATAATATATCTGGCTGCTGGGTAACCACAGTGGGATAGGTACAGTCAGGCCTTCCCTAAAGAGAATTATTAAAGAGAATGCACTTCGGGTTGTTGGGTATTACATGCTAAATAGAACCAGGCTTAATGCTTGGGCGTTCCCAATGAACACGAAACACGGAATAACTCTAGGTAATAATTTTTTTGTCACCCATCCAGACACTGATCTATACGAACGTGGTTTACTTTAAGTAGCACAGTCCTTAGCTCGCTAACTGCTGTATTCGAGCCCTTCATACAGATATTATATATCTACAGATATTACTAATTAGCAATATTTCTTAGTTAAGAGTGAACTACATACATCGTATTACTGATTTGATGCAATAATGCTCCAAGTCAGATTATTCATGCGTGTAATCAACATGCGCTTCAGTAACGCTACGTGTAGGTACCTACGTTACATTATTTGCGCACTTCATTATAATTTATGTTTTGTAAGTAAATGTTTTAACTGAATGATACTAAAGTATGCCCATGGAACATAAAGTATGCCCATGGAACATCGCAAAAAACTAGAAAAGTCGTTAATAGGTATACGTAACGATTTCAAAATATAATCATCTACGGTGATGATAATTTGAGACATTTTAACTCGAAAAATAGTAAAATATTTTGAAGTTGCATTGGAAATCAGAAACTTGTCAATACGGAAAATTATTATCTCGTTTATTTAATTTATTTAAAAACCTAGATAATAAAGGAGATACAGCGTTTATTTTATTTAATGCTTCCGTGTGGTGACGGCAGAGAAGGAGAGTACACACCATTATGAATTGCCATTTTAACTGTAAAAATTAAATATTTAATATTCATAATCTTATTGGAAAGGATCTTCCTAATCATTTATTTAATGAATTAACTTTTAGTGCAATCTAGACCCCACACACCTTCTCAAAACCCTTGATATTGCATTATTAGTTTGAGCTAGGTACCGTTGCCTACTTTATTTTTACGCCATAAGCTCACAACTTTACCAAAACGAAGATGACTCTTTTGTAACGCCAAATAAAACATTCGACACACTTGACCTCCATCAATGGAGCATTTTAGTGAATATAAAGGTGCGTTCGTTCTAATCTCGTGTCACGATTACGTTTTGCCAATACGGGGCTTGGGCTACGCAGAACCCAACTAGTAAGTTAGGTAATAGGTATGGTTGCACAACCGTTGGATAACTCCGCGGATGACTGCTCTAGGCGTTACAAAATATTCACACAAGTTTTTGTACTAATATTCATTTGGTACGATGGAGCCATTGATTTAGTTTTACCGAATTTACCGAATTAGGTAAATTTTGTTTGGCCATCGTTCTAGCTGGCAGACACAGCAGACCCTCAAGTTAAACACTAAATTTTCTACATTGCTGTTTCTCGGTTACAAAATATATTTAACCAACCAATTGCTCTAAATATTTCCACTACCATCATCGATTCAGTTTATTATATTATCTAAACAAAAGCAATGATTGAAAAAAAAATAGTGAAATTGTGAAGCTACTTGAATTTTAAATAGAATCAATCAATGACTGATGATACTGAACTGTAATACCTCAATTAGGTAATTAACACTTTAAAGGTGAATAAGCACTAAGTTCTCTAAAGTGTGCTAAGTTATATTTACCATAATACCTTATTCCATCCGTCTTAGTTATTTCGTGTAAAACAATATTATTACAACTTTAAATTAGTTTAGAAGTTTAGTTTAGGCCCTTTTAGCGGCCGCAAGGTATAGTAACAAACGTTAGCTTTTGAATTTGCTTTGATTATACAACTGTAAAATATGTTACATAAGAATGATTTAGAGGTCAAGGCCTTTAGGCAGTGACATACAAACACCGCTTCTTATAAAGACGACGAAATAGTTCTGTATTTGTTATCCGTCATTCTCTTCCCTCTATTCGTCTTCTATTCAGGCATGGGAGTGGAAAAATAATGTAGAAAGTGCCACCCACGACTCACCCCTGGGATTTCGTCTCCTGAAAATTTTTCGTCTACTAAGAGAGATCGAGAGCTCGGTATAGACCATATAGTGTCTTAAGGCACCCGAATACCGGAGGGCAATCCACCAACAACAGGATACCTACCCAAAGAGGGCTATTTCCAGACGGGCGACCGACTGTAAAACCTAAGCCATAACCTTGAGATTTGAGATTAAGAATGATGTTATCTTTATGCACTCTCTCCGTTCATCGGTCTCTCGAAATGAACCTTTTCCATTTCTATATATTTAATCATTACCAGCACCTTTCCGGGTGATAGGTAACAAATGAACCAAAAGAGGTGGATGAATTGATGATCTGACCGATGTTAATAAAAGAGTAAACATACCTACTAGGCTGATCCAAGATAAACTAGGAACAGGACAAGAAGAAGGATTTATGCCTCTATTCTTGTCTAACATTTTATACTATTACTTGTCATCTGCTTGTACACATTCAGGCCGTTTATAATGCCTTATTTTATACCCCTAGATCTAAGGGCTTTATTTTTAGTAGCCTACGACAAAAAATGTTCTTATACCTACCGAATATACACAAACAATTTCATACAAATCGGTCTACTCATTTCGGAGGAGTCAAACACTGTGACACGAGATTTTTAAATTAGATTGTCATTCCACTCATATATTTACTATTCCATCTCTGTTGCATGCAATATTCTTTAAGCCAAGATTTACATATTTAATGAATTGATTAATTTTTATACTTTCAACTTTCTTACAACGATTTTATTCTAATTACAAGATCCAATTGGTTGGTCGATTCAATTCTGCATTAGAGAATAGTGTACTGGGTAAGTATTTAGAAAAAATATTATATTTCTCTGTTTTGCCTAACTAGATTTTTTCTAAATGTGACCAAAAATTTATTGAAAAATTAAACTTAATGCCTTTATTAATATTAATGCAAGTTGAAACATTCGCAAGTTTTCATTTTCATTCATTATTATGAAAAGTTGCGAATGTTTCAACTTCAAGTTCAATTTTATTTTCATTTCAACTTCGATTTCTACTCTACCTAGGTGATAACTAGGTGATAACGGGAATAACTAGGTGTGATTTATAAATAAATAAATAAAAAGTATTTATTTATGTAGGTATATATTTTACAGCGTAATTTTCATTTGGTATTTTTTTTGAACAATAAATAAATGTTAGAAAAAAATATTATAAATTAAATAACAATTTTAAATAATTCTAATATTAGGTACAAAAAAAAAATCCTTTCCCGCACCAAGACTATTATTCGAACTCAAAGACTTGACCCGGTAACCCCGATCTTCCTTATGTACTTATATTAACTTTAAACTCTTTCACTTGTCAAAACAGTTCATGAATAGGTGACAATGCATAAAATTTAGGCCCAGCTTCGCGTAGTTAGCATTTGATTTCGGTAGCCTTTAGTTAATAAATGGGTATTGGGTGGGTGAAAATAAATAAATAAATATTTTTTACACTCACACCTATCATCTAGCCCAAAGTAAGTAGCCTAAGCACTTGTGCTATGGACACTAGATGACGGACATATTTTTAAGATAATTATGTATTTAAATGTTGAAAATATACTACATAAACATATACACAACCATGACTCGGATGACAAACATTTGTGGTCATCACAAAGTTTGCCCCTACTAGGATTCGAACCTGGGACCTCTTGGCCAAGACCCAGCAATCTGAGCATTCGACCAAGGCGGCCGTCAATGCACCTCTGCCTATCCCTTCAGATATAAATAGATATGTTAATGCTGGTGTTTACACACTTTTTATAGGATTTTTACATAACGTTTGCGTCGTATTAACAACCATTTAAATTTATTATTGAGTCACAAGAAACGCTGGTAAAGGAAAGCTTGGGTCATTATAGTGTTGGATTTGGGTCAAAAACAGCCACATAAAAATATAAGTTGCATACTAGATACAACAATATTGACGAGCGCATCTTGAGAGCTCTCCACCGAGTGATGTACCTACGGGTAAATATTAAAAAAGAATTCAACAAATTAACTATTGACACTGTCCTGAAAATTTTAATATAATTTGTCAATAAAAGTTGTCAAAATAATTATTATCACATTATTACCTTTATTAATATTACTTAATACTTTTTTAACTATCCCCGACCGAGAGTTTATTCTTTTATTGGTAGGTAGGTACTCAAAAATTAAGTATTCTGGTATCCCTAATAAAAACCTTTTAAGAATATAATTTTAATTATTACAGTCACACCAGAACTTAGCTTAAATTAATCCAACCAACAAAATTTTGGAAAGTTGAGATATATTTAATACGCTCATTATTAAGTAGGTACTAAACCATCTGCGATAGATATGGTGCTATATAGTAGATATCATCTATATAATTATGCCAGACATACTGTAAATATTTGATGTTAAAATTCGAATAACACGTTCTAGTTCTAGGAACATCGTCATGCCATGCAATGTTATGGTAAGCTTAAAAACTTATATAACAATAGGGTATACCTGAGTAGGCAACTGGTTATGTGCAGTTAAGTTCAATCAGTTAAATCATAAAGAATTTGTGTGAAACTAGGGATTGTAAGTTAAGATTGCTGACAAAGGATGAACATTAACAAGTCACTATCAACATCGTCTACAATGTTGGATTACTTGGTGTTTTTTGTACTCCATTACGACATATTAATGGAATACAAGCTTTACAAAATAAAAACTAAATTTACTCAATAATAAATATTATACTATACTAGTATCCAACATTCATAAGATGCTGTAACAAATCAATAGTAAGATACGTGTTTACTAGCGTGTATAAGCTTCTGCTGACGAAAAATGTATCTAATATGTTTTTATTTCGTAAACCAAGCCAAGTTCAGACAAGAGCTATTCACGTAACGAAGTGCGATTTACGAACGATCTGAACAGCCATGCATTATCACGAGAGCACTCGAGATCGGCGGCGGAAACTGTGATAGGTATAAGCTTTACCCAGCGACGAACGTGTCTGTCTGCCCGTTCGTTTCAGTGGGGACTAAAAGTGGAAGGATTCGATTTGAAAACCCCTCTAGCGAAATCTTTGACGTGTCCAATTAAGTCTGAACAAAGGCTCAAATCCCATAGGAGGAGTCGTTGTTCAGTTTAATCGTTATAGATTCAGTAACATATACTTTTTTTATAGTTACATTTTATAACTTTGCATATAGACACCGACTTAACGTCCCTAATTAGCTATACTGTGTAAAAATTTTAAAAATACTTAATAAACACCCACATTTCTTAAGTTTCATAACAGTATATTTTATTATTCTAAGTACCATCACACTCGAAAATAAGCCGAAGTATTAAATTTTATCAGTAATCGCCTTTTTGAAAAAATTGGGGATAGTGAGGTAACTAACGGGAATCCGAATAAAGAAAATGACATACATACATACATACATAATTCACGCCTATATCCCCGAAGGGGTAGGCAGAAGTGAACTAGCACCCACGCTTCGCCAATTATGCTAGGTCCCATGTAATAGGTGGCGAGCCTATTGCCATTTATCGGGCACAAAAGTCGCAGTACTTTTCTAGGTGGTAGGTATAAGAGGAACGCTGCTGCCCATTCCTCATCACTGTTTTATCCTTAGTCGCCTTGTACGACACCCACGGGAGAGATTTGGGGTGGTGACAATTGTATTCTACTCTGCCGTCACCACACGGCAAAGTGTGTTAGTCTAACTAGTCAGTCAGAAATTCTCATCAATAATTTGGATACATCTTCAAGAATCAACATTTAGGGCAAAAACAAAACTGCGGTGTAGGTAATTGTGAAAAAAGTAACCAAAAATTAATTTTTAAATGCATTCCTTATGACATGAATAGTTAATATAGTATCACCAGCCATGGCCATTAGTAAGATGTAATAAATATTAGTGTTAAAAGTATAAACTTATAATAAAATGATCAAAGAGACTGACTGACCTACCAGACTCAGTTTGATAGTAACTACTACAAAGGTTATACTGCCGCAATCGGAGACGTCAATTAACTTTAATGAGTACCTATACACTTAATGCAAAAAAACATTTAAATCTAAACCATACCCGGCAAGAATAGCGACTAGTTTTGAATTGTCATTTATTGACATTAAGTACTAATCGCTATCGTTAACTGACGTCTCTGAGTGCAGCAGTAAGTCACACTTTAATGATTATAATGGGCCTCCGAGACGGTCAAGAAGCATCGCGTCAAGCTCGTTTATTTTCTGAGCGTTTCATTCTGTTGCTAGGTCAAACAGATATTTTTTATGTCTGATTGATTTGTTTGACATAAAAAAGAGTTTTTTAACCTAGCAAAAGAATGAAACACACAGAAAATGAACGAGTTTGACGCGAAGCCGCTTGACCGTCTCCTAGGCCCATAATGATTTGATGCCTCTAAGTCAGCCCACTAACGGTGATTCAATTGGATGAGATGAATTTTCTAGAAGTAGAATTTTATTTCAAAAATACATTAAAATATTGTTCGAATTTTCTTTTCAACTCACTCAATTTATATGTAGTTGATAGATTACTAAGGACGTTTGCGCTAGCCACCAATTAGATTCGCAAAAATTAATGATTCTACACATTAATTGCATATAACAAATGCATTAATTTCCCCTTAATTATTATTTGCACCTACATAGTTATTATCATCCTGCATTCACACAAATAATAGGAATCCTCGTATCGATTGTGTAATGGGCAATGTTTTGTAACAGTATGAGAATTAGTAAAGCAGTAGTAATATTCAATAGCTTCGTAATTAATTTGAATCAATGTCTGGTATAGTTTTTTTATTAGAAATCATGCAAAATAATCTCGATAATTATAAATATTTATTAGATGCACAGCGCTTCAATATAAAGGTGTATAAAGGCCTACTCAAACAATTCCTTAAAACGTAGGTACTATAAAAGCATGGTATTGTTTTAGTCGTTAAGTTAGACCACTAATTGAATACCACAGGCACAGTCAAAATATTAAGCAACTCCAGGAAAACGTCACTACCTAGTACATGAAGCTCAACGTGAAAGTGAACGCGTACAAACAGGCTATCTCAGTACCAACTTTGTTCCGTAAATATGTAGTGTTCATATAAACATTAGAAGCTTATTAGAACTGAAAATGTTTATACACTGCTGCAATGAAATCGGATCACTCGAAAAAAACTCAATGAATAATTTAATGAAAAATTTTAAAACTGTAAGGTAATTTTTTTTTGGTGATTACATTAAAAAAATACGTATTTGAAACAAAACACTTGTTTTACTCTGACCCCTTTCTTTACAGCCAAGTGTATAATATTTAGAATAATACATATTACACAAAATACACGGACACAATTCGCATAGCCATACATACAAAATTATATGTTATTGAAATCAATTAATATTAATCAAAATGTAAATAATTCACAAGTATTTCACAACAAAATGATTTTTATAAAAACATTAAAACGTGTTGTTTTGCGTACTGATTATAAACAAAGGCAGTTTTTAAAAGGATTAAGTTGTGTACGAACCCTATTTAGCACTGAATTTTCCGAGCGTACTGAAATAGGAAAACCAAAGTTCGTAACGAATTTTGTGAAATGTTAATAAAAATAATAATTAATTACCTTTGATCGGCGTTTTGGGCACAGGTTTTGCTCTTACTAGCGTCGGTCCGGAAGTGCCTTGTCTAATATGGCAGCCCCGCCATCGTGCAACCGGCCGTAGTATACACAGTTGCGTAATTGCGGATTAGACGTGTCCGCGTGCCAGTTCTGCGGAAAAAGACCGTGTTAATAGGATTCTTTAAGTTGAAAATCGGAGCTCATTTGACAAACAAAATCTTGTTAGATGATTAAATTTTACTACATATTTTCATTTTTATTTCAACATTATAGTAAATATAAATATTAGAAAAATTACCACAAAGAAATTGTGGTTAGAACTACTCGGCCGAGTGGTATAGGCATCTGCCCGGAACGCAAAGGACGCGGGTTCGATTCCCGCATTAAGACTGTAATTTTTAATCCTTTCAACACCGATACCATGGTACATTTTAGTATTTAATTGTGTCAAGTTCACTCACTGCTGTCTTAACTCTTAGTCAGTCACCCACGGGAGAAATGGGGGTGGTGACAATTGTATTCCGGTCTGCCGTGACCACACGGCATTGCACCTGCACCTGTGTATACACATTTCAATAAACATTTCAGTGTAATGGAGAATATTACTAATATACTAAACAAAACAGGTGCAAGGAGGACTTTGAAATTACACCAACACAACGACGAAATTTTTCGAAGCAAGCTGGCTGGATTATTTAAGGAGTTTAGAACTGTCCCTTCCACTTAAAACTTAATTGGACAAGAAAATGCTTGTCAGGCACGAACCAGGACTTAAGTGTTTAAAGTTAACATGACATTTTAATATCTTTTCGGAATTGATTTTTTGTGCAAAAATTTAAAACCGTCTTCAGTCTTTCTTGTTTATATTCAATTGTTTATTAGTGTATCTTTAATTATAGTTATATGGGTTTAGATAAGCTACTAGTAGAGCACAATATATTCTCCACTATCTCTATGCAGTCGTACCTGCTAGGCTATTCCTTGTGCAATGTCTAGTAATATTGTGATCTGGGTGTCTAAAAAGGTAGCATTAGCAGTTTCTTTTATAATCCTTCGCATTGCTGTTAACACTTTAATTCTGGTCGTTGCATGAAGTGGAAATGAGACTGTCACAATAGTCTAATTGAGATTGGAGGGGTGCAAATTGTACGTTTACCGATGAATGGAGCTTAAAATTTACGCTTCGGCCCAAAAGCTAAAGCCGAGTCAGAGTTTAGTACAGTCACGTCAGATTTCAGAACAAGTCAGAAGTCGGGTTGTAGAGATAAAATAAGCCGCGGAGAACTTTGAACGACATGTTAAGTCGTTGGTGTTGGCTGCATCTGCAGTAGTTAATACTAAACCACAATGAAATTGTGTGGTTGGCAATAACTATATAATTAATTATTGTTTTGGAAAAGCTTGGACAATATCAATGTTATCCGTATTAAAATAGAAAGTCGGATGGACAAATATTACAATTTGTGTTATAGGTTCTCAAAAATATGAGTGCTCAAAAATATATTATATCGAGTTACTACGTGCTTCGGAAAGCACACTAGCCTTCTGCATCTGTAGAAGTTAATACCCACCAATCCGCACTGGACCAGAGTGGTGGGTTATGGCCCATTCTTCCCAAATTATTCCATTCATAGGAAAAGTCTGTGCCCCTGTAGGTCTAGCGCGAGATATGGACCAAATCATTTGACAGTATTTTGTCTCCGGATTTAGTGTGAGTTAGAGCGAGAGGAAAATATTTTATTTTCCTCGAGGATATTTTGTCCACGTCCCACGTTACGGAGGCTGCAGTGGGGACATTAATGGGGTTGGTGATGATGATGGGAAAAGCTTAAACGGTAATCGTTATTTCGTAAAGAAGCTCCAAAAAGTCTAAGGGCCTGCTTCACAATCGAAAAGTAAGTTCGAAGTAGCTTACTTCGCAGATCATTTGACAGTTGTAATATGAAATATATGTCAATTGAAGCTACTTCGAACTCACTTGTCGATTGTGAAACAGGCCCTAAGTCATGTAATAATAAATAATAATACTCGTAGTCTAAAAGGATAATACGGCAATTATTTAAATAAAAAGTCGATGCCTAGACTTCACCTAGGTAATTAAGGTTAAGTAGGTATGTTTACGTGAACACGGAAATCCATTCTGGTTTAAGTAGACTGTTTGGTTGAAAGTGCGCTTAAAATAAACTATTGCCATTGTTGATTTAAACTACATAGGAATAGGAGAACGTCCTTATACGCTGTCTTGTTCCTAATAGTAGATGGCATCTTCCATTTGCTTTGTTAATGTGTACGTGACGTATATATTACACCCTCTATAAAGTTTATTAACATGACTCGGGAAAAAAGCTGATTCTGAACCGTATTTAATAACCTCACAATTACAGAATCCTGCATCGAATAGTTTCAAATTTTCCAATTGACAAATTGATCAGTTGAGTGATTAAAATGAATACTTCAATAATGTATATTGAAGTTAATTACTTTATTAGACTAAGATTGATGCTACAAATTAGTTTTCCTAAATTTTCTTTACGAAAAATGATTTTTTTAGGGTCTATGCTAATTGTGTAAATCACATTAATTGATTAATTCACTGTGACATGGCGTCAGATTAATCCTGCCCATCATTAACAAGGTAATTTAGGTTGTTTCAATACTTTAATATTAATAGTCTGCTTGTGGATAGGTTAATAATGGTCTGCTGTCCATTTTATAAACAAAATAACATGGAGGAGAATATAAAAGAGTATAGAATATATAATATGTCATAGAAACCGCATATGACGTATATTCTATACGGATTTTTATTTTTCACACTATTGATCTAAAACATATTTAATTTTTGTATGTCTCCGAAAGCACAGGCAACAGTATTAAAACATTCGCATTTTATTGGATTAGATGTAATACAATTGGCGGTGGGCATGTTGTTCTTGAAATATAGGCAAGCATTGATAATCGGTTCCAGAGTACGATTGCAACGTTTCCCGGTGATGATTAGGAATTTTAGAATGTCCAATTTCCTCAAAGTTTCTGCAAATGTTAACGTAAAATCGTATCTTAATAGTATTTCAATAGAATGTTGTCATTCCAATCACTATGTCCGTTCATCGATCTCCCGACATGGTCCGTTCTGTCTCTTTTCTACACATTCATTCATCTTTACGGTGTGATGGATGATGTGGATCACAAGGGAGTGGATGGCTTGATGACGTCTGACCGATATGAATGGAAGAGGAAACATACTGCGCCGAACAGGGCAGGGTGAAAAAGAAGAATGGTGTTTCAATAGCACTGAAAAATATCAAAACACCATTGGCATATTAAAGTACTATTTCGGGGGATACGCTGAACAGTACAGTTCCTTTTATTAAAACAGAAAATAGGAATTTGCTTAGTAAGGCTGGATTCACACGGCATTATACTGCACGTTTTTCTTGCAGGATGAGTCTTGCCGACTTAAGTAGTGGCTCATACATTGAGTATAGTACCGTTCACAAGTGTACGTTTTTTTGTAGTAGGTAGGTACGGTACAGGCGACGGTTTCGGTAAGGACAGAATTTGGTAAGATTCATACTGCAAAAAACGTGCAGTACAATGCCGTGCGAACCATTATTATTTTTATGACTATGTATTTGCATTTTCCGTAAATTGTCAAAAAGGAATGTTATTGAAACACCATTGGAATTTGGTTGCAAAGTTAACAAGCACAGAATCAAACCACCTGGGGTTTGGGACCGATCACTGGAGTGTCACAGGAGTGTTGTCTCTTTATCTTTAAATTGTTATTATTATGACTACTTGCGTATTTGTTATTTTCCGATTTAGTAAAAGAAATTGTGGAAAAGTATTGAAACACCATTGTGATCTGGTTGCAACGTTAACAGTCACAGCATCATGCCCCAGGTAGACACCACAATTACTGTCATCATCACAGGAGTGTTGAAGGAACTCAAGATTATTAATTTATGGTCAGTATGGTCACCCATCCAATGACCGGCCTTAGCGAGTATTGCTTAGTTTACGCTAAGAGCGCGCTATGCCACTGTGCTAGGCTAAGGGCCTGTTTCACAATCGACGGGTAAGTTCTGGATAGCTTATCAATATATTAATAGCACATCATTTGACAGTTGTAATCTTCTACAAAATTATATAAAAATGAATAGCTGTGTGTTTGTCTCGCTAAAACTTGAGAACGGCTAAGTGTTTTAGCTGATTTTGGTTTTGAAATGATTGTATTGGGCCAAGCAAGGTAAGAAAGGTGAGAAAATATTATATGAAAATATTGCGAAGAAAATAGTAAAAACAACAATTTAATTTTCCCATAAATCCCATGCTTTCCTGTCAAAGATTTGACGTAACCATGGCAAAAATCGTATCCATAGTAACGGGATAATTTTTATGGCATAACAGTGTACCTATGCCAGGTCAGTTAGTATGAAATATTATGTCAATTGAACAGCCAAGTAAGCTATTCAGATCTTACTCGTCGATTGTGAAACAGGCCCTAAGCACCTGTTCCACAATCGACAAGTAAGTTCGAAGTAGCTTACTTTGCAGTTCAATTGACATATATTTCATATTACAACTGTCAAATGATCTGCGAAGTAAGCTACTTAGGACTTACTTATCGATTGTGAAACAGGCCCTTAGTATAGTATATTAAGCACTGTTTCATCATTTAATTTTCATTAGTGATATGAATAATAGTGTCATATCCGCGCCGTTGACACAGGCGGGCTTTTATGTTGCAGACTTTTACTTATATTATAGGTAATTCGTAAATATTTCTTGTACTCTCCTATACAGCCTTGACGTTGTTGCTAATTTCCAAAACCAAAATGAGAACATTCTGGTTTGGTAAGGTAATTTAGTGTCACACACAAAACTAACAGCACATGGCTACTTCTAGAGATCACACAACCCATGTACAAGGCGAATAGGGGTAAAAAAGACAGCGATTAGTATTCCTCTTATACCTACCACCTAGCAATATACTGGGATTTACGTGCCCGATATATGGCAATAGGCTCGCCACTTATTACACGGAACCTAATATTTGGCGACACGTGGGTGTTATTTCGCCTCTGCCTAGCCCTTCGGGGATATAGGCGTGATTTAAGTAAGCACCTCCATCCTACAATAGCAACATTACGCAAATCTAATACAAAAACAAATGGTAGACAATATTTTCAGGCGTTAGAGCGGTTCCTTGCATTCTTTGTAGTTATAATTGTATAAAACATCCTCTTTCCCGCCTCCCGTGCAATTTCCTTTTTCTAAGTACCTTTATATGCCGTTAGACTCTTTTAAAAGGACCCTTTGTTGGCTTTGTAGGTATACGAGGTTATTCTGTTGCTGTAACGAGTGGATAATAACAATAAAAAGAAGTTGATTTACTGTAAAAAACACGTTGGATTAAATAATAGGTGGTCGGTAGGTTTTGTAGAATTGTCTATTGAAAAAGAGGTCCCAGGTTCGATCCTGGTAGAGTCAAATGTTTGTGTGATGAACGAACACTGACATTTGTTCTCAATTTATGGTTATTATTAATATGTTTAAGTAGTTTGTACCAATATTTTCAATCTAATATTTTTATAACTAGCTGATCCGGCAAAAGTCGCTTTGTCCCTACCACTTGTATATACACTGTATTAAAAATAGCCTACCACCTATTTCTCAGACCTACCAAATATACACAAAAAAATCCATAAAAAAATCGGTCAAGCCGTTTCGGACTCGAGTTTCTTAACAAACACTGTAACATTTTTTATATATTAGTTTATAAATTTTTCCGTCATCTAGAGCCCATAATACCAACGCTTACCTATAGATGTTAATTATTTGGGCAAGATAATAGGTGTTCGAGTAAAATAGTACATTATAGTAAAGGCCACAATATTACCATGCCTGTTTGAGAAAAATATCTTTCTCAAACATTCCTAGGGCGAGCCTATTGCCATCTAACGTCCACCGTCCACATTTAATCTAGATTAAGAGTATGGCTAGGTGGTGTACCAGGAACTGCTGCCCTTGTGCGACACCCACTGAAGAGGTATTTTGCTGCATCGTCACCACACACTTCAGTTGTGCTTCTCCCTGCCCTGCTCCTAGTCTATCTGGAGTCGGCGTAGTGTGTTTCCTCTTCCATTCATATCGATCAGACGTCAACAAGCCATCTACTCCCTTTTGATTCATATCATCTATCACACCGTAAGGGTGCTAGTGATGAATGAATGTCTAGAAAAGATACGGAACGGCCCATATCGAGAGACCATTCGAGAGAGAGACACAACATTCCAATCCATACAACTCAAGGTTATGGCTAAGAAACTGCCTGAAACCAATCCTCACCACACACTTCATTTGTGTCCTTATTAATGGAATTGTAAAACGTTTGATAGAGCGCGCAATATGAAAATATACCAATAACACTAATGCGGTGACCATATTACGCAGTAATATTGAGAGCGTGTCCAAATGAGTGTGAAATGAACGGGAAATGAACGCCACGCAGTTGCTTAGCGCACCCGGCCTGCGATTAGGTGAACTGACGACTTTTCCCAAAGGGTAGTCATTAGAAAGGTGACCAAAAATATCAATATTTCCTTCGTGCTTCGGAAGGCACATCAAGCCACTGGTCCTGGCTTAATACTCACTGGGTCAAAGTGATGGGTTATGGCACATTATCCATATATTCTTCCAGCCATAGGGCAGGCATGTGACCCAGCAGTGGGGACATTAAAGGGCTGGTAATGATGACGTAATGATTACGCGGTAATATGTAGAGCGTGTCCAAATGAGTGTGCCTACAACGGGAAATGGACGCCACACAGTTGCTACATCCAATAACTAAATAGTAGAAATAACAAATACGCGCTAGTCAATGTGGTTGTGCAAGAGCGCCTCACAAAACTTTCAAGCATGTATGTACATTCATCGCGGACTTGAATTAGCGTAGTAACTAAATTCAGGCCAAAGGGAAAATACCCGGGTTCATTCGAGCATCCTCGTGATGATTGTACCTAATTAGGTCTGAGGGTGCTTCTAAAGTTAGCTGAGGTAGATTTTGCGCGTGCTGCCCAATCCGCTAACCGGCTGCTGACTGAGATGGGAAGATTCATGGAACTCAACACGCATTCATTTGTAGCTCTGAAAATGTTGAAAGGAATGCTAAATTAAAATATCAGATGATAATTTTATTTTACTGGGGCGTTTCTTCCAAAAAAAATTCTGCTATTCGTTGGAATAGGATAATGAAAATTCCGAGAGTTAGTTTAGAGCAAGTTTTTAGTGTTACTTTCGCTTTAGCTTCACATCAGTCATACTGCTTTTCTATTTTCTGTCATAAAACTTTTAATGAATTTTATTTGCATTATTATATAATATCTATAATCATTAGTTTTTTTTTGAATATCTATAATCTTTTGCAATGCTTTTACCGTTCAATAGACTTTAATTACAAGTAAAATAGGTAGGTAGTCGTCTGGAGATAATATCGAAGATTTGCATAGGCTATATGTGAAGGGGCACCAAATATGTATGTACATTTATTGAAAACTGCGGAATGCCTTAAAGGATTGAGTTTAGGATTGTATGTCTTCATACATACATACATAAATCACGCCAATATCCCCGAAGGGGTAGGCAGAGGTGAGCTAGCACCCACGTTTCGCCAAATATGTCAGGTCCCATGTAATAGGTGGCGAGCCTATTGCCATTTATCGGGCACAAAAGTCGCAGTACATTGCTAGGTGATATAAGAGGAACGCTGCTGCCCATTCCTCATCACTGATTTATCCTTAGTCGCCTTGCACGGGAGAGATTTGGGGTGGTGACAATTGTATTCTACTCTGCCGTCACCACACGGCCACCAGGGATGTATGTCTTCATCATGTTAAATAAAAGCTCGGAGATATTTTTAATTAATAATGTTAGGTTCTGCTTAATGTTCTTTATTAATGAATTAGATAAAATGCGGTTAATTAAACGTTAGGTATATTACGCTGTTGCTTATTTTATAGATGAGATTTTTAGTCCTATTCCCAGTTTATAGATAAATTTATTATTTTAAATATAAATTATTATGAATTAATTATAAATAAGTATAAAGCTAGTAAGTATAAAGTTGGAAATAGGAATAAAACAGATGTGAATTATCGTATTAACAGATGTCGTATTAACTTTGCAGACTGATGTATATTATAAAACGTTAGTGTTCAAAAGGTCTAATATTGTTTATCGGACTTGCAGAATTTGTTTTAGTTTCTTATCCACCATACCGTAATACAGCGATATCGATAAATGTTACAATTATGTTGATTTAAGGGTACACTGTACACTTGAACGCAGACAATATGAGGTAGGTCAAGTTGCCTTTTTATTATGTTTATACTTGCCTAAATCTGACCCAAAAATAAGACAACAGTTACTTAGTCTCACGTACCCTATAAGATAGGTGAACAGCTTTACTAGGCAAGCGGAAAACCTTAGCCGAACATTATGCGTCTGTCTGTACTAAACTAAACAGCTTTGAAAACAACTTGAAACTTATAATAGTTTGGCACAGCCCATTCCAAGTTTGTAATGATCTGAAATTCATTCGCGCCTTAGAAAATAAAGCTGTTAATGAAATATAAGCTTTCCTTTTTCAGTCAGTAAAAATAATTCTATGACACCTACCATTCTACTTACTATTTGCCGTTTGGAGATATTGATTATGAAGCAAATACAAGATACAATGCAAGATACAAACATTGTATTTTTTTTTAATCAAGCAAATTTTATTGTAAGTTATTATTTTTGAGATTTGGATTAACCGACAGCTCTTCATTGTAAGAGAATAACTCACAACCAATGAATTTATGTTTTAGTGCTGGTACGTATAAAACTAGTGCATACATTTACAACCTAAGGCTATTTCCAATATTTGCATGTAGGGGACAAAAACCCTACAAGCAAATATTGGAAATAGTTACCTGATGTGCCCATAACTCATCACGGTAGCCCAGTACGAATTGGTACGTATTAATTTAAATGAATTATCCAATAGAATAAAATAATGCGTTTATGTTAAACTCATAATAAAATATAATAATGCGACTATGCAAATGCTGTGTTCAGCTATAATTAGAGTGCAAATTTACATTTGTTATTATGCTATTTGTGTATTATGTATGAGCCATGATTTGTATTCTGTTGCTGTACCTTAAATAAATAAATTTAGACAGACCTTTTATTCGAAATAATGTTTTTTTTGAGAGATTATAAGATTTCTCTTAATTTTAAGTTAATAAGTTACATAAATAAGTTTAGCGTCTTTCAATACAGAATTTTAATATATCGCTTAATGACAATGATATATACCGAATACAGATTTGTAACTTACGTCATTTGCATGTGCGTGAAAAATGTGTTAAATAATTCAACCTTTTGGCTGCAGTAGAAACACTTCAAGATTACTCGGGTGAGTGCTGCGGTCGGTGGCGAGGGACAGCTAAAACGTTTGGTGTCGAACTTATAACTTCATAACGTCTCCATTTAGTTGCACAAATGCTTCTCGGCTGCAGGTTTGAAACGTATTTGCACAAACGGATTAAACTGGCGCGTAATACTCGGTATTATTCTCGATACCACAATCGTTCACTGTTTGAAATATAGAGACTTGCTAGTTGATATCCACCGTAGGTTCAATATTAACGAACATAATTATATGTGGTATAACTCTGGCAAAAAATTATTTATTAACCTCATCATTGATCAAAAGTTATGGAATAACCACCATATTCCTGTCATGTCCCCAGGTTAAATTGGTCCAGCGCAGTATAATTCCTATCCTTTAGCTAACCATCTAACCATCCACTCCATTTTAATTCATATCATATTTTATCACAATGTGATTGATTTATTTATTTATTATGTCTACCTACATTTTTACATAGGTACCTTAAGATAAAGAAACAAAATATATGAATGTATCTGGTAGGTATGCTGTTGTTGATATTGGTAGCCTGCTTTCATCCATTTGGGTAACCTAATGTGCTTATATACACAGAACAATTTCGCTTAGTTGACTTTTACGCCAGCCCTGTGGTGAGTCAAGACTGGGGTTACTGCTTTTTTCATTCCCTGGACAGCTTCGACTAATAAATAGACTGAGGGGCGTTAGATTTCATGTTACTCATTACTAATAAAATAAATAATAAATTTTTTACTTCTTCTATTGCAAAATTAGGCATCAGTCTCTCTCCGACGACGGGTATCATTAATTTGCAAGGGCTTGAAGTATATGGGAATCCGGTCAGCAGTTGAATGTAGCAATAAATGTATTGCTGAAAAAAAATTGGTGCTTCTAATATGCTCTGCCTTTGTTTCGCTGTAATTACTCGTAGTTACATGAATTTCTTTCAGTACGCAAAAGTTTACGTATATGACCATTAAAACGGTGTAATTATTTTTCATTGTTTTTTTTTTTGGTTTTAGGTACTACTCCAGAATTTCTGTTAACAAATGGAAATATTATTTTATAATATTATATAAATCTTCGGGAACTCGTGAATTGTAGCGATTTACGTCTCAAGGATTTTCGCCACAAAACTCGTTATGTTCCTTTGGAAATTCTCGAATGCATACCATTGACGACGTGAAAGCTGGAGCGAATATGCAGGAATCTTATTTCACAACTGCGGTATTTAGGCTCAAAGCCGAAGAGCGTATAGCATTGTATTCCCGCTTGATGAATATGAATATCTTCACGGTATTATTTATAGGTCCATAACCCATATTAATAGCTAATTAGGGGAGACCGGGTCAAAACCGTATAGCTAAGAACAAACCAATATAAAATTTAAATAAAGGAAAATCATACATTCATAATCAACTCATTTATTAGAGACTCTCATTGGCTATAGAAGTTAACAAAAAAAAATATATAATATTCATAAAAACAAAAAATAATCAACAAAAACTAAACCTCGATGAAATACGATTTTGCCCCAGGGGTTGGACAAAATCGTATACTATATACGGTATTGCCCCATACGTTATCAACGTGAAGCCAAACAACCAAAACATTCGAAACAATCCATGTCATCTTCATCCCAGCCAGTACAGCCTTCGTGTGCTCATCCTTTACAGGTAATGCACTGAACTCAACCTTCATCCACGCGACTTGCGCAATATTCTTCCTTATAATATAAACAAATATTTTCATTCATATTAGTGCACGAAGTTAGGTTTTGAATTTTGATTGCTTGGGTGATTTGTTTAAATTAAAACTTGGTTTCTTCTTCTTGTCCAGGGTAATTTTCTTCTTTATATGGAGAAGACGTCACCACTAAAGTTTTACCTTTACGATGATTGGTTTGTCTTCTTTTTTCACTATTTATTCTCGTATAGGAATGATATCTGAAGGTGTTACAAATGTTTTATATTGTTTTGCCTCATTTGGTGGAGTAGATTCATAAGAGTTGTGAGCAGTAGAAGTAGAAGGAATGCTTATTCTGACTCCCAGCTCGGTTAGTAGATCTTTTATAATTCCGAGGCATTGTAATAAAAACCTGCTCACAACAACATCATTATTCATCAGGACAAAACCGTATACTAGCCGATTTTACCCCGTACGGTTTTGCCCCACTGACCATAAACAACATATTTCATCATACACTTTTCATATAATGCAGACCCGGCACCAGAATATTGTCGATAATTAAGTAAATACACACAGTTTAACGTTAATAACACTGTACTTATCTAATTATTATAATATTATTCACAATTCAAACTTTCGTTAACGATAAAATTAGATCAAAACACATAAAAACAATATTTAAGTGATATATTGTTAACGCTCGTACGTGCAGCGACAAGTGTCTGTTAACATATTGATCCTATTGGCTACTTGCTGTGGTCGCTAAATTCGCGGTTAATTCAAAATACTAACGGGCACAGCTATACTGTACGGTTTTACCCTGGTATACGGTTTTGTACGGGTCTCCCCTACTTTTTACTACATATTGAGTAACAAATTTGGAATTAAAAAGATAAAACTACTTTTTGCATAAATAAGATTAATTTATAACTTTTCTTTGTTCTTCTTTGACTTTTCAATGTGTTGGACAAATTCTTCGAGACTGACTGCCTCACTCAGAGACGCCAATTAACGATAAAGAGTAGTAAATACAAAAACATGACAATTCAATACCAGTCGCTCTTTGTGCCGGACTTATGATTTAGATTTAAATTAATTTTTTTGACATTAACTACTCATTAAAGTTAATTGACGTCTCTGAGTGCGGCAGTAAAATCATATATATTGAATAGCATTTTCCCCGACTGTCCCTTTACTGTGCCGTGAGGCAGAGCAGAATACAATTGTCACCACCCCCATTTCTCTTGCGGGTGTCTACAAGGCGACTAAGGGTAAAGAAAGCGTTGAGTAATGGACAGCATCATTACTCATAAACCATCAGCGAGCAATATACTGCGATTTATTTTTAAACTGGCATGGCAATATGGCAACACGGTCGCCTTACATTACGCCCTATCCTAATTGGCGGAACGTGGGTGTAGATTCACCTCTGCCTATTCCTTCGGGAAACAAACATGTTTTATGTATGTATATGTGTGTGTGTGTCCCTTTACTCAACGAACTACAATTATTTAGTGTAAGTAAAGTCGATTCGAATCTCGTTTAAGTATACTATTACAATTATCAATTTCATTTTATTTTATTTATGATTAAAACTATCTTCAAAGTTTTCAAACAAGCACGTTCCAGACGCAAGCGGTCAACCTAATCGTGGTAAGCGTACCTATTATAGTTGAGTTAACAACCGATACGATCAGAATGGGGTTAATATGTTTTTAAGGGTAAACTCCGTTTAATTAGGATTTGCTGCCACTCCACTTGCAATAGTTGTTGCACACATATCCTAAAGTGTTATCTATTTGAAATATTGCTTTGACAGGAATTTATAGATCGGTTTTGGAAATTACTTTTATACACGATAGTATCCGTTTTAGGCAGCATGTCAGTTTTGGGCCACTGTCCCTTATTTTTCATTTATTACCTACCCAGATCGCATGACCAATGAGAAAATAACAGAATCCAATCTGAAAACGCGAATTCGATCTCACATTATTATAAAGTCAGTATGTTGATATGTTTTTTTAAAATAATAATTATAATTTGATATTTCAAAGATTCTTCTTAGAAATCGGTCGACATAATTATTAGATAAATAAGTACCTATGTATTATTTTACGATTAGCAAACATTTAGAAAATTTAGGTTACTGTACCTAATGTGCGAAAAGTTCATATTTATTTACTTTCATTCATAGCTGTAGGTAAATAATAAAAAATGCCGCGATCTTTGTTCACGCTATCACGGTGTGCCCCGCGAATAATCTTTGCGAATGAGTTATTGTCACGTTTCGCTACTTTATTTTAAGCCGAAAAGTGTTCGCAGGCTATTCAAATGAAAATTTTCACAACTCTATCATAAAACCACGATATTTTATTACAATAAAAAACTGACCGATGTTTATAGATACCTATTTAATAAATTACATTTGCCCACTAATTCGCCCTGGGCCTATGTGGTGGTTTATGGCCCATACATACATACATACATAAATCACGCCTATATCCCCAAAGGGGTAGGCAGAGTGAACTAGCACCCACGTTTCGCCAATTATATCAGATCCCATGTAATAGGTGGCGAACCTATTGTTATTTATCGGGTACAAAAGTCGCAGTACTATTGCTAGATGGTATAAGAGGAACGCTGCTGTCCATTCCTCATTACTGATTTATCCTTAGTCGCTTTGTACGACACCCACGGGAGAGATTTGGGGTGGTGACAATTGTATTCTACTCTGCCGTCACCAACGTTATGGCCCATTCTGGCTATATTCTTCCTCACAGCTTGTGCCACAGTAGTGTGGACATTAAAAGCTAGTTAAATTAGTTAGCTAACACCTAGATCTATGTTTTCTCATTTATTCATATTAGTCAGGAGTCATCATGCCATTAACTTCCTTTTTAATCATATGCAAGAGTGCGAGGACTGGATGTAGATATAGAGAGTACCTATTAGTGAGAAATGGACTACGTCGAGAGATGGACTATGTCGAAGATGAACGGAGAAGGTTATTGGGAAGACAACATACCATCCATACCGGTCAAGGTCAATCCATATCAATCCACACTGCAAGCCACCTGCATTCACGCCAACCCTTTTTGGGTATACTGTTTTGGTGGTTTGCCGTCTCCGTTAGTGGATTTTAATGACAACCCTGGGGTGAGACTGCTGCGGGCGGCTGGCGCATTTCTTCCTTCTAAGGCCAAAAGGTAATAAGTAGGTACCTATATCTTTCTGGAATCCAACGCGAAGTATAGGTAGGTACCTACCGTAAAACGGGGTTAATGGAATTCATTTATTAATACCAAAAATCAAACCCATATGAGTTATCAGCAAATGCCCTTCGGATGATTTGAGTTGTAAAACTTTTTTGGTAACTTTCGTGCCTATACCCCGTGAATTCTATTACAGTTACATACGGTATATTTTAATATTATATTTTTATGTAATATTTACCGAATGGAAAAATGCATGTTCAAAAGGACCTTAACCAAATGCATCAGTCTTAATATTCTCAATAAGAATAATTCCGATTTGATTTATTATAATGTTTTTAAATCAAAAAATATTATTTTCTCAACACTGCCCGAAAATACTAAAAAGTATTGGGTATCCAAAATTGTCATGGATGACTTCATCTCGGGACTGGTTGTTTTATCTTTCTGTACCGAACGTATTGTACGTTATTTTGACAAAAAACAAGGTCATGTGAACCGGTTGGGGCGGCTTCGATGCCTCCAATATCATATTTTCGATAATATTACCGACAGGCTACAGTGGAGTGAAACATTCCAGGACTATAATTGTTTATTTGGGAGATATATTTATTGTGCGGTTTTTCTCCGTATTTCACAAATAGAGGACTATTTGCAAAATAATATATTTAATTATAAGTATTATTTTCTGTTACTTATTAATTGAATTCGTATTCAGGAATAAAATTTATGCATATTTTTGATATAGATAGTTACAGAGTTACATAAAATTCTATACTAATGATCTCTTAGTAAATCCAATAAATAATGAACCCTGCTTATTCTTAGATTTTAGCAACCATTTAACATTCCTTTAGTAGACTTTGTAATAGTAATAAGAACAAACTTAAAAATGTAATAGTAACTTAAAAATTGGCCTTTGACCAGCAGTGGGATCTTATAGGTTAATAAAAAATAAAAAATATAACTTAAAAATGTAGTTTCATATGAAAAAAATGTTGTTACATATTTCGTTGTTAGTGTTTTCCTAATGTTAAACCTCTAAATCCTAAATTCATTTCTATCTTATCAATAGTTATCAAAAACCATTATTGAAATTGTAATGCGTATGTGCGAGCTGCCTCTATTTGAACAGTTCCAATAAATGCTATCTGCGCCGCTCTTGGTAGTTTTTCAAGACCGATATTTATCTTCAACGTCGATTAGCCGGAGGGCGGGTAGTTACGTGACTAAAGTATAAGGACGGCTATTTGAGGGTTTAGGGCTCTCCAGCCCCCTCAAAACTATATTGGATGAAACTGGAACACATGTTCTAGAATAGCTAGAGTTTTTTGTTACATATCTATAAATGTTGTAAGTGTAAAAGATCGGGTGAACTTTAAAGGCTTAATTGGTACTTATCAAGGATTAGTATACGTACCTTTCTTTAAAGCAGATAACATTACATAATTTACAGTAGATAATGACTTATTAACTAAATTTTGCCAAATAACTTCCTTGTTAATGAACTATTTTATCTATAGCTTGTAAACATATGTGGACCATACAGTAAACTACGCTAAGAACATAAAAAAATATAAAATTGTGCAATATTATTTTCACCATTAAATTATAGTATCCTTTCCTTTATTAGAACTCTGCAAACCTCTGAGAAGATAAACAGATGTGATAATATATTTTATATTTTTGTATAATTTTTATATTTTATCCATTAACAGTCCTTAGGTTAGGTAGGTGGCAGTTCGAAAAACCTCAACCCGAAACGCCTTTCGTACGATTGCACGATAAAGCGATAATGACCCAATTTTCGCTATCGCGATGGGAGTTATAACTCTTTAAACCTTACTCCGCTAGAAAAAGTAATCGTACAAAATGGAGCTAAAATTACTTTTACAATGCGCCGACCGCTGAAGTTTTAACAGCTCACGAAGGATTTTTCGGTGGTTTACGACCAGCACTAGAAAATCGGGAGGGACGTTGATCAGAAATAAAATCCAATAGAAAAATAAATCAGAAATTTCAAAAGGAAAACTACTTATACCTAAGTCAAGTTATCTTGATTAGCGAACTATTACTGGGCAGGATGATACTATTAAGCTTCTATATTACTTCACTAGTTATTATTAAGTGTTTGTGCGTGATGAATTCTCAGTTCGCAGGTATATCGAGATGGCGATCAAGCATACTTACATTACTTACTCAGCTATCTGTTTTTTCAAACAGAGACCGATCTCTCAGATAGCTTAAATAAAAAAACGGCATATAAATATTCCCTATTGTACATGTTGTGAGTCCCCTTAAATAATTATTTTATTCTGTTTATTAGTAATCGTCTTCTATGCTGGCCTGGGAGCGACCAAATAACGTAGAATAAGCCAGCCCCGTCTCATCCCAAAGGTGTCGTAAAAGTCGACTAAGGGAGATTGCCCGGTGTAAACCAATAAGCACCTTGGGGCACTCGAATGGTGGAGGGCAAACCAACAACAACAGCATACCCAAAGAGGGTTGGTGTCAAGCAGGCGGTCGACCGTAAAACCTAAGCCAAAACCTTGAGCAGTATGAATTGGAATGTTGTCATTCCAATCACTCTCTCCGTTCATCGGTCTCTCGTTCTCGTTCGTTCCGTCTCTTTTCTATACATTCATTAATCACTAGCACCTTTACGGAGTGATGGATGATATGAATCAAAAGGGCTTGATGGCTTGATGACGTCTGACCGATATGAATGGAAGAGGAAACATACTGCGCTGAATCCAAATAGATTGGGAACAGGACAGGGAGAAGAATATTCTGTTTTATCAACAGCGGCAACAGAAACACATCATCTGTGATAATTCAACTAATTTTCACGGTTCATGAGATACAGCCTGGTGACAGACGGACGGACGGACGAACAGCGGACTCATAGTAATAGGGTATCGTCTTACCCTTTGAGTACGGAAACTTAAAAAATAAGCTTGTTATAATAATAATTTATGTAACTAGACGTTATATCCACCAAAAATAATAATCATAATATTATGACGTTTATGGGTGATTAAATTAATTGACCTAATTATCAATATACACATAGTTCCATTTAACACGATGAATGCCTTAATTGGACTAAGAACGTGATTGGCATTAACAGTATTCAGATAGTGCCATTATCATGACAGATTGATTGTACCCAAGTATCGAATTGATTACGCGCAGAGACATTTTGTCATCTCAATCAATGGTTAATTGTGAAATGCCAAACTGTAGGAATTGCGCAATCACTGGCAATTAGTCTTTATCTATGCCTTGTAGAGATATAGTAAATTGTGAGTAACAAAAAAAAATGTGCGATGTTCTAGAAACAGTACCTACACGTATGGTCGGATCGGACCGAATATGAATATTATTATCTAATGTTCAAAAACAAAATCAAATAGTATCTGGCTTAATTTGCTGAATCACAGTGACACGAAAACTGAAATCCTGGGCCACATCGAGAGTAATGCGCTATGCCTCAGTCTACTACTGCATTTCCCAAAGTAGTCGACACTACATCGGCACCTAGTGATCGAATTCAGTTTTTCAAGAGTCGACATAAAACAAAGCAACCACAAAGTTTTTCAATTAGTAAGTATTTTGAATTAATAAGAAAAAACTAGGGATATGATTTTTAAAGTAAATTGGCTCATGAGGTATCGTTCATTTTCGATTTCCTGCCCAAAACAGTTTGAAAACCCCTGGCCTGTAATGCTGAGTCCAAAACTCACCTACGACCCGATCCGCCAACGAAGCGCCGACCCCAAAACATTAAATACTAAAGTTTATGTAAAACGGGTCAAAGCCTCATCTCTGTATCAAAATGGACGCAACTAGGTCATAGAGGAAACCATAATTGCCGATGACAATGCAGTATATGTAGCACAATCCAAGCATTAAGCCAACAATAATTCTTTATACGGACACCGAGTGTACATACAATAATAAATGTGTGTTATGTATGCTATGTATAGCATCATACATGGGTAGATACCTGAAGAGTAGGCAGAGTAGGCCCACGTCGCCAATTATGTTTAGGTCCGGTGCGATAGGGGGCGAGTATATTGCCATCTAACGCGCAGGTAAATCGCTGTGTATTACTAGATGGCATAAGAAGACCTAAGTAATAAATATGCTTCTTGAATATAAGAGAGAAACAAATAGTCTTAAAGCAATGTTTCGAAGTAATGTGCATTAGAAGGTGGTGCTACCCGGTTACATCTCTACCCACCATCATACC
The DNA here is from genome assembly GCA_963931975.1 of Cataclysta lemnata. NCBI lineage: Eukaryota > Metazoa > Arthropoda > Insecta > Lepidoptera > Crambidae > Cataclysta > Cataclysta lemnata. The sequence continues at coordinate 14,923,802 of OZ008338.1, forward strand.
TAAATTATGGCTCATTATTCCTACAGTTTCCCATCTATAAGGCAAGTGTCCCAGCAGAGGACACATGAAGAGGCTGATTATGATGGATTCACCATAATATTATACCACATGTTACTTACCATAACCATAAGAGCATAAGTGGTCTATTGCCTTCAATGTCATTTATTTGAATCTTTTATATCTGCAAAACAATGCAACAATTATATAATAGGACATAATACAAAAATACTTTTGGTTTCTACGCATAGACACGCCTAGTAAACGCAGATCATCAGCTTCAAAATAATTTTCAACGTTATCACTTAGCAAAATGCAAATACAGTGAAAATACGGAACATATTTCGATTTATTTTTCGTTCACGGTTACCGGTTCTGACAGACAGCGCTATAGGTTCTTGATTGGCAGTTTGATTCCTGTACATTTCAAATAAACTACAACACACGGGGCACCGCAGAGTAAATATTGTGCATGTGAAAATTTATTTCCAGAACAATCGCACTGTAGGTACATTAAAAAAGCCTGACCATTTTTTCCTGTTATAGAGTTGCAATTGTTTGTAAAATGGGCTATTGAATTAGGGTTGCCACTTTTTCATTTAATCCAACAAATAAAATAACCAGTGCCGGTGTATTGGAGTTTTTTTATAATTGTTCCCATATAGTAAGGAAATGAAATAATCAATTTAGAGTAAGTTAGTAAGGAAACGAAATAATTCAAGTATGTTTGTCACTTCAGTTATTTCTTAAATAACTCTTAAATCTTTGAGGTGCTGCAATTCAATGTTTATGTCATTTTAAACGTCACTAAGAATTCATCCGAATTTTAAAACTAAAAGGTGATAATCGTAAAGTTAAAACATCTTTATGAATTATATGTAAACACTTTTCATACATACCTACCACATGATCAGGAGGGAAATATTATTAATGCTGTAGTCTTTATTTTTATAATTAACTAAACAATATTAAGCTCTCTCCAAAACTAAATATACTTACCTACTTATTAGGTCTTTACTATAGTAGACCTAGACCTAGTTTTGACTCGTCAAAACACATACTTATCATTTTAAACGACTGTGATGAAGTCTCTATTTCTAGCCTAACCTTGATAAACACAAATAGGAATTCGAGTCTAAATGTATTTATCCCCTTGATGGCACAATTATTATGTAACATAGCGAAGCCACCAGTATAATATAAAATCAAAGTAATTTTCTTAACTACTATAAGTTCGAATGTTACTTTAGTTCAAGGATCACTCTCTCGCGAGTAAGTAATATGGTGAAAATAGAGTGGGTAAAAATACATACATACATAATTCACGCCAATATCCCCGAAGGGGTAGGCAGACGTGAACTAGCACCCACGCTTCGCCAATTAGGCTAGGTCCCATGTAATAGGTGGCGAGCCTATTGCCATTTATCGGGCACAAAAGTCGCAGTACTTTGCTAGGTGGTAGGTATAAGAGGAACGCTGCTGCCCATTCCTCATCACTGATTTATCCTTAGTCGCCTTCTACGACACCCACGGGAGAGGTTTAGGGTGGTGACAATTGTATTCTACTCTGCCGTCACCACACGGCCAATGGGTAAAAATAGTTGTACAAAATTTGAATGGTCAATTAAGCATCATTATCTTCATCAAGATCATCAGCTGTAAGTATCCACTGCTGAGCATTAGCTTACTCTACACACTCGATTTTACGGCTATATTATATCCCTGAAGGGGTAGGCAGAGATGATTTAACACCTACTTTTCGCCAATTATTATCATTACTCATAGCTGTCTTAACCCTTAGTCACCTTGTACAACACCCACGGGTGACAATTGTATTCTGCTCTGCCGTCACCACACGGCAGCCTACTCTAGGGATGAAATAATAAGGAAGGGGGTAATAAAGCCACCAGCCCGAATTGCAGAGGACGCGGGTTCGATTACCGCTTCAAGACTATAATTTTTCGACTTTTTCCAACGACAAAATTCTGTGTACTGATTATTCTAACATTTTAAGTATAATGTTTAAATAAAAATCAAAATAGAAAAGCCACAATAATCAAATGTTTGAAGCAAGTATTATTAGCAAACGGATAAAGCATTTACCGAATGAACGGGGCTCGCGCCAGTAATTAGCATTTCGGATGCTCAGTCCTACGAGCTTCCGATTCATCGGTAACGACGGGATTGCCACGTCCGGATGCGGTGGAAAGGTTCATCGTCGGTCTGGTGAGTCATATGTGTGCGGTGGTGGCGGATTCTATCTTCAGAACACCAAGTGCTTTGCCCAGAGAGATTTTGCCACCATGGTATGGTATCAGCATGAACAGCCCTTTTAATGTCCCCACTGCTGGGGCAACGGCCTTCCCTATGGATGGAAGAATATAGGATTTGACCATAACCCACCACGCTGGTCCAGTGCGGGCTTGTGGGTATTAACGATTGCAGATGCAGCCGGTACCAACAGCTTAACGTGTTTTCTGAAGCACGGAGGAACTCAAGATAATACATTTTTGGTCACCCATCCAATGAACGGCCATAGCGATAGTGCAATCGCAGGCCAAGCGCGCTAGCAAGCTCCTCTCCATAGTATGGCATGCGGAGATGGAAATGTTGCAAAATATGGTTTCCCAGAATGAGCTGATGAACCGGGCTTAGTGTCATAATGATATGTGTGTCGTGATGCCATTATAATATATACATGACGAGCTCTTGTGTAGGGTTAGTGCGCTCGGTCTGCGATTGCGTAAACTAAGCAATGTTTGCTAGGGCTGGTCATTGGATGGGTGACCTTAAATATAATATCTAGAGTTCCTCCGTGCTTCGACATGCATGTTAAGCTGTTGGTACCGGCTACATCTGCAGTCGTTAATACTCGTACCCTCTAATCCGCACTGGACCAGCGTTGTGGTTAAGGCTCCATTCTCCCTATATTCCATCCCTAGGGATGCCTGTCCCCAGCAGTGGGGACATTAAACAAATTATGAATACTACATATTAATATTCTCTCTCGCCTCCTATGCTGAGTTATCCGCTTTCAATGCCCCGCAGGACTTTTACCGTGTATTTTTTTTTTTATAATTATGCTTTGGCTTCTTTAAGCCGAGAGTCCTTTGAAGCATTCACTGTGGCCGCGCGTCGGACGTTAATAACACCATCAAGCTTCCACATCGAGATGCATCTCAACATTATTAGTAAACCACCACAAAAACGCAGGTTCCGAGCATCGCGTTAATAATGGTGAAAATGTTGTGTAATACGAGTTAAATTTTCATTTTGCTTGGGTTGCGTTTCATTTATTTTACCTCACAAAAGCTTTGTTTTGAGATAGCACCCTTGCTGTCGGGTTTATTTTGTCGTTCTGCATAATGGAACACTAATAGAAACATTGAGCATGCTCTGCTCTACAGTATATTCCAAGAAACCTTAGGTGTATGTACGATGCACAATTTTGCCGCAACAGCATCAAAGACAATCTTTTACTTTGAACGACACCTTTCTAAGGTGAAAAGTTTGCATCAGAAATTCAAACAAAACGAAAGTTTTTTACTACGAAAAGCTTATACAAAGTTAAATAATGAAAGTGCAAAGTAAAACATTTCTTGACAACAGCTAAAACTTAGGAGTTATTATTGTAAGAAAATAAGTACTTTAAAAAGATGAATTAAAATTTGAATTACATGAAGTTCAAAAAATATTAAAATTAACGTTTTTAGTGAAGTGTCGTAGCCATACGCCAAATGTCAAAGCCTCGCATTTGACAACATACAGATTGAATAAGTATTCCTGAAGATAGTCAGCGTTATCGATCTAGACGTTTTTATAGTATAACTAACGTTAAAGATCATACGAAAATACTGTTCAGTCTGAGATACAATTTCTCCGCATATAAGTAGATATTAATGATAACGCGAATATGTCAGATAATAATTGATCTCTTTACTGCACGTTACGGTAAAGGGTTTTATTGGAGAGTTATTGTTCAGTTTCCCATTCAGCCAGTAAATTTTCGACCTTAATTCAAACACATTCCAATAACTATCACACGCTAATAGGCCAGCACTTCAGCTTGCATAAATTCACGTGGATTTCACGTTTCTCTAGAGTAGCAGTTGATTCCAATATACCTAATTCAATTAACGCTTAGTGGTCGCTGTTGTGGGTAGATCCAGTCAATGGTTTTAGATGTGCTAAATTTACTACTAAATATCGCTAATGATGAACTGGTATAATACCAGCATTTAACATGTTCACTCTAAAGGCTGTTTCGTGATGTGCATTTAGCAGATTATTTATATATCGCTGGCTTCAATATAAAACGTCTAAACTCAAAAATATTCTAATTGTTTTACGCCTAGTAATGTAACGACACGTTGGAATCACTCGTATCTCGTACCTACTTAATCATAAATCATAATTAAGAAAGGCTTCTATTTCGTGTTGTTATTAGCATATGCAACCAGGTACTAAGGATATTTTTTATACAGCTCTGATATAAATTCAATCATTTGAGCGCTTTAAACGTTAAATGTTTTTATTAATTCATGGCTTTAATATATTATTATTTATTTTATATACTTAATGTAACTTTAAATATTAAAATATTGTTTATTATTATCATCATATAATTATTATATAATTAAAAATTAAAAATGTTGATGATAACATAATATACATGCAGCTCCAACCATATGTTTGGATACATAGGTCATATACTAACCATTAGAACGGTATTGTAAGCAAAGTTATTTATTTGCATGAAAAAATTTCACCCTATGTAATTATGTAAGTATCCAAAGAGTAAGGACGTACACGTACGAGCTCTTGAATTAGCTCGTGTCAGATCAGCACGATTTGGGATTACTAGAGACCGATCAATTACGTGCCCCGCTGTCGCAGAGCGGGTTAAAAACCTCTGTTTCGGTTTGTTTGATTGGCGATTTTTGGGATTATACCTGATGCAAAATTTTAAATGTGCCTGTGATATCCACTGACCTCTACTATACAAATACGCTGGACTAAAGGTTGTCATCCAAAAAATGAAGCCAATTTGATTATCGCCATCTTGGCGCTGATGGCACTGGTGTACGAAGGTGAACGGAACTATTATTAGAGATGCATTTGTAATGTCAAATACAAGCAACAAACGTCAAATTTAGTACCCTTTCCGCTCGACGGGCCGCTTTAAATCGGCAAGAAGCATTTGTCATTTTATTAGAAGCATTCAGTTCAGCGTATTTGTATAATAGAGATCAGTGGTGATATCCCAAATTCACAGTGACGGGTCTTCTACGACCTAATTGTGGGCCGGTTTGCTTTACTGGTTTACACGTGGGTCTTTGAGACGCTTGATATGAACATCAGTGTATATGGAATGTGTCTACGTGGGTGGATCGGGGATAGGATTTTTAGGACCGGCATTATAATCTAAATGCAGCGTACTCCCCATCCTCTCCGACGAACTGGTATCTGATGCTTAGAGTCGTGGCAAGTTTTATGTGTAGGTATTGTAACCTATTTGCGTCGTTTTGCTTGTGATCTGTTGGGGATTGTAGTTTTTTATTTTGGAATATACGCACAAAGACAGTCATTACACTCAATTCACATAGGGCATGGCAGCGTTCGGCAGTTTTCGGCAGTTTTCTTAACAAACCATTTTCCACTTTATCTCTAAAATAAAATTATTACTTGCATTCGGCAGCTATCGACTGGTAGCGCGCCTCTCGACTAATACAATATTATTTTGATCTATACAAAGTTAAATTTTAATATAAAGTTGACAAACTGCAGCTAGTAGGTATATAAATGGATGTGTTGATTTGTAAAGTTGTTTTTTCTTCTGCATTGGTCTCTATGTCTTTATTATAAATATTACAAATAGAGCCCACCTACTGAATACAAAATATTTGAATCGTTCACTCAAAAAATTTACAAAGTAAATGTTGAGCTTTGAATATGGTTTAAAACGTGGCAGCGTTCTTAGGGAAAAGAGCATAATAAAAATATTAAAAGCCTGGGCTAGGAACGGAGTTTGCTTCCTTTGGTGTGCTGCTCAACAAATATGCTAGCAATTTTCTTCAGTAATAACTTGGTCCGTCCACAATATTTTTAATATTGCTCGATAACCTGAAGTTGGAACCGCATACGATACAAATTTTGTTTATTTATAACGGCATTTTCACTTTAAATATTTTGGTTTTAAATGATTTCATTTCTAATTGGTTAACACCTTAAGTATATTTATATTAACACGAGATATTATCCAAAATATCAATGCTATAATACAATAATAACAACCGATTGAATGTCATTCGATAATCAAAAAGTCATCGTGCAAAGAAACCTCTTTATTTTTTTAAATATAATATCATTGTCTTTATTTGTGAAATTCTCGCTGCGCTTATGAATTTGTTAGTCACTTGCTTAATGAACATGAACAATATTTCGTACCACAATCAACATTCTTTCTGCCCTGTTCACAGTTTGCCTGGGGTAGACGCAGAATGTTCGCCTCGTCCATATCGCCAACCACTTCCTGTGGATTCACTAAGTAGCTTTTTAGTATAAGTTCACCTTAAGGTTTTTGTTCTTATTGCTATATTAATACATACATACATACATAAATCACGCCTATATCCCCGAAGGGGTAGGCAGAGGTGAACTAGCACCCACGTATCGCCAATTATGCTAGGTCCCATGTAATAGGTGGCGAGCCTATTGCCATTTATCGGGCACAAAAGTCGCAGTACATTGCTATTTCTAGGTGGTATATATAAGAGGAACGCTGCTGCCCATTCCTCATCATTGATTTTCATCTCTATATTAATAGACTCTAATAATATTAGAGCAGCCAGATTTTCCCTACTCTCATCCAGTCATAGAGAAGACCTGTGCTCCAGTAAGCCTAGCACGTGACGTGGACAAAATCTCTCTCCACCGACTTGACAGTGATTTGTCTCGGTATTTAGTGGAAGTTAGGACGGGAGAATTACAGGAGGGAGAAGGACAAAATCTCCTCTGCTACGGAGGCAGTAGTGAGAACGTTACAGGGATGGTTATGATGACGGCGGGCGGAATGACTAGCTAGCACACTCTGGCCTGCGATTGCGTTTACCAAAGCTGGTAAGTGGATTAAGTTAGCTTAGTTCAGTTGGGTTTTTCGCACTTGGCCTCCTGCTTGGGTCCTATTATGTTGCCTCGTCTTCCATCAGCCCACAGAACCAGCAGTAGTATCTGGTGATGATGATAATGAATAATTCGTAATATTACTTTAATAAGATATAGATAGAGCTACATATATCAGACTTGTGCCAGGCCGACATAATATCATGTATTATAAATGTAATTTAAATAACGTTATTAACATATCGAAGGAGGAATAATATAATAATAATAAATAACTATTATTTTACTAATATTTTAATGCGATTAAATTCAAATTGAAATTATTTATTTAATTAGTATTTTTTTCATTGTCTATCACTTAACATCTGTCAATTTAAAACATATAATAATGTTTTGTTATCTGAAGGTTATTACAAGTTTATAACAATAAATAAAAATCAAAAGCAATTTTTTTCCTTAAAACCTTTATACAAGTATAAAAATCCGGAAAAATACAAACTCTTTGTTTGGCTTTTTTTTTATAGATTTGTACACAAGTAGGTAATATTAAAACATAATACTTATCCATAATTGTTCGTACCTAACTCTGCACTACACGTAGATTTAAAATAAGCCCCTAATTGTTGTGTAGGTTATATTTTATATTCTATAACAATTGCGCCACTGCACCGTAAATTACACCTGCATGTGCTTTACTGCCACGCCGTCTCCTATTCCATTGTAAAAACTTGTTTACAAAACTCGAAAAAGTCAGTGGTTCGTGTAAAGTGACCGGATAGTAGTGAAGTGAGTGTGCATTGGCATGAATGGAGTACGCGCGAGTGCGCGCGAGTAACGGTCGGTGCGCGGGCGCATACCTGCGCGCCGCTTGACTCGTAGTGACACAGAGTAATTTATGATAGAGAGAAGGATAATGTCTTGCGGAAGTTCTAATTAGGATTTTAATTTACTTTGATTTGAACATCTTCTTGGCCTGCCCTGTTCCGAGTCTATCAGGGGTAGGCGTATGTTTCTCTTCCATTCATATCAGTCAGACGTCACAGTCACTCCCTTTTGATTCATATCATTCATCACACCGTGGTGCTATCGAAGAATGCATGTATAGAAAAGAGACTGAAAGGACCATGTCGAGAGACCGGAAAGATAGCGATGACAAAATTCCAATCCATTATACTACTCAAGGTTTGGCTTAGGTTTAGGATTTACAGCTGCTTGACACCAACCCTCTTTGGGTATGCTGTTGTAGGTGGTTTGTCTTCCACCATTGGTGCCCCAAGGTGCTCATTGGTCTACACCGGGCAATCTCCCTTAGTCGACTTTTACGACACCTATGGGTGAGCCATTATTACGGCACCGTCGGGTCTGGCACGTGAGTTTTTTCGCTCCTATGCCAGTATGGAAGACTTTTATTTGAACTTAAATGTTATAAAACATAGGTCTTCAATTCCGCTATATTAGACTTCAAAAACTACATTATACTTCTTTCCATAATATCTATCTTTCCCCCTTGTTAATTATGCCTGAAAGAGATCGCTCATAGCAGCTGCTATTGTACATTTTACGTTAACATTTTTTTCTTCTTTTTTGTCATATGTGTTAATATATTATTAACTTGTGTAGATGTGTATTTTTTATTTATTCTATACTATACTTATTGCTACACAACACAATAAAAGAACTTAAACATAAAATTACACTTTAGCTTTAAACGAAAAGCGTTGTGAAATTAAAGTAAAACAAGCTTCTGTTACCTTGGAGCGAGAGCTCTCTTGCCTCAAGTGTTTTTTACACCTTAAAGAAGAAAATCAAACTCAAATATTGTAAAAACATATTTGTTTATTAAATAAAAACCATTTTTCATATTCATTCTCTGTCTCTTATTATTTGTCCTTATTCATTTAGCACGTGCAAATTACATTTAACTATGTGTAGTTCAATAATGTATGCATATACAATTTAAAAATTATTTTACAAAGAAACATTTTAATACATCTTCACGCGGAGTCTCTAAAGGAGTTAAAAACTAGTTACGGAAGTTTTCACCGGCAAAGATAATACGTAGAATTGACGATAGGCATAAATGTACATTCCACAGAATTTCCTGGATTGTGGATAATAGACCTAACAACCAAGTTGTGCCACACCGATTGCAACTACTGAGCCAAATTTTGCGAATGATGCGATTTAATATACGATTAGGAGATACTTACAAATGGCCATCATTACAGCACAGTTTCGGGGATCCCACTTTGACTGGCACTTACCATTTGACAGTGACAAATCTTAAGTATAAATCTTGTGGGATTCTTACTACATTGCAAATCTGATCTGCAGAGGCCTATATCAGGATAAAAGGACGAAAAAAGAGAAAGCAACATTTAACCTCTCTGTCCTTCGTTAGTCTATGCACGAGGATACGCGAGGGGGCGGCGAGGGAAGGGAATTCAGCGAGGGACGCGCGGCGCGGCCGAGCCAGTCGTACGCGTGCTCTCGTTACTAGATAACGCGCGTTGTGACGAAAAATTCGATCGGCAGCACATGTAAGCGAAATGGATGTCCTGCCGAGCGGTAACCTATTCCGCGAGTTGCAGGATGTGACTGACACTGGATATTTCGAGTGGAAGCTGTCCCTGGAGGACTACTGGCAACAGGTAAGTGAGTCATGCTGAGCGATGACGACCCCTCTCCGGTATGCAAGCGAACAAGCTGAGCGCATAAGTATTGTTTAACAATTTCGTGTCTCACTGTCGGGTGGCGACGCGCTTGCGTGAGCCCCCGCGGTCGATTTTCAATCTTAACTTTAAGTGTCGACGACGGTCTTGGGTTAGTTAAATTCGACTCCTTTTTAAATTTAACCGCCCGCCGACTTGTTTGTTGCCCGCTGCCCGCTGTGCGTACTGTGTAACTAGTGTGCGCGTCCAGTATACGCTCTCGGTTTGGATTTGCTTACGCCACAACTAAAAATATCCTAGCAATGTTAAGAGGCTCCGACTCCCGAGATTAATGCTGTCGTAACAGTTTCTGGCCAGAGGACTCCGTTATTACTTCAAGATATCGTCGGTATTCAACTTTAAACACACTTCATAACTTTTCAAAACTTAGTTCGCTGGCTAAAAACTTTTGTCAACTACATTACGCTGCAAAATAAGTTTGTATAACGCTGTTTCCTTATTATTTGTATTGTTATTATGTAGGAAAATATGAAATAACATGAAATAAGTCTGACACATCACGTACTTGGTGCACTATCTGCAAAAGATAATTGGTATATACCTACAATATTTGTTTTATCAAGCAAACAATGTCGAAGTAGTAGATTAAGCCGGCCGGCGTTTATGTACTTTGGTACCTGTTTGGAGTATCTTTTACTACTTAGTAAGTAGTAAGTGTTGTTGATGTATACGAATTTTATTCAAATACATAATAAATTCGTAATAAATAAGACCGAGTATTTTTATTTCATAAACTTTACAAAACTTCGCAATGCGATGTACCTACCTTTAATGATCATAGAATTGTTTGATTTAGTTCCCAGATTCAGATGAGTTTGAAAATATTTAATGTCTTAATAAAGCAATGATGGATTTACTTACTTCATATGCAATTTACATAAGGAGCTCGACTGTGTATACTGTCCGCTCCGATTCGTAGCGCGATGCGAGGCTCTCCTTCCACGGCACAGTGGGCCTCCCCTGGGAGATGCCTACCGTAGAGAAACCCTCTCACGGAGTGCTTCTTCTTCTTCCCCAAAAACACCAAAACCTCCTGTAAAACCTCTGGGCTAAGAAATTAGGTCCTTTAAAACAAAAAACTAAAAATAGTTGAATACTGTACAGGTAAGCGCCGTTGGCCTGTGCTATGCGTTAAACGAAGTAACTGGCATAGATGACCAACGCTCTAACTGCCGCACTCAGAGACGTCAATTAACTTTAATGAGTATTTAATGTCAAAATTTTTCATTCAAATCTAGACCATGGACCCGGCAAGAATAGCGACTAGTTTTGAATTGTCTTTTTTTGACGTTATGTACTCATTAATGTTATTTGACGTCTCTGCGGCAGTAAGTTTTTTATCATTAAAATAAACACTGTGCATCAGCTGCAGTGGGGACATTAATTGGATGAAGATATTATTATAGTATAAAGTTTTGATATTGTAGAAAATCATATGCCTCTGAACGTATTTTGGTACTCACTTGACACACTGGATAGTGTGTGGATGGATGTGGATAACATCAATTTTAGTATGCCAGCTATATTATCTGCCGCACTCACTTTACAGACGAAGACGTTGCCGCAAGATTCATTTTACACTTTGACGAATAATAATCTACTGAATTATGGGGACTGGTCTCCCTAAATAAAAAATAATCGTTTCTATTTCCAGAAACATAAGATTAAAATAATGTAATTTTAATTTATTATATTAAACGTAACAGTATTGTAACTAACACGATTACTCAGGTAGAATACGATACAAAAAATATATAGGTGGGTGCCTACCTACCTCTCAATGTTCTTGCCTTCGGCGGTACCTATGCCACAAAAAGCATTTGCAAAGTTATGCCAAAAAAGGTTAAATAAGTTGAAGTAGATCATTGGACCTTCGTAAGGACAATCTTTTAAAAGTCGTTCTGGTCCCACACCAAAGCAGCAACAGCTATCCGGTTATAGCCTGTTCAAATCAAATGCACATTTACACGAATACATTCGCATTTGATTTCTGCCGAGGATCAATTTCGAAACGTCCATCGTTGGCTGCGTCGAGAATTGCCCGCTTAAATTTAATCCTCTTTGGGCGCAAAATTGCCGAAAAATTCTAACAAACTATTTAATATTCGCAATTTCAAATTCAACTGCGCATCATGAAAGGTTATGTTACGAATTTATTATTATTATGTTTCTATTGCAAACTTTTAGTGCAAACTCACAAAACAGAGGCAGTTTATTTATATCGGTTTATTAAAGAGGCACTTTTGCAATATTATTCTGTATTGTTAGTAATTTGTTTACAAACGTTTGTTCAAAAAATTTAATTTATAACTTAGATAGATTGCTCAAGTTGATACAAGTTGAACAAGTATTGTCACACATTTAACGCGAACACTGAATCATTTTTTCTTCAGCTACATACTGAGCTGAGAGAAATATTATTATGACCTCAACAGTCTTATCCAATCGTCAAAAGGTTCTCTTTGGTAAGCTACTCGTAACCGAAGCATCCCATATAATACTGCTAGCAACAAAGAGTTATGAGAATAATTTTGTTTCACTAACATCAACGGTACTCGAAATTCAAATGTTGTTACACTATTCCCGGAACGATTAAATACGTGCTCGCGTGTTTCTTCCCGCTTTCATCAACTTGTCATTGTCTTGAGGATGCCTCATTCATGCAGATTGCTATCTTAGAAACTATCTTATTCTTGATTTTGTGTGTAGGAAGGATATTTAGTGCTGAATGTATGTTCTCTTGCATTTTGTACTACTGTACTACAGTATTTATTGTCTTTCAAATCTCTTACGTGGCGTAAGAGATTTGAACCATAATTATTAAATAAATATTACTACTAAATAGTTTTATATCTAATGCCAAAACTGTATAGATAAGATACACTTGCTTGTGCTTACATAGTTAAAATATATCAGAAAGTCATTACCGTATTAAGTAGGAGATACCAGAGTAATTCGAGGGTAGAGCTCACTAATGACTGTCTATTCGGTGCCTACTAGACATTCCTCGAGATAAACCATGTATAGCTTGTACAGCGATTAAAGCTAATTTAGGACAATTAGAGCGTTTGTGTTCATGGCGATTAGTAAAGGTCACTTTAGTGTAACGTTTTTAAGTGACGAAAAATGTTTAGTCTGTTACATGCCGCTTCTTGAATATTCAAATTGCACTCAACCTATATTCAATTAAAATTGTCATGCGTAAAATTACACATGTGAATTTTTAGGTATAAGTGTGATACAATGATTGTATGCCGCTTGCAACAAACGTGGTTCTTCTAATATCTTGAAGCATGTTCACTGAATAACCTCAAGGTATTTCAGCTTCGGGAATAAAAATGTGTTATTTTACTTAAGCGACATTGTAGTTATTAGGAAACATTATTTATTTTTGTGCAACTGAGTTGAAAGTAGCATGCACGCACGTTGTTTGGTACGACCAAAACATGCTTGAGAGGTTCCTTTCCTTGAGTATCTCCAAAATACTCGCCACGTAGACTTATCTGTTTTGTGATTACGATGAACACCAAACGTTATGACTCATTTATTGTTAGACAATGTTAATAAACATAATCGGAAATAACTGTTTTCGGGGTTACAGCTGATTTGGTGAGTATCGTTAAGCAAATAGTGATAGGAGCAGTCTTTCCGATAAAATTCTTACGCCATTTGAAAACCAGCTGATAACTTGAAATGTTTACTGTTTTCATTTCCCGCGTAAGTACCACAATCTTCTGTCAACAGCTTCTTAACGTTTTAATAAATAAGATTGAAATACTTAGTAACAGTTAATTATGTATAAGCAACGGATTAACGTTGAGTGAATAAGCTTATCTTAATCAGGGTTCATTAATAATAGGGGTTAAAGTATGAAATTGCCGATGTTCCCCGATTAGTTAGTAGTAGTGTAAAATTTCTTTAAAACAATAGTTATGTCCATTATTCTTTTTTTATTATAAACTTCATTTCAAAGACTTATATTTATGTATAAAATTTTATCTTATTTTTATTTCTTTCCCTACCAATAAATATTCAAAAACAGCTCGTCATAAGTACCACTTGGATCCACGGACACGGACATCAGTCCGTCTCCGTTATAAAAACAATCTCTAGGTACCTAGTACCTAGGAAGGTATCCTATAGCTTAATGTTGTCTAAATATACCCACAAAATTGTATTAAATTTAGATTTGTAGTTCCTTAAAAAATCGCAAATATGTTTGTATGGAAAAATGAATTTTCGCTAAATTCTCCATACACAACGGCAATTTGATACTTAAGCCCCTAATATTTGATGTTCTCTCCGAAATTGACCTTTGAAGCTAATATACATTTTATAATGAAATAGGTTGGAAATATTTTTATTTTCAACTCAAAAGTATTTATTTTCACAATAATAATGCCCATAATAATTATGAGAACATCAATAACTTTAGATCTAATATTGTATATAGCGACCATAGAGTTCTACTAAATTGGTGTATTTAACGTTGTACCACGACGTTAAAGGTAAATATATGATTAAAAATTTTAAAAACATTGCATTTACTTCTTTGTAATAGATGCAATAACAATCAACTTAAGAGTAACGAACATGTAGCAATCTGACCAGTAGGTACCTACACTGCGTATGTTTGCTACACTAATCTTAATCGTCAATTCCGGTGCTGTGACCATGCGCCAGCGGGCTTTGTGTGTTGTGTGAATAGGCAACACGATTACGGAATTTCAAAAGCGTATTGCAAACATTAATCCTGCCGTGCTAGCGATATCAGCCGTAAGTACAAATTGTGGCCAAACTGAGTTACCTACGTATGATGGAGTACCAACACTTTGAGCTTGTCTGAGCTGGCAGCTAATTTTTTAACATGGTATTTAAATGTCATAGGCATTGTATAAAAATATCGTAAAATAATTTCTATAAGAATGAGATAAAACACCTAAATTGGTATAACATAAAGTTGGTACACTACTACTCCTTACAATGCAAATTATAGTCACTCCTCTTATCGCTACGCTAGTAGGTAGGTAAGACATAAAAAAATATGAATTCATATTTTTAATTCATATTTTTAAATAGTTAATACGTAATGAAAATGATCAACGGCTTTTGAAACTTAAGAACGGTAAAAATTTTCATTAGTTTTATTTCGGGACTTTAATGGTCTCGTGTGGCCTTTTACCTCATAGCTTTGCACATGCTACGATGCTACGATATACGCTGCCTATTTTATTGCAGTATTGTAAGTGTTTAATTTAAATCTAATTGAGTTTATCTCCTTTTACCAGTAACGAGGGTGGTATTGCAATATCAGCCTTTCATTTATATTCTTCTATTTGGCCCGTGATACACCCATTTAACTGAAACCTCTTTCGCTTGAGGTTTATCGATAAGCTCTCAGCTATTTAGCCGTTTTCAGATACGATTATCAGAACAATGCATGCCGAACCGCCGTTTCACTTTTCCACAATCTCCTAAGCAACTATCGTTAGATCATTAAAGAACATAATCGATAAATTGACTCGACCGATAGCCAAAAATATTGTACATGTTTTATATCAACTGATAATTTGAAATAAAATCCGTAAGATTTAACATGTATACTAAATCATACCTGTTACTCATAATTTATGTTAGTATGTATATTACGTTACATACGGTCGTGGTTAGTGGAGATTAATATAAGTGGAGATGAATAACAAGCGTATTGATATTTACTTATATTTAGCTGCAAGTTTTTGTAGTCCGATTTATTGTAACATAATAATAACATTGTTAATAATATAATAACAATGTCAAGTGTTAACTGTTTTACGTGGAGTTAGGTAAAACTCCATTATCATGGATTTAGATCAATATTTTTAAGCTAAAGTCGTGCTTGTAGGTTTTTTTGAGATTCCTGAAGAATGTTCTAAGTAGAGAAACACCCACGGAATGTTAGGCCGTTGAATTTCAGTCGCAGTTTGCCTCACGAAAACCACTCATTCAGCGCGCTACGCGACGCTAATATCGCGACGTCGCCATTGTCGGTGCTCACCCGGTATTAAATTACTCTTTGGTCGTCAATTTGCGAATTGGTATCGCTGGCTGTGCAAAATACGTTGGAGTGCGTTCTGTTGGAAACAGACGCTAGGCGAAAGGTTCGTTATTACGCTCAAAGCCGCCTAATTTCGGTTGTTGTGTACACTTCAACATTTATAGTTAAAAACGTATTTAATTTAGTCAAACTCTGGGTGCTATTTTTAGTAGAAGATGTGTAGCTACTACCAATGAGATCTGGTGACCTTATTCAGAGCAGGAACACAAAAGTACAATAATGTGGTCGGTGGATTTGTTCCACTACACGGGCGTTCTATATGAAAACTCAATTTCCAAGAACACTCAAGAACTCATTTAAACGCTAGTCCCCAGATTCTATTAGTATTCATGTTAATGATGTGATAATTAGAGTGCGGATCTACGGATTAAACCACCAATCCTGAAACATAAAAGTCTCAATTCGGATCAACTGATGGTGCAAATACTTTTACCTATAAACTCATTCGCTCTGAAAGCATTTCCCGAAAACTAACTGCAATAAATGAAAGCCCTTACATTGGACACTTGTTGCATAATACCGCTGTTTTGTTCGCTGTGAATATGAAAGGGAATTGAAGCGGCTAACATTTCGATCACTTTCAGAAGTCGAACGGTGGAGCGCTGGACGCGAACGTGGAAATTTCAGTTTATAAATCTCTCGTATTCGGAACGTGGGCCACGGAATGTTCTGTGGCAAAAAGCATTTTTAGCAGCAATAAGTCAGTTTGTCGACTTCCACTAAAATAAACCTTCATTATAAAACAAAACATGAATAATCACAACATTGTTTTTTTTTGCTATCAATTTATATAGATAAGTATATAATATTGCTTCGTTAAAAATATAATCAGAATTGACTTTATAATAACTAGCAGTATTAGGACCGACATTCGTGTTGATACGAATCAGGGGGCCTACTCTGAAACTCCGAACAAACGAACTCACATCTATCCGTCTTTTTCACGCCACGGCGTGTTAAAATAAGAGCGACAAAGACGCAAAGACTCGATCGAACGAAATGAACTTCCAGAGTAACGCCTCAGGTCAGTCTGACGCTTCAAATGGCGACTATTGTATAATATCATACCCCGATCAAATCGGATAAAGCTTGTGTGAAAGCTTTATCCGGGGTCTAAGAATAAAGAAATTCGAGCTATTTCTAGACTATTAATCTTATAACATATGTTTACCTACTATGTACAAGGCAACTTCACTTGAGGTAAACCAAATCAATTCATCATCATCATCCCCCTGCCCTTATCCCATCTTATTTGGGGTCGGCGCAGTATGTCCTCTTTTTCCATTCTCTTCTGTCACTCGTCATCTCCTCATTCACATCCATCACCAGTAAACCAAATCAATTAATATAATTTATTGATTGTCTTATAATATGAATATAATAAATTCTGTTATAACATTAGGTTTATTTTTATAGTCAAAGTGATCCTTTTTTGTGTATTTAAATTTTCTCCTAAATATCTTATACCGTTATTTATGCAGTCTATTTTTCTTATGTCATCTTATTAATCCACATTTATCTACACCAGTACCAGAAACCTGAGCACTATCGATTGGAACGTTGTCAACTCAATCACTCTCTCCGTTCATCTTGACATGGTCCTTTTCGTTAATTTAAGTACAGCAGTGGATAGTTGTATGTTCCAAACATACAACTATCTATTTCTATTCATTCCATTCATTTGTAACTGAAATTAATTCATCTAAAGTACTTTTCCAGTGTCGTGGATGATACGAATTTAAATGAGTGTTTTCTATTCATTTCTAACTAACTAATAGCGAGTGGAAGCTGTCCACACTTTTTAATTCGAATGATGATGATGATCTGGCCACAAGACTGAATAACGACTAGTTAACGATACTAAGAAAGTGTTTTAACAGTGATATCAAAGAAAACCATAAAAAGGAGTAAGTTGTGAATTTGATGTGTCAGTAATCTTGTAATTGTATTTTCGTAGCGTTAATAGGCCATAAAAACAGGGTTATTTTTTTCATTACATACCTACCGTATATAAAATAGAATAGGTAGCGATAGTCTAATAAAAGCTAGGAAGATCTTTATTAATACCCCGTATTACTTCTTTGGTTAAAGTACTCTACTAGGTTAGATCCGTGTAATCTTCTTGTTCCTGCTCTGTTCCCTGTCTATCTGGATATGTTGCCTCGTCATATATCAAGCCATCCACTCCCTTTTGATTAATATCATCCAACACATCGGAAAGGTTCCAGTGATGAAAGAATGCGTAAAAGAGACGGAAAGGACCATGTCGAGAGATCGATGAACAGAGAGAGTGCTTGGGATTACAACATTCCAATTCAAACTGCTAGAGGTTTTCGCTTAAGTTTTATATCGCGCCGTCTGCCTGACACCAAACCTCTTCGAGGTGGTTTGCCGTCCATAATTTTTTCCTTAAATCTTTATATTTAAAGGAAATGCAAATAAATTTCGTGAATCTTCGGGGACGGATAGTTCTTTATGTATAGAAAGTACTAATATTGTGACATTAAAGTCCGCTACATAATTAAAGAATTGAAAAAAAGTTCTTAATTAAACAAAGAGATTAATTAGGAACCGACAGTTTGAATAACATGGACAGCCTCCGTGAAATTGATAAGCCGCAAAATATATATTCATGCCCTGGTGAATGGAATTTTCTAAAATCATTATTTTTACACTGATTCGTCGAGGTGTATTGCTTCGAGGCGTAGGTATTGGTAGAAGGCGGTTTATCGTGTTTCTTTTGTAGTCTTTATCTTTTACTTCATTTTATTTCTTTGTAGAGTATTTCAACCCTTAAATCTGATGATGTACAAAAGATAAAAGTTACATTATTAAAATTTATTATATTAGGATAAAATAAAAATGAAAAGCTTTAGGAGCTTATAATACCTATCATAAATTCGCTTCACGTAGTAAATCGACATTTGTATCCTAAGACATTTTTTGCAATTTAATATAAACATAATAAATAAACCAATTTTTTTAAATGATCTATTATAAGTACTATTTCGAATCGATCTATTTCAAAGTATTCTATCTTACGCGTATTCCGCCTAGCGTTTTACAAATGCATAGGTATTTGTAAAATGCTAGGCGTTATAGATATGAGATATAAAATCCAAAAATAAACTGGGCATTCAACAAGAGCGATGGTGATGCGTTGTCGAATAAAGCCAGAATACAAAATGGCGCGTGCTTCTTTGATAAATGTGTCATATCCCAAAATTTTTGTATAATTTGAATCCCCTGGTCTCTAACGCCCCACACACAGTAGCCTTTTAAAACTATTGGCAAGGATGAGACAGTCAATAAATATCGTCATCCAATATCGTGATAAATATTGAATCTTAAAGCATCACAGAAAAATCCAGATTTTTGTCAATATCGTCAATAAAGTTGCGAAGTCCGTCTACACATCTAATCCTTGCTATTAAACATCTGTAAGTAGGTACCCATCTAATGTAAAATAAAATACGTACGTCAATGTTATAAAGTGACATCTTCCTTCCGCCATGACTGATCTGATGAGTTTGGAACATCTTCTTTTTATGTTAAAGTCCGTTTCACGAAAGAAGTCCCTCCGCTTAAACCTTAACTCTTTGCAATAATAGCGAAAATAATGTTAAAGGGGGACTTCCTTTGTGGAACGAACTCTTAACTATGGGATTTGCAAACCACTACCTATATTAGTATTCAAGCCTAGTAAAAGTTGTAATAAAAAAAGCAAACAATAGGATAATTAAATTTCAGTTTTTAAATACAACGATTAACAACTAAAACGACAAGAAGAACCGACCGATGTTATGGATTTGATAGCCCAAGGTAAGCTACTTGATCAGTTGTATTATGAACTGTATGTGTATCAGCAATAAGCGTTATTAAATAAACGGGGGTAAACCATTTCAATTCCTTATTGTGTGTCTACAGTACCTCTATATTGACACATATCACACAAAAATATTGTAAACACTTTTTGTTTACGTTATTTAACAGCATACGAATTTGGTTTAAATTATTCCTGCAAAGTTAAAAATAGTAAATAATATATTTTAAAACCAACCCTTTGCCTCTATATTTTAAGAGGGTTGCCGGATATTTTTGTTACGATAAATATTATACATATACTGAAGGGAATCAGTAGCGGATATTAAGTACCTACCACACAGCTACTATGAAACTTTGAATATATTATGCATAATAATAATTTCTTAGAACGTAGGGAGTCTGAACGTTTATTGTAAATGGCAGACATTCGAAATCTTTTCGAACCCTGCCAGAAGATGTTGATAGCGGATATGAAAGTATGTTTCTTTTAGTGCAAGTCTCTGTCGTCTTCCTAACAAATGAGAATTTCAGAAGGGCAAAATGTGCTATTTGTTTTATTTTAGAACTTAAACTGAAGTGAAATCAAATAAATTAAAATTGTACAAAAAAATAACAAGTACCAGTCTTAGTTGTGGCTTAAAAGCTTGAAGTTATAAAGAAGCTTACATATCTAATTTTGAATTGTCTAGGTTACTAATTTTTAAGACATTTTAATATAATTATTTGGTTTTATTTTTTAATACCGTTGGGCAATCCAAAAAATACATAACTATTGAAATAAAAAAATATAAGATAGCAAAGAATTAGTTACGTATATTGAACCTATTAGAACTCTACAAAAATAGATGCCTACCCCTTCGAAATAGGCGTGATTTATGTATGTATGTACAGAAATAAATATATAATCACTACAAAGATTTTGGTTTTGTTTGGAAAACACTTTAAAAGTGTCTTGGTTGGCCGAGCGGTCAGGCACCTGCCCGGATAGCAGCGGACGCGGGTTCGATTCCCGCATCAAGACTATAATTTTTCGAAATTCTTTTTCTAACCACCAAAATGTTTGTACTAATTTTTTCAACATTTATATAATGTTAAAATTAAAATCGAATAACATAATCACTAATATAACAAAGCAAACCTTATAATAACCAAATGTTGCCAGAAGAAAATTTGACGAGACTTCTATTGATCTACTGCTAATGTGGCGAAATTTTCCACTGACCGAGTTTCAAGTAGTGCCAACGACCTGGATTCTATGAGCCAGTGAACAAGTTAGGACTTCGAAGTGAGTCTAACACCACCGAGCCATTAACATTCGCAACTAAAAAGTAATTATGTTATATACTCAACTCAATGCCCAATTGCCCACCCATCGTGAAATGTGCAAGTAACAATTGCTGGACGATTTGATGACATTTATAATACCTAATTAATTATTATTGAGTAGTGTCGAGAACTCGAGACCTACACCATAGCAAATTTATCTTATTGGTGAGATCTCAACTATACGTATTATAATTGAGATCTCACCATTGACATTTTATAGTTTATAATTATCTACATACAACATGAATCGCGACTTTATCCCCGAAGGGGTAGTCAAAGGTATGTAATAGGCCTATTGTTATCTATCGGGCACATAAATCTCAGTATATTGTTACGTGGTATAAGATGAATGCGTATTACTCATCGCTGCTGACTTTACCCTTCGTTCCCTTGTACGACACCCACTGGAGAGATGGGGATTTCGACAGTTGTATTCTGCTCTGCCGTCACTACTCCGCACCACCGTTCGTTCTCGTCGTTTATTTATGTATAGCTTTATGTTACTAATATTATAAAGCTGAAGAGTTTGTTTGTTTATTTGGTTAAACGCTCTAATCTCAGGAACTACTGACTCAAATTGAAAAATTATTTTTGTGTTGGATAGTCCTTTTTTCGCTATATAATAACCGAAATTAACGCGAGCGAAGCCGCGTGCGACCACTAGTATTATTATATAGCTTTATAAGTTATAAGCTTAATACGACTCCAGATTCAAGTTGATATTGTAAACGTTTATTAATGGTAGAGCCGTTTGTGTACCCCAGTTGGCGTCAGCCTGGAAGCGTTCCCCATTGCGGTTTATTACAGCGTAATGCGTTTACGCATCGACGTTCCTCTTTCATTTGTAAATATCAGATATAATTATTACGACATAGCTGTTTGTTATTGTTGTGGTCGCGGGCTTTGGTTTAATTATATATCGTATACTTGAGTCTACTATATAATTTTTTATATCTTATCTAACCCACAAACTGTTTATTTGGATGTGAATCAAATAATTTTAATACAATTTAAGTAACTATGGATTGTTTAAGTAAATATAATTGTGCAGACCAAAAACAGAACATTCCGTCAGTTATTAGGAAGGAAACAGTGACGCCGACTACACTTTAGCTTTTCTTGCATATTCGTTGATGTTATTGTATTGTCATCGAATATTTTTAAATTCAACTAGTGAGATGTCAGTGTACGTATTATTTATTGTACACGAGCATTCTTTAATTGCATATCTTTCGGTTAATCTTATCAGATATTGACGTTCACTGATCTGCTAGATAATCAAGTGGTATAAAAATGTACTAAGGTGCATATTTTTCAACTCGATATTATTATTCCGATTATACTACTACCAATTCTAAGCGGCAATTTATACATCATTCTACGCCCGGTCTCATATTTAATTGGTAAAAGGGCAGGATGACGCTGATGATGATTATTTTTGTTCGAAAGGCTCTACTATCCTCTCAAGCGTTGTGGTTGTAAAACCCAGATAGTGACAGAAAACTAGCATGATATATATTACTCCGAATCAATACTCTATTGCGTATTAAACCAGTATTTGATTTCTCGAATTGTTATTTATTGTAAATCCTTGTTTTGTTGAATATCGAGCTGAAGTTGTCATAATGTCAGATAGATTTATGTCATCATTACAGACAGATGTATACTATATTTGTCATCAGTTAAATGGCTATTCTATTTACACTAATTCGTAACCAACGACCGCGTGACAAAAAGTTCCATGAGTAGCGGGGTTAAATGAATAATTAATGCTCTAAAAGCATTAATAATTTCAGCGATACGTTTTGCTATCGATATTATCAATCCGAATCTTTTATATTTGGAGATTAATAAAAAAATAAGGACTAAATTTATGGTAAGTTTACCTAGTATTAGGAAGGAAAAACATGAGATGTTTGCGAAATGTTTTGTACGTTAATTCTTATTTCATAATCTTATATGAGTCTTCTATACTGGCTTAGGAGCGAACAAATAACGTAGAAATAGGCCAGCCCCGACTCATCCCATGGGTACGACACCCATTGATCAAAAGTCAACTAAGGGAGATTGCCCGGTGTAGATCAATAAGCACATTGGGACACCCGAATGGTGGAGGGCAAACCACCAACAACAGCATACCCAAAGAGGGTTAGCCAGGCGGCCGGCTGTAAAACCTAAGCCAAAACTTTGAGCAGTATGGATTGGAATGATGTCATTCCAATTACTCTGTCCGTTCATCGGTCTCACGACATAGTCCGTTCCGTCTCTTTTCTGTATATTCATTCATCACTAGCACCTTTACGGTGTGATGAATGATATGAATCAAAAGAGAGTGATGGCTTGATGACGTCTGACCGATATGAATGGAAGAGGAAAAATACCGCGCCGACCCCAGATAGACTGGGAACAGGGTAGGGAGAAGGAATAATCTTAAATGAGATAGGCAATTATTGAAATTCCTAAACATTATCGTCTTGTTAAGCTGGACATGGTATGATAGAGTAACCGTAAAATCTGTCGGGCTCGGGAATATTCGAAAATGTGTGAATATCCATGATAAAAATTAGTCAATTAATAGTGTCATCTAGAGTTCATGGTATTGTAGGTAGGCTATTAACCTGTACTTTATACACTGTCTAGGTAGGTACATGACCTGTTTGAAGTTTATCAAAAATAGTCCATTCAAGGACCCACTAATTGAATTGCAATGGTTTGTATCAAAACATACATACATACATAAAACAGCCCTATAATCCTAAACTAGGCAGAGGTGAACTATCACCCACGTTTCGCCACGTATCCTGAATCAAAACATTGACTTAGGATAAAGTCATCCAGTAATCTTAACATTGATAACATTAGTAGGACTCTATAAAACGACAACTTAGCAATTACTAAGTTAAAACTGAAGTGGGGAAACGTTTAACAAGGTTACTTGAGACTCATTGGCAGGTATAAAGTCACAATCAACATACTTCTTTGAATTCTTAAAGACTCTCAGTAACGTAACATAAAATGATTAGGTATGCTTAACATGCACGTTATGAATTATTATTTTTACTGAAAACAATATAGCACTTATCCTACTGAATCATTTATGCTGAAGCATATTGGCGCGACGACGACATAGATTGAAAGTGTTATTTAAAATTATATATATTCATTCATTCTTCGTTCTAACTAACCTGTAAGACATATGAGTCGTCAATACGTAGTGATTATCATAATGTATCTAATAAGCCCTTACAATTCAGTAAAAAAAACTAGCTGTTTCAATAGAATAAAAAGACGAAGAAGTTTCATGTTACGCATCATTATGTGTCCGGAGCACACTGTGTACACATAAAAATTATCTTCCCATGGTGAACCCCTAAGTAATTTGAGATAATTCCGAGTTTTCTTTCTACATACAAACGTAAATCAAGCTCAATTACTCAAGGTAAGACCAGTTACTCGTCGCTGTCTTGTCTATCCTTAGTATACGGCGTTATACAAGACCCACGTTGGGAGAATGGAGGTAGTGACAACTGCCGTCACCAAACGGTGCTTTTTACAATGATTTAATTATGCCATATTCAAGATAAGAATGAACAAGTTTTTTTTAGTAGGTACCTGTTCTTTAAACCTGAAGAACAAACACAATAAAAATAAAAATATTTGTAACACCCTATACCCTACAGTCCTACACTCTGTGCAATATGTTCAAGAATGCGATCGATATCACAAAAATGTCACGGTCCGGATATCAGTTTTCTCAATGTAATCGGTTCAGAGGCGTCGAGAACTCGAGCTATTGAATGCACGGGAGAGAAAATGGCAGCCGCGATCTGGTACAGCGAAAGAATCCTGCGGATGCCATGATCGGCGGCGAAATTAAAAAGCGCCTTTCGCTGCTCCGTGCTGTGAAAATTGTTCGCCTATTTCCGTCTTCTTCTTCATTTCATTCCTTTGGCTCAGTTTTGCCAATTAATCTTTTCGTTTCTAGAGTGCAATACTGAGTATCTAATTAAAAATAACAACAAAGAAAAATAACTGTAAAAAAAGTTAAAAAAGATGTTCATAAATAATTATGAACATATAAACCCATTGCGATAATTTGCCCCTTTGGTTTTTGAATATGTTATTATGGTTCGTAAAAGTATAAAGTAAAACTGTTTTTGTAATTCTTCTAATTACATTTAAAAAATATACATAGAAAAGTATAAATGTATTATAATAAGCACCGTCTTGAAGCATCTCCAGTACAACGAGCGAATTTATTACGTAAACCTTTTTATCATTGATTCTCTTTATGGATCTAATTTCATGCAGACCTCTTCAATAGGTATGTCAATTAAAAAATCAAAACTATATTCCATAGAGACAATTATCGATTCGATATAATCATCCGATTTAATCTTATTTGATTAATGAAGCACTTTAATTTATTGGCTGATAATATTACGCAATTCAATTCACTAACAATAAATATTATGTAAAAAAAATAATGACTTCTACAATCTACTTAGTCATGTCTATATCCTAGAATAGGCGGGCAGATTTCTTGTACCTATATAGGTAAGGTAGCATACCCATAACATACACGGAAATGGTATTTTTTATTCACATTTACCCACATAGTCACCAGGTCTAATCCAGAACCTCTGGTATAAGGTCATTGACCACCTCACCAAACCATCTGTCAAATGGAATTTCGTCTGGGATGTGTAGTAGTTGCCGTCGACCTTTACTATTACTTGAACTTTATGGTCTACTAAATTAAAGTAAATTTTCAAGAACCACAGACATAAAATGCTGTTATACGAAAGTTATGAAGATAATTTTAGGGCGATCATAATTCGATAGGGAGCCAAGAATACTGATTATTTTTCTAACAATCAGCGATAGTGACTTATATGTTGAAAATGCTATGAATTGTGTATATTTTTTACGGTAATAAAATCAAAGACATTTTAGAAAGCATTCGCTTGTAAATATATATTTGACAGTGACAACAAGAAGATAACAAAACCACAAACTTATAAAAAAACATAATAATCATTAAATGAGGTTTTAACATCCTCCACACGCAACTAAAAGTTACTAATTAACAAAATTAACACTAATATAGAACATTAAAAATAAACCCCTAAGTTTACAAAACAAAACTGCTCGTATACGCCTTAAGTGACTAAAACAGAAGTGTCACTTGACAAACAAAAACCGTCTGTATATGCCTTAAGTGACTAAGACAAAAGGTGTCACCTACAGGTTAACGCGCTCAGGTGGTCTGACTATTCGACCTATGCGTGTTACGTAAGGTTCAGGGGAATTTAATTCTAAGGGATATAGTTTTTGAATAGGTCTGGTAAGGGTCGCGTTTTTCACCCTAACAACGGCAGCCCTCGAAACCCTATCCACACCACTGATTAACTTTACAACTATTCCTATTGGCCAAAATTGTCGTTTCTCTTCCGCCTCTATCATAACAACATCACCTTCTTTCAAAATAGTCTCCCTTTGACAAGAAGTTCTCCGGTGTACGAGCAATCCTAAATATTCTTTCCTAAATCTCTCTCTCAAATCATTTCTTATATTCTGTATATACCTATGACGTACATTTACACTCCTTTCATCTATATTATCAAGGTCCTGAACCTGATTAGAGGGTAAATCATGGAGAAAGTTCATCGGTGTGAGTGGGCGTAGACTGTCTTCGTCTGAAATATACGTGAGCGGACGACTATTTAAGGTAGCCTCACAATCCACCAAAACCGTCTCTAGCTCAATATAAGTGAGAGCTGCTTTGCCTAATATCCTACGGAGTAAATCTTTCAGGCATCTTATGAGCCGCTCCCAAAACCCACCCCACCAGGGCGCACTCGGAACGTTGAATTTCCACTCAATTTTTTCAATACTCAACTGGTTTTTTAAATAGTCCCAGTCTAACTCTGCGAATAAGTTGCTGGCCCCTACGAAGTTCGTGCCATTATCCGAGTAAACCACGCGCACTCTACCTCTTCTGCCCACAAAGCGTCGAAAAGCCATCAAAAAACTTTGCGTTGACAGAGACATAGTGAGCTCCAGATGAACTGCTCTAAATACCGCACACGTAAATAAGACAATCCAACATTTATCACCTGACTTCAAGTAAAGTGGTCCCGCAAAGTCTACACCTACTACTTCAAATACTTTCCCGGTCCTAATCCTATTTTCTGGCAATGGAGCCGTGGGTGCTTGTGCCGCTCTACACGTGAATCGTTTACATATACTACACTTGGAGATCACATTTTTCACATTACGGCGAGCCCTTGTCAACCAGTAAAATTCGCGAAGCTTACTGAGGACTATTGTTACTCCAGCATGTTGTAATTTACAATGATTTTGATAAATGAGTCTATGTATAATGAAATGATTTCCGGGCACTAAAATAGGATACTTAAAGGTATCTGGCTCATCTCCCAGCAATAAACGAGATTTAACATGAATCAAACCGTCATCTAATATAAGTGTTTCTAAGCCTAACACCGGAGATGCTGACGCTACATCATAGCATTCCACCTGAATCAGCTTCAAAAGTACCTTTTCTGAGTTTTGATATTCATCGTAGGTTAAATTAGAGGGACGAATATCGTTACGGTATTTACAGTTATTCGCAAACCTTAGTATCCAGCCAATGCACCTAACTATTTTGGAATATTTACTAAAATACGAAAACCTATCACTAAAGTGTTCTCCCTCTGTAGTTATTGCAACCACCTCACCAACTTCTCCCTTAGCTACTTCATCATCAAAAACTAAATTCGACCTGGGCCAGTGGTCTGAACTACTATATAACCACTCAGGTCCCATCCACCAATTTGAAGCATTTAACTTCTCTGGTGAACAGCCCCTAGATGGTAGATCAGCTGGGTTCATAGGCCCTGCGATATGAAACCATTGACTCTTGTTTGTCGCCTTATGTATTTCTTTGACGCGATTATGAACAAAAACTGACCAATTACTCTCTCGTTTAATCCAAGTTAACGCTACTGTAGAGTCAGTCCAAAACACCGCTTCAACATCACTTAGGCCTAACGCACTAACTACTTGATGATAGAGCCTTACACCTATTACCGCTGATATTAGTTCCAATCGAGGGATCGTCATTGGTTTGACTGGAGCTACTCTCGCCTTGGCGGTGGTTAATCGAACTTGAACTCTATCTTCATACTCTGATCTTAAGAAAACGCATGCAGCATAAGCGTATTTACATGCGTCACAAAATGTATGAATAGACAATTTACAATTATTTACAGGAAAATCGGTTAATCGACGAGGAATGAAAATACTACGAATAACCCCAATCTCTCGAAACCATACACTAAATTCCTTTTTTATATCGTCTGGCAACTCGACATCCCAATCAAGTTTAAGCCCCCAACACCTTTGTAACAATACCTTAGGGATTAAAGCAGTCGGACTAGTATAGCCAATGGGATCAAATATACGCTGTGCTAATGAAAGTAATACTCGCTTAGTGATTGCCTCTGTTACATCGTGGTATTCCGGCGCTACGTAGAACACATCATCTCTATTGTTCCACATCAAACCTAATACTGACTGCGTACATTCAACCTCAGAAGGTCCATAAACCCATCCCCTTAAATCGAATTGCGCTTTGTTCATTAAGGCCCTCGCAACGTCAACAAATTCCTTACATTCTAAATCTGAATTAACACTATGTACACAATTGTCCACATAAAACGATTTTTTTAATTGTTGCGCAATAGATTTCCTTTCGTCATTAATGTTGTCTAGGTGGTGATTGATGGTAGCCGCTAACAAGAACGGACTACTAGTTACGCCAAAAACGACCCTCTTGTGACGAAAGGTAATCAACGTTTTACAATCGTTCGCATTGCTCCACCACAAAAATTTAAGGTAGTTTCTATCCTTTTCTACAACAGATATTTGAAGGAAGGCTTTGCGGATGTCTGCCGTAATTCCAATAGCGTTCTTACGGAAAGCCATTAACAACTTAGGGATAATTTCTAGTAAATTTGTTCCCTTTTCTAGACTTGTGTTAAGAGAATGACCCTGCAACTTTGCCGATGCATCAAATACAGGTCTGACTGGAGTAGTTGCACTGGATTCTTTGACTACTGCATGATGATATAAATATAAACCATGACTACTTCTCCCGTCCTCAACTATCTCGATGATGCCTTCGGTTAGCCAATCTTCAAATACCTTATCGTATCTAGCTAAATTACCTGTGCTTTTTAACTTTTTTGTGGTAGATAAGAGTCTCTTATACGCCAGTTCTTTATTATTTCCAGGCAGCATTTCAGGAAAACCATCCTTCCAAGGTAAATGCACCTCGTAACGACCCTCTAAATCTCTTGAAACCGTGTCTCTGAAAAATTTTAGTGTCTCATATTCGCATTTTTGTCTGGGTGCTACCTCGTAAGGATCTCTAATACCTAATAAATCAAGATCCCACAGGTCGGATAATGTACAGTTCATTAAACATGACACAACATTTGCACAACTCACTGCTACATTACAAGTTTGACCTTGCAGAGTCCAACCTAATTTTGTGTCTATCGCTACGAGACTACCTTCAATGTGGACTATATGCCCTAACAATAATAGACCAGATATATCAGCTCCTATTAATAGTCCTACCTCTGATATGTCTACCTGTGAATCATTGATAGTTATATTGGAACTCTTTAACTTGTCTATCATAGACCTATCTAGTAAGCGTGGCAAAGCACCACAAATTTTCTTTTGACACAATGCCCTTACATTCAGACTGAATTGCCCATCTAAATTCTGTATTTCAAAATCATAAATATCATGAGCTCCTTTTGTTTGAAACCCGCCAAATAGACAATGTGTTACAGATTCCTTACCAGACGCCTTCATGCCTAAGTTTTTTATAATATTATCTGTGATATAGGACCTCTGAGCGCCGCTGTCGATTAAAGCTCTAGTAATTACATTTTTACCATTATAAACAATTTTAACTATCACAGTTTGTAAAAAAGTAGTTTTTGGCTTACGTAAACACAACATAGCTTCGGCCTTACTCTGTGATTTGTCTTCCTCTGGTTTCTGCGATTTTATGTTTTCTAAACGAGGACACATAGCTACGAAATGTCGCCGGTTACAAATCATGCATTTTGGGAAACTTCGACATGTCTTCGTACCGTGACCAATTCTAAAACATATGAAACACGCCTTCTTTTCTCTTAATAACTCCCGTTTTCCATCAAGTGTCAATTTTGACAACTTGTAACACTCTACTGACGAATGACCCTTTTGACAAAATATGCACTCTAATATTGAGCCTTTTTCGTCTTTCGCCTTGGTGTGCGCTACTATGCAAGCGGCTGTTGGTTGCTTCGATGTACTGGCTTGATGATCAAACCCTTGTCTGGCAGCACAAATCCGCTCCTCACTCTCAACTTCCGCTTTGATGTACGACAGTAATTGGTTTAGATCAGGTTTACTACTTTTATCTCGACTGCGTTCCCATGCTTTCAGAATATCTAACGGAATTGCAGACTCCACCATCGGCAGTAACATCGCTGCATACTTGTCAGTAGTAACGCCCAGGGATTCTAGTGCATGAAGATGTGAAGATAATGTATCGTATAACTCACTTAAAGAAGTATCATCTTTCGGACGAATTACTAATTTCAATAGATCTCTGATATATGTCTCTATTAGTAGATCATCTCGCGCAAACCTCTCTTTAAGTTCACGAAACGCACGGCTATAATTTTCTCCACTTGGTGGAAAACTTTCAATGAACTGTCTAGCCTTTGAATACGGTTCTGTTGACTGTACTAAATACCGAAATTTATCGAAGTCATCTATATGATTGTCATCATGAATTCTTTTAAATTGTCCCCAGAAAGTAATCCAATTCATGGGTTGACCATCAAACTTCTTTAACTCTAGTACCGGTAATTTAAAAGTCCTTACATTGTCATTATGCTTGACTGTGCCACTAATACCATCGAAATTTTCTCCACTTACCGATGGTACCGGATGGCTATCTATACATAACTTCGCACGTACCTTATGATATCGACGCTTATACTCCTCTGCTGACTCCAATTCGGAAAAAATGATCTCGTCATCCGCGTCACTTTGGAAAAGCAAATCCTTTATTTTATCGTCGATATCAAATAAATCTTCCGCCTTAGCTTCAAAATATTTTATCAAGGGAGGAAGGTCTGTGCCGCTGTCACTGAATGCTACTAAGACATCTTTTTCTGCAATCGTAAAAAATCTTCGCGCTACGGTTCGTTTTTTTCTTAATTCTTCCATTTTACGGTCGCCAGATGTTGAAAATGCTATGAATTGTGTATATTTTTTACGGTAATAAAATCAAAGACATTTTAGAAAGCATTCGCTTGTAAATATATATTTGACAGTGACAACAAGAAGATAACAAAACCACAAACTTATAAAAAAACATAATAATCATTAAATGAGGTTTTAACATATATTTGGTTATTTGCTGTGTTTACATAAACATAATATTTTTATTATTTAATTATCACACAGTCTTAATAACTCAAATATATCCAATATTCCGGATAAGGCAGTGGAATCGCTTGTTAATTTTTATTATTAAATTATTAATTTATACAGCCACAGCGTATTAACATATAATACATACATACATACATAATTCACGCCTATATAGGCAGAGGTGAACTAGCACCCACGCTTCGCCAATTATGCTAGGTCCCATGTAATAGGTGGCGAGCCTATTGCCATTTATCGGCCACAAAAGTCCAACACAACAAAAGGCAACAGCGTATTAAACGGTTCGGAAAACAAACTGTATTTAGTTTTCTAATGCTTACATATAAGAGAGTGTAAGAGAATGTCGTGCTTGTTTTACTGCGTTAGTACGCGGAAATTTACTTAGCAACGGTGCACCAGAAAATTAGCTTCAATCGAGCAGTACCCTCACGTTGACCTCGCTTATTAAGTTAACTCCAGGCCTTTGATCAGTTGAATGAGCCCGTATGCCATGAGTTTTGTCTCCCACATCTGCCAGCAGCCCACTGTTACATGTTCCACGAACATTTTACTGCAACGAACACTTTGGTCAAATAATGACAATTCTAGAAAGTCGTCGACATTGTAGTTTAGCACCACCGTGTTTTCATTTAATTGTTATTGTTGCATTTACTGTTTTGAAATTCGATGAAATAAAAAAAGTAAAAAAATATTTGTATACATAAAAAGAGATCATAAAATTATGTCTCGCGTCATATAATCATCACCAGCCCACTACTGGACTACAAGGAAACAAAAAAAAAACATTCACTCTTAAAATCTTGATGCTTGGCCTTAATTTTGGCCCTTCAATTATCCCTTTTGTATATTTCAGAGAAGCAAAACACTCAATCAGCTTAATAGTCTTATTCGAGTAGGATGTGTACTGTTGATTCTCTTGAAATGAGATCATTACAAGGAGGCAAAATTGTTATGGAAGACGCCCCAGTTACTTACACCGCATGTGCAACGCAGCTGTTGCACGCAGTGATGTAATTCGTATTCCGTATATGTAAATCCCAACTTTTATTATCAAAAGAAACATAATGCCAAAACTAAGTAGGTAACTAAATTTTGTAATTTTTTATTCTTGACCTATTTTTAATTCGTTAAAATACAAAGTGTAAGTTTCAAAGAAAGAATAACTTTACCACGAGTGAAATAACACCATGAGAGTGTGATGAGTTTATTTAAAATATTCCTAGAAGACAGGTAATATGTACGAAGTAAGTTATACCATCAAGTAAGTTACAATTAGAAAAGAGTAGGTGTACTGAATACGGTTGAATTATTAAATCACTTATACTCCAAAACACTGTAATGTCCAGCGTCAAAGAATCCAGAAAACAATAAGTGTTTGACATTTCGTCCCCTGCCATAGTCTATGGTTCTAGAACAGCCGTCTCTGTGCACTTTGAACGTGTAATCCACGTAGATTTCGGTAACGCAATGGAGTTCGGCATGCCCTGCATACTCACCGTCTCGAGACATCAGATGCCTGTAATCGACGGCACTATACAATTTAATGCCGTAAGACGTGTCTCCGATGATAAAATCCTTGTACCAACGCCAGTTATCTACTATCCGGTCTACAACTTTCGTACGAATCTCCCGGTGTCTCTCTTGAGTTCCAAAAATACAGTATGATACAGACCTAAACATGCAGTTGCCATCGCCACGTATCGGTATCAGTCGGCGTTCCATTTTTGTTCCGATGTTCAGAATCGATTGTCATTTAACGAATAATCGATCATCCCCCGTTCAGTATTGGCACATGTCAGATTGAGTACAAAAAAATAATAGCTTCTTCCTTAGAATATATTCTAAGACTTCTTCCCACAGTTGTTTACAAAAAAATCGGTATATAAATCGGTATAATATACTTTAAATTTGTAAACTATTTGAATATTTTTATAGATTTTTTGGACTCCAAAAAAGGTATTTTTATATATTATAATTCAATAATGTTTTCTGATTAATTTTGACACTTTCAATGACAAAGTTTTGTTTTTTATTTCGGACAATGTGCAATGTCGTGTGATTCATGCTCAAACGAACGTGTGAAGTGGCGCCAAGTCCAATTAATCGATATTGTCACTGTGTTTTTTGTATAAAACCGCGTTTACAACAAACGTGGGTCGGAGAAATGCCGACCTCGATCCATGGCGGCCACAATTGTAAGTAGTCAGTTATTCATGCCATCAATGAACGTATAGGAAATTCAATTTAAACTGTTATGAACTTGTTGGGCAGCTTTTATATTTTGCTTTCAGCAAATGTCAAACGATATTCTCTTTATAAAAGCGAGTCCTATATGCATGGGATATTGCTGTGAAAACGTCGATGAAAGTTTGTAGCAGTCAGAATTATTAAGTGTTCTAGTTAATAATTCTGGCTGTTTGCTGTGTATTTACTTATGAAACATTACTATTATTATTGAAATTGAACAGCTTGTATACGTAGATACGGTCAACGGCATTTTAGACTACATAATACTGTCAAATTTCTTCAAACGATTGTCAACCTAAACTTGTTGTCATATAGGTTGTTTTTAAGAAGCGTAGGGAAAATTATAATGTTATCATTTTTATTCTAATATCTTTCGGTAGCAGGCCGACTGGTTAAATCAATTGATATAATGGAATGTCGGATGTTTATCCGTCCACTGATTATATAATCGACAGTGAACGAACCGTCTGACTGTCAATGTCAACGAATTAGCATTAGATCCGAGTATTGTGTGAACCAACGAAAGTGACAGGAAATCTAAATTAACGATCAGCCTGCTGCGAGAGCACGAGATGTGGAGAAAATCTCCCTGGGAAAAAGAAAATATTTTTCATTCTCTCTCTCGAAATTAAGGATGCATGATACTTACCTTACTTACGTTAAGATGGCCGGAAAATAGAACGCCCCCCAATGATGTTAAAAATAAGTTTGGTTTCGATTACTGCGTGGGATAAAGATTTCTTGCGCTAGATTTTATAGCATAAAAAACTCTGCCTGGAAACACTGAAAAAAGAAAAAATAAACTTCTTACAATTTGACAATTCTTTTGTAAATCTTAATACCTGTTAATTTAAATAAAGTATTATTATAATGTGCGCTAGGTACCCACCGATCTTTTTAAAGTCTGTACCAAGCCAAATAGGTAAAGTATTACTTGCGCCCCCGCAATATCACATTCACTGTTCACACTATTCCTCGATTATGACCGAATGCGTCTGTACGGAACGCGAATGGCACCGAATTCAAAGAAATTGGTAGGTACCTAGCACAGAATATAATAATACTTTATTAAAATTAACAGGTATTTAGATTTACAGAAGAATTGTCAAATTGTAAGAAGTTTATTTTTGCTTTTCTTTGTTTTTAGGTAGTTTTTTTATGATAATTTTTTTGTTTCCTTTTTCAGTCGGTTCTTTTTTGTTAAAAAATATTTAATTTTACACTTTTTTGTGGCTGTAAGGCTTATTTATAAATTATTATTATTAATCAAGCCCAAGTTTGCTACTATTGTAAACCACTGAGGAGTTCTCTTAACTGCTCTTGGTCTTAATCATCAGAGACGGTAGCAACCTATCTAGGTGTCCAGCTCTCGTCAACACAAATCAATCAAGCCCAAACACAAGGTAACTGCTATAAATAGTTTACGAGTTCCCTCAAATGTCTTACAGCTCCATCATCAGATCGACTCCAGATTTTCATTATTATGCAGTGGCTTATAATACCTATTTAAAATATGATCAAAAACACTAGTCGTCGCAAAAATTTTCGAAAGTTACCCTCGATTTCTCCAGGATGTTTGGTCTTCATCATCAGAGATGGTAGCAACCTATCTAGGTGTAAAGCTCTCGTCAATACAAATCAATCAAGCTCAAACACAAGGTGACTGCTAGAAATAGTTTACGAGTTCCCTCGACTGTCTTTCAGTTCCATCATCAGGACGCTTCCAGATCTTCATTATTATATAGTAGCTTATAATACCTATTTAAAATATTATCAAACAAACTAGCCGCCCCAATTTTCGAAAGTTCCCCAGGGTTTCTCCAGGATCATCAGATCCTTGTTATTCTTATAATGGTACCACCGTCGGAGTATATACTGCCCAACCAAAAAAAAAAAATCCAAATCGGTCCATAAATGACGCAGTCCCTAGAGAACACACATAAAAAAAACATACGGGTGCGAATTGAGTAACCTCCTCCGTTATGTCGTCGGTTAAAAATAGCATCCATTATTCTGTAATTTACTAAAACATTAATGTTCCAAGATAAGGAAGACTTACAAGAAAATCTATTTCGGTGTGAGTAATATTTTTCTCATTTAATAAAG
This sequence comes from Cataclysta lemnata, assembly GCA_963931975.1. Classification (NCBI taxonomy): domain Eukaryota; kingdom Metazoa; phylum Arthropoda; class Insecta; order Lepidoptera; family Crambidae; genus Cataclysta; species Cataclysta lemnata. The sequence continues at coordinate 14,959,784 of OZ008338.1, forward strand.
ATCGCAGTTAATTGAATCAACGGAACGTTCTCTGTTGCAGCTTGGATTTTCTAGAAAATTTACCACGACTACCCGGAAGTAAAGTCGCCTTAACTGTTAGCAACACTTCTCACAATATTTTTATTGTGAAAGCTTAATTGTGTTTGTGTAAGTTAATCGCAGTTATGTGCTAGATGGTGCACCAGGAATGCTGCTGCCCTTTCCTCGTTATTTTAAAAACCTTATACCAATATTTAAAGCAATAAGCTAAGCCATCCGTTTAAAACTACCAGTCCGGTAGCCATTTATCGCTTTGAACTGTCAAATCTCCATAGATTTTTGACAGTTCAAAGAGATAAATGGCTACATCATATCGTGTTTCGGTGTTCATGCTAGCCGGGCAGGCCTTGTTCTAAATAAAAACAAACAAGAAACACTGTAAACAACATTTTAAGTAAACTTTAAAATTATATTATTTCAGTTCGAATTGTACGTGCTTTGATTATAGTGTATCTAATTAATTATGAAATACGTATCTCCCGATAGAAGATTAATGACAGACGACATCGAAACGCTCTAAGCAGGGTTCGATTAGCTTTGTTCGTATTGCCGTCATAAACAATTGAGTGATGCGGGGCCATAGCTTAACCCTCCCTCGATGAGTTAGTAGTTTCATAACATCTGAAACTGACCTTTATTACAATGGATTAAGAGTGCAAACCGGGAGCCCGTTTGATTGTTATTTACATTTAAAATACAGAACCGCAAAATGTTTGTAATGAGTTTGTACCAATATACTACAATATGCTTACTTATAAAATCTTTTTCAGTTTTTAAGTATTTAATTTTTTTATGAGTATTAATTTAATAGGATATCTGAATTATTGTCAACATTTCAGATCAACAGAGCAATCACATTGTTACCTTAAAGTAGCTAACATTGTTCGTTACATAATGCCGCTAGCCGGGTTATCAGGGTTGACAACTTTGAATGATTTTGGGGAGTTATATTTTCACACACACACACACACACACACACTCTCTCTCTCTCTCTCTCTCTCTCTCTCTCTCTCTCTCACACACACACACCACACACACACACCCGCGCACGCACACGCACACCCACGCGCACACACACAAATCAAGCCATTTCCCCGAATAGGAAGGCAGAATTGAATTAACATCCACGTTTCGCTAATTTTATTAGGTCCCATATAATTGAGGGCGGGCTTATTGCCATTTATTGGGCACGTTAATCTTAGTATAAGTTGGTAGCATACCGGGATAGTGGTGATAGATGTATTCTGCTCTGCCGTCATCACACGGGTACACAGTCATATCATCAATATATAGGTATTAACCTTTTACGGTATGCAATGCCTACCACAATTCTTGAACAAAATATTCATTCATTATTTAGACATTTTGTGTACAAAAAATGTAGGTGCTTATAAAAAATAAACTGACAGCAGAAGGCCAAACCTCTTATTCATCCTTCTGTGGTTTTGTGACTCTATCTAAATGAATTCTAAGTGATTACTATCTGAGCTAAAATAGCGAGATACTTTTGGGAAGGCTTAAAAAGAATCCCTTTTAGCGTTAAGCATTTTCATTTTCATTTTGCTCACTTGGTAATTTCTGATGGTAACGAATTTATGTTGCGGAGTCCGTAAATAAAGCAAAAGCCTTGCGGAGACGTGCAAACAATAAACTACGTTTTAATTCACTACGTTTGGTGGCTTCATAATATTTTTAATTCTTTTTCCGTACGACATTTAATTACTGACTTGACGTTGTGCTCAAAGCAGCTCGTTGGTGTAGTGTTTTGGCGCGCTCAGCGTGCGATTCCGTTAACTTAGCAACGTTGTCAAAAATATAATTATTATCTCGAGTTTCTCCGTGCTTTGAAAGGTATGCTAAGGCGCGGACTCCACCAATGCGGACATGTGTGGAGGTGTTCGAAGCGGAGACGAGAAGAGAGATGTTTTTCAACAAAGATGGATCCACCAAATCTGCGGAGATGCGTACTGAATGGACTGTAGCGGATCCGTGTGCAATATTTTTTAAGATTTTATTTTAGTTCGATCTCATACGAAAGCCAGAGGTCGCTCACATCTCTTTTCGTCTCCGCTGCGTTCAGTCGGCCGGCGCTAGCTTGCAAGGCACAGCTCACATCTCCGCTAGCTCGATCGCGCCATACATTATGATACATCTCCGCCCGGTGGTATTATCGCGGAGACTAGATGTGTGAATATCGAATTTCTATTGGTTTTCTAAAACAGCTCTCCTCTCCTCACATCTCCTCTATGTTGGAGTCCAGGCCTAAGCCTTCGGTCTCAGCTGTATCTTCAGTCGATAATGCCCATCAATCCGCACTGGACTATGGCTCTATATTCTTTTATCCATTGGGACGTCCTGTGCCCATCCAGTGGGGACATTAACGGGCTGGTGATGATAATGGTGATCCATTTTGCTACACCTTTTATACCATAATTGCCATTTCCATTATTAGTTCTAGTTCTTAGACCATTCTTAGTTTAATTATAAATTTATTCAGCAACCAAGCGACTTTCCAAATTGAGTGACCGCTGTTGACAACCTTAGTACTAATCGAGTGTCTTCAATTGTGAACTTCAGCTCCTTGATTGATGGAATTGTTCGTTTGGCTGCCGAGCCGTGCACAGAATTGACAAGTGCCAGGGATGTTTGTGAGAGATAATCGGGAAACACTCAAAGTTCAATTTGGTCAACGACAACGTTAAACGTTTATTTAAACTGTTGGTTTTTGTCAGTTTTGGAAATTTTTTTTTCGATTCTAGCTCCTTATTCCGGTTCGCCGAGCGGCTTAGGCAGCCGACCGAATTGAGGTAGACGCAGGATCGATTCCTGCAACAAGACATTATTTTTCGAAATATTTCTGACCAATTTTGCTTTGTAGAAGTAAAATAGCCTATTGTATATTTTGAATTTGATTTTATATAAATAAACAATCATTAAATAAACAATGATTTCATACTTCTAAAGTGAGACCTTGATACCAAATAATTTCGGAAAACAACTTTTCTTTATCCCTGGAGAAGTAGGTTTATTTCTCGTAATTAGTCTGTCGCACATTTGACAATATAAATTTTTATTCTCTGTATATTGCACAAAAATCTTGAATAGAGTATAAGCAATAGAGCGTATCTTTTTTCCTATCAAATTGTATAAAAGGCACTTGTACGAGTTTGTAAAATATTGGAACGGTTCGGAACACAGTTAACTAAATTGTAATGTGAGTCTTACATTTTTCTTAATAAGAGCGAAATTCGATGCAATGTTAAGGCTTTATGAAACAAATAAGAAAGAAAGAAGTAAGTTCACATTCTGACGTGTTGACTGCAGTGCGCCATTGAAGCAAAATTAAAAGATTCTTTATTAATGATTTATTAATGTTTATACATATTACCTTCCAAAAAAACACAGAATTTGTGTTATAAATACAATCTATAAAACCTAACAAAAAATGCAATTATGATTAATTGAATTGAAAAAAAAATTATAAACCATAGCAAAATATTATTTTCACTTCTCATGCTCTGAAAGTGCTCATTTGTACAGGATATAGGCTGCACAAAATTTATGAAATGTTATGATAAACGACTGTTTTATTTATTTCCTCGCAATCGAAGTGAAAGGCAGAGTTTCTAACTCTTAACTTTGGTTTTGTGGACCAAAACCATTTTTATCCTCGACATTATTATCATTCTAAAATGCTAAAAGTCTCGGACAAAAATGATTCGTTTTGTGCACTTGATGGAAAATCTACTATTTACAGACATATATAATTATACATACATAAATCACGCCTATATCCCCGAAGGGGTAGGCAGAGGTGAACTAGCACCCACGTTTCGCCAATTATGTTAGGTCCCATGTAATAGGTGGCGAGCCTATTGCCATTATAATTATGTATTTATTAAAAATAAAACTGTTGTTTTACAAATGTCACACGACACAATACATGGCGAAAACTTGGGTAGGATAAATTCGTTTTTGTAATTAAATTCGTTTTTGTAATTCAATTCGTTTTTTAAGTTATTTATACCACATTCCAGTTTCGACACTTTTTATGGCAATCGGCAATATACTGCAGGGTTATATCGAATAGCAACCCCAAGTTCCGGGCCAACTCTCATTCCAATTCCAGCTCTCTTTGACGTCGAAACGATATTGAGTTTCGCTAGCTGATTTTATGATATTTGATGATGTGTACTGGGCGAAAGAAAAATTTGATATTGTAGGTAATATAGGTTCTAGAATTCGTAAAAATAATGGGAGTGAATATGTACTACTCGAACATAGCTAGTAAATATTATGATGAACTTTTATAACTCTATGACAAAGGTAAAAAGGTGATTTTTAATAAATTCAATCTAATTTAAAAAAATCTCGTGGCACAGACACAGTGTTTGATAAAGAACGCTTCCGAAACTTCTTGACCGCTTGTTGGGATTTTTTTTTGTGTATATTTAGTATGTCTGAGAATAGCAGTGCTAGGCAATTTAACGTTTGCCGAGTCAGCTAGTACCTGCGTTATAAAGCCTCATTATTTAATTTAGAATTTTCTGGCTACCTTGTGAAATCGAAGTTACAAAAAAAGTGGTTCAAAAGGGTAAAAAATATCAATAAGCTATTCAGATTTCCACTGATGAGCGCTACCTGCTAATCAAACTTGTTTGCAAAATATTTACATACCTACCAACCAATAACTCTTTGGCTGATGGCACTTCTGTTCTGAGTGCTACTTGTTACATGTAGAGACACTGACTTAAGCCGCTTACTTTATCGAGCGGAACGAAGTTTCACACTCCCGTCTGTTTATTGAGTTGTATCTTTTGAAATTGTAGGTAAATATCAATTATGGTATTATTGCAACTACCTGATTCGAGAATCGTTGTTTTGCCCTTAATTATCACAAAAGTGAGTGAGGAGTTCATTAAAAAACATACCGTAACACGATATTTTTGTAATCATAATTATTCCATGCTGGCCTGTAGGCCTATTTGCTAACTTTTTTTGACAGTTGAAAGTGATGGTCACCGAACTATTTACTTAACCATTGCTGTTTTCACAGGACAAGTGTCACAATAGCGTTATAGTAAAGTAGTAATGGATCAGTAAATAGTTCAGTGATTATCACTTTCAAGTGTCAAAAAAAGTTAGCGAATAGTCCTACAGGAAGCAAAAAAATTACGCAGAATGACTTGCCAACCCCGACTTACCGTAAAAGTCGACTAAAGGAGATTGCCTGGTGTAGATCAGTAAGCACCTTGGGGCACCCGAATGGTGAAGGAAAAATTATCAAAATCAGCATATACTCAAAGTTGGTTTCGGGCTGGCGATGGCGGCTGGCTGTAAAATATCAGCCACAACCTTGATCAGTATGGGTTTAAATGTAGTAGATACCATGTCAATTTAAGTAAAAATAGATTATATTATATGAGTACCTATATGGGAATCACTAATGAATCGAAATTGGTAGCGCTTATGCGGTCTGTGGTGTTAGTTTCTGCGTATTTCACACAATCGGCACAGCCTATGACGTCAATTTCAATATCATTTTCTATTTATACTGACACTTCCTTAAATAGGCTGTCTGACTTGTTCGACATACAGGCGCGTCGGTTCTGTTCAATTAAACATGAGCTTGATTAATAACAAAACTTTCTTCATTATCGCGCTCTGTGTCATGAGAAGGGAGTCTTGTGGGGCTGACGTAAAGGTGAGATTCCCTAAACGGTGCTCCTTGTTTATCCCGAGGGGGATTTGGTTAGTAGGAAAGTGAAAGCAGATATGTCCTGTACTTTTTGTTATTCGGCAGGATCTGTATTGTGTTTTTACATTGTTTGTAAAATAAACGATTTTAATAGAAATTACCTAATAGGGTTTATTCATGTGGGTGCGGGCCACTGACAAGCTCTTATACGCTACGTTCACACGGTGTCGAGTGTTTCTCTACCGGCGGGCCTACCGCCTAACTCTATTGCTAAAGAAAAAGCTATAGTTTATGACGTCATGCTGTCACTATCAGCTATAGCTTTTGAACTTGTCACTATCAGCAATAGCTTTGGATTTTGTATGAATGTGGCAGAAAATCCGTACCGCCTAAAAATTCAAGATGACTGCTAGCTAAATTGATAGCTGTCAATACTGCAGCCCCCGTAGCACGGGACGTGGACACATCTCTTTCAGGGGAAAGAAAATATTTTCTTCTCGCTCTAACTCCCACTAAATCTTGAAAGAAAACACTGTCATTTTTTCACGTCCCGTGCTAGGCCTACTGCTCGGTGCGTCCGTCAACTGTCAATACTCTGTCTTGCACTTTCCTTTGTACCGCTAGCAGCTACATATATTAATAATATTTCGCTGTTTTAATTAGGTATTATATTAGTGAAAATTTTAATCCCATTGAAAATATATGGGCAATGATTTTGACCATGCAGTAAAAGAAGAAAAAGCATTTGATGGTCGCGACGCCGCTATTGATGGTTATACGGAGCGCTACATCATCTGTGCGATGATGTGTCATCAGATGACAGTGAAGATGAAGATAGTGAAGATTCAATAACCGATGTAGAAGAGTTAGAATATTTTTTTTTATAATTTATGGACATAAATAGTGTTTTACCAGACTGGCGGAGAAGCCGGAGGATGGTTAAGTGTTCGATTTGTGTGTATGTCCGTTCCTATATACGTTCGCAACTACTCAATAACTTGCTTTCTAATAAAAAAATATATAATATTCTTTTAAAAAATATAATTTATTATTTTTTTCACTAACCCTACTTTTGCGATCACTCACTCAAATGCAAAGCTCATCTTATACCAAAAGAACTATATCGTCCGTTCACGTTAGCTGTTGTTGTTATACTCTGTGCTTATTGCTGATACAATTTTAGGCGGTCGTTCGGATAATCAGTGCATAGCTATAGAGCTATCATCAGCAATCGAGTTAGGCGGTAGGCCCACGGATCGTTATTTTGTAGGATTCTGTTTAGTGGCAACAGTATTTCAATGAATGAGTTCACACATGCATATCGTTTCAAGACACGCCAAATAAACCGAATCTTGCTGAAGTTGACATCCGATTTTGCGACTACAAACCGATCCAGCCGTAGGTACTGCAAAATGTAATATAATAATAAAATGTCCGATTCAGAGGTATAGCGCTTTCTATGCATGCATTCATACGATACATGCAAGGGTAGATTCGGTTATTCCATACCAGGCCACCGGATACGGCAATGCAAGATGTGCTGTGTGAATACAACATTCGATTTTTTCAGATCCGATGAAAATAATATTCGGCAAAACGGGGCTCCGTGTAAGCGTACCCTTAGCCCGTAGTAGTCATTGAAGATTACATCTTGTGTATAGAAGTGAAATTACACGTTTATCTTCTGAGAATAGAGTAGATATTCAACATAGACATCTTGCCCGCCGCGCCGGTTTGGTAGAATGGTCCGACGATCGCTGGCAAGCGGCCAAGAGGTTCTGGGATCGAATCCTGGTTGGAGCAAATATTTGTGTGATGAACACTATATTTTTGTTTTCGAGTCATGGCGGCTTATATGGTGAGGTACAATATAAATATTTATTATTGTCTGTTTCATTTTTAGGGATGTATTCGTTTGTGACCTTGATTACAATATTCGAATATAACCATTATGTTTATGTAGGTATATTCCTCTTCGCCACCCAAACACGTTATCAGAATTTAATTTAAGCATAGTAACTTCTTAATGCCAATAATTTCTTCTCGTAATGGCGAAATTCTGTTAGCGTTCGGGGTTTTTTTTACCAATGGACCTTAAATTATTATACCTATAGGAATGCTATTGGTACTTATACAAACAGAAAAAAATATTTTCGTACTAAGTTGTCTCAGTTGTAATGAAAATTTAAATAGGTATCACAGATTTTAATTGAATTATTGTAACTTGGGTAGTAAAGTAACCAACCTGCTTTTTTATTTATCTTTCTAAAAGTTCTCTGTACAACCTGGGAAAACATGTGAGCGTTGACAATATAGTCCCAAATAATATTGCAAAAAGTCGTGTTAAACTGACGGCGTTGCACTGTGTTACCTTTCCCAATTAAAAAGTGAACTGTGTATAACAATATCTACTGTTTGAAATATTTTTACAGGAAAAGATTTGATTAATAAATCTTAGAGTAAACGCACGCGGCACGTTGTGTCAAATATTTGAAAAAAATATTCGAATAAAATGTATTTATGTGTAGCTTATCAAAGTGTTGACGTTAGCATGACATAATACACCTCTCTATAAGTGTACGAACCTCATTTAATCATAAGGCGCGCACGCACAGCTAGCAATTGAATATTTAATGCAAAGAACGTACACTTTATAAGGAAAACGGCTTGTTCATAATAGGATTTAAAAACGAACAAGTTAACTTTCTCTTAAATCAGTAAATTTATCTATTATTCAGCTTAACGCAGTGAAAATCTGAATAAATAAGTAGTATTCATCGCTATGTCAAAAAATTCTCACTTAAAAATCACGGTAAATTGCCCGCACTGTAATAATAAAAACATATTTCAATGCTGGCAATTTCCACGAAAGCGTGGATGAATTGAAAAGCAATGTTGTATCAGGCAACAAGTGCCCAATGTTGTAGTTAGAACATAGACCACGGTCAAGTCCTCATCCCATTAGTATGAGATAAGAAGCGTTTGTACTAAATTGTTATAGAACTAAAAATAGCCATTACAACGCCGGCCATGCCGAGATAATGAACAGTCAGCTAGTTTAGGTCTCATTACTTGGAAAAAGGCTCTTATTACTGTGCAGTAAAGTGCATGTGCTGTTCTTTTAGGGCAACCTGTCGCACTGTTGTTTCTTCGTATCACATACAAAACTCGACATTCCACAGCTAAAGGTTATTTATCTAACCCATTAGCCTGTTATTGTTGCATAGTTGAATGGAATTCCGGCCTTTGGTTAAGTGGTTACGTCTGATTTTGAGCGTTGTATTTATGACTTGGTATAAGGGTACAAATATGACTAAAAATATATCGCTTCAATGTAACATATAGACGTGAAAGCATGGACATTACATTAAACAAAACATTATGAGAATATCGACAGTATTGACTGTACTCGGAATCGGTGTCTCCGATGAGTATACTGTATTAAGGCTAAATCCAAAGGTAGTACATTGTCAAACATTCCAATTGCCATTAGGAAAATCATTACAAAAGAGACACGCAAATGGTTATTAACACGGTCTGTCGGTATATATAAAATACATTCCGTCGATTTTAAGAACGAAGCGAACGAATAAATTTTTACGAAGATTTTAATTTTAACATTATATAAATGTAAGAAAAATTAGTACAAAGATTTTGGGGTTAGAAAAAGAATTTCGAAAAATTATGATCTTCCCGTTCCCGCCTCAAGATCATAATTTTTCGAAATTCTTTTTCTAACCCCAAAATCTTTGTACTAATTTTTCTTACATTTATATAATGTTAAAATTAAAATCGAATAGAATAAATTTTTATACACACACCCACACAAAAAAAACCACAGCTTTACAATTATTTTTCTACATTAGGTATAACGGGAACGCTGTAGCTCATCATCACTTTTTTCTATCTTTAGTGGCAGCCAGAGAGATTATTTTGCTCTGCTGCCACTACCCAACTATGACACCACACTCAGCGTTGAGAAACACAACATACGCGTTTAAGAAGTCATGACACCTTAGCTACATAGGCAACCAAGTTGTATTTGTAATTATGGATACCTAAGTCAAAAAAGTTAGAGCATTAGTGGATAAATTCCATAGTATATATATACATAAAGATGTTAGACGAATATAGAAGTTAGATGTTCCTATATTAAGCCGTTATCTAAACTTGTCACGTACCTACGCCCGCCAAAGGACGTCACACTTTTACGCCATACTCCAGAGTAAAATCGATTGCAGGTGTGGCAGTTCCCTATATAGGCCAGGCGTAGCTCTCAATTATGAGAAGAGTGAAGGATAACATCGTTCCCGTAAAAAAAACATTTCAAAATCCTATACAGCAGCGCGTCTGATGTAATCTGGTGTGTTCTTTCAGACGCCCTAGATTCTCTGGCCGAGCGATAAAAATAATTAACTTCGTTAGCCTTAGAACGCTGTGTCGGAGTCGCGAGTGGTCCTAGTAGTTAAAAATACATATGAGCGAGAGCCACTACTCATCATTGGCTTAAAATAAATAAATAAAAACTAAACTTCTCAATAGACTACCCTAACTATCTAGTAAAGTACAGATTTTGCCGCACAATTCACCTTTAAAGAAACCACAAAAATATCTTTATTATGTCGATATTCGTCCGTCGTCTGCGAATCTCCAGACATTAGACATTCAATATTCTTATAACAGGTAAGTAATCATTATGGTGATGCATCTCGGATAGTATGTTCGCGCCACTTCGTTTCTTGGTCAAGGCTAAATGAATTTTCGAATTTACTGCCGCACTCAGAGACGTCAATTAACTTTAATGAGTATTTTATGTTAAAAATTTTCATTCAAATCTAGACCATATACCCGGCAAGAATAGCGACTAGTTTTGAATTGTCATTTTTTGACGTTAAGTACTCATTAACGTTATTTGACGTCTCTGAGTGCGACAGTTAATCTCTCACATTTATGATTTCAATCACCAAAGAACTGCTAAAGTTTGAACTTCAACGCCAAAATGCATACTTGATCACTACTATCTTAATTCTCTTAACTGATAATGGCTTATGCTTATTTGTATAGTGTGTAAATTTAAATTTTATCAAGTAGGTATATTTATAACAGATTGTATAATATAATTATCATGTAAAAAAAATCTTCTAGCATTAAGATCGCCATGTATATATTTTTTATTAAACAATAAATAATAAAATTAATAAACGTTTCTTGTTCAAATGATTTTCTTCGTACCCGCTCATACATATTGATGCCTTACTCTTTAATAAATTATTGGGGTAACCTGTGACGGACTGTAGATACCACCAATATAAACAACAAATAATAATCTCTTTGTTGCTGCTTTTATCTTAAAAACACCATTAACTTTTGGTTTTAAGCGCCAACTTGTACTTATTATGAACCGAAAGAGTAAGGTAAGTTAAGTTATTCTGAATAATTATTCACAGAACGCTTTATTCAAATTCAATCTGCCTGCACAAAAACCTTCCTCGTTGTTACTAGTCGCTTAAGAACTTCGAAAAAAATTAAGCTTTCAGATCTAACGCATTTAATTAGGGCATGTTAAATGTCTTTGATCATATATGCGTATTTGCTAGTTACCTATAACGCTTACCTTCACCTCCCTCATACAAGCCAGTCCATTCAATTCGAGATCTGAGCTAATAAACGCGTATTCAGCGTAACATCACTAGCTAGGTTACTACATGGAAACAATCAAGAGGCTAGAGGTGTTAAATCTTAATTAAGCTGACTGCGATACGTTATATTTCTTTAGGTACATTCTGATATATATGAACCAATTAACTAGTTGAAAGTAAATTTTACACAAATGTGTTCTATTTTGCAAGACTTTTGAAAGGCTAAGAACGTAATGTAGACAACGATTTAATGGATACTTAAGCTATTAGTGTAAAAAAACATATCTTAATTTAATTTGTACAATTGAAAATGTCAGCAACGATTTATTTTTGATTGACAATAAATAGAAAAATAATATGATTCATAATTAGAAAAATATTTTTATTTCCCAAGAATATTCGCCTTTCCCAACAATATTCGCCTTTCCCAAGAATATTTTTAATAAAATTAATCAATTTTAAAGTACTTTTATTTTGTTACATTTTCTGTCTTCCTTTTTGTACACACCTGGATAGAGATGATTTCTGTTGAAGTTACGGTTAGTTTGGATCATCTATGATCAAACATATTTGATTTCATTCAGACTGTTTAATTAATATTTAACACCTCTTGTAAATTGATATCATTGTTATCAAGCGCCTGTTAGATAGTATCGGAAAACAATAACAATAGCACAATTGAAGTAGGTCTGTAACTCTCACTGAAGGTAATATGTTTTTACACAACTAACATACGCTTAATTGTCAGTTAAGTCTTAATTTTATTACAATAATTAGAAAAAGGTCATTATGTTGGTAAATAAATGGCACATTACCTAATAATTAATTCAGCTAATTTAATCTTGTATGGTAACAAACGAAGATTTTCTCTTGATTAATTTTTTTTCAAAATATGTATTTTTCAGACAATAATATAATATAGATAATAAAGACTGGATAAAGTAGAGGTTGTTAACATGACTCAAAATTTAAACCATATTATTTAAGCCTTAAATTAATAAGCTATCTACATGCAGGTAGGAAGCAAACTTGTCTGTTTTCGAGAACTTTGGTTAATAAAACATTACATTTATTAAAAATAGTGAACATTAAAAAGACAGAAGACTAAGCTTAATGAAAAGGGGCGCAAATTAACACCCTTTAAGGATCTACACGTGTGACATGTACTTTTATAATTTGTACAATTAATTCAATATAAGTACCTGCCTCTTGCATAATGTTAACACTTCGTCAGTTAAATTGTGGTATTGCGTAAAACTAGTAGTATTTCTTATGCTATTTACTTTGGGCTAGATGATAGGTGTAAGTGTAAGAAAATTACAATGTAGAAGTAACCAAAAAAGGCACAACAGCAAATTCTCGAACGTCCAAAGTGAATATCTTTTTACCGTGCGTTACACATTTTATGTTTATTTTTATCGTAGATGATTAATAAAAACGTAATGGAGGGACGCATAAAACCCCAATAAAAAAGAGTAACGACATGTTTTAATTTCGTCCGTATCTGTGGCTGCTTGTCAAATATCCCAAACACATTTATTTACATATTCAAAAATCTCGTCACCCATTTAAAGTAGCGCTGAGGAAAAATTACCCCGAGAAAAACAAGCAGTGCTTTGTCCGGTCCCACTTTGTGGAACATTCAACTCAAAACTAACAATTAGTGTTTTTTCTTTGTGTCTCCAAATACAATGCCACCAGCGATAATTGTAGTTGTGAGATTCGTATTCGTTCGTATATGGTCCATTCTTTCGGTGGTATACTAACACAGATAAATTATGCAGCTTAATATGTATAAAATAAAATGACAATAATATCAGGTGTACGTAGCTAAATATTACGATACCATTACTCCTAGTTATTTCTAACGATAATATCATCTTACTAACTCTATCGAAAGATAGAGTTAGCTCTATCGTTTTGAAAACTTACAGATTCACTCGTATCTTTTTATACCCAAAATTCTAATAGATATTTAACTAAGCGTATCAAATTATTTACAGAATTTTGTACTGACTTAACTGTTCCAATATATGTTTTCATAACATTTTTGTTGTTGTACCCTAAAACAGTAAAAGCGGTTAGAAAGAAAATCCAGGTCAACGTACAAAAATGGGGCTTCCCAAAAGAGAATATAATTTGAACTCGAACCCGTAACCAAAGACGTCACAGCGTGTGGGTCCTCTGTGGACCGAGAAAATCGATCCTTGACCTCTTTACAGGGAACCGACCCACACCAACACAACCGAGCCCTTTTGTTTGGACCAAACACACGAGCGGTAGCGATTAAAAAAAGCGTTCAGCGAGCGCTTTTTGTCTTTTACATCCGGCAATTGTGATTGTCTTCTGTTTTCTATTCCAGACGATAAAATATCGCTTTAATATAGTCTGTTTAATATTCTATGATTTCATAATATAATAAATTGACTAGGTGTTCCATAATTTATAAAGTTTTAAAATAATAGTTAAATCTTGATGATGCATTTCTAAAGCAGTCACGTATTACTAGGAAAGGGATCGCTAGCGTTTAGCTACTTATTTTTAATAAACTAATGTATGTTTTAGTGTATGAATGTGTGAGCGCGCGTTTATGTGGAAGTGTGTGTGCTAGAAAATGAGTCTGCGAATGTGTTTGTGTTTACGAATAGTGATTACACTTGAAGCTGATGTATACATGTTGTATTTTCATAAGAATCTCCCGATCCCCTGTGTCGAAATAATAGTGAATAGTAAATGAATACAATTGCATCTACACTTGGAGCTGTGAATATAATATTGACTACCCGCGAGAGCAATTCTATCCGATACATAATATGACGACATACTCTGTGACTTCGCGTCGGTTTGTGTTTGTGTTGTCCAAAGAGAGGGAGGAATGCTTACGTACCATGAATTATTTTATAGAACATAAAGCTGCTTCACTGTAAGTGCTTCAAATCAAACCAATGTAGACAGTGAATGAAATCGCAATTACATGCTAAACCGAGCCACATAAATCAGAACGTATTTTCATAATTGAAAATGATATAAGTATGATTTTCAATATGATTTTTAATTTTGTATGACCTTAAACGGTTGGTAGGTAGTACAATTGTGTGTTGGGTTACATATACTTTTGTATATTGTTTAAATGTTAGGACGTTAGGTCAAAAAAATATTGCATGAGGTACCTACCTATTCATATTTTATTTTAACAAAATATCAATATACCTTTGTAAAAAAATCATTGCATAAACTTGTAATATTGTTTGAAATATCAGCTTCATCGACAACGATGACAGCTAGACAATCCTAGCGCTTAGGGCTTACCTATAAGTCAGTCCTTTCTAGAAACTAAAGTTATATTTAAAAATATTCATTTTGTTTATGCATCGATAGTTACAATGATATTTTCAGTTGTAAGTACTTACTACATGTTTGCCGTTAACCCCAAAAAACCAATTTACTTTTTCTACTCCGGAAACAAGCGCGTCGAGGGTACCGCTCTCTGATTGGTAGTCGATATTATACTACGCCTTACTACGACCAATCACAGTAAGATAAATCATGAATGATTTTAAAAGCTTCGTTATTTTTCTCTTTGCGTACTCGTGACTTGCCTTAGCGAGTGTAGGTACAGAGATGCTTTGCTGTAGTGGACATAGGGGCGACGTATGGGGCAAAGATCCTATTTAGATGTTTTAATCAAATTACACCGGATTTCATTAGCCTCTCTATGAACTAATATACCTAGAACTAATAGAATCTAGCATACTGTTGGCGAAGCTTTGGTGCTAGTTCACCTCTGCCTACCTCTTCCTCGGAGATATAGGCGTGATTGATGTATGTATGTATGTAATTAATTATCAACGAATAATGTTAGCTTAATACCTTCTTAAATATTTAACCTTTATAATGAATCTTTGTGGGTTATCTTATTTCAGACATAACTACGTTTACAACTGATGATATCCAAATGTAATTATTAAAATGTTATAGGTATAAGTTTTTTAGGACAGTAGTACCCATCGAAAAAAATTCATTGAGGTGTAAAGGTTTTGATATTAATAACACGAGTGACAAAGGGAATCTGAGCACTAATTAAGGGAGTTCTCGCTGGTAGATTATCCCCTAAAACATTTTGGTACATTTTCCAAAACTGTCGATAACTATCATTAACATGTTTTGTATTATAATTTGCAGGTAATGATGTGCACATTTGAAACGAGTATTGAATATACTTACGTAGAGTCCCAGTGATGCAATTTAAAAAAGATTACTGCTTCTTAGAAAGATAAGTTGCACGTCGAACGCAAACGATTTTTAATTGTTCATTATCAATGCTTAAGTCTGTACTTCCAGTAGCTAACTTTGTGACATGCCTTTTGTCTCATACGAATTCTGTTGCCATAATAATAATGTTAACAGCATTATTGTGTTTCGACAATGTGTGGCAAGATAAGCCCCTCTGTGGTTGAGGGTTCCAGGTGAAGCTCGATTCCATCTTCGGCCCTTATCGTCTCTTACCATCAGGTGAGATGAAAGGCAAGGGCTTCCTTGTCTAGCATTAAAAAAAATACTAACAACCTTAATCATTAGAACCAGAGATACACTTTTACCTACTAGTTTTCCCCGTCAATTTAGCTACTTCTTTGGCATCTTGGTGGCGTGTACGCTGGAAAGGTTTAACTGTACAATAAAATAAATTCTGTTCTATATACCAGGATAGATTATTTCATATTATGTAAATCCCAAGGCATAATATTGAACACCGTTTGAATCGTAATTCAGGGGCCTTAACCATTGTTAAAGTGAGACAACGCTATAAGCCGACTAAAGCGACGTGCCGTTATGTCACCCGCGTTTGGATTGCACTAATACTTCATGGTATGGCCACAGATATTTAAAGAATTTCTCTTTGTCGTCTCGCTGAATAAATTGTGGCTTCTCCTACTATTTGCACCAGTAATATTCCCGCATAAAGCTTATAGTTTAACGTTGTGTCAGAGTTGCCGTCCGCCAATTAACCGGCACCTAACCCGACACACGCCACGTCGCCTTTGTTGCGTACCTACTCACGCATTTTGGGGGTTGCTCGCAAAATGGAAAGAAGAGCGCCAGGTATTGTGTTACGGCATCACCTCTAACACGACGCAGATAAAATATTTGCTTTGGTAAATTATTACGTACATGCCACCATCGTTACTCATATTTCCACGTAAAAAATTGGTTTATTAGGAATATGTATGTGTGTCATTTTACATGAGTGAAATTTATTTAGTAGCGGGTGGAAGTATGCATATATAGAATATTCGAATTCGATCTTCCACGTTAGCGGGTACACAAAAATAAAAACGTAGAATGCGCCAGCCCCGACATCCTACTCCAGGGGGAGTCGTAAATGTCCATAAAACGAGACTTGGTGGAGGAGTGCAAACCTTTAATAACACATATCCAAAGAGGATTAGTCTCAGACAGGCGGTCGGCTGTAAAACCTAAACTAAAAACTCGATCAATATGGAATGGAATATTGTTATCTCAATTACTCTCTTCCGTTCCGCTTGTCTCGACTCTCGCCATGGTCCTTTCTATACATTCATAATCATTCATTTATCTTAGAATTAGTTAGTTAGTTCATAATCATATTCATCATAGAAATTTCAGTAAAATATTAGGTACTTATATCTTACAAACTACCTTATTGTGCCAAACAAACGGGCTACCATTAAGTAAATTTATTTCTATTTCCGTACATCGCGAACCACCCACAAAGTATTAATTAAGTAAATGAATTTTTTGACTGCCCTTTAGTAACAAAGATCTTATTCTAATAGCTAAAAGCGCTATTTATAGACATTTGCTAACCTTCCTTAACCTTTTGCTAAACATCCTTGTCACCAATGAGGAAAAAGTACTTACATTAATTATCCTTCAGTGTTGCCAAAAAATTGCTTTCTTAGAGATATACTATACGACAACGGTGGAAAAAACTTTTATTATTTTTGGATATATAGGTACTTATTACAAAGAAATCCATGGTTAGAAAAGGTTTGAAAATAATAACTCTCGATGCGGAAATCGAACCCGCGTCCTTTGCATTCCGGGCAGATGCCTAAACCACTACTCGGCAAACCAAATCCTTATACAAATTTAATAATGTTCAAATAAACGTCAAAATAATAAGAAATATACTTATCATCTGTTTTAGGTTCTGTATCTTTAATAAACGTTGAATAGGCGGATTTCCTTTTTGTCATGTATATTTGTCGCTTGAGGCCGCTTAAGGCTATTCCCGTTTTCAGTTATCATCCTCTATTCGTTATTAATTTATTTTCAAACTTGTTCGAAACTAGAGGAATTATTTTTCCAAATAATAATCTGCGACGTTTTCATGTTATAATGTCTAATAAAACGTCGCGTGCATTAGTCGGCACAGCGTTTGATAATAACATGACTCGGCCCGAGGTCGTGACTTTAAGTCCGAATTAAGACTAACACGGCCAGGTGGTATTTAAGCTAATTAATTATTTGATTAATCAAATGAACTCACGCTGATGAAGTTGCTTAGTCATACGAGTATTAAGTACTATAATATGTAAGTTTATTTCCCTACTTGTCTTCCTTTATCTTCTGTCAGATATTCTGAGTCCTAATAATAGACATAGATAATCGTACGGAATTCAACCCAAACACTGATACGATCTTTGGTAGTAAACAGTTATATATCTGGTTTGTTATAAAGACGTTCAGCCTATAATGTATCTTAAATAAACCTTTTCTTCAGTTTGTTAATATTTGATTATTAAAAATGATTAGACATAAAAATACACACATACATGCATATATCCCCGAAGGTTAGGCAGGATATAAAAATATTTGTGTCTAATATAATTGTTTTTCATTTCATCTTGTCACATCACCTAGGTACCAATGGCTAAGAGCCGATTTCACCGCAGAATTAAACGCGATCAGTTGAAGTTGAACTCGGTTTATGCTCTACAGTTTCGCTACATAGTTTGCATTAATCAAAACCAAGTTTTATTAAACTCAGTTTCTATGAGAGACGGTGAAATCGGCCCTAAATGTTCTTTTCATGTATTTCAAGAAAGGTGATTCATCGAACTTGTATATATCTATTCAAATTAGAACCTAGCTGAAATAAAAATGACACACCAGCGAACATTGCTGAGATTAAGGATGGAGGAACTTGCCGCCGCGCCACCATATAACTTAATGGCCCCCTTCTAACTATCAATCCACTATCAATCCTTCTTATATTATAACTATATGGCTATAAACTGAATAATTCATCGGCCCGGTACAGCACCTGCGTGAATCAATCACTCATTACTTAATAAACTTCGTTAGCTTAGGGATGTTTCTTTGAAATATTCGACCTAAAAGTTAGTGAACACAGTCCCGTGCAAAGCTAACTTTTCTGTTGCAAAGAAAGTCCAAGGGAGCGACAAAAAACTTGCCATGATGAGTTCGATTTATTTGTCAACCTTAGATTTCTTGGTAGTAAATCATGGACTCATTGTCATAATATCATCATTCTCTGGACCTTATCACATTTCATTGGAAACGGTGCACTATGTTTTTTCTTTCATGCACACCTGTTAGCTGACATCCTCAATTCAAATTGCAATGGTGCTACTTTCAAACTTCCTCTTATATTCCTTACTTTGTTTTTGTGACACTGGACATCCATCTTAACAACAACAATAATAGTACAGACAACTTTCGACATATTAAGTTTGACCTGGGGGCCTACCGCCTAACTCGATTGCTAAAGCAAAAGCTATAGTTTATGACGTCATGCTGTCATTTCGCACCAAATGTACCTAAATTTGATGTATGTATGTAGATATTGTATAAATTTGGCACAAAATCCGTACTACCTAAAAATTAAGGATGGCTGCTATAGCCGTAAGCAGTGCATTGCTATATAGCTATCATCAGCAATCGAGTAAGGCGGTAGGCCCCCTGGTAACTAGTTAAACGATCGGCTTAGTACCAGTCGAAAGTGCGTCAAGATTCTATCATGTCGTTGCAAAATAATATAAGTATTTTATTTCAGTGGATTAAGAGGGATACGAATGTGACTGTCTTGGTATAGCTCAAGTTCTGACTGTTTGCTGTGAGAACTAAAAATATATTGTACCGTTTTTCAATTGGGCTCCAACAAGATAATTAAATTACGAGAAGGTAAATACTTGCCTAAGGTTACCTTCAGTAGACAAATCTGTCGTCAATCAATGTAGAAACACGGTGGCCGAAAGTAAATACTTCCACTAGTTTTAGTCAGTATACCTGCATATACTCGTACCTACATTTAACAACTAAGCCTACCCATCCAGTGACCGGCCTTTGTTAACAATTGTCACTCAAACTCTATTTGAAATCGACGATTGATAGAATACAAGTGCTTAATTGGTTGGCACCTTTGGAAGCTGCCGTATATTCCGGCTATGCTCCGGACTGCGGTAAAGTTTTACATTGGCGTGAGCGGGGTCGATAGTAACACAACCCGGGGATTCAGATATTCGATAAGAGATTTTTATTACATTTTCTACGAGAGAGTCATTCCAATGGCATATATCATGTTTTACTGGCGAAACTATGTAAAGCATTGGCGTATCAATTCGTCGAGGCGAATAAAGTTACGTAACATAATAAAATTCTAAAAACATTTTTTGCTTATAATTGTAGGTACGATTACATTTCGGAATATTGGGAGTAATACTTTGAAGTACCGTAAGTTTAATGTAACCTTAATTTCTTTCCAAAATAGTTATTTGAAACAACACTACTTACCTTAAAATTCTCTTTAAATTCAAGCAAGGAGAAGTTCAACTTATGGAGCCTTGATTGGACAACGAGTTATATATAAAATATTTGTTAAGTTAAACCATTATTAATGCTGGACATAATATTTCTCAGTCAGCTTTTTTATAATAATTTATAATGATTTTTGGGAAGTTGTATGGCCGGGTGCAATCTTGGTGGTTGCGGATGTGTTACGTGGTAGTAAAAGGCAGCGTTCATAAAAATAACTGACTGTACTTCTAAATATGTACACGGTTACAATATATACAAACTGGACAGTAAACATAAATCGGAAATAATATTTACAAGGCTTAGAAAATAACCATACTCTCTAGCTCGGAATAAAATTCTCATGTAATTAATTTGACAACTGTCACTTAGTGAAAAACATTGTGTTTGTCAATCATAGACAAACAACAAAGGCGGTCGTATTACAAGAACGCCACACCACCCCCCCACGGAGAAGGAAAACCTAGTAGAAATTATAAACATCTAAATTTGACGCGTCTACCAGACCGAGTAGTGTACGGCGCGGTAGCGATGGCCGGAGTTGGCCCTGAGCGAACAGAAGGCGCAGGCTTTGCAGTCTGCTCTGGACGATCAGAAAACGCAGGCTTTGCAATCTGCTCTGGATGGGTGACAGTATGTTGAACAAAAGCTGGTTTCACACGATCGATACTGACGACAACACTTTTGCCCTTGATGTCCAAAGTCATAGTTTTGCCATCGCTGGCACGATAAACAACTTTATAAGGACCCGTATAAGGTGGCTGTAAAGGACGTCTAACTGTATCATCCTTTAAGAAAACGTGTGACGCAGAAGAAAGATCTTGAAAAATAAAAGTTGATGGTGATGAATGTCGAGATGCAGGAATAGGTCTTACAACTGACATCTTACGACGTAGTTGTACGACAAAATCTGATGGGTTGTCAATTACATCTGATGGGGTTGATGAAATAAATAACTCACCTGGCAAACGAAGAGGTTCTCCATAGAGCATCTCCGCGGCTGTGGATTTAATGTCCTCTTTGAACGCGGAACGCATGCCAAGAAGAACGAAAGGAAGTGAACGCACCCAAGAATCATGATGGCACATGAGAGCAGCCTTAAGCTGGCGGTGTACTCGCTCGATCATGCCATTAGCACATGGGTGATAAGATGTGGTCCTTATTCGTTTAGTGGCAAAGTGAATCATCAGTCGACGAAACAGGTCAGACTCAAACTGAGTACCTTGGTCTGTCGTGATGATTGATGGTACCCCAAATCTCGAAACCCATTCTCTAGTTAAGGTGTCTGCCACTTCTTCTGCGGTAATGGAGCGCATAGGCCAAACCTCAGGCCATCTCGTTACTCGGTCAATTGCTGTCAAACAATAGCGAAACTCATTGCATAAAGGTAGAGGACCAATAATGTCAATGTGAATGTGACTGAAACGACCAGATGGAAGGTTGAAATCACCTAACGGAGAAGAATTGTGACGTGAGACCTTAGCTCGTTGACAAGCCTCGCAAGCGCGTGCCCACTGCTTACAATCCTTATTGACCGAAGGCCAGACATAACGCTCTGTCAAAAGGCGAGCAGTTGCACGTGCGCCAGGATGGCTTAAGTTATGAAACTTATCGAAAACTGCTTTGCGAAAGGAAGGGGTCAAATATGGACGTGGCTTGCCTGTGGATACATCACAAAAAATGGAAACGTTTGTACCAGGAACGACGACGCTTGTCAACTGGAGACTGGAGCTCTGACGCATGTCTGATAGTTCGTTATCTGACTCTTGCGACTTCGCGAGGGCTTCATAGTCCTGTTCAAGAGCAATAGCTTCGACTCGAGATAAGGCGTCAGCCACGACATTGTCCTCACCTTTAATATACTTAATATCAGTTGTAAATTGGCTAATAAAAGATAGCTGATTTAATTGGGCAGGGGGCAGTTTCTCCCTGCGCTGTACGAAAGCATACAGCAATGGCTTATGATCCGTATAAATAGTGACGCTCTGAACCTCCAAAATATAGCGGAAATGCTGTACACTTTCGTACACCGCCAGCAGCTCTCGATAGTAAGTCGGCCACTCTGTCTGCTTTTTAGTAAGTTTCTTACTAAAGAAAGCAAGAGGAAACCACTCACCATCGACTCGCTGCTGAAGACAGGACCCAATATGTACAGAAGATGCATCTGTAAACAGTCCAAGAGGTGCGTCATTAACCGGATGTTGCAATTGCGTAGCCCTGGACAAACTCCGTTTGCAAACTTCAAATTGCTCCAGTAGTTCAGGCGACCATGTGAACGGTTTATTACCTTTACCATTTGTGGCAACTACTGCATCAATCAATGGAGCTTGAAATTGCGCGGCCTGGGGTACGAATCGACGGTAGTAGTTTAACATACCGAGAAAACGACGCACGCCCTGGACGGTTTTCGGAGCTGGAAAATCCAAAATAGCTTGAACGCGATCCTGAGGAGGACTTGTACCTTCTGGGCTGACATGGAAACCAAGTAAGGTAAGTTCCCGAACGCCGAAAGTACACTTCGAAGAGTTAATAACAACCCCATACTCCTGAAGGCGTTTGAAGAGGATACGCAGATGTTCGCGGTGGAGATCCTCATCCGCAGAGAAAATAAGAATGTCATCCACGTACGGAAAACAGAAATCAAGACCCCGTGTGACCTCATCGATAAACCTCTGAAAAGTTTGACCAGCGTTCCGAAGGCCAAAGGTCATGAAGGGAAATTCGAAGAGGCCAAACGGGGTAACGATGGCTGTCTTCGGTATATCCTCTTCAAAAACCGGGATCTGATGATATGCTTTTACGAGATCTATTAGGCTAAAAATCTTAGAACCCGCGA
Source organism: Cataclysta lemnata (assembly GCA_963931975.1). Classification (NCBI taxonomy): domain Eukaryota; kingdom Metazoa; phylum Arthropoda; class Insecta; order Lepidoptera; family Crambidae; genus Cataclysta; species Cataclysta lemnata. The sequence continues at coordinate 14,982,813 of OZ008338.1, forward strand.
GATTATGAGCAAAATCATTTATGTGGCGGACTGGGTACCGATCAGGGACAGTTCTGGCGTTAAGGGATCGGTAGTCGCCACAAGGTCGCCAACTACTGTCCTTTTTCAAAGTCATGTGTAGTGGAGACGACCAGGCGCTCTTAGAAGGACGTGCAATACCAGCTTGGTTCATGTTGTCGAACTCCTTTTTTGCTGCTATTAACTTCTGAGGCGCCAGACGACGAGGACGACACGAAATAGGCGGGCCATCCGTAGTCTTAATGTAGTGCACAGTATTGTGCAAAACATTACGAGGGATTCCAGGAGGCCGAATGATTTCTGGAAACTCGGCGAGCAGTTTAACAAAATTGGAATCTCCTGAAACGACAACCTTGACACTAAGCTGTTCCGACATTGCTGCAACAGCGGGTGCTGACAAATTCGTTACGCCATCCATCAACTTCTTGAGTCGGCAATCTGGCAAAAGATGGTAATAACCTAAAAAGTCTGAGCCAATGATCGCTGTCGTAACATCAGCAACAACAAAATCCCACACAAATGCTCGTCGAAGACCAAAGTTGAGGTTTAAATGAATAGTGCCATATGTCTTAATACTACTCCCGTTAGCGGCGTTAAGTTCATAGTCCGAAGATTTTCGCGGAACTGACAACCAGCTGCGGGGGTAACAACAAAGATCCGAACCAGTGTCAATCAAAAATTGACGCTTTGTGATACGGTCAGTGACAAAAAGACGGCGGCCGTGATGTTGTATGGACTTGCAATCAGATGCCGCCGCTACTGCTGATTGCTTGTTAAGTTTTCCGACGCCCAATTGCATGGAGCAATACACTTGCTGGCTTTCGCACCAAATGTGCGATGATACCAACAACGTTTATTGCCAGGCGTGCTACTGCGTGATGTCGACTGGCTTCTGGAAAAAGAACGGTTTCGAGATCGAACAGAAGAACCCGTCGATAAAGCAGCAACTTGCTTAGTTAATTCTTCTAATCGAGCCATAACGAGGTCGATCGAAGGCATAGCAGCAGCAGCATATACGTTTGAAGAACCAGGCTGAGCTTCCAAAATCTTGTCAGCTATATCTGCGATTCTATCGAGGGATAAGTCAGCTTGTGTAGCCAAAATCCCCTGTACGTGCTGTGGTAAACGACGTAACCATAATTGCCGCAAGATGTTATCGTCCGAGAGAGACGTTCCCGCGAGCGAGCGCAAGTGACGGAGAAATTGGGATGGTCTCCGATCCCCGAGTTCTTCATCACTAAGAAGGCGCCTCACTCGCTGTTCCTCTGATGACGAAAGTCTGCTGATTAAGGTCTCCTTCAGCTTCTGATACTTACCTTCAGCCGGAGGGTTGACAACGATGTCCTCGATTTCGCCGGCAATCTTGTGGTCAATCTGGCTAAGGACATGACTGTACATCGTGGCATCAGTGTTGATACCAGCAAGCAAAAACTGTGCCTCAGCCTGTGCGAACCACACTGTCACCCTATCAGACCAAAAAGGGGGAAGTTTGACACTCACGCGACATACCTCGCCCTCCCGTTGAGATTGGGATATACTTTGGTCACGCAGATTACGCAAAACTGCATTTTCTGCCTCAAGAGTTGCTAAACGCGAACGTAGTTCGTCAGCCATGGTCAACGCGAACACGCTATTATAATTATAAACGAAAGTAAATTAAAATTAATTTGTATAAAATAGAGAGAGAACGGACAGAAAAGAAAAATTGCTATTCCGTGGGCGCGTGATGTGGCGAAAACAAAACACAAACGTCTAAAAATTTATATGTCGACATGTCAACAAAAACAACATAAGTTGTCAATATGCAGACAACATTACACGTAAAAACAAAAGACAATGTAAACAAATTGTTCAAACCACGCGAAAAAATACACACGAAAAACAAATGAAATATTTACTATGTCACATTACACAAGTTGAAAAAAATAATTTTCATAAAATAACGTAAAAATCAATACTCCGAACACGCTTTACACAACTAACTAAAAATCATTACTTTGAACAATATTATAAAAATTCTTTTAAAATGCTTTAAATAATGATGCTGATAGTACTTGCGTGAGCGATGTGCAAAATGAAACGCAGTTAGTCCAATGCATGCATGTGTCCAACTGCAACTCCCGCGGAGACGTCACTCGAACTTGCGAATGTAGGAAACGGTGAATGCGCCAGGGGGCGCTCGACGCCACAGCTTGGGATGTGGTACCGTCTCACACGACGAAAATTCCTTCGTAGTGGCTATCCGCATGTCCAACGCAGCTTCCCATCCCGCGCCGGTCAATTGCCAATGATATTACACCCAAAGCTCTTGACGATCACGTCGGGGTCACCAATTTGGGAAGTTGTATGGCCGGGTGCAATCTTGGTGGTTGCGGATGTGTTCCGTGGTAGTAAAAGGCAGCGTTCATAAAAATAACTGACTGTACTTCTAAATATGTACACGGTTACAATATATACAAACTGGACAGTAAACATAAATCGGAAATAATATTTACAAGGCTTAGAAAATAACCATACTCTCTAGCTCGGAATAAAATTCTCATGTAATTAATTTGACAACTGTCACTTAGTGAAAAACATTGTGTTTGTCAATCATAGACAAACAACAAAGGCGGTCGTATTACAAGAACGCCACAGATTAAACAGTACTCGTGCAAATGTGATAATATTACACAGTCACATCTAATCATACTATTCTAAAGCTAAGCATGGCGTGTAAACTTTCGTTTTTTTGGCTACCGTTGTGCAGAGTTAAGAGGATTACCGACGCCTGGCTAAGGAGTACATCGATAACCAATACGAATTCCATCACAGCACTAAAATTGCTAGCTCCGAAGTAGACGAGTTTCCGAGAACGGCCGGTCAAAGGCCGGGTGATATGCCACTTTGAAATTTGAGATAGACATTGGATATTTCGGCTCCTGTGATATGTTGTTGTCAGGGACTGTTTTCAGCTTTGCAGTTCAGATGTTCATATTTGGATGACGAAGTTCTGTTTTTGTTCTTTAATAATTCTCACTTTTTGTATAGTTTTATGATAAAACGCTTTATGACACTGCGTTTAAATATAATAATACAAAGAAAAGTAGGTCAGAAATAATAAAAATGTATGGTACATTACATACAATTATTGTGCTCCCTAGTAATTAAATTTTGTAACGTTAGGTTTATTACAACTTTGAAATTTATAACTTCTACTCTAAACGTATTTTCATCAAATACTGTACTCATAATAAAACTAATGATGAATTTAATAAAATTAAATTATCTTGTTACAGGTAAGGCGACATTGGATAATGTTAAGAATTAATTGACATCTAGCTAGCTATTTACTCTGTTCATTAGAGAAACCCACAATAGTTAGTAGGTGCATCAGTGGTAAGTTTCACTCGACTCCGTAACATGTACACATTTAATTATGGACGAGACGGATATTCCCCTGGCGAAAATGTAAACAAACTTTTGCAGCTTGCAATGAAGCATTTTACAGCTATTTGTAAAGTGGATATTATGCAGGTAGTAAACTATGCTTAGTGGAAATCGTTAAATAGACATTGTGGATATTTAAAAACTTAAGTCCCGATTGACTTTTCAAATATGTAGTTGTGACAAAGATAAATACATCGGCACAAATCACAGTCATCGCTTCAGTTCATACATAGAAAATAAGTAGTTACCACTTATTCTATCTACTAAGTACCTACAGGTGAATTAAGTGGGTTTTAAGTTACCTCGTTTGTTCCAAATTTATCATTCTTCAAATAAATTACGAATAGGTACGAATGATGGTCAAAGTTGTCCAAAACATTACATGATTTACAAGATAGGTAACACGTTATTGAAGCAAAAAGGCGTCTTTTGGCCATACAATAATTTTGACACAGACTACCAGCTCCATTATAATTTACTCAAAATTGTATTCCTCACGGCAGCGTCATCAATCATATTCAATTCCGAACAATGTTGGTGACCTTCACAGTCCTTCAGGATGGCTACTGTGAAATAAAGATTTATGATAATCACTGTGAGTTTGTGATGTTCATAGGAATATGAAATAACTTGTTTAAATTAAAATCAAAATAATCACAACTTTGACAGATTTAACTGAAAACTGAAACTTCGTTATTATTCAACTCGACCGGGTCGGACGAGAGTTAAGTGCTCATGTAAAAGAACATTTTAACTAATGGATATACTGGCGACAAATCTTCATAACGAAGCTGTTATCGACAATAGGCTTTATTTGTTAAATCTGAAATAACGGGCTGAATCTTGCTTCGAATGTCCTTTATGTAACCAATTATTATTACGATGTTTGGTTGACAAAAATAATGAAATTTTGACTTCAAGAAATCTGCTTTTTGAAATGTGGCTGCGATAGGTAAAAATGCAATATATTTTTATTTTATTTTTAATTTTCACTTATTGACAGTATACATAGAGGACATATAACTAAATGAAATAGCGCTAAATTGCTGTTAGATACAAAAAAATCTGTATTAGAAAAACATGAAGATTATAAAAATTACAAATACCTATCAAAACGCACCCATGTACAAACGATTAACATCGCAGATACCACATAATAATTTACTGGGCAAGTACATTTTAGAATAGCACCGTTTAGAAATAAGATGTGCTTGTAGCAGCGTGAGAATCGGTTTGAAAATAACGTACGCCAATAAACTAAAGATCAGATGACCTCGAGTATCCGAACAGTTGATAATCCCAACAATGTAGCATTAGTAATTCATTATGCACAGCATTATGTCATACGGTGACAAACTATTTGGCCGTGTAATACGTTAGTCGAAACCAAAAAAAGGCATTGTGAAAATGGTTAAGATCGCCTTGAAATTATAATTGCTATTCTTCGTCTGGATTTCTTATCAAATATTTAAAGTACCTATATAGTTATTCAAAGTTTGTTCTTACTTTTAGAGTTATAATTCGAATTGAAAGTTTTTCAATAAAACAATTGTAGGCAGAGTGTTCGTTATCAAGAATTACTAAAATAGTAGCAGAAAGTTAAATGAAACCAAACAAAAAAACAAATGACAATAAATCTGTTATTTAATTGAAATATCGTTAATTGCTGAACGATTCAAATGTACGTGAGCGATTGATGCAAGAGATGTTTACAAATTGCTTATTACACTCAGCCTGTTAGTATTTGTGCCACACATTTTCCAGTAATGTTGCACTGAAATAGATTCCCTTTACAGAATTTTCCTTAACAGTAATGCACTACTCAATGAAATGGACGAATCGTAGGTATGTATCCCTCACTGGTCTGATTATGTAGTGCCTGAATATCCGATATAGTACTTATGGGTGTTCATAGTCCTCTATAGCTTATTTTAATACAGATTCGGTAAATCAGGGAATAAAGGAAAGGATCATTTGACAATTTTCTTTCATTTATTTTTCAGTATCATAATACTTTAATAATGGTGAGTCGACGATCTGCTTGCTTCGCTCTTTACTTTTTATCTATGTTGTTAATTTTTAAAACACATATGAAACTGTGGAGTTTTTTATTAGTAATTGACCTTATACCATACCTAAAATAAAAGATAACAAAGGAACGGTTGGTTTGTCAATCTAAACATATTAATATAAGTAACTAGTTATTTGGTTAATGCATAGTTTTTTCCCCCACAAGGCAATCGCGCTGTTATTCAGCTACCTGGAATATGTATCAGCGAGGAAGGAATTGAAATTTAAACTTTTACTTCACTAAAAATTTGATCTTCCTTTGCGATGCGAGTGTTACCGGGAAAAGTATTTTGCTTTTCCACCATTTCACCTTTGCATTCTGAGTCTATTGGGAGATGGAAACCCTTTCACGCAGTATACTAGCAAAATGCGCAGAAATATTCATTTTTATAACTTGAAAGACGAATACACCTGGGCTGCACGGAATGAATTCAAATTGCAAATATTTCGCTTTTAAGAGACAATTAATAAGGAAATAAATTGCTCTAAATTAATTATAAAAGTACAATTTCAGACCATATGAAATTAAAGTTATCTCTGTAAAAGCAATTCTCGTATAGCAAATGAACAAAAAAATTGTAAATTTAATTCTACGAACCAAGCAGTTAAGTAAAAATTTATGATACGCATACAAAGTCTATCATCAAAATTATGACAATGTATTACGCCGATAAATTTATACACACAATTATGCACCGATTTTCCTCTTGTCCGGACAAACGTTTGGTAATTTACACTTAATTTGGCCTTCAGCAAACCTCCCTTATTTCGCCGTTGGTGGGTGGTTAACACTAATGAACAAATTAATTGGAGCACCTTTTAACGGTTCATTTGTTTGTTCTGGACATGTGCCGTAAAGCGGATTTGTCCCAGGAATTCACTGGATTTATTGCTCTATATAGTAGACAAATTCTTGTAAATGAAGGTCTCCGCTTTAAAATTGAGATTAGTGGAGTGAAATTGAAATATTGGATATCAATATAAAATATTGGTGACATATGTAAGGTGACAATAGCGGATGTAGATGAAGCGCAAAAAGAATATAAGAGATTGAATTGGTTAGTGAAGAGTGTAGTGAATAGAAAGAAAGATGAACGAAAATATGAGTTTGATAGTAAAATCTCTGACAATTTCCAAAATAACATTAAAGTTTTTTGGAAATCTGTACGGACAGCTCGAGGAAAGAGCGCAAACTCGAAGTTGATACGAGTCAGTGACAAGGATGGAAGTGTTTTGAATGGCGAAGAAAGAGTGCTGAATAGGTGGAAGGAATATTTCGAGAGTTTATTTGAAAGGTCAGATGATATAGTCCAGTCCCAGGCTAATCAAGTGGAAGAAAATTTGAATGAGAATGAAATAAGTATGCATGAGATCGTGCAAGCATTGAAAGGCATGAAAGCAGGAAAGGCGGCAGGGTGTGATAGGATATCGGTCAAAATGCTCAGCATTTCGACCATTGCTAAGCAACTGCACCGCCTTTTAAACCTTTTTTGGGTAAGTGGCCAAGAACCAAAAGACTGGCGTAAAGCCGCCATTGTGCCACTGTACAAAGGTAAAGGGTCGAAGCAATGCAAAAATTACCGTGGTATTATCCATCTAGGTGTTGTCGGCAAATTGTATGCAAAGTTCTGATTGAAAGGATTATGAAAGAGACTAATGATAGAATATGGGACGTGCAAGTAGGGTTTCGAAAGGGAATGGGATGTACGGATCAAGTATTTTCTCTACGATGCATTACTCATAAATCTCTGGCTATAAGCCAACGAGTATATTGCGCTTTCATAGACTTAGAAAATGCGTATGAGCGAATGGTGAGGAATGAACTATGGTCGATTTTGTCGATGTATGGGGTGAGCAGCAGCCTGATACATGCATTGAAATCTCTCTATGAGGATGCCATCACTTGTGTTAGGATAAATGGCGCATACACAGAGTCGTTTCGCATCGGTACAGGTGTGAGACAAGGATGTGTAGCGCCACCATGTCTGTTCAACTTATACATGGATAATTGTCTGACGAAACTGAAAGAATTTGATTGTGGATTACGAATGAAATATTTACTTGTAAAATGTCTGCTATACGCTGATGACCAGGTTATATTAGCATCATCAGAAACAGATTTGCAGGAGATGGTAACAGTTATGCATGAAGCTTTGACAGAGAAAGGGGTGAAAGTAAATGTAAGCAAGACAAAGGTCATGGTTTTTGAAAGGGATGAACAAATTACGAAGTGTGAAATTAAGATAGCGGGAGAGAATGTTGAACAAGTGAAAGAGTTTGTATATTTAGGATCTGTATTTACGAGAGATGGAAAGTGTGATAGTGATATTGAAAAGCTGGGAATATGGTAAACGGGGCTTTGCACACTTTTATGAACAGCCAAAGCGTGTCCAGAAAGGCTCGTATGGCTGTTCGCAATGGAGTGCTGGTTCTGACATTAATTTATGGAAGTTGGGTATGGGAGAAGAAGCAGGAAAGTAGAATAAATGCAGTAGAAATGAGAGCGCTGAGGAGCATGACTGGGGTAAGGCTGAGCGATCGATTGTATAACAGAGCGATGAGAGAAAGGCAAGGATTGAGAGAGGGATGCTCGCATAGTTTGGTCACGTCGAAAGATTTGATGAAAGGAGAGTGACAAAAAGGATTTACATGGCGAAAGAAAGTGAATGGAGAAATGGGAAGGGGAAGAAGGCCTAGGCGGATCTTTCATAATCAAATTGAAAGTCTTTTAAAAAAGGGCCAGGTCAAGAGTACCCGAAACCGACGGGCATTCCTGAAGAGATTGATGAGATTGGATGAAGCAAAAAAGTATGTGAGGATCGTAGCAAGTGGAAAGAAGTGATCTCTGCCTACCCCTGTGGGAGAAAGGCGTGACATATGTATGTTGTATGTAATATAAAATATCTAAGCTACCTGTACGGTAAGTTAGATTTAAACGTAATGGCTGAGAATTTTTGCTGAACTTCAAATAATAAGGTGCCTCGTGTATTATTTGAACCATATCAATCTACTTTTCAAAACTACAAAAGAGTAAAGTAGTTAACATAAACGGTTGAAAGACAATTATTTACAAATCATTGTTTGGCTTTCAGAGCGACTGACATTTAAGAAAGCTATTTATGCTTCAGGGCACAGATTATTATTGTCATAACTGAAAAGTTTATAAAGTTTCCGATATCTCGTATTGTATGAACTTTTGACTTTACGTCTTTGTTGTCACGGACCAGACTTTTACAAAAACATCTTAGAATAAAAAGCAGAAAATAGATTATTCTTAGGGAAATTTAAAAAAGACTTCTATTATATAAACTTAACGAATGTAATAGTAGTTATAATTTGATAAGATCATAAGCTCTCGTAATGTTATGACCGACGTGCCCTTAGGATAGCAATTATCGATTTCAAATCATTAGAAATTAGGCTTACTGAATTGTAATAGCCATTATCCGTATTATCAGTCGGTTTGGGGTTAATAATATTTTATTTGGAAATAAATAGATCTACAAGTAACAGAAAAAATGTGAAAAAATTATGTACAAAAGTTTCGCAAAATGCTTCTGACAATATTTTTGGTTGTTATCGCTTTTATAGGTACATATAACATGATATGTTCTTGTGGAGCTTATGATATCCCTTACTTTGAATGTTGCACGTTACGGACTCTGAATAATTGATGTGGGCTTAAAAACAATACCTGTTATCACGCCGAACTACACGTACACAAATATAAGTAAATTTAGAGTACACTCCGATAAAAAATCGTGTTCTATCAGTTGTTATCGTTGTCTGACTTTCTATTACGTCATTGTCAGACACGAATACAAAATAATTTTCCTTGAATCTATAGGTAAGTAATACAGGTTTAGCTTTTAATATTATCTTATTTTATTTTAGTAAAAACATCAATAACCTTAAAGTAATTGCTTAAGCGTCATTATATTCTATCGAAAGCAACAATAAGCTAATTTATTCAGGATTAATTAAAGTTCACAGTATAACTTAGGAGCGTGCAGTAAACGCTTAGGGAGATTGAATCGTTGAGCATGAGGATGTTAAGGACACGTGCATGAATAAAACATCAGGAAATGCGAAAGGTATTAATAACACAGCGTCTCTCTGCCTCTGCGTAGTATGTTAAGAACAGAAAGCATGAAATGTTCTTACGTCTTTGACTTTAATTACAAGGTATAATTATATCGCGGGTAAGCAAATTAAACTCATTACTCCTATACCTTTTTATTCGCAATGGAGTGCATAAATGTCCTAAGTGAATACTAAATATAATTATGGTTGGTAGATATTTTAAACTGAACGAATATAAATGAATCTTGCTATTTATTGTTGTTATTTATTTTGTTTAAAGTCAATATGGAAATTTTAAATAATTGATTTATAATCTACTTTCATAGAAATGGTAATATTATTACATAGTTATATATTGGGTAGGCAGAAACAAGAAACTTATATTAATTTCGCGGTGTATTGTCAGCATACCGTTTATTAATATTCCCATAAACGCCGCTTTTCGCGTTAATTAATTAAATCGTGTCGGTAATTGCTTGTCTGAGGCAGACCTGGGCTTTCCCGAATGAAAATATTTTAAAGCGTTAAGTGGTATTTTCTGTAATGCCAATATACTATATTCATACTTACATAACGCTTTTTCCCTTAGGGTTATGATATTAAGTCGTAGCAATCAAGTGCTGCTACAGTTTGCTAGCAGGCCTTGGGAAATATCTCTTTATAACTTTTGAAGACGTAAGATTTATTGCATTTCGAGAAAATTGAATAAGAGTGCCGAGATTGCTGACCAGATAGTTGACCCAGTTCATTTATTCACCCGTGTAGTTTGAAATAGCGCTTAATCTATTATAAAAGTGTCAAAGTGTACCTTGTGTCTTGCAAGTGTCTTGCAAGTGCACCAACCACAAATATCTCGCAAACTACCGATAATATACTAATAGTGACACATATATACATAATTCACGCCTATATCCCCGAAGAGGTAGGCAGAGGTGAACTAGCACCCACGCTTTGCCAATTATTCTAGGTCCCATGTAACAGGTGGCGAGCCTATTGGCATTTATCGGGCACAATAGTCGTAGGTAGGTATAAGAGGAACGCTGCTGCCCATTCATCTGATTTATTTGGTTTATCCCTAGTCGCCTTGTACGGCACCCACGGGAGAGATTTGGGGTGGTGACAATTGTATTCTACTCTGTCGTCACCACACGGCCAATAGTGACACCTTTTATCTAAATACATTTTTACCAAAATTAATATTTAGTTTGTGTGTGTGCCGTGTGCCATTCGGGGATATAGGCGTGATTTATGTATGTATGTATGTAATATTTAGTTTCTAACATCTATAAAAGGAGTCACTGACTGTCACTATTAGTGAGCCGTGCGGTGACGGCAGACCAGAATAAAATTGTCGCCACCCCCATCTCTCCCGTGGGTGTCGTACAAGGCGACTAAGGGTTTGAACAGCAATAACCATGGGCGTGATTAATTATGTACCTATGTACGTTCTATTAGTATCCAATCGCTAATGTTCGAGATAAGGCACACTTTGCCACCTTCACATTAATAAATAAATAAATGGAATTCTGGAGAAAAATATAGGTACCTAATGGCCCATTATTTTGTATAACCGCAAAACTGTTACGTTACGCTATATTCATAAAACCGACCGTCGACTCAATTCGCATTACAACATCGTGGCTAAAAGGTACGCTTTAATGTATACGAAAACATAATATCGTAAAATTATTTACCTAGCTACGTAAACCACAGCTTTGTGCCACTTGGCTGTATAAAACTTGGTCTAAATTGAACGCTTCTTGATATAGGTACTCTATTTAAATGGAAATGTTAGAAATATATCTTTTCACTGCCAGGTTAATACATTTTCGTAAACAGTTTCGCATAGTTCATGATTCTAGAACTATGCGAAACTAGAATGCAGGTTCCCTGATACGGTTCCTAACCAAATTACCTCATCTTGTTTGGCCAAGAACGTGGATGGACGTCCAACGAGTTCTGTGATCGTATCGATTTTGTAATTCTAAAACCACGCTTGGCAACGAAAGATGTCTATTAAATATGCGTCTCCTATTTTGTACAACACGTTTTACAGAGGTTGCAAAATCCGTTTTCAACATGAATATTTGAAGAGTAAAATTAAATAATTCACTAGCCGCAACTTTGTCCACGTTGAATAAAGAACAGTGTCCATAAATCCCGGATTAAAGAGACCTTTTAATGGACGTGTATCTCGATCGAACTTTTAACGTGATTGACTGTCCACATAATATTGTTATAGAGGAAAGGGACAGGCTTCAGTAGACGGCTTTCATTATTGAGTTGTCAACTTAATAAGTTAACCTGTCCTGCAATCAGGAATGTTGAGTGTTTCGTAATTTGATTTTGCCGACAGAAAAGCACTACATTTTATAATATAATCCCATGAATTTATGTACATCATTATATTCGTTATTACGGAATCTCCAGTGATGGAAATCCAATTGAATAGCGTCGTAATACGGACCTACCAATTGTCTTGGCTATTGTTAATTTCAGAAGTTACCTTTCGCTCTTTAACTTACACTTTACCGAATAAAACTTTTTCAAATCCCGCACTTAATTACATTTACTATATATTATTACACCCATTATACATACATTTTTATAAATACATTTTTATGCCCGAAGGGGTAGGCAAAATTTTCTGATAGTCGCCTTGTACGACATCCGCTGGTAAGATACGCATATGCTCATTTCAGTCATCGCCCCACCCTTGAAGCAATTCGAATGATCTATTCAGCTGGACTCTCAAGCATTCCAATCGCTGAATTGCGCTGACAGAAAAGTTTCACACCTCGTTTCTACGCCCGGTCGGTATTTGCAGTCATCGTCAAAAGGCTCATGGCACTCGAACTCAGCGCGTATCCATATTCGCACTCGTAATTGTAGTTAGCCAACAGGTGTACATCGAATAAACCAAATTGAATTCTACCGATGACATGAACAACGTTGACCACATTTATTAAATCCTGATGAATATATTCATAGGGTGCTTTTAGGTTATTGTATTGTTTTCATTGATAGAATCGGGACCTTTTAATGGGATTCAGTTATGGTATTAATTAATAAGCCTAATTTAGATGAATATCAATGCCGTGTGTGTGGTGGGTGGGTTTTGACAGCCTAATTTTAGACGGATACTGGGCTTTTATGATGGAATTCGCTACGTCAAATTCCTTTTCTTTCAGGTGTAAAATGTCAAAAAATAACCCACATTGATACTGCAAAATATGAAGAAGCCATGCGTGCATTTTAAATTTTTACGTCTCGGGAAACCAGAGAAACTTTTTCCTCCCTACACTTATAGAGACGCCGTTCACTCTATTTTTGTACTGTTTAGTTTATTAATTGTAAGTTTTGATTTTTTTTTCACATTGTTATCATAAATTTTTTGCAGTGATGTTGATCAGATGAACTTCCATCGATTGTGAAGTAACAGACTAACCAATAAACTAAAAATTTGACGTGTGCACTGTGTGAGTAAATCTCGAAACGAAAATGGGAACAGCACTAGTGCCTATTGCGGACGCAGTCTCGCAGCAAGAATCCACCGTATGTAGCGAAATCGTCACATCCTCGCGATTGTTGTGGTACGGCTCGATACAGAAGCAAGCGCAGGTGTAAATTGTTTTTCCGTTTCAATCTGGTTCAACGATTACTCCCGATTTCCCTATCGCTGGCATAGTGATCTACACTAACAAATGTATTGTAAGGGGAAGTCTATTTTTGAATTGCGCTGTTTACGTACCGACATGTGTATAAACATTTGTTATTTCAAAACAAACATCATATCTGATCTAGTAACCATTAATACTACCTAAACATTGTACTCACATCAAGCACCAGACATCTAAAAATGAGATAAATATATAAATATCTTATAAAAGTATTTAAAAATTTAATGGATAAGGCACTAGGATAATGGTGTATGGTGTCCATCTTTCATAAAGTCATATTTTCCAACAATAGTGCAGATTAAGTCGAAAGCATAGCTAGAATATTTTATATAAATTTAAAGTTACTTATACACTTTTATTGAATAGTCGAGGAAATAACTTTGCAATGAGCATCCGACGTAGAATGCTTTACTTCAACCTCAGAGCCGGTAACAGGTGGGAATTTTATTTCCTTTCGAATCCGACTCACTTCTTTTCGAATTTCAATAGACGCCGATCTGCAGTCTTCAGGTTTCATTAATTCAAACATTGCGTTAGGTAACGTAAATAACATTGCAAAATATTTTGCTAGAAGGTGAGATGATAATTCCTAATAAAAATTTACATCTTTTATATAAAAATCCCGTGTCGCAGTATTTGTTAATAATTACTAGACGCACCTACGACGACCATTCTGTAGAAGTCATAAGACAAAAAAGTGCCCAGTGAGTTTCAGATGATGTAGTCATCACTGTACTAAATCGTGCAATCTAATTATTCTGCTATGTCGTATTTGGAATCCAATATCACCCAATTACGAATTGCTGGTATAAATGTACACGCTAAATTATATCGGAGATATGATTTAGTTAATAAATTAACGTTCGATAAAATTTGTTACCTACTAATTAAACATTGATGGTATATATTCGTTGTAGGATTGGAATCTCTATTAGAATTTGATTGAAAATTAATAAAAACGCTTATCACAATGGAATGAGGCGACTTACTATGTATTCTAATTTATGGGAAAGACTAATGTTGTTTCGTACGTGTTTGTATATTATGTAGATAAAATTAACTGTACATTGCTGCATAATCATCATCACCAGCCATTCCTTTTTCCACACTGCTGTGGCACAGGCCTACTTGTGATGTTTTCCATCCATATAGGGAAAATGGGCTAAAGCCTACCACACCCGTCCAGTGCGGTTTGTTGGTTATTAACGAGTGCAGGTGTAGCCGGGACCAATTTATTATTCTCTTTATCACAGTTTAAATTATAATAAGTACAGGGCATATTTATTAATGTTCACAGGGGAGAACTTATCTCCAATACACGAACCAATGAATGTATAGAAAAAGACGGAACTGACCATGTCAAGAGACCGATGAACGGAGAGAGTGATTGGAATGACAACATTCCAATCGATACTGCTTAAGGTTTTGGGTTAGGTTTTACAGCCGGCCGCCTGCCTGACACTTACCCCCTTTGGGTATGCCGTTGTTGGTGGTTTGCCCTCCACCATTCGGGTGCCCCAAGGTGCTTATTGGTCTACACCAGGCAATCTCCTTTAGTCGACTTTTACGACACCCATGGGATGAGACGGGGTTTGCGTACATTACGTTATTTTTTCGCTCCCAAGCCAGCATAGAAGACTTTAAATATATATATTTAAAAATATTAAACGTAATAGGTTAATGCTGACTATACATAATTTCTTTTCGTCTGCCAGTTACTCAACATAAAGACGTGACAAAATATGTAGACTAGCTATACCACGTGTGATTTTTCCAATGAAACGGTTTTCTCATACTGAACTTCGCTTTTCACACGTTAGCACAATGCGGTGCGATACAATTGAATAGTAACTTTCTTCTTAAGAAATACAGAATTTGTTAGTGTTTTTATGTTATTGATGCAATGGGAATATGCCACGCTCTAAAATATATCAGAATATGAGTGCCTGAGTCTATTAATAAAAAAACTATGCTAACTATCTTTTTAACCTAATACAAGGCAATACAACTGGTTAAGAGCTACTTTTTATTTCTAGAATAAAATCTATTTGATCAATTACTTACTACTCTATTAAAATAAAAAGCCATTCGTGATGCATAAAAGGACTGCTGCTCATTTTTTTTTATCAATATACATAATAACCTTTCGCTCATCTATTACAAAAAATATTACGTATTCCTTAAAGATGGATGCGCCCAGCAAACGGACACAGAGAAACGATTTTAAATTGACTCTATTCCGAAGACAGTACTGGATTGTTTTTATGTGGTGATTTTTATGTTTTAGTTTTGTCTAATAATGTAATGAAGTTCAGAGAAATTAGTAATACCGCCAGAAAGGCTATGAAACTAAATTCTTTCGCATGAAAAGTGTTTAAATTTCATTTTTGCAGTGCTTCGTTCTCACTCCCTTTCATCCTATTGACAATTTAGTAAAACTTTTAACAAATATATTGCATTGGGAGAATGGTATAGCGAGTGGCACTATTGACACGTACATTTTAATCGCATCGTCCCGATTGCAATTCATCCCTCTATTGTCGTGTGCGTTATTAACGTGTATTCAAACTCATCCACGAAACAGTTCATTGTTCTAACTTAACAATGGCTCGAAAACGAAGCGATGTGACGCGAAAACATTCCATCGCGGTCTACAAGACCAATGCTATTGTATTTATACGTGACTTGACTCGCTGGGACGGTAAGCGTGAAACTGGACCCTATTGTTGCAGCATTAGGTGTCAGCGCAGCTTTAGGTATAAGGGCTACGCAAATATTACGTTGGACGTTACGATTGTTTGCGCTTGTCTATTTTGGAGTTCATAACCATACTGTTTCGAATGTTGTGTCAATGATTTCTGTTTTGTTTCGCCTAATAAGGTTTACACATAGCTGGATAGGCCGACAGGCGTACCATGTGTCTTGATAATAATTAATTGTAATATATTAATTATTAAATAGGGAAATTACTATACAAAATGAAAATTATTTTATTGGCTTGTATTGCCTTGTATTAGGTCAGGTTAGATAGCGAATATGTTTTATATACCTATTATAACTGTGTATGTACTGTGTATGTGAACAGTGTATGGGGGAGTGTTTATTTTTTCTGTATAAACACTCCCCCATTTTTTTCTGAGATTTCGATTTTGGTCCCTTAGCGAAAGTTGTTAAGTTTGAAGGCCTGAATAGCCCCTTTAAATATGACTGCACCTCTCTGTTACACCTTGTATTATAATGCCTATGTAACACCTACAAGCAAGGCCAGCAGTGGAGATGATGATTTGAGAGTAATTTGTGTGTGTGATGGTGGCTGTGGTGATAAGCTTTAACCCCTCGTCTGTCACGCCACCTCATTGAGGTAGATGTCAAAAACCGCACATCTGTCAAGCCGCCTCCAGGAGGTCGATCGCTCCTACATTGTATTAATTACAGCACAACTCACGCGATTTATTTTATCTATTATTGCTCTAACTTATGCAACGCGTAAAGAAAAGAACAAGGACGGCATATAATGACACATGACAACCAAACGGCGCCATTTTAACTGAATTGAACGAGTCACTAGTTGTACCTACTCGAGCTGCCTTTGGGTTTTCATAGAACTGTCAAAAATTTCAAAAATACATTTCAACATAGAATTAATAACATATTTCCAGTATAATTGTATTAATGTGTACATACACTAGATAGCTTGTTTCATAACGATTTTAGAAACACAACATTTATAAAATAGCTTTCATACAACATTTTAGAGATATTTTTATTTTAAAAAGACGCGCCGTTTTTGCAAGGGGTGGGGGGGCCGCTAGGTGACGTAAGCACGCGAAATTCAAAATGGCGGGTATCCCTGGAGGGGCTAAGCAAAATGAAATAAGTCATAACCATTCATGATCAACACTTGGCATTGGTCACACTTAATTTTAACTGACAAATACCTAATCAGACTTTATTGTAAACCGTGGAATTACCCAACAACTTATACTGAGCCACGTCCCAATATGCAATAATCTTCCCTAGCGTGAACTTGCCAACAGTATAAATAATAAATATTGACAAATAAGGAAATAAAGCTTTGTATATTACAAGGAATATTGACAGTAAAAATGTTATTAACTTCTGTATTTGAAACCAAAGGACACATTCGTAGTCATATAACCTAAGCCATGATAACATACTTACTCGAATAAAATGATTTAGAATTAAAAAGTGAGTAATGGAAAATGTTCATCAACACCTAAACCTTTCAGTCGTACAAGAAGTAGGTATAGGAAGGTTGATATTGTCCAATTGGATATGATTTGACGCGAAAAATCAATTAAATAAAATTATTTTTCCCAGTTAAGAATATTTGTTGCCAGCCAGCCCCCATATTATAATTATTAAATCTAAAAATCTGCGAGACTTTATTCAAACATGTCCTAAGCAAATTCTAGCATATTATTTTTCGTTTGCTAACATTTATATTTCGCTCCGGGGCAAATATACATTACCAAGTAAACTGAGAATATACGAAACATTTTTTAAACTTCTCGTCTCAAGGTCATTGGTAACGTCGAATCAGACGTTAAATATTCACAACACAATTATACTATAGTAGCTATACGCAAGCGTGGTTACTTCTGCATTCAAACCTGAAGTATGGCATTCCAATATGAAGTGCTTATGTCATATTATTAACGGCCGAAGCTGTAAAGGCGATAATGCCCTGACCTGTAGGTTTCACAGGTAGTTAGGAGTTGTGACGAGAATCTGTAAATTAAATTGGTTTATCTTTGATAAATTATATTAACGTGGTCCATGATTGTGATAAACGATATTTCAGTGGTCACAAAAATAAAAGATATTGTAATTTTGCATAATCAATTTAACGGAATTTAAACGTGGAACGTATAATATCCTTAACAATGCTTAAGCTACATATTTGTACCTCAGTTACAGGGTTTTCAATTGTTGTTGTTATTTCCATCATTAGGGGCCTCATTCTCTCAATCGACTTTGTGTTTTACAGTAAAAAAGTTACGGTTCACAATCGATTGTGGATATTTGTCAGTTTTGTATTAATCTGGCGTGCTGTTGACTGTATTTTTCCTCAATTGGTTCCTGTTTCGCGTCACTTCCTCATTGACTTTTCTGGCAATAGTACCTAAATTCGAATATTTTTGAGATATTTTCATTTGTTTCATTCAAAGATAGATCAGGCTTGAATGAAATTAGTATAATTTAAGTTAGACTAGAAAAAATATAGTTTAGACTAGACATAGTAAAGTTTTTATCCAGATAAAAGTTACTATATTGTATAGTTGAACTCACAAAGACAAACTATTACCATAATCAATTAATATGCATACTATTAGTGTTCTGTTCAATGTGTCTGAATGCGTTGACGACAAGACATGACGGCCCCCTAGCCATATGCGCAAGCGTCATCGATTATTTAAAGATTTTATTGTGCTCAACTAGACGACTACTGCGTGAGAAAGAAAAGAAGAATAGTTTGATATTGCAACGATTTTTATATAGGCCAATGTCTATGTTTTATCAAACCTCCCAACCATTGATAGATGGTGAACAAAAATATAAGACTTATATTTTTCTGCGCCACGACTGGTCATCAGCTCTTTAATGTCCCCACTGCTGGGTCACAGGCCTTTCCCATGCATGGACGAACATAGAAAGAATGGTCCATAACCGACCACGCTGGCTAAGTGCAAATTGAAGGTATCAGTGACTGCTGATGCAACCGGGACCAACGGTTTAGCGTTCGTTCCAAAACCACCTAGAAACTCGAGAAAAATTTTGGGTCACCCATCCAATGACAGCTCTTAGCGAAAGTCACTTAGTTTTACCAATAGCAGGCTTAACGCGCTATAAAGCGCCATAGAGCTATTTAATTAAGATATACCTTTAAGTTAAACAAATTACTTTCCAAACATCTGCCTTGCGATAATCTTTTTCCTTTCTTTGTGATTAATTTTTTACCACAAAAAGCAAAAAAAAGCTTGCAAAAAGCAAAAGGGAATTAAGATTTGGATTAAAACATAACTTTGAGAAAATATGCTAAAGTAAATTCGAGTAACACAACAAGAAAGGAACAAACTTGAAGCTTAATAAAATGAATCAGAAGTTGTTTGTTTGCATCTCGGCGCGAGATGAAATTGATTACAGTAGGCAACTGGCTAATCCCGATCTATTTTCGTAACTTTTTTCAACTAGGCAATCGTTCCCACGGAATAGAACAGGCCGTCACCCGACGCTGGCACTGGAATTCTTAGGTTGCAGAATCCGTATCAATCTATTCGAGTAGATCACCAGGAAGCTAAGCTTCGTTGGTTAGGTAATCTTGCCTCGCCATTAAACTTAATTCAACTCCAGATGAGAAGTCAACTCCAGATGATATATTTTGGTCACCCATCCGATGACCGGCATTAACAAACTTTGCTAGCTTTGCAAGCCGAGCCCGCTAAGTCACACTAACCAAGGCATGGCACAGTTTAAATAAAATAACGAGTACCAAAGTACGTCTTCAGCACTCAAAAACGAGTGAGAATTTTGATAATAACCAGAATTCGTAAACGGACCTATTCGCCAAGTTTCACCGTTCGACCATAGCGGCTCTCAAATTTCCCTTTTTAATTAAAACCATTTTATAAAGTCAAATGGCACACTGCATAAAGTAGCACTATTAAATGAAATTAAACCATCAGTTCCCGAATCATATTAATTGATGGGATCTTATATAAATGCCACACCAAATGGAACGTTCATTTAGCAATTAATAATTACCGCAGAGTTTCGACGGCTCCCAATGAATTTCAATTGATTCGGACATATTACTAACATTTAGTTGCCAGAATATAGATGTTTCGTTTTATAGGTTAACGCCCCAGTTCAAATGCACATGACTACAGAAGTATTTCTCTCGTAATTCGTATTAACTTGTGCTAGAGCTTTATTTTATTTTTAAACACCTCTCTTTAAATGTCCTTACTGTTGAGGCACGAAGCCTTCCCTATGGATGGAGCAATATAGAGTGAATAGGCCATAACAACACTGGTCCAATGAGGATTAAACGAGTTTTTTTTTCCATGGCAATCATAATAATGATGAACTATTTATCACTGGTTACACTCCGATCACACCCTTAACCTCTATCACACAGAATATTTCTACACTAATTAATTGTGTCTTTAATTTTATCATTTCGAGTTACCTATAGAAGGTTCTATGCTACGAGTTACCGGATATTAGTATCATGGTGACATCATTTTTAAAGTTCTTTTAGAGATATTATTCTTGAATACCTACTCTAGTCTATGTGTTCATCGTGCTGGGATATGACAAATCGCATTACGGTCACTGGGCGAGGTGAGCGGTGTCAATTCGAATTACCGGACATAGTGTACATGTATGTCAGAGAATAAACACTGAAGTACTGAACTATAAACATGTTTCTTCTTACACTAACATTGTGAATATTCTGGCATCAACTCTACAGGAAATCTATCAGCGACGGGTTTTATATTAAAAAAGAAATTGTCATACTGGCAATACAAAGTGTGGTTTAACTACTATGCGTGATGTGTCAATTGTACTAACTCCATTTATATTGACAATTATAAGAACGTGTACTTTTAAGTTTTGTTATTTGTTTTCGGCGATTGTAGTGTATACCATTTACCGCGTGGTGTCAGCTGAGCAGAATACGATTATCAATTCCCCGATATCACCCACGGGTGTCATACAAGGTGGCTAAGGGTTAAAACATACTTGGCGAAATGTGGGTGGTAATACACCTCTGCGTAACCCTTCGGGGATAATATGCGTGATATATTATGTATGTATTTAGTAAGCAGTTAAGCACTGTAAATATATTAAGGACTGTTTTTATAATCGGTTACGTAGGTATTGTTCCATGCAGTCCCGTATATAGATTGGACTTCAATAACAAACTATAACGAGTTAAATTAGTATAACCCAGAGTGTAATTTTAATAAACTAGCTTGTGCCAGAAATTCCAATCAAACTGAAAGAACGTACTGTGAGGGTGTCCAGATATGGTCGTACTTCGGAAGTCACGCTAAGCCGTTATTTCCCGGTTACCGGCTTGCGAAGGCAGTCTCGACACCCACGAACAGGGTACTGAGTCAGAATGGTGGGTTATTGGCCCGAACATCTCATTGTGAAAGAGGTTGTTAGTCTGACATTGTCAAATTATAAATGAAATAGATAATGTTTTATACTGTTTCGAATATCCATTTAGATCATTGTCTCAGCAAGAGAGCTTTAAGTGCAATTTAGTTTTATAAGCTAAGAATTACTATTAGCTAATGCCATAACTTGATAAAATGTACCATCAATTTATCAAGTTATAACATGCCGTAATATAATTATTTCACATGAAAATACCGTTAATGTAAAATAATTGAAAAGAGGGCCAATTATGGAGAAGAGCCCGTTGTCATTTGTATAAACTTTATTGAATAAAGTCTCGGAATTATTTTTGTTGCTTGGGTTAAAAAAGGACTTTTTGTTGAACACAGTAAAAGCGACACATATCAGAAAAACCGACAGTGAATACTTTTACGTTCCAAATACATACCATGAAGTTTTGAAGGATACTAAGCTAGAGAACTAAGATAGCACTGTTAACCCTAATAAGCATTGCCTCTATAAAATACAATGAAATGACTAGTAGACACACTACAGACTTAAAACAGGAGTCAATTTGAAATGTATAAATAATGTAAATCATTGGATCTGTAAAAGGGTTATTCTAATATAATTACGTAATTATATTATTTTTATTCGTAATTATATTATTACAACCACCTTTTTACCAAATTCCTAGCATAAAATGCAGGATTATGATGTGGTTTTAGCATAATATTAATTTATATATTATTACTGCAATGGTTGAACTCTACCAAATAACTCTTGGATTATCCTTCAAATAGAACGAAGTCAATCATATGGTTCATTATAAAACGCTTGATAGTGGCCGGAATTTCCTATACAATATCGTTAAAAAATATCCAGGTTTATCGTGTGTTTGCGTATCAAAGTTAAAATGCTAAAACGAAGGAAACTGCTAGCTTCAAAAGCAATGGAGCGCGCTTAACAAAGAATTCAAAAGACTAACTGGGTGCTTCGGCGGCGGCATTAAGAGCCCTTCACGATTCAAGTGACAGAATAGGAGGTGGAATGCTTAAGGTGGTAAAATATAACCTCATTGTACTTCAAAAGTGTTACTAATTATAGATGCGTGGTTTGTTTGTGAGATGTTTACACTGACGGAATTGTTGGCTTGTAAACAATTAGGTTTATTTTAAGCTTTACTATAAACCCATGTCTTCTTCCTGTCATGTTCCTAGTCTATCTACGGTTTCCTCTTCTCTTTATGAGTGCATATCGGTCAGACGCCATCAAGACATCCACTATTGGAATGTAATGGGATGTTGTCATCTCTGACTCTTACCGTTCATAATTTTGACATAGGCCTTTTCGTCTCTTTTCTATACATTTATTCATCAATAGCACCTTTCCGGTGTGATGGATGATATCAGTCAAAAGGGAGTAGATGGCTTGATGACGTCTGACTGACATAAACGGAAGAGGAAAGTGGCGCAGTTTATAAACTGGAAGTTTATAAACTGCGCACTTTAGAACTTCACAACTGAAGAAGATATTATTCGGATTAACTGTCTATAAATATTTTCCTCTGTGTTATATATATTATGTAATATTCGGAACGTTAAGTCTTTTCATGCTAGCCTAGGACAGAAAAATAAAGAAAAAAGTATATAAAAGGAGACCGGTGTACCTATACCATTATGCACCTTGAGGCACCCGAACGGTGGAGGACAAATCACCACCAACAACAGCATACCAAAGAGGATTGTTGTTAGGCATGTGGCCAGCAGTAAAACGTAAGCCTAAACATTGAGCAGCATGGATTGGGGATGTTTCAATCCAATCACAACCCAACCATCCCTTTTCTATACATAAACAATTGTTTTTCTAATTATTATGGAGTAAAAATGGAATGGACTGCTGTCATTTTGCTTATTAAACTGTTATAATTATTTTTTCCTGTTTTAAAACCTTTGTTATAATATAATAACGCTATAGATTAGGCGCTCTTCCATTTTACAGATATTAAGGCTGTGCCAAACGGATTCTGTGTGTGCGTAAGTATCGAAAAAAGGGGAAAGCGCTTAATGCATAGATCACCGACAACACAGATAAACCCGAACGGTTTTAATTTTCCTCATGGCGAGAAGGGGGAGAGTTGTGCCAGTTAGTTTGATCTTTATATCCCAGAGATAAGAGCGTGTTTTTGCGACTCCTTTGGATGGCGGTCCCCCAGCCACCGTTCCGTAATAATGAACTTTATGTCGTCGCTCATAGGGTGCACACGGACGGCTGATTCGAGAATGTGTGTCAGTGCTAAACAGTCGATAAAGCACGCCTCACTCTGTCGTCTCGGGTAACGATCACACCGTAACGTAACGAACGTGACTAAAACAGGATTTTCTTTTTCATTTTCTTCTTAATGGTGGTCGGTCTCTAGGACACTATTTTTCGAAATGGATTTCGAATCATGGAGACAGTACAAGATTGCCCGATCATTTCCTGTTTTTTTTTCAAAAGAGTTTGCATTTTGCAATTAAGTTTGGAGTATGAGGTATATTTTAAAGACACAGAAGACGTAACATTATTTAAATACGAAAAAATATAGATATAGTAAAATAAGGAACAAAATTTGAGATATTAAATATCGCTGCTTCTTGCAAAACCTAATAAAAGTGGCGTAACCACTACAGTGTAAGTTGCAAAAGACTCTAAATAAAGCGTAGGTACTATTCCATTTTTACGACATTCGCTGACAATGTTGAAAATATGTCTGTTTCTACACAAAGTTTAGCTACGAACCGTTTTTGGCAACCTTATTATTATGCTTAAACAACTTAATAAAAGAAATGTTTCGTAAACTTTTGTATTTTCGTACAAAAGTACTTTGAATTGAAGGCATGTTTCAAAAATAGCCTATTTATTTACATCACGGAGTAAATATATTTTTCCTTAATGATGTTAAGAAATCATCCTCTGTTTTGTCGCATTCTTGCGTTATAAATGTATTACACAATAAAAACGTAAATTCGTCCCGTGATAGCAGAAAACATATATTATTGTACAGAGAAAATGTGTACCAATATGGCAGCTTTTATTTAAATAATTCTATACATTACACATTCACAAGAGTTGAGGAAATCGATATCAGTACAGTCACTAAACAACTGTTGATGACGCGAACGCTGCCTGATATTACGTAGGTTAAGCAATCTATGCAAATGCCGATTATTGTCAGGTGACCAAAATTCACCTAAAACTGATGTCAGCTGGTTCACCTAAAACTGATGTCAGCTAGTTCTCGGTTTAGTATGGGAAAGTGATTTTTTTTTCTGAGATTTTCGTCCTTTAGCGAAAGTTGTTCAGTTTGAAGGCCTGAATAACCCCTTTAAATACGACTACACCTCTCTGGTACACCCAGTATAACATCGGATCCCTCCTTACACAGCGTCCCGCCTACATCAGTAGGCCTAGCACGGGACCTGGATAAAATCTCTCTGGAGTCAGTAACATCCACAAACACGACCATGGCCGGCGTAGTGGGATATGAGCAATTGTTTCTACTTCTCATATTGAATCATTAATGAGGATCTCTTTATTACGTTAAAAGGCAAGAAGTGTGCAAATGGGCAAAGAATTTTTTTATACTTTATCCATTTACGAAAAAACTCGACCCCTGCGATGCACTTTAACTTGGAAAATAATCTATATCTATCTGAATAATTAATAAGTATTAATTGGAAAATATTCAGCTGTTCAGACCAACTTATTTTCCCACTACAGTATTTAGTACGCCAGTGTTAAACTAAGCTATTTTTATATTCGGTTATACCTAAAGCAATGTATCGTGAACTGCGAATGATATCGGAAAGTGCACCCGAATCCCATCTGCTGTGTAAAAAGGGTAGCCCTGTTCGTAAAATCAATGCAACCTTTTCAATATACCGAAAGGAATTTAAATTTCCGCCTTTTCCCTGAAGCGAATAGACAACGGGGTGTATAGGGATGCATACTTTTAACGTAGGTATAACTAACGAAGAGCTCGCTAGCGCAGTGGCACAGAGCGCTTGGCCTGTGATTGCGTAAACTAAGCAATTTCGCTAAGGCCGGTCATTGGATGGGTGACCAAAAATGTATTATCTCGAGTTCCTCCGTGCTTCGGAAGGCACGTTAAGCCGTTGGTCCCGGCTGCATCTGCAGTCGTTAGTACCCACCAACCCGCACTGGGCCAGCGTGGTGGGTTATGACCCAATCTCCCTGTATTCTTCCATCCATAGGGAAGGCTCGTGCCCCTGCAGTGGGGACATTAAAGGGCTGGTGATGATGATGATGATAACTAACGAAAAGTATAACGCCTTGGTCGAATGCTCAGATTGCTGGGTATTGGCCAATAGGTCCCGGGTTCGAATCCTGGTAGGGGCAAACTTTGTGATGACCACAGATGTTTGTTCCCGAGTCATGGTTGTGTATATGTTTATGTAGTATATTTTCAACATTTATATACATAATTATATTAAAAATATGTCCGTCATCTAGTATCCATAACATAAGTGCTTAGGCTATTGGGCTAGATGATAGGTGTTAGTGTAAAAATATTTATTTATTTATTTATATAAGGATTTCAAAAGTAGATAGACAATGTACCTGCTTTGGACACAACATTATTTTAGACAAGGCTTAATTGAGTCACATTTGCAAGGTTCTTATGAGCTTAATAAACTCGAAGTCCCAAGTTAACGTCTTCTCCAAGGAGACTTCTCCAAGAATCTTCCACAAGAAGACGAGTGGAGTGATTTCAGATGACTTTAAGTTCTCTAAGGAAAGTTAGATTTCATCACTAACATTTTAATGTCCTGCTGGGGTACAGGCCTTCTCTATGGATGGAAGAATATAGGGAGAATGAACCACAACCAAACTAGCTGGCCCCAGTATGTGTTGATGGTTATTAACAACTGCAGATGCAGCCTGGACGAACGCCTTAATGTGCCTTCCGAAGCACAGAGAAACTCGAGATAATATGTTTCTATTATCACTATTATCATTACACGATCACTGCTAATAGCTCATATTTAAACTGTTCTAAAACTTAAATCACCTATACGGTCATAGAAAAAGAATCAACCTACCTACAGAAAGAGACTCGAGAAAAAATGTCTCGCTAACTTAGCATGTAAACACCGAGCGTCGTTATAATTAGGCACATTGACTTAATTTAAGCCTGACTTATTAATTGGACGTCAATGCCTCGAAAAGGGAACAGCGTTTTGGTGAAATATTTTTATGTTTAGGCTCACCTTGAGCCATTTTTAAGTACCTACTGCCCTATCGGTACCCATCCTTGTAAGTTGTATTTTTATCGCTTTATAAGTAATGAAAAATACATAATAATATTTTGTGGGATCCAACGCTTTAAAACTGGGATCCAAAAGTGGGATCCAACGAAAATAAATCTGCAAAACTTTCAATTTTATAAGGCCATCTTTGAAAAGGTGACGCAATTTTAAATCATTGTGTATTATTTCCGGACAGTGTGTATCAGTAATGGTCGACATGATCTAGACAGTGTAAAGGAAATATTGGTTCTTGCACTGAGATCATCCAAAGGAGGCACCTTGAAGCTCAATTTTACGTTTAAGTTAGGACGATAGGTTTCAAAATCGATACGCCTTAAAAACTAAATCCGTACTAATAATATCCGTAAACCTATTAAATTCGTAGGTTGAATAAGAAAAATTTTATACCTTTTGTTTATAAGAGTTTGGTCGTAATATTAGATTATATGTTTTTCAATAAGTCCCAGTTTTCATTTCTATGGAAAACTATCAAGATGAAATCTGGATTTTTGGAACCGGATAACCAAAACACGCGCAGGGATTAAAGGAAACAGTCCCTAATATATAATGTCGGCCCTGACAAGTATATCATAAATACGAATAAGCCACAACACTAGGTACTACAGAGATCGCATATTGAAGCCACATAATATCTGGGTCAGAGTATTGCAAATAAAGCGATATGAAAATTAACTCACGCTGAATATTTACTCTGCCGATCGACATGTCATAAATAGGTATTGCTTTTCTATGATTTGTTCACATCCCACTACAGTACAGACATTAGTTTTCATAGCTGTTTAACAGCACTGAAAAGTAATCTCGGTAGTGCGTATGTATAAAAAAAATCTGTTATAAAACTCAAGTTTTATGGCCCGTGCAGGAACATAATATTATCCAAAAAAACCTTAATTATATTAATCGAAGGAATATGTAAACGATAATTTACAAAATAAAATTTAATTTGTGAATTTTCTATAACTTCTTCTTCTTCTTCCTGCCCTTATCCCGCTCTAGGCGGTGTCGGCACAACATGTTTTCTTCTTCCATTTCTCTCTATCCTTCACTAATTTCTCATCCACCCCTCTCGCTATCATATCCTCCTTTACACAGTCCATCCATCTCTTCTTTGGTCTTCCTCTCCTTTTACGTCCTTCCACGTCCATGCCTAACATTCTTCTGCCAACATAGCTTTCATCTCTTCGCATAACATGACCAAACCATCCCAGTCTATTACTCCGCAGTCTCTCTGTCACTGGCGCTACTTTCAAACTTCCCCTGATATACTTATTTCTTATCTAATCTCTCCGTGTCATACCACACATCCATCTTAACATACGCATCTCTGTTACATGCACTCTTCTTTCATCAGTCTTCTTCATTACCCAACACTCTGATCCATACATGACAACAGGTCTAATGACCGCCTTATAGATTTTCCCCTTAAGCTTAAGGGGCATCCGTGGGTCACATATTGTTGCTGAGACCTGTCGCCACTTCATCCATCCTACGTTCGCTCTATTCCTTACATCCCGGTCAATATCACCGTCGCTTTGGAAGAGCGATCCAAGGTACCGGAAATCCGAGCAAACTGGTAGGAACACACCACCTAAGGCATTTTCTATAACTTATGAAACAATATTTTATTAGATAAATAAATTGAGAATCATCTTTAAAGGAAACATTATAATTAAGTAAAATGATGATTGTAGTGTAGTGTTTTGGATATGTTTTAGTTTACAGAACGTACCAACAGAACTTTTTTCGTGAAAAGAAATGGCGCTAAGCGATCGATTTATTGGAGGATCGCTGCGGTATAGGCTCTATTGTGATTATCGGGCTAATACAAAAACATTTTTCAAATATTATTAACTAGAATTTTGTAGGCGTCACCTTTTATTCTGCGAAAGTAATGGCGACTGTTGAAGGCTTGGCCGAAATAAAAGTTGTTGTATTGTCACAAGACACGCGATTCTCTATTGTATATCGGTCGATATTTACTCAAATAAATGTTTGGAATAATGGTCATTTTCTTACTTAAAGTACATTGTAGTTGGTACTATACAGAAACTTACAACTCCAACGAGTGATAATTTTTATTCCATCCATTCGCATTCTGTTTTTTTGATTTAGAAAACCTAACTCTGAGGCTGGTGTATAAATAGAATATGACAATCTTTTACCATCATGATGATGATGATGAATTTTTACCATACATGTATATGATAGTGTATAAAATGTTGGTAAATATGATAAATTGATCGTTTTACATAGTCTTATTATGTCCGTGCCTTATCCAAGTGTACACGTATCACGTTTTTTTTAAAACCGGTGAGTGCATAAATTTTTGAAGTATTAAAACGCAGACATATTTGTGTAATTTAAAATTAATCTAATATTTAAGAACCCAATATTATAACTTATTGTAAACCCAAATAACTAGCTACTCTTAGATTATGTTTATAATTAAATACTTTCAGTACAAAATGAGAGCACTATATTCTGCAGAGGACTACCTATGCTTAATTACTTCTCTTGTCTTAGGTTAGGTACTTACTCTGAGTTTTCATCAATTCTTTCCTTTTAAATATTGAGAAAAATCTTATTCGCACAGGATGGACCAATAATATTTTACTGTTCAACTCGAAAACATAATCCTTAAAACAGAATGGAAACAGTAAATAAAGCGGTCTTGGAGCTCCGTACTGCAGTAAACTGGAATACTTAATAAAAGGACGATAGTTAACTGAGAACGGAGTACGCTACCGTTGACAGTCGATTCCACGATGCTCACTGGGCGGTCAGTTACCAAAGCGGATTAGAGCAACTTAATCGTAAGGGAATCAACTGCAATAACACTCTAATTTCACACGTTCTAGCGGGTGATATCGGGAAAATGCCACATGCTGTAAATTTTAGTTACTGTCAATTTTAAATACCTATTGTTCTTAGTTGTCATAAAATAGAAATTACGACCTTTTGATATTATCATCGTCTTTAAATTATTTAATTAATTATAAAAAAAATATAAAAATTATATAAAAATTAAAATAAGTAACTTTAAAAAGTCATTAATTCTATTTGATTGATCAAGAAAAGGGTAGATATTAATTTGTAACTTATTCACTACCTATATATAGTCATATTTATATTACACTTGGATCGCAAGTCCCAGGCGCTGCCACTAGCTTCCCTCTAAGCCACGCTATGGACCCGGCACCCGGTACGGTGAATCCATGGAATGCTAAGTGCTTGTTCACGTTGTGCTAAGTGCTTGTTCACGTTGAACGCGGGGGCGCGGTAGCGGGTGCGGGCGCGGTGGACCTCGCGATTTCGTGTTCACATTGGCCGCTAGGCGTTCGCGCAATTGTCACATTGTCAGTTGTTAAGAGGTTGAAAACATGGATGACGATCTTTTATTTTTAACCGAAAATACATACGGACCTAAAGTGGGAGATGCTAAAAATTACAATTGGTGTGCATGAAATTAATAAAGAAAGAGAACGGTATGGTGAATTGCATCTATACTAATATTATAAATCTGAAAAGTTTGTTTGTTTGGTTGGTTGAACGCGCTAATCTAATAAACTACTGACTCAAATTGAGAAAATCTTATTGTTTTGGATAGTCCATCTATCGAGGAAGGCTATATATAATACATACATACATAAATCACGCCCATATCCCCGAAGGGGTAGGCAGAGGTGAACTAGCACCCGCGTTTCGCCAATTATGTTAAGTCCCATGTAATAGGTGGCGAGCCTATTGCCATTTATCGGGCACAAAAGTCGCAGAATGAAGGCTATATGCTATATAATAACCAACAATAACTCGAGCGAAGCCGCGGGTGACCACTAGTACTTAAGATAGTGACTGTGTTTACTTTACCAAATTAGAGGTCTAGCCTGAATAGCACTAATAAACTCTTCTGTATTGAACGACATGATAAAAACGTGCTTCATTTCTAGCGACTAGATCAAACTGGTTGAACTTACCTGACGTCCCGAGTAAATCGCGCGCTCCGCCGCTACTTCAACGTGAAGACACAGTAACTGCCGCACTCAGAGACGTGAAATAACGTTAATGAGTACTCAATTTCAAAAAATGACAATTCAAAATTAGTCTTTATTCTTGCCGGGTCTGTGGTCTGAGACCCGGCAAAAATAAAGACTAACTGAGTGCGGCAGTAAATGTTTCACGCGTTTGATACTGCCGCGAGCTGGGCCACGCGCGCTCGCCGCTAATTTGCCCGCCACTTCGGACGCACGTGCGTTTTGTACGTGAACACTTGGATATCACGTCATATATTTGATGTTAAGCGACCGCGCCCGCTAACGCGCCCGCGCGTTATCGTGAACAAGCACAATAGTTATCGACTAATTCAACAATAACATTTTGATATTTCATGTGATCCACTTTTAGAAAGTAGTTCACTACTGTAAAGCATATAATCATTAAAACCATGCGGTTTATTTTCATGAACATTTGATGATTCTGTTATTATGCTGTCTCGTTTCAATATTGGGCTGTAAACCCAAAATAAAACTCTTGAAAATGTGGATATCTTCGTTTTCTTACACATTGTAAGAAACGAATTTATTAAGTTTAAAATAGATTACTCTAGTCTACTTTCGCCAATGCTGCTTGCGGTTGCAACTGTCTCTTGACCTCCACAAAGTTCATCAGAATCGTCCGAACTTTTAAATAGATTAGGAGAAATTAATTTAGAAACTTTATGCACTATTTCTGATATACTTTTTCTCTCTTTGCAGGTACAATCGATGCTGAAACCTGAATCCGTCGCTTCTCCACAGACAAAGTCAAACAGGTGTACTCCCAAATTCAGAATACCAGATTTATAGGATTTACAGCTGCAAATGGCGATTGAACTATTTTCTTTCGTAATTTAATTAATTATTTCCCAATGTGCTAGTAATTTTCCGATGTAATTTTTTACTGTTTATAATTTTAGTTCTCGTTTTGATATTTCATGCCGTGCAATTATCTAGGAATAATATATTTTGGTTTTTAATACTTACAAAAAATATGGTTTATTCACAATTGAGAGATGAGTTTAGGTTGGATAAGGATGGTTAAGCAACTATTTCTGTATTTCCCTCAAAATTTAAGTGTATGATAATGATAATAAAAAAAAAAATATTTTACAATTTAATGTACTAAATGGATTTATACAGGAATTAATAACGGTTACATTAAAAATAAATTTATTTTGTTAACAATTAAGGATGCATTTATTTATTCCGCTCAAAATTTAAGTGTATGAAAATAATATTTAAAAAATTCTATAGTATTTTATAAATTTTACGATTATAATGTAGGTAGAAATTTACTAATCGGATTTACTGAAGTAATGTTGATTTGGAAAAGCACTCTTGTAGAAGAGACGTCACAGATTAGTGTCACATAATCATCGCATGATTTCGAAAAGTTTCAGTTGTCCAATCATTAGGTGAGTGGTATACCACTAACATGCCGCATCCTCAAAGCTCAAAGCTCCACGTTACTCTATTTCAGGAATTCTTGGGGAAATTACGCATGATGATGATGATTGGCAACACTTAGTTGATTGACTTGCGGCTTACGAACACAGTTCCCCCATAACTCGTATTAATGCTCAAGTTCAACGCATTGAGATGTGAAAGTTTAATACTTACATGATGGACTTTGGTTGATCTTGTTAACGAGCTTTCAGATTTGGCAGTAATTATGTTATCTACTCATATCAAAATATAAGGGCATGGGTTAGATGGGGGGAGTATTGAAACAGGGAAGTAGTCATTGATATACTGCCGCGCTTATATACGAGGAACGCATTATGTACGATTTTTGACGGAATTGAGTTATAGACACCATTTCAATATATGTACTCCTAGTTCCATTTTCACGTCAATCAACTTAGTTCCGGCCATACAAGTCAACTAAGAAAAAATAGTTAAACGCGTTTTTCTCAGAAGTTGTAAAAAGGTAGATAAAGTGTTTTTCGTAAGCGCGGCAGTATGGTGGAGTGGATATAGTAAATGAAATCCGTAAAAAATCAACGGGCACATTCTCGGTTAGTAAACAAAAGGAAAACAATAATAATTATGATAATAAGGCAACCAACTTATAATGCCATTGAAATTATTCTCTGAAATAGATAAAATCAACTACAAAGTACAATCGCTCTACGATAAAGTGTTAATAATTACTAACTAATATAACTGGTAATCCAAATTTTATTCTGTGGATGTTATGTTATATTCAATGAAGAATATTGGATTTATCTAGAGCAAAATTTATCATTATAGGTTAAGCATATTTTTTATTTCATTTTATACAAAATTCACGGTTCTTTACAATGTATTATAAAAGTTACAAACAAATCTTAAAGCTAATTAATTACGGATTTTACTTATATAATGGTGCTGCGTAACAGTAAAAAGTTGTTATAAAAATTCAATAAAGATCCAGATTTCCACTACGTTTTATAAGTTTTATATTAACTAACTATGTAAGTAATTACTACTTGCTTCCTTAAAAGAAAAATAAAACTAAAATATTTGCGATACCAAAAAATATATACGATACTAAAAGAGTCACTAATTTGTATTGATGTAAAAAATAATGAAAAAGAAATGATGAAAAACACGCCACTAAGAATCATACAATGAGGTATAATGAGGTATAATTCTTTACAGACAACAGCAGATTAGATTATACAAAACTGTAACATTATCCAAATGATTTAAAACGTTATCACGCATAAAGTTAGCTTCAAAATGAAATCGCCAGTGTAATTTGTGGTAAGTTGTGATATGTCGTTCAGTGTGCCTAGTAATTGTTTAACAGAGGTCGTTGGGTGCATGAGTAACGTGTTCCGTGACTCATCACTCATCACATCGCACCGATAGCGAGAGTGACCCGAACATAGAACAATAATTGGTTCTACCGGATTGTACTGCCTAGCATATTTTTTCGCCGAGAGTAATTTTCTTATCAAATTTAAATGTTTTTAAAATTTAATCATACACTTTACATAAGGCAAAATGTGTGGTTAATAAACAGGTTTCGAAGAAAAAGGCCCCTAAGAAATCATAATAAATGTCGTTTTGTAAGTACAATGTAAACCTCATAGTGCTTTTGATTGACCGAACCAATTACCGCTGTAGTATAACTTGTGTAACTAAATTTGACCAATCAATTATGTTATAAATGTAATCTTAATAATCATAAAATATTGTTTTAATAGAGCAACATCTACTATTTTAATATTTACTGACAGTAACAACAACTGCGTAAATTCCCACAGCTGTGTAGTGAATACCGTGAGAAAGTAAACTATCACATTACTGTTTGTAAATAATTGTAGATCCATTAGGTATCATTTACATATCACAGAAAACACATTATCTATTATAAGACTATTCGTAACGAATGTCATGGAAATAAATAATATGTCTTTGGATATATTGAGAAAGTTCCGAATAGAGCCTTGTGATTTATCACAATTTTAAGTAAGTAGGTTTATGTAATACTCCATTGAAAAAAATTCTTGTATCCTATTAAGTTTGGTTATTAATATTTTTCGAAGATTTTGATGACAATTGGAATATTGAATATGTTAGAAACTTTTTTGATCGTTTGTTCCGATTCCGAACCATTGAAGAGTATGACAAATGTTCTACGAGTATTAGTGCTACCTAGAGTGGCATTTAATAATATTAATAATAATAATTTCATTTATTTCAGATAATATTCATATGTATACAATTTTTTTTTCAAATTTAACATCAGTCCTGTCGTGGTTTGCCTAAAATTCATTTGCAATTTTATTACGGCCCTTAATCGTGTCTAATCGTGGAACAATGGGCGCTTATATAATTTGTAACGGGACGATATTTTTTAAATTTCCGTCAACGGTAACATTTTAACGTGCACGTCCACGTCATAAGAAATTTAAAAGCGTCTTCATATATTTCCATATAATTTACTTACCTGTGTTACCGTAAATGTCCACGATAATATCGTCGCGCTACGAATTATAAAAGCGCCCATTGGTTAAAGAAAAGAACTAAAATTAGCGAAGTATTCTTACCTAGCCTTATTGGGGTGTCGTGTTTCCCAATATTAACTGCCCAGCCCCCTGTCCCCAATACTCTTGGAGGTGCGAGCTAATTTACCTAAGTGACAAAAAGAGGTCGCCGTTGTAAATTTGGAAAAAGTGCCTTTTTGCAAATATGTTTTTTTTTCTTTGGGACTTCTAAACAAAATTAGCAAAAGTGACATTTTAAAAAATGACTCATGATGTTCATGTTTTATCAGACTCCATTCTTATTTAAATAACTGACATATTCTTTGCAGTTTTTCAATGACTTACATAATTATGGTGATTACATTGAATAAATTGCATAGTCAGTATTTTTAGAACGATCGCTGATAGGTACAGTCAACGGCTCTTCAGACTACCCAAAACTGTCAAATTTCTTCAGTCGATTGTCAACCTAATCTTGTTGGCAGTAGAGCCTATATTCGATTGAGAAAATTTAACATTTTGTGATAGTCTGTGTACGTGCTGTTGTGTGTACAACATAAAGTTAAGTCAAAAAAATCCTTAGATAAAGTTGATGAGTGTATGAAGTGTCACATCTGCAGTGACACTTAAAACGGAATAATCAAATCAAACAGTAGCAGCAATTATATCGAGATAAAAACACACGACGTCATGCGCAGCTACCTACAGCATTCAAACGGGCCAACATGCTAATAGTACGTTATATAGGAGTCTTTTGTAATACATACCACTATAAACATAGATAAAGTTCCACCATTAAATTATACATTAATACCTAGCCATGCCTACATGAGACGTCATAAAAGTGAGATGACTAGAAGGAATGCCGGTAATGCTATATCAAACATCCAACGGTAAATTTTCGCTCTTAATATGTAATACCACAATACATAAATATATTTTCGATTTTTTCTTACACTTATACACTTAACTCCTATAGTAGAAGCCCAAGCATCACTCCATTTTCAAATAGAGTGATTCTATTGGTTCTTCGCAAACACTCCCTACACCAATTGCTTTTCCTCAAATACATTCCTCGCAACGCATCCTTGTACAGCTCTGGTGGAGAAGCACCCTTAACAGTATCAGACTATAAAAGCATTGGCTTCATCAGCTTAAATGTTTACAGGTTAATAGTAGAACTCTCCGCAGCAGCTCATAAATATAAAATTCTTTGTAAAAGCCCTCGCGTTATATAAACAACAGCCGGTATCTGTACAATAGCAGAAACTGTACAGTTGTTGCTGATTACGTAGTAATTGTTACAAAAACATCCTAAGCGACAATTAACTGCAAAGGAAACTAGGCTACAACAATTTTAATGTTAAGAGATTAAATCTCTAGCTCAAAGTGGTTAAGGAATGAACTTTCGGCCTAGACAGAGAGCGATACAGAATCTTAGCGTAAGGAAAGAAGATAACAATAGCGTTAGAGGGGGTAACGTGAGCTATACAGGGAAAATTATTTATTTATTAAATAACTAAATGACATTTGCTATAAGGACTTTATACATAGATGAATTATGATAGTTTATTGTCTTTCTAATAAACTTAGTTTAGGTTTAATAAAATCGTTCGTTTGATTGTAAAACTAAAAAAAAAAAGAAATGAAAAGGACCATTTTTGGATATTTGAAAACCTGAACCATATTATTGGGTAAATAAAATAAAATCCTTATTATTAAACATATGCCTTATGTGGAATACACCTAAAGTTATCTTGGTGAATTATACAGAAGCGCTGCTGCTCGTTGAGAAATAATTAAGCATTTGCTTTGAGTACAGTTTGCTTTGGATAGGGCAACATTGAGCAATTACGTCTTGGGAAGTTGGCTGCGATTTGAGATCACCCGGTTCAAAAGACAGAAGTTAACGTGCACCTGAAGTGGACTGTGCTGGAACTT
This sequence comes from Cataclysta lemnata, assembly GCA_963931975.1. Lineage (NCBI taxonomy): Eukaryota > Metazoa > Arthropoda > Insecta > Lepidoptera > Crambidae > Cataclysta > Cataclysta lemnata. Next base: position 15,019,532 of record OZ008338.1, read on the forward strand.
AGTCTCAATCTGAGCATTTCTTAGGAAACTTAAAGGAAGCGAATAACTGTTTTTACAATCGTTAGGTGACTGTTGAGGTGGAAGTTTTTCTAGATTGTTAGATAGTTCTGCTTTAAAGTTGGTAAATTGGTTTGCTTCAGTGGTTCCAAGCTTTAACATGTTTACGACAAAACTTATTAATTAAATTATTATTCTGATATGAATGATAACATCTAAATAGGCGAATAAATTCCAATACCTAACTAACACCCCACAATTGTGCACACAACATTGTGCGTTAAGAGGGCTCAATCCGCGCTTGAATTAGCAACGTACATAACGACCAGTGAATACACTAGGTAATTAATCAGAAACAAACCATGTAGCCGATGATTAAATAAATAATTAAGTCATTCATAATATCATAGAAAAGATTTATACATCAAGCGGGACTTCATGACGGTTACAATCGCAGTAATTTATAAAATAAACAATTTACTTAATTTAATAATTATAACAATGAAATCAAACAACATTATAACTGAAGACGGTTTATGAAGACGGCTGGTTGTAAAACCCCAACTAAAAGCTTATGCAGTACCTACGTTTTGGTATGACGTCATCCCAACCACTCTCATCATTAATCAGTGAGTCGGCGTGGTCCTATCAATCACAGTTCTATGCATTCATTCATAACTTACTTCTTTTACCGAGTCATCTATTATATAAATTGAAATATATTTACTATATTATTTATATTCTGTCTAAAACCATATTATCTACTTCAGGTATTACTTCCAAATCTTCAACCGAGGAGTTCAATGGCGCTGTGGTTAACGATTGCCTAAAGTAAGCCATGTTCACAAAGGCCGGTCATTTGAAGGGTGATCTAAAATATTATCTTGAACTCGTCCGTGCTTCGGAAGGCATGTTTGAACTTCGCGGTATCTGTAGGTATGTTCAGTCGTTAATACTCACTAATCCGTACTGGTCTCTCTAAATATTTTCCTGGTTTTCCTCTTCCATATACATATACATGTATATTCGAAGTGTGATGAATACTTTGGTGCAGATTGTAAAAATAAAGCTAACCAGTAATCGTCTCATTACACTCGGCGTCAGGTATCCCCTGTTAAAAACCTCATAAGTATATATGCACTCCGATCCGCCTCAGAATACCATACCACAGTATGAAGACGACCGGTTACCCTTTGGGTCATATTGCCAAAACCCCCCGCGCTTGTTCCTTTCCACCTTGATGGAATCCCACTCCAACATCAGCTATTAAAACTTGTTAATATGGCAGGTCTTGCAAAGTAGTAGAAGTTTAAAACTTTGCACAACTGTGCTTAAAATGCGGCTTGTTTTAAAATGAGATCGCGTGGACGTTCCCTCTCGAGAATGTTATGGTGTAATTTAATAAATAACATTCATTAATTACGGCGGGCGAGCTACAAATCCACAGCTATTTGTGTCTGTGATGAAAATAAAGTAAAATATAATGAGTTTACCAAGAACAAAATGGCCAGAAAAAGTATGTAAATACAAATATTAATATAATTATGGTACTCTGAAACGGTGTGTTTGTTTACGTAAGCGTTTACTTTACGTATTTAGTGGTAATAAGGTGAGAAATTTTATATTACTTCCTAATACCGTGTTAATAATTGTACTTGTTTATTTTATTTTATTTTTACAATTTTAGGAAAACTTACAGCTGGGTATATTTACAGTAAAATGTAACAGTATATTATAAATATAAAGGTCTGAAGGCCAATTAAAAGTTTCCACTTATAGGTTTAATCAAAGTAAAACTGAAAATCAGTCGCAGTCTGACTCGTTATTTACAGAACAGGTAGGAATAAGATATATTAATATTTTCTGTGTATAAATAATAACAGATAAAACAAATAATAATAATAAAGAAACTAATTGCCAACCAAGAAGAAACGATCAGTAACTGTTGTGTTAAATAAATCTAAGGCAGGATTCGCCTTTACCAATCCGTTAAATGTGGTACATGCCCTTAAAGAAAAAAATGCATTTTGCCTATATTTTGTTCTAGCAAATGGTAAGTGAAGTAAGCTAGGTGCTCTGAATGCGGCTACATTGGTGCGCAGTCCTATATAAGTTCTAATAACTCTGAACAGTCTATTGTGCCGTTTGCTATGCCTACGAGATATGACATATCGGAAATACTCCTACTTTCACAAAGAGGGAGAAAATGGAATTTGTGACATCGTGTTTCGTAATCAGGAAGATAAATCCTAGCACGATACTGTAGGTACTTCAAGAATCTCTTTTGAATGTTTTCTATCCTATTTACATAGACCTCATAAACAGGGTTCCAAACTTGCGAGGCGTACTCAAGATGGCTACGTACATATGCACAATACAGAATCTTCATTGTTTTTATATTGGAAAATTCAGACGACATTCGCAAGACGAAACCAAGTGCACGAGATGTTTTAGTTGTAATATTATCGATATGTTCATCAAATATTAATTTACTGTCAAAGAATACACCAAAATCTCTAATACTATTAACTCTAAATAGAGTTATATTGTTAAGAGTTTAAGGGAATATAATATTAGTATGTTTACGGGTAAACGAGCAGACATAACACTTAGAAACATTAAGGTCTAACTTATTAAGTGAACAATAATTTTGGAATCGAATTAGGTCATCTTGCAGGCTTTCGCGCTAATGGATTTTACATTACATAGTACTTTCATATCGTCAGCGTATAGTAGGATTTTTGAATTTAAAAAACAGGAGGAGATGTCGTTGATAAATATAAATATTAATTGTTATTAATATAAGTCGAAATCTAAATAGCGATTATTTAGTCGAGGTCACAACAATGAAAGTTCTTGAAAACTAAAGCAAATAATAATAGATATGTCCAAAATAGTCTTTGTCTCTTAAGTCAAACCACTAATTCAAAGCACGGAGGAACTCAAAATTCGAACAGGAACAGGAAAATTTTCAACAGAAGAACATCTAGTTCTTCTGTTCGAAATTTTCCTCTAGAGGTTATATTTTTTGTTGCACACCCAATGTTTAGCCTCAGCGAATATTTCTTAATTCACGCAATTGCAGGCCTAGCGCGCTTATCCACTGTACCATCGAACTTCCTTCTGATTGACAAATGTAATTAACAGAATGCTGCTCGGGTAAAAAAAATTTTACCCGAGCAGCCCGCGATTCAATTGTGGGGCAATCATTTTACAGCGAGAGAGAGACGGGACGGGAAAATTCTCTGATTCCTTTTAGCAATCCGGTAGATTTCCCTTCTATCAACAAACTAAAAACAAACAGAAAGAACATGCCGGCGCAAAACCGGAGAAACGTTCGTTTTAAAACGAAGTAGCGAAGCTCTTAAAATGCCCTGCCCGATGTTTGCATAGTACATTAAATGGGCACAAAAATATTTTAACGTGCCATCCTGTTGGACAAAATGCGAACGTGACAAAAGGGAACAGAATAAGAAGCTAATGCTTTGCCGTGAATTGTGCAAGGAAACCGCAGAAATAACAAATTGTTCTCGTTATTTCAACGTCCGCTCATACATTTTGAACTCTATGGTGTTACAGAAGCAAATCAAAATAGCCCGATCAGAAGTAGCCCGTGACTGAAGGTTGATTAAACTCGGTTAAACAGTTTTGATATCTGTGGTGGACGCTCATAAATTATTTTAAATAATTTCTTCGTTATTCGAACAATGTATTGACAATACTGAAGGATTGGAGCGGCCAAGTGATAAAGGCATATTTATATATAATTCTCTGCGATTGCAGAGGTAATTCAGCGCTTGTGGTTGGTCAGTAAAAGAGCAACTTGCGTTTTATGTGTACTTGTGTGAATTTATATCAAACTTTTTTGGAACGCTATCTCCTTTTTCTTCTTTATGAATTTATATCTGCTAGAAATACTAAACTACAGTTGTATGTACCTGAATTGGGGTGGGTTGTTTTAATATACACGTTCATATACGTATTAATCATATGTTACTATTTAATTCATGTCCATAAATGGTAGTGAAACTAAAAAACAAGGAAACGTTATAACAAAATATACGCTTGACCTAATATATTTATTAGATACATGAAATAACTAGTGATGAATATTTTATCAAAACATATATTGTCGTGTTAAGGTACAGTGTTACTCATTATAATTATCTTTAATAAAATTAATAAATACAAAATACAGTGAAATTATTTAATAACGAAAAGGAAATTAAGCGTGTAAACATTAAAATGAAAGGTTTTCCGTAGTTACCGATTTGAATGGCTCTAAACACGGAAACGAAATAAGGAAAGGAAACATCTAAACAAATATTGTATTACACTTCTAACTACACTACAATCCGTGAATGATAAGGAAAATTCTCTACAAAAAGGAATATAAAAAATACTGCCTGAAAATGGACCGCCTTCATAGCAGATAATCCCTTTCCATTCTCATAAATTAAAACGTTCGCTGAAATAGCGCAATGTCGACACGTGTTGTGGAAATAGAGATTTAAAAGCATAATATTCCTACATTATTTCACAAAAGAAACCAGTCAGTGCCACACTCTGAGTGCGGCAGTTACTGCCACACTCAGAGATGTTAAATAACTTTAATGAGTACCTAATGTCAAAAAATTTCAATTAAATCTAGACCATAGACACGGCAAGAATAGCGACTAGTTTTGAATTGTAATTTTTTGACATTAAGTACTCATTATCGTTATTTGACGTCTTACTACCGCACTCAGAGACGTCAAAACTAGTCGCTATTCTTGCCGGGTCTAGATTTGAATGAAAATTTTTGACATTAAATACTCATTAAAGTTAATTGACGTCTCTGAGTGCGGCAGTTAGAGTGCGGCAGTTAAAATGCCTATAAGCTTATATTACAGATGGTTTATCTATTGAGTGCCGATACCAACGTTATTAAACATTTTCTCCGGAGTGCTCCCAGCCAATAATAGCTAGACAGAAGTTATGCGGACACACGATCTTTAATACGTTATTGCGATCCTAGTTCAAAACGATAAAAGCTGTATGATAAATTTTCCGTTCACGTTTATTGCCTTTTACATTTTACAAAGCAATAAACAATTTAAAACCCACATCTAGTTCTTCTGTTCGAAATTTTCCCCTGGAGGTTAATTAACTAGTTTTAATTTTCGCTCTTTTGCACTTCACGGGCATCCTATGCGAAAGTTTTGACGCTTATGAATAGTTCTAAATAGAACTTTTCTCATTTAAAACGGTATACACTAAGCGGTTCAGTGAAACAATTCTTATTGTTTTTGATCGTAAATGTTTTTATTTAAAGTTGCTAAGACTTGCTTTTGCTACTACGTTACTATACTACGTGTTACTACGCTTTTTCATATTGAAACGAAGACCGGATTTTTACATTTTTTCTCTTTCGGAATTTACGTTACTTTCATACTTAAACAACCTTTGATTTCTTCTTATATAAATACATAAATCACGCCTATTCATCCCCGAAAGAGGTGGGCAGGAGCGAATTAACACCCACGTTTCGGCAATAATATTAATTCCCATGTAATAGATGGCGAGCCTGTTGCTATATATCGGGCACATACATCGTAGTATATGGCTAGGTTAGGTAGAATAAGATTATGCAGAACGTTACTGCCTATTATTCATTGCTTTCTTTACGTTAGATGCCACCCACGGTAGAGGTAGGGAGTGACAATTGTATTCTGCTCGGCTGGTCACCAAACCGCATTTTCTAGTGCAATGTAATGTATCTACTACAGTCATAGGCAAGCCGATGAGACTTCGGCTGCGTTTCTATAGAAGCGGAGCTGAGACTTACAAAAATTGACTAATGGTATTGCTCAAATCACACATCTCATATCCGCTCCGCAATATCATTGGTCAATTTTTGTAAGTCTCAGCTCCGCTCCTATGGAAACGCAGCCATTATCACATGGTATCTTAGCAGTACCTAAACGCTTGTTTTGGCGCCATTTGCGGTCAACCCAGTTTAATGTTTTTATTTACTGACATGATGCCGATGAGTGTTAAATGGCTATTTTCTCTAACTGGCAAAAGACAGCCTGACGAAAATAATTTATTTAATGTATCTGGATTGTAGCCAGAAATATTAGTCTTAATGTGAGAGTCTAAGCGAAAAAAATCAACTGCAGGCAAGTCTGACACTAACCTCAATTACTATAAACATTTTCCTCGAAATAACTAATCTTGTGAGCCACTCAGACATAAATGTGGATAGGTAATCCTTGTTTATTTAGCAAGGACACTCGTACCTATTACTAATATTCTGTCATAAATTACCTACACTTTTATTTCTGCTAACTATTATATAGTTTGTCTGCAATAATGATATTTAACATTTTTAAGCATGGATTAGCTGTTCACCTGTTTGTTAAAGTTATTGGGTCAAAAGGTTTTTATTGTTTCGTTTGAAATCGAGTTTGCTATTGTTTGAATGGTTTGTTGAAAATTATTGTTTCGTAAAGTTAGCAATTTTAATCGCTGCCGTTCGTTCTATTTGTGGAAACAACGGGGCTGAAATAAAATACTCAGTCTTTTCATTAATCAAAGCAACGCGGTTTGTGAATAATAGACGGCATTTTTTGTTTTATCTGGTTGGAAAATGTTTTCATTTCCCCTAAATAAAATTGGAAGACCATTGACCTGCCGGTTGTCGACCCCTATAAGAAAGGTCTTTTTCTTGGAAATATTGATTGTTCTAGGTGATATTGTGTAAAGAATCTAACTAAGATAATTTATAGTTAGAGACTTATAAGCTTTACTTCTATTCTTATGGTTTGATTTCAAACTCTGGTTTAATAGGTAGGTGCAGGAATGACACTCGCAGTACTAAGTACTAGTAATATACGACTCCTGTATAATTTTCTTATGGAAAGAAAATGGTGTAAGGTCACACAAACGAAAAATTATACTCCAGCCAAGCTGAAGATATAAATTATGTAAAAAAAGGGCTTAATCTAAAATAACTTGTGCATTAGGTACAACTTTAAAGAAAACGTAAGTAACTATTAAATCTTGAAGTATTTTGGTGCAAAACTTAAGTGATTACTTCGTTATAACCTTACCGGTTTGTTTACATAAATTCTCTCTCTGAGTTGCACGTTGGGTTGGTTTACACTTCATGTAGACAGAATATATCTAAAATTAATAAATCAGAGGATATAATGTCAATTGATTTTGTATAAAAACACCATAAAGAATCTTCGTTTGGTAGTACTACGCACTTATGTCCCTTCCTTTACAAATTGATATCTTACAATCGATCTACATAGGGACACGCACAGAGTGTCATCAACCTCGAATGTTGAAGTGATCTCAAAGTCGCTATACGTTTCAGAAAGAATTATCGATTTCAATTTCATATTTCTAGACCAGCCACAAAAATATTGCTCCACGGTGTATTACTGCCGACAGTTTCAGACAGAGTGTTTCATGAATCGGATCTATATTTTTAGATGACACAGTCTCTACTGGAATACAAACCGTGCTTGCATTGATGTTGGAAGAATTGGATGCGGCATCCTTTATTTCAGTAACCCATAGTAACCTACCCGACAGAAACTGACAGTAGTAGTATCTCTGCCATAGTTAGTAAATATTCCTAATCTTACCCACTAATTCTAAATGAGCCAAGGTGTGGCAAATAGGCTTATTCTTCTTTGTGTTTTATAAAACAATACCGGTATCAGGTCTCTGTGGTAGTTCTAGGAACCAAAATTAACACACAACAGCCTAGCTTACCGTCATGGCGGAAGGAAGATGTCACTTTAAAACATTGACGTACGTATTTTATTTGACATTAGATGGGTACCTACTTACAGATTTATGCGATTTTAATGGTTTTAAAAGGTTTTTAATCCAAAAACTATACATTATTTATATTTATTGGCAATTTTCCCAGAATCATTGATTTTTTCTCAATTTTTTGACATAGTGTACAAATACATGGGCCATTTTGGAACATCTCCTTTAGTTTTAATACCTACTTATCGAACTTTTGTTTTAATGTTTTTCTGAAAAATACTCTAAAATATTGTCTGTATATTTATGATAATATTTTGAATGCGAATTACATTTAATACTCAATCAATCAATCAAAAACCATTAAAGGTATTTTTTATAATCTGGTATAGTTTATGATATCTTTCATTTAATGCCTCTTAGTAGGTTCCGAACGTATGGCGTAAGTGTGCCTGGGGCACACGTGCCTATGCCATACGTACGTATTACATAATATTCTTATTACTTAATAATATACCTCAACTTCCAACGTTTTTGACCAAGAAGGGCTGAAACGGTTTCAGTGTGAATATTGAGCCTGAAGTATTTTCATTTGGTTCAATTGAATAAGTATTTATTTACAAATATGTTTTCATTCATTTGAATAGAGTCTATCAAAATTAAAATACGCCAGAGGAAAATTAAACATAAAGGCAAAGATCCTTTCATATTATAAGCTTGTTTTATGAAAAATCTTTCATCATCTGAGAAAGTAATTCAATGAAACCTTTTAGATTTTAAGCGAGTTGGTAAATCAAAGGGTCGTTGTATACCTAAATAAAATTATTAAAAGAGTGCTTAATAGACTGGCGTATAAAATATTTCGTCTACGATAGTTTTTACCATTTATTAAAGATGATATTATTATGCCGTGTGGTGACGGCAGAGAAGAATACAATTGTCACCACCCCAAATCTCTCCGTGTTGAGGAATGGGCACCAGTGTTTCTCTTATACCACCTAGCAATGTACTGCGAATTATGTGCCCGATAAATAGCAATAGGCTCGCCACTTATTAGGTATGCAATATTACCGATTGAAACTTCACTATATCTAAATAACAGAAAATATATTTCTTACATAGAATTACAATTTTGTTAGTTGTGTAATTCCTTTATTTGCTTATTATTTACTGATTTTTGTTGGAAAGGTAACATGGCACGGTACATGTTTGCTTTTCATTCATTAGTTACAGACAACACGTTTGTTTGTAAATAAAATTGTATTTGATCCTGGCTTCACAATTGTGGGCTCAATATTCCTGATTTATTCGCGCGTCGGTTTACCAATTTATTTTGCGAGCTGTGGTCTTTTTGAAATTCCATTTGCTGCTCTTTTCGTATTATCCAATAGAGTTTTGTTAATTAGCTGTATTAAAAGAATCGATTATGCCAAATTTTTAACCCCCGTCATACATACCTAATGATTGTTGTGTACTAATGTAACAATTATAATAAGATTAAAATTAGAATCAGTTAAATCATTACTAAAATTGTGTTGTATGATATTAAGAAAAAAAAAATCACCAAGAAATTGTTTCATAAGTAGCTGCGTTTTGTTTGAAAACCATATTGCAAAATATTTCCAAGTTTGTAAATATGCGTCAATTTCAACCTGAAACTTTTAAATTGAAGCGAAATATAACCCTCAAACAGAAACAAGCAAATTTGAAGTGGCAGCAGTGAAAATAATGCTACTCGATACCTACTTGAATATTACAAGGCATTCGATCTTGGAAAAATGACGACGAGACGTAAATTACAGGTCTTTAAGTCCAGTAGGTAGCTATTTAGAAGAACCTATAGCTATTTTTATTTCAAAGGTGTTAGTAGCGACGTCAAAGTTTCATTTAGATTATGTTAAAGTAAGATTACGCTATGCTTTATGGGGTATGCGTATGAATAGTACATAGTTTTAAATTCACAAACAATTCTTACAGACGCATGAGACACACTTATTTACCAAGAAATATTGGGTATGGAAATTTAGAATAAAAGTAAACTTTGTTTTTTTGCATTTATAATATAATGTTCTAAACGAAAAGAAATGTAGCACCTATTGTGTTGGACCAGATTTTCAGAAATTCTGCCTCTTTAGTAATACATTTCCTTACATCTTGGCACCGCTGGTGATAATTTCGTTGTTTATTATAAATTGTAACAATGGCAGTATTGTTTTTGATTTTAGAGTTCATTGGATTTTGACTATGTAACCCGTGGAACGATTTATACACACAGATACAAAACACAGTAAACATTTTGAGCTAAAAGTGTATAAGATGAATGATGATGTTCCAATATGAGCGTGCTCCTGGTTTACACCCAGGTGTGCTGGTATTAAATATGACCAACATTTATTTGTACATCTTCTTCTCCCTGCCCTGTTCCCAGCCTATCTGGGATCGGCGCAGTATGTTTCCTCTTCCATTCATATCGGTCAAACGTCATCAAGCCATCCACTCCCTTTTGATTCATATCATCCATCACACCGTAAAAGTGCTAGTGATGAATGAATGTATAGAAAAGAGATGGAGCGAAACATGTCGCGGGATCGATGAACGGAGTGATTGGAATGACAACATTCCAATCCATACTGCTCAAAGTTTTAGCTTAGGTTTTACAGCCGGCCGCCTGCCTGACACCAACCCTCTTTGGGTATGTTGTTGTTGCTGGTTTGCCCTCCACCATTCGGGTGCCCCAAGGTGCTAATTGATCTACACCAGGCAATCTCCCTTAGTCGACTTTTACGACACCCATTATCTGTACATCTATGTGTGCAAAAAAAGTATAAATAAAGAATAATCAAAGACCAGAAACGTGGTATATTGCGATATAATGTGGAGAGAGGTTAAGATTAGGAACATCTGTTACAGTTACTTCTTCTCCACCTTTAGAAATGTTCCCTGGAGTAAACAAAGACATTGTAGTGATTAGTTTAAAAGCAGGTAATTACGTTCGCCTTTATTTGAGTGAACTATATTACCGAGTCATCTCTCTATTGAATACAACAACAGGTGTATAACCGCCAGACATCGGTCAAGCAATGACTCATTCTAAAGTAGAGGACGACCTCTGTTATGTAATGAGCATAATTAACCGAGCGGTCGTAGTTGAATAATCAAGGACTTTTCTGTGCGATTGTTGGCTGGACAAGTTGACACACAAGTCACACAAGAGTCAAAGTGCATGCAATTGACACTAAATAATCATATTCTACGGGCAGCCTCGTAAATTGACACACTATAGTTTTGACACAATAATCAATAGGACCAACTGGTGTGTATGAAGCTCAATGTACGTGTGACCAAAGTCGCTTAATATTAGGAAGTTAAACATGTTTTAATAAACTATTTGATTTTAATTTTAACATTATATAAATGTTAGAAAAATTAGTACAAAGATTTTACTGGTTAGAAAAAGAATTTCGAAAAATTATGATTATTCCCGCCTCAAGATCATAATTTTTCGAAATTCTTTTTCTAACCACTAAAATCTTTGTATGTTTTAATAATTTATTAATACAATATTTTACTATAACCATGATTATTCATCTCATCACCGTCATCAATCTCACGCGTGTGTCGTACAAGGCGACTATGAATTAAGACAGCGATGAGTAATGGGCAGCGGCGTTTCTCTTATACGACCTAGCAATTTTACGTACTCGATAGATGGCAATAGGCTCACCACGGCAATTAACATAATTGGCGAAAGGTGAGTGTTAATTCACCTTTGCCTGCACATAATTAGGCATAAATATTTATACTGTGAATTATTATTAGTCTATTTATTAAATAACCAATGTGAATTTTGGTAACTATAAGGTAGTATTAAATTATAACTATTTTTGTAAAAAACATAATAAGTCTCACTTCAATAATACACGTTTTCGAAGATATTTTATCAGGTTTACGTTTTCATATATTGCCACTAAACCTGCATATTGCTGCATATTGTCAGTTAAATTACAGTTTCTGATATGATATAGATTTATATTTAACGTTTAAGTAAGACTTTACTTTTTTAAAAACCTTGATATGTAAAATAAAAATGCTTTGATCGATATCCATGAAACCCTAAAGTAGCAGGAATTCAAAAGCGTCGTTATTGATGGCATTCAAACAAATAACAGTCAAATATATTCCTGTAATATAATATCTACAGCTCCTTCCATACTGGCTTGGGAGGAAAAAATTACGTAGAATGTGCCACCCCCGACTCACCCCAGGGGTGTCTTAAAAGTCGCCTAAAGGAGATTGGTCGGTGTATACCATTTAGCACTTTGGGCACCCGAATAGTCGAAGGGAAATCAACCACCACTACCTAAAGTGGGTTAATCACAGCCAGATGGCCGGCTGTAAAATCTAAGCTAGAACCTTGCGGATTATAGATTTGAACGCAGTCATTTCAATCACTCTCCGTTCATTGCTCTTGCGACATCGACTTAACGGCGACTCAACATACTGCGCCGACCCAAGATAAACTGGAAGATGATGATGATGATGATATACTATCTACAACTTTATGTGATATAGATTTGATTGTAAATCCTTCAATGTTACCCTCCCTCATCGTATGTCACTTAGGCAACAAGTAAAATTTGTTGTTGATTTTAAAAGCAGATTTTGCTTTATCTACGTATATTTAAAATCTAAAAGTACATTTAAACTTTTCGAATCGCTATCTTCCTCCATTTTTAATACATTTTCCTTGGAACAGAGAAATCTCTTTGACTTAAATCTTTTGACTTTAAGATTAGGCACGCGTTCTAAATGTGGTATAAATGTAAAATAATACAATTGTTGTTTATTCACTAAACTCTAAAAGCCACGGCTAACGGAGCTCCGTATTGTGGCGCTTAGCATGTTGTTATTGTTTGCGCTTTCATAACAAAATAACAGAAATCCCATTATTTACTTCAGCTTTAACTGCAATAGTGGCATTAGAGCATGTGAGCTAAGTGACTGAAATTATTGGAAATACTGCCAACAAACGGCATTTTAGTCCGTTCTAGGGAAAATTGGCCGTTTCGCGTACCACTTGACGTCACTGGCAGCAAAAGGGATTGCTTGACCAACTGTCATTGTGAGTGCAACTTTTTTATCATACGATCCTTGTGGAAAGAGAGTCGGTTTTAATATGCGAGTAGTGCATCGTTGCATTTTATTATTACATAATATAATTCGCGCCTATTTATCAGGTGGACGGAAGTGTATTATCACCTACATTTCGCCACCGATAGATATGGTAAATTTTGTCATGTACTAAAGTGTTATTCAGTCAGTCAGTATGATCGTTTTATATTATATCTAATAGTATGCTTTTCAATTTTTATCAATAAATAAAATAGTAACGATATGTGCACCGTTATCCTCTCACATTCAATCAACGATTTATTGGTATTTTTTTTTATTGTTTTACGTTTACCGCAACAATCTAAAGGTAAAAATATAAAATGTATGTTTGTATACTAATTCAACAAGCACAGTTTTAAATCCAAATATAAACTTCATCGGCACGACCAAACACATGTGCAACATTTGAAGTTTACAAGTTAATAATTATGTCGCTCTCAAAAGTAGTAGAGCTATGATGATGACGTATAAAACGTTGTTTGGTAACTTCCTGCGCTTTTATGTTCCAAGTTTATTTGTGATTTAAACTTTGGATATCTAAAATTTTACCAGTGGTGTATGTTATTGGGCTGTTTTTACTACTACATTTCACATGTCCTGGGTGTCTTTACCGCCCGGGTAGTCGTAGACTATGGGAGTTGTTGGAGAGATAAGTATGTGTGATTTATTTATCTATGTAATGTAACATACATTGTTTGTTATTGACTTAAATTCAAAGTTTTTACGTGACAACATTTCAGAACTGTTCAATAAATAAATGTTTTAAGAGTTAAAAAATCAATTTTCATTTTGCTAGCTGTCTTAAATTATTATTCCTGATTAAGTCGTAATTTGATCATTATTGGATTCAAAACAATGTGTACCTGTTTTAAAAAGCTTATAGTTCTTAGTCTTCTATAAGTATAAGCTAGCTAGATGCATGTACAGAAAACATTTTTGAGAATTTAATAATATTTTATAACATAAACAAGGAAGTCTCAATAATGTCCTGTATTTAGGATATTTTTTTTAAATGGTAAGTAGGTATGAGTTTATTTTCCTAGATGGTCTTAAATCAATAACTTGAACTATTCAACTTAGAAACCTACAGAATGTATTACTCAATGTGTTCTTAATTTACAGTTAAATTATCGGGAGCTTAGCTAATGTTCTTATGAAAGAAGCCATACATGACGTTGAAAATTACATACATTACTTATCTCTTCAATGTAATACTTGTTACTATATAACAGAAAGCAAGAAAGCCAAAACTCATTATCACCAGTTTATCCTTTGAAGGTTATAAATGCAACAGTTTATGTAATTGTACGGTACTTAGTCAATCAATGCTATCTCCCCGAGATTTGATTTGGATGCAATTAAGGACATGGCGCCGAGCGTCCGTTTAACAGTATTGCGCATAAGATAACAAAGTAAGTATTTTTCTTTTTGAAAGGCGAAGACATACAGGTGAATTTTTTTGCGGGTCAGTATGGGGAAATTCTAAACTATAAGAGATAGAGAAAAACTCTCTTAGGAATAAAATAAAAATGGTATTAATTTTTTTTGAAATATTAATAGAGTTGGAGATATCGGATTTTTTTTTAAAAAAATTTTTGTTATATCTATTACTCTACCTTCCCTTTCGATAGACGTAATTTATGTATGAATGTGTTAAATATGTGCTCTCGTCTTTGTCCCTTGTCGTGTCGCAGGTGATAGTCATTTAATTTGGACTATTCAGTACAATTTATCTGAGTGATAAGTTATATTTGTGTATTGAAAAATAAGTGCTATCTATACTTATATTATAAAGCTGAAGAGTTTGTTTGTTTGGTTGGTTGAAAGCGCTAATCTCAGGAACTACTAAAAACTTGAAAAATTCTTTTTGTCTTTGATAGTTTATTCATCGAGAAAAGCTATAAGCTATTTATTAACCGACATTAACGCGAGCGAAGCGACGGGCGTCCACTACTTAGTTATATTGGTGTATTGAAGAATGTGCTATCTTCATAATAAAAATCCCCAAAACATAATAATTTATAGTTGCCTTGGAACCTGTGCTCTATTTATGGTACAATGCTGTCAAGGAGTTGCCTCAACGCCACGTATTACGCCTCGCAGTTGATGGATTATGAAACGGGGAAAGGGAGCGCTGTGTGCTGCTGTGTTTGTGAAGCGCCTTTTAGATCTCGCAAAAGGAGGTCGATTGACTGAGTCTGGCCCGTAATTTTATTTACCCATTATATTTGTACTATGATTTGGACGTGTTAGGCCAAAGACTGGGAAGTTGAAAGTTGTTCACGTGGATAAACTGCCGATCCTGACGCGAAAAATTCGCGTATTTTCAGATAGGGTTTGGAACACGATTACTTCTTAAATATGCATGTCTCTTTTTCTCTGGACAGCAGGTTGGTTGAGGAGAGGTTGTTGTTCTCTGGACAGCATGATCGCAATCAAAGAATTCTGCGTACCTACCTAACTACTTTTAGATGTTCGGATTGAATTAGAAAACAGCATTAATCCCGTATTAATTAATGTCGTAAGCAAAGTAGTCATTATAAAACTACTTACTCATCCCACGCCTTACATCAGCAAGTGAGACGAACTCAATCTGACAGTAAAGCAATTATGTACCTAAATGAATAGTTACATTACCTATATACAGGCGAAAGCTCCTTGCGAGCTAGGGATCATATTAATAGTGATCACTTTTAAGCCTATACAGACATAATAGTGACACTATTAAGCCTATAGACAGACGCGGCCTGAGCTCTCGGCCACGGTAGCGGCCTGTTATCTAATGAAAGTTTTCGTACCATTCCAAACCAGCGCGGTCAACTCTTGTTGGGTCCGCCACCGCCATCGTCCCGCCACCGTGTCTGTCTGTGAGAGCCTTAACACTTCACTGAATGAACGCCCGTCTTTATTCCCAGAAAGTGTAATATAATACAAATAAGCTGGATACTCTACTATTATGCCCAATCAATAACACCCTTCAAGTTGTAACATTTTAATTGTTGCTGTGGCCTTAAACTACAAAGTAGGCACCATCTATGGTTTTCTTGGTATCATTTATTTTTATGGGGGGGGGGGGGGGGGTTTGCTAGTTTCACCTCTGCTTCATATAGGCGTGACGTATGTATGGTATGTATTTATTTTTATCAAATTGTAAAGTTTACATGGTATTACTTTATTGAAGTACAACTATAATAAAGTTGAAATTTCAATAGTCACTATATACACCTAGAGAATTTCTTCTTTAGTCTTCACAAACTTGTACTTGGTTAAGCGCCCTAATATCAGGAACTACTGACTCAAATTGAGAAAATTATGTTTGTGTTGGATACTCCATTTATCGAGGAAGACTATAGGCTATTCAACAACCGAAATTAACGCAAGTGAAGCCGTGGGTGACCACTAGTTCACTATAAATTTGGTCACTTTATAGTGAATGTGACAAGTACAAATATGAAAAGCATTCTCACAGCTACGTGTGAATTTTATCACATATAATATCCCCTGTAAGCCTCTTATTACTCTAGTGCTCTAATGGACTCTGTCGCAGTGGACGCTGTCCGTTGAGTTGGTGCTTAATGTGAGAGCCGCGCAGCTGTTGACACCTGTCCAAAAATACCATAAAAATAATGACGGTGTTTACTAAGTTTGTTTGTTTTAGGTGCATTTCGTGTAAGGTATTTACGTCGTTTCTTCCAGCTCGTAAAGTGAGAGTGGTGTCTGTTTGAAATCAGTAATGACTTGCAATGAAATATCCATGGTAAAAGAAACTCATTTTAAATTTTATTTGGTAACGTTAGATGTCTAATCAAAGCGGTAATTGCGTAACCTAACATGTTCTGATTTAGAATTTGCATTCCCCTAAAAGTGTAAATATTTTTCTTAGTCCAGTTCAATGTTTTGCGAAAGTGGTCTATTTACAAAACGGCGCAATTTGGAACCCCTGCAAATTGCATTGGATGGCGAGCGATAACCTAAACAAGCTCATCGAGAAACGATGGGACTGGTTTATTTGAAAATCTTTGGCGTGGACACGTAGCGTCTCGATTTCGCAATTGATTGAGGTGAATTGTGTCACGCGTTATTTGAAAAATATTTACATGTTAAATTAAACCACTGATAGATGGACGACCGTGAAATTGTTTACTGAATTACATTTTATTTAAAACACGTAGGAAGTGAATTGTTAATGTAATGTGCTTATTGTCATGGCTCGAAATTGTTGTGGGACCGGGAGATTGTAACATAGTAATAATAAATTTTAATATGCCCAAAAACTGTACTTTTACTTTTGAATAATTTACTACCTTAGCAAATGATTAAAATTCATGAGTCAAACGCGACACCCCCGGGAATCTAGATCGGGGCTCCATCATAATCTGAACAAATCTGCTAAGTAACGTCGCGTAATATTTCTAGTTAGCTTCACGTTAAAATATTTTCATGATTATCAAAAGAGCTTTAAAAAAGAATACGTTTTAATATTAAGCGAGTGTCTGCGTTTAGTTTTTTAATAATGTTATGCCGTTGCCGTAGACTTACATTGTCGTTGGTCTGGCGATTCGATCAATAACAAAAAAAGCTCACATTCACTTATCAATTATGAAAATACTGTAACAAAAAGATTTTTGTGTCTGCACAGAAAACGGTATTGTGTGTGACCTAGTTCAAATTCAATATTGAGTTATGGTCCCTGTGTCTAATATTTGAGTGAGAGTCCTTTGTTCAAATCTAACTTTTCATTACATTGTTTTCATTCAACAAAGCGGTCCAGAAAAAAGTAATAAACTACAAGCGTAGGTATATTACGTTCTATTTTGTTAAAATTATCAGTTTACATAAACGTTCTCTTCTGTTTAAATAATTATACTCATAAATGTTAATAGGTACTGCCACTATCGATCTATCAACGGATAACGTATTTTGGGCAAAAATTATGAAGAAAGATTTTATTATTAAAGACACAACACTAAAAAAAGGATTACTTATTCTTCTAGTTCTCCATTGACGAAATTGAACCATTGACTGACTTCTACATACATACATAAATCACGCCTATACTGACTGATTTCTTCGTCTATGTTATTTCATAATAATACTATTAAATGTATTTAACAGTCATTACACATTGCTATAATTAAAATTACGTTTATTATAGTTTTTTATTTACAATTATATTTATGATGGGCAGATTATTCTACAATGCTGAATACTAAAATAGCATAAGCTCTAACGTTTATTTTAGTATTCATATTAATTTCTGAATCCCTTTTACATTGGTTAATCCAGATTGATCTCTTATTTCCTTTTTATTATTGTTATGACCGTGGAAAAAAATCGAGAAACCAAGGTAGGCCGGCTTGTGAAAGCCATTCATGCGTAACGGAAGACGCGCGCGTAGGACGGCCACGTTAATCAAGACAATATTGACAGAATTAACGTTTGTTAATTAACTAACTATTAAATTAATGTAGATAGGTATATTATGATCGCCCTAAAATTAAATGGGAATGGGAAGTGCGGGCGTTATAATACATTGACATACCAACCCTCGTGACAAAATGCAACGAGTTCTTTTAACGCAGGCACAGTTTTACACAAAGTAAAAAAATCGATTAGTTTCCTGAAAACTGTAAAGCTCGTAAATCTATTTCAATGGAGAATAAACATAAAAGATGCCTAAGTTTTAATTAGATACCTACTAAAAAATAATTAACAAAAGCTTAGTAGGTATTGGCCATAAATCAGATACGCTAATTTAGTTAAAAGCTATTTCTACAATTGAATTTTTCGAATTATCGTTAAAAATATAGATACTTACGTTATTTGGTGGAAACACGCCGAAATAGACCTTAATTTCAAAAACATAAAAGTCAATTTCTCGTAAAATAAAATAATAAAAGTCTAAAAGTAGGAAAGGAGGTATTGGCAATCGAATTTTTTTGTCTCACAGCCTCTAGCATATTTTGCCAATATATCCAGAGACCGGATGGATTGTCAAGGACAATGTAATCGACGAACAAGATGTCCAAGGTTGCCTTCTCCGAAATGACTAATGTCAGAACATCCATAATCAAGAGGAAGAGTATGGGATTCATGTCATTTAATAAATCATCTAGGCGCCTCGGTCGCTAATTAAAACCAGGGCATTTTAAGTTCTACCAAAACATTACATTAAATCAAAATATATGCAATTAATTTGACAAGGAACCTATTTTAGCACAACCACAGTTATGTGGCAATCAACTGCAGGAATCTAAATGCCGCATCCCGTAATTATTTAAATGAATTATTTGTCAAATTTAAATTTCTACGCGCATTTAAATTCATGCTTAATCCATTTGTGTATATTAATTACATAACAAATCTGTGCTACCACTAACCACAAATTCTAACATTGCTATCTGCTGTGATCTTTATTTTATTACATTTTATGCCCAAGCGAATTGTAATGACATTATGAATTAAGCAAAAGCGAATTAATTTGCGAACCGTGTTCTATTAATATTTCATAAGCTTATTACCTTCGTTCCTTCAACGTCTTCTTTTCGCAAATTATTTTAATATTGATTGGACAATGTTTTTTGTTCTTCTATAATCCAATAATAATCATGATCAATCATGAAAATCGATATATATTTGCTATCAAAAAGCTATGCGTCGTTATTGGAGGTTTCTCAGCTGATTCACGAAGTGTGGACACAGCACAAACCGCATTCGAATGCATCTCACACATGCCGCATAAGTGTCATGCCCGCGTCTACTGAATCCATTAAACTTTCTTTTTTTTCCATATTTCAAAGCAAATATTTCTTTGAATTATGTTTTGGACAGTAAGTAGTAGCTGACAAAGTGCTTGACAAAAATATGTACGTAATATACTCGTACAATAAAAAAAAACTCCAAAGAGTTAAGCACCCTAAATATCCTAGATATCAGTCTGATACAAAAAAATAAACGACCGTAAAGTACCATGATTTGCAAATACTCATTATTGAAAATAGAACAGTGATCAAATTTACTATCTACATTTATGATTTTAAAATAATAAAATAAACTACTAACGGTAAACAATAAATTAAAGAGTCTTGCTAGCTTATAAATTATCTTCTCCGAGCCCTCTCTGATACCAGATCCCGGTTTCCCCATCACGTCACACGAAACGCCGATACCCGTGCGAAACAATGCCTTAATCCGTTCCTCGTAGAGGTCACGTGAACGTAGCCTATTTGGTTTTTAACTAGTACCGTTACCAAGCCCTGCACACTGTACTTGGTAACCTTGGAACGGACGTTGAACTTAAAAACGGCTGCACTTAATATAATAGATCCATTGTAGTCAGTCAAACGTTTCATAGTCTGCTGTCTTAATAGTCAGTGCCCAAAAGTTACTCAAATTAGTTCTCTATATACAACAAAAAAGTATTGAATAAAAAATTTAGTTTGTTAATTAAATATGCGATTCATTTTTAACTTTATACCTAACCACTTAAAAATGTTGTTTTATTATTATTTAAACAATTAGGTGAGGCGAATTTGAATCTGAATGTAGTAAATGAAGTACAAGTCAATAATCAAAACTTGACAAGTTTATATTTAAAACAACTATTTTCTATCTTTATCACCTATATCATTTAAAATTCCCACATCGTTCTTTAGAGAATACGCAGTGGCATGACTGTCATTAAAAAAAATCATGTCGTAATAATATATTCAAATGGCGATGTCCTGTCAATTGTGTTTTGTGACCATGACATTTTTTGGTAGAATCTTTTGCACTAGCGAATTAGAACAATAAGCTCAGCAAGCAATGCAAATATGACATAAGCAATTTCATTACTTTTGTATGTTTCTACTATAAAAATTATTAATTTAAATTGTATGTGTAGAAATTATGTGAAATGGAAAAATATGTGTTCCATAGAAGCTATAATGATATTATAGTAAATCTTTACCTACATAGGTCTCTTTTTCTTAACTCTATAAATAAAAGTTGTTTATAAATTTTCTATTCAGTTTCTCAAAAAAAAACCTTATTTGACTCTATCTCAATTCATGATTTAATTCAATTCAGATTAAAACAATGTTGTAGATTTTAGACCCCGCCAACGTTACGACAATAGCCTCCTTTCATAAATAATTGGACACTGTCAGCAGTAACTAACAGCTAATGAAATCTATTTGCAGACATGCTACGAAATGGAGAGGTACCTCCGAGAGGAACCGCGGGGGAAGCGACGGGAGCCATCCCTCGAGGAAGACTGGGTGACATCGGGTACTTCGTCTCCTCCTTCGCCCCCGTCGCCCCCCTCTCCGCCGTCGCCTCCACCGAGGTTGTTCGCGATAGCTGCGGTCAAGACCGAGCCGCAAAGCGATTCTGATGATCAAAGAGGTTAGTCTGAACTATAACCAGACGATTCGCTAATGCTTAATTTAAATAATCTCAAGACCGAGAGTCTATTCTTATCTTCCAATTATCTTCGGCCAAAAACCGCAGGGAATTGACTATTACATACCTAGAACGATTGTATTGTATTTTATATCTCAAAACTATAATAATTACTACTTGTTACACACTAATATTACCCAATTCAAGTTTAAATTAATAATTAAATAATATTTACATTACTGTCATCAATTGTAATAATTACAGTACAGTCATCAAGATAAATTTGTATTGTGAATTATTATTACAGAGCTATGGGCTTTTGTATTTGTAACCCCTTATTTACTAGATATTACCTATAATCTAAATTTAGTTCAGATTTTGTAATATCGTGGATCTTATATTATATGTACCGCTTTAATGGTCATAGCGATAGAGCCTCAGACTATAATATAAAAAGCTTCAATCAATCATCGCTTCATTAATAATTAGGCTAACCGTAGTATCAATCAATATACATAATTCTCGCCTGTCTCTATATCCCTGAAGGGGTAGACAGAGGTGTATTTACATCAACGTTTCGCCAACGGGGGGCAACGTATACAATCATTCTAACATATCTATTTAATCTTCGTTCAAAAGTAAGAAAAGATAATTGTATTTTTGTCTAAATTATTTCTGGTTTTTTTCGCTACCAGGGGCATTCGATATCAACGTTCAATTATTAATCCAGTGTCAACAAGTTGTCGCCGTTGGCTATGCGAATGTGTCTATAAAAGTTATAACAACTAATAATTTAGAGATGGAGGTGCGTTGATCTAAATGCAGGCAAAAATAGCCGTTGTATGTACGTTATCCAAACATGCTGTTTGCATAATTATAAAACACTATAAATATAATTATATAGGAATATACAAATGATATTATAAACAAGTTGTTATATCGCAGAAGGCATCTGAGCAGCAAGTCTGGTGTTAACTGATACTGATTCAATAGTTCGAAGAAATTGTAGATTAGATATCGATGATTCAATCTATATTGAGCTTGGAAGTTTTAAATTGACTGATTCGTGTATTTATTGTTTGTTTTCCGTTTTGAGTAATGTCTCGATGACACTTATACGTAACAGAGATATAGTTAAATGATGACTTTAGAACATGCTATATACCTACGGTTTATAAATATAGTTAATGAGTCATGTAGTTAACCTTTATGTTAAATCGGCATGAGTGCAATATTATGTATTAATAAAATGAACAAGCACATAGCAAATTATAAATGATAAAACATTATGTACAGACGCGTCCTGTATCATCAGGCAGATGATTCATGATCGGCCTCCACTGACCACAGTAACACATTTCAAGGCCATCCCCAATACGTTGACAATTCAACAGCGTACCATAGAAAAGTTCCTCGAATGCAAAAATGAACCTAAAGGTAACAGCCTCGGTGTTGTAGTAAATGTTGTGAAAACTTCAGGATAATAACTCTTCTGGATTACTTTTTGATTATGCTATATATATTGTGGATTTATTATTTAACTTTAACGCAAGAAGAATGCAGGCAGGGATGTGCTTTGGGAGTGGAAAGCGTGCATTCCCATTTTTTGTTGCGCGCTTGCATTTATCTCATAATGAATTATTATTTGGTTATAGAAATTAATGTCCTTAGTTCAAACTTCTCGATGTTGTATTGCTTGTTATTGGAATACCTTTTTGATAGCTAAACTTCCTCTGGGCTAGAGTCTAGACAAAAGAAACGATTTACTTTTTGAAGCAGTAACAATCTTGGGAGATATTTTTGATTATTTCAGAGAAAGTACTAATTTCGAATTATGAAATTCATCTCCCTGATCATCTTGATTGAACCGTACCTATAACTCTTTGCTACCTTAAAGATATTGGATCTACTATGAATGGATTGTCTGATTACGATTGTTTCATGTCGCTTAGCCGTAGTGTACTGTAGCCGCTTAGTGTAAAGTGCGTATATTGTTATAAGTTTTACTAATAAGAAAAACTTGTAAGAATATTCTTCTACTCATTCGAAGAGACCCCAGTCAACTAATGCGGTCATTGCGGCCTACATACCTGCGGTAGATCTTAGCGAATAAAAATTAAATAGGTGTGCTAGTATTTAGTTTGCTTGCATGAATAATATAATAATATGTTTTATAATACCACATCTGTCGTAGTTAAATTAACTAAAATGTCAGTCATGTTAGCTGTAACAAACAAATGAAATAGTGGACCACATTTCTGAATAAAAGAAAGAATAAAATCTTCAAACATTTACAAGCAATATACTCGTAAATGGTTGAAGATTGTAATGGCATAATATTACATTAACGCCCGCGTCTACTGCATTGGATTTGAACTTATGTTTTGATTTCATAAAATTGGGTTGGTGGCAAAATATGAATACCAATTTTGTATTAATTCTTTGAAATTCTTATTCAAGTAATTCATTCATTTAATCATTACCTTTAAGGTGTGCTTTAATTGGTATTAATTTACCCAGCGACACTCCGTATCTCTTGTGCCAAACAAACTAAGAACTATGTACATAGTTCACATTCAATACTAATGTATTTCGAACGAGTTCATTATGACGAATTAACAGAATTCAGAGTCCATTCAGAAAATTTTATGTGTAGGGATCTTAAAAAGTCCAAAAGACGAATTTAATTAATAAAGAACTGACTACTACGAATGTTTTTACTTTGTAATATTCGTCCAAAAGTTATTTCCATGACTTCCAGTGACTAATAGTCAATGGAAGTTAAGAGTACCAAGCGGTGTGGTAGCAATACAATCTGCTATCTCTGATTATTCTGATTATTCTTATCTGATTTATGCCTGCTCGTTTCTGGATGTGTAAGGCGCAGGGCACATGTCGCCGAAGCGAAATGAAACCACGTTTAGCTTCGGTTATGTATGCACTGCTATTTCTTAATAATTGACATAGGACGTGCTAGATTTACGAGCGAAGTTGAACAAACTATTCACAAACAAAACAAAATTGGCATTCGCAAACATAACAATGTGAGCGATTGGTGTTTACGTCGATAGAGCTTGTGTATGTTTGGTGTGAACCGTTTGCACGTTACAGATTAAGGAAAGTCAATTTGCCTATGCGGGCTATTTCGTTTCGCTTTGCTCCGAATGTGAACTGCGCCCGTATTAATTAGGTATGCCGATTTCAGTTGCTACCCATTCCTCTCACTCATAGAGATTAATAGCAAAATGTGAGAGTGACGGATAGACCAAAGTACCAGAAATCGGTTTACATAATACGGGTTTTGAGCTCAAGATATCTCCACAGGCATGTGTTAATCGTAATTTCAATGTGTTTCAGACGAACCTCCGTGCCCCGTGCCGATCCGCCGCCCACACGTGCCGCGGCATCACCCACACACCCACGCGCACGCGACAGACCCGCGTCGTCGCATCCACCGTTGCGAGTTCCCCGCTTGTGACAAGGTGTACACCAAGAGCTCGCATCTGAAAGCGCACAAGAGGACTCATACAGGTACATCCTCAATCATCTACAAATACAGCAATGAGTAATGGGCTGCAGCGTTCCTCTTATGCCACCTAGCAATGCACTGCGATTTTTGTGCCCGATAAATGCCAATATGCTAGCCACCAATTACATGGGACCTAACCTAGTTGACGAAACGTGGGTGTAAATTCACCTCTTCCTACCCCTTTAGGCGTGATTATGTATTATGTATGACAGACAAATTTGATCATAGGAGGGAAGGACGCAAGGACTTAAAAGCCATCAAGAACAAGACAGACGAAGAAACGCTGACGAGAGCATTTTTTTACTTTTTCGTAATTAATAAATATAAAGGAAAGATCATAGCCATAAAAATAAACTCAAAAAGAGGCCAAAGAGTCCCTAATTATTATAGAAAACAAAGTAGTAACTTTAAATATTATATTATGTGTGTACGTAACTATTCAACGAAATGGTAAATCGATAGTTGCTGTAAATTTTATGTTCACGTTCGACAAAGTGTTTAGAAGTACAAACTATGAAGATTACGATCAAGTAGGTACTCAAAGACGGCTCATCTCTAGCTATTTGTCATACACCGCCTCCAATGTCATTGCAAGATCTATGCTCTTAGTTGCCCTCTAAATACTTAGTCATTTACACCAATATCGTCATGTCACGTCTTTCAGATTCGCGTGGTTAGGTAGCTATATTGTATTCTTGCATGGCTGAATATGTAATTTGTGTTTATTATTGTTAATTTCTTTTTTGCCGAATAAACTTTATTTCATTCATTCATTCATAATCAATCCTAATCGTTAATATTAACAACTTTTGTAGATTAAAAAATAAATTTACAATGAAGTTATTCTGATGGGCACAGATACACGCCATTATATCTACTATAAAAAGACTAATTATCTACGCTTCATTAGGTCCTCAGCATATCTTTAGTTTATCGAAAGATGGTGATTGGATAGACGAGGTTTCCTAATCATACGGTGTTTTAAAATTATCTACAGGGGACAGGATTTTAGACTGATACAATTATATCGTATGTCATAATAATTTATATTACATCGTATATCGAGTCCTCAAGGGCCATCTCCGACTCGAGTTTACCAAGACAGAGTATCTGGTTTAGTTATGAATTGCACCTGCAATTAACGGAAACGAATATTACAAAAACAAGACTTATTTAGTGTATAACTGGGTTTTATTTCTGATGTACAGTCAACAGTATGTTGACACATACTGTTACAGTCAGTACAGTCAACAGTATGTTGCAAACTGTCTCTCCAAACAATTGTTAATTTGTAAATGTAAAACCAACGTCGATTGGAAAATAATTTGACATAATAATTATAGAAGACTGAATGTGCATATTGACTATACCACATCCGTTCGTACAGAAATTAAACCACAAGGGTTAATTTAAAAATACCATCCGATCGTAACGTAGGATGTGAACGGGGTCAAACAATGAAGCAGTACGGATATGCTTGACAGTGACCGCTATGGCATTAGCTAAACCAAAAGCGGAACATTCTGACAAATTTCACTGGGAAAATTGTTAATGTGTATGACTTGATTTTAAATACCTTCCCACATTGGTATAGCTAAACTCAGACGAAAGAGTTGTAAAATAAAG
Organism: Cataclysta lemnata; assembly: GCA_963931975.1. Lineage (NCBI taxonomy): Eukaryota > Metazoa > Arthropoda > Insecta > Lepidoptera > Crambidae > Cataclysta > Cataclysta lemnata. The sequence goes on from OZ008338.1 coordinate 15,046,011, forward strand.
CATGCGTCATTTTGTCTAGACTATTACGTCAGCCTGTTAGAATCACTTACGTAAATATTAACCCATACAAATAGTTACCCATATAACACACAGGAGCAGGAAGTGTTTTGTTGTATGAAAAAAAACACCAATAAAAAGTTTATTCAGAAAAGAATACAACCATAACAAATTTCTACATATATATCAATAGCGCCTGAACTACGTAATGGGGGCTAATGGCGGCTGGAACGCATTTAGCAATCAACTTTCATCAATGTTATGTATGTTGTTCACATTTTCGCGGACAGTATGCCAAAAGTTTATAAACGCTACACCAAAATAAACCAATACTTTAGGTCAACAATAACTTTAAATCTTGGTATTTATGATAATGTTCTCTTTGTTATTTTAACGTTTTAATAGATATTAGCTTTATATTAGCTTTCCTGGTTAATTTAAATTGAAACTGCAACGATTGAATTCTAAAATTTCAGGCGAGAAGCCGTACAAGTGCTCCTGGGAGGGGTGCGAGTGGCGATTCGCGCGCTCCGACGAGCTGACGCGGCACTATCGCAAGCATACCGGCGCGAAGCCGTTCCGCTGCCGCCACTGCGAACGCTGCTTCTCACGCTCCGACCACCTCGCACTGCACGCCAAGCGGCACGCGTAGCCACCACAACAACCGCCCGCCCCCAAGCGGAACCGCAAGCGCAACAAGCGCCCCGATAAAAATTAGCGGTCCGCAACCAAAGGCGCGCGGCTTTCACCCTCATCTGCGCACCCTTCGCGCTCAAGCGCAAGTCTGTAAGTAGCGCTTGCGCGCGTCCGTAGCGCTAAAAAGATTTTTTTTGTGAAGTGTGATCTGTGCGGAGAAGAACGTTCTAGTGCCGCCGTCAACGTGCGCCTGGGCTGGGCGGTCTCGCGCGCCAAGCGTCAAGCCAAAGAATGCCGCTACACGTCGTAGCCGAGTCAACACTCATATGCACCTAATGCTTTAAGTTATTTTTTATTATATTTTAACATTATTCGAAAGCATGTATGTATTGGAAGTTTTTTTTTAAAAATCTCTTTAATGTTTCGGCACCGGCCTCTTTATCGTTACGGTTCTTTGTTGCAATAAGAGTACGATTTATATTCGCCGTTGTTTATTATTAATATTTTAGTAGGCTTTGTGTACAGAGAGCTTTTTAGGTCGTCTGGTCGCAAAGCGGCCGAGCGCCGGCTTAGACGCAGAATATCTTTTTTAAAACCTATTATTACTGTCAAAATAATTTATTGTTTACGTCATTAGATGCCACTGTTACTAATATTATCACACCATTATGTGTATATAAGATTCATTGTATTTTAAACCTTTGATTACTGTAATAACATCTAACATTGATTAACTTTGTAATAGTAACTGTTAGACGTTGGTGTTTCATGTATGTATGTAGCTTTCACCAAGTGGGCCGCTTAGTGCACAGATCATCTTATATTGCGAAGATAACGGAACGTGATTTAGTGTTCTTGCTTGCATATTGTAGACGTTAGTAAAGAAAATTCTGCGCCTAAACCTAGCGCGCGTAGAGTTGTGCCATCAAGGCAGAGCGCGGGGCATGCTGCTGTCGAAGCACGCCGCGCATGCCAGTCTGCATTTCAAATCACGTGACATATAATTTATTGTTCCGCTTGATGTTCGGCAGACAAACCCACCGACGCCGAGCACAACCTTTTATATTAGGCAATAGGATGTGCATCGCGTTACCTGATGTTTTGTCGATGTTTCGAATTAGTTACTACCCTCTTGTCGATATAATTCGGCGAATGTCACTTTAAAGTAATCGGCGGAAGATCTCATAGGAAGTTTTTTTCGAAGTGTGGGCTATTATTAATGATAATGATAAAAGTTTAGTCGTATTATGTGTTTAAATTATTTTTTAAAGTATTATTATTTGATAAATATGATTGACGTTTCCTGAGATTTTAGCGCTTTAAATTTATCGTAATTGTATTCAGTGAAATTGTAGAAATTTCCAGTATTGTGCACACCGAGTGACTCTTTCGAAATATCGACGCAAAGTACGTTTATTTTTTAAAATGTTTATTTTAGGATTACAAGATATACATTTAACAATATTATAAATGTACGTCGTTCTATCTCCTACTTTTTCATTCCGATGCTTTTAAACTCGCTGTGCAGTTTGTAAGACTTTTACATCGTTATTTAAAATATTCATATTGTTTAATTTAGTCTGCACGGCTGAGTTTTTTTTCTGATGTATGTAGAGATCATAGTTAACTCTGCGCGCTCGAGTGAGCTCTACGTGTGTACCGTAAAATATATGCAAATGTAAAAACATTTTATAAGTACATTTTGAATTCTATATATTTGAAAATATTTATCTTCTGAGTGCACAGGTGCAATTGAATAAAATGTCATTAACAAGTTGATTCTGATGCACAGTCGCTTTTTAGTCAAAATTAATGTGAATTTCAGGGTGAAGTTACTCGAATAACGCCCTTTTAGTGAAATTAGTGTAAGTAATTTAATGGATTACCACCGCTAATGTATTACAAATTGTTGCTTGATGTACTTCGTATATATTAAGTTACAAAAAAGGTTTTGTTTAGCAAACCTTGTATTTAAAATTTTACTTTAATCTAATCACCTTTTTGTATGAGACATTATGTTTTATAAATCGTCGGTTATATCAAGTGAAATAATAAAATTAAATATAAGAAAAGAAGAAAATTAAATAATAAATTTATTTAACTTCTCGTATTAAACTTAAAATCGTTTCGGCTCTTAAGTATGATTAAAATCAAGTTTTTAGGATTTAATTACCTAATCATTATATTTTGAAAATGTGGTTTTAAGTGTAGCATATATCATGTTGTTATATGTTATTACTACTTAGCATTGTCCATATTATTGTAACCAAGCTTGTAGTAAATTTGAATATTAAATGGGGACGGTTGGAGTAATGGTTAAATAATTATTTAAAAACATATAAATGTTATCGTAAAAGTGGTTTTAAAACATAAGCTTTATATGCATATACTCATGGCATTCGACATTAAATCTTTGATTAAAAAAACTTCTGGGCCAAAACCTTTTAAGGCGAGATCCTATCCTTTTTTAATCGCATCGGCACACTTATAGGTTTTATCTTTATCTATCATAGCAGTCACCAATGTTAACAGACTTTGTACATACAGGGTGTTGTGGTGATTTAAAATAGCGTAAACTAAACGCTCAAGGTAGCATTAAATTATTTTACAAAGTTTAGGGGAAATAAAAACCAATTTTTATCAAAACACCTAAAGTTTGGATGCCTTTTTGAATTTAGGCTACATAAGTAACAACGACTGCTAAATAAATCCAATAATGTACGAACTGCCATAATAATATAAAACTACGTGCCTGCTCTGTTTATTCGTAAGAGTCTGAGTGGTGTCGTTGTTTGTAGGATTCAACGTAAGGATGACGATGAATATGCACTTCATACCTAAAAAGTATCAGGACTGCCCAAAATAGAGCATATTATACAGTATGGTGTTAGTTATTGTGATGGAAGGGAAATTGAAAAACGAAGAAAAATAATACTAATTTGTGGAATATGGGGAGAAGGAAGTGTAATAAATGTTAGTAAACGTAATAGTGAAAACAAAATGTAATATTTGTTATCATGGTTGATGCAAAAAATATTTATTGAAGTTGTATTGAATGGCAAACAACATTTTTTTTTAATTCAAGAGGTTATTCAAAGTATGCATTATTACCCACTTTATCTAGATTGGTTTCCAACTTATTTAATTTGATATTAAGTGCAAAATAGTTTGATCACCTAGAACAGTTTTTGCATAGGTAATTCCCAAAGTTGCATGTTTACCATTTGTAGCAGTATAATAAGACAATCGCTGCAGAGATAAATAATACAATATGTACAACAACATAAATGTTGAAACGTAAACAGTGGTAATAAATAATATTTTAGTATAGTTTAGTAATGTAGTTATGGTAATATATTGCATACATCTGAGAAAAAATAATAATGTGCCAAGTAATTATAATTAAGTATGACTAATTGGAAACTGAATTTTTGAAAGAAATGACAAATGCGTAAAAGATGGCATTTTGGGAATTAGTTGTTGTGAAAATAAGTAACTAAAATAATTACGTGACAAGCTTATAAAATTTTCTATTAAGGATCCACGTAGAATTTCTGTTAATGTAGGTAACTATAATATTTTGTTGAGACGGTGGTACACCCAATTCTGTACTACACTACATGACATAAATATCTAAATAACAAAAAGTTTACAAGGATTGTGTCAAATATTTTATTTAATACTTTGGTAGGTAGATCTGATAAAACAACAACACGATCAAAATATGAATCCATAATGTCATTATCATATTTTCGTCATCATTGCGTTGTGGTCACCAGAGTCCTTTTAATTTATGACTTCCCGGGAGCCAAATACAGTCTTCCCGTATATCAGTGTTCTGAAGTTCTCGGGGATTTCACTTTACTACTGTGGTGTACCACTTGGTAAAAATAATTATATTGAATAGTAATAAAATTTAAAAATACAATAATTATTAAAATTATATTTAATGCGAGCATGTTGTATTAAATGGAATAATAAGTTAAATCTATCTAAATTATTTCAGGTTCTAGATATTGAAATAAGTGCGATCAGATATTAACGTTTACAATTATTTTTGGTATACATACCTACACCTAAGTTTTTAATAGTTATTGCTTAAGCTTAATGAAATTCAAAATCGAAATTTTTAATTTAATTTATAGCATTTCCTGTCTATTAAATTTTAGTTTGGTATTGTGAGCTAAGCGATATTTTTTATATAAAAGAAAACATAAACACGACGTGGTTCCTACTGTTAAACTCTTTGGCACCTCAGTCTGTAAACACCGTAGATTTTATTATAAATAGTATAATTATACATAGACTACTACCTATTGATATCTGGTTGTGGATTTGTCGTGTGAGATATCTCCCGTGACTCATTAATAGTGTCAACTTTTAATACGTAAAGTTAATCAAACGAAACATATATATTAAAGTTAGGAAATACATAAATCGAATTTAGAGTTTAAATTTTAAAAGTGAATTGTAGTGATTTATAAATATTTGGAATGTCACAAAGAGTTTTTTCGATTTATAACTTTCTGCTGAGATTACCTAATAGTGTATATTCTCATTTAATTTTATAAAATCAATTACAAATACATTATATACATATACGATGTCTATATTAAAAAGTCATAAATATACATTACTTATAGAAAATATATTTCAACGTATTGATGTACCTAACGAAATATTTGGATATTGTAAAACGTTATATTACTAAGAATATACTAAATAAATGTGATTCATAAGTTTATCCGACATTATAGACGTACATAGGATAGGTAATAATGATTGTAAATGTTTCATAGATCAACGTGTATGAGTATGTACGTAAGTGTAAACACTGCTTTAAAGCCGTATGTGTGACACAATGAATATTAATAAATTATGATAAATATTAATTATGCACAATGGCTGGTAAATGCATATTTGTAGTTGAGTAGCTAAAAAAATATACATAACTTTTATGTGGATTATTGAAGTTTAACTGATAAAAGTACCTTTCAATATATTATGCTATGTAAGAAATAAAAGGAATCCCTTTGCGGCTGTGTCAGTAAGAATCAACGTGTACTCGTATAAACCTACTGAATTAGGAAGCACATTGATAAATTAGACAATTAAAAAATATTTTTAATTTAGGGTATATCACAAATACCTATTTTACACGCATTTTTGTGTATTTTTTATATTATATCATATATTTTATTTACAATTATATTCAATGAATGTGATGTATTTACAGTTGGTGATTTACTTACATCACTCATTGTAATATTATAATATTTCTTTAATATTTTCCCTTTCAGTGACGACTTATTAATAGTTTATGGATAAATGTTACTTTTAGTATGTATTGCAATGTTTTATGTATTTCGGTGCCTTATTTTACACTGACTTTAAGTTAAGTTTTCTAGATGCATGAAAGTATTTAAATATTTATTAGTGGCAGTTGTTTCTGTGAGAATGTTGTTCTAGTTTTGTGATTACATTCCAGAGTGCCACTTAAATCGGTCGGTTTATATATCTTACAAAAAGTTTGGCGACAGGAGTGCATTAAAATATTGATTGTAGCTAATTAAGAACAAATCACACAATTATTAGTGTAAAACTCAAAAGTAGGATACTTTGAAGATCAAGATGGAAAAGTAAAACCAGATATAAATCAAATAAGTAGTCATAAAATCTTAATTTTGCTCGTAATTCATTATCTAGTAATAAGTAGATTGATAATTATATTGTCAAAATCAAACTGCCTGTAAAATTAATGTTAGCTTGTTGGCAATAAGTTGATAAACTTAGACATGGATGTTGTGTTTTCGTTTTTGTGGTTGTCCCTAAATTAAACATTGTCTGTCGATGCACTAATGTTGTCAAACTTGACGATATATACATTATTGTATTATCTCGTAGTTTTAAATAAAAAAGCATCGGCTTTTAAAAATCTTCCAACGGGTCGTGCGACTGTATATAAATTTACAATTAAATAGTTACTAATATTAAGTATTTACAAGAAAATAATAATGTTATAGATTATTATTTTTCATTATTTATCTGGCGGGACCACAGGCTGGTGAAGTTGTCCCGCTGGAAACGCTGTGGGAACCAACCTCTTAGATAATCAAATATTTGCTGTTGATTTTTTGAAGTTATTTGACTTTAGCCAAATTTGTCGAGTTATTTTGACTCTTACGAATACTTTAACTAAAAGCTTTTTGCTATGTTGCTGTAGTAGTTAGTTTCCACAGTGTCTATTTTCCCTTTGTGGTGACCCTGTTATTGGGAATATAAGTATAGCCCAATACAGGACCTAGTTACGTTTTCTAATGTGAATTGATGGTATTTTATGTTTGCCCCGTTGCGAGGGGTTCGTGAGTTACGTAGCATATTGCATTTTATATTAATAAATTTTTCTTATATGTGGTTTTGTGTGTTTTATTCATATAACCGCAAATACGCCTTATTATCTTTTACTACCCAAGCCGTACGTACGCACTTACCTGTTGCATATTAGATTTTATTCAGATGCAGACCGATGCTATGAAATTACGAAGGTTTTTCATTAGTAGTTAGTATAATAGATCACATGCTTCAAGAAAATACCTTGTTACACATATCGTCTTCAAATTGCATTTTATTACACTCATTTTTCACTTTAAAAGTCATATGCAATATCTTATTTGATTTACGCACTACATTTCGTTCATATTTGCACTTTTAATTTATAAAGTCACCACAAAATCGCGTCTAAAAATGAAAACAACGTCAGAATGTGAATTATGCATATCCTTCTCTCCGATTGGTCATAAATAGACTAACACGCAGGGTAAATCAATCAGCGCGTCATGGTGCACATTTACGTAAAGCCGGGAAAATCTGAATTTGCATTTCCTTCGGTAAGTATTGTTTTTTTTTAAATGCCACTTACGCATTTTATACGGTTCACTTGATATGTCGTTTCAATTTATAAACAAATGAATTGAACTCGTAAATGGTTTTATTGTTAAGTAGGTAGATACCTACCTAATTTAAATGATAAAAACAACACATTATTTAAAAGACACTATACTGCCATCTATGAGCAACATTTGACAACACTCAGTCCCATGAGCGTTCTTGATTCCGACTAATCTCACTTACACAACCATTCGTACAAAAACGAAATTGTAATGACATTTAGGGCCTGTTTCACAATCGACAAGTAAGTTCTTAGTTGCTTACTTCGCAGATCATTTGACAGTTGTAATATGAAATATATGTCAATTGAACTGCAAAGTAAGCTACTTCGAACTTACTTGTCGATTGTGAAACAGGCCCTTAGTCGAACGAAGTATAGTGCGTTTCATCTTATAGTTCCTATGCCGTGATGATGGCTGCCCTGTCTGTCAACAACATCAACCCGTAAGTCATAGTTGCAGGTTTTTTTATGTTTTATAGACGATCTTTGAGAAAATGATGTCCAATACATAGAAAAGTGATGAAAGATTAATTGTGTTAAAAGCTAAGGTGTTTTGTGAACGTGAAATACGTAAGGTGGTGCCGCATAATCCATATTAGTGTGTACAAGTTCGGATTGCCGCCATTAAATTGGGTTACCAGTATCAGTTTTTTAAGTGTTTGATTAATAAATAAAATATAATTATTTCAGTTTTATAACTGTAAATAAATAGTACTTATAACGATTTAACGACTGACAAGTGTGAGGAAATGTCAAATGTAGACATGTTAGATGAACACAATTATTGTTAATCATAATAAATATAATATTTTATTATAATTTAACCTTTTTTTACTTAATGAGTCTATCCTTCTTACGTCACTACAATTTATATTTATCTATCTAATTTCTATCATACTAATAATATCATGAACTAACTGTTCTCGCAAATTTTCACGAGTTAGTTTATAAGACTTTCATAAAAAAAAACTAATAAGTAACTACTGCTTAGTACCGCTAGTAACAAGTAACAAAATAAGATAGATGCATAATTTTTTATGTAGGTAATGAAAAAATAACTCCCCGAATTAAAGGTAAGACAATAAAGTTGACATGGTATCATTTTCTTGCAATACTACTACCATGACGGCATAGGAACTATAAGATGAAACGCACTATAGTACGTGTTTGTGTAATCTGTTTTTCTGGTATCTACTGCGGAGTTGTTGAATAAAGTCTCCCATACGCAAATCGACAAAACAACTTTATTAGTTTCAATTATATACATAGATTTTGTTTACATTAGCCTGAAAGATCCTAGTGCTGGGCAAAGGCAAATTATATTATCAAAGAAAACTATTACTTAGCTGAAGCAAAATGGTTTGATCGTTAAATGTGCTGAGTAAGAAATTAATGATAGTTAACACCTAAACTAATACTCGTAATAAAAATTACACTAGGCACAAAGTAAACCAGTGTCTAGCAAATACGCAAATGGCATACCTACCTACCTAGTAGTTGGCGTTTCCAAATTTGAATTCGAAAGCGCCATCTATGATTTATTTCAGAAACAAATACTGAGGTAAGCTGGAAAAAACCGTGTCCCCGAAACTTTCCAGCATCCCGTGCAATCTGAGTACCTACCTAAACAGGTATTAGAAATTCTAACAGAGGGCTCTGACGTATGAGTGTATAAAATATAATCAAGACTAAATTCAGAAGGAAAAGAGAAAAAACAAAATTACAGTATTCCCTGTAAGACTTTCAAACTTTGTTGTCACATACTTTGGTATTTCATATTAATTCGGCAATTATGTTCGATTCCATTCCATAGGTGGCAACCATACCTACAATTATTGAAAGCTTAAAACCTAGGCTACTGGCGTGGAGATAGTCATTTATAGGTTATGCAATCATACCCAGCTAATTAGGATGTATTGTATGAATTTGTTCAGGTGTATACTACTAATGTTAGGAATAAACATAACTGTTCGATTTGTACTTTAAACATTATATAAATGATAGAAAAATCAGTACAAAGAATTTCTAACCACCAAAATCTTTAAACAAAACTGCCTAAAACTGGATAGCCTGGAACCCTTATGTAATTTTTAAAACTTATGTAAATCTGCTAGCTTTATTATCTGTTTGTTTGAGTTCTGTGTCCTGTCCCTCAGATTTAAGGAAATCATTTTATATGTACACTAGAGTTTCTTTTGAGCAGCATAACTGATTAGGGTTACTTTCCCTTTGGAAGGAATTTTGTCTAAAACAAAAACTAATAGGTATACCGGACTACGTCTAGCACTAACTAAAAGCTAATGAATGCGTACCTAACCAGGATTGATTACCTTGTTCTGAATTAAAATAAAAACTATGATTAGACGAAGCCTCAGAGATTACTTCGTTTTTCCACGAATAGATTAATAAAAGGCACTTAGGTACCTACTATAATACACTCCTTCGTAACTATTTGGATATTGGGTTCTGCTCAGTCACAAAACATTTAAAATTATAATATTTTTCTTGTCGTTTTACCTTAAGTTGAAAAATGTTCACCAGGTAAACATATAATATAATATCTTATATGTTCACCTGGTGTAAATGTTTGTATGTTCACCCGATGTAAGTTTTTAACACAAAGAATATGCCTAAGTAGACTTGCCTACATAAATCTGTGCGTGGCTACCTGGCAATTAGGTACCTACATTGACTTACCTGTTCAGCCTACTTAACTGAAATAAGTATTCAAGCCTACCTAGGCATATTCTGTGTGTAAAAAAAGTATCAATTGAGATAAAACTCATTCGGTTATGACAAGAGTGAAGGGGGTTGAACTAAAATATTAATTAAATTGAAATAGCTATGAACACTTTTTGATAGGCAAGTCATCATAGGCATATTTGTTTTTATAACTGTCTACAAGTACCTATCTACAGTTAGGCCGTGGACCCGTAGTCCCCAAGAGCACACCTGACTCAGATGAAGATATCCCCTTTTTGTTCATAATGCGGTGTATCCTTTCGAAACAATAGTTAACAATGTTTTGAGACTATAAAAAATTTCACTGATACAAAACTAACGGACGATTCTTGGATACCTATTGAAATCTATTTCTATACTAAGGACGAAATAAAGGGCTTCGTCGAGCAGCGCGTCGCTTATGCTGTCGCCGCATTTTGAGGCATGGCTTGAATGATACTAGACTACAGGCTTCTCATCTAGACAAGTGCAGATTGAAGTGAGACGACAAGTACTAAAGCTGATTAGTATTCACTAATTAGGGCCCTCTTATTCTTCGGCGTGTCGCCGGTCACGTGCGAACGCTGGCACAATTTGTGTGAAGCTTCATAGTAGCTTTCATTTGTTCAGAGTGCGGCCGGTTGCGTAGCTTTATAAAAATGCGCTGGTCAAGTGTACACCGGTACACGCCGAAGAATGAAAGGGACCTTAGAGTTGAAATGGTCTGGGACATACAAGCCTATTTACGCTTAATGGTCTCTTATTGCTCCAGCATACACATTTGAAATAAAACAAAGGAGATGTATAGACTGTTGTGGATCAACCTCTTTGCAGGATAGTTTTTTATGTTTTGAATTTGACATGTAAAATATTATTGTATTTTGATGTTCGAAATTGTTTTTTGACAACAGAAAATAATGTAAGATTACATGAATGGACACGAACTTGCTTATTTAATTTATATTTTAGTCTATCATTAAGTGGCGACCGTGACAAATTAATAAATTAAAATGGAAAGCCTCAGAAAACAACGTTCAATCTCACGCAGATTTTATACTCTTGCGGAACGAGACTTGGAGGACGCTTTCGAGGAAGGTTCCAGTAAAGATGTTCATGCTATGTACAAAATTGCCAAACAGAAGGCCGAGGAGTTATTTAGCGTGGACGACCAGATCAAAGAGCTGTGGTTTAGAGACACAGAAGCGAATGAGGAAACTATATTTGTTGACCTCCAAACCGCAGAATCATACAATTCCAGATGGACAATTGTGAGTACTAAATATTGTCGTAATTATGCCGTCGATGCTGACGCGATGCCCTCTAGTCGCTCTATTTGTTGGCACATTAGGGGGTGGTGGTGATGGGGTTGGAACACTTGTTGGGACGCTAGTCGGTTGGCTAGTTTCTTCCGGTCTGGGCAACTCACTCAGAACATCTGAGGGCTGTTCCTTCTGCTGTTTACTCTCGTCCTCTGATGGTAAGGCGAGTGAACTCCGTAAGTGATTACCACTCTATCTGTGTTTCAACTGATCGATGTGCCTATAGACCTCGTTTCGCAAGTTCGACCTAACCGTCTGTAGTATCTAATTTACGCATAATCTGATCTTGGACCCATTTATCTCCCCCACGATAATCCCGACACCAGACGTCATCCCCTGGAGCCAGCTGTCGGCAAACACCTCCAGCTGCCTCGACACTCCGAGCTTGTTGCCGTTCGACCCTCCATGATCATCGATGATCTCTTAGAGCCTTTTTAATAACGCGTTTGCAAATTTTAACTGCATTTTCCGCATCCCCGTTAGCAGGATGGTAAGGAGCGGTAAATATATGATCTATACCATTACTAATTAAAAATTGGTTAAAGTCGTCACCAGTAAATGGTGGTCCGTTATCACTGACTACCTGTTTGGGTAAACCAAACCTTTCAAATATTTGACGTAGAACTGCAATAACTGCCTGCCCTATAGCCCTGTTCATTTTAACCGCTTCTATCCACTTAGAGCATTGCGAAGTGTGAATCTACGACCGTATAAGTACTGATGGAATTTATCGATCGCGGAAATAATAGCCAAGGCCACTTTGTGAATTTGACTATAATGGTGTTCCGCTGGCGTGAGCGCACGCGAAGCTTAAGCTACCACCTGCTCGGGAAGCCCTCCACCACGCTGTGCTAGCTACTGCGCCCACCCCGCGCGAACTCGCATCTACCGTGACCACGTTTCTAGCCCCACATCATAGTAAAATTCCTGGACTCGACGAGAGACCGTATACTAATCGATTATATTTAAATAGGCCCCTATGAGTATTTATGACCGTGTACGAACGCGATTCCTCATCTAAAACTAACTGGTTGTACGCTTGCGAGAGGTCTAACTTTGTAAAATAACAACTACCATTTAAGCGGCTAAACAGGTCGTCTATCTTGGGAACCGGGTATCGATCGACCTTTAAAACACGATTGATAGTTACCTTGTAATCGGCACATATCCGTATATCACCATCGGATTTCTTCGCTATTACGCGTCAACGCGCGCGCGCACCCCGTAGGGCTGCGGCCGCGCGCGGCAGAACACAGCACCGAGCTCCGCTGTACCGGCCCAATGTGCCATCAAACAGTGCTTTATGTCTGTGAATAATTTCATTTAAAACATCTGTATAACTATGATTTTTACTTTTTGGAATGTCTATATTAAGTTCGAACAACCATTATCGACCTAATAAATGTGTTGAACCCTTGTTTTAAATATACAAGTCTAACGTCTTGCTTACGTTTTTATATGTAACCTTCACCTCCTAAGGGACTCACGGTTGAGCCGTTATAAAACTTTAGCTTTAAAATACACGGTTTGATCAACAACTCGGCCCAATTTTCATTGTAAGTTTTCATATTTATGCAAGATAATGCTGATCCCGTATCGATCTCCATATTTAAAATTTTACTATGTACAGATATTTCAATACACATGCCTATATTTACTTAAGGACATCTGGTAAATCGGTTCCTCTTCGACGTCATCGCTGTCCTGCTCGTCCGGGCATACATTGTCGTCACGCGGCTCCCTCAGCCAGTATGTCGCGGGCGAGTGCGCCGCGCCGCGGCCGGCTCCAGCGCTTCCCCGCTATCTGCCGCTACGCCTCCCGCGCCCTGCACCTGCCCCCGCGCTGGGTGCTCCGCCACCGTAAACGTCGCGTGTCACGCTCCTCCCGCGTGATCTATGACTGCCCACTACCTCAGCCGATTGTTCCTGCTTCCAGCTTCTTTGGTTGCGAAATGATTGTTGCTTATTAGGGCATACTCTGCTCAGATAACTACATATGAAGTAACTACATAATTATGAAGTTTCTATAATTGCACTCAGATCGGTAATGTCTCGAATCTCCACATGCGGTACACCCTTTTAAACTTATTTTATGCAGTCTTTCGGAAAGTTCTCTAGTGGAAACATCCACTAATCCAGCATCCCGCTCGGCAGCCTCGAGTGTGGTTGCCAACGTAACTGCTCGTTGGTAATTTATATTTTCTTCCGCGAACAGCCTTTGTCTTATCACATCACTAATTAAGCCACAAACAAACTGATCGCGAGGGTTCTCTTCCAAATTATTTTTAAAGTCACAACTTTTGGCCAATCTTTTTAAATCTGCCACATAATTAGCCAAAGATTCACCGTGAGTCTGTCTTCTTTGCCGGAATCTGTATCTTTCCGCCAACACTGAAGGCTTGGGTTGCAAATGTTCTTGTAGTAATTCTACCGCCTGCTGATACCTCAAGGTCGACGGGCTTTTGGGACTAGCCAAATTCGACAGCAGCTCGTACGCTTCTTCCCCATCAAATACCATCAAATATATTAACGTCGCCAACTTCAAACTGTCTTCTATTTTGTTAGCCGTAAAATAAATTTCCAACCGTTCAATATACGCCAACCACTTTCCCGACTTCATATCAAATTCACTTATTTGACCAATCATTTCCGACACTCACAATTACTCCGAATCTTTATGTATTTTCTTTTTTTATCCTCGTCGCCAATAGTTTATAGTAAAACAACGAGTTACTTGGCACGCCTTTATTTCCACACTGACCGCACATACAAAAGGACAAAAAGGTGAGAATGAAGCTAGGCTACCCTCTTATACAATTATTCATACATAACAATTTTATCATGGAAATTTTTCTAATATATAAAATATTATAATCACTAAATATAAAGCATATTTTAATTTTATGGCTTCCGCACATTGGATTACATATTTATGTGGATGAAATTTTATGAACGACTGTTTTTATGACTTTTCTGACCATAAATATAGATATAAGCTGCGTTCAAATGTTATTAGACCATCCTCAGTCCAATCACGTTCACTGACCGTGAGATTTCAACGATTAGGGAATTTATTGCGCTGCCCACAGCATCCTTACGTGCTGCTCTGAAAGCTCACATGGAACATGGTGAAAATTACCGTGTACCAAATTCTGAAACCAAGTGTAGTACCAATTTCTACTTTTTGGGATAGGGCATGGTTATGGTTCATACATTTTCCTTAAATTTTATAGCGTTCACTGCTAGCATCATAATAATAGTACATACACACATACATTTATGAACATAATTATAATAAAAATTTGTATATACATAAATGTTGTATGAATGAATCGTGACATTATAATATTAATATTTACCATTACCACTGCTACAAACTGGAACGTCTGGGTCGGTAATCAACCCATGTAGTCACCTAATCAAACAGGCAATTTAATGTTAAACCTAAAATTCATGAACAAATTTTACCATTTATCAATCGCTTCATATTATGAACATTATTTATATACTATTCAATTTTAACTTAATATAAATGTTAGAAAAATTAGTAGAAAGATTTTGGTGGTTAGAAAAAGAATTTCGAAAAATTATGGTTATGGTATTCCCGCCTCAAGACCATAATTTTTCGAAATTCTTTTTCTAACCACCAAAATCTTTCTATTATTTATAAATGTACTACATACATACATAACTCACGCCTATATCCCCGAAGGGGTAGGAAGAGGCGAACTAGCACCCACGCTTTGCCAATTATGCTAGGTCCCATGTAATAGGTGGCGAGTCTATTGCCATTTATCGGACACAAAAGTCGCAGTACTTTGCTAGGTGGTAGGTATAAGAGGAACGCTGCTGCCCATTCTTCATCACTGATTTATCCTTAGTCGCCTTGTACACCCACGGGAGAGATTTGGGGTGGTGACAATTGTATTCTACTCTGCCGTCACCACACGGCACACATAAATGTACTAGCAATCGTATTTTTCAGATTGTAATCAAAAATCAAAATCAGTATCAACTAATATTAAATATACACTATTTATTTGAATGTCTCTGGAAGTTTCTCTAGAAACTCCAGCGAAATTCGTCCGAATTAATACAAGGTTCCCGTGCATTTGGCCGAGTTTTCGCGCAATGCGATCATTTAGAGAACGGCAGCAGCGGCGGCTCGACTTAATTATCCATTATAAATTATGCTCAAACGAAACGAAATATGAGAATACCGTTGTTGTCAACTTGTACTGTGGACTTTCCCCTATAACTTTTGCACTGAAACATTCGCCAAGTAATTAATTTTCGCGAGGAACAGGTTAATTAAAATCTTGATTTGAGCGACAATCTCATTATTCATTAAAAAAATGGTAAATGGCATATATTTGATAACAATATTTTGTACAGAGCCATTTGTTAGAGATACGAAGATCCTATTCAATTATGTGTTGAGTGTTCCACACCACACAGCAGTGGATGCTTTCAGATATAGTTTATCGCGCGTGAATTATATCGTCATGGATGACTGCGGGTGCGAAGAGAATGAACAGCATTCTGCCGACTGCCGTCACTCGGGATTTCATTGTCAGCCAGTCGACGCATTCCTATTATGTGTCGCGTTTTATGGACTATTGTACTTGGTATATAACACCACATCACAGTATGACTACCATTTTAACGCCCTTTCATGTCTAATGGCGCATTCATCCATTTAAGAATCATATTTTTATTATAATTAAACTTTCAGCGTGTCAACCTAGTGCTCGTATTTCTGTAACTTTCATTTAGATAGTCTATTTACGGATCATTTTTAACAATTAGAAAATGCTTTCAAGTCATATGATCATAATTATTGTGCTATCAAAATAAAGTCTTTTTATATATAGTTTTATAACACTCTCATTTCGCCTCCATCAGAACTTAAATAATAATAGGCCATAAATTTCATTTTTAGTCGCCTTATGACACCCACATAAAAGATAATATTAAAAGCAGCAATCATATTCACTTCTGCCGACACGATTTAATGCATTGAGCATTAAAAACATGAGAAATCCCCAACCTTTTTATTTTCCCTGCCCTGTCCCCTGGGGTCAGCGCAGTATGTTTCCTCTTCCATTCATTATGGTCAGACGTTTTCAAGCCATCAACTCCATTTTGATTCATATTATCCATTACACACACCAAAGGTGCTAGTGATGAATGAATGCATAGAAAAGAGACGGAACGGACCATGACGAGAGACCGATGTACGGAGAGAGTGATTCGTATGTCAACATTTCAATCCATACATATAGCTCAAGGTTTTGGTTTAGGTTTTCCAGCTGACTGCCTGTCTGACAAAAACCCTCTTTTGGTAAACTGTTGTTTGGTGGTTTGCCCTTCACCATTCGGGTGCCCCAAAGTGCTTATTGGTCTAAACCGGGCAATCTGGGCACTTTTTCGCTTAAAAGCAGCATGGAAGACTTAGGAACCCAATCCCCGAGGAGCAATTTTTTTATTGTTTTTATTTTGAAAACAGTGCTCTTCCTGTATGTATTTTTATTATTAGGAACGCATTTTGCTGGCTGGAGTTCTAGCAATACACTTGCGTCTCATAATATCCAGCATTCACATAGTTAACACATTATTTTTATCTAAATTAAATAGAGCCCTCGTTCCTATATCTCGGCGATTTTTATTATTATATAAGAATAACACTGTAGACCTTACAATTCACAGCGATAGCCGCAGATATTTCTTGGAATTCTCCCGGGAGTAAAGTGGGCTGACCTACCAATTTAGACACAAATTTATTACAGTCTCAGGCACATCGCAACTTTACTTCTGAATGTGTTAAGTGAGTAAATTAATATATTGACTTCCAAGTTCACGAGCTAAGGTACTATTTTGGAAGGTTTGTTTCGTAAACATTTATTTTTATTCTTTACAAATGTATACAACATGTTTATTTATATCGTCACCGAGTTATAAAGAAGTCAGTGCTTTATAAGGAATCACAAATATAATTTAGCAAATAAAATACAAAGACTTCTCACATTGTGATTTGGTATTGTTGTTTGAAGTACTTAAGTTGTATTTAATTTAGTTCTTATTTCATATTGCAAAGATTATTTTTATTGTTGTTATAGTAAGATCTAATGTTTTAGATATCGAGGTATTGTTTTTGTTGGTGATATAGCTACGTTTTAGTTCTTTGCGAAAGTCGGCCATAATTCTTACTTACACAAGACCGTAGTCAAATAATACTTGATGTGGAGTGGTGTAGTCTAGGAGAACAGCAGACTGAGTAAGGAAATGTGTTGCTAACAGTTTTTGATTGAAATTAATTAAATTGTTGCTCATGTTAGTGCGATATGTGAGAGACTTTCAAATCTTAAATACATAATTTCACAAGCACACACAATATCGAAAATTGTTAGCAATATAACTACGTAATCAGCCTGCTGGTGTAAACGATCCTTCCAAAGCACCGTCTTCTTCAAAAGCTAAAGTAAAGTCGCATAAAAGGTATAAGAAGAGAAGCTCTACATCTCAATGCCCAAATTACACCAAGCTATTACCGAGACTGATAAAGTAGCAACCGTTGAAAGCATAATAGTGTCGAACTATTTCAGAGCACAACGGTGTAAGAGGCTGCCGCTGGTAGCAGCTCCGCAAGTACACAATTTCCGTCGGAAAATGAATTTCCCGAAACAGAGAAGCCACTGATTGATTCCTAACAGAGTTAACGAAATTTCTTTTGAAGCTATCGTGAAAGTGAAATATTGTGAGAACCTTTGACGGCTTAAAATCTTAAAATTTTTAGTTAAGATGGTATAGAGGTATTTCTTTATGAAAGTTAAATAAACAGAGAATTTATTGACCTCTTATTTTTTCTTATTCTTTGCGGTCCTGTGGGTGTCGTATCAGGCGGCTAAGACTTATTAGTTTCCCGGTGAATTTGACATGGAACGCTTCTGCGTTACTTTAAGTTTCCATTAGGTGGCTATAGACTCGGCTCCTATTAAATATGGTCACAAGTTTGTTTCTTAAAGGCTGCTTAGCGACCACTTGGCCAACCAGGACGCCCCGCATTAGGACAATAATTTTCTGACCTCATATTTAATTGTTTTATAATTTTTCTAATCTTAATACATTGTTAAAAAATCAAATTATTCTCAAACCTATTTCATTGGCAAGCCACCACGCCATCTTCGTCGTATTTTAATTTGCTACTGTGAATATTATATTATTCAATTTTTACTTCAAAGCTTTACTTGGCTTTGACGTTAAATTTCCTCAGACGCAAGTGCTTGTGCGATTTGAAACACGCAAAATTTAAAAGTATTGCCCCTGGATAAATGACCTGCCTCAATGGATCTCAACTGTTATTCTATTAAGCTTTAAAAAACATTTCCGCGTACCTGAGTATCTTAAGTGCATGTCAAAGGTGTTCTTGCTATGACCTAAATTAAAAGGAATTACACAACTTGGAGCTTGTTCGATAAGTGGGTAGACGAATAGCTAATTTATACTTAAAATCTGTGAGTATTGTTAATATTGGGAAACTTAGATCCGTACTTAATTAAATGTTTGGTGTGTAACTCTATAATGATACATTCCGCCATCTGTTCGCTATCCTGAAGCCCTAATTAGCATCCAAAATTATATTGGCTGAACTAAGCTGTCATTAAACTGGATGGGTCAGACTAAAATTTAGTATTTAGGTAAGCATTTCATTTTAACACCAAAAATACAACCATATATCTGGAAAAGGATGAAAATCAAATTAAGATTTCAGGTTATGTTCAATTGAAACAACCTTAAAAAATATTATTTGCTAACTAAAGATGTCAGTAATCTTACTGATCATAATATTTCATCATCACTAGCCCTAGTGTAATGTAATATACATACTTTAAATAATAGCTACTTTATTGTACAAAAAAGCGGAGGAGGTTCTTAACTTGGTTATATTTTCGATTTCTACTTAAGACTTATTTTATAAGCCGATTTGAATTGTTTTATTTGAGAGAACGTACTTACAGAATCATTGTGTGATAAAAATGATAGACCTAGACTAGAGTATCATAGACGATCTGATTGGTGATTTCTTTATTTCTTGACATTAATTTTAGAACGGTCAAAGAAAGGTCAAAATAAATACTCCTCTGCCTGTGGAATGTAGCTCGAACATTTTAAGAATTAGTCCTATTAAAGTTAAGAGTCACGACGTTGGCAGATCGCCACATCGCTTCTATGTTTTAAGTCGAAATTAGACTTAATTGCATCTAATTATCATATCATACATACGTACATAGTTAACACCCACGTAATTATATCATTATGAATAAAAAAATGAGATTAAGTAATTTGCCACATTAATGTGTAAGCAAACTTATATTATGAGTTTTTTATTAATCTGCGACTAAGGTGACTATATTGCATTATATTTTTATGTGTATAGAATAGTAACGGAGGAACTCAAAGGAGAATAATGCCAATAACGAACATTCTCGCGTATAAAACAATTTTATAATTTTATTGATTTATCGTCAGTCTCATACTAGATCCTTTTTTTTTGGAGACCTCTATAATACGACAACGAACCTTCTTCTGATCTTGCGTTCAAATTATATGGAGTCGTTTCAGTATCTTAAATTGATCTATTGTATTTGGCGATATAGTTTTTTATGACGGAGGTGACAGCAGAGCAGAATATAATTGTCTCTCGACATGGTCTTTCAATGACTAGCGAGCATTGTTTGAATCGTAGACGTTACTATCGTAGCTCAGTTGAAATACTTTGTACCAAAGTGTGAAAAGTAGATCAAGAAATGAGTAAGTGGATTCTTTCCTTTCGCCCAAGGCGTTGTGTTGTAACTTCTGGATATTCCAGAGATTCGCATGCTCGTAAAGCACAATTTGAAATTCCTTTGCAATGTAGACGTACAAAAAGATAAAAATATTTTTTTTGTAATTGAAATAAACTAGGTTAGCTAGATGTTATGTTTTCCGGGTAGTTCTAAGAGTGATTTAATGAAAAGTAGAGTGACAGAAATAGTAATAAATAAAATTTTCATTTAAAAATTTTCGTTTAATTTTATTTGACATACCAACTATATTTATAACTAAATTATAGATATAATGCATAGACTCAAAATATAAGATACTAGAATTTATTCAATTTTTTTATGAATAATTGGGTCTTGGCACTTGGATCACAAAGCCCCAAGGGCTGCTCCTTACAACCCTCTCTGCCACAATATAGAACATGTGAATCCATGAAATTCTAAGAGTTTTCGTCTCTCCACTTGCATTGTAATTATATTTAAACGAGTTTTATATTCTGGACTTTTTAATAAATCGCTTATACCCGTCTTTATTAAACAATAAACGCATACGTAACGGGAAAATACCCTGGACAGGACGTGAATGCGACGGGGACGGAGCCTCTCTCGTACAAAACGCCCCGTGCACGTCCCGTCCGTGACTATGTCCTTCAAGGTATAATTTGTATGAAACGATGTTTCTGCAGCCCCGTCCCCGTTTCGTCCACTTCTAGTCTACGTCCGGTCCGGGGAATTTTCCCGTTACGTATGCTGACACCTTAATATTACACATTGTACTTGAGCCAAACGTACTTCACGATACAATTCAATAAGTGGCTCTAGGGATGTAGGTCAGAACAATAAACTGTCGCCTGTGTGTCCATCACAGTATCTTAGTACATACCTACAAAGTTATGAGACTTTGTAGCCTCGGGGCAACTCTCGTTGTATTTGTTATCGAATCGTTACCCGCTATCTTGTATTTAAACTGTTCTCCGACAATGAATTGGGTATTTTTATCCTTAGTTTGTTAAATATTTACCCCATGGCCATGTGGTAAATATTAATTATTTTGCTAAAACGATGAAATATAATTATGTCATTGTGTTTAACTTTATAATAATGATGAGTTCGTTTCGATGAGTTCTTGGTACCATATCGATATTTGTCTGCTCTGTGGAATTATCGTCAGAAGGGAGAAATAGGAAGAATTTGGCGAGGTGACTATAAAAATATAATAAATAAAAAAATATAATTTAATTATCATAATAATCATTATCAGACCTTTATTGTCCCCACTGCAATTTTTTTTTAAGTTTTCGACTATGTCTTTGTGAATAACATTAAAGATATTTGTCATGACGAACATAAAAAAAATCCTACATTTTATGTCGACATAACTTGTAAATTAATTGTATTGGATCCCCATACCGTAAGCGTAAAGTTGTGGGCGAAAATATGTAAAAAAATTAACACATTTCGTATATTATACTCCTACGCAAAAAGTTTAATAACAAAGCATATTCATAAATACCTTCTTCAGTCCACTCCAACGTAGCCTGAGCATTCTAGACTTGCTTTATTGCTAAAAACAAGTTATCTAGCAACTTTCCTGTAGATAGAGTTCCAGAGTTTGCGATGTCCTCCGAGTTAATTACTACGCAATTACTAATGAAGTTGTTTGTGATGAGATTCTAGCAGGAGTGAGCCGTGACTGTTTCCTTTTTTATTTTGTCTTGAGAATATATACGGAAAAATGCATTACAATATTATTCGTTGTTTGTTTTTAGATCTCGCCTAAAATAATTGTAATGATCTATTGAAATATGGCACATATTTTCATTACATACAAACATAATTTACGCCTATATCCCCGAAGAGGTAGGCAGAGGTGAACTAGCACCCATTACATAATTTCAATAAATGATTCAAATAGTTATAAATAACTAAAGTCGTCAGAATTATGCTCATAAGCTTAATATTATACGAATACGAATATACAATAAGTCTGGTTGGTATTTCGCGCAAAAAAATAGTCTCTCGATTCAGCGAGGTAATGCAGTCAGCGTTATTGGTAGGTACACTTCCTATCTCAGAAGACCTAGGCGAGGTATTTTACCTTTAATTTAGTTTCATGTTCTTTAGTTTTAATATTACTTAAATCATTTATAATTTTAACTTATACGAATATAATTTAGCTTATGCCGTGTCGTGGCGGCAGCAGAACACAAATAGCGTTCCTCTTGTATCACCTAGCAATATACTGGGATTTAAGTGACTATTACATGGCAATAGTCTCGACCATTATAGAACCCAACTTAATTGCCGAAACTTGGGTGTTAATTTACCTCCGCCTAGAATCGTGAATAGATATTATTTATTTAAGCACGTATTTAGTTTATGAGCGTACTTACATAGATGCTGCATGCTTAGCATCATAGTTCAAATAACACAATCAGTTTTAATTGGATTTCCCAGACTCAGTGCCACTTGCAAATTAAAAATGTGTTCTTGGATGTAGGTAGTAAGAGTTGTTTTTCTGTGATGGGTAAGTTGCCGGGTAAGTGCGTTATGATCGCCTGACTTCAGGGTGAAATTATGAAAGCGATTGCTTTTCCCATCAATCCGCTTTTTGGCTCCGTTGGAGCTCAATATTGAAATATTTATAAAACCGTCCAAAATGCATTATCCCCGTTTCTGGTGAGATCGAAACAATAAAGAACCGGTAGTAGGCAACTAAATAATTTATTTTCTGAAACTGTATAAAACTATACCTACTTTAAAAATATTTTTTTAATACTCTGTATTATAAATCGTCACGGTATTTGTCTTATGTGCCGTATTGTTTTTTAGAACTTATTGTTTGGTTGAAACGATGTAACTATTAAAAAAAAATGTTCCATGGATTAAATTTAACTCTTTCTAGATGGCTAATGATCAATATTAGGAAACCGAAGACCGCGCTCCGAGTTACGAATTTTGAGAAGACCAATGGGAAGGTTGATGACATAGATGACATGTGATTGCGTAAACTGAGCGATGTTCACTAATTGAATGGGGGGCCACAATTTTTTTACCTCGGCTTCCTTCGGAATACATGTTAAGTTATTGGTTCAGCCCGGCTAGCATGAACACCGAAACACGATATGATATAGCCATTTATCGCATTGAACAGTCAAAAATCATTCGATTTTACCACTTGAATAAGCTTTTATGGCTATATCTTAAAGGTACCTAGCCATTCATCGCTTTGAACTGTCAAAAATCCAATGATTTTTGTAAGTTCAACACGATGATTTATTTTCGTTGGATCCCACTTTTGCATCCCACTTTAATATTTTTGCCGTTGGATCCCATTAAATATTATTTTGTATTTCCGTTGGATCCCAAATGCCAGAAATAACATTTTATTGTCGTTGGATCCTAAAAACTATTTTCGTTGGATCCCAAATTCTTAGAATAATTTAATAATAATTTAATAACAACAAAATTGTTTCATAATAACACGAGGGTAGGCTATATTTTATATTGATCACTTACTGCCGTCCTCTTTGTCTTTGCGTCTATTTACACATAACCATTGCATAAAGTGGATAAGTTTATTCTAGTTTGCAGTGACTGTGATTATTTTGTGTAAAACTTAATCGAATCGCAAAAAACTTGGAACTTACGAATTCAAAAATCTCAAAAAGAGTCGTCGCTGAAACTGTGAAAATGGATGAGTTTAGACTGTGTCTGGAAAAGCTTAGTATTTAATGTAAAACATTTTACTTACTTAAGTAACATATAATATAACATATAAATGGCTATCATATCGTGTTTTGTAGTTCCAGTAAATATTGCAAAGATTATCTCGGCCGTATTATTAAAATTAGAATATTCCTGCTTCATATAGCGGCAAGTAAAGGAAATCCAGTCTTGTGTTATGTCAGGTACAGCTCATTATATACTTACACATTATTGTATTGTCCTGCACACTATCATTGATAAAACAATACTATATCATGACGTACAATTTAATGGTGTCAAAGTAAACGCTTCGAGTCTGCTTCGACACACCACAGAATCGCTCTTCAAACGGGTTTAATCAGGATAGACTCTTATTAAACATAAATGGTATTCACTCAATAACCAATCGAGTATCAAGGCGTTTGAAGCTGACTTGGCTTAACGAGCACTTTAGCTTCCGCTCTGACAATATTTGGATATTAAACCAATATCGTAGAATTTGTCTTACTATAAATAGAGAGTAGGTATGGCCTCAATTTTGTTACTGAACAACGCCCGAGCAAAGGATCAGTGTAAACTTTTTATTTAATACCTGATAATATTAAATAGATATAAAACTTTTCTAGATAGTCCAATAATAATTATGGTCGGTAAAAAGTCTAGAACGAATAAACCTTAACGTGGTGACGTGATTATTTGTCTCGATATTTTGTTGTGGGGCTAGCATGTGATTTTGGTAAGACTGAATAGTTGCTGTAAATTACGTTCTTAGTAATGTCAATTGGTTTAAACTTTAGACAGAGACCAAACACAAACTAGAAAAGTGCAGTGACAGTACCTTAATGCCCATACAAAACTGTAATGCATTTTTACAACAAGAATATTTTATTGTTATATAAACAATTTTAATGCAGAAATAAGACACATAATAGAATAGTACAAAATTATCAAGAGTTCACGCATATTGTCAAATATACTTAGTTAACTTTTATAAAAAGCTCTTCCTTTATATATTAATTAGTAAGTTCAAATCGCGTTCTACAAAAACCACGTAAAATGCACAATGTTATGAAAATAAAAACAAAAATTATACTTTTTGTTTTCAAACCTTTGGGAAAACGGAATAGCATTCCTCTGGAAAAACGGGAATGCTTCTGAACAGCGAGAATATTTTGTATCATTAGCATTGAGTTGGCTCGCACAAAGGAAAATTAGTTACATTAACGCATTTGTTTTTCACGTGGAGATTTATACATCCAAAGCTTTCATGGCATTCTCTTTTGCACGGTAGCGTCCGCACGCTATCCTTAACTTTAGGCAGCGGTAATAAATGGGAAAGTGTAACCATTCGTTAGCGTACTTAGTTGCCTTATTGCGATAAACTTTTTGGGTAAAAACGATTAACTATAACTGTTAGAGTTGGGTACGACCTCATATACAGGTATCTTAATTTTTTCATACATGCTCATAAGGCATACTGCAAGACTGCGGGGGAGGCTTTTGCCTAGAAGTGGGATCTTAAAAGCTATAAAAAAATGCTTATAAGTAAACTTGGTACCTCTTGACTACAAAAAAAGTCTTCTTAT
Organism: Cataclysta lemnata; assembly: GCA_963931975.1. Taxonomy (NCBI): domain Eukaryota; kingdom Metazoa; phylum Arthropoda; class Insecta; order Lepidoptera; family Crambidae; genus Cataclysta; species Cataclysta lemnata. The sequence continues at coordinate 15,071,749 of OZ008338.1, forward strand.
TGTTCCCAGTTTATTTCGGGTCAGCACAGTATGTTTTCTCTTCTATTAATATCGAACATCAAGTGATCCACTGCCTTTCGATCATGTAGTCCATCAAAAGGTGCTATAGGTGCTAGTGATGAATGAATGTACAGAAAAGTGATAAAAAGGACCATGAACGAGAGACCAATGAACGGAGAGAGTGATTGGGGTGATAATATTCCAATTCATACAGTTCAATGTTTTGGCTTGGGTTTTACAGCCAGCGTCTGACCTGATATCAACCCTGTTTGGTATTCACCATTCAAGGTAGAAATGAATGTGGGTTGATGAGACAAGAATAAATAAATACTGTGTATGTGACGTATCGGCTACAGAAAAATAAAACGTTAATAATGATATAGCCCTCGCTCAGCTTAGTACTGCAGGGATGATGCGTTAAAGCAGTTTACCTCTCCACAAAAAAAAAGAGCGGCTAGTTCCTACCGAGGCATGGTATGCGGTTAATAATTTAGTCTGTTATGTAATTTAATGGTAAATGATTAATAAAACGGCAACCCTACGCCTGGGTAGTTAATCTTCATACACGAGGCCCATGAAAAACCCTCGCAAATACCTAGTAAAGCACCGGTGATGTATTACTCGGAGATGCGCTTGCGGGCACAGTGGCATTAAAAGTTTCCCAACTCCCGCCTCTGACGTGACGACAAACAATTAAGTCTTTCTTAGGGCCCTCGCTCACGGCGACTTTTTGAAGCGATTCTGTCGCGCGCCGTTTGAATGAGAACTGAGCACGACGGAAGCGCGACAGTATCGCGACTGAATTATGGTTACGCGGGCGAGGGCACATAGTTATAGTGACTGTATCGGTATCAATGCGAACGCGCGACAGTATCGCTACAAAAAGTCCTCGTGGGCGAGCGCCCTTAGTGTAAACCTGGGTAGGGCCCCGTTTTTAGCCAGCCCCTGACTGAAAATAAATGTGGTACTGCGTGATACTAAATTACAATTTGGTCAAGTATTTATGTGGATCTCGTGTTCTTAAAGATATGTGAAGAATGCATATTTAACATGACACGTCATATACGTTTGCTTTTTTTTTACATAACGTCTATAGAATAAGAAGAAAGGACATCTTGATGTCTACTAGCTGTCTTATGTATTCATGTTTCTCTCTTTTTACATAAAATATTAAGCCTTAATCTATCAGGGGATACCTTTATTTATCCTAGTGATATTTATAGTGCCATGTGGTGACGGCAGAGTAGAATACAATTGTCACCACCCCAAATCTCTCTCCCGTGGTTGTCGTACAAGGCGACTAAGGATAAATCAGTTTTGATGAATGGGCAGCAGCGTTCCTCTTAAATACCACCTAGCAACGTACTGCGACTTTTGTGCCCGATAAATGGCAATAGGCTCGCCACCTATCACATGGGATGATGGGACCTAACATAATTGGCGAAACGTGGGTGCTAGTTCACCTCTGCCTACCCCTTCGGGGATATAGGTGTGATTTATGTATATATGTATATTTATGCTATTTAAGAATGACATGTTAAGCATGCTTTTGCTTAGCAAGCGTGCTTTTCTTTTTTATGTATATAACTAATAATAATATAAGCATAATAATAGGATTCATAATTTTTCAAACAAAGATTAGGTACACTTGTCAACATTATTTTGATAATGACAGAATAAAAACGGAAGAAATCACTATGTCTAACATCAATGTACAATCATTACTATAATTGCTGATTTATAAACATAACATAATGTAACTCATCCACAAAAGCAAACAAATCCGCTTATCGTTCCATAAATTTTAATAGCATTTTGAACTTGGAATTAAATTTGGACTGCCGTTATTACTCTACACCACAGTTTGAAACAAAAAAGTATCACCAGGGACAAAATTTCCAACCATAAGTTGATGTATCTCCCAAACTCGCAGTGCTTCGTTAATTTACATGTACACTTCTATAATAAATAGGCAAAGTTTGTCTGTTCGTTGGGGTAATCTCCAATGCGCCGTGGAAAGACAAAGCGATACTTTTTATTCTGGAATAACTTTACCGGCGGGGTGGCGAGCGTAGTCGAGGGCGGAAGTCCCTACGAACATTCTCAGTTTACTCGTTATGTATGACTTTCCGACATAGAATTCTTAAAGACCGGCTTACTTACATACGTGATATTGACTAAGGTGACTCTAAAGGCGGAACTATGATGTACATAAACTTAGTATAATATAATCAGTATTAGAACACCGATTTAAATAAAACAGTTGGTCCACCTCTATCAAAATGTGCTTATACTGTAAAGAAAAGAGACAGATCAGTCATTTAGTTCAAGCAGTGTTAAGATACATACTTACATAAAACACGCATATTTGTCGCGAAGGGGTGGGTAGAATAAACAATCAAGTTTCTTCAATTATTAACGCAGACAACGGAGGAGCTCGCTAGCGCAGTGGCACAGCGCGCTTGACCTGCGATTGCGTAAACTAAGCAATTTCGCTAAGGCCGGTCATTGGATGGGTGACCAAAAATTAATATCACGAGTTCCTCCGTGCTTCGGAAGGCACGTTAAGCTGTTGGTCTCGGCTGCATCTGCAGTCGTTAGTACCCACCAACCCGCACTGAGCCAGCGTGGTGGGTTATGGCCCAATCTCCCTATATTCTTCCATCCGTAGGGAAGGCCCGTGCCCCAGCAGTGGGGACATTAAAGGACTGGTGATGATGATGATGAATGTGTTGTTAATGAATAAACAGAAATAATTTAATAAAAAATCTTAATAAATTTCCAAGATTACCCGTTTTCTTTGCGACCATGTGTATAATAAATTGTGTGACCAATTCAGAATACATTATGTTGCCGTTGCCGTGTGGTGACGGCAGAGTAGAATACAATTGTCACCACCCCAAATCTCTCCCGTGGGTGTCGTACAAGGCGACATAAATCAGTGAGGAGGAATGGGCAGCAGCTTTCCTCTTAAACCACCTAGCAAAGTACTGTGACTTTTGTGCCCGATAACTGGCAATAGGCCCGCCACCTATTACATGGGACCTAACATAATTGGTGAAACGTGGGTGCTAGTTCACCTCTGCTTACCCCTTCGGCGATATAGGCGTGAATTATGTATGTATGTACAGTCCGAACTATGAAAGAGGGATCAGACGCCATATCCCAAATTGGAATTAGAATTCCGCATGCACATTGTTCACACACGGATCGAATTTATTGGTATTTCACAGGGCGATCCTAATAACTTCCGATGAAATCCCAATAACCTCGGTCGGTGCGCCGGATGGGTCACAGCAACTAATTCGGGAAATAATGGGCTGTATTCAGGCTATTACTTGGGAAATAAACACTTGACAGTTGTCGGAATACGGAAACGGTGTGCAATATATAATTGAATTAGTTTTAAGCTAAGGCCAAACCAACGCGTTCAGCTCGCGTCCGCGATAGCATGCGCGGTGGCGATCACAGCGCGTCCAAAAGTTGTGCACACTGTCGCGTTTGTTCTGACGTTACTACAATTCTGTCTGATACAGATAACGAAATTGAAGAAGTTTCACTTCTTTCTGCTATTATTGAAAACAAAAAGGAACCAGAAACCTAAGTACAATACAATTACAGTATCATGTGCGAAGGTATTGTGCCAATGCTTTTGACGTATCATACAGCAAGAGGTACTTGTGGACCTCATGCGTATGCGCGATCTGATCGCTCCGGCCGCTTGCAGATTCTGCATAGTAGGCCTATTCGCTAACTTTATTGACACTTAAGAGTGATAATCACTGAACTATTTACTAATCCATTACTACTTTACTATAACGCTATTGTGACACTTATCCTGTGACAACAGTAATGGATAAATTATTAGTCCGGTGAACACTTTCAACTGTCAAAAAAAGTTAGCGATTAGGCCTACTGAAGGCCGCGATCTCGCCGCGGTCGCCCTGGTTTGAACACGTCGCTACAAGTTCGTATACAACAACTGACCGCCATCGCGCACGCCACCGCGGACGCGAGCTGAACGCGTCGGTTTGGCCTTAGCTTTAGTCCATAAAGCCGACAGTCCACTGCCAACTAAACTAAGTTAGTTTCGCCTAGCTTACTTATATTTGAGCCAGTTTTTCATACAAATGCGTCCACCGCTAACCATGCTAGCTAAGCTAACATGTATGAAAAACTGGCTGATCTATACGAGCTAAGCTAAACTAACTTAGTTTAGTTCGCGTTGGACTTGAAAAAGGAGCTTGAATGCAGACAGATGGGCTCTCTTTCAGTTTCACATTACAGGTTATGTATGAAGTAGTAAATAAATATTTCTTACACCAGCTATGATGTAGCGCAAATTAAGTAGCATAACTAGTGATGTTATGGATACTGCATGATGCTCAAATTTAAATATACATAATATATTATATAGGTACTGAAAATATACTACATAAACATATAGACAGCCACGACTCGAGAACGAATGTCTCTGCTCATCACACAACACTATTGCTCTTACCAGGATTTGATCCCTGGTCCTATCGGTCAATAGCCAGCGTTCTGACGATTCGATCAAACCGAATGACTCTTTATTAACCTAATTTGTGAATACTAGAAACCAAAGATAAATATCATAATAAATTTAAAATCTTTTATGCTACTGAAAATTGTGCTAGAATTATTTTCAACGGCAAAACGCACTGCATTTGTCCATTATTGAGAAAAGCGAATAATAAGCAAAACGACGACTTTCTACCCCGAGGAAACATAATATTGTGCTGTCTTTTTTGCGCTGCTATACTATTACTGGTGGTTTCCAGAGCATTTTATTCGATTCATTATAAATGTAGATGAAATTATTTGTTGAAATGCAAACAGTTCATAAAAATACTACGCATTTCTCTGGTTGGTCTGTTACTTTAAAACTTACATACATACATACATAATTCACGCCAATATCTCCGAAGGGGTAGGCAGAGGTGAACTAGCACCCACGCTTCGCCAATTAGGCTAGGTCCCATGTAATAGGTGGCGAGCCTATTGCCATTTATCGGGCACAAAAGTCGCAGTACTTTGCTAGTTGGTAGGTATAAGAGGAATGCTGCTGCCCATTCCTCATCACTGATTTATCCTTAGTCGCCTTCTACGACACCCACGGGAGAGGTTTGGGGTGGTGACAATTGTGTTCTACTCTGCCGTCACCACACGGCCACCTTAAAACTTAACATCATCATATATCTTTTTTTAAATATAAATGTTATCACTTATTGTAAAATTTACATAAATATGATCAGACATGACTTGCCCCAAAATATAGAATGTGGGCGGAGCCTCGGGTCTAATATCATTACTCAGAGACGTCAAATGACGTTAATGAGTACTTAACGTCAAAAAATGACAATTCAAGTATAGTCGCTATTCTTGCCGGGTGTATGGTCTAGATTGAAAAACATATGCCATAATATTCATATGGCACAATTTCATTTGCCCTAATGTTTTGTTTGCCATAATATTCATTTGCCATAATTGGCCGAGGCGGACTCGCCCTAAAGTAGAGTAAATTGTAAGAAATACATGACAGTTGGTTATATTTATAATTTTTTTTATTTCTAAGACCTACATCTCATTACCTCTATAATCGATCCATGTCGCTTCCGTACAAATTTAACCTAACAGTATGGCAAATTAAATTCTGGCAAGTGAAGGTATACCCTTTTTAATTAATCATCAACTATTCCGTACAGTCTGTAGGTACCATATTTCAAATAAACCTTTACAGATAGATCGACAGTACATGTAAATTCACATAGAAATTTAATTTAGCGGACTATACAGCAAAGATTAAAACAATCTCAGCTTAATTGTAAAATAGAGTAATTAAAACCAAAGACTCAGAACGTGTAAGTAAAGAGACGAGGAAAAAGGTCGCAAATGGAACTGTTAAATTAATAAAGGAAAATTATGAAAAGATGAGAGAATGGACATCATTTCACGGAATTAATTTTATTATAATTAATGTGTACGTGATAGCACCAGTGACGATGTGATTACAGTGGAAAATCTGTTTAAACATAGCATTTTATCACATTATTCAAGCAGTTTTGCTCACGTTATATGTATGTTACCAATCTTTTACTGCGAATAATAAAATCATTGTAACAAGACAACTATTAACGTTATAGACTGTTAGACTCTCTATCAATATAATATTATAACAAAGATTATATTTCATCGTGTTGGGAAATGAGAAGCAGAGAGCTTTAATAAAAACCACATTGGTGGGGCACAGGTTTCCAGGGCCGATTATTCATGAAATATCTAATTTGTTCCTGTTATTACTCTCTCGGTAAATGGGGTGTGTATTCTGTAGATGACAAATTAAGCCCATTCTGCCAATGGAGTTGAGTATTTGTGGGCACATTAGTTTTTACACTCAATTGTTTGAAAGGTCATGAGGTTGGGATTATAATTGACAAAAAGCTTTCCAGACACCTTCTTTATGCTTTAAATTTATCACAAAGATCCTATTAACTGTTCAGTCAACCATATAATTTTCATAATATTACAATTATAGTTCTAAGATCTAGCTAACTCAATTTAAGAAAATAATTCGTAAACAAAATTCAACTTAAGACACAAAGATGCAGCTCATTCTTTTTTCATTGGTCTAAAGCAATATACATTACTCGAATAATCACATGGTCGTCCGAAACAAAACCACTTCGCGGGTATAACGAAAATTAATCACTCGCCAACGTTGCTTAGTTGCCTTACTATCTGTACAGTGAATATAACGAAAAATTTGATTTTAAAGATTTGGTTACATAGGTCGCCGTTAAAGACCCTATGTGAAAGTATCAAAGAGAATTAATTGACTTGTAATTTTACTGACACTTAAACGTCAGCTAACTGTTAATATTCAACCACCAGTTCGCCCATACGATAAAATGTCAAAAACTGACGTTTAAATAATAATCGCCTGTGTTAGTGTTGGTGAACTCCAGCCTGTGGCCTACCCATTGTCACTTCAAATACTACTTCAAAGACTATATCCATAGCTCCGGTTCTGATTTCATTTCCAGGGTGGAATCATTTTATCATTTCCAGGGCCCTGATCATTTTTATTTTTATAAAACATTAAATTTGGTAATAAATGTAATATTATTCATAATTTAGGACGGTGCAGTAAGATTACTGTAAGAGAGTAACCATAAGAGACTCTAGATTCGGCTAAGTTTTTATAGCCAGCCAGATGCATAACAACCTCCTAGAGAATGCTTTAAAACATTATATATTATATCATCCAACCCCCAATCTTTACTTTCTGCAATACGATAGCTCTAATAATTGAAGTAGGCCATATCTATATACCCTATCAAATGTAACGTCCATTTTAAACCCACTCCGCCTCGTCCACTTCACACAAACTACACTAATTACAATATATTTTCAAGGTACAAGACACGGACTGAAAATCAGATTTCGGGTTGCATTAGAAAGTTAACCTAACAATTTACTGGCGTAAGTGGTCTTACTGCATAACGCGTGAACTATGCTCCCTTCTAACTTGTAACAATTAATCTCCCACGATCGAAGTGTCTGTCACGGTCCTTATTTGAGCAATGCTTAGTTCCGTTATTTATGATCGGAGAAGCCGAAACTGCTTTATTTACAGCGGATGGTGAAAGTTCCCTGTACCTAAGCAGTGGTCTGTAAAAGTTTTCATTAACTACAATGAATTTGGTGGTTAAAAAAAGTTCTTTCTGGTTATGGTCTTGATGCGGGAAGACCTTATTCAAGACTATAATTTTTTGAACTTTTTATAACATTTATTATTATTTATATAAGAAAACATTATTTATATAATGTTGAAATTAAAATAGAGTAGTTTTCATTAAGTAAGATAGTGATTATATTATTATATTTTGTTATTTGGGCCGTGTGGTGGTAGAGTAGAATACAATTGTCACCACAACCAATCTCTTACGCCGGAGTTGTACAAGCCGACTGAGGGATAGAACAACGATGAGGAATGTGCGTTCTTCTTATACCACCTACTAATAAACTGCGATTACGCCTAACGCGCCTTACGCCTAACCTAACATAGTTGGCGAAACGTGGGTGTTAATACACCTCTCCCTATCCTTTCGGGCTTAAATAGACGTGATTTATGTTTGTATGTTTATAAGATTGCTATGCCAGATGTAAAATAAACTAACATGTGTGTTGCTCTGTAAATAAAGGGAGGTTTTATTGAAAACTTACTTATAACTAAGATTACATATTAATTAGTAAACGAAATAATAAATTCTCACCTGTAAATAAAGAAACGACATTATAAGTTTATTTCTAACTAAATATCTTCTTAAAATATTTTAACTGTTTTTCACAATTTTAATTCCATCTAATATTTGACATTTATGACATATCGATACTACTGTTTTACCGACAATGACATAAGAGAATAAAATACATACGGTACTATTTTACCGACAGTAATAGACCGCTACAAATATTATTAAAGAAATATATTTTCTTTACATGTTTTGTATGGACAGCAGTATAAAATACAGGTAAAATCTAGCTTAAATCCCGTGTGTGGGTGGTGTCGCAGAAGGCGACTAAGGGAGAGATTAGAACTACGCATGTCAATGCGCTCAGGGTCTGGCGAGTATATCGCACTGAATTCGAAGTTGGTGTTAGGTAGACAGCAAGGTACAAAAAATTAGACAAATTCTGCATACATATTACTTCACATTAACATTTTGTGCATCAACATTAATACCGTTTAATTTACCGTTAAAAAAAAATACCACAAAACGGTTTAGTTTATCAGAAGAGTATGTTCTTGATCGTCAACAATACGCAAGACTATACAACTTTAATATGTTTTTGCTATGAGCTTGCTTCGCACAAAAAAAACAAGCGATTACTATAATGTAACAATGACTTGTCCGTACTCATTTGGAAAGGCTGACCTCTAGAGCTCGCGTGCTTTAAACACGTTAAATTTGCAGTCGCATCAAGATAGTAGTGGTGTATTCAGTGATTTGTACTCCCCTGCATTAAAGCAAAGGCCTTTTCAATAAATTGGGGTATGATAGGCTTTTTCCTCATGGTATGACATTAGTTAGTTAAGTTTAACTTGGCCTTTTCCGCACTTAGCCTCTTGATTGGGCCATTGTGCGTGTCTCCTTATATCTTCCTACTCTAACCATCCCAGATTATCCCAAAAACTTAGCAGCTTTTTCAGACTGCTGCAAGCTTCCGGGACCAATACTGAGAATTAGCGAAGCGTTGCCCGTTGCTCTGCCATGCTGCTGCATTCTTTAAGAACGTGCTGTGGCGTCTCTTCTACCTCCATGCATCCTCTGCATAGAGGGCTGTTTGTCATTCCAATTATTATTAAATAGTACTAGTGGTCGTGGTCTAATCCACTTACAACTTTAAAATGCCTTTCAGATAGGCCTTTATAATTCCGAAGCATCTTTAATAACTGAAACACCTATCATATAATCTACTTACCAACAGAGCAGGAATAAGAAACGCGTGTTATTTAGAGAAAATTGAAGTATCAAGTTTATGCTGCTTTGTTTTCTTTAAGTGATCGTTTACATAATAATTGTTAAGTTTTACTTTACTTGGGATTATTCACTAGGTATTTTATTACTGATTTAATTATAATGATTAAATCTATTATATGGTAAAAAACGTCGTATTGTTCTGCTACGGTAACTATAAGGGAGATATGCCGAGGTGTACGTTTTCAGGACATATTTTGATGAATATAATCGAAGTATATTCAGACTAAAACTCTTCCATGCTGGCCTGGGAGCGAAAAAATTACGTAGAGTTAGCCAGTCCCGACTTATCCCATGGGTGTCGTAAAAGTCGACTAAGGGAGATTGCCCGGCGTAGACCAATAAGCACCTTGGGGCACCCGAATGGTGGAGGGCAAACGACCAACAACAGCATACCCTAAGAGGGTTGGTGCCAGGCAGGCGGTCGGCTGTAAAACCTAAGCTAAAACCTTGAGCATTGCAACCGAATTTTCTGCTTCAGCATGAAAAAAACAAAGTGAATATAACACAGAGACACAACACACAATTAACATGATGCCTATTTATATTATTCCGTGGCAACTGCGAATCTATGAACTCTGATCTCTAATCTGACCGACGACATTTTTACTATTCATAAACATCATTACCGTGCTCTGTTCTCAGGTTATCAGGGGTTCTCCCCCCAAAGTTATTTTTAGCCTCTCATATATCTCAGTTAGATCTCATTAATTATCACCCAGGAACAGCGTATATTTCACAACATTTATGAACTGAACTTCATTTGGGCTGTTCGTGCATTGTTTATTACACCAATAAATAATTAAGAATAAGTTAAGGAATTACAATTTTATAGTCAATTATAAAACTGTATAGGTACATCTCCAAAACACATCAACCAAGTAAGTTGAATTATAACTGCTCATAAAGTTTTCCCCCATTAACCCCACCATAAATTGGGACACAAGCCGTGACTTTTAACGACATAAATTACGCCATCCGCATCCCTACACGATAATTTATTAATTGAAAATGACATACACAATAATACATACATACATTGCTAGCGTGCTAGTATGGAGACTTATCCGGTACTTACGACGTACGGAGTCTTAGCATTTGGCGTGATTCAGGTCTTGCTAATCATATTCAGGTCAATTAGGTCAATTAGGCCTAGTATTCACTTTTCTTTAATTTTCATTTGACTCTCTTGTTATTCTTAAATTGTCGCACTTTTGGTTTATCAACCATTTCACGGTTACTCAATAAAATTTAAAATGGTTTATACATAGTGAATTTATGTAATAGGTTGGGGAAAAAGTTTCTTCGCATTTTTTAAGAAAATTCAAAACATTTTTTAATATAGTTTATTTACATTTAACTAAAGTATGTAGGTACCATTTTGTTCGATAACTTTTTGCCATCTTGTAGGTAGGGACATGATCCCATTGCTATAGAAATTTTGGAACTTCTGGTCAAAATACCGCGACATGTGGTTTTGGCAGTCCTCTCGTGATGTTAACCTGACACTGCCTAAAGAATTCTGAAGAGATCGAAACAGGTGGAAATCTGAAGGTGCAAGGTCAGGACTATACGGCGGATGCATTAACACCTCCCAGCCAAACTCTCTTAATTTTTGCTGAGTGGCTAAAAATGTGTGAGGTCTAGCGTTATCATGATGAAAAACCACACCCCTTCTGTTGATTAATTCCGGCCGCTTTCTCTCAACTTCTTGCTTTAATCTCATCAGTTGTTCGCAGTAGAGTTCAGAATCGATGGTCCTGCCTGGTGGTAACAGCTCATAATGAATAATGCCCTTCCATTCCCACCACACACACAGCATCACCTTGTTGCGAGTTAACCCGGGTTTCGCCACAGTCTGTGAAGCCTTTGACCACGACCTTTTTCGCACGTTCTTGTCGTACGTGATCCACTTTTCATCACCAGTTATCAGCTTCTTCAAAAATGGTTCGGTTTCATTACGTCGTAATAAAGAATCACAAATGAGTACACGGTTCATTAGGTTTCTTTCAGTGAGCTCGTGAGGTATCCAAATGTCGAGCTTTTTTGTGTACCCAGTTTTTTTCAAATGCGCCAAAACTGTTTTGATGTCAATTCCCAGTTCTTCAGCTACGTCGTAACTACTGACACGCCACTTGTTATTGTATATATTTTTTGGCTGTATAGACATCGAAAAAACACGTCGGACTGCGCATGTAAAATATGTGATGTGCTTAAGCTCTAAGGTAGAACTTTACTGTCCCCAGCTGTTCAGTTAAGCCTTATTACCATTTTGTTCGCTATAAAAGACTTCGCCACTGAAAGTTACAAAAAGGCTCATAAACTCTACCCAATACTTACCGCTTTCTTTACTTAACCGGCATATTAACGGCTGCCCCAAACGTTCACATTAAACCCTATTAGAGAAAGGTACGCTGGCAAGTGAGTAGGTATATATATTTCAAACTTCCTCTGTGCAAACTTTCAATCCATGTAATCACTCTGCGTCAATTATGGTGCAGGAACAGCTAAACGCGGAATGGTGCTAAACGAGGAATGGTGCAGGAACCGCTAAACGCGGTTTTGAGATGTCATAAAGAAGAAAGAAAGACAAATAATAAATAAAAATAGAAACAAAGTAAGAAATAAACATTTATAGAGACAATAAAACAAAAACAAAAATATTAAAAAATCTAATAATTCAAGCGCGGTATGCTGCTAGATGAATGGCGTATTTAGACGGCTGCAGTAACAAAGTCAGCAGCGGCTTTTAACGAGCCCGTTCGTACAAATCCTCTATGTGACATGCTGGTAGGGGCAATGGAGCGCGGAAGTACATGAGTAGATAAGTCGAACAGAGTAAAAGCTTCCTAAGAACGCCGTCGCACTAACCCTGACATTATGATGACATGCAACTGGCTGTGCGTCATAAACCGGTTTTTTCCAGTCTCGTGCGTGACGGCGGCCAGTGGTAACGCACACAAGGCCCGCGTGCTTGTAGTGCAACCGTTTCGCGCGGTTGAATGAAGGTAAGTCTCTGTTTCGTTTATCTACTCATGTGGCAGAAGAGCTGTTAAGCCGCGTTGCTACTGCGACATCGTTAAAAATGTCTTTGATGGATTGAGCGAAAGATCGGACGAATGATTATTGAATACTTTATTGTCACACTCTCAGTCTCTGATCTGGTGCTGGTAGTACACAAAATTATGCATGTAAACTCCCTATGCATATGGTCTACTCTAGTGGAAGAAATATTATTATTTATATATCAAAATATACAGCCATATTACCTACATGGACGTAATGTGTCTCACAATATGTGTATTGCTCGACTACGTCAAAAGGTATCGTTCGTCAAAAGATTGTGAGTGCATTCACATTATATTATTAGCTATTAGATGAGTTTCTTTAATATTATTACTGAATAGATTCCAGTAGGTACAAAGAACGTAAAAATATTGTATCAAAATATGCTATTAAACAAACTGTTGAAATGTCGTGTGTTGAGCCTTTTATTATAATGTGTGTGTAAGTATAAAAAATCTCGTAATAAACACAAACAGTCTACACTGTTCATTGGAAGGGCTAGATTATTAAATTGTTCACAAATTGTTTTTAAAATTGTTTGAAGTTGTTGGCTAGGAAAGTAAACAGGTTAACTTTAACAGCGCCAAGATATGCCACAGTAGTGCCACCAACTTAATTAGTGGAGATTTACTCTTTGAGCAAGGGAATTCGTAAACTATAAGTCCTCAGTGAAACCTAAGTAGTCTCATCTCTACCGACCACTCAACTTAGGATTAAATCGAAACATAAGAGGCTTCAGATTTAATTCAACCTTTTATAGACACACTTAGTACAGTCGGCCTTAGAAGTAAATTAAAAGTTCGGCACTTTGTTCAAATATATTATAATTTATTGCAATTACAAGTTATCTGTATTCTGTATTTTGTTTATCTTTTAATTTATATTAGACTAATTTTTACTGCCAATTAAGTATCTGTTTTTTAAATATAATGAAAGTCAAATAAATGAATGTCAATAAACATTCAAAGTATATTTATTTAAAATTATGTTAATTGTTTTTAATTAATTTCATGTAAAAGGATGAACAAATCTTGCTGATATTCTTGAACGTTGTTCTTAGAACAGTGCCCTCTGGTAGTTTACGAACGGATATTATATGTTATGCTTTAAACATCACGCGGAGCTAGATATAGGTGTTGCCAGTGTACTGATAGCAATAGAGAAAACAATTCTCGCCCCCGCACCCCAACTCATCTCTCCCTCGGGTGGCCTATAAAACGATTGAGGCTTAAAATGTGACGAGGATTTGTAAGCATCGCACCTTAATAATACTTATGTGGGAACTATTACAACTACAGTAGTTTGTGTGATTATGATATCAAGTAAGTTTACGTCCCACCTTCCGAGATTAGTTTCGTACCTACGCACTACGAACTTAAAATAAATTAAAAACAATTTTACACTTAAATATTTAGTAATAAAATAATGAATAAAGAAAATTAAATAATGTTGAATTAAATAACCCATTACCTCGAGAACTTACTTCAACTAGAACGAATTAGCTTCTCACAAGTAAACTGAGTTATTATATTTGACGACAAGTTTACATAAGATGACAACTTAACAATGCAAAACACAGTATCTAGCGTCTAAAATGTATTAAACTGTGATGCGCATAGCACGAAACGTCTTAGTACTCCAAGTTGGTCGCAGCTGGTGCCATCTTGTAATATCATTACAGTGAACTATCCTCCGGTTATCAATTCCGAGCTTTTGCAACCCACTACGTAACAAGGTAACAAATTGTAGCCTTCGTTCTACAGCTTTACTGTGTAGGGTTGTAATGTAAATTGGGTTACAAAGAAATCGATCTACTAACAAAAATTGAACTTTTAAAGTACCACTAGGGTACTTTTTTAAACTAAACTTAACACCATTTTAAAATTCTCATCGCCATAATTCTTAAACTTTAATTTAATTTATTGATTACGTTTTAGGTTAGTTTATATTTCATTAAACATGAATTATGTATGATGTATGTGTGTATAAAGAATGTGCAATACATAATTCATAATGAGCAACGGTGTAAGCAAACTATTCGTATGAGCTTCTGTATGGTAGTAAACAGACTAAATTAAATACCTAATGTATTCAGTCCAAAGTTAATTGTGCTTTTGTCTTTGTTTTGAAAATTTGTATCTTTACACAGCATAAACTGATAAAGAAGTCTTCTAAAAGAAGCCTCGGAGGATCCATTAGCTTTACATTCGACCAGCCGTGGAAGTTGTCAACGGCACTCGCTTACCAAGGGATGTGCTACGGGCGACGAGCGCCCTGAGGCGGTTCGAATAAAAGCGGTACAATTGTAGTGCCTTGCCGTAGTCCTATTTTCTAGTGCCGCAACAAGCCAATTAGTAGACTGATTATGAGATAAGGATTATGGCCTCTGAAGCAGTTATAGTGAACATTTCAACCAAAAACTCGGGCGTCGGATTTTTGATATTTTTTTAAGTATTTGAATATGTTTTTACCTGACATTCATACCGAAATTATATTAATGTAATCATTACCAGCCCTCATATATTATTCCCTATTGATGGAAGAATATAGTCGCGCTGTCCGTGCGTGTTGGTGGGTATTAATGACTGAAGATGCAGTCAGAATTCGGCTTAATGTGTCTTACGAAGCACGGAGGTACTCGTGATACTATTATATTTTGGGTCTTCCATCTGATGGCTGTTTTTAGCAAACATTCCCAAATTTCAATTAGTCTTATGATTTCAATCATCACGTGTAATTAGTCAAAGATAAATTATTTATATTTCCGTGTCCTTAAAAAGTTGGGTCAAATTGCCAACCCCGCTAACCTCGCTCTGAATCCATGAATTATGCAATTTAGAAATGGAAATATTACATTACAAGCGAGAGGGTCGCTCTCTCCACAGTAGGGTTGTTCTGAATGTTACGCAATATATTTCAGTCCGACACGATTGTCATCGTAGAAAACTTTGAATAAATTTATGTCCATTGAAGTAAATATTGACACAATAAATGTTTCTTAAGCGTATTATACATGACGTTTGGTAATAAAATTATACTTGAAATAATTTGTAGTTTAATAGATATTTTGAAAAGAACACAAGTGTAAATGACTGACTTAAAAAAAGTTGACGATAACGGTGATAATCTCAGATTATTTGCCCTAAGATGATGACAATTGTGACTTGAAATAGCAGACAAAAAGAAAATTGACAAGACAGTGATACCCACCCAAATAGTAATTATTTATGGCATTCACGGAAGTGGGACACAATTACGAGTCTTATTATGATAATAAACATTAAAAAAGTTTAGTAAAAAAAGTAGCTGTCGTCATGCGTCCTTTAAATATGGCTTAGAGGGAATTAAGGAAAATGACGAAGGACCAACCCTGCAGCGATCCTCGAGGTCTCAAAGTTGAGATTTTAATTGACTCTATAGTCAATAAGCTTTCTATCAGGCCATTTTCCGCACAGACCAATACTGATATTTAGAAAACCAATTTTACGGGGATGGCGCTGTCAGGCTTAAGTTTTGTTACTAAAAGGATCTGCGTTAGTGTTATTCTAACACTGGATAGGATGCCAAGTTCTTATAATATTTCTATTCAACACATGAATTTATATCACAAATCCAAATCTTTGTCAAAAACTTCACGATACATTTCAATACTTACTGATAAATTTTATAAGAACTTTGGTGGATAAAGAGGAAAGTATTATTTTCTTTTATATTGGCATTTTTTTACTAGCTTTTTCTGTAAAAGTGATTATGACGCTACTGCATGAGCGAGCATTGCGGAGATGAATCATTGATTGTTTTAGATAAGGGAAGAAGAATTAGCAATTAATATTATATTATAATTATTATAAAATTAAATGATTTCAGAGGTGTTAGTCATTAAAATACATATAAGATGTGTGCTTTATCCCACTAAGTTGCTGTTAATTGGAAGCAAAATTTATTTGATCACCTTGGAAAAGTGCCAACACCCTACTCGTACTTTAGTTCCAGCTGCAATTGAAGTAAATGTGGCACCGTCTGGTGTCTACTGATGAATTATTATAATAAGGATCATTATTTTATGCTTTATGGTCATTGTGTTTCTTATCGCAACACAAGAAAATTATATACTTTCAATAAGTATGATTTCGTAAAATTTGTTTCAATCCGAAATCAGTGATGAGAAATGGGCAGCAGCGTTCCTCTTATACCACCTAGTAATGTTCTGCAACTTTTGTGCGCGATAAATGGCAATAGGCTCGCCACCTAATACATGGGACCTAACATAATTGGCGAAACGCGGGTGCTAGTTCATCTCTGCCTACCCCTTCGGAGATATAGACGTGATTTACGTATGTAATGTCATTCCTTTCCATTATTGACATTATAGGTACCTAACCAATTTTCAAACTTGTTTATCTTCTTTATTGTATGGTGACGGCAGAGCAATGTTCTAATACACCGCGCTCTATAAGTCACCTGGGTGCGGAATAAAGCGACTAAGGAATAAAATATGATGTAGAATAAGCAGCAGTGGACCTAGTTCACCAGCTAGCAATGAATAACGTGCCCGATAATGGTGGTAATAGGAATAAACTAGAATAGCTAAAACTATTTACCGTAGTAATACAGTGAGTACCTTATTGCATTTCTATAGTATTTTAAAGCATATTTGTCTACATCAATCGGTTGCATATTGTATTAGTTTTAAATTAAGATATGCGTTAGATACACAGTAAGAACTATTATTAAATTATACATGTAAGAAATTATGTATTTATGTAACTAAATAATAAATAGTATACAGTTGTAATTTATATGTATGTTATTAAATAAATCAATTTGGCTCTGATTAATATTGTTTTGTGACTAATAATTATCACAAAAATAATAAAAGTACCTAAACAAACAGCAAGTCTCAAAGGTAGCAGTACTAACTTTAAAATAAATATATTTTAGCAGAAATGTTGATTATTTTATTTACGAGTATAATATCATCCCTATTGCAGTATGTAAGAGGTTAAATTATAAAACTTAAAATTTATTTCAACTGGATATCTAGCCAAAAGCATGATGTTTTATAACCAGATACCGTCGGTTTCACACTAAGAAGTAATTATAAATGGGAACTACAGCTGGCAAAGGCAGCATCTTCCTCGGTGCCAAAGGATGCATCTATCATCTCAATGCCGGACAGAAAACAAAACGAATACCGTATTGCAGTGTATTGATCGTGAGAATTAATGCAGAGCCTGTTCATGGAATAATTCAACATTATAAACATTATTCAAAAACGTTACTGCAAATATGAAGACACTTGATATGAGCAACTAACATGTAGGAAAGTTCTAGACATTTTACGTCCTTCTAAATATTTCAATAGCTTTATCGTTTGATAAATAACTAATTAAGTAATTGTTGTAGCATGAAATGTAGCGTAAATTGTCATTTCATTTGGTTTAAATAAGAGACCGAGCATTAATCGAAAATGAGCACGATATGATCGAACTGTTTTGTAAATACTAGTGTGTACATAATACAAAAAGTTTACTATATTTTAAAGTTGTTAAACGTTAGACCAATTATGGATTTTGTGGTTCATAACAACTGGTAACAATATTTTAATGCCTATCACAACATGGTGTTCTGTAGTTTTATTGATAAGTCAAATATAGTATTTTTATGAGAAACTGATTGATTAAAATATTGCGCAATTTATTAGCATTCTGTCTTCCTCTTTTCCCTGCCCTGTACCCAGTCTATTTGGGGTCGGCGTAGTATGTTTCCTATTCCATTCATATCGATAAAGGTATATAATGTAATAATTTATTACTTTTAATTATATAATTTTACATAATTTGATTTTATTTGACATATTTGCAGTCAACAGCAAGACACCTTAACACGAAAACTTTTCTCATTTGACTTTCTTAAAACTAATAAAAAGTTTTATTTATTTATTACAATAATCGACTCAAAACTCGCCTGACAACAATAACCTTTTATTTCATATTTTCGATAGTACCAACGCTTATTTCGGGAGCAATATTTCAGAAAAAGAATCTGAGACTCCTCCTTTAAAAGCCTTCGTACGCTATTGAAAAATCCATTCTAAGGATATAAATGTTAGCTTTTGAAAAATATTAAAAGATTATTAGCTAATTCTATTTAGTTACAGTATTATTAATTAAAAAGACTCAATTGATTCAGTAAAAGAACAGTCGAGATGTTTTATCAAGATGGCGCCGTTGTTAGCGGGAAAAGCATGAAAAATACTCTTGATAAACCGTCACGACTGAATTAAGTAGTAAAATAATGTTATGTATTTAAAAATATTTAAAGATTAATAATTATATTTACTTATAGAATTATTATTTTTATAAATACTCAATTGATCAATTAAAAGAACAGTTGAGACGTTTTATCAAGATGGCGTCTGTGTAGTTGTTGGCAGGAAATTCAATTACGGGAAAAAGACTTGATAAAACCGTCACAACTAAATAGAATAGTAACATAATTTGTTAAATAATTAATTATTGTTTTTAAAGAAATAACAACAATAATTAATTGGTAAAACTACAACCTTATGCTATAAAGAAATT
This sequence comes from Cataclysta lemnata, assembly GCA_963931975.1. Classification (NCBI taxonomy): domain Eukaryota; kingdom Metazoa; phylum Arthropoda; class Insecta; order Lepidoptera; family Crambidae; genus Cataclysta; species Cataclysta lemnata. The sequence goes on from OZ008338.1 coordinate 15,090,965, forward strand.
GTATCGAATAATGTTTTAAAAAGACATTGTATTGTATAGTAGTCATAATGACTTAAAGACATTGCATTGAGTAGCAGTCATCTAGAGAATATAAAAGTAGCGGTAAAACTAAAATCAAGTCAGTTTTTCATTTTGTAATACGGCAGGAGAGTCTGGAAGTGGAAGTAAAGAGTGTAAAAATTGTGTATTGGGATTGATATATTATACTGAGTAAGTAGAACCCTACAGTTCTTTTATTTTTCTTTACTCCTAATTACTATATACAGTGTCTTCTCACCTGCGAATAGCGGAACTAAAGGCCTCAGAGGCAATATAATCAGAAGTGGGATTGAGCTCCAAAAAAAAAATATATATATTCTGACTACAATAGTACATTGTTTTTTTTTTATTATTTTACACAACTTCATGTTAGCCATTCGGTTTTTTTTCTTCTTCACTGAAATTCGCAAGTTGATATTTTTTTTCCCTTGATTTTTTTTATGCATACCGTAAAAAAAAAAAAAAATTTAAGATTGCATGAAGCGTAGGAAATATAAGTATATAATTTATACCCTATAATGTCGAAAGGCTTACAATTTGGGTTTGAGTTCCAATTCAAGAGAATAGGCAATAACTTAAAAAGATAGATATTATTGTACAAAGGATATTCATCTGTCCTTGACACGGACAGTAAAGAGTAGTCACTACAAAATTACAAATTATTTTATACCATGCTACTTACTTAGTTAAGTTTACTGTACTAATTTTTGGTAATTACTAATTCTGTTCCGTTGAATTTTACGATTGATACCTATTCGATGTTTGTTCTTCTGTTTAAAACATTCTAATACCAAAATACCCCTTCTAACTAGAAAAATAAAATAACTTCTAAGTTTTTTTTTATATAGTATTTTACTTTACGGGAAACAGTCATCTCTGGCTACTGACAGGTGTAACTTCATGTTATGCTCCTTGAAATAATTAACACATTCAGAAATCTCTCGGTTTAATTCAACATGTTTCAGATACCAATGGCAGATGATAACGCGGTTCCGCCTAGCCCAACGCTGCCACTTAGACCATCTACCGGGGATGGACGTTCACGCAGCCGGGTAAGGCGTGTCGAGCGCCGAGACGTACGCACGCGCAGCCGCACTAGGAGCCGACGTGACCAGGGGAGCCAGCAGAGTCGCTGCTGGCAGGAGCGGTCATCTCGCTGTCGTAGACTGCGAACACCGGAGTTGCAGATGCACCGAACGGATCGACGGTCACGAAGTAGATCGCTACAGCGATCTCGTCCACGTGAGCGTCTGCAATCATCACGACAAAGCGGACACCAGGCGCGTAGCCCTGGGATTCACCACGGCACTCGCCAGCGTCGTCGTAGCACCAGCCGTAGCAGTCGACAACGCAGTCCTGGCCGCGAGTTGAAACGCGACGCTGCTACACTACAGCGAAAAGACGACGGTGAGTCTACTAAACATCACGACAATACTTTACACGAATTAGTAAACGTTCTGAAATCTCTTGGCAATAACAACGCGGTTGATCGTTTTGGCTCATTGAATACTAACACCATTCCAGAATTCGATCCAAGTAAAAGAGAACAGACAATGTCCATGTGGTTACACAAGGTCAACGAATGCGCCGCTATATATGGTTGGACTGAAAAACAAATAATACATTTTGCACTACCTAAACTAAAAGGCGTTGCTCAGAGGTGGTACGAAGGACTTCCTTCTGTTCTCTTTACCTGGGTTGAATGGCAACAAAAACTCAAGTCTGCTTTCCCGTCTGAAGAAAATTACGGCCAAATGCTAAGTGATATGCTTGCCAAACGTGCGCGCTTTTCCGACTCTCTAGAAGAATACTTCTACGACAAATTGGCCCTTATTAATAGGTGCGAAATAAGTGGCAAACGCGCGGTCGAATGTATATTGCATGGCATTGACGATCGGTCCGTTAGATTGGGTGCCGAGGCAGCTCAATACAACAACCCAGATAAACTTCTCGCTTACTTACGTAATGCTAGGAATATAAGACCCAATTCAGATCGTCGAATAAAGACCTTAAGCCAATCTAATAGGAACCCAGAAGGGCAGTCACGGACGGTAGCTAAATACGTGCGTTGTTCTAATTGTAAAAAAGATGGCCATACGACCACACAGTGCACATTACCCCTAAGGAAATGTTCTCGCTGCGGAAGAATTGGACATGAGACCGAGCAGTGTTATGCTAAGCTTCCTGTAGAAAAGCCGATTGATAAGTCTGTCATGTGTGTAACTGATTCGGTTGATCAAATTAAGGGTGCTAATACTTTAACCTATAACTCGCCTAATGATAAATATTTTAAGCAAGCCATTATAAACGGTTGCCCTATACAAGCTTTTATAGATTTCGGCAGCGAATGTTCTATGATTCGTTTATCTGAGTTCAATAAAATTGGCATACAATTTTCTTCAGATAATCTTCCTGTATTAAAAGGCTTTGGAAATTCTGTAGTACTACCAATTGGCAAACAAGTAGTGGAAGTCAATATAGATGGTGTAGAAGCCAAAATAGAACTTCTAATTGTACACGATTTTTCTATGCATATACCTTTATTAATAGGACAAACCTTCACAGAACAGCCACATGTAGTTATAAAAAAGACTAGTGAGCAGTTAGAAATAATGCAAGTAGAGAGTAATGATTACATGCGAAAATCTCATTATAAGATAAAATTATTTTGCCAAACTACGTCCTCCGGCGTTGGCCTAATTTCTGTTGCTGTTTATTCTAATCCACCATACGAAGGTGATGTGTTTGTTGAGGGAAGCGTCCGTAGATTTAATGAAGTCAGATATGCAGTATTAGCTGGGGTATACCATTTAGACGCAAATGGATTTGGGGAAATTGCCCTTAGTAACCAAACAACTCTAGTATTGAAGTTACCGGCAGATTTTCTATTAGCTCGTGGTCGTGTAGCTTATGAAGAGTCCAGCGTGCAGGTCTTAAACGTTAGGGCATCATCAGAGCACGTGTTAAAAATAATAAACGATACTGATGTACAATGTAATGAAAATTTAACACTTGTCGATAGGACTAATCTGTTGCAGTTGCTTAATAAATATAGATCTACTTTCGCGTTTGATATGTCTGAATTAGGAAAGACTACCGTAGGAGAAATGACCATTTCGTTGAAAGACGACGAACCTGTTGTGTATAGGCCTTATAGACTTGCAATAGCTGAAAAGGAAAGGGTTAGGGGTATGGTTTCGGAACTTTTGGATAATGATATAATCCGACCGTCTACTTCAGCTTATGCGAGTCCGATAGTTCTGGTAAGAAAGAAAAGCGGTGAATTTCGATTATGTATAGATTTTAGAGCATTGAATAGGAAAACTCTCAAAGAAAATTACCCTATGCCATTGATTGATGACCAACTGGACGTTTTAGCTGGTAACAAATACTACACCACCCTCGATCTGGCGTCCGGATATTATCAGATAGCCATAAACGAGGCGGATAAGCATAAAACTGGTTTTGTGACGCCGGACGGTCACTACGAATTTAATCGTATGCCGTTCGGTTTGGCCAATGCACCGGCTACCTTTCAACGGATCATGAATCAAGTGTTAGGTAGTTTACGTCACAGGGAGGCATTAGCCTATTTAGATGACGTCATTATTCCCTCTAAAGACATAACCGAAGGAATGGCTAGGTTAGAGAATGTTTTGTCCTTATTTAGCGACGCTGGTCTGACTTTAAAAATGTCTAAATGCTTCTTCTTCGGTGAAGCCGTAGAATATTTAGGGTTCGAGATAACAGCACAGGGAATTCGTCCAGCGTCAAAGAAAATCGAAGCTGTTCAGAATTTTCCTATCCCAGTAAGTCAGCACAATGTACGTCAATTCCTTGGTCTCGCGAGTTTCTTTCGTAGGTTTGTTCCAAATTTTTCTGTACTTGCAAAACCATTAACACAATTGCTGAAGAAAGACTCCACGTGGAGCTGGGGTGTTGATCAAGAAACTGCATTCAGTAAATTACAACAGGCCTTGGTTCAAAGGCCTATTTTAGCGTTGTATAATCCTAAGGCAATCACAGAAGTTCACACTGATGCCTGCAAGATAGGTATCGCTGGCATACTGTTACAAAAGGACGACAACAACGCGATTTTGCGACCGGTTGCATATTTTAGCCGCCAGACGACACCACATGAGCAAAACTACTCCTCTTATGATCTGGAGACGTTAGCAGTGGTCGCATCATTACAAAAATTTAGAGTTTATTTGGTCGGTGTTCCGTTCAAAATCATTACAGATTGTAACTCTCTGCGAGCTACCTTTCAAAAGCGTGACATGGTCCCTCGTGTTGCACGGTGGTGGGAGCAGATGCAAGAGTTCAACTTTGAGTTAGAGTATAAGCCGGGGAAGTATATGGCTCATGTGGACGCACTAAGCCGTAACCCGGCAAAAGATCATATCGTTATGGCCGTTACGGAGTCTGATTGGCTTACGACTGTTCAGAGCGCTGACGATGAAGTAAAGAATATTATAGGGATATTAAAAGACCCCGAGTTAGATAATGTAGTAGAGGTCAAGTCAAATTATAAATTAAAATCCAATAAGCTATTTAGGATAACCACTGATGGTGATAGGTGGTTCGTTCCAAAAGGCGTCAGATGGCAAATCGTCAAGCAAAATCATGATGATATTGGCCACTTTGGTCTTGATAAGACTCTAGAGAGAATACGTTCTTTATACTGGTTTCCAAAAATGCGGAAATTTGTTCAAAAATATGTCGACTCTTGTTTGGAGTGTGCGTATGCAAAAACCCCAGGAGGTAAAAAACCCGGATTTTTACACCCCATCGAAAAAGTTAGCATGCCATTCCATACCGTTCACGCTGACCATGTAGGTCCTTTTGTCCGAAGCAATAAAGGTAATATGTACATCTTAGTTCTCATCGATGCGTTTACACGATATATTTTCTTAAAACCAGTTAAAAACACTAAGTCTCAAGTAACTGTAAAAGTTTTCCGCGAGTATTTTGGCATTTTTGGAGTTCCTAAGAGAGTTATAACCGATAGAGGGACTTCCTTTACAAGCGACTACTTCAAGAAGTTTGTAGAGGAGAGAAATATTAAGCACGTACTGAATGCAGTGTCTACGCCCAGAGCAAATGGGCAAGTAGAACGCTACAATAGGACATTGGTAGAAGCGTTAACAGCTAAGTGCATTGGTACCGCAGATAATAAATGGGATGACCATTTATCAGAGGTTCAGTGGGGAATAAATAATACCTATAATAAGGGCATTAACTGCACTCCGTCAGAAGCCCTGTTTGGTCTCCGACTAACTGGCGTTAGTGAAAGCAAGGTTGTAGCCGAAATAGCTGATAACGTTACTCAGGACAAAATGCTGACAGATATCAGGAAAAACGTAGAAACTTATAATAAGTCTTATCAAGAAAGGCAAAAGATAGATTATGACAAAAAGCGATCTATCCCCAAAAAGTATAAGGTAGGAGATTTAGTCAGACTTGAACGTCAAATACCAGCCACTGGTAGCAGTAAAAAGCTGATACCAAAATTCCAAGGGCCTTACAGGATTTCAGGAGTGCTTGATTTTGATAGATATCAAGTTACTGATACCCCTTTGACGCGAAAAGTAAAACCTTATAACAGTATCGTTGCGGTAGATAAAATAAAACCTTGGTTGAACTTCAATCGTCCACACGAGGTATTTTCTAGCGAGGATGAGGAAGCCTAGACCTTTAAGTATTCATTTGCATGATTCAAATATCTTTATAAAACATTTTTTTTCATATTGTCATCTACACTTCCAGCTAGGTACACTTATACAACAATAGGGTAAGATTAATACCATTATTTCTTACAGCAAAATATTCAGGTCATGAAATAATGCCTGCTCATTATAAATTGTACTAGGCCATGAAATAATGCCTATTACATACCTTTCCACCAGGCCATGAAATAATGCCTATTACATACCTTTCCACCAGGCCATGAAATAATGCCTGTTTAATATATATTGTACTAGGCCATGAAATAATGCCTATTACATATATTTTCCTCAGGCCATGAAATAATGCCTGCTTATTACATATTGTACTAGGCCATGAAATAATGCCTATTACATACCTTTTACCAGGCCATGAAATAATGCCTGATGCTTAGTTTAGTTTATATGGACCATGAAATAATGTCTGCTACTTATTACATGCTTGTTACATACGTTACCCTATCAGTTTATGAAATAATGCCTGCTGTTACTAATGTTTTTGTAATTAATCAAAAAAATAAAATAATGTAAAATTTCTTTTTGTTTTTGTTGTCATTAAGTTAGATATTAAGTGATAATCATGTTAACATTTATTTTTATGTTGTTGCTTGAAATTATGTGTCTTATATAAAATCAACAGTTTTAAAAAGTAGATACCTGTAGCATTGTTGCTATACTATATATTTTAGTTAAGTCTATAGTTAAGCGAATTAATATTTTTGGTCACTGCAAGAATTGTCATATTATTGGAATTACAATTGTTAAAGACATTTACGAGGTCGTGAAATGTTTTATGGATGGCCGACTGTTAGCTTTTGAAAAATATTAAAAGATTATTAGCTAATTCTATTTAGTTACAGTATTATTAATTAAAAAGACTCAATTGATTCAGTAAAAGAACAGTCGAGATGTTTTATCAAGATGGCGCCGTTGTTAGCGGGAAAAGCATGAAAAATACTCTTGATAAACCGTCACGACTGAATTAAGTAGTAAAATAATGTTATGTATTTAAAAATATTTAAAGATTAATAATTATATTTACTTATAGAATTATTATTTTTATAAATACTCAATTGATCAATTAAAAGAACAGTTGAGACGTTTTATCAAGATGGCGTCTGTGTAGTTGTTGGCAGGAAATTCAATTACGGGAAAAAGACTTGATAAAACCGTCACAACTAAATAGAATAGTAACATAATTTGTTAAATAATTAATTATTGTTTTTAAAGAAATAACAACAATAATTAATTGGTAAAACTACAACCTTATGCTATAAAGAAATTGTATCGAATAATGTTTTAAAAAGACATTGTATTGTATAGTAGTCATAATGACTTAAAGACATTGCATTGAGTAGCAGTCATCTAGAGAATATAAAAGTAGCGGTAAAACTAAAATCAAGTCAGTTTTTCATTTTGTAATACGGCAGGAGAGTCTGGAAGTGGAAGTAAAGAGTGTAAAAATTGTGTATTGGGATTGATATATTATACTGAGTAAGTAGAACCCTACAGTTCTTTTATTTTTCTTTACTCCTAATTACTATATACAGTGTCTTCTCACCTGCGAATAGCGGAACTAAAGGCCTCAGAGGCAATATAAATTTTCTTGCAATGTGAAATTTCTAGACATAGATTGAACTCGTAAATGCTGAAAAGTGTTTTAAAAGAATTGAATTTTTGCTACAAAATATTTTCTGGACATCCAATTGTGGTGTTATGCTTTTATAATAATATAAATGCAATGTAATAAATATGTACATCAAAAGTATCGTCAAGAAGGTGAAATATTGAATGATTGGTTATTTATGGTGATATTTATTTTAATTTGTCATCGTGTTTGTCATTAGGTAGGCAAAATTATTTTTTCAATTGTTTTAAATTTTAATAAGTGTTACTTTTTTGCTCGCCTCCGAAATGATGGACCCTTACTACAGTATTTATATTGAGGTGTGTTTTTATTGTAATATATTTATTAGTCTACTTATATCAAAAATCGCCCTTATATAAGTCATCATCGCCCTGCTCTTATCCCATCCTATTTGGGGTCGGCGCAGTATGTCCTCTTGTGTGTGTGATAAGTGTTTCAGTAATATTGCCAGGGTGATAGCGGATGGGGTCATGTCAAGAATGTTGACATGAAGAGGTTACATACCAATATAAGACATGAACGACAGATACAAACCTTATCTATGGAGTAATGGACTTTTGTATCGGAATAGTATTTATATTAAGGTTGTGATCTGACCCCGTATAATGTAAGCCGATTTCAGTTGTTTTGGTCTACCCTTCACTCTCACACTTTGCTATGCTATTATTCTCAATAAGTAAGAGAGACGGGTAGACCAAAGCAACTGAAATCGGCTTACATAATACGTTATTTTATAGCATACGATCAACCCAATCAACAGTCACGTTTGATAAAATTATCTTGATGATGAAATAATTTTTAATCATAAGGATTGATATTATGCTTATGCAGTAATTATTCTCAAAATCGAATTCTTAATTTACATTATTTTTTAACACAAAACATTCCTGAAAGCTATTTATTTATAAAAGATAGATTGTCGGCGCGGATTTTTTTATGCATGTATATTATTATTGTATGCATGTATATTCAACATTGGACCTTTTTCCTGGTTTCTTGATTGATCTGGCTGAAAACTCATGTTTCAAAACGCATATGCCTTTGACAATCAGGGATAATGTAGCTTTTTAACATTAAAAGAATTTTTGTCTTGGTATCGATCAATTAAAATGTCGAACAAGATAATATTCAATTTCAGAAATGATGGCTTATCTAAACGGGCTTAAATCCTTGACTGCTATAAATTCAGATCAGTCGGCAAATTATCGGATTTAACCGATTCGGTGAACTAATTAAAGCTCCGCTTCGGTTGAGTTGCCCGGTCACTCGAATCACTTGATGCTGTGTGTGTGGAACCACAGAACTATACCTACTCTAGCAAATATACTTAGGTTGGTTAGTGTGTTCTGTTTGTAATTTCACTATTGATAGTTTTTACTGCGCCCAATTATAACATTTCAGGAAAGAACAGTAACATAGTCAGCAGTAACTGTGAAACGCACTGCCCGCGCCGTAGAACACTAGAATTTTACATCTGTTTGTTTCATAATTTAACGCCATGGGTAGGTACGCAAAGATGATTTCATTCCACTTTCTACGATCCTTACATATTTCTTTCGTTTTATCCAATCTTTATTATTACTGTCTTGATGCATGTGCGTCGGTTTAGACTTTTGACCTGGCTCTTTTTATAAAATACTTTCGATTATGTAATGTCCTGGGATGATGGCCTAGGAGCGAACAAATAACGTAGAATAGTCCGGCCCCGACTTATCCCATGGGTACGACACCCATGAGATGAGTCGGGGCTGGAAAGTCGACTAAGGGAGATTGCCCGGTGTAGACCAATAAGCACATTGGGGCACCCGAATGGTGGAGGGCAAACCAGCAACAACAGCAAACCCAAAGAGGGTTGGTGTCAGGCAGGCGGCTGGCTGTAAAACCTAAGCTAAAACCTTGAGTAGTTTAGATTGGAATGTTGTCGTTCCAATCACTCTCTCCGTTCATCGGTCTCTCGATATGACCCGTCCCGTCTTTTTCCTATACATTCATTCATCACTAGCACCTTTACGGTATGATAGATGATATGAATCCAAAGGGAGTGGATGGCTTGATGACGTCTGACCGATATGAATCGAAGAGGAAACATACTGCGCCGACTCAAGATAGACTGGGAACAGGGCAGGGAGATTTTCGGTTATGTAAGATCCGCTAAGGTCTTTTCCTTTTGGTGACAACAGAGCAGAATACAATTGTCACTATCCTCACTCTCTCCCGCGGGTAGTTGTATAAGGTGACTATGGGTAAATGGTAAGCGCCCTGCCCGTTAGTCTTATATCGTTGGACGATAATAGGTACGCCACCTATTATATACGGGACCTAACATAATTGGCAAAACGTGGGTGTTGATTCACCTCTGCCTAGCCCTTAAAAGATATATAGACGTGATTTGTGAATGTATATAAACATACACACATAAATCACGCCTACATCCCCAAACGGGTATGAATGTATGTAAAACGATAATGCTTTCGCAATTAATGGAAAAACATCTGATATGATGGAAATGGGTTTTATGCGAGTGCAGATCGCAAACGTGTATCCGTTGAAAACACCTTTTGAGTATTACACAAAATGCAGCTGGAATAAACGGCTAAAACAGCGCGATATCCACGAGTGGCTGCAATTAAACAAGATCCTTTCGTGGCCACAATTCAAATGGTTCTCTTTTATTTGCCAGATTAACTGGAAACCCTTTTCCCGTAATCGGATTTATGAAAAACGACCTTTAAAATAGGAAACAGAGGTATTCAATTAGCAAACTTTATTTGAACAGTTTTAATGGCTCATTAAATATGTATAGCTGCAGTATAACTTGGAATCTTTTATAATTGTTAGTTGAGTACTTTTACAGTATTTAGAGTTTAATATTATATTCTTTAATAAATAAACATAAGAAAGTGGGCAATGTTTTTTAGTTGTCTGTCAATATAATGAAGGAGTTATCATAATAATATAATTTTATTATTCACATTCCTTAATTACGCCTATTAATCCAAAAGGGGTAGGAAGAGGTATATTAACACTCAGAGTAAGTCAATTTCGTAACTTTTTTTTCAACACAATTGCTCGTAAATTGACACTTATTACATCGTTTTGAGGTTCATAATGCAGCGCACTCATGCATAATTTATTACGTACTAGTGCGTAATTGTATATTTTTTAATGCTTTTTTTTTGTTAAATTCTCCCTATATTTTTAGGGAAGCTTAGGGTTTAGCTCATACAGCCCTGTCTTTAGTATATTTAGTCTGTATACATGTGTGTGAAATGAAAATAAATGAAATAAATTTTACGTTAAAAGAGGGATGTCACACATTTTAACGCATCTAGGGAGTGCTCGGCGCGAATTTAATGGTAACAGAGTTCATGATGGCGACTGATGATGTGGTGAAAACCACTATAAAATCTCAACAACAAACACACCACAAGATTTATTTTTAATAATTCCTCATAATTGAACGTCAACACAGATCCTTAAGCATCAAATTAACACCACTTTCATTGCCCAAAATCCACTCAATATCCAACAATTTTTGATTTGATGAAAAAAAATTTGACTGTCACCATTGAAACGCGCCAAACACTCCAAAGTTTATGCTTATTGAGTTTGTCTATGGACATTGAATATTTTTACAAAAATTAAATTCTTTAAGAGTTAAGATGATGAATAAACATTTTATTCCATGTAAATAAACATAAATTAACCTAATTATCGTCTTTACAAACACTATTTATTTTATTTTTTATTTTGCTGCTGCTTCGGATGCACAGCCGGTTTTTCTGTGCCTTTTGAAAGTCGTCATTTAAAAATTAATTAAATTAATATTATGTCATAGTGATGTTTACTGTTAAAAAAATGTGTAGTTTTGTGTAATAAGTGTCTACGGCGATGAACAATAATATAAAGATTTAGTGAATCAAAAGTGCATTTGATGAGAAAGGAGATGAGCATTTCCGTGGTCGATCTACCTGGTCAGTCTCCATTAATAGGCTGTTAGTGTAAATTTGCCGCCGTACTCTCCCAAAATGCATTAAAACGTGTGTCGCGTTCCGCGTTTTAATGCGAATAATACTGAAGAAGGTAGACTACATTAGATGAGGCTGTATGTGCTGGTTCCCTTTGCCATCCCTAGTAATAAGGAGAATTAAAAAATTCTCCTTATTACTAGGGATGATAAGGAGAATTAAAAAATTCTCCTTATTACTAGGGATGGCAAAGGGTAATTAATTGGTATTTTTGGTAAAGTTATTAACAATACAAGTTTGTTTTTTCCTCGCAATTGTGTTGAAAAACGTCGTATGCATTGATCATTACACACTCAGCTTCCTTACCGCGCTCGCCTGCCGCTCGCCATTGCAATAATGCCTCGTATGTAATGACCAACGTAGCATACTCGTAGCATAATATACTACTATAAGAGGACTTTTTATGGACCAAAATAGAATATCTATAGACCAATATAGAGTTAAACTGTGTTTTTTCACTTTTCATATTTATTTATTTAGGTTAATACTTGTATTTACAAATGATTGTCTTAAGACGTTAATCACAGATATGAAAACCTTGCAGACACGAATAAATACTAACTATTCTTGCTCAGTTACCAGTAGCCAATCCATTTTACTTGGGAATATACCGCCAGCATTTGCGGGGACCAATCGAGTGTGTTTAATCTAAATCGCTGGCCCGATTGTGTGTGACCTCTGACTACATCATACGATTTACTCTGGCAGAGATTTTCTGTTACCAGACAAGGAGTTGATTAAAACTAGACCGACTTTGATTATAGTTGAAAGGCGTTTGATTGCCGTTTGCTGTGTGTGTGTGTAGGAAAAGGTAATGGCTTGAGAAGTCAAATTCTTACATCTTCGGTATTTCTTAGAAATATTGTACAAGTAGGTACGAAATTCATATGTTACTGCGCATATCGAGACCAGTTTCTCTTGTGAATCTTTTCACTCTGCTATGGATCTCTTCATTGGAGATAGATGAGCGGCGTGACGAGGATGGACACGTATTATCCACGTTTCTACGTTTCTTAGTGCATTTCATTTCACAAGACATTGGATTCGCCTTTTGTATTATTTTATATTAATGAAAGTTTCTTTGTATTATTTGTGTACATAATATATAACTAAAAGACTGAAGAATATGAATATTGGGGGATAGAATGGTACAGGAAGACGAATGCGTGCAAAATGACATGAATATGAATAGACGAAAGAGTAACATACTGCGCTGACCTCAAATAAAAGAGTGTACTACGATACGGGTAAGAGAACGACGATGGATCTCTTCGTTGGATTGGATTTAATAGCGTAAAGAAACTCGGAGCAGCCATTACCCTTTGTGTCGCCTTGAGCTTACTTGTGTGGACCATTGTGAACAGCCATGTCTAATTCTAAAGCATCACTGGCAAGACCCACGAATTAATGACTTGTCTTGAGAGGTAAGGTTTGAATCTTAATATTTGCTAATTGTAATATACAGGACTGCAAATATTAAATGAACGGTGAACAAAATTCAAGATAAGCAATTAATAATTAATAAGCACGCACAAAGACTGATTGAAATTGCAAATCAAGGGAATTTAATGGCCGTTTTATCAGTTCCTGTTCGAATATATTCTCATATAAAAGCCTAGCAGGCAGGCAGCGATCGATCGTTCCATTTTTAAAATACCTGTCGGCGCTATTCATCGAACCCTTATTTGTATAACAATAGGTTTTCATATTGTCTGCGCCTAGACTGAAGACTGGTCAGAAAAATAAGCCCATAAAATCCAGATAATTTACTGTTATATCCAGAAAAGTGCCGAAATGAACGAGAGCCGGGTTATCCTTGAAACTGCTGAGTCCGTTTTATCAACATAGGGCAATATACTGGCTACTTGCCAGTATATTGGCCTGTTGACAAAATTGACAATACTCTTATAAAAGGGAACAATGAAACATATTATAAAGATGTTTATGTATTTGGTTTATCTTTCATTAACTCATAACTTCATGTAAAGGGAGGAACAAACTTGCTGAGTTTCTTGCCCGTTCTTCTCAGAACAAGGCCTCCTGGTAGTTTACGAACGGATGGTGTAGCTTATAACGTTAAATATTGGAAACTGTTTTTCTTTTCGTTTCCAGTGTTTAACGTTATTTCTTTGACGATTCATGAGTGTATGTAATCATACCTTATATGAATAAACCATATTTTCATTTTCATTTTCATATATTTTACTAGAGCACTTTCTAAAATTATGGAGCTAAGACGACGTAAGAATGGTGCTGTTTGTAATTGTGAAGTTCTAATGCCAAAATTAGATGAGTTATATGAAAATATATTATATAACTGACCGCCAGACTAGTCTAACCCATGAGCACGATTGACATCCTGACTTGTGACAGATTGATAAAAGTAAACTACTCTGCAATTTTTATTTACTTAAAACTCTCAATAACTACTAATTTTACAATTTGCAACTTGTCATCAAAATTCCTGTACTTCCTTTCCTTTATTTATTATAAGAAGTCGTTAAAAAAGTCCATATCCTTCCTAAATCTAGAACAAACTCTAATTTTGTTCTTAATTCCTTCCAAGATAACCTCGTAATTGATTTATTTATTATATCCAATAGTGAGCTCGAGTAGGAACCTACTGCAAAAACTTTCTTAACTTATTAAAATATCAAGTTACACTTCATCTAACATTTGTATTACGGAAATATATTTTATGTAAGTATCCGATTGCTTAGAGTAAGTACGAAAAGTTAATTGGTGCTCAAATATTCCGGTCCATTTACATGTTTGCCTCCCAGTGACTTATTTGAATGTATATTTTTCCTTTACAAGTTACAAGAAAATCGCAACATACCTACCGTTACGCGGGACCTTGTTATTTATAAACTTTTCTTTAAGATGAAACGACATTCATTTGATTTCTGAAGTCGAGCTCTCTCTCTTCGGGCGCCATCGAATTCGACCTGTTTCGTTTGATCTGCTGAGACGTGCTAGAATATGTGAATAACTATGCATGATATATTTGTGATCGAATTTTTAAATTCCATAGGAGCGAATGCAATAGCAGTAAGAGTAACAGAAATCACGTGTATAGGTATATCCCCGATGGGGTAAGCAGAGGTTTATTAACGGTAACACACGCGTTTCGCAAATCGCGTTAAGAATAGGTGGCGAGCCTATTGCCATCTGTCGGGCACCTAAATAGGGGGTATAAGAGGAACTTAGTCATCGCTGTCGTTTGTTTTAGTCGCCCTTGGGATAGATTGGTGTGGTGAACATTATTTTTAAATTCCCCTCTGCTGTCACCATTTCTACCATGTGTCATTTTAATGTCAATAAATCGGTATTGAAACTGAATAAGAATAACGTATAACTCATTAACCACATTATTTCATTAAAACTAACTCAGTTGTCTAAAAATGTGTACCTATACTTTATACAAGGTGTTTGGTACATGGTATATCAAACCAGCACCCACCCATGCTAACATTGTCATATAAATACTATGGTGATAGTAGAAATTCAAAACTCTAAAAATATTTTTAAAATTTTTCATACATTTGATCTATTTGTATAAAAAATACATTTTTTTTTCATATTATTTTTTAATATCACCATAGTATTTATATGACTATGTTAGCATGGGTAGGTGCCGGATATACTAGTACCAAACACCTTGTAAATACAAAAGATATATTAGTTATATAGTTTAAGTTTTTAAAAATAACGGGGTACAGTTATAAGAAGACACAAACTTGGCATAGTGACAATATTAATGTTTGATACTCTCATCTCCTAAAACCATTTTTCAAGTCTTCACCCATATCTCCACGCCTTCTTAACACACCATTGAAATAAACGTCTAAATAAAAATGGCCATATTATTTTCCTGTATTCAATATTATTGGATATTATTTCCGACTTATAATTATTATCTCTTTCGGGGATACATAAGAATAGTATATAGTATCAATACTAATATTATAAAGCTGAAGCGTTTGATTGTTTGTTTGGTTGGTTGGTTAAACGCGCTAATCTCAGGAACTACTGTCACAAATTGAAAAAATATTTTCGCGTATGATAATCCATTTATCGATAGGCGATATTATCGCGAGCGTTAATGTCGGTTATTTATAAGCAATATTTTAAACGTTTAAAGTAGACAATTCCAAACTGTTCCTTTCTATAAAATCGGAGTGCACCATTTAACTTTTGCTGCAGCTTACAATCTAGAAACAGCTTTCACTAACTCGTGCCGTGTCACCGCCTGTAAAAAAGACTTTAATTTGCGGGCCCACGGTTGCCGTTTTGTTGGACGAAATTGTTTCCAGTATAAGTAAATTTTGCAACGTCATTGTTTATATGCGAGCCCACTTTACATAATAGTGGATTTCCTGAGTAGCCGCTATAAATTGTTTCACTTAATAGTACACCACCGAGCGTCTCTTAGAATGAAGGAACTAGTGCTTTTATTATAATAGGCGAGACGACATCAAAAAATCAGTTATTTAAAGATTTTATTGGAAAATACATTTTAAAGTGATTTCAAAACTGAGTTCATGAGTATATTCACTAAAATAATACTGCAGGCGGCCATTTTGGCTAAAACACCAATCACTGCGCATGACGTCATGCCTATGTAATCCATGTGACATGTGTATAGAATCACAATGTTTGTTAGCTTTCCTCTGAATGCGTTGACGTTTACCAAGGCGTGATGTCGAACCCGACGCCATTGACACTGCGAGATGTTTTCGCGCACTATTAAAAAAATATTAGAAAAATGGCTTTAACCTTAGTTTATTACCTTAATAAAGGTTTTTTCATAAATAGTAAATGTGTACATACACTACGGAAGACAATTTCAAAATCTTTCGTCATGCCTGTTCTTAAATATAAACTAGTCATAAGCGTTCATAAATGTTAAGCAAAAAAGATCGTGAACAAAAGAGCCACTCTCAAAACAGTCACTCTCAAACATGCTCGAGCTACCGGTTCCGCGCTTTGTCCCGGCACCATTCAAAAGTTGGCATTCACTAGACAGTTTCCACATTATGTGCCGTGGAAGTTGGTGCGAATCATTCACTTTGAGTTGGTATCTGCATTCAGTTTTCTAGAGCACTTAACACTAAAAAATATGCACTCTTCCTAACTGCGAAGTCCCATTAACAGTTTGGGACGCTGAACATTTTCATATCGCAGTTGAGAGCTGTTAGTGGATTTGAATTGTGGTGGTACTTAAATAGTTTTGTGTTATGCCTATATGGAGTTTTAATCGCCTAACATCATTTTTTTTTAAATAAGTTTATGTAATAATATTAGATGTATAAACGAGTTTAGATATTTTATATGTTTATAACTCATTCACGTCTGTCGGGGAAATCGATAAAGTTTTAAACTATCCCATAGTTTATTATTTCGTTAGGTAATGATGGCAGGCCTACAATCCTCTAATATTTCTTTCGCTTCGTCCATCTCATTAATTTCCACATGCATGCGCGTCGATTTCGAGGACTCTTGACCTGGCCCCTTTTTAATATACTCCCAATTTGATTATAAAAGATCCGCGCAAGCTTTATCCTTCGGTTTCTCCATTCACTAGCGGCATATAAATCTTTTTTTTACCGTGATCAGGTCATGGTAACTTATTTGACGAAGTAACTAAAGTTATAGTCGCCTTTTTCTACGTCCATCACGATTATGAATATAAGGCTGAAGTCATAATGATACCTTCAGCGTTAGTTATGTATCAGACTATAACATTGTTTGAGCAAAGACAGCTATTTCCAGACATTGGAACTCACCGACACCACTATAGTCAGCTTCCCCCAGGGTTCTATTTGCAAGGTAGATTAAACTTAAGGATATATAAAGTGGAAACTGTTACAGGCAGTAGCAGCGGTTTGCAATCGCGTTTCCCAGCCTCACGGAACGCAGTACAGACGAAACATTTTGAGTTACTTTCTTCGTAATTCAATCACATAAAGTATTACAACGAAAATGAAGAAAGGGAGGGGTATTTAAACTTTATCTGTGTAATGTTTTGTCTAACATTTACACAATGTTCAAATAAAAATCAAATTATAACATGAAACATGATTGTTCACTATCGCATCTAGTCCATTAGTGTTTCAGAGACGAGACCATAGGAGGGGCCTGGGATTTGTGATCCAAGTATAGGTTTTATTACATTAGGCCTCGTTATGAAGCATCGGCACTTTCCTATATACTCGCCTGGCTTCGCTCTCTGCCTACGCTTACATTAATACCACTAAATAAGATTATCTCATTTTAGAAGTTAGGTGTAGGAGGTCTTAGTACCTGTACGTCCTACTATTTGAAATAAACGATCATCGTTATAAGAGGAGCTCGTTAGCACAGTGGCATAGCGCGCTTGGCCTGCATCTCGAGTTCCTCCATGCTTCGAAAGGCACGTTAAGCCATTGGTCCCGCCTGCATTCGCATTCGTTAATACCCATCAACCCGCAGTGGGCCAGCGTGGTGGGTTTTAGCCCAATCTCCCTATATTCTTCCATCCTTAGGGAAGGCCCGTGCCCCAGTAGTAGGGATATTGAGTGGAGCTGTTTATGATGATGATGATGATGTTATTAGATATTCTCTTATAATACCCGTCCGAAGTATTTCAGCAACGTACCCATTCATAAAGCTCTCAAACACATTTTTTACAGGGAAACAGAAACAATGTCAAGACAGGTTATATATCAGTCTTTGAGGTGGAATGAGGGGGATCCAGCGACACTGTAATGAGTTCACGCCCGCAACAATGGACGACGTTTTGTGGCGAGCTCTTCGCTGCGGGTAGCGTTTCGTAATTTTTTATGACATGACAAGTTACAAAACACCGACACCTTATAAACCATACCGTAAAATCGCGTTTCTTGTTTATTTTTCTTGCGCAACGGCTGTTTACATCACAATTTTTGGTTGGAATGGAAAATGGAAAATGTATTCACACAAAATATGTGAATACAGTGATTGAGCTGTGTATAATTGGATGCCATTCCTTTATATACAATAAAACGCAAAATTTTCGGCATGTGCAATCACTCTATAATCAACGTAAGCGAAAAAGAGATAATTATCATTTTTAATGTTCTGTTTGTACGTTGGACGTTCAATGAATCAATGTCATTTGATTGAAGGGTTCTGTAGCTAGAAATAGCGTTTCACTAATTGATATGAAATTTCAACATTTCTTTGATATCGCACAGCTTGCTATACGCGCTGAGAGATTTAAATTATGTAATTTCCTAAGAAGCGTTTGCGGTGTCGTGGGTCATGAATAAAACATGGTTTTATTAACAACTCCTATGTAGTCTCATATATAAAGAAGAAGGTGCCACCATCAGACCAATATCTCAACCCATCTTAAATCATAATAATTTATCGCAATTTACACTCTACAATATTATTTTTTGGTTCCGCTCGATATTACAAGTGACGAATGTAGAAAAAATTAAATGAAAAACAAACCCTTCGATCTTTTGTATCTCTCTGGCAATTTCACGCACTGATGTTTAAAACACGTAACGTATTTACCCATTCATACTCACGACTAAACATATCTGACGCAGGCATTGCTCGAAAACGAATAAATATTATTAGCGTGTAAATATCACACAATATCAGCTTAAAGCGTGATAGAAGACAAGAAGTGGCTCGCTATGTTGGCTTAACAACGCGTACTTACACGGTGGCGAGGCCCGACATAATTAACACTAATTTTCTCTCTCATATACACAAAAACCCTTTTAGTTAAGTCATGTTTACTTAGGTTTGAATTTCAGTTATCAACAGTGTTGAACAACTTGCTTTTACAAATTGCGCAGTCAGTATTTGATCCTGTTCCTATCCTTAAACGCTAGCATTGTGAACTGATACGGTGGGATGAACCCGTGATGTAATTTGGAGATTGTTTTGTTGACTTTTCCAACAAAATCACACTGCACTGTTTCGCTAACGCTTCTGCCAATATTCGCGTCAATATTGTTAGCACGTAGCTTCGTAAGTATAACCTGCGAAGAATTCTCGCGATCGTTCAAACGTATGAGCTTTTGTAATAAAATGTCTGTTATTCTTTTGTGCTCAATCTTCATTGGCGAGGACAAACGATTCCCCGCGGACACTCATAAAAATTGTTAATAAGTTCTAAAAGTTGACTTCCCCATCTAAGTAATCGTTATTAGGAAGTAGCTCCCTTTCACTAATATTTCAGAGCAATAGCTCAACAGGGAGTAGTATCTTGAGACTTTTACTTTAGTACGAGCCTCTGACACTTTTACGACTCCGTTATAAACCGAAGTGGGTTACTTTATTTTTAATGCCATAGAGGAGAGTGTAATTTTGAAGCTGAGAGCCATACATACCAGCAAAAATTTTCAGACTTTATGGTGGGTTTCAATTACCTACTTAACTATAGAGTTGAAATATAATTAGGTATCTTACAGAACCGTCTGTTTAAAAACTGCATTTAAAAATAGACAGTAACACAGTACAAACAACAAAACGTCAAGTAATAAACAAACTGTCAAATGTAATTTTAGTTGTCTTTGAAATGTAATTAATTTTCGATGTATAATATTTATTTTGTATATCTACAAAATTGTTCGATGGCTTTTGTAGATTCTAAAGTGAACTAGTGCTTAAAAAGAAACAAAATAAATATCTGTACATCCAGAATTAAGTGCCCATGGGATATTTCATTTCATACTAATTCATATAATTTATGTGCATTGAGTGCGGCTTACTTGTCCTCCTACTAAGCATTTGCGTATGTATTGTAAAACGATCACAAAATGTACGATGGGAATGACGACACGAACTTGTTGATGTATTGGAAAAGTGATTAGTATAGGCTGGGTAACGGTAAAGGTCGGTTTTCACCAAACGACAGGCATTAGCATGTTTCCAATGCCAACTTTTATGCGAAACATTTTTTCAAAATATAATTAAGCTAGCTCCAGAAAGCGTTAGAACGAAGAAGAAGAATAATATGCTTGTGAGGGTATGAATAATGCTACTTACTTTAGGCTAGGTGTGTGTGTGAGAAATTTTAAATGTATGTAGGTACCTGCGTGCTTGTACAGATATTTATTAATGTTTTAGGATAGTGTGTTTTCGAATGATGAATAGGAGCCCTATCCTTTTTAATAAAGCCAAATAGGTAACATGTCTGAGGACTTTAATTTTATATGACGAGAATTAAAATATTCTATTAATATTTGAAATAGTATTAGGGTGCTTAACACTGTAAAGTTTGTATGTTTATTGTCTTGATATATTTTATTGATGTTGATTTTCTATATACATTCATTTTTAATTATTAACTACAGAAATAGACACCAGATCAAACCAGGGATGAATATTGGGAGACCGTTTAATTCATTATCGGCAATAAATCGATTGCTGGCCCGAGATATAATTTGTCACTCAACTCGCTCGTTAATCAACATCGAAATTGCAGTGTAGGCTACAAACAGTGATATATATTTGAGTTATTTCTAAAAATATAGATTGTTTACGTCTTCTTAGATTATACCATAATATTATTGTATGGTCTATTAGATTTTAATTTTAACATTATATAAATGTTAGAAAAATTGTCACATTTGTATAATGTTAAATTCTAACCACCAAAATCTTTGTATTATTGTATGGTATTAAAATGTCGTTTTTTTACTAGGATATTTGTAGAAATTTCTTTTTCATTTCTAATAATTATACTTTAGTTGTTAAAATAATTGATAGTTGACCAGTTTAATTTTTTTATGCTTTACACAGGACTCTTGACCTTCATCCCAACATTGGATTCAACTTCATGTGGAATCCTCAACCACAGAATGGCTGAATATCTTATCATAAATTGTCGAAACACAGTAATGCTGATAATAAATTATTATTAAGATGGCGGTAGATTTCATTAAGACGGTGGTAGCTAGCCAAGCAGTCTTGAAAACGTCCTACCATTAACTAAAACGATTACAAATTTTTACTCCAATGGGGAGTGGGGATTAACCCTGGGACCTCGGGATCTAATTGCGGTGGGTAATCCACTAGACCACGGAGGCGGTCAAGTACAAGTTAGAAGTGCTTACTAAGCAATACAAATAACCAAAATAAAACATTTAATAATAAATGTGTACACCTAATATGTGGTATGTTTAATTTAAATTAGTTACTGATGTCATGTTCCATGTTTCAATGGTTGATGGTAGGCCTCTGTACATAGTATGTTACTTTGCTCCAAAAGGCAGGCTAACATCGGGAATCTCCAATACGAGACGTAATTGGGCAACCGAGTACAGCCAACCAACCACGAACCAACTTCGAATTGTGCATGCCGGAAATTAACAAGCAACCCGTATTGTGTTTGATTTGGTTGTTCTATATGGTCCAAACGTTGAACCCGGTCTCAGAAGTTTTTTAATGATTGTGGTGAACTGAGCCACCAAATACCGATGACTAGATTTTGTTAGCTAAACAATGGGTCCTATATATTCCAATGGTGGTCATTAATCATACCATCGACACACTTAATACGAGTATTTCACTTATAATTGAACATTAATATAAATGTTAGAAAAATAATAAATGGAAAAAGAGATCAGCAAATAAAAAATTGGAACTAAGGAACATGTCCTAGCCGTTTAACTTATTATTAGAATTCAATTTCTAGGAATCTATCATCTTTGAACAGATTTTTGTAATATAACGTAGCAGTAAGGCAACTCTGTAAATCAAAATGCTTGCTTTTAATAGAATATATAAACCAGATAATATACACGGACTAATTGCCAGTTCACGTTAAAATGACAAAATTGCCAGTAGAAAAAAATCTACTTCTTTATATTTATTGTGAAATCAAAATGAACCTCCTTGCCGTACAGAGAAAAATGATTACATACGCACCGTACATGCACTGTGTCTGGTTAAATTCTGTCGGAAGATACGTATTGACGGGAATTTATCATCTAACAGTCTCTGGAACGAATTTTCGTAATGGTATTACGTGCAGAGTGACCTGTGCAGAAGAAATAATAATATATTCAGCAGCAGGATCACTGCTGTCTAAACTATTCAATTTTGTATACATAGAAATACACATTGTGATGGACTTTTAAAGCTCTAAAACATGTGAACTATTTTCCGATAATTTTCATGCATTCAATGCGTCAGACGGTTATGATGATGATAAGGATTACTCTCGATGTATTCATTAAAAATCGACAAATTAAGTGATTAAGTGAAAAAGCAAAACGTTTGTTTTGAATTGTTTGGCCTGCAATTGTTTAAATATCACAATGTTCGCAAAGTCTTTGGATGGTTATCAAAAAATAGTATTATCTATATACTTCGGTGCATCCATAGGGAAGGCCAGTGACCTATAGTTGGCAGACGTTAGAGCTAGTCATATGGTTGATCATAGCTCTAATAAGTATTTGAAACACAGTCAATCTGTTTAATCAATCTCAACATGCATTTAATATTATATTTCATATTGTGTACGCAAAGGAAACGTTCGTAAATATACCGGAAGGACAGGAAAAACTAAACAACGGTGCTTTTCTCGATTGATTTGATGGATTGAGGAAAATAGCTCCGTAAAATCGCTAAGTCCTAAGGTCGCATCCGGTGGTTCTTGGTTCGTACTTTAGAAAAGTCTCGTTTTAATTTGAAGATAAATCTTCTACAAAATATTTATAAGAATCGTTGCAGCAGATTATTCAAATCTACACAAGTCATGGAAAATGTTGTCAGTAGAATTTCCACTTTCAATACAAATATACATACATAATTCACGCTTATATCCCCGAAGGGGTAGGCAGAGGTGAACTAGCAACCACGTTTCGCCAATTATGTTAGGTCCGATGTAATAGGTGGCGAGCCTATTGCCATTTATCAGGCACAAAAGTCGCAGTACACTGCTATTGCTAGGTGGTATAAGAGGAACGCTGCTGCCCATTGCTCATCACTGATTTATCCTTAGTCGCCTTGTACGACACCCACGGTAAATTTTTGGGATGGAGACAATTGTATTCTACTCTGCCGTCACCACACGGCTTTCTTTGGCGTTTTGTTTCATTTATGCTTTATTAAATCGATTTAGAAAATTAAACTTTCCGCAAATCTATAGCATTAATTTGTAGCATTATACAGTGTCTTGTATTTACAACAAACGTAATATTTAACGAAAAGCATGGCAGGCGACGTTTACTTTGGTTAGCTAGAAATTAATGAGCATTAAAAATATAGATAGAAAAAAACCATAGGAACAACGCCTACAACTGCTAAGGTTTGCTGCTGCTTACAATTAATTGTGAAATTTAACATTTGTACATAAATACAACAAATACTGTTCTATAAAAATAATCTTTCAGGGAGGAAAATTGAAAAGAGTATTCATTTGATAATATTTTTTTAATTGGAAAGACCGAAAGGCATCCTCTTACAACGAAATACGATATCCCAATAAGTCTACATAAATAGAGAACATATTTCCATATTTTGAGGAAGTTCTCATATTTATATTAGTAAAGACGGCACTAGTGGTATTTTGTTACTTTGTTACCTGATAATCACTGTTTGGTAATTACTCGTAAATGTTATGAGAACTATTTTCTGATAACATGAAATTAATGGAGTTACCGCTGTTGTTAGCAACAAGCATTGCTACAGCCTCTTTGATGGCTTTGTCTTTGGCAATAATTCTAAATTATCAGTGTCATTTTTATATCAATCATATTGTAAAACAATAGGTGGTAGTTTGCTAGTAAAAACTCGTGAATAAATAGCTCATGTAATCAAACGGGTTCTTACAATGATATTATATTTAAATATAATATCATTGGGTTCTTATATGCTCAGTCCTCAACAGTTGAAGTATACGGTAATACAAAAGTACCATGTCACATATATTCAAAAAGTCCTTGCCTTTTGAAATTATAACCACTAATAAAAAATAACCTAATATTAGGTGTAACGTCGTTTAATAATTCACGTCCATTACCTTATGTCCCCATTACCACCCAGGAGGACATATATAAAAACACTTTGACCGTTCATTTACGAAAATTACACATCATAACTTTGAGAAAATGCTTAAATTCGAAATCCTCTAAGGCTTAGCAAAATCCCTTAGGCCATTGACGATAAATATGAGTTAAAAGGGACGGAAATTATGTTAAGTACACAGAATTATAAAATCGAGTACTTTGGTCTCTTAAATGTGGCACAAATCAGATCACTGTAAGTTGCTATGTAAAATATTTTTTTAAGTAAAAGAGAAGATAGGTTTTTGAATATTTTCTTTTTGAAATAAAATTATGTATCTTCATTATTTTAACATTTTATTCCGCTTTCCCTTGTAACATCTGAAGGTCAGCCAGAATGCTCTCTAACTGCTAAGATTATTAGTTACAAGCGCTCATTGAATGCAAGAGAGATGAAACTCATAAACTACTTAGTAGTATTTTATGTTCTGTGATTAATAGTGATTATGACAATAAGGCTTACTGTTGCAAGACTGGACATTCGAGATGTATCTCTTTTGTATTTAAAAACAACGTGTGTGGCCCTGCCGGTTATATTTTCTTCTTTTTCATGTATTAATCCTAGTCTACTCGGAGTCAGGACAATATATATTTTTCTGGTTTCTTTCTTTATCATCCTACAAATCCATTATAAGAAGCACCATTAATTTATTTATCTATCTGTTACTACATTCAGAAGAAGCTGATGAGATTGATATATAATATTATAAGTGATAATAGTTACGAGTAGGCATTGTTAATAAAGGCTACAATGGCATCACAAATGATGACATTAATGACAGCGAAGTCTTCTTCCTCCTATTATACTGTAATAGTACATAAATATATAAACGACCATGACTCGAGAACAAATTTTTGTGTTCATCATAAACATTGGCCTATACCAAGATTCAAACCTTCGTGACATCATGACCTATATAGCCAGCGATCTGACCATTCGACTAAAGCAGCCATCGGCAATTAGTCTCCTCTTATGAAACCCACGGGGTGTGAAAGGTGATGGCGATAATGGTGCTTTTACACGGTGCATGTAACTTGCAGCACTTGCGCAGGTTATATGCATCGTGTAAACGACTCCAAAGAGTCAAGCAACTCGAGGATCTGTCTGCACAAGTAACATGCGCAAATAGCCTGCGCGCGCATCGCGCTGGTTACTTGCGCAGACAGTTGAAACGAACAAGACGCATACACAAAGCACTCGCACAGGCAGCATGCGCAAGTAGCCCGCGGCTTTGTTTATGCACTGATCAACTTACTTGAGCATTTTGCTTGCGCTAATATCTCGGGCCTCTACTTGCACAAGTTACTTTGTCTGCACTGTGTAGAAGCACCATTATACCTACATCTCACCACGCGCCTGATTTTATGAAAAACAACAAAGCCTTGATTAGCGACATAACCAGTCTATGATGATATAATAAACTTATTCCATCCAAGTTAATTTGACTTCGGACTAAATTGTTCAAGCTACTTTGCTAGCCGTGCCGTTGCGGTTAGAAGTTCTCAAGTGTCCCTCGCATATAGAAAGTTTATGCACAATGTGGCACAAGTGTCCATGGTATATTAAAATGTTTAAAGTCTAATATTATGCTTTAAGAAAGCAACATTTACCTAAGTATCCCATATAGTTGGTCAAATATTCAGTAAGTAATCAACAATTTATAATATTATATGGACGTGTAAGATTAATCCACAATATTAAAGATTACTCATTATTTTAATCGTACAGTACTCAAATACCGTATGCAACTTGTTAACTAAGCGATCAGTTATAAAGTATTGGGGGGGAAGGCAAATTGAACACCAACATACAATACATCGTAGCCCGCTGTAACCTTCTACGACCAACAACAATTGGCTACGGATCCACGGTACTACGATTCGTCGTAGCATCTATCCATGTTGACATCGTAGAACGATAATCCCTAAATAAAGGGAATGAGAACTTGTAATTACATGAAATGAAACTAACAGGGTTGCTCAGTTTTAAATTTTAATCAAAATTAATCTAGTTGAAAAGTTTAAGAGTTTATAAGGCGCTGTCTCCGCGAGCGAAAGAATCGCGACGAGTACGCTCTTCTATCGGGTAATCTCCACGAACGAGCGGTTATTCCGCCAGCGTATCGTCCCGACTCGTGACGAAATTGCAGCGCGTGAATGAATCGCCGCATTTTCTTGTCGACGCATTGATCTATTGTTGAAAGATTTGAACGTTCCGCGGCAAGCGCGCGGCGGACGCGCCGCGAGTAACGACGATACAACGAGATGTTAGCGCGAACATTGCCACTCGTGGCATCATCGCGACAATATCGCCGTGTGGAGACGCGCTCATAGAGACGCTCAATATCGCCGGGCTTCTCTCGCTCGTGGAGACAGCGCCTAAGGGTATTATTTTATGATGATGATGATGGGACAGATAGAGATGGATTGAAGTTTAGTTTAGTTTAACTGGGCTTTATCCGCACTTAGCCCCCTGATTGGGCCATTGTACGTGTCTCCCTATTATTGCTACTCCAACCATCCCAGACTATCCCAAAAACCCAGCAGTCTTTTCAGACTGCTGCAAGCTTCCGGGACCGATACTGGGGATTGGAGGAGCCTTGCCCGTTCATCTGCCACGCTCCTGCATTCTATAAGCACGTGCTGTGGCGTTTCTTCTGCCTCCATGCATCCTCTGCATAGAGGGCTGTCCGTCACCCCAATGGTAAATAGGTGCTTGTTTAGGGAGCAATGGCCAGTTATTATGCCTATCACCTTTCGGAGTTTGTCCCTGTTTAAGTTTATGAGGTTGCGAGCAAATCTTTTTGATGCCACCGGAACTGCATTCTTTGTTTGCTTACACCCGTCACTGTTTATCCATTCTCTAAAATGGGTTTCCTCAGTTTTGGTGCGCAGCCATGTTTTTATCTGGGCCTGAGGTATGGGTAGCAATGGTTCCGGTCCATATACTGTCCCTTTCGATCCCTTTTTGGCCAGTTCATCGGCTACGTCATTTCCCAATGAGTTGCTGTGTCCTTTGATCCATTGAAGAGTTACTCCGTTCGTACTCGCAATGGATTGGAGTGCATTGTGGCACTCCAGTATCAGGATAGATGTTATCGTGTTTCTTTGTAGGGCTTGCAGAACGGAAGCACTGTCTGAGATTATTTTGACGTTTAGGTCTCTGACATCTCTGGCTGCAACCGCCTGTGCCGCTTTGGTGATGCCAATGCATTCTGCTTGGAAGATTGAGTTTAGTTTGTCCAGTGTTGTTGATATTTTTATATTTAAGTCGTTCGAGAAGACACCAGCTCCAGTGCCATATGTGGTTTTAGAGCCGTCTGTGTATATCCTAACTTCATTGATGCCAGAGACATCTCCTGGTTCTGCGATGAGTTGGATATTGTACCTTCGATCGAAGACATGTTTACACGGTGTTCTGTCTATGGGTGCCTCTAGGAGTGGTATTTCCTTCAGGGTCCATTGCAGAATTTTTGTGTGTGTTGTTTCTATATTTTGTTTCCATAGCCCGTTAGCTCTAAGCCTTAAGGCTGCTGCCTTTGCCTCCTCCTGTATTACAAGATCTAGAGGTGTCAGGCTCAAGAGATACTCTAGTGCGGCTGATGGGGTGGTTCTCATGCATCCAGTGGTAGCTACGCTTGCTAAGCGTTGTAGACTCTGGAGTTTTGCTTTTACCGTGGTAAGTTGCGTTCTGGGCCACCATACAACCGATCCGTAGGTCATAGAAGGTCTGATAACTGATTTGTACAGCCAGAGAGATATTTTAGGGGTTAAACCCCATTTTTTACCAACTAGTCTTCTGCACTGACAAAATGCTATACAAGCCCTCTTTGTTTTTGCCTCGATATGACTCGCCCAATTCAATTTATTCTGGATTGAAGTTTTCTGAACGTTTTTATTTTGTTTCAATAATCAGATTTGTAAAATAGACTGTATTTACTACTACACTACACACTACTAGAGATGTGAAAGCACATTTCCTTCATATGCTATATTGACTATCTGTAACAGGGCTGCAAGAAATATTTATTAAAATATAATCAGTATCTTTGTCAGTGACATAAACTATAAAATAAGTATATAACTGTACTTAAATATGATATTATTTGTACTTTAAAATTAAATTTTAGATTACTTTAATGTTCGGCACCAGTTGACTGACATAATTCAAAATAGGTACTCGAGCGCGCGTCACCGGTCCAATCTCCAAAACAAATGACGCGCGCACTCACCACAATGCCTAGGCATAACCAGCCAGACTAAGTTGAGCTGTTGATTTTGGCCCATGCTTGATTGAAGCTCACTGGTTAGAGTAGCGCGGGAGGCGGGGAGTTCTTACAAGGTTGGCAGTGCGTTACTTAAGGCACGTGCCTCGGGTGAGTTAACCTGCGCAAAAGTTCGTGAATCAATCAACGTTGTGAGTCTGCCGGGCAATCGTTGGTAAGCGAAGTGTACGCATGCGCTTCCCTTAGGGCTGACCTCGGCTGCTCAAACAGCTAAGAATTTGCCACGTATAGGCCTACACAAGAACTTTCGCACTCCGCGGAGACAAGCGACACGATATGCTTCCGAGGACTATGCATACTGCTGACCATATATCTGATAATAAACATGAGAACGATAAACAAGTTTGTTCCTGATTCACGACATTGAATGAACGGATTTACAGTAAATTTGTAAAATATTGCTTATCAAGTCCTTATCATTGGCACAATTGTGATGCGTCATCCATATAACAACAGAACATTTCTACCTTATAATAAAAAATATCTAATATAAAATAAAAGTCCTCCGAAATGTCATCCGTTCCGTAGATGACATGAATTTAATTCAAATCTAAATAATATTTAAATTAAATGGGCTTACGGGACCTTTGAAGAGAACAGTCGCATAATGAATTCGCTGTTGCTGATAATTGATAATCATTATTATACAGTAGGCTCTTATTAATTAAGTTAATTAAATAGGTTCTTAAATCACAAGAGATACAAAAAAATATATTAGGTTATTCCTTAGTTGTGAGTTGCTAACGATGTTTTATTTTTGTAATGTAATTGAATATTTGTAAAATTGTGCAAACGTAGTAATAGTAAATCAAGATATGAAATGTTTGTGATACTTAAATTTTGTCGAAAGTATACTCATGCTTATTATCCCGAAAAATCTAACACATATTATGTTGAGTGTTTGATTTTTTCGGGACGATTACGCAACTATAAAGATTTCAAGGGTAGTGATAAACTTTTATCGATAGTTCACCGCGTGTCGAGCTACATCGATATGTGACGACGACACTGGTTGCCCGTCGTAAATCCCGCCTGAACCCGCCACAGTTGACAGTGTACGCGCGCAACCGGTGTGTGCCAGACGTCCCGATGGCTCCAACCCGCTCTCTCCAGAACGCGAACGATCAAGGTAAGTTGCAAAACTTATTTTATTACACTGAAAAATAAACAATTGCCCATAAGATGACATTTAATTCTTCAATGCTGCGGTCTCAATGATTTGACAGAATAGTGTTCACGCTTAATTCAGTATTGAAACGTTTTTGTTATTTCAAGCTGTTTTCGTAGATGCCCGCTTCGGGCTGTTTACATTTTGTTTTCTTACAATATCACTTTCAAAAAGGCGACAACGGTGTTTAATTTTTTGTCTGTGGCTGTTTTTAATAAGTCGGCATTTCTTCAATATCTACAAAAACAGTTTTTAGTATTTAATTTAACCGCGTTGTGGAGTTAAATGAATTGGACTTTGTAGCTCGGAAAAATATTATTAAATCAACAAAGTTTAGGTTCGTAGCAAAGATATTCGTTCGTAAATAGCTTTTGGTGTACTAATTTATTCCTTACTGATAATTAATAATGCAAAACGTTGTGAAATAAATTAATATTGCTTCATTCTGTGTGGTAGGAGCTTTCTTGACAATTTAAATATACTGAGAAGAAAAGAATTATTGAGATTGATATCATATGATATTGATATCATACATACAATTTTCTTGCGAGATTTTATACAATGTTGAATATTTTAAGAAATCTATGTTTCGTAATTATTTCTATTCCTATAATTCTTGTTACAATTATAATTTAGTTATAATTAATAAAAGTACGTTAATTGGAAAATAACAATGAAAGTAAAAGTAAAGTAAGTAAAAAACAACAACAGTGACTTATTCTTTTATGTAAATGGACTTTGACATATTAACATTTCTAATCCCACTTGACCAGAGCCACTTGTTCCTTCTGTTTCCATGTGGAATAAGGATGGCTTTTCCCGTAGGAACGTCGCATTTTCCGGGACTATATTGAGATGTTTTCGAATTTCAGGTGAATTCTCCGGAGATATTAAGAAATAAATGTGTGGGACGGTTAATACAATTTTATTACGGACCGTACACTTTCACGCGTGTTTTAATAATGTTTTGTAGTATATTTTATTTCATTCTATATTCTTATAATGCTTGCGAGTAATAGTTCAAGAAAGCCAAAAAGGTAATTTATGTTTTCTGAGATAAGTTGTAAAGTCATTGTCATTTTTTTTTTAATCTTTTTATTTCATTCTATTATCACTCAGAGAGCACGATTATCACTAAGAACTGACCCAAAACATATCACGAGTTATATTTAAAAGGAAAAAAGTATTTAGATTGTGAAGAAATAGGTAAAAAATACAGAGAGAAATGTGTCATGTTTTGCTCTATCTGTATGTGTCTGCCTATTTACAGCGTACAGAACTAACTAGGTTTTGATTACTTACTACCTTTGATAGGTTACTGGAACAATTTTTGTCCCAGTAATTCGGTCAATAGCGAGTCCTTTAGCTTATCTTCAGTACTTTTACTTTTAGTGAATGAAACATTATTGTCATAAATTATTTTGTTTACAGTGGCGAATCCAATTACAGTTATTTTGTATTGGTACATTACTTTTCTCAGAAATCGAGTAGGTACCTACTAAGGTTTCAGTCTACTCACTTTTAGGAATGAACAAACAGAAATAAACACATAATGATAGCTTTATCGACCTTTCCAATTATTCTAGGTACTTGAGCTTGGAGTGTGTTACACACGAGTATTTCAAACTAGGTATTCGTACAGAAAAGCGATGGAAACATCTTGCTATATATATACTGATATTACAAAAGCTAAACAGTTTGTTTGTTTGGTTGGTTGAACGCGCTAATCTCAGGAATTACTGGTTCAAATTGAAAAAACATTTTTGTGTTGGATAGTCCATTTATCGAGGAAGGCCACAGGCTATATAATAACCAACATTAACTCGAGGGGAGCCGTGGGGGACCACTAGTATATGCCTATTGCGTAGCTTAGTGCGAGTGATAGTCCATCTAAACCCCAATATACAATAGATTGTAATAAATATGTGTGACTCTTACTGCACTATTTGCTAAAAAGGAGCTATTTTTATAAGTAAATTGATATTTTTCTTAGTTTTGATAGAATATTTTACCTAATAAACTTATCACAAAAGATTCAAGAATAAACGCTAAAAACCTTTTATCATTTTACGTTTGTGAAAGAGATATCCTTATACCAAAGACTCGCTGCAATTTGTGAATAAAACTGACTCAGTTAACGAGACCTCTGCTCTTGGCAACAAAAGCAGGGCTAGCTTCAAAGTTTCTTCGGTAATGATGCCCGCGGCAAACACTGGTTTTTGTGTAATTATTTTAATGCGTTCACACTTCGTCTTTTGATCATAATACTCAATATGACCTCTGAGTTCTAGATTTGACGAAAGCTCCTATATAATATTCTTGATTGTTGTCAGTAAAAAAGGGGTAGGTAGGTAAAGTCAGCAATAAGTAATGTGCAGCAGCGTTCCTCTTTAGGCAAAGCTGCTGTAGGTGGCTTATAAGTCAACGTGCGAAAAGCCAGCACTGCGATGACATGTAATTGTCATCGCAGTACTGATTTGTAACTAAAAATTCGGCTATTGTCATATCTAAATATAGCTTTTGTTATATCTACTGCAAATTCTTCTTCTCCCTGTCATACGTCCCGCTCTCAGTGGAGTAGCACACAATGTCTTCCTCTTCTTTTCTTTCTATCAAACATGAGCACAATATAAACTCCCTTTTTCCCTCATATCACCTTTCAAAATTTGGTCCATCCATCCTAGTCTATTGAGTTCAATTTTCCAAATTACTGTACCTAAGTATAACACAGTTATACACTATATATATATTATATATAGTGTATATTATATATATAATAACACAGTTAGTTTTCACTAACCACTGTTACACCTGTATACCACTTTAGGCAGAAAATCCGCTTCTTCGTCTTAGCTATTACTAATCTATAAAGTAGCCTCATAATATTTTAACCAAAATTATCGGAAATCGCTCTCAAAAATTTATTCCATACGATAATCCAATTTATGGACATCGAAGATAGGCAATATCTTGCATCAGTGGGGCTTGGTACAGTCAGCATTAAAATTTTATATATATGTTATACTATGCTATGCTGCGTACATATTTAGTTTTAACATGTAAAAGGTTTTTCCATCTGAATGAACTAAATGCTTGAGGTATCCATCAGAGTAAATATTGGAAAATATCATCAAAAATATTTAAGAATGAAGTTACACGGTCTATTAGGCTTCTATATAAAAATGGCAAGAATATTCTTGTTGTAAATAATGACATTCGATTTCTTTGATAAGTATTTTCGAATCTTCGACAAAATTATTATTTATCCATAGGTTATTCATTTATATCCAATCCATAGATTATTTGGCGAGTCGGAATGAGTTACATAAAAAATATTAAAGAGTTTGATCAATTTTGGTTTCACAATAAATTGCTAAGATATTATTTCAGAGAAATTATAGCGGCTTTGTTACAATTTCCCTAAAATAAGAGGTCAAGAAAATTTAAAAAATTTTTGTCCTTCTGCGGGAATTTAACCTGCATCCTCCGCAATCCGAGCGGCTGCCTTACCACTCAGTCAACCAGGACGTTGATTAACTTGTCGAAATTTCTCTAACCTTTCTACTTCTTGTTTTAAGGCAGCGCCTACCCTCGCTATACAAAATTTCTACCATCCAAAGGAGATATTTTTACAAATATCCTGTTTCCTTTAAGCTTGGGTTGACCTCTTGTTCGTTTTAATGATTTATCCAACATTCATATTATGGTCAAATAAAAATTAAATCACAATAAGTAATAATTAAATTGTTTGGGTCACTAATTAATACAAATATCGCAAATCAATAGTTGCCTCAGCTTTGTTTTGCAACTTTACTTATATTTCTGAAATACAACACTCGTGTTCGGTATTATGGAAGATAGCGACAGAAACATGACACGACGTGCGCCTTCCGTAGCGTTGAGTGCCGTTTTAACGGTAAGCCGAAAGCGAATACAAACAATGCGACTTGAACGGCGCACCAATTAATCAATAACAAACCTATTGTGGTAGGATTCCTTAGTGGCTGCCTGGGCTTGTCGAGGAAAATAAAAATCTTTGAAGTTTTTTTTAACAGAATCAAAAACCGTTGCTGCTGCAATAAAACTCGCACAAGATACAGCTGAGTCTCCCGTTTGTGACTTAGGGCCTGTTTCACAATCGATAAGTAAGTTCGAAGTAGCTTACTTCGCAGATCATTTGACAGTTGTAATATGAAATATATGTCAATTGAACTGCGTAGTAAGCTACTTCGAACTTACTTGTCGATTGTGAAACAGGCCCTAAGACTAATTAATTAAGATCTTTATACGTGAGACATACAAACATAAATCACGCCTGTATCCCCGAAGGGGTAGGCAGAGGTGAACTAGCACCCACGTTTCGCCAATAATGTCAGGTCCCATGTAATAGGTGGCGAGCCTATTGCCATTTATCGGGCACAAAAGTCGCAGTACATTGCTGGGTGGTATAAGAGGAACGCTGCTGCCCATTCCTCATCACTGATTTATCCTCAGTCGCCTCGTGCGACACCCACGGGAGAGATTTGGGGTGATGACAATTATGTTCTACTCAGCCGTCACCACACGGCGTGAGAGATTGGGAGAAATAGTTATACACAGGTATCGGGGGGTTTGTCCTTTTTTATTATTAATCATTTTCATCATTATTGAGACACAAAACACTTAACACAAACTTCTTGAGTATCGCCGT
Source organism: Cataclysta lemnata (assembly GCA_963931975.1). Lineage (NCBI taxonomy): Eukaryota > Metazoa > Arthropoda > Insecta > Lepidoptera > Crambidae > Cataclysta > Cataclysta lemnata. The sequence goes on from OZ008338.1 coordinate 15,125,605, forward strand.
GCGGGTGGGTGCGTGTGTATATTTAAGGATCCCTTTTATAATGCATCTCACTATTCCTTTCTCTGTCTATCCATATTTGATTATGCCTTAGATGCGCAAATCACCGGCATATTTATATGGTTTAATAAAAATAAAAGTAGCAATCATAGCACATAATAACATGTGAATGAAAAATCTTTTAATAAGTATAGTGGTTTTTTAAAAGCAATTAATGCAAACGAAGACATACTTAAACTGCTTTTAGCAGTGACTGTACCAAGAAACTTTTAAATTGAAGGAGGATTTGTACTTTAATGTATGCGTAAATCGGTCGTTATTCGAAAGGCCTCGAGCTGCCCATAGAAATATTGGGGTGGGTGTTTACAATGTGATCCTAGGGGAGCCTTCCTTTTATCCCGGCTTAACGCTATGACCTACATACCATGTTATGAGCGGTAACATAAATATATTAAAGTTTTAGAAATTGCCTGTTAGGGGCAGTTGACTTTCCAAGAGTTGTACATACAAAGGCTGGCAAAGGGGTCGGCCATTTTTTATAAAGTTTGGTAGTTTACCTTTGAAATACTACTACTTACTCGGACTTCTTAAAAGAAAGTACTTTTAATATTTCCTATACTTTATTGCAAATCTAGTTGTTTTAGGCCATAAATTACATTTTAATATTACAGCGATTTTAAAGATTTTTCAGGTAAGTTCTGTCATTGTTCGCTCAATTTTGGATTTGTGACATTTATGACTATTAAGAACTAGACGTGCAAAATATGTTGAACAGCACTAATAGTAAATAATAGTAATTTTCATAAAAAATGAGTAAGAGTAATAGAGGACGCCCTTAAGATAAAATAATATTTTTTTATAATTATTATTATAATACATTTTGAACATACATACAGATTACATTAAAAAGCAAACATGCTTTGGTAATAATTATGCATGTTAAAATGCTTTAGAAAAGAAAATTCAGTGGAACACACAGCTTTAGAGGGAACGCCCCGCCATTAATGGGAAAAAAATGACTGTCACCGTGTAATGTGAAAAAAGTGACGTAGCATAATTATAAAGCTATTAATAATGTGAGACGCGAACTTCGATAGGATTTGCCATACGTACTTGTGAATTTCTTAATGATATCAAGATGGCGCCGTAATTTTTTACACAGTCATTATGCGATATCATTTTAGCTTCCTTCGGATAACGCGTAAAGACAGGCAACAAATGGTTAGTACCTACTTACCTACAAAACAAATTATTATTAACATTTATTATTGCATAAATAATTATGCAAAAATACATATTATTAGTAATTTTTAATAAATGTTAACAGTCGTGTATTGTAGATAATAGTCGTGGATTGTAAGACTACTGTAATTTCTGCTTATTATACGTTATAATTAATTATTTTTTGTTATGTTGTGTAATGTGCATAAGCATAGCATAGCGCTTCAAATACAAATATTTTCCATAGAGGGGACTTTTCCACGATTATTATGCATAATGGATACTTTTGCAGTATGGAAACAACACATCAACTATCGACTACATCAATATCGTTGAGGCAATCTGTCAACTACACGCCTCGCAGTATTATAATGTCAGATGCAGAACAAAATGCGGGCCGTGTTGAATGGTTGATCAAATCATGTCGGACAATCCAGTCTCAATATGTAATTCACTACAATGAAACAAAATATTGGGTTTATTTTTAGAACTGTCTAAGAAGTTCTGATACAAAATTCTTGGTGTACTATATAATATATATCTATGTGCGCTTATACGGGCAACTAAAATTACTCAATTTGTGTCAATACTCGTCAACTGTGACATCAGAAAATTTAGGGCGATGGCAGCATGTAACGACCTGCTGCTGGGAGACAGCCACACAATACCATGCAATATGGAGCAACTTTAAAAACTATGCAATACGCAACCTTCACCTCGCTCCCCTGCCGACCTGTGCCTCTCGCAAAAACGAGACACCAAGGAAAATTTACTAAAGATTTCCAAACTGACTGGATATTCGCGACATTGAGAAATGTGGCGACATTTGAAATATATTATATAATATCAATATTCTCGAAACTACTGCCGCAATACGTTGCGGTTGTCCATATTGCTCCAGATTTAACAAATACAGTTCACTGTATTGCCCATGTAAGTTTAGGACCTTAAGGAAGAAGTTACGTTGAAATTTTGATTTTATTGACTCTCTTACCTCCTTACGGAAATTTTTAGGGATAAAACTCTGAAGATATAAAAAAAAATATTATTAAGTTTGGTAACTCTTATATACGACCCAATCTGCCAGATTTAATACAACTTTAGTATCGGTCACTACTCCTTTCAAGTGCATGTAACATAATCATTTCGAGTAAACAGGAAAATCGGGGGGAGTTCCAAGTCTGATTATTATTTCCAGATAAACAAGAAACGGATACGCGTCCATCGGTAATAAAACCTACTATAAAAAGTAATTGTTATTGTGCTATCTTCAAGGATATTGTAATTTAGAGAGTGCTTGCTATAATTATATTTTTATGTAACTGGACTTACTTTGCCTGCTACTTTAATATTAAATGTAATAGAAGTAAAATAAAACGACAACTCTATATGTTTTTAAATTCAACGAGTGGTATTCCAAGATAGAACTTTACGTCGCTTATTATTTGCCGGTCCATATTCGGCTCAAATGACAATAATATTTTATTTAGATAATATTATAGTTGTAAGGAAGTAGAACAAGCAGAATAAGAAGCGAGATGACAATATAATTTATGATATGCTACTTTGCTCAAAGTGAAAGCCCGATATTTTGCGGCCCTGCCGTCATTCCTTACCTTTAGGGAACTCCTTGCCTCAAACATTCCAGTAAAAAATATTGGGTCTCCTAGAATCTTACTAAGAATCTTTAAACCACCTCCGTGGTCTAGTGGTTCGCCCACCGGAATGAAGATCCAGAGGTCCCGGGTTCGATCCCCAGGGGGGTACAACTTTGTGCTCGATTTGGTTGGAGGTAGGACTTGTTTAAAGTCCGCCTGTCTGGCTACCACCATCTTATCAAAATCTGTCGCCATAATAATAATGTTAACAGCATTATTGTGTTTCGACAATGTGTGATAAGATAGCCAGCCCCTCTGTGGTTGAGGGTTCCAGGTGAAGCTCGATTCCTTCTCGTCACTTACCATCAGGTGGATGAAGGGCAAGAGCTTCCCTGTCTAACAAAAAAAATACTAACGAGAATCTGTTTATAATAATAAATACGTGCACGTATTTTATTACGACGAAGACGATTATTATCGCACTGTTACCAAATTGAGAACAAACAAGGACAATAATGCTAACTATAAGAAGTTTTTGCCACAAAATAATATTCATCCATAAATAAAAATAAACAATATGTTAGAGAAAATATTATTATGAAGGAGCTCTACTACACAATTGTGTACTTTCATTTAAGTACACTTTTTCTACTATACTATTTTGTGACCGCCAGGCCTCAATATGTTATGGAGACTATAACAATAATTCGAAATAATTTACTGTCTGGCCGTATCTTTTCACGGCACTCAACATGCTTTGTGTCGAGTTGAGTTACATGTTTAGCGAGAGGTTCTATATTATTATTATTGCAAAGGGAAAATCTTGGTTTTTAGTCAGAAAATGTATAAGGCAATGTTCTGTGTAGAGCTGGTGATGTTTGATTTTATTTTGCTTTGCTGTTGATATTCATAAATAACAACCTTCAATATGTATGTGTGTGTGTTTGTTCATAATAGTCGTTGTTCGTTCCGATGACCTAAAATGAGATTTGGGAAGGGGTCGATGTCTTACACTTTATTTACATAAGAAGTCAGTATTGTGTCAAAAATACAAACGCAATTTAGGCACATATTTCTTTCTGCTCCCATTTTACATGTTCCCGAGATGATAATAATTAATCAAAACGACAAGGAAGTCACTACACTCTCAGTAACTTTTTACATCATATCTTGTCACATTAATGTCACTTGCATTATTTAGCGTTTTGAAACTCGCGAATTTTGTCACATACTGTTCTAATTGACGTCATTGTTGGAATTTCGCAGAATAATGATTTTAAAACATTTAAATAGAAAGTGGTCTTAACCGTATCATCGTTTTAGTGTCTTGTCTCTAAATTCTATCTCCCAGTAGACTGAAGTATACAATTACAATACTAAAGTAGATTTAAGGGTACAAGTTCGCTACTATTTTAGAGATGGAAAATTTGGCGATTACCCAATGTCTAGAGAGTGACAAAACAAAAGATTAGATATTTCAATATCTTGAAACAAGCAAGCATCAGAAAACTGAAATACTGTAAAGTAATATATTAGAGTAAGTTAGAATTTAGAACTGAATATTTAAGACAAACTCTCGTACTAAGATTGTAGATTTACAGGACATACTGTCGATTTGGCACACCTTGTGTAAAATATAGTTGAAGTGTCGATTCAAGCTGATATTCTGTGATCCAAGTCACCTAATGCAGTTTCCAGAGTTTGCTCAGAGTCGTCAATAGAAACGCCACCACTGCTCTAAATTAAATTGGCACGCGCATTAGAATCGACTTTTCGTTGATATTAGGTCAGAATTGGTGGAGGGGGTAATCGAAAGCGACGGTGACAAATATATTTGAAGATTTTTTGGGGAAGTACTAGCGTTATTTTTAAATTCTATAAAAACACATTTGAATTGTTAGTTGAGTTATAATGTAATTAACAGAATGATAAAGTATTTAAAATAAATTCCCAACGCATGGCAGTGGACAGCAAAACAAAAGACGCAAGCATGACGTTCATTCGCAATAATTCCCTGGTGCGTTTTCCTATTCAAAAGGAAAAATGATATATCTGGACTATATTTTTGGAGCATAGATATCCAGAACAGGTAAAGGTCATGAATAAATGGAACGCTTTTAGAGCCTTGGTTTTATGTGCAATGTTTCTACCCTGAATTCTTACACTAAGGAGGCCTATCTTTTTTCAATCCCAAACACATCATATAGGTCAATGATCGAATACTTTAAGATTATAAAGGAAAATATAAACTTAAGACATTTCGGAACATACATGTCTATAGATCTAAAATACGGACAGGAATCGCGACCTCATCAATATATTTATTGTTTTGTTGAGGATCTTTTTCGAAATTGAAATAAACATTTATTGTAGATTAGAAAGTAAATAGTCTATGAAAATTGTACTGAGGCAGAAAAGTTTTGATACTCAGAAGAAACTTAACCAGCATAAAAAGGGGTAGTAAACGTGACATAAATCTCCTCCAATAAGAACTCGAATTGCCCATAAAACACAGATTTGCAAAGAAATAGGCGATGGATTTCTGCCAATTTCGTGGGGTCTGTTTTCTTAGTTTTTCAATATCAATACTCAATATCGAGACCTACAAAATATAGTTAAGAAATTGTCACGTAGATCGTTGCATATCAATTGTAAGTGGTGAAATAAATATCAACTATAATCGGATAAAAACCAATGAACTCTAGCTGAGAGTGTCAATCAAAGGTAATCTGTGTTTGCGCCTGTACCAAGCACAACTGAATGAGTTTAGGTAATAAATCAAATTAATTGAATTCATGGAGACATATGGTGAACGCCGTATGGTGACGGCAGAGTAGAATACAATTGTCACCATCCCAAATCTCTCCCGTGGGTGTCGTACAAGGCGACTAAGGATAAATCAGTGCTGAGGAATGGGCAGCAGCGTTCCTGTTATACTCGTACAACCTAGCAATTTACTGCGACTTTTGTGCTTCTTGACATAATTGGCGAAACGCGGGTGCCGGTTCACCTCTGCCTACCCCTTCGGGGATATAGGCGTGATTTATGTATGTATGCATGTATGGAGACATATTTCGTACGAATACTGTATATCCAAGTTCGGTTTACTAGCTAGGGTATAAGCACTGCAATTATCTGATATTGCTGAGGTCATCGGTAAAAACAAAGCATTGAGCTACAACGCCGTCTTTATGAGTTGGTAAATACTAGTGACTGTAGCAGTAGTCCAGATTAATAAATGAAATTGCGTTCCAAAGCACAGATTTAAGGCATTTTCATTTAAAATAATAAGCAAAATGAACTCCACAATTTCGTCCTAAAATCGTGTCTTTACTTCCTTCCATTAATGCATCAATCTTCTTTCAACGTCAAACCAACTTCACTTCATACTTTTTGCGTTAATAGTGTCCAATTCCGCTAAGTTTCATGAATAAATTGTGATTGATGTCTATGATGCGATTGGGTTTAATAATTGAGTTAGAGTTGGTTCAGATTTTAATAACGCTTGGAAGTTGCGGTTATCGTAATAAGTATTCTAATAGGTTTTAAATTTGTTTACAGATTATAATTTTATAGTCCGACAAGTTCGTGCGCGACCTACCAGCGGTATGAGACGGTGGCGGGGACGGGGTGAATTTGAAATCGAAATCGTAATCGTAGTGTAAAAGTTGGTCGACACCAACTTTTACAGGACATTTTAACCGCTATAATGATTGTTATAGTAACAATTAAAATTGTAATGAAACATTAAGTAATGAAATACAAGAACGCAATTATTAGATTTATTAGGTGCAGTCGACGCACTTTGCGCGTGATTGTACCTACAGGGTTCTACTACCTATCCGCACGCACCCGTCCTCTTAGTAACCCGCGAATTACGAACGATTTATTTAATATTAAGAATTTAATTTAATATTTTTTTCTAAAATAAATTTTATATTAATTTTTTTTTTGTTTTGTTTTGAATCTGAGTTATTTACCAGTTTCGAGTAAAAGAAAATAAACATATTGATATTTTTTTTGTCGACTTAGATAAATTATTACTTAGATACATCAAACCTCATTAATATAATGTTTAATAGCACTAGAACCCCCCATAAAAAATTGTCAATTCATTTCGATTTCACCCTGTAGATGTTAGGTGATACAGAGGGGAGCGAATTTTCCCCTTCTCCCTGCATCACCCGCCCCCGCTAACATCTAGAGTGCTCCGTCCCCGCCACCGTCTCTCATACCACAGGAGGGTCGCACACGAAGTTGTCGGACTATAGTGTGAATGAATTGAAAGGTCATTCTCCATTTTGGCCAAAATCAAAAGAACCGGCCAATAAAAAAGTGCTGTATTCTGGCAGGACACGACGGCCCTAGCATTTGTTAATATGGCACCAAAGCTGTTACACCAATATTAGTAGTGTTATACAGGGTGGAAAGTTGAGATGGGGCATTAAGGGCAGCTACCATATCCCTTGCTGCCACACGAAAATGGTCTTAAGAGACCTTTCCCAATTTTGGGAGTGATGACAATCGACATTCACAGATTTCGGATAAAATGTACAGTTAGCGAGAAAATCGTCAAAATTAATCGTCAGAATTGAGATTTTTTTTAATGGCAATCGATCCCATTCCCATAGAGGATTCAAACACTCTTTGAGACAAACTGAGGTTAGAGTAATAGCTAGAGTAATAGGTTAGAGTAATAACACCCACAAATAAAAAAAAACTTCATCCATACATTTAGCAGGGTAAAGACGATTTTCTCGCTGACTGTACATTTAATCAAAAATCTGTGAATGTCGATTGATAGCACTCAAAAAGTTGGGATGGGTCTCCTAAGACCATTTTCGCGTGGCAGGAAGGGATCTCCCCCTCCAACTTTCCACCTTGTATAGTACTACTAATATTGGTGCTACAGCTTTGCCATATTAACAAATGCTAAGGCAGACTTGTTCTCTCAAAATACAGCACTTCTTTTATTGGCCGGTACTTTAATTTTGGACCAAAAATGTATGAAACGTTGGAGGATATACATACATACATAAATCACGCCTATATCCCTTGGGGGGAAAGGCAGAGGTGAGCTAGCACCCACGTTTCACCAATTATGTTAGGTCCCATGTAATAGGTGGCGAGCCTATTGCCATTTATCGGGCACAAAAGTCGCAGTACATTGCTATTGCTAGGTGGTATAAGAGGAACGCTGCTGCCCATTGCTCATCACTGATTTATCCTTAGTCGCCTTGTACAGCCATGACACACAGTGTTTGGATGGTGACAATGGTATTCTACTCTGCCGTCACCACACGGCATATCCTTTCTCATAAAAATAATCTTTTATATTTTAGGTAACTAATATTGTTGTCAAAGTACCTTATATACAACAATGAACTCAAAACATAAATTCTCTTAGACAATGTGGTCCAACTGCTGACGGAGTGAAAATAATACTTGAAAAGTAAAGATTCCCACACCATTTATTTGTTCAATGTTACAAAACAAAACACAAATGTAGATATTAAACCGGGAAAATCAATGAAAGGACCACCCACCTTCCACCTACAAAAGCAACTTTTCTCTTAACACGAGTAGATGTTTGTTTATGTCTCTTGCAAGAGCTATCAAACCTTTGTTGGGAGCACAATGGCAATTGATTCATTGTTGCACAAAGAAAGTGCCGAGGATTCCACTGATTGTTCGAGTTACTAAAGTATTTATTAGCACCAGCTTATACATAAGCACACATAAAGGAGCACCTATTTATTCCTCAGTGGGCAGGCCGAGTCAGAGGTAAGCATCCACACTTCGCGTTAGGTCCCATGTAAGGGGCAAGTTCCAAAATTGAAATAGCAGTACTCCAGAAGCTTGCTTGTTCGTGGCAAAAGACAAATTTGTACTTATTTAATGATGATTTTGAATTGGAAAGGAAGGAATGAAATATGAATTTAGTCTTCTATGATTCTCGTTAGTCACTCCTTTGATTTTTTTGGGTACCTATTTATGTAACATATATTATAATATTTTTCTTATAAAAAATGTTTGTCAATTAATTCACAGAAACTTTATTTAATTAGTTAAAGTCAGGAGCTTGGGTACCCTGAGGTTTGGTTCAATTTATTTGCTTAGCGACGTGACTAAGCCGCGTTATCCAATGCAAACCACGAACTCGCTGCGTGCTTAGTATCATTAATATTTATAATACTTATATGACTGTAAAACATATGAACTGTCAGATCGTTAGTAAATAATTTATCATGATAATATAGCTTTTTTTACAATATTTGGAAAAATAACACGGACCCAACAAAACGAATTTAGAATGAAATAAAACCATTTTATAGCTATAACGGCATAAGGTTATATTTTGTATAGCAAATTTCATAAGAGTTACTGTTACTACAACACAATAAGTAAAACAAAAATAGTTGCTTCTGTAAATATATAATAATACTTGGAATTAGCTTACTTGTAATCAGAGTTTGTGGTGTTATATTTATTACATTTTGTAAAATGGAAAGAGCGGCAAAAAAATTAAAAAAATGTAATTGCCAGTCTGTTATGTAGCAAATGCAAACTTGACACATTTAAACGCGTTTGTAATCGGATCTGTTGATACCAAATATTTGCACAATTCTCCACTGAATGTATTTGAAATGGAAATAATTGAATTCGCTTATAAGCTTGGTACGTACCATGCTTACAAACAGAACAAAACAACTATAAACCGAAACTGGAGAATATTTTGAAAGAAGCCATTCAAAGTGCCATTTCCCGTACGCCACGTTGCTTTATTGGGAAATTACTCCTCTGGCGTTGAATTCGAGAGTTTTATGCAAACTCTTAATGTTCATGGTTTTTTTATGTTTACGAATCTTTAAAGTCATAACTTGCAGTAACTATATAATTACGAGGCTCTTTTTTTCCCGCAAAAAAATTGTATACGTTAATACTTACTACTGTTCGATTGACAGTCACTGTAAACAAATTTATTGTTTTTCAAAAATCGTCACTTTAAGTAATACCTAGTAAATCTTTGTCACGGCATCTGTGATTATACTGGTTATACTTCTCAATGTTGATAACTTAATTCATCAGCACCTCTATGAATTCCGCCACGTTCATGCTTATAACCTTGTTCGTCACGTATTCTATTATTATCTTCACATAAACTATATATCTGTTCTCTCTTTGTTACAAATTAACCTAATTACCAATAATACAGGATAGTGTAAAAGTATATTGTACAATCAGGGCATAAAATGAGTCATTGTACCCTGAGACGATTTATGCTACGATTATGCTATTCCCCTTACATTAAACCCGCCATTAACTTTTTATTTTTTAATGGCGATTTTTACTTAGGTATGTACATAATTATTCATTCCGCCAAGCAATAAAAATAATTCAATGCATTTTAATAATAACTGGTTACTATTTTCATCTGGTTTTCATCTGACTTTTGAGTTAGAAAACACAAGATAAATAAATAAAAGCAAATAATTTAACTATCGTAAGTTATTCTGTGAAGTTTTATTGAGCGTTGTTGGCTGTTGGACCTAAGAATCTTTGTGTATAATAAGATTTTACTTTATGTTCTAAAGCATAAAAAGCCTTTTTAAGCAGCCTATAAACGACATAAAGACTACCTTTTTAAGCATGAGAAGTGAAAAAGTTATTAATGTCCATTAAAAATTAAATTATAGGTATGTAAATCGATTTTATTTAGCTAACATTACTCAGTACCTCTAGGGTTAATAATATATACTTTTAAAGTGGGAACAATGTCTCCAAGTTTGGCGACGTTCGTGGAGATCATAAATAAATATTTAATCAAGTGAATAATGTATGTTGACAGGGATGTTTCCGTTAAAATCCGGGGACAACTTGTAAAGTGACTACATGTCATAATGTATTATTGAATAGGTTGTCAGTCTGGTGCTTTGGGTTGGTATTGGACTTATTGGCCGGAAAGTCAATTTAGTTGGCCATTACAGTGTACCGGCCAATAACGTCAATAATTACAATTGCGCCCGGTATTTGTGTAACATTTCTCAAATCTTGTTATATTGCATAATTATTACATGTAACTTAACAAATTCTGGAGTTTTTAATTTTATTTTGATGTCCATATTTTATGTCAGTGTCTTTTTGTGAATTCTGTTTTCATGTACATGACCATCGCTTAGTGTTTTATTATAATATTTGTTATTAAACTCTCACTATCCACTTGCTTTACAGACTTCTACCATATACACTTTTATGGCAAATATTAGAGGAAAGTGCTCATTTCCTTGCACTAGAAGAAGTTTTGCGTATAATTTCCAAAAATAAGATTACCGTACCTGAGTAAACTAATTACATGCAGTCCCTGGACACTCTTATCGATTGCCGGGTTCCATTTCTTCAACACAAAAAGATAAAAGACTCGCTGCATTGGTCCAGTGCAGATTGGTAAATGCAGATGCAACCGGAAACTAGGTCATTGTACCTTGTGAAAGACGAACGAAAAGAGATACAACATTTTTCATTAAAAAATTTACACAAAATCAAATGCAAAGACAAATCGAGTCGAGAGTCAAGTGGACATTAGTCAGTTAACAGGACATTAGTATAATGCCTAACCTTAATTCCAACTGCGTAAAAATAAGTCTATTTTTTCCAAGACTGATCTAAGAATCTCTTGTCTCCACCTCCGGGGGTAAAACACGGGCAAGCCTTTCAATTGGAGTTTAATACTTTTGAAAAATACGACACATATTGGCGTGAAACATATACGCCCGTTTCAGCAATTGCCTAATTATTCCCTTCTCGCGTGACATCATCAAAATAACAGGTTTTTTTATTATCGAATGTAAACCAAATATTAACGGTGCCCAACAAAACATTTGCTGAGAACAGTTTATATTAAGCAGTGTTTACGTAGAGCAGAATACAATTGTCACCACCCCCAATCTCTCCAGCGGATGTCGTACGGTCAGCATCATAAGTCTATTACCACTTTAGCCCTCTGTCATACTAAGGACAGCGAATACGCAGTAATAATTGTGACAATTACAACTATTGTACGTAAAACTATTGCGACAATTGTTTATCTACTTATGATGCTGACTGTACATAGCGCCTAGGGGTAAATCACGAAGAGGAATTTGCCGTTACGTCTTTTTTTAGCAATAGGCTGCTGCCTATCCCTTAGGGCCGGTTTTTTGATCCATAGTTACCTCAACCAATTGTTAAAAAATCATTCTGATTTCTGATAATCAGTCTGATATTTAACCATCAGTAACAATATCGGACTGATATTTAACCATCAGTAACAATATCGGACTGATATTTCACCATTAGTAATTAAAATTGTTACTAATAGTTAAATAGCAGCCTGATATTTAACGATTAGTAACAATTTTAAAATTGTTTAAAATTGTCTGAGTTAACTACGGATCAAAAAACCGGCCCTAGACTCCTTAGAGGATTAATAGGCGTGATTTATTTATTGTGTGTATTATTCAAGTGCACTTTGTGTAGACTATTCCAAATTGTAATTCATCATTTTGTGATTGTGATGTTGATAAAATATGTAAACAATGAGTCAAGCGTTCTAAATTCAATCAATCCTAAATTTATCACAGCCTCTCTGACAGTTTGTTTGGGCTATATTCCTTTCTTGTATGCCTACTTACTTCATATAGGCATAGATTACTTTATATATTTGAATAATACTTCTCCGAACATATTATTTACTTTTATGAAAACGTCTTCCAAAACAGTGGAGCTATTGTTTCTGTGAATCCACATTTTGTAGACTGCTTTGTTATGTTATGTGGAGAATGAATTCCTTGTGAGCTACTTTCGTGAGATTAAAAGTGGTGTGATATAGAACTCTTTTTATTTAACTATACGGCTACAAGTTATTTTTTTTCATGCTAGTATAAGCAATCGGCTGAAATAAAACCAATAAGTAACACTTTTCCAATATTTATTGTATATCCCAATACAATTTCGAGATGTCCTCCATTTCGCGTCTATCGAATGAATGATGTCGAGTATGAATGTAGCTACGAATTAAGATTCTTCAGATCGATCAAGGGCGCTTGCGCAGCAACTTCATTTCGATTGAACTCATTTACCGCCTTCTCAATCTTCCGACAGCAAATGGCGCCAACCCAGACTATAATTCATTACATTGACTATCCGTCAATACACCAACTGTTTACATTAGACAGGTCTATATTTAATAATCTAACACTAGTAAAAAGCCAAATTATTTTGATTAATAATTAGTAATATCAACCCGTAGTCTTGTCAACCATCATTGAAGCTAAATCATTTGTACGAAGTAGGCATTTGACAATGCTTTTTTTGTTGAATTGCTTATAGCAAAATTGCATTTAAAAAGGTAAAGTGTTAAATTAGACTGCAATTGGTTATAACTTAAAAAATATTTAAGATGGATTGGAGGTATACTGACAATAATTAATGACTACTATAATTATTACAAATTAATCCGCGTTCTTATTCTTTAGCGTTATATAATATGATAATGAAAAGCTTTTAATGGCATTTGATAGCATACAAATACTTATTATGCATAGTTGTATATTCCAAAAAGGTAGGTAGTGTACATACATACATAAATCACGCCTATATCCCCGAAGGGGTAGGCAGAGGTGAACTAGCACCCACGTTTCGCCAATTATGTTAGGTCCCATGTAATAGGTGGCGAGCCTATTGCCATTTATCGGGCATTAAAGTCGCAGTACATTCCTATTGCTAGGTAGTATAAGAGGAACGCTGCTGCCCATTCTTCATCATTAATTTATCCTTAGTCGCCTTGTACGACACCCACGGGAGAGATTTGGGGTGGTGACAATTGTATTCTACTCTGCCGCCACCACACGGCACAGGTAGTGTACCTTAAAATATAAAATTATTAAAATATTTTCGTTTCGACTTTAAAAAAGAAATGGGGTTTCGAAATATGTATTTAAACTAATCTGTTAAAGAATAAGTTTCGGAAATCAAACTGACTCAGTTCGGTTCCGTTTAAATTTTACAGGCATGCAAATATGTCATCGTCATCATTCTCTTGCCCTTATCTCATTCATTTGGGGGCATTGCTTTATATTTTTTCCTCTTTTCAGTCCTGTTAGCTGTCATCTCCTTATTCACCCCATTTCCATTAATATCGGATGACCTTTTTAGTCAAATAGCTGGCTATAGGCCAAGAGGTTTTTAATCCTGGTAGGAACAATATTTATGTATGATAACACAGATATCAGTTCTCAAATCATTATTGTATTTATCTAATTATCGCGTTAGCGATACTCAAGAGTTCAGTCTCAGGTGTGCGATAGTTTTACGGAAGCCAACGATGTGTTTGTGACAGAAAGTAATGAACTGTGAAAATACGCGGTGCCGGACCGACCTAATCCTTTCAGCTCCCTTTTGTGTCCATCCCTCACAAGTTCACACTCGATTATCTAGGTAGCAGCTGCCTTAATAGCCTGTCAATTTATGTTGTGTATATATGACTAGCATTTACGATTTATATAGATTGAATAAGCAATAAAAAGTATGTCCTTTGATATGTGATTTTGTATCGAAACAAAGAAAAATATCTGGTTTGAATTTATAAATGGACACTAGTTGGTATATCAATTGCAACTTTAAAGAAGAATAATAAAATTATGAATTTTAATATAAAAATACATATTTGAAATAAAACAACTTTTACGGATTAGACTCGCGTATATTTGACGGGGTGACCCCGTGACCACGGCCGCTGTAAAGTGATCGAAACGTCGGGATAAATAATAATTCCAAACATCTAAATATACGCGAGTCTAATCCGTAAAAGTTGTTTTATTAAATTAAAAATTAAATGTGTAGTGCTTGTGCAAATATAAGAGAACATTATACAAATACATAACTAAACATTCTCTTATTATATTTCTAATCTTTATAATTTATACATTTTAATATACAGGCTATATTGCACCTATGTTGGAAACCCAACAAAAACGTTATTACATACGAAGGCGTATTAACAGAATCGCATCCAAAATTTCCCAAGGAAAAAGAATGTAAGTCTAAAGACTGTAATTTAATTTGAAAACCGTGAACAATGGTCTGATAATGAAGTCAATTACTTTGTACCTTCAAATTTCGTTAAATACATTCCTTCTTCATAAACTTGGTATAAGCGGCGGGTTTAACAATTTCTCTAAAATGTTTGCTGGATTTTTCTCAATATTCCTTGTTTTATTTTGGTTCTGCGCTTAAAAAATCACGGCAAGGCAAGGCATTGGGTTTGGTTTTAGTATCATGTTGATATTGCTGGGTTTTTTTTTCCTAACTTACACCGTTACATTAATCACAGTCAGATAAGACTAATAATACGATATTACGAGATTAATAACATGTACGTTTCCAATTCATAATCAAAAGTTTAATAGGATATCCTTTGAAACGTTTAATATTACATAAATTACAGAGGTGAAAACTTTTCATGTTTAATTGGATCAACATCCAACTGCCGCTCCATAGTCCTAAGCACTCTCTGTGTCTGAGGTGTTAAGACGATAATTTCAAAAGTTAATACAATTACTATTATAAGCCTCAACTCACATAATAATTTTAATTAATTTGTTTAATCAATAATAATCACTCTTTGACTGTATTAAGAGGACTTGACTGCTTTCCTCGCAGTGTTATTATTCCCTTGAGATTCTTTTCACAATTCGAGTTCAAGCCTAAAAGCCGACAAATTCCTCTCAGGTTTACTAAATTCCAATTTACTAAATCCTTTTAAGTCCTGAGCAAAAACACATAGGTACTTCAAAAAAATTTAATTCCAAACCTGTTGATGACGCGCACTACAGTCGTATTGACTTTTATAATTACCTAATATTTGGAAAGCAAATATAAATAGAGGAATCTTTAAACGTTTCTGCCAACTTCCACTGGAAACACTCAAAATGTTTATCATATCGCTAATAACACTTGAAAGGTCACATGCCGTAAATCAGTTACGAAGTTTGGAACTTTTGAATAATGCCTGTCACTGAATACACGCTTAAACTCGACTAAAAGAGTTTTTGGACACGTTAGGAAGATGTTGACGAAGTTATTAGTTAAGATGAGACCGTATGCGTGTGCGTTTGAATATGTGTTTTCCCCATGAAATAGTGTTATATTATAACTATCTCAGAGGGAACAATTGTTTTTTTTTGTAAATCTGTTGTATTATTCCTAACCTTATAAGACCTTGTAATTTATTGTTTTATGTTTCATGTTTAATAACTGATAAAATTACAAAGATTTTAGTGGTTAGAAAAAGAATTTCGAAAAATTATGATCTTGAGGCGGGAATCTTTGTACTAATTTTTCTAACATTTATATATAAAGTTAAAATTAAAATCGAATAACTGATAAAATTGTTAAATTTTGTGTCAAAAGTTGACCTGTGATAAATAAAATCCCAACTAACTGCATCCTATGGAAAATTATTTCACATTTTAGTTATTACAGCTTACAGCTGTATATCGTACACCAACCAGAGGCAGAAAAAAGCTCTCATTTCTTTACAGGAGCGCAGCTGCGGTGTTAAATCCAGTAATTATGTAATTCTCTCATTAAATGCCAGGTATGTCGACAATAGGAAACCTCGCGGAGTCTTTGAGTGCGACTGGAAATTTCATTTGTTAACTAAATTCACCGCTGGACCGTGTATTGCGGATTAAAATATATTATTCCTATAGTGCTTGGTTACACAGCTGAAACGGCATTAATTTTCCACGAAATGAATATTTTTGTGTGCCCAAAGCGGTCGAGTGGCATGCATGGGGAAATCTTCCGAAAGGGACCTTCGTGTGTACTGGTGAATTGTTTGCGGACTTACAATATTTGGAAATGTCAAATACGCAAAGGTGCTTATGTAACCAATGCCCTATTACATACAAAGCGTCAGCTTTTTCCTTATTTTTCTTTCCTTCTAGTACCAAGTATTCGACTATCAAACTTAATATCTACAGATTGATTTTATGCATAAAATACAAACTTCTGTATTCATATTTTATTTCTAAAGCAGATTTTACCAAAATCCTAATATATAGTAAAAGATTGGTGTGGTGACGGCAGAGTAGAATACAATGTCACCACCCCAAACTCTCCCGTGGGTGTCGTACAAGGCGACTAAGGATAAATCAGTGATGAGGAATGGGCAGCAGCGTTCCTCTTATACCACCTAGCAATGTACTGCGACTTTTGTGCCCGATAAATGGCAATAGGCTCGCCACCTATTACATGGGACCTAACATAATTGGCGAAACGTGGGTGCTAGTTCACCTCTGCCTACCCCTTCGGGGATATAGGAGTGATTTATGTATGTATAAGATTTAAATAAGAATATTTTTCGTAACAGTATAAAAACCTCTAGTAATGCGGTTGCTAATAAAAATACACATTTTTGAGGTTTTTAACTTGAATTAGTAAAGTTTTAGAAATACATAATATGTTATAAATGATTGATAAAATTTCTTCATATATTCATACATACATACATACATAAATCACGCCCATATCCCTTTAGGGGTAGGCAGAGGTGAATATATTCATATTTCACATAAGAGGTGAATGCAGAAATTAGTACTGTATTTGTACGATAGTAGCGCTACTCCATTATCTTTACAAATTCACAAATGTGATACAATGTTGATTATAAGAAGTAACTGGTGTGAACCCGCTATCTAGGATTACATAAGCAGCTCACACGATTGTTTACAAAATCGATTGACTTGTTGTATCACCTGTGACATTTATTTTGAAAAGTATGGATAATAAGCCTAAAGCGTAGTTCCCATCATGTTCCTTTATTCATATTTATTATATGGAAGTGTAAAATAAGCAATGTTAACATGTGTCATAAGTGAATACTTGTTATCGTTAAATACGTATTAGTATGAAATATTTTGTTTTAATAATATTTTGTAATATAGTTGAGAGTCTTGTTGAGGTTCTAAATATTAACTCTCCTTTATACTTACTTGGTAAATGACTTGGCAAAATATTTCATTTCATCATTTTTGAAATACACATTTTCATATTTATACTGCTCGTTCGACTGAGGTCGGCCGGATGGTGTGGTGGTTGTCGTGCTAGTCATTGAATGGGTGATCATAAATAATTAAGTTTCATTCTTCTATTTAATTCCCTCCGTGCTTTGTGAAAGAACGTTGGTTCTGACTGGAGTACCCACCCACACGCTCTAGACTTGCGTGAAGAATGTGTGTGTTAAATCGAATTGAATATAGTTTTATGTTTTTTAGGATTCATTACCATTCAAGGTGTCTTAAAACAATCGTTTCTGAAAATAATATGTACGTAATCATAAGATAATAACGGAACTATTTTTCCTTAGACACCATCACAGTACAAAATAATAATATTCTCCAGCATGGGTGCAGGTTAACACTCTTAATTACGCGAAAACGTCAAAATTAAAATTAGTTGTTCTTCTATATACTTCTTTCTTCTCCCTGTTCTCAGTCTATCTGGGATCGGCGCAGTATGTTTCCTCTTCCATTCATATCGGGCAGACGTCATCAAGCCATCAACGCCCTTTTGATTCATATCATCCATCACACCGTAAAGGTGCTAGTGATGAATAAATGTAAATAAGAGAGACGGAACGGACCATGTTGAGAGTGTTGAAGTAGGTCGCAAAGCAAGCGAGTGTAACCTACATGGTGTCTTTAGTATTTTATATTTGATATTCTTTTATATGTCAAAATGTCACTTTCATAAATTGTTAATTGGTTGTCGAAATCTCTGTACAACAAAATAGTGTTTTTTCTATCGTGTAAATAAAAGTCTGTTTTATAAGTATTTAAGTGTTTACTCCATCGTGCTAAAGCTTCCACATCATCTGCGCACTCTGCCCTACAACAGAGAGACCGATGAACGGAGAGAGTGATTGGAATGACAACATTCCAATCCATACTGCTCAAGGTTTTGGCTTAGGTCTTACAGCCGGCCGCCTGCCTGACACCAACCCTCTTTGGGTATGCTGTTGTTGATGGTTTGCCCTCCACCATTCGGGTGCCCCAGGGTGCTTATTGGTCTACACCGGGCAATCTCCCTTAGTCGACTTCTACGACACCCATGGGATGAGACGGGGCTGGCCTATAATACGTTATTTGTTCGCATAGAAGATTCTTTCCTTGTCTCCCATATACGATAACTCGTAATGTAAGGATTGGGCTCTTTTATTACGCTTTGCGTACTTCGTATTTATTTAGCTTTACTTCTTTATCCAAATACAGATAATCGACATACGTCCTTCCTGTTTGTGTTCATTGCATGTTCGATTAGATAGAATTAAACCTATCAATCTGTCAATCTAGTAATTGGCGAATCTATTGAAAGGCGAGATAGCGCTCAACTGAGATAACTGTTCCGGTTTAAGTCTATAGCAGACAGAGAATATTCACTGGCAGTCTTTACCATTTGTATGGATATCAATATTCGTTAATGCCTAATATACCACTCGCATTCCTTCTGTGACATAATGGACATTATAACAATAGGTAAATGGAATAGGCGCAATCGAGAAGGATCCGATGGCTATCGGTTCCTTAAGTGAATTAGTCTGCCCGTTGCCACTTCAGCCGACTTTCCCTTCTAGTTAGGTGGATATACGATACGGTATACAAGGTTTACAGTTTTTTTCATTTTGAATTTCGTACAAAGAAACATCTAACATAGCTTTGAAGCAACACTTGCCTATTAATCGCTTGGAACCGAAGTAACTTAACTAATCGATAACAAATAACCTTCCAACTCACCACAGCCTCCCGGGAAGTTTTCTTGAGGGGTCCGTTGCAGGCAACAGAGGTTGACATAGGACAATTTAATAATTAGGTTTTCATTTCAAAATTATATAAATGTAAGAAAAATTAAATAATGTTCTATATAATATTATCTATACTAATTTGTTTGTTTGGTTGGTTAAACGCGCTCTCGCCATTTTGGAACATCTCAGTAAATACTGGTTCAAATTGGAAAATTCTTTCTGTGTTGGATAGTCCATTTATTGAGGAAGGCTATATGTCATATAACAACTGACATTAACACGAGCAAAGCCGTGGGCGACCACTAGTTATGCAATAATATTTGGCCAACCAACCAGTGTTGTGGTGGACTGGGGTTCGGTATCTACGTAACTATAGTTTTTATTTCTGATATATGTTTATTGTAACATGGCATCTAATAGAGTGTTAATACACCTTTGCCTATCCTTCCTTCCTATCCTTTTTCGGGAATAAATAGACGTGATTCATTTTTGAATGTATTATGCATAAGATCAAATAAAACTACTGCTAAACATTTCATACGAGAAACAGCATTTAATTTGAATGGCTTTTTTTTAAAAATATAATATATATCACCGGTTTTATTCCATCTCGTGACAAAGGAAATTCAAGCGTAGAACAACAGTCAACCACCATACATGTTATTTAACTAGATGTCTCACTTTTGCGACGGCCCATCAAAATGTGATACTGACAGATGATGCTATTTATGAATCCAGCTAGGATAACGGTCACAAGCGAGGGTCAACAAGATATATTTGTCTACCCGCATTCGTTACTATACGTTTACGGCTGAGAGAATGGAAACACTGGCCCCAGAACAAATAACATCGGAATCAAGATGTATGGAGACAGATCGAAGGTCGCCGAAAGTCGAAACACCGCTAATCCATACAATTTGACCGGTACCAACCCAGCACGTGTTTTCTTTGCCAAATCGTATGAAAAGTTAAAAAGG
The DNA here is from genome assembly GCA_963931975.1 of Cataclysta lemnata. NCBI lineage: Eukaryota > Metazoa > Arthropoda > Insecta > Lepidoptera > Crambidae > Cataclysta > Cataclysta lemnata. The sequence goes on from OZ008338.1 coordinate 15,146,241, forward strand.
CTGGGCACAAAGTGTGGCACAAAAACGAAGACCTAATTACTATGTAAAACACGGCAATGTAGACTCAAGCTACTGGCAGTCAGCTTTATTAAAACCATAAAAGAAAACATTTTACCTTAACTTTAACATTTGAAAAGGGTATATTGTTTTAATTAGGAGAGCCACTTCTAAATAATGCGCAACGTATTGTATGCTCATTATAAGTCGCAAAAATGTGATTAAATCAGGATTTTAGCAGAATTCGTTTTATATTTATGAGAAGACAACGGTGATTTGGTTGGTTTCAATACAAACAGTAAGTTGTTTTCAACAAATTCTAAAATATGTTTTTAAGTCATGTTCACGTGGTAACATCTATACTATAAGATTCACTATTTTTAAATTTGACTTCACTTAGATTCACTATAGCAATGGTTCTAACACCCTTGTCTGTTTATATTACTTTATTTAATATAATAATTTAAGAATCTTGACGGCTGGGCAGAATACAATTATCTGGGCAGAATTTTATTCGTATTTGTACATATAGGTAATATTTTTTTATTTTACGTACCTAGAAGTACAACCATAACTTTAATTATGAATAGGTATACAATATATCGGAAATGCCACTAATAATTAAAATCAAAATTCTATAACAACTCCAGGATTAAATTCCAGATTGATTTGAAATCGATATTCTATTTACTCATAATCCGGCTTTGATCGAATTCTTGGACTCACAATAATCCTACAACATTGTATACCCTTTTCGTTTCAGCCTGTATAATATATGTTAATTGAGTTCGAAACAAAATTGAATAATAATATGTGCGTAGCTGAGTTGTGTTAATTAATTAACAGGTATCTCACATCGGGTCTGTTTCAGTTAACTTTCAACTGACAGCAGTTTACGTTGAAACAGTGTCGTATGAACGCTAGTTAAGAGGAGGGAAAACTCGTGAAGCACTGTCTCGAAGTGGTACTATTATGTGCTAGTCCGTAACTGACGACGTCCGCAAACTCAATTGCTGGGTGCGATTGTTTGGTTCAAAGCCCAGTTCTCATTCAACCAATTTGAGACTACACCGTTTAAGTAATTGCTTAAACATAATTGAGCATTAATTTATGCCTTTTCTGAGCATTAATGAATGCTCAAGAAAGGCAGAAATTTTAACATTGGAGCTAAGAAACCGACCATCGATACAATAAGTTTATTTTGGTTTGTTAAGTGAAGACTTAATCAGGTGAAGTCTTCGCCTGATATGGTTAACGATTTCGCTACTATACTTGCTACATGAAAAGTTTCTACAAGAAACTTTTTCCGTGGATCTTGTACAAAGTGATTATATAAGAGTAAAGAAAGCAATGAGCAATGAGTAATGGGTATCCGCGTTCCTCTTAAACCACCTAGCAATATACTGCAATGTGTACGTGCCCTTTGCATGGCAACTCGTACTTAAAACATCCCTTATCTGTATTAATTATGATGAGGTTGCTTTAGCCATATATCTAAACTGAATAGCATTGATATGACAGACGGAGAGACATATGACCATGATAAACAATAGTTACTTAACGAGACCTGACTTAGCAATCCATGTGACAATGCGGGTGCATGGTGCCATCCCCAGATACAGAAAGGATTGCTTAACAGTATTTGGGATACGGATAGTTAGAGGCATTTTATTTCAATAAGTCATAGTTATAATAATATTATTTTATTAAAATCCTTTATTTCTCACCACAGACCAACCAGTACATTGTTTTTACTATTAAATCCTGTTATATGCCTAGAAATAATATTTCTACATTGTGATGCAGATCGGAGGTACCTATGGTAGGCAAAATACCAACCTGTACTACAAACCGGCCACCATATAAAATTGGATGAAAATAGCTTATCTTCGAAATCTTATTATATTATCAAGGAAAACACAAAAAACTAAAAACCGCCAATGTAATAACTTCATTTAATCTCATAAAATAATTAATTTTAATTGTATTTTTGATAGCAGCACATTTCTGTATATCAAATACTCTTTACAAGTTGGTTGGACGAAGAAGGCCCTACTTGAATCGGTTTCCGTAATTCCAATTACAATAAATCCACTCAATACCAAGTTCATTACTCCAGCCCAGTGGATTGATCTCAAACAGGTCCTGTCCCACTTTGGTGTAAATAACGTCAGATTGGAATACAATAGTGAAAGTGAGTCGATTATAAGTCGGACCGGAATAAAAACTTTAATCGAGTTATACGGCTGAAGCAGTCGTAAAAGGCTGTCGTAAACGGTGGATTACTTCCAAGACGCGTAGCCCCGCGATATTTAAAGAGTGTAGAAGATATATGTAGTTTTACCAATAAGCTTTTGTCGTGCACTATATGTATACTAAATGGAAAATAGGAAATATAATTTTTATCGGTACCTTACAGTCATGTCTGAAGCTATGCTACTTTTTAACGAAAGGAATTTCATCATCGTCGTCAGCCCTTCGTCTATGGATTGGCAAATACAGAGAGAATGGGCCATAATCCATCCACCAGACTGCACAGACTGTAAACGATTACTAATATTATGTGTAGTAAATTGGTGCTAATAACCGATGTCTAATACTATACTCCTCAAGAGCACGGATTGATTGACAATTGTGGTAGGCAATAAATTTTAATCAACTATCCTATTTCCCTTGCTTGCGCCTTCGACCACCGCAACTAAAGTCAATTTAAGTTAATTGATGTGCATGATAAATTTATTAATATTATTTGGTAAGTGGATTTGTATCGTATACAACTATGCATTGACATTATAAGGGAAATTGAATTATAAAAGTGAGGTATTTTGCCATATCGTTTAGAGCTTTCTTTTTTACGTACGGTTTTACTTTACCTCTTACCTACCTTTGTACTTCTCATTGCACGTAAAAGGTATTAAGATCAATCTTTTTACCACATTTTTCGTTACAGTCATTCGTTGATTGAATTTTGATTGTAAGTTTATTAACTACATTATAGAATTCTAATTAAAGTTATTAAAAAAATCTTAAAGTAATACCAAATAATAAGGGCTTTGGCGAAATTTAAGATGGTGTAATAATACTCTCAGAAACTCTACCCTTTTACCTCCTAAGAGGTATTATTTTGTTAAGCAATTTGGAAATTTAATTATGGGCTATTCAATTACGCACTCCAGCATGGAATTTCAACAAACTATAGTCAAGAATTTAAGAGCAGTAAGCCATGTTACGTTATTATAATATGATTATAAACTGAGAATAGGAATATATACCCTCATAAGTGATACAAGCTGGTTTTTAATTAATTATACTCTCATTACAACAAATTACATCACAAAAAAATATCCCAGTGGGTTAAGTGGTAAGATGCTATCAGACTAAAGATTTAAGAGCACCCAGGTAGGTCCAAATGTATGTGCGTGGAGATAACGAGTCGCAATTTTGGTATAAATATATTGTAAATAAATTCATAATAACCTGATATATCTTTATTTGTTGAAGTGATTAATAAGTTAAGCTGCTTATTTTGACATAGATGACAGTGGAAAATGTAGTTATATGACTGCCACGAAAGCAATCTCTCTCAAACCGCCCTCCCTGAGGCAACGAACGGATCCACAAACGTATAGGTTGCTTCGTAATTGACTTGACATGGAAGACGGATGACAATTGAGCAATGGTTAAGCGGAGCTTGTCAGAGAGATTAGATGAACAAAGAGCCAACCTGACGTGCTATCTGATAAGTATTGGAATTTAATATTTAATAAGGCAGAACTAGATGAAAATAGATCACGAAGAAGGACACGAAATACTTCGGTTAATTCCCTGCTATTCTACTATAGCTCCTCTTAATTCAATATTCCTCTATAATTTACGGACATTTGTAACGTTGCGTGGTTAGTAAGTTTATTCTTTCATTGTTTTTTTTATTAGGCAAAGGCCTTCCCCTCAGCCTTCCATCTTGAGCGATTCTCATCGCCAGCCAATGCAATATTTCATTGATTAAAAAATCGTTTTAAGAGTTAGTTGGCTATCACTGAAGATGTCGATATCACATGTTTTCGAGAAACGTTAGTAGCTTCACATCATTGTACACAAAGAAATATGGTTGTTATAATTGCTTTTCTTTAATCAATATCAAACGTTCTAAAATTTAATTTAAGCCCGTTTTAAATTTAAAACGGGCTAAAATTACACGATCTGGCTGGGTGTCTAGAAAAATATTTCTTCTTTCAAATATCCTTGTTGGTGAAAGCTTAACAGCATAGTAATAATTGACATTTTATATCAGAACGCTGTTTACATTTCAAACACTATCTATAAATAATTGCACTGAAATTGAAATTGTTCTTGAGCACCCCCAGAATTTGCTGAACAGAACGCAATGCCGCCAGTACGCAGTCTATTCCGTTAATATTTCAGAAGCTTGTCACATTGAAGTATTGTCTTGGATCTTACTTAGCAGAATTCTTGGTAAAGTTAAAGTGACAAGACCTTGAGTTGTAGGTTGAGGACTTTTGATGTAATAGCTCTTACTGCTTAATCAAAATAATAGTAGATTTTCATGATAAACTAACGATCGTTAATTTTTTTTTGTAATACTGTATTTCCTAATAGAATTTAGAATTCCTAAATAGATATTCCCTCATCCCTAATAAGTTGTGATTTTTTTATTCCGACAATAAAACATTGTTCATTTTCAGACAGATACAGAAATAACGACAGAAGTGAAACCTAAGCAGTGGTGAACTGTATGTACACTTAAAAATATTAGTTTTATCCATTAAAATAATGGTCGATCCGTCTGCTGGCCAAGTTATTTGTTGAATAATAAGAGATAACATATATTTCTTCATGTTTTGAATCTATGAAACAATAACCATTACATTACATTGAGGGTCTAATATTTTCTGATATACACTTAGCAAAACTTATATACTCTTAGCACTATTATTTAAAACGTAATTGCATTAATCCTGTCATACATAGCATTTGTTTCACACGGGTTTCAATAGTCATTATTCGTATTCCGAGAAATAATTCAAGATTGGAGTCATGTGAATTTTAACTTTAGTTGACTGAAAACGCTAACTGAGTGTGAAGACTTCTAATGGAATAAGTGGCATTTTCAGCAAAATGCAGCCACGTAAGTACCTATTACAAAAGCGGACATCTAAATACATAACTTAAATATTTATTTTAATCACCAGATGGAAAAATATTTATGCAGAAATGGAAACTTAAAAAAGTAATTCCTTGCTTCCGTCGTCTCAACGTCGCCAGCCAACTTAGAGTAAAGCAATACCAATTTTTATAAGACTGTATTTGTATTGAAAAAGTTACACTGCGCTGTTCCAGGTGGCATCGTTTGAATGGAAACTTTACTGTTGAACTTTTGTAAGGAAAATTTTATAGCAAATCATTACGCCTATACCTAAGTATAATTGACGATATTGTTTACGAACATTTTATTTTGATTTATATCAAATTTTTACAATCCGATTTCGTTTGTAATATAATTTTCTTCCTTTTTCAACCGATTTTGATACCATTCTAGTTGTGTAATTTTTATTATTATCAAACTAAGTACATTTTACAGACATTGAAATTTTACGCTGATACCTTACTCCGAAAAGGCCGGCGGAACAAAATGAAAAGTAAATAGCCAATTTTGTATAAATATCAGATAGTAGTATTCGTTTTTGTTATACTAGTTTATCAAAAAAAAGTTATAATATTTACAGATTACTTTAAACATAATAAATCTTATAGCGAAGTCATTTTAAATGTTCATTGTTTTAGTAGCGAAATATTCCAAGCGATGGTCTAACGTCGGTATTTACAATTGTAATGAATTATTTAAAACACACAGACTAATGGTCGGTTTCAATAATCTATCTGCCGATTAAAGTAAGCTTGCTTTAATTTTGCTGCTTAATATTTTTGTTAAATTACTAAAAGAAACAGTTGTTGCTAGGTGACAAACAGTGGCCCTTTTTCCTCAATCTTAAAATAGACACTTTGGATTGCCTGTGAACAAATGACAATAATAAAAATGAGAATTCTATTAACCATCTTTCTTGCTTAATATCTTCTTTTCTGTTTAATAACTTTAAAAATCTTCAATTATTTTAATGGCCACATTTAATAATTGAACAATAATTCTTGTTATGGAAGAGTAGCAGAAACACATCACGAATTAAGGCTTTAATGTGGTACAAACATCATTTGTGAGCCGAGTATAATACAATTTTCACAACCCAAATCTGTCCGCCTATTTAACAAGGCGAATAAGGGTTACAATAGGGAGAGGAATGACCACCAGCGTTCTTCTTATACCACCTAGCAAATATTCTACGATTAACGAGCCCGTTAACATTGCAATAAACTTGCTCTCTATTGCATGGCGAGACCTAAAATAGTTGACTAAATACGCGTGATATTCTTCAGCGATATAAGTATGACTTATGTAATAAAATAATACATAAATCATCTATTATTTATCCCTGAAGGGTAGGCAGAGATAATTATTCACCCATGTTTCGCCATTTTTTAAGTTTATAATATTGTATACTTGTATAAACAAGACATCATCTTATGTACGCATTTAATAATTTATTTTATTATTCAAAACTTTAATCACGAGGAGTGTAAATTGAACGATAAAAGATTAAGACGCCCTATTCTAATCACCTGGTGAAATATTTATGAGGATCTTGAAACTTTTCGCCATTCATATTCATAGGGAAGCAATATATTTTAAGCTGCTACGTAATACTACGTGTATTTAGGTGACTAGGGTTATATAGTGCCTAATCGAAAAGGGCCGATTGATAATTATCAATATTTCCGTGTACTTTTTTCATTTGAAAGCTGTCCAGTCTTACGTGCAATTTTATTTTGTAATTTCGAATCAAAACCGATAGTACTTACTATACAACCTTTTATAAACTACTGACGCATAATTAATTATCTCGCGCATTGTTCTAGACATGACAACTTTAACTATATATATAACTGAAATAGGAGTTATTTCAATATATTTGAAATAATTTGTTTAGCTTTGGACAGTTTGCCGAAATTCATACATACATACATACATAAATCACGCCTATATCCCCGAAGGGGTAGGCAGAGGTGAACTAGCACCCGCGTTTCGCCAATTATGTTAAGTCCCATGTAATAGGTGGCGAGCCTATTGCCATTTATCGGGCACAAAAGTCGCAGTACATTGCCAGGACGGTGGTATAAAGGAACGCTGCTGCCCATTCCTCATCACTGATTTATCCTAAGTCGCCTTGTACGACACCCACGGGAGAGATTTGGGATGGTGACAATTGTATTCTACTCTGCCGTCACCACACGGCACTGCCGAAATTCGACTGATCTAAAATAAAAAAATCCCAGAGATTTAGATGACCTTTATGTTTATTAAGATACACATTTTCTATGTTATGCTGCGCCTTAGATTTACTTTATAACCCAAAATAAAATAGCATATATACCAAACATTTTAAATCGCGAGTTAACTAACAATTATCAGCTTAAAGATTCATTTAAAACCTTATTTTTATTTAATAGGGTCAATTCACTAAGCATTCTCCGTGCTATCGCTCTCTAAATTATTCATGCAAGTGACATGACAAATGCTGGCTATTGTGAGATCAGAATATGCTTTATGAGTATAATATTATAAAATATTTATACCTCCAATAGCTGTTGGGGATGGGAAATATGTTTTGAAGTTTAAATACATACATACATAACTTATATCGCCGAAGGGGTAGGTAGAGGTGAATTAACTTGTGGCGAGCCTATTACCATATATCGGGCACCGAAATCGCAGTTTATTGCTAGGTGACATAAGAGAAACGCTGTTGCCCATTACTCATTGCTGTCTTAACCCTTAGTCGCCTTGTATGACACTCGCGGGCGAGATGGGGATGATGACAATTGTATTCTGCTATGCCGCCACCACCCGAAGTTTGAATGAAATCAGAAATCTCTTAAGAATATTGTCTATTGTTAGAAAAGGGTTTCGATCCACTCAATGGTGTTCCAGATAAAACTAATATTGTGAAAATAAATATAATGGAAATAATATTATATATTATTGCCGCATTAAGTAGGTGTTAATACAATGGTTTATTAACTGGTGTAGTCACTCCATTTCAACCCTTTCGGTGTATTCGCAAAATTTATGTATGAAACATTTTGTTTCAAGGAAAATCATATATTTTCGTCAACTGAAATGACCACTGATTGAATATTTCAACAAAGACAAAAACAAACAGTCCAATCCCAGTACAAAATAAACGACCCAGATTTCCGTATTTTCTTTTATTTGAGTTCACTAAACTGGTTTCCTATGAGCATGGCTAAACAAAATAACAATAAAAAAAGGAATGAATGGGGTCCTGAGCTTTCCATTGCCACCTATATCAGTGTGGACACATATTATACGTTACTTTTTGATGGTACAAATAATAAAAATGTTCGTGCATAAAAGAGATAACCTGGAACATTGTTGAAAGCTTGCCGTGTAACTGATGTCTGGATTTGGCAATGGGCTGCGTGTGGGTACTGCAAACAAATGATTGTGGTCCTGCAAAACCTGGTTATATACTCGGCTGTAGATCACGCGCCATTACGTATACCCGACTCCCCATTATGAAATAAGCTACAATAGTGAGGGGTAACGTTTAGTGGACTTTATACCATTAAAAAGTTTGGTGATTTTGTAAAATTCAAAGACAAAATATTTCAATTTAAAATCAAAACAAGGTTTTCAGGACTACTGTATATATTACCTTTCTTATATTACCTATAAGGTACGAATTTGTAAGACGTGTGATTCAAATACTAATTGTTTATAATTTTTTTATACAATAATTGAAAAGAAAATTTAACAAATTTATTTGTTAAATTTTCTTTGTAATAATTTTTCTTTATTAGTATTTTACGGACACTCACTTGTCCACGAGAAGACTTATTCATTAGAAAGTAATTATGACTCATTAATTTCGTTTTCACTGTGGTTTGTATAGATTGGTGCTATACTTAAAGGTTAGGAAAATATAAATTCGACCTTTCACAAAGAATTAAGTAAATATTAATGAGACCTTTAAGAGAAACCAGTAACCCTGGTCGGGTAGTTATTGCGACTGAACTAAGAGGATAGTAGAAAGGGCAAAATATTGATGAATGTTGACTACTCATGATGATTTTGTTAGTACATAATATTGCTGAATAAAAAAATCTGTTCCTGATAATTACTCAAGAATAATTTACTTTAACAGAAGAAGTAAGTATATCATGTTAATTTGTTAGATGGGTGAATCCAATAATTACTATGATGTTAGTGCGCAAATAATACTTAAACTGTTTAAAAGTAATTATACACATCACAGCTTGCTAATACCACTAAGCAATAGCTAAGGTATATGTTTAATCAGCGAAAATTTTGTCAAGGTAAAGAGTTTGTGTTTATCCCTGTGCTAGTACATTCCTATTAAATGAACGGTTAGGTTAACTGCATACCTACATTAGCAATTTAGCTAAACGCTAATGGCAGCCATTTTGCAAGTTAATTTGCAGCTCAATAATCATTAAGATAAGGGCAAAAATGGGTGGCACTGATTTTTAATACTTCCACGATAGGCTATTATAGTATTTTACTTTTGCGCTGTTGCTTGACTCATTATTAACTAATGACTAATAAGAAATCGTCTTTGGAAAGATGTGCCAAATGACATCATCATTATAAACTTTTTATCTTCTTCTTTATAACCAATTTTTAACATACTTTTTAATGATGTTTTTTTTTGGTCCTATGATATACCTATTATAAAAAATAAATTGCAAGATATGCAAATTCAAAAAAAAGACTAAGGGCCGTGTGATAGATTTGGCCACGTCATCTTCATCATCACCAGTCCATTAATGCCCGCTGAACTACAGTGGATTGTTAGGAGGGAGTGGAAAATAACTAGCTACCATGCTGGCCCATTGCGCATTTATGGGTTTTAACGTGAATTCGAAACTTCCAACGTACAGACGAATTCAATACTGTATTTAATCGATAAATCTTAGTTAGATAGTTATTTTTTAATAATGCTAACATAATGAAGTTCCGGAATAATCAAGTTCTACAAACTAATTTTTGCTATCGTCCAAACTAACTTCCCGAAGGGGTAGGCAGAGGTGAATTAACACCCACTTTTCGCCAATTATGTTTGGTCCCATGTATAATAGACGGCGAGCCTATTGCCATATATCGGGCACATTAATCGCAGTACATTTATATTGCTAGGTGGAATGAGAGAAATGCTAATCCAAATGCGAAATCCAAACTAGCCCTCGAATTTTAACGGCAGAGACTTTCACGTAACGTGGTTGTCGTAAAAAGCGACTTAGGGAGTTCTTTGCACCTGTGCATCTAATTACAGGCGGGTTCAGTCAACCATTTAAAACAGGAGAGCCTACTCCTGTTGTAAATGGTTGACTGAAACACCATAAAATAAAACACGCCTATCTACTGCATTGATCACATTAAAATATAAATATGAAGATTTCTCAATCAATAATCTATATCAGGCACATAAACCGCAGTACATTTGCTAGGTGGCTTAAGAGGAATGCTGCTGCCAACTAACTACTCATCACTCGTAATCATAGTCGCCTTGTACGATACCCACGGGAGAGATGGGGTTGTGACATATATTGTATTCTGCTCTGCCGTCACCTCACGGCAAGGTATAAGATAAGTACTTATAAATTATTTTCACTGAGACCGCTCTAAAAAATTATTGCCAACGTATCGCCTCTGAAAGGGCGTGTGCTATAATACGTCGTATATACGCTTTAACACTTTAGTGTAAACATTCCCTAGCCGCAGAGCTCTGGGCAATCTCGCCGTGTACCGCAAATGTTCCGCAGGCCATCTGAGAAAACCGTCAGCGTAACAAGTTCTCGTCGACTCGGAACAAGGCGGCACAACTCTCGGAACCGACTGGCCCAGGACGGGGAACTTCTCAATTTTTGTTTGAGCAAACACGCCGTCTACGCGTCTCCACAAACGTATAGAGTAAAGCCTCTCACAGACAGACGCGGTCAGCGGTGGCGGTAGCGGTGACGAGTAGTTGTAACATAGGTAACATAAGGACATTAAGACTCGAGCTTACTAACACGTAAAAAAAGCGATTATTACTTAACCGTCAGTTTCTGACATTATACATATTGTAAGAAAGAACTGTCAAAAACTGATGGTTGAAAATCAGTTGTTTTACGTTTTGGTGAACTCGAGCCTAAGCGTCTCACAGACAGACGCGGTCAGCGGTGGCGGTAGCGGTAGCGGTCAGTTGTAACATTGTAACATAGGGACATTATTCAAACCACCACGGTCAACGTTTGTTCGGGTTCGCCACCGCCACAGTTCCGCCACCGCTGCTGCTTGAGTGAGGCTTTATACTTCGAGTTACATTAACTATGGGGAAGATAAACATGCCAACATAGAAAGTTGACGCAACGTCTTGCCTCGTGCACAAAAACGGAGGTTGTTTAGCTGACAATGTAGTTTGATTAAAATTGATTACGCAATGTCCAGTACAATATCCAAGCATAGAAATATACAAAGTTTAACTGGAGCATAAATCATTACAAATAAAACGCGGCATGTAAAACTTATTAAATACATGATAAAAATAAAATAACAATGGAATATAAATTATTAATGCTGTGCCCTTTTTGCAATTATCGCTGAATATGTTTTCATTTTCCATTGTCCTCTCTATCCAGTTAGCACATCATTTCCAGAAATTTCAACTTGATCATAGTAAAGTACTTTTGCAATATACAATACGTTTGTTTCCGAATTTAGCTGTTGGGCAATTTTTATTATATTGTATTGAACAAATAAAATGTTCTGTCGAAGCAATTTCATTGTTCCGATATTTGAGTATCTCCAATACAAACAGAAACATTTATACCAATTTCACGTCCAAAAATATATGTATGAAATTGTAATCCATTAGGTTGATGTTTATAGATTAAATGCTAAGTAAATATATTTTCACACCTCTATGTTATGCCAACGAAACATCAATAGTTCATAGCCGGCGTGTAACGGATAGGTACAACGGCTGATTTCATATTACTAGGTGCACTGTCTTCTATCTATTTGATAGACCCACGTCTATTTCTATCGACATTTCATACGTCACGCCTTTCTTCCACAGAACCGCGGAAGAAAGGCGTGCCGTATGCAAGTGGCATGAAGTGATGTATACCTTGAGATCATTTCTTTCCACTTGCTACGATCCTTACATGCATACTTATTTCACTTCATCCAATACCATTAATATCCTCATACATGCCCATCGATTTCGGATACTCTTGAAATGGCCAGTTTTTTTAAATACTTTCAATTTGATTCTGTAAGATCAGCCGAGGCGTTCCCCTGCCGTTTTCTCTATTCACTTCCGACATATAAATATAATTCCAAACCATTCCTTTCTCAATTCTTGTCATTACATCTTCTTTCAAACCACACCTATCTCTAATCACATTATTGTACTTCATCTTGAACTGCACTGCAACATTTATGTGTTGATAATAAAATGTTAATGAATACATATAACACAACAAAAAAAAATCTAAAATACCTGACTCTGAAAGTAAGATAGACTGACCCCGTAAAGGTAGCTTCGTAATACTTTTCTTCGTAATATTCCACAAATATTATGATTTTAGAGCAATAATTCAATCCTACTCCGTGATTTCATATTTTCCAAACTGGTCTGGTATTGGCACTTTGCACAGAGCAGCACTGAGTTTACATCTTGCAGTATTATTAAACGAGGCTTATTGAATACGGAACTTATCACTAGTTCATATGTGCAATCGATGTACACATTTAATTTTTAATTCATCCAATTTACAGATGATTCGGCATGTTAGCAAAGAATGAATAATTTGTGCTGAATTATGGTATTTTGAACTATCACTGACATTAATAGTACCAACGGAGACAGCAAATCTCTGATTGTCATTTCTCTTGTTACTATTTAATTAAATTCCCCCAGGGCCGAGATCCGTTTTCAAGTGATTATTTATTAGCATAGCATTACTTAATCTTGTCCGCAAAATTAAAACGGTTTCGAGTAATATCTGTGTTTAAAGATTTGGGTATAGTTGAACTGAATGAATAATAGCTGAAACTAAACTTTGCTACGAAATTTATATGAATATTTCCAATACTACAATATTATTAATTTTTTTAATAAGACCTTGTCCTCAATCCTTGTAGTCGAGCACTCCCTGTGAGGGGAACTCCACAGCAGGCGGTCCCCCATGGGGGGGAAGGTATCTACATTGGTCATATTGGGGCAATTACTAAAAGAAAATGCTATTAATTTCCCTGGTACAGTCAACGGAACTTCAGACTACCAAAAACTGTCAAATTCCTTCAATCGATTTTCCACCTTAACTTGTTTGAGGTACTTTTTGGTGCACAATAAATGCACAAAGTCGATTGAGAAGAATTGACATTTTGTGGTAGTCTGACGTGCTGTTGACTGTACATTTATATTTGTTTGTTGAACTTACTTTGGTATGCCAAAATTGACAAAAGAGATTCAATCAAAGACTATATTATAACAACTCTAGCATACTCTAGCATTCATATAACATTTCCATGCATATTTGAGAAAATTAATTTAAATATAACAGACAAATCAGGTGTAGACCAATAAGCATCTTGGGGCACCCGAATGGTGGAGGGCAAACCACCATCAACAGCATACCCAAAGAGGGTTGGTGTCAGGCAGGCGGCCGGCTGTAAAACATAAGCCAAAACCTTGAGCAGTATGGATTGGAAGGTTGTCATTCCAATCACTCTCTCCGTTCATCGGTCTCACGTCTGTTCTGTCTCTTTTCTATATCACTATTTCATCACTAGCACCTTTACGGTGTGATGGATGATTTGAATCAAAAGGGAGTGGATGGCTTGATGACGTCTGCCCGATATGAATGGAAGAGGAAACATACTGCGCCGACCCCAGATAGGCTGGGAACAGGGCAGGGGGAAGAAGAAGAAGATAACAGACAAATCATTCTTAACTTTTTATCATTTGATTTTGCTAATTTTAATGTGACCTAATTATATTTTCCAAACTTGGGTAAACTTCTATCGGTGAAGTTGAACCTACAAAAAATATAAACATTATATACACATTCTAAGGGAGCACTGTAATGAGTTGTGCGTCATTAGATTCATATGACAGTTAGCCCAGTACCAACTATTACTTGTTGCTAGACAAATATGTTACGGAGCTATTAGTTTATGTGTCAACCCAAGAGAATAATCGCTCATAGTAATATTTACTCTACAGGCGCTATAAATAAAAGTTGAAATCCATTGGGCCCATGGCGTGGTAATAAAATAAGTTCAAATGATTGTTGTGTTGTGGCTTGTTTTGACAACGCATCTTTTACAATACTAAAGTTCAAAGCAAAATGTGGCACTTGTGGCATGTTGGCACTTGTATCATTTTGGAAAACGATTTAAGACTTAAATTTTTAAGTTGTTTGGTGACCTATTGACATCTATCGGACACGTAAAATCAGTATATTGCTAGGTGGTATACAAGAACGCTGCTCTAAATTAGGTACGCATCCCCGTTTTAACCTTAATCGCCTTGTATAACACCCGCGGCAGATATCGGGGGTGGAGACTGCCTTTACCACGGCCATCTACATTTTGATAAATTAAACGACCGTTCATAAGTGGCCACGTACAATTATCTACTACTTGATTTACAAAAGCTAGTCGTAGTAACCAGTAAACTGTAAAATTTGTCTATGTCATGAACAAAACGTCTCCATTTACCGCGGAGACTGATTTGTACGCATTGTCAGAGTTATACTTTTCATCATCGACCTAAGTACCGCTCTTCTGGAAATAGCCACCGTAAATGGGGCTTTCAAGAACCCTCGATCCTTTTATACAAGCACACAGCGACCTTTTTTTATTGTTGTTCATTTTCTTCTTGCTTGCGTACAGTTTTAATGACAACACGTATATAATGTTTTGGCGTTTGAAAACGAAGAAGCCTTTGGAAATACGCTAAAACAGAGGCCAGTTTTAAAAAGTTGCGTCAAAAACTTTTATTCCGTCTGGTATATGGGAAGTGCTTTATTTAGGAGAAAAAAGTGGTAGCATTCTGCCTTTTGGTGATTTTCAGTGTAGCATTTGCTTTATGTTTTCAACGCGTTTTAAGCTCAGGAAATATCTCGTACTGCGTTTGCATTTTGTATAAATTGAGGTGCTAGGAGCAGTTTGAGCTCGTTATTTATTTGAACTGAATCACACGAAATCGCTTCAAAAATGGTGTTGTACTTCTAACTAAATCAAATAAAAATCCAACAGATTTTCTTTCTTAAGCCAAGCGTATAGCAAAATAAAATAATTTAATCCGAAAGTAGGTAAATTTCAGTAGCTTACCACGGTTACGTACTATAGTTTTTTGGCTACGGTCTAAGTGCGGAATCCGCAACTTTATGAGGCATACCATGGCGCGCCGGTCTCCTTGGCAAAGCGAGCAAATAATAACTCGGTCGATACATTGAGATCCAGTAAGATCTAGAACGAATTTCTAACAGATTAATCTTTTAACATAGTATGTTATAGTGGACATTATTTTGATAAGGTAAGGGGGTTAAGTATTTATATAAAAACAAGCGATTATTTATCAAACGCGTCTAGTCTATGTAAGGGAAGGGCGATGAACGGACCACTGCCACCTGGCCAGTCTAGAAATAGTTCTCAGCAAGGGCATCAAGTCCCAAGTTCTTCACAGCACTTATCCAGCGAGGAATGGAGTCCATATAGCTCTCAGGAACAAATCTAAATGTTATTAGGAGGTACTTTCCCAGTAGGACACTCCACCTTTCTAAAGGTAAACCAACCTCTCACCGTCTTAATTCAAGGTCTTGCCGCGCCTTTATGATCTTAGTTTCTCTATCCAGTATATTATCTTAAAAGCAAAGGTAATTTTAAGTTCAATCATCCTTAAGCGCTAGAAACGCCAAGTCCATTTCTTAATCTTAAATTAAACTAAGTTTCCAAGCTTAATATTATAATAATAATTATACTGAAAACAAGGTTCACCAAAGTAATATTCTGTCCAGAAAGGTCTGCAACAAAGTTCGATTAGCTTTTGTTTGTGAATTTGATACTGTGCAATAGCCAAACTCCAAGAAGTGTATCTATTAAACTTGCGCTTCTTATTCATCGGTGCTGATCATACCGTAGATTTTTTTTGTGGAAAAACACAAACAACTGTTTCTTTTTAAAAATATAGTATAATGTTATTGCAATTGGCTACTTTAAATTCATATACCCAACAAAGACAAAATTACCTTTGATTCAACATAAATATTAAATACATTATTTTCAGCAGTATGAGCTTCAACGTCGCACCAAGTGTGAACTTGTTCATGCATATTCAAAGTGAGATTTCAGTGAGATGAACTTGTCATTACAGACGTGTATGTGCAAAAGTGACAGGGTACACATTCGAGAATATACAATTTAAAACTCACTTCGGAACTAGAGCATATTATTATTATACTAATCAAAATTAGATCCACGTCCATTTTGATACCATACCATACACATTCGTCATTTACATTCACAATAATTAATGAAGCAATTTCCAGTTAATACTCAATATTCAGAAGCGGGCAATGAGAATATTTGCGATAATTAACATAAATCAGCAATACAAACAGCAGAAGCGTCGTTCAAAAATTAATATCGCGGGTGTCAGTAACGAGCTTAATTTCGAGACGAGAATGTTCCTCCGTCAACGGTCGGAAACGTATGTAGGGATAGCTTCAGACCATATTTTACTAAATTTAAGATACTTACGTTAATATCCCTATACATATATGCGGCTTGCGAGTCTGCAGAATCTTAGGCCTCAGAATAAATTGAAACAATGTACCTGTTATAAATAAATAAATAAACAATCAGCTTGCAAATTGAAAATGACTCAAAGTGGCCCCTTGTCAATGTGTGCCCAGATTCATAATAGATTAAATTAATTTAGGCAAAATAAAAGATGAAAGCAAATTAGATAAATTTAAACAAATGTTCAAGGTATCATCATCATCATCATCACCAGCCCTTTAATGTCCCCACAGCTGGGGCAGGGGCCTTCCCTATGGATGGAAGAATATAGGGAGATTGGGCCATAACCCACCACGCTGGCCCAGTGTGGGTTAACGACTGCAGATGCAGCCGGGACCACCGTATTAACGTGCCTTCCGAAGCACGGAGGAACTCGAGATAATCAATTTTTGGTCATCCATCCAATGGCCGGCCTTAGCGAAATTGCTTAGTTTATGCAATCGCAGGCCAAGCGCGCTATGCCACCGCGCTAGCGAGCTCCTCATTAATTTCTTTTGTCTATTATTTTAAGATTTATTAATAATAACTAAAAAATTATAGTGTGTATCATACCGTAACATACAGTGGTGTACCCATATGTCTCCTACTCTATTAACTATATTAGGTCCCATGTAATAAAAGGCGAGCCTATTGCTCACGTAAATAAAGACTATCTCTATTATATCTTAGATTTTAGCATCTACATTCCAAAGGGAGACTATCGAAATAAAATATTTAATCAGTAAAAGGCGTCATTCCGTTACCATTTAGTCTAGTACAAAAATTACAAACATAGCTCATTGCAGGAAAAGTTGCAGGGCGTTGGTAAAAATTATTGTTAGTGTAAAGATTTTGGTGGTTAGAAAAAGAATTTCGAAAAATTATGATCTTGAGGCGGGAATTGAACCCGCGTCCGCTGCTATCCGGGCAGGTGCCTGACCGCTCGGCTACCCAAGACACTAATTAACTTGCCGAAATTCTTCTAACCTTCACACTTCACGTTGTAAGCCAACGGGTACCCTCGCAATGTAGAAATAAATTTCAAACATTCCAAAGCAGATATTTTTACAAATACCGTGCATTCGGTTAAGCTTGGGTTCGCTTTATAAACTATTCGATTTTAATTTTAACATTATATAAATGTTAGAAAAATTAGTACAAAGATTTTGGTGGTTAGAAAAAGTTATAGTCTTTGTTAGTGTTTTATCAAGATAAATCTGATATGTAAGGTATATTTCGAAGGCTCGCATATTCGATAATACATACATAAATCACGCCTTTCCCCCGAAGTGGTAGGCAGAGGTGAATTAACACCCATGTTTCGCCAATTGGTGATATAAGAGAAAAGCTGCTGCGCATTACTCGTCGCTGCCTAATCCTTAGTCGCCTTGTACGACAGCCAGAGAGAGATTGGGAGTGGCGATCACTGTATTCTGGCAATCGTTATGAAATATTTAAATTAAATAAAAATCTGTGATAATTATATGAAATCTATGCCAGAATCTATGCCTATGGTAAAAAATGACACAGTAAAGAAGAATGCATAAGCGGGTAGAAGTACAAAGTGATGTATCGAAAAACTGTCAACAGAGCGACTCATACGAATTTCAGATTGGAACGGACGGTGTCGGAGCGAAATTAGATTCAGTCGTTGTTTTCTGTTATTCACTTCAATATAAATGGATTAGTCGCACCATTTTCCCTATTGCCATGCATGCAAGCGCTAGTATATTACACATTGGTCTACACAGAAAAATACGTTGAAATAATTGCGAAGTCTCTAGTAAAAACGTATCAACTAGCCAATTATATTAGTCAAGACGGCTTGTACTTTGTAAGTAACATGCCTTTAAATAGTTAGAATCCAGATTCGAGTTTGGCCGGCGGGCAAGGAACGCCTCTTTCCACTAAATCGAAGTTACATGAGTTATACTCTGTTACAGAACAGAAGGCACTGTCTGGGTTTCTTTAAAATCACTTTATATTAGTAGCAACCTTTTTAGACTGGACTGTGAGCATTATTTATGTAAAGTATAATTATGCATGTCGCAATAATTTTACTACGATTATCATCAAATCAAATCAAATCAAACTTTTATTTGCTTACCAAGTGTACAATAGGTACACCAAGTGTACCATAATAAATATGCTGTCAGATTTTGGCAAATACGAATGTCTCCAATTTCTAAAGTATCTTCTAAATCATGGCCAAAGATAATTATTAAATCTTACCAATGTCTGAATGAGGATTAACACGGGCTGTCCTGCTTTCTGCTGAGAACACCGGTGCCCTTAATCTTTCACTGCCTTGGTTGAAGTCAATAAATAGGCCCAATGTTTTATGTCTCTAGAAATTTACAATTTAGGTAGCTTGTAGCCATGAGATAAATCTATGTGATCATCGGATACTACTAATCAGCCGTGTGGTGACGGCAGAGTAGAATATAACTGTCACCACCCCAAATCTCTCCCGTGGGTGTCGTACAAGGCGACTAAGGATAAATCAATGATCTGGAATAGGCAGCAGCGTTCCTCTAATACCACCCAGCAATGTACTGTGACTTTTGTGCCCGACAAATGGCAATAGGCTCGCCACTTATTACATGGGACCTAACATAATTGGCGAAACGTGGGTGCTAGTTCACATCTGCCTACCCCTTCGGGGATATAGGCGTGATTTATGTATGTATGTATGTACTAATAAATAGATTTATTTACTAGCTAAATATTTCCCGCACAACGTAATTATTAAACATTCGATCGATATAATTTTCGAAATATCAACCGCCTCCGTGGTCTAGAGGTTCTCCCACTGGAATTAAGATCCTAAGGGCCCAGGTTCCATTTCCAGAACGTATACATTTTGTACTGGGTTTGTTTTGTGG
Organism: Cataclysta lemnata; assembly: GCA_963931975.1. Classification (NCBI taxonomy): domain Eukaryota; kingdom Metazoa; phylum Arthropoda; class Insecta; order Lepidoptera; family Crambidae; genus Cataclysta; species Cataclysta lemnata. The sequence goes on from OZ008338.1 coordinate 15,166,074, forward strand.
TAGGACTTTCTACCAGTTTAGCTAGCTACCACCATCTCGTCAAAAATCTGTCAACATAATAATAATGATAACAGCATTACTGTGTTCCGACAATTATCGCAAATTGTCGGAAATTTGCGATAAGTTCCAGTGGAAGCTCGATTTCATCTTCTACTATAATATTCACTTAACCATCAGGTGAGAAGGCCATGAGATTCCCTGTCTAACATAAATTATACAGAATATGCGAACCTTAAATATGCAGACTAAACAAAGAACTCTGGAACATGTGATGCCACCCACCTGTGTTGAAAAAAAGGTATAACAGGACCCTTCCATATCGAAAAGGGAAATGGTCTTTTATGTAACATGAAAAACACCTAGAGGAAAATGATGAGTGTAGCCTACTGTACTTTTCAATGTACACATATATTAATTTAAACAAGGAAAAGATATTCTTAATTTAAAACTGTTTTCGTGCGAATCCTCCTACAATTAAGCGAGGGCTACTATTTTCTCATAAATATTTTCTGAATTTACAATACAGAAATTTGGTAAAATTGAGTTCACCTTTATACGTTATGAGACCGTGAATAATTATTATTTATTTCTTGGAACACAAATTATCCGTATAGAAATACAAACAAAATTGAAAGTTGATGTTGTTAGGGATGTCATATAAAATCAGTCTCTCTTTTCACGAAGTAATTTAACTTCTAAAAGTAGATGTACAGAGCTAAATTATATTGCCATCATAAATAGGAAAATCTTGATGTATGGATGGCAGAGTGGTTTGTTCGGCTGTGCAAGATATTTGAAAACCAGGCATAACTAGCACAGAATTGAAAGGAAAATTAGGTTTCTGAACGTTAACGCACTTTCTCTATTTTTTTCGAATCCTGCTGCCAAGTGACATAGGGTAGTGCAGTAGGAATTATGCGATTTATTATAGATTAATTTTTAAATGTAGCTAGTATGAGGTCTAAAATTACGCTATGACTTTACATGTATGTTATAAATCATTTTTACATATAAATTTATGCTTAATTATGCCATTAAAACCACTTATCGGCTTAGTAAAATAGTCTGTACAATTCAAGAAAGTGGCTCAAATAGGGCTTGGCCATAGGGCACTGTCGCGTAACTTTTTACATCCTTATGTATCATAATTATTCTAGTCCTTTGAGGATATAGGTTTTAGACAGTATCCTAGCCTGATTCGATGGATTTAGTACGGTAGAAGTGATATTTTACATGGATATGGATTGCTCAACCGTCATAATTTTCTTTTTAAGCTCACCTATTTAAACTACTTAAAGGCGACTAAGGATAAGACAGGAATGAGTAATGGGCAATCGCGTTCCTCTTATACCACCTAGCAATATAATGCGACGTACGTGCCCATTAAATGGCAATAGGATCAACCATATTACATGACATCTAATATAATTCGACGTTAATTCCCCTCTGTCTCTGTACATCTTTGGGGATAAATAGGTGCGTATTCTACTTTATCCAATATTTTACTAAATTAAAACCTGTTTAAAATTAGGTGAGGTAATAAAATTCAATAATTTGATTTTATAATTATAAGCTGCTGCTTATAATTAAGCTAGTTAGTACGTTATTCCTTTAAATCAAACAGCGTTACGTAGTGTTTATCTAATTACCTGAGGTCAAAGGTTTAACGTATTTACCTGTGCTGGGTAGTTCGTGATCGAAAGCCACTATTAAGTCGATCTCAGTATTGTGCTGAACTCTATCCAAACACGGTGAACCAACTCGAAACCCAACCACTATTTACTTTAGAACAGCGAATTAATACAAAAACCAACACTGGATCAAACCAACTTATTATACAGCTCGCGGCTCTATTTCCAGGCATTACGAAGTCATAGAGAGTTGACACGTGTCTGTGTGAAGGCTTATCGGCTGCCAGGTCTGTTTATTTTGGCCGGATAATGGTTATATCACAGTAACAACTTTATTCTCAGTTTTAGAATAATACGGGAAAACCGAAGTGTAACTTTCCGTTGAAATGTAGTGTGTATAAGATTTCCTTTGTCTGCTAGCAACTTACGCGGAGCCAATCCGCTTCTTTCATTTGAATTTCAATTCGATTGTTCACTTTGTCCGTCCCAATGGGTTCCTTGACCAGAAAATTGTTGATAGTTAACTACTACCTACCTACTTTCTCAAAAGATTTATACTAATAGTGTATTTCGTTTATAATTGAAATGAAACTTGAAATAAAGTCAAAAACTTAAGCTCCTATCGTAATTGGTGTTGTGATTTGTTATTTTTTCCCGAAATAGATTAAGTAGATATTGTATTGTTTTACACGGTAAATATTTATGTTTCACGGTAGCGTTTCTCTTATACCAGCGAACAACCTACAAGATGGGATCTAAGCTAGCTCAGCTTTTATTTTATTTATTTATTTATTTATTATTACTATTTCTGAGTGTTTTCAAATTGAGTGCAAATATTATTTCCTCGAACTGATAGAAGTTTTACGTCATGATATGTATATTACATACCTACGTAACTGAGGTACAAATTAATACACGATTTAGTAATTTACTGTCAGGCTTAATGGGTCAGCGTTAATTCTGCGAGTAACATTACTTTCATTTAGCTAGGCAAAGTGTATTCTGGATACCTCTGACAATAATCCTGGCTTGAATCACATAGCATGTTGCATCGGGAATGGTTTTAGGGACACACTACTTAAATTGCTTTTTGCTTTCAAGTAAAGCTCAGTAATAAGGTAATTTTATTCATTGCCGTATTTCCAAGAAATATCACATGTCCCAATCATCCCAATGTGAGTTTTTCTTACGGAAAAGGCAGTCGACGACACATTTCGTATGTTACGGTCCATGTAAAAATGGGTTCCGTGCTATTTTATTATCAGGAACGGATCATGTAAGGTCTCTATATCTGGGGAACATGTATGGTTTCTCTATGGGTGGAAGAATATACCGAGTATGGCCACCACGCTGGCCATATGTAGCCGGAACTATTAAATTAATGTTTCTGACGAAGCACGGAGAAACTCGAGATATATTATATAATAGTACCCCAAAAATCCAAAACAGAAAGCAATATGCCGATTGCAATCGGGTCGGCCTAACAGCAGAATATTGCTTAGCTTACGCAAGCGCGCTACTGTTTGTAACAATATACATGTAAGTTTCGCGCGGGGCTTATTAGCCTGGTTACAATTGTAGATATTCTGCTCTGCCACTATATCATAGTATAATTAATGCGCTTTGGCAATACCGTATAATTAGGCTTCGTTTGATCATGTGGGCGTTCTCTGATTGCTTATTACACATCTCGACCAGACTGGCAGCCCTTTCTGAACAGCGAGCGGTGCGCAAAATCCACATGGTCTGGTTCGACGCAGCTATGAATTGTAAATGATTCCAATGTTGCGAAGCGGTTTACTACACTGTGCTTTTCTCGTATTCGAAGCGAAAACTTGTTGAATTTTACAGCTATTCTTATTAAGAATTTACATTTATGCAAGCTAAGCGCCTTCGTGTGAGCCTCTTTTAATCATCTACATACTTGAACGTTGGCTGTGATTTCCAAATGTATTCAACATAATACACCTGGAACATCTGATTTCTTGAATTATATATGTTTATACGCTGTAGACATTCTTAACATAACTTAACACGTAGTATTATATTTGCTTCGAAAAAGTCAATCACGAAAAATTCAACATTCAATAACTCGTGAACAATTTTACTCTCTCGAAAATTCAGAACTATATATTCATATAAAGTTTCAAAGGCACCTTTCTACGGTTTTTTGTTAAAGAAGGTTATTGATTGTGGCTTGGGAAATTGTTGTTGATTGGAAATTCTGAAATCTGTGTCGAATATCTGTGGGGACCCCGGCAATTTAATATACAAAATAGGAAAATTATAGTTTTAAGCTTGAATTATATTGAAAACCTCTTGATATACTCGTTTGGTGAAATCTTATTATAATGGCTACCGAGGACCATTGTCATATGAAAGAGTTTTACGCAATTAACACTAATTTAGGGTGACATTGCTTGACATGCCTTTGAAGATTATAAACTAACTAAACGATAGTAATTTCCATGAATCCAGGTCAGATTCCTTTTACCTTTGGATGATTAGACCTGGTAATTTATAATTTTAACTTTTATTGTAGAGTAACTTCCATGTTTTCCTAGTATTTGCTTATTATTAACGGAAGAATGCTCAGTCTGCCTTAAAATTTAAAAAATACTGACTAGAACTGCCTATTCTCGTTAGGCTATTTCATTAGGCATTTACCTAATAAATTAGTGTCATACTGGCAATTTCCTTTGATAAATGTGAATGTGAAATAATTCCAATAGTATCTAGCAACTGCATAATTATTGTAAAATAATAAAAATAATAGAAATACTCTCGTGCGCTTATACAACTATAAATAAATATATTTTTATAAACAAACCCCCTGTTATTAACAATAGTTTCAGATCATATTATCCAAATTCTATTTTTACGGACATGCCCTTCAAATCATATAAACTAATTCCCGTGTCAAAATATCTCTCTACCAAGGATCTGGGAAGCTTTGGTACCTACATTAATATCGTAATGAACCTATTACCAAGTTTATTAGGTAATATACAATGCTCAAGGAAGTCGAACATAAACTTTCTGCCTAACTGTAAATTAATTACTTTTGTGACAGCAGTGACCCTGTCAGCGCTCCGATTAGATTATCTGCCCTAGGTCCTTGGCTAAGCCCTTAGAGGGCCTAGCTAAGTGGCTTGTCTATTCGAACGCATAGAAAACCAAAGTATGAAACTGACGTATTTATTTTCTATGTAATAGGTACGTCAGTTTCATACATTTTGTAGTCTTTGGTTGTTGTTGGTAGTGGGGTGAGGGGGTTGGTATCATGGTATGTAAGGCTTGAAATCCTCATCTGAGACCTAAACTCAACATTGCATGGATTCTCTGTGCGGGTGAAGCAACCGTAGTCTCAATGTAGCCTATAGGAGTCCCTGGTACTGATAACCCAATAAAAGGTTTTAGTTACTGTCTTGTGATGCAACAATAATTTACCTTCACTGCCCTGTTTAATTCACTTTCTGCATCGCCATTAACATCTAGCATTTGTCATTTATCTGCACGTCTAGTTTTGGAGAGACCCCCTTTTAATAGGGCAATACGTCTTTTAACAGTACACCCAACGTATGACAACTATTTAAAGAGATGAAAGTATTTACAATCGGTGCAATACAATAATAGATGGTGTAAGAATAATATATATATTTTCAAAATCATTCTTTTTACGATCTGAAGGCAGAATTGATTTTATTTCAACAAAAAATTAATAAATATGTACCTATACTTTTGCTTTGTAAAATAACACGATATGTAATGGCAAGCTTAAGCACAGCTATTTAATTATTATATCTTTGCGCCGTAGTTATTGAAAGTTAGAATACCTAATATTGTTGTAGAGATGTCGGTGACGTTTACTTGCAATAAGTACTTTAATTTAATAAAGTAATAATGATGTAGGTAAGTGATTTCATGACCAAATCTTGATAATTGATAGAATACTATATTTTTTAATACATACTTATAATATACCTACCTGTTCATCAACAGTAAAACATATTCTCTGCTGATAATGCTGTTTTAGGGTCAACAATAGAGATAAAATAACACTTTCGAAATCTTAACACATCCTAGTCTAGAAATATTATTAAACAGTCCATTGAAGTACTTATACATATTCTTAAAACTTAAAACAGTATAAAAATTTACGAGTACTATCGAATAGTCAAAAAAAAATTCTAAAAGTGTTGAACATTTCTTAAAAATATGTTCACGCTTATTCTTTTAAGCTGAACTTGAATAAAACATATGACCAAAACCGATGTCGACTGTCAACTGTCTCATCATCATCATCATCACCAGCCCTTTATGTCCCCACTGCTGGGGAACGGGCCTTCCCTATGGATGGGAGAATATAGGGAGATTGGGCCATAACCCACCACGCAGGCCCTGTGTGGGTTGGTGGGTACTAACGACTGCAGATGCAGCCGGGACCAACAGCTTAACGTGCCTGCCGAAGCACAGAGGAACTCGAGATAGTCAATTTTTTGGTCACCCATCCAATGACCGGCCTTAGCGAAATTGCTTAGTTTACGCAATCGCAGGCCAAGCGCGCTGTGCCACTGCGCTAGCGAGCTCCTCAACTGTCTATTGCATTGAAATCCACTTAATTCACACTTAAGTAAATTTTACATCTACAGATACAAAGTAATAAATAAATCTAAGTAACATTACTCTTTAGATAAGTCAACGCGAAAATCCATTCCGTATAATGTTGAAGGTAAAAGCTTTTAAGTTAAATAACAAAAAGCCCAGCAGTGAGTGATTTAGGTGAACTTCGTGATAGACCGTAGTTTCCGCTTAATTTAATTCCGTTGTTTCCTATGTGTGTCCTTTGTTGATTTTCGATGTTTCCAAACGATATATTTTTGAATACGCTGAGATTTTTAGTTTGTTTTTAAAAGCGTGTGTTCGTATTATTATGAATATTTTGAGAAGGTTAATACGTTAACTTTAATATTTAGACTAATAAACTTTAATTCAACACACATAATATCACAGTCTAAATATTCTATTATTATTGTGTATTTACAAACTTTTGTGAAATTAAATGTATTGTTATTACAAATATTGATTTAATTTTACTATAAAACGAACGTAAAGAGCTTGCATAACATGCGACTAAAAGAATGATAACCATAAAAGTTGACGGATGAAGAAAACTAGTGAAAGAGGAGACTAAAGTAACTGGATAGAGGAATAAAAAATGTAACTGTTTTAATTGAGTTACTAAATTTTCTTTTTCAGGTATGTTTGGAATATCAAACCCCACTGCCATCGCTCTAGTTGCAGGTAAACTGTCGGAGAATGCACTTGATTTGTACACTTGAAACTCAATATTGCCCTAGGTGCAATTTACACTGCCTCAGCATGTCCCCCAGGCTGTTCCGATCCGCTGATGTGAAACGACGCGCTCTAAATTGGATGTACCTATCAAATGGAAGCCGCGCGTAAAATGGAACGTGGCGATGACGTATGTCGTACATCATAATTACGGATTAATGTTGGTTTTATAATTGGATAGTATTGATAAAAATGTAAATTCCCTAATCGTTCCCACTTGACTGCCTAGATGCTAATATAGAAAAGGCGACTAGTAGGTGTTATTAAATTATAGACATTTTCTATGATAGGTACGTGATGATAGCTTGGACCTAAGATAATCGACTAATAATAAAATACGTAATACATAATTAACTAGTTATGGGTATATATATTCCAAAATCGAGTCTATAGCCATTCACCAGGAATACTGCCTATTCATCATCATATTTACAATTCGTAAAGCTTAACATGAAATTTTTTAACTTAGAGGAATGACCAATCTCTTAACTGAACTTGCTAGCCCAGGCCATATTATTTTATTTTGAACCGAATCGCGGTGTTTTTCAAACTTTAAACCGCGTCTTTTCAATAATAAACCACCCCAACTTTAATTTGCCGAAGCCACGGCAAACCCATTTTCCGCTCGGTGAGTATGCGTCCGTGTGTGATGGGCTTTAACCCGCGTCGGCATTTCAATCTAGCTGAATACACTTATCAGGACGCTCCACTCATTCCTGACGGTGTCTCAAGCTTGGTTTGTTATAAAAAAACAAATGGCGGTCGAAGATTCGGCTTTCTCTTTAGAGTGCCGCCCGATAAAAAAATCGTAACGACTTCATATGAAGGCCGACTTACACAGGCCACATTCTTTTCGTCGACGGCGCTTATGTAGTGCTTACGAACCCTTCTCTAACAGAATATAAACGTGTTTTGTGAAAAGTGCCTACACAAAAATCCTGCAAAGAGCTCTCACTTAATATTATATGACGAATATAAAATGAGCAAGATTTATAACATGTCTAGTTACAAAGCGTATTTTATTACCATAAAGACTGGATTCTAGTTTGCTACGGAAAAAAGCTCGTACGCAGGGCGGGCGTCATAAATTCTCGTTATTACAACACGGGACTAAAACCGGGCAAATCTACGCTCGGCTACGCCAACTTTTAACCGGCCGCAGTGCATAGACGGTTGCGATTTATAAACATTTCGTATATAATTCTGTTTTTATTTACGGAGGAGGTGTAATGTGTATGAGGTCGAGTTATGAATGCGACTTTTTAAGCCCCTTTTTTAATTAGAAAAAAATGGGACAGGCAACTTTACGTGTCCTTATTTTTTCGGCCAGGATTCACAAGCCAACAAGCGAGTAAGCCAGTATGCTCGAGGGTATTCTTTGTCTTAAAGCAAGGCACTTGCCTTGCCTTACATAACAACACACACAACACAATAACACATGCCTTTAGCTATATAAAAATATATATTTAAAATGTCCAGCTTGTATTCGAGAGAAAATACTATTTAAATAACTAACGAACCCAATACTGACTTCCCTCTGTATGCTAATTCATCTAAGTGCACAGTTTGATCATAGTAACAATACTCATATTCCTTAACAACCAAATGGCAATCAATTTGCCGGAACTTACCCTGGGGCGATAGTGAGTCGAATTGGCTATAATTAGAAATAGGATCAGTACATTGATTTACCGGCACTTTAGGCTGCCATAAACTGTCCGATATTGCTCGCTAAGTTGAGGGCGATAAGATTCAATTTGTCACTTCCTAGCGTTAAAGCATACAGGATTTTTAAAACTAGCAAAAAGATAGATAGTGTTAAACCTAGCTCCCTAGCTGATTATGTTATAGTTTTAAAAGTTTCTTTACTGGATTGTGTTTAATGTAGGATCTATGTAAATAAAATATTGAGGTCAAACTGCTCTATGTCAGAACAGGTGTAATTTTTATGTAAAATAATACTATTCTTCTGATGAAGTTTTGAATTATTATTGTTCTTTGACTGCTTACATTAATGACTACTGATTAGCTCATAATAATAAAGCGGTATCCAAATATAACTTAATTATCTCTATGACAAAATGATGCGTCGAGCACAGATGCTTTTTACCCTTACATTTTTACCCAGAAAAAAAATGATTTCCCTCCTGTACTATCTCGGCATGTTCCCCTGAATGTAATGCCTTCTGAAATGCCGAGCTCGGCACAAAAATTATATACACGTGGAAAATGGCAGCACGCACTTACGGCACCTACATATTTAATATTCATAAATCTTCAGAACCTGTGACGGAGAGGCGAAAAATTTTAGAATTCCATGGGTTCATTATCCGGTTGTCGGGCCTAAGGTGTTGCAGATTAGGTAGCTTATAGGTGCAATGCGAAGTCAAGTTTCGGCCTTACATGCACTGCCTCGGATAACTGTAAAGGACTTCTAGACCAACCCCAGCGTCTACCTCAATTTGCTATTAGCAAAAAGAACAGAACATTAAATTAAATTTAGGTAAAGGATATATTAAATTGAAGTTTGGATATTTTTTTAATGATAATTAATTATGCGTCTTGATCCTTGGTTTCAGCAAGAGGCATTACATTGTGATGATTATTACTATGAAATGAATAGGAAAAAACCAGCTTGAAACGACACAAAATGTTTTAGCCACACTTTAAATATATGCAAACCTAATCACATAAGCTATAGTTCGATAAATAGAGCAATCGACGAATGTCTCGTGTATAAACGATTTTCGGTGTCAGAATTGTCAGATAAGTGATGTCTGTATGCCACAGTGCTGTCATTTCGACACACCTACGGGATTTCATTTCCGGGAACGAAATCTCGTAAAGCGACGTATTATCTATGAAATAGTTCTTGAAGAAATAATGTTACATTTATACGTTTGCTTAGTTTAATTTGTGTAACCTATTATCTTGTTTAGTATAATCTGGGTGAATTTTGTATGAGGTATTCAAAAATATACGCTTCGCCAATTATGCTAGGTCCCATGTAATAGGTGGCGAGCCTATTGCCATTTATCGGGCACTAAAGACGCAGTACATTGCTAGGTGGTACAAGAGGAACGCTGCTGCCCAATCCTCATCACTGATTGATCCTTAGTCGCCTTGTACGACACCCACGGGAGAGATTTGGGGTGGTGACAATTGTATTCTACTCTGCCGTCACCACACGGCCTGGCCAAAGAAGAAGAATAATTCTAATAAATACTTGATCCATTATTTAAATTATTTTGTATAGGTAGGTACTTATTGAGAAGCACATAATCAGACGTTCCGGAGACTGGGTTAATAAAAATAATTCATAATAAATATATCAATCCTGCTATTAATTATCTAATTTATTTATTTATTACAATTTTAAAGATAACTGTGTCAGCGACTGGCTGGCAATCTAACCTTTTTCATTGTATTTTGTATTTTATAATTCCTTGTATTTGTCACTTTGATATTGTTCGTGGTCATCATTATTGTCTTGTCTACCGTTTTGTATTGTTGCTCTGTTTTACCGAAATTACATAAATTCATTGGATTTACTAGTGTTTCTTTCATCAGCCTCCATCGTTAAACAGTCCACTGCACGGTTCGCTATCAAACTGACTAAGGGAAACTCTTATTATAAGTATTGTGCTTCGAATAATCTAGATTATACGGCAACTGGTATTCGTCGATTTCAGATCTGCATTTGGCATACTATCTCACCATCTTAAGCAAGGAACCGGATTCGCAGTATATTACATACACACTCATACACAAATCACGCCTATATCCCTGAAGAGGTAGGCAGGGGTGACTTAACACCCACTTTTCACCAATTAAGTTAGGTCCCATGTAATAGTTGGCGATCGTATTGCCATATTATTATATCGGGCAGATAAATCACAGTACTATATTGCTAGGTAGTATGAGAGCAATTTTGTTGCCCATTACTCATCGCTGTCTTTACTCTAAGTTGCCTTGTATGAGACCCACAGGAGAGATGTGGGTGGTGACGGCGCTCATTTTAATGGCGTTCATTTTAATTGATAATGAAATGCATTTTCATATACCTATTGTTACCACGGACCGATTAAGCTTAATACAAAATTTGCTTTACATATTAAAATTTTATCATAATGATCGGTTAAAGAAATTCGACCACTCATAATATTACGAACTTATTAAGTATTATATTAGTAATAGTATAAGTTAGTAGTAGTGCCGTGTGGTGACGGCAGAGTAGAATACAATTGTCACCACCCCAAATCTCTCTCGTGGGTGTCGTACAAGGCGACTAAGGATAAATCAATAATGCGGAACGGGCAGCAGCGTTCCTTTTATACCACCTAGCAATGGCAATGTACTGCGACTTTTGTGTCCGAAAAATGGCAATAGGCTCGCTACCTATTACATGGGACCTAAAATAATTGGCGAAACGTGGGTGCTAGTTCACCTCTGCCTATCCCGTCGGGGATATAGGCGTGATTTATGTATGTATGAACTATGTACAGTCCGAACTATAAAAGAGTATGTATGTTGTATAAGTATTCCACATAAAACGATAGATCAAAATTTTTTTACTCAGTTCTTCCATCTTACAAAACGTCACAATAACATTTTCTATTGTTCTTAATTTGTAAACATTTACCTATATCAATGTTTTTTATTTCGATATAAACTTTTTTTATAAACTTTTATGGAGATATCATGCACACTAAAAAGGCATTAATAATATTTAGACAACAAATGCACTGTAACGTGCAGTATGTTCCGATAGTGCAGGCACACCCACAAACGTACAAATACAAACAACGCGCGATGTTATAAAGAAAATCCAACCAGTCCGATTTTGTGGTGTGTTTGAAAATATTCCGTTTGCATTGCGTTTCGCTCTAAAAAAAAATGAAGCGAGTCCAGTTTTATGTAGTCCTCCCGGCTGGGTAACGGCAAAAACATTCAAAGACACAATCAAATCAAAAGTTGGGAAAAAATTTGGGTTTGTTGATGGCACTGCCTGCCATGAAAATTATTTGTTACTTAAATTCTGTTTGTATAAATTCTGCATGCAATGTTGTTTCTATTCATGAGCTAATGTGCTGTTTACTGAACTTTCTGAATTATTCAGATGACATGCTGGCCGGTCGGTGCAGTAGGATTTAGCTAGCTTTTTAATTTGACCTTAAAAGTATGAACTTATATCTGTTGTTTTATTTTAAATGTTGCTCGTACAAATATAAGCGGACATTCAAATTTAAAAAATCATGCATATGTAAATACATTTTTTTTTTGCATTTAATTATTGGATCGATTTCGGGTATCAAAAGATCGATGTCTGGGTGAATAATATAGTATGTAGTGCATTATCAATTAAAGTGTCGACGACTCAAAGTTAGCTGTGGTTAAATTAAGCTACATAAAATCGACGTTATTACTATTTTCAAATTGACGATAAGCGAAGTAGATGAGCTTGTAATTAAATTTAATCTTAATGAATGTAGTCAATGTCAGCTACACTTAGAGGGTAATTAGCAGGTTAGTTGGGGGTTGGGCTGTTAATTAGACGCCGGCATTCAATTGGACGTCTTAACCGATCGTTTATCATTGGGCGTTTAACGAGGTAGCTGGTTGAAAACTACACCTTGTGGAAATACCTGACCTGTCTATAATAAATGGAAAAATTTTAATAGACTACCCAAAAAGGAGGAGCTCGCTAGCGCAGTGGCACAGCGCAGTTGGCCTGCGATTGCGTAAACTAAGCAATTTCGCTAAGGCCGGTCATTGGATGGGTGACCAAAAATTTATTATCTCGAGTTCCTCCATGCTTCGGAAGGTACGTTAATACGGTGGTCCCTGCTGCATCTGCAGTCGTTAACCCATACTGCGCCAGCGTGGTGGGTTATGGCCCAATCTCCCTATATTCTTCCATCCAAAGGGAAGCTCCGTGCCCCAGCAGTGGGGACATTAAAGGGCTGGTGATGAGAATTTGGGAATAATATGATAATATACGTCGTACTATCATCAGTCATATTATTGAAGCTATTTAAAAAGACATGTACCTATTCAATATAATATGTGCTGCAACTTTAGTAAATAATTAAAATGGAAGAGTTAACACATTTTTTTTAACATCATCCTCTGGCCTATTTTAATATTTCAATTCAGACTGTTTCCTTTTATCTCATATAAATACATGACATTTCTCGCACATTCCTTACAGGTTTTCCTATAGTCTTCCTTTTCTTCTAATTCTGTCAAAATGTATGTTCTTTTAGCCACATGCATTTTGTTTCTTGTCCTATTTTACTAATGCCATGATGATATACAAAATATTGTCAACAACTCACAACAGCAAAATAAATGTACTCAATTTTGGATAAGCTTGCAATGGTGTTCAATAAAGTAATTAGGAATGCTTAATCTCGAATAATGCCTTTACGAATACTTAATTACGTACTTAATCCTTATCGTGCGATGCTTATGCCCCCACCACTATCTGTAGGTAATTAATTAGACCACAGGTAGAAACTATGTAGCCAAATACTAAAATCCTTTATTAATTGTACCAGAGTACGGATAACATAAAATAACAGAGTATGAAAATACTAATGCAAGTATAAATTTTCATTATTAAAATATTTGAACTTTTATAAGGATAGGATTGTAGGCTTATAATTATAGTGTTGTGCAAAATAGCTATTTTGTTATTCCTTTACATTAAAATTATTATTATCTTTATCTATTTGGATTCAGTGCAGTATCTTCTTTTCCTGTACCCGCCTTTGTCACGATATCCATCAACATTAATGTCCATATAGCTGCCACCCATTAAAAATACTTGCCCAAAATAAACTGCGTTATCTACTAATAAACTGTTTCCGTCTAACAACTAACTATTAATTAGCCCCAAGATTTCTCATTAGAACTTGCCGCTTCATCGCTGGCCTGGAAGCGAAAAAATTACGTAGAAATAAATTCTACGGTATTGTTTCGCTGGTCCCAGTCTTAGTTGTGTTTTACCTTAGTGTAAAACACGACTAAAGGTGATTTCCTGGTGTAAACCAACAAAACACGTAGGGCTACCGAATAGTGATTCAGTAGGGCAAACCATCAATAACAGCATGCCCAAAGTGGGTCGGTGTCAGGCAGGCGGCCGGCTGTAAGTCTAAGCCAAAACCTTGAGGGATATGAATTGGAATTTTGCCATTCCAGTAACTTTCTCCGTCCATCAGTCTCTCGGCATAGTCTTTTTCATTACTTTACTCATACATTTATTCATCACTAGCACCTTTCCAATGTTATGGATAATTTGAACCTAAAGGAAGCGAATGGCTTGATGCCATTTGATAGATATGGATGGAATAGGAAACAACTGCGCCGACCTGATTAACAGGGCAGAAACATGATAATTTCTCATTAGAACCTTCCTCCTATTCTGGATAATTTACCATGGTATGATTTGCATACTGTATAGTAAAAGAATGTAACACAATGCGATTTCCATGTGAGATAAATTTGGATTTAAGTATGAAATGCTTGGACTATTGTCCTAATTGTCTGACTAAATGTTATTTAAAAGCGAAGAAACGTAATAAGACTACGTGGGGAGCATTCGATCGTTGGAAAAATTGAACAACGATTTAAATGATGTTTAATCGCTACAAAAAAGTTCACCTTCGAATTAAACAGTGTATTCATGACTTCCAGCTATATCATTAGAATAATACATACATAAATCACGCCTTTATCAACGTGGAGGTAGGCAGAGGTGAATTAACACCCACATTTCGCCAATTAGGTTAGGTCTAATTTATTAGGTGGCGAGCCTGTTGCCATTTATCGGGTACAGAAATATCATGGTACATTGCTAGGTAGTCTAAGAAGAAGAATATACTCGTCATAGATTGGAAACACAAAAAAAGAGTTAGTGCTATAATCAAAATGCTCCTCTTAAGAACTTCGTCGAATTATTCCCAACCTTACTGTGCCTTAAACCCAGCTGGAAATATAACCGGTATTCTATCTAATAAATGTCTTCACCCTGTTGAATAAATTACACGCATGTGAGGTTTTAATAAAAATCCTCTTGAGAAAAAAGAGGAATCGCTTACGATATAATCTTGTATACGTCCAAGGAAATTAACTTTACTTTTTCCTTTATAATAGGAATTTAAGGTTGTGGCTATCCACGCGAATCTCTTGGCTCTCTCGGCCGGGGATTTTCCGGGATATACTTTCGCACGATTCTGCTGAGCACCCACTGTCTTTGTCCTGGTATCCTATTGAATTTTAACAATACATTTATTACTTGGCTCATATTATTACTGGGTTTCCTACAACTTTATCGCTGTATTAATGATTTCACACTCAGCATTCTTAGATCATTGCGAACTGAACAGTACAAGTCGAGACGTTATTTATTTAATCCAATTCTTGTTGTTTATTGTGATAGACATGTGAGCTTTGCTTAAAGTTCGCTTTAAGTTAGGTGAAATCTATGCTTACTTTAAAAGAAAAACTACAAACATAATTATTAAATAACTTACCAGCATTAGTTTTTTGATATAAATTAATCTATATATAAAACAATTTCTGTCTGCCTTCCGTTTAAGTTTTAATCTTTCTTAATCTTCTTCTCCCTGCCCTGTTGCCAGTCTATCTGGGGCCAGTGCAGTATGTTTCCTCTTCCATTCATAACGGTCAGATGTCATCAAGCCATCCACTCCCTTTTGATCCACGGAAGAATAAACACCAAAATATGCACCATTGTCAAAAATCGATAATCTACTTTAGCGTGTTTTCATGTAAACAAACCAAAATCGGTCACTGAAACACTGTCAAAATATTAATCGATTAAAGTTATAATTGGAATAAATATTTACTCTAACAGCGGCTACAGCGCTCAATATCACCGATCTTAGTTAAATAACTATAAAGTATAAATATACCGTACTTGCTCACGCTACATAATATAATACGTCCTTGCCATAATGAAAAGACTCAACAACAATGATCAAGGTTATCAATAAATATTGCTGTGTGGCGACGACAAAGCATAATACCAGTCTCACTGGTGCTCGCTGGGGCTCTCCAATATTTTAGTTATTAAACAGCTCACACCCACTTTTCATATTTTTCCACCTATGAATATTCATTTTCTCTTGTCGAAATATAAAACTTTTTTACTAGTTATGGATTTCTCAACTGGGGAGAAAAACTCATTTAAGACCAATAGTACATTTTGTGGTTGATTATAAAACGAAGTCAGTTTAATGAATGTCACAAATTGTCAGGCGAGTAATTGGCTTTCTGTGGATCGGAACATTGGGACTGTCTACAATTATTACAATAAGGAATATTACTATTTGAACAAAAAATGAAGGAGACATGAATGTAGAGTAGTCATTGGTTACGTTGTCCCTAAATGAAAATAAAAGCAGCAATATTAATATACCTCTTGGGGAGAACGCAAACGTATTTAAGAAATTTTTTCCTGTTCTCTGTAAGCAAACAAATTTTCCATGTAACACGGTATCAATGAGTATTGTATTATATTCGAGTACAACATGCACTTGAAGAAAATTTCTACTAACTTAAATTTATTACTTTCTACTAATAATATAAATGCCAAAGGAAGCTAAGAATGTATAAGGGTCCTCTATAATATCGGTAGCAAAAATCACTCAGTTGATTCCGAAAATGTTCCAGATTACTTAATTCGGTGACGTAGATGAATGACGTGGACTAAAGCTATTATTATTAAAATTGGGCAAGAAATATTATATACTATTGACGTATTGTAAAATGTAAGGGTCTTACCCCCGAATACAGAAACGGTATTTAAATTTTGAGCACTGCTTATAAAGCCGTGTGGTGACGGCAGAGTAGAATACAATTGTCACCACCCCAAATCTCTCTCGTGGGTGTCGTTAAAGGCGACTAAGGATAAATCAGTGATGAGGAATAGTGAAAAGCATGGGTGCTAGTTCACCTCTGCCTACCCTTTCGGGGATATAGGCGTGAATTATGTATGTTTGTATGTATGCTTATAAAGTTAAGTGGCCAATACCTGTCCTGTCAGAATTTTCCTGTGAGAATTTGTATGGGAAAACGTCTATTTTGACAATGCTTAAATGTTAAGCAGGCTTCAAACTTTCAGTAGCGTTTCTGTATTCGGGGGTTACTCGATCAATCCTAATAATCATTTACATCATTTTTAAATAAACAATGTAGACTTCATGGCTACGAATTATAAAATAAGTACATATAAATTACAAAGAAGACTAAGTTTTTGACAAAGAAAATCA
Source organism: Cataclysta lemnata (assembly GCA_963931975.1). Lineage (NCBI taxonomy): Eukaryota > Metazoa > Arthropoda > Insecta > Lepidoptera > Crambidae > Cataclysta > Cataclysta lemnata. The sequence goes on from OZ008338.1 coordinate 15,183,358, forward strand.
CTTTCGCTAAAAATTTGGTCACTTATCATAATGTCTCTTTCACAAGTCAGATTTTTTTTTTAAATATTGTACTGATGGGGAATCGATTTTTTTACATTTATAATAATGTGCGTATATATTCAATATAAAACAAATAATGTTTACGATATTAAGTTGAAAATTCATCATATACATATAGTATACGTGTACCTGTCGAAGATTCTCTTGAACACCGTATCAGTTCTAAAACAAATTACGTACTAGAACTTGAGTAATGACATTTTGAATGAATAAATTATCATGATTGTGTGAAAGAAGAAACAATACTCACTGAGTTTCTGTGGTATTTGATCTTAGATCAAGTCTTAGAGTCGGGTAACTTGGTAACTTTGTTTACGTTAAAATTACGTAAGTCCACTTAGAATTGATTTAACGCAATTGATTCTTTGGCGCTGTATTATCAGATGTCGATTTATCTTTACAGACGAATCTCGCATATTAAACTGGTTCCAATGCTAAAGGAGTTAAATAATTATTAAAGAGAACTTGATAATATTGTTTACTTGTGAACTTCATTGCCAGTGATCTTTAAATATTTAAGTTTTGAATATTCTTAGCAGTGTTCTTCTATCCTCATAGTTGATATTATTGAATGGCGACTGAAAATGACTAATATTGTTATTGGTTTTTAGTAACGGTTTTTAACGGTAAAAAGACGATTTTCAGGCATATCAGCCTATACTGCTTCCGTCAACAGAATTCCATATATCGCTATTTCCTTCTTAAGGAATTCATATTCATTTATAATATTATTTTGTTTTTATCTGTGTCACTTTACTAGAAAACCCGATAGTTAACAATATTTTTTTTTTCTTAACTATCGGGTAAACAAAAAAAAATATTAACAATATTAGTTTACAATAATTGTTACTTATCACAAAGGCTTTCCTGTTTTTTGTAGACTTTATTTGTATTCTTGTATTTATTTATTATTCTTTAACATCCATTCATGTTTGAAATTCAATTAAACTCATCATCTCCCTGCCCTGTTCCCAGCTTATCTTGATTCGTTACTGCTCAAGAGCAATAGGTTTATGAAAGTTAAATATGAATTTACTGAAACTGCACTAAGATGCGAGGAATTACTATACAGATGTGTTTCTTTAAATTGCTTTTCTTACTGTGTCTTAATTTCATCAGCAGATCACCTTTGTTTATTGGATTTTCAGCTCTAACAGAGCAGTGACAAAAACCGTTAGATACATTCCATTTATCGACTTATACTTGAAAAGGGGCACAAAAACTATAGGGATGAATCTATCTGTCTTCAACGAGATAAGAACAATAGGATTTATTAAAAAATTATTGGATTAGGCGATTGTATTACCTTATTTTAGAGACCTTTTATCATATTATATGTATAGCATATTGTCCAGTAAGTCACGTCAGACATTTTTGTTTTAACGTTTATTTAGTTGGATATCCTATTACCATTGACCTTTGTTGCTTGCTTAGAAACCTCGGCTTATTTAAAGAAATATGCATAGAAATTTATAAGGTCATACAATAATACTAGTACGGCATATTATTTTTCTAACCAAATAAAATTTTCATGTTTCTAATATTGATTTAGTATTCACACAACAGTACACTGCAACAAAAACTAGTGTTACCTAAATAATTTTACATAAAATTTATTTTGTTTGGCCAAATATTAAATATGTCGTGTGGTGGCTGAGTAGAATACAATTGTCACCACCCCAAGTCTCTCCCGTGGGTGTCGCGACTAAGGATAAATCAGCAATGAGGAAAGGGCAGCAACGTTCCTCTTATATCACCTAGCAACAGTACTGCGACTTTTGTGCCCGATAAATGGCAATAGGCTCGCCACCTATTATATGGGACCTAACATAATTGTCGAAACGTGGGTGCTAGTTCACCTCTGCCTACCCATTATAATTTATTTAATCAAAATAGTTATATACCATTATTATCTATACATTGCTGCCATCTAATTGGAAGGCCATTTATGCCTTTGCCATAGAACTCTGAGGATGCTGCACCAACTGTGTGAAAGCATTTTGTTCTGCCTCCTGGGAAGAAAACTTCTTGTCACGTAGATAGTTGTCCAAATCACGAAAAAAATGGTAGCCCGTTGGAGAAAGGTCTAGTGAATACGGAGGATGACGAATGGTTTCTAACTACAGTTCCTGAACGGTCAAAACGGTTTCTCGTGCTGTATGAGGTCTCGCGTTGTCATGGAGCAATAATAATGAAGATCGATTCATGAGTCGGGGCTGTTTTACTGCTAGTTTTGCAAACATTGTTGGGAGTTCGGCACAATAGACATCTACCGTTATTGCTTGACCAGATCGGAGAAAACTGTAGTGAATAACACCATGCTGAGACCACCCAGCAGTTACCATTACCTTTTTATTGGTAAGTTTTACTTTAGGACACTGTTGTGGCGTTTGACCTGGGGTCAGCCATTGCATTTTTCTTTTACGGTTATCATAAAGTATCCAATTTTCATCACATATCACAATTCGATCTAATAATCCTTCATTTTTGTACTGATTCAACAAGGCAACACAAGTTTCAACACGCGGTTCTTTCTGCAGATCAGTCAAATCATGAGGCACCCATTTTCCGTATTTTTTTATTTTATTGATTTGACGCAAATGAGTCAATATTGTGGGTAAGGTAAAGTTAAAGCATGCCGCTAATTCCTGGGTACTTCGACTAGGATCGGCTTCCACCATCTCTCCTAATTCATTGTAGTTCACCTGTGTGGGCGATCTTCCTCGTGGCTCAATCTTCAAGTCGAAGTTTCTATCACAAAAGCGTTTAAACCTAAATCCCTCACCAAACACAACATTGATATTGCGGGCTGTTTCTGCATCTTTCTTGTCTAAGTTGAATAGCAAAAACAATTGAAAGTCCATATTTAAATGTTTCACAATTTTTAAAAAAGAACATCATAGAAACCATTTGAAAAAAATTTAATTCGAAAACCTCGAACCATGAAGATTCTATGTCAATTCAAAAAACCTATTATAATAAAACGGCAATTTCATACTTTAACCCCTATTATAATAAACTTTTTTAAAGCTTCAGTAAATATTTAATCGACCTCAGCTTCAAATTGAGTTGTGTAATAAGGATTAGTGCTATATGGGATTAAAAGTAAGATCCTTTGTTTACCTCGAAGCAGTCTTACGATGTAATGGAATTAGTAGTTTGTTTGGAATATCCTTTCCAGAAACAACTTTATTGTTACAAGAGCGCTTCTACTAATTAAAGTAGGAGTTAGGCGAAATTAGAAAGAAATATTGGAAAATTAGAATAATTTCCAATAATATTATATCTGTTTTGGTGGGTGGTAGTGGTTTCAGGATGTTGAATTCAATACAATAATTATTTAATACAAAAGTACAAATAAGTCTCAACCACTGATTTGGCACCTATATAGAATTATTCACACTTATATAGGAAACGAAAGTTTTCATCGCACTGTGATAAATTCTAACGTAATTGATAATAACAAAGTAAAAAATAAAGTTAAATTTGTGTAATAATTACATTAACACAAAAAAAAATATTTAAATCTTTGTCGTTTTTTTGTTCTATTCAGCCTATCGACTTCAACTACTGAACTGCCCTCCAAATGTTCCAGATCTCAGGCTGTAGGTCAACCTGTAGGCCTAGCACGGCCTATGGACAAAATCTTACTCCACCAATTGGCAGTGTTTTATCTCGGTATTTAGTAGGAGTAAGCGAGAGGGAACTATTTTCATTTCTCCGAGGAGATTTTCTCTACGTCCCGTGCTACGGGGCCTGGTGGGAAGCTTTCGAACACTGCATCTTCCAGTACCTGGTTGTCACCCGACAACCTCTTTTCCGCCCCAACCACCTGGATTTAGCTCGTTACTATTTAGGTTCTTACACTTATGTTTAATAAGAACGATGTTCAAATATCTCCAATCGATTGTCCAGCTTAACTAGCTTTGAGTAAAGCGCAAAGTCAATTGATAAAACTTGATTGTTAACTGTACCTCAAACAAAAAGTAGTGCTACTATTTTTTTTTCTTTTCGTAGTCGATTGCCAATCACAGAGTTCCTTTATTTTTACGAATTAAATTTTTTCCTTTAAAGCTTTTCTAATTAGAATAATGTTATGTCTTCATTCTAGTCGAACTTTAAATAATCCTCAACTTGGTTGATTGGATTGACGCGTGGGAAAATTGTTCGCCTAATTGAAGCCTGCCTTTTGTATAGGCCAGACAAAAATAGTCCTGTAAACAAAAAAGCACTTTTTTTTCTGTAATTATTATGTCTTCTTAAAAGATTGTATAATAACAAGGAACGAGGAAAAACATACTGCAATATTCTGTAAGCATACCAGTCAGGATACCGTTATTATATTAGACTACTTCTTTTGAATGGCTTTAGCGTTTATAGTTATTACAATGCTTTGTTGAGTAGCTCTATAGTCCAGTGCTTTAAGCTGAAAAATTAATGTGGATGGTTTAATTTGTTTTTTTTATAGCTCACCAGAGCAGGGATAAAATAGTATGTAGTGATTTGAGACATGTTTTTTTATTTATTTTAGCAATATGTCACATGAATTTGGTTCTCATTAACACTTGTTTAAAATTAAATGTACTGGTTCTTTCTGATTATTTCTAATACCAAAAGTAATTTGGAATAGTACACTTTCTATTATTTCCGAAGGAGATTCACAACTCTCTTGGTGCAAATATAAAAACGCTAAAGTGGTTGGTGGAGTAGAGATCCAATTCAATTCATTCAAAACCTGACATATCACAAAACGCTTCAATAATCTACCAACTAGACATCAAGGGACGAGTCAACTCAGCTGATTATCTATTCAGAACGTTCTAACAAGAGACTCTCAAATGTTACCCCACAGTCAACATTCATCTTTACAGAGGACAGAAATTAATGAAAAACGTGTCGTTAAAAATCCAGAATTGTATAAATTGTACTAAATGTACAATTTATACAATTCTGGATTTTTTATGATTTTTCTGATTTTTAATCAAACACGCCGCTAGAAACCCATTACAACATGGTTTCTATGTAATCCATATGCAATAGATTCAATTTAGTTATAGTTATGAAATATTAATAGTCCTCTACACTTAGAAGATAAATAGTTGTGAATTGTGGACGAATGTGGTTTAGATAACAAATAGTGCATTTGATTAAGGTTATAATTAATGAATATGACAAACCGTGTATATCACAGGAATGCCCTATGTCCCAGCAGCGGGGATCTAAAAAGGCAAACCCGTAGCCATAAAATGTGTATGTAAATTTGGTATGTAATGTGTAGGTCAGCGTTTTGCTTTCAAGTTACTACGCTTAATGCTGCATATTGTTCAAGGGGCAAACTGCTGCTCCTTTCTCGATGTATGTGTAATCTCCAGTTTCTTACGACACTCCCTGGATAGGAATAATGAGGGTTGTTTACCTGCCTTTGTACCACCCAACTTGAAACAATATACCTCGTGATGTTGTAACTGAACCCCCCCTTTATTAAAGACTAATACGCGGTGGTTGAGAACGAACCCATGATAGGTACAGACGGTGATAACATTTTTCGACCTTATGAATAATTAAAAAAATATAAGGAAGTGGAAGCCCGCTCCCCGCTCCTCACAATGAGTGACAACCTTCGATTCACTCTCTCCTTCCAAACCACCGGAAGTTCCTTATATGCCCTACCCGAATCAGTGTATTATTCCAGTCCGTTAGCATTCCCGTGGAAAGTCATATGTAGTGTATTTAAACCAGATCATAGGTAGAGAAACCCGGCCGAATTCTCCTGACTTCAACAACACTTCAGAAGAAGGTCATTATAATTCAAAAGACAGCCCAGATTCTACGTGGGGCGGCTTGGTTGTGAGGCAAGCCCGCGCTGTCGCAACTATCTAGTGGGTTCCAATCTGAGTATCCTCAGTAATGGAACTAGCTCCCTTAAATAGCTCCTGTCTAACCTAAGCTATCTGACCTAGTTTGAACCATAATAACGATACAACTGTTATGTCTCATCACGATCCTCCGACACAGATAATCCCTTCTATCAATCTGGAGAGTGTGCAGTGTGGGGAAAATAGTCTTTCCTGCGTGTAGAGAATTGGGCGTATTTTGGGCATCAGTGTTGGCACTGTATATGTCTACTGACCTAACCTAGCTTCAATACCAAAATACTCCCAATTGATCATGCAACACACGCTTACGATGTAAATATAAAAGGCCTCATAATCATGTCATCACACAATTATGTAGTCCCAAATTCACAAAGCAGCGTGCCCACGTAAATGACAAGGGACCAGTACACAACTAAATCATGACATATTTTATTATTATTATTATATTAAGTAAATATTTATATTAATTTAATCTGGCCAACGTGTAAATAATGATCATCAAGTATGGTAGGACCCCCCCTGTTGTGAAGTAGCATCCCAAGACTCTTTTATGAGGTATGTGACGTGTTCCCTACGGAGGGAGAAGGATACGTAACATTAGAAGACAGATGAACTTAAGTTTGTTGCATATTATAGTGGAAATAAGGTTAGTTGGTAACTGTAGGCAAATACTCCATTATTCCAGATTACTCCGGTAAATCTAACAAACCAAATCTGCAACCGCCAATAGAACTGACCATACTATACACCGCACGCATGAACTTTATGATGATGTAATAATAATAATATCCACGACAGTCGGTAAAATAAACAATATACCTGTTGTTTATACCTGTATAAAATGTAGACATAAAAGCTCAGCCAACTCCCCGTCATACATACATACGTAACCTATCGGTACCTACATATTAACATTCCTATGCTCAGCCTAGCATCTCAGTCATGAAATAAAATATCATAGGTAAGTAAAGTATAGGTATATAGGCTCAGCCAACTCCCCTTCACATATACATAGCCCTTATATACCTATTCACCAACAAACAGTACAACGATCGACGCAGACTATCCAAACCCCGCAATCGACAATTACAAATCCGAAACCTCCTCAGTAGGTAGGTACCTACTTTCCTACATATCCAAAACACCGGCGAACCAACAAAACAATGACCAAGGTTATAATCAATTAATAGGTACCCATTAAATGAAATAATCGTAAAATACGTACCATGGAACAACGGGTAATAATAACCATGGCATACCTAACACTTCAAGTACGAATAAAATCACCAACATTATGTCGGGTTCCCTTACCTTGCCTAACCCATACCTGGCGTTTGATACCGAACGTCTCAAACGGATCCAATCTCCGTACGCCATCACCTGGAACGCAGGCGCAAATACCGAACTCCATTTCCTCCATCGACGACGCGCACCGACCGGCTGCCTCCCCGCTTTGACTCGTCCTGTCGCCCGTCTCCGCTCTCGAAAAGAATCCGAATCGTCCATGGTCGAAAGGTCTCGAATGTCCCTTTTCACCCCTATTTATACCCTCGGTTAGCCCACCTATTTCGCTAGCTATCCCCTGACCAATCATCTATCCGTTGAGATATCCTACGATCTTTCTGCTAATTTCATTGGTCCCGACCGGCGGCCTCTCTGTTGGCAGAACTGATTTTTTGCACGCCAAAACAAGTTGACAACCCACAAGCTACAACTTCCGTTCATTCGTACCAATTTCAATGTAAACAAAACGTTACAACACGACCTACTGAATTGCCTCCAAAATGGTATTCATCTAATTCCATTGACACCTCTTAAAATCGTTTGTATTATACACAGAAAACTACTATTTATGTAACTTATTTTAAAACGTAATATTTTCCTAAAACTACGAATGTATTAAATATATTTTTAATAATTCAACTACTATTTGTGGAATATAATAATTGAATCTCACCTAATAATAAAATAACTTTAATTAGACAATGCTAAAGGAAAACCTAAAGCTAAGGGGAACTTAAGGCACTAGATGGCGCCCTGCGTCAACCTATATTGATACGGGATTTACTCTAATTATAATTTTAATAATTTAGAAACTATTTGAGGGATATAAGAATTAAATTAACATAATAATAAAATAACTTTAATTAGAATTATCTACAGTTAAGAGGAATGGAATCAATAGATCTATTGCGCCATCTATGGCTCCTTGCGTGGGCTATATTGATGCGGTATGTGCTCTACCACTTGCAATTTATGGTCGAAAAATCTAATAGATGGCGCTTGATACACTATGGGAACTTATCATCAATAATTATGAATGTTGGTCCTAGAACGATATCTACTCTGTTGCATCCACTTCCTGGATTGTATAAAATATTCCTATAATAATTTTCTGCGTAAAAATATATTTCATTAAAAAGTGGGAAGATGCACCCTGTTACGTCACACACGCCCCCTAAATTATTATGTAGTTTACCGAAGAAATAATTTACTATATCACACAATATACACATGCGTCATACGATATTTACCCCGGAACGATACTGCTCTTTTCCAATCATCTCCTTTGGTTGTATAAATATTTCTATGACTATTAAACTAGATAAAATATATTTGATTAAAACGAGAAGATGCACCCTTGTTACGTTACACAGTTAGTATTTCTAATGATACGTACATTACGTACATTGGATGCGGGAGCAATAGCGTAGTGTACACAAACAACGGGTCCAGATACAGCAGTGAACAGCGAAGATTTTCTACGTACGACTTTTCCAATTCCTTGTTGGAGACAATCTCATTATGCTCTCTCTTGTAACGAATTCCATTGAATCCTTTTGTAAAATAGATTTTTTCATTAATTGGCGAATTATGTATTTAGGTGTTTCCGCTCCGCTTCATTTTAGAAGCATGTTTCGTTACATTATTAAAGTCTCAAAAATTTGTCTTGCAAAATCTTACAGCAAAAAATGAGTTCTGTTTACTTTTAATGATAGGAATCCTAACATAGTTTTGTAAGTTTATATTTACAAAATTACGTAAGGATCCTATAGTAACAATAAGAATAGGACAGAGTAAAATTTCATAGATATAGTAAATCCTAAAATTAACTGTAGTACAAGATACTCAAGAATCCATATAAAATAGAGTATTTCGTAAAGAGCCCAATGACGTAAAATATTGTCTCTTTACTGACTAAATCAGTCTCGAAACGGACAAAAAGGACACGCACTACGTCGTGCCTGTATAAAAAAATTAAAAATGGCCGCGCCATAATTTTCCACGTTGAATGGAGTTCACGCTGTGTCCAAATCGAATTCGCATTGACAAAATATCTCCTTGATTTCTGTTACAGTGGGGTCGGGATTGAAAACCCTTATTGCTCCTTTTGTACAAGTAGTCCTGTATCCTAAAATGGAGTATATTTTAGGCATACATTCGGCAATAAAGGCGTCAATATATCACGGAATGTAACGGTTGAATAAGAAATGTAATCATGTTTGTGTGAACTTGCTAAGGAAGATTTTGAGATTTATAACTGTAATGGACAATCAACAACACACGGATTAGTGTGTGACGTAAACTCACTATGACATTTTTTCTCTGCTAATGCAGTTCTGTTCATAAAACTTAATGTTGCAGAAATTTACCAACTTCACGTGCTTTACCTACTTCTAAAGACAAAATCGTCAACTACTTTTTATAAAGACCAAATTAATTGTATTTTTTTACGGAATACGCATTAAAAAGTCACTTCATGTTTCATTTATTACACAGGCATGATGGATGCTGCCAAAGAGCAGAATACATTGTCACCACCCTTTCGAATGTAGTACTAGGGGATCGTTCGATCGATCGCATAGTCCTTAAATATCATTGTGAATGGATAGCATTCTTTATGTAATAACGTCTCGTAATATCCGTGGCATGTAAAGGCAATTACTCCACTCCCTATTTAGAGGAGCTCGCTAGCGCAGTGGCATAGCGCGCTTGGCCTGCGATTGCGTAAACTAAGCAATGTTCGTTAAGGCCGGTCATTGCATAGATGACCAAAAATGTGTTATCTCGAGTTCCTCTGTGCTTCGGAAGGCACGTTAACCCGTTAGTGCCGGCTGCATCTGCAGTCGTTAATACCTACCAACCCGCACTGAGCCAAAGTGGGGGGTTATGGCCCAATCTCCCTATATTCTTCCACCCATAAAGAAGGCCCGTGCCCCAGTTGTGGGGACAATTAAGGACTGGTGATGATGATGACATTTCTTTTGCTTATTAGTCGAAAATTAAAGCTTGCTTAAAGCCGAAAATCGGTACAAATTTTAAGCCGGACTATTCATCTTGTATAAGATTAAGGGATTTAGGGACGGACCCCAGACCGCAGTAACTGGGAACCAGGAATGATGTGAGGGTGACCTTCGTCCAGCAGAGCCGGCGGAAACAATATATCGCTGCCTAAATACAAAAGAGATACAACTCAAAATTTAATTCCTGCAACAGTTAGTCCTATTGTCATAAATTTAGAACACACTGTCTTCTGCTCATTGAAGGGCGTAAAAAAAATTAAAAGCGATATATGTTCTCATCGCATAGGCACAGTAAAGAGCATATTAAGGAATTTTAATGTTTGTTTTAATATTGTTGTCTAACTGCCGCACTCAGAGACGTCAATTAACTTTAGTGAGTATTTAATATCAAAAATTTTCATTATAATCTAGACCATAGACCCGACAAGAATAGAGACTAGTTTTGAATTGTCATTTTTTGACGTTAAGTACTCATCAACGTTATTTGACGTCTCTGAGTGCGGCAGTAAATGTCTTTAGGAAATAGTAAAAAAGGCTGCTTTTTTACCATTACCTAATGAATAAGATTGGTATTCGTAAATTATTTAAAGGTTTATACTCCTACAGTAGTAACTTCTGTACGTACTGTAAAAACCGTAATACTCGTATAATGTTTATTGAAACAAAACTAAAATGCAGAAGTGGTTGACTTGAATACAATGAAACAATATACCTGATAACAAAAATGTAATATTAAATGAAATAAATAACATCATACTTGAGGTTAGGGTGAGAACATTCCAGTCCATACTGCACAGCTGCTTAGGTAAAACCTAAGAAATTTTCCTTAAACGTCTTTTGTAGCACGTGTATGGTGAGTCGGGACTGGCACAATCTTCGTTATTTTATTGAACCCTTCGCAGCATGTAAGACTAATCAAATTTATAATCCATGACTTAAAATATTTTTTATTTGACGATTTATTTTATATCTCAGTCTGTAAGTGTAAGTCACCAATTTAATTAATATAAACTTAATCCCTACTTATTTTAGCTAAGCCATTTTAAGAAGACATTTTGATTTAGAGAGAAAACAAAAAACCTTTTGTACCGCCCGCCATCCTAGCAATTATCTACGACCATTTCTTTTTAAAGGGATCGCTACTGCATGTTCGCAGACAATTAATCTTGGAGTTAAAATTTCGTCAAAGATAGGGATGAAAATCGCAAAGTATAGATAATTAAATTGCACATGCACATAAAACTGCGGGGAGAGATTCTTTATAGAACGAGCCATCAATCGGAAACTGGGCCTATTTATACAACATAGATCCAAATAAATATGGCTCAGTGTTTATTAAGTAAACTAAATATACATACATAAATCACGCCTATATCCCCGAAGGGGTAGGCAGAGATGAATTAACACCCACGTTTCGCCAATTATATTAGGTCCCATGTAATAAATAGGTGGCGAGCCTATTGGCATTTATCGGGCACGAAAAACGCAGTACATTGGTATAAGAGGAACGCTGCTGCCCATTCCTCATCATTTTTTAACTCTTAGTCGCCTTGTACGACACCCGCGGGAGATATTTGGGGTGGTGACAATTAATTGTATTCTGTTCTGCAGTCACCACACTACAAAACTAAATATCAAATATGAAATTAAACCACTTAACTTTAAAAATCGCCTAGGAACGAAAAAAATACGTAGATTGTGCCAGTGTACTCATCCCAACGCGTGTCGCAAAAGTCGACTAAGGGAAATGACCCGGTACCTACCTTTATACCAAAATGCACCTTGGATACAAATGGTGGAGGGCAAACCACTAACAACGGCATACCGGCATACCCAAAGAGAGTTGATGTCAGGCAGGCGGCTGGCTGTGAAACCCATGCTGAACCCTGGGAATATTGTAATCCCATCACTGCCTTCGTTCATCGATCTCTCGACATGGTAACAAAATAGACCCTTCTATTTCGTTTCCATTCATTCATTTACCACAAGCAACTTTCCATTGTGGTGGATGATATGAATCAAAAGAAAGTGGATGACGTATGACCGATATGAAGTCAGATATTATTATTATATGATAATTATCATATTCATGTGAAAAGAAGTGGCATGACATATTTCGCCGACGATGATAATAATCAAAAGTGGAACGATATTTTAGCAAACATACTGCGCCACCAGATCGAGAGAACAATTCCTCTAATTTATTCATTTGTGAACGACTGGACCTTTCGTTTCGCAATGCCACTATTCCGAATTGTAGTTTACGATTGAATGTCGAGGACTATGGTTCGGACGTACACCCGTGCTGAGGTTTCTATGCACCGCACTTCCACTCAAAAGGAACAATCAAGTTTGGTGAAAGCGGGCACCACGTCAAACGTGCACGGGGTAATCTGCTCCATTCCACAGTGACGTCATTACGCAGACCTATTACCGGGGGTACCATCCCTTTGCAAAATTGAGACTGAACGAGTCCTTAATTTGTTTTAAAAGATAACAACCTAGCAACTTATTACGTCATCATCATCATTGCCAATCTTTTGATGTAACTACTGATCGGGGCTCAGGACTTCCTTATCGGTGGAAGATTAAAGGGAGAAGTGGGTAATGATCAATTCCCCTCATATTCTTCTTGTGGTTGTGTAAAGATTACAGATGCAGCCAGGATCATGGGCTTAACGTGCCTTCCGACTTACGGAGCAGTTCGAGATAATAGGTAATAATAATTTTTTGGTTACCCATTCAATGACCGGCCTTATCGAACATTACTTAGTTTACACAATTGCAAGCCAAGCGCACTAAAAATGTGTATATTCTTTGATACGAAATTTACAATAAATATGATATAATCAGTGTACTTTTTTATTCTAAAGAGTGGCTCTATATCAGTAAGATACTCGTACAAAAAATAACTTGACGCAAAAAGATGGTGTTAAATAATACTATAACTTAAAAGTGCAAAACAAAATACTATCTCTGGGGCATATAAGGCACCCCAAATCTCACACGTGGGTGTCGTACAAGGCGACTAAGGATAAATCAGTGATGAGGAATGGGCAGCAGCGTTCCTCTTATACCACCTAGCAATGTACTGCGACACTTTTGTGCCCAATATATGGCAATAGGCTCGCCACCTATTACATGGGACCTGACATGGTTGTCGAAACGTCGGTGCTAGTTCGCCTCTGCCTACCCCTTCGGGGATATGGGCGTGATTTATGTATGTATGTATGTATATGTACATAAGGCACGCATTGTATAAAACAATCTAGGTGCAAATTCGAAAAGCAACTCTAAACCACTTTGGACTAATAAATACATACAATTCATTACAATGTATTGTGTATAAACGTCAAAAGTTAGAATCTTTTGTTGCCTCCAACACCAGTCACGCGTTTTAATCCCCGCGGATTGCTCAAAGCGTTCAAACATTCCATCTGGCTAGCCGCATCCACTGAATTTCAGAATAGCAGCGGCCGGTGGAATCTTCTAACGTACCTCGTTTGTGCGTACTACAGAAGAGAAAGGCATGTGTTTGTTGTTTCTATCACGAAATACAACTTAATATATACCGTATTACTATACAACAAAAAAATATCAAAATAAACACTAAGTAAGATTGGTTTTCTGTTAGTCATATAAAATAAAAATTAGGACACAATTTCAATCATATTTCTGGCTTCCAGATTCTTACTACAACGTAACAACTCGGTGTAATTTCAGAGCAGGTGGTGTAATGCGAAAGTGCCTTGGTTATTTTATTGTTAGTTATATTTTAAACTTGTAAATAAAATGCTTCACAAAATAATAGTTATTTGTTGTACGTGAGTGCAAAGTTGTTTTTTAACCGCGTGCTCAATTTTGATGACCGAGCTAGCGAAGGATTCTAAAATTAGAATCCTGAGCGATAGCGAGGGAATCAAAAGAGCACAAGGTGAAAAATCTTTGCACTCGAGTGCAACACGTAACTTTTCATCCCCCCCAACGAGGAAATTGCAAAATACAAAAAAGAAATACAATCACAACAGTTTCTGTTTTCACCCAGAAACTTCCACAACACCCTCCCATTAACCCAAACACACTCTCAACACCCACCCAGAAACACCCACAACATTCACACCCGCAATACACACCCATCCACTCAGACACACCCAAAAAACACCCATTCACCCAGAAACACCCACAAAACACCCATTCACCCAGAAAAACCCACAAAACACCCATTCACCCAGAAACAGCCATAAAACACCCATTTACCCAGAAACACCCAAAAAACACCCATTCACCCAGAAACACACACTAAACATCCATTCACCCAGAAACACCCACAAAACACCCATTTACCGAGAAACACCCACAAAACACCGATTAACCCAGAAACACCCAAAAAACACCCATTCACCCAGAAACACCTACAAAACACCCAATCACACCCAAAAAACACTCAATCACCCAGAAACACCCACAATTCTCACCCATTCACCTAGACACACCCTCAAAACACCCATTCACCCAGACACACCTCCAACAGCCACCCATCCACCCAGCCACACCCGCAACATTTATGACACACCTGTAAGTACCTAATAAAAATTACTCCGAGACGGAATCTTGAGTCAAGCATGTTGATTTTCTGTATGTTTTTGTTCCGTTGCTAGCGTAAACAAATCAAACAGACCTAAAAAGCTTTTAAATGCTTGACTCAAGCATCAAGCAAGCGTTGTAGACGATCAAAATGTTTAAAGCAAGATTGACGCCAAGCTGATTGACCGTCACGGAACTCCTAGGTTTTAACAAATTTATGACGTGAAAAGAAAATGGCGCGCGCAAAACAAATTACAAAAAAAGTACACCAAGAAGGTTCCGAGTCTGAGTTTTTAACAAATTAAAATAGTTTGCATGACAATTTCGGCACCGTGGAGGTAGAAATAAATATGTATAATGATGTTTTGAATTCACAAACTCATTGCACACGATGTTCTAAATTCAAATTTACTTTAACCTCTAGAGGATAAAAACGGCTTTTGCACTCAGATATCGAAGAGCAAAAACGCCTTTTCCGAGATGGTGGGATGAAAATAATGTATTTAACATTCAGGAGAAAGAGATGAATATTCAGTAGTATACTGTAGTTTAATAAAGTAATATGATCGCTGTCACTTTACGGTCGTTTATATAGATATCGCTAGGTAACTAATGGATAGATCTGATAGCAGAGCTCTCATCTTCAGTTATTAGTAATGTACATACAGCCCGTTTAATTAATTTCATGGCACAGGAGTTTTAAGACAATTAACATTCAGTTTGAACCAGAAATTATGAAGCACAATAGAAAGCGTATGTGTGAAATGGAAAGTGTAAAAACAAAGGTCTGTATGGACTTACATTTTATTGGACTTACTGCCGCACTCAGAGACGTCAAATAACTTTAATGAGTACTTAGTGTCAAAAAATGGCTATGAAATCTAGACCATAGACCCAGCAAGAATAGCGACTAGGTTTGAATTGTCATTTTTTGATATTAAGTACTCATTTTCGTTAATTGACGTCTCTGAGTGCGGCAGTGAGACGATAACTCTAAGCATTTCATGGATTGGGGGTTCCAGATCCATAGTGTGGTAGAATTCAGTGGCAGCGCTTGGGACATGTGACTCAAGTGTAGGTTTACGGGATCCGTTCACAACATTCCACATTCGCCAAATGAAAAATATATGTCCATAAGGACATCTATTATTCTAAGTGATTGCTCAAGGCTTGGGTTAGTTAAAATAATTAAATGATTTATATGAAATGATATTGCCTTCAAACTTCAACGGTTCTTATTGTGTACCCAGTAAGCTACTTATTATAACAAAAACGGTAATTGGTATCACAGAGCTGCATGCTCTTGTAGCGCGAGGCCACAAAATATTATTTTTGATATTTTAAATAAATATTACGACTTCCACTCAATACGTATATTTTCTATCTCCGGTTACATGTCATTAAAATACTTATCAAAACTGAAATGTCAACTGTTGACAAGGAGGTCTGTTACACCACTCCCCCTCCGGGTGTCTTCTAGAGAAGAAAGGCAGGCTTCAGACGGTCTATTGAGATTTTATCCTCCTTGCCTTTGATCAGCACAGTATAGTATTTCTCATGTTTAGATAACACTTCGTAAGGCCCATCATAACTAGGTTCAAGCGGTTTCCGAACTCTGTCTATTCTGATAAAAACGTGTGTACATGTTCCTAAGTCTTTATGTATGAAAGTAACTTTTCTTCTGTTATTTTTGTTAGGCATTGGTCTTATCTCGCTCATGACAGTCTGCAATTTCTTGAAAAAGTCTTCATTAACTTCAGTCTTTGAACTTTGGAAAAATTCTCCGGGCAGTCGGATAGTTTTTCCATATGCCATTTGCGATATTGTGTATTGTGCATCCTCTCGTAATGCCGTGCGCATGCCTAATAATACTGTTGGTATTGTTTCGCTCCATTTGGTCTGGTTGTGAGCTTTGATTGAGGCTTTCAGTGTTCTGTGCAGACGCTCGACTTTTCCATTACTTTGGGGATGATATGCTGTAGTATGTTTTAAGTTAATGCCACAAATGTTTGAAAGATTTTTGAAAAATGATGACGTGAATTGAGTGCCTCTATCTGTGATGACTGTGCTTGGTACACCAAATCTTGTGATCCAATTGTTGTAAAAAGCTTTAGATACTGTCTCAGCATAAATATCTGGTAATGGGATAACTTCCATCCAGTTTGTAAATCTGTCGATGCAAGTTAAACAATATCTGTTACCTTCAGATGGTGGAAATGGTCCAATTAAATCAATATGTATAGTATCAAATCTGTTGTCTGGTTCTGGGAATTCTGAATATTGTAATTTATTATGTTTGTATGTTTTATTTTTCTGACATTGTATACACGATCGTGCCCATATTTTTGTATCTTGCTTTATGTTTTTCCAAATATATCTTGATGTCAACTGTTTTATTGTTGCTCTTATACCGGGATGATTGAGATTATGAATTTGGTCAAAGACTTGTTTTCTAAATTTAAATGGTATATATGGTCTAATTTTGTTTGTTGATATATCACACCAAAGAGTCTCTTTTGTAGGTAAGGTATATTCCTTAAGCTTCAATGAGCTGTGTTCTTTTAAGTGTTGTAATTCTGGATCATTTTCTTGTTCTTTTGCTATTTTATCATATTCTATTGAATCAACTGCTTCTATTCTAGACAATGTGTCTGCAACGATGTTATCTTTTCCACTAATATGCTGAAATTTTGTAGTGAATTCCGAAATAAATTGTAAATGGCGTAACTGACGAGGAGATGCTTTGTCGTTTCTTTGTTTGAATGCAAATATTAATGGTTTATGATCGGTATAAATTGTAAAATCTCTTCCTTCAACGTAATGTTTAAAATGTTTGATTGCTTCATAAATACTTAATAGTTCACGATCATAGGTACTGTACATAGTTTGTGCATTGTTTAATTTTTTGGAAAAGAAAGCTATTGGTTTCCAAGCTTTGTTCTCAAATTGCTGAAGTACTGCGCCAATTGCTGTATTAGAAGCATCTGTAAATAATGCTAATGGAAGATCTGAAATAGGAATGGTTAGTATGGTTGCATTTGCAAGATCTTGTTTACATTTTTCAAATGCTTTTTTAGTGTCTTCATTCCATGGTACTTTTCGTTTGTCATTTTTCGTTGCTCCTTTTAAATAATCATGTAATGAGGCTTGAGACTCAGCAGCATTCTTAATATGTCTCCTATAAAAATTAATGATACCAAGAAATTGCCGAAGATCACGGTAGGTTTCTGGTAGTTTATAGTCTATGATAGCTTGTATTTTTTTTGGAATAGGTTTCAATCCTCCTTTAGTTATAAGGTAGCCCAGAAATTCTACTTGTTTAACTCCAAGTATTGATTTTGATAGGTTCATTCGTAGCCCATATTGATCTAGTCTTTGAAATAATTCTTGTAGGTGCATTTCGTGACATTTCTCGTCACTGGATGCTACCAGAATATCGTCTAAATAGGCAAATACATATCCAAGTCCTCTTGTGACTTCATTTATAAATCTTTGGAATGTAGATGGTGCATTGCGTAAACCAAAACTCATAACGTTAAATTCGTATAATCCAAAGGGTGTTGTGATCGCTGTTTTATGTTTATGTTCTTCTGCCATCGGAATTTGATAATAAGCTTTTAAAAGATCAATTTTTGAATATATTTTTGTGTTTTTTAAAATATGTTGGAAATCATCAACTCGTGGTAAAGGATATCTGTCCGGAATGGTTTGATTATTCAAGCGTCTGTAATCTCCACACGGTCTCCATGAGCCATCTTTCTTTGGGATCATGTGCAATGGACTAGCCCATTGTGATTTTGATGGTTGTATGATTCCATTGTTCATCATGAACTCAAATTCTTCTTTGGCTATCTGTGTCTTTTTCCCATCAAGTTGTCTAGGTCTAGAAAACACAGGATCACCTTCGGTTTCAATATAATGTTTAACGTTATGTTTGAAATTACTTGGTAATAAATTTGGTATAGTTATGTCGGGAAATTGTTGTAAAATATCAAAATATGGCGAAGATTTGTCAGTAGTGCTTAATATTTCATTTTCATCAATAGATGTTAGTTCTGCTTCAATAAATAGTTTTGTGATTCCATCAATAATTTTCCGAGAATGTAAATCGATTATCAAATTAAAATGCTTCAAAAAATCAGCACCCAATATTCCTCGTTTGACATCTGCTACTACGAACGGCCATGTAAATTTGCGGCGTAATCCAAATTCAACTGTCATGATTCTGATGCCATAAGTTTTAATTTGGGTGTTATTTGCAGCATACAATTTAAAAGAATTGTCGAGTTTGTCCGTTTTGCATGGTGGTATGATTGAGACATCTGCTCCACTGTCAATTAGAAAAGGTATATCTGATTTGCTGTCATTAATAAATATTCTTGATTTGCGACAGTATATTTTGGCAGCGGAATTCGTCGCTAATTCTGTTGCCTTGAAGCGTTTCCCGAATTGAATGAACACGGTTTCTTGCACTTTTCAGGTATGCATTTGTTTCGAAATCGAAAATGATAGTAACAAAATTTTCCATCTGGATTATATTTTCGATTTCGTGATCGACTTCGACTTGCTGATCTTGCTCCATTTCAACGATAGTTGGAACGAGAACGTCCTTTATAATCCGTCCGTAAAGCTTCAATTTGTTTTTCAAGTGAAGAAATTTTTTGTAACAAGTCTACGTTGTTGACTGTACTTGTTGACGGTTGTATGTCATTTGAAAAAATATCGTTGGAATGAAAGTCTCTCATTTTGTCAGCCATGATTGACAATTTGTCTAAATTTTCTTCGGATATTATCAATATATTTTTTATAGAATTTGGTAATTTATCAAGCCAAAGGGATCGCAAAATTTTTTCGGAAATATTTTTGTCGGCGAGTTGTCGCATCTGCCTTAATAGTTGGCTAGGCTTGTTGTCTCCTAATTCTAGTCCTGTTAATAGAGTTTGGATTTGTTTTTCTTCGCTTTCGGTATATAAATTTAGTAATCTTTCTTTTGCCAAACTGTATTTGTTGCTGTCCGTACTTTTGATGATGTCCCAAATGTTTTCGATAATTTTCGGTTCTAATTGTGAGATGAGATAATTGAATTTCGTGTCTTCTGATCTGATATTATTAATAGAAAATTGAGCTTCTACCTGGTAAAACCAAATTTCAGGTTTGTTGGTCCAAAACGTCGGTAATTTTATTGAAATTTTTTCTAGTTGTTCCAGTTCTGTATTCATTTTGTTGTATTTGTTCGAGATCGGGGTCACCAATTTGTAGCGCGAGGCCACAAAATATTATTTTTGATATTTTAAATAAATATTACGACTTCCACTCAATACGTATATTTTCTATCTCCGGTTACATGTCATTAAAATACTTATCAAAACTGAAATGTCAACTGTTGACAAGGAGGTCTGTTACACTCTAAAGGCCCAAAAACTTGTGACATGAAGTAAGTCAACCGCCAATTCTTGGCAAGCATCGCCGTATTTAAATGAGCGTATTTGGATTGCCGTGTGGATTCTGTCTACCCCATATTCCAAGTCCTAGGCGACTTAAGGTCTGGGTTTCACTTCATAGCATCAATTTTCAGGAACCTCAAGACCTATCCATGAGAAACTCCCACATGTTATTTTTTATCCATTTGTCATCATCATTCTCTTGCCCTTATCCCATTTAGTTTAGGGTCGATGCTGTCTGTTTTTTTTTCAATAACTCCTATATTCACTATATTCATGTTTTATCCATTTGGACTGTACAATGTACAATCATCATCATCCAGCCATTTTAAAGCCATCATGGTGGCCTAATGCGAATTCGTGTGTATAAATAACTACAGTCGTAGTACAGAATAACTACAGTACAAATACAGTCAGGCTGTTAATGCCTTCCGATGCTTAGAGAACTCACGAAGAAATACAACTTTGGATCACTCTTCGAATGACAAGGCTAAGTTAGGCATATTGCGAGCAACTGTATAAAGTAATTGTTTATAAAAATAATATTTTCTGCCAAGAAATATCTTAATATTTGTGTTTATGACAAACGTAGCTGTAATAATAATTATGCTTTGTGCTGAAAATGTGGGCGGGTTATTTTCGCTCAAATGAACTCAACGTAACGTGTGAGCCTCTGGTAGTAATGGAACACTGCCTTTAATCTCATTATGCTCTTCAACCCAGCAGAGTATTGTGGTCTATAACATACTAAACAATGCATAAAGCATACATCATATACAGCGAATAAGAAACGATTGCGGCTGTTGAATGGAGATTTCTGACTTATGTTTGTTAATTTATGTTAATAACTTCCTAATTCATTCATAATGTAATGTTAATTTCGAAATGAAAACATGAAATACAAAAATTAAATATTTCCATGTTCTTTTAAACAACTACAACAACGGCTAGTCTATCGCCAAAACGAACACAGATCCGCTTAGTATTCTTATAACACGCCAAATTGAATTAAATGCCCACTCGGACCCGAAAGGACGCAATTTGTATATTGAAAAATATATATATGTACCCTGCGCTCAGTGGTCGGGAAAAAATTCGTACAGGACTCGAGGCGGTCCCTGCATCTCAACACGCTCTATAAAAGCAACATTTTCACTGCGTGGCAAAATACCCAACAATAATTTATGTCCCCATGGACGTACACAAATAGATCGGTGTCGTAAGAATATTTACCTACGTCAAACTTTATCCCCTCTTCAATGACCCAGTTTTCATCAGACATGTAACAAAAATCATTACAGCGGCGACGTGTTAAGAAGAATCTCGATACAATTTGTTCCTCTCAGTCCAAACAAAGACGAGCTACCAACTAGGGCAGAAAGGATTTAAGTTACTAAAACAATTACTTTCTAATGAATATTACATTGTATCTATTACCTTTAATAAAACCAATATAGCTGGTCTTATGTCAATATTTTTATATATCAATATTATTGTTTTGAATTACTAAATCATAATCATCATCTTTTTCCCTGTTTCCACTTTATCTGACTTACCTTTTAATTCAAATCATCTATGACACCGTAAAGATGCTAGTGTTGTGTGAATGAAAAGAAAATTTATGGGTAGAAACATATTAAGGTACTGCTGAACGTAGAGAGTCATCGGGATGACAATATTACAATTGATGCTGCTCTAGATTTTGGCTTAGGTTTTATAACCGGCCGCCTGCCTACCAAAAAACATACTCACTAACTCAGTTTCTACAGGGCCGATTTCACCGTCTCTCATAGAAACTGAGTTTAATAAAACTTGGTTTTGATTAAAGCAAACTTGATAGCGGAACTCAGTTTAGAGCATAAACCGAGTTCAACTTCAACTGATTGCGTTTAATTCAGCGGTGAAATCGGCCCTAAGACGGCTGAGGTCAGACTTTTTAGGGTATGCTTATTGGTCTACAACTCTCTAATATCCTTTGCCTTCTGTTACGACATCCCTACAAGCACATTCTCTTTATTTTAGACTACGCTCCCAGGCCAGCATGCACCTATAACATTTTCAGTAATTTAATCAACTTTATGATAAATATTCAGAATATAGGAGATCATGACGTAATGATATAATCATAATACTGTTATGCTTTCCACTCGACTGATCTTAAATGCTGGCTGAACCAAAATCCATCCAAGTAGTTTGAAAGCCTTGCCCGTATATAAGCAGATTCAAATAAATGCAACGGAGCGGTAAGGTTTTGTTTTGTACTGCTTATAATAATAGGACGATAGCTTAGCGAAACTGTGTAACTGAGGTGTATAGCTCATTAATATTGGTGTATATTATTATGAACCTAATTTATTATTACACAACATACAATTTGAAATGAACTGTTACCAAATAGGGTTTTTTTAATAATGGGAACAACTACAGATCTGTGCAACAATGTAACATGTTTTATAACATGACTTTGGTATTTCCCTATTAGAATTTTAAACCTCATATAACATAACGTTTTTAAAGTATTTGCAAAATAGCCGTAATTAACGTAAATTATAGCTGTGTGTAAATAATAACTTAACAACATGTAATTTCAAGAATATTGTATTATTATACAATATTTCATGTGTTGTGATAGCAGAGCAGAATACAATTTTCACCATTCACCCCCTCTCCGGTGGGTGTCGTACAAGGTGACTAAGGGGTTAAGGAACCAAGAGACCACCTAGCAACATACTACGATTTCCGTTCCTAATAGATGTCAATAGTTATTGTACAGTATAATTACGATGGCCCATTGTTTTGTAAAATTTGAATACAGTCCGTTACCGAATCATTTTTCCACTTGTTTGAGTTTCGACTGAGAATCAAAAAACAACAGTCCCGTATCATGAAATACCAATGGTATACATTCATTAAACAATGGCAACAATCGGCCTTGTTTGTTTCTGCCCATTCAACATGTACTCGCAAAGATAATTCCATGTAATGTCCAGCCGAAAGACGAAATAAATGAAATGAATCCTCCTTTCTCCTTTCCTCATAAATAAGGACGTTCTCCCAATAAAGAGTAAGAAAACAATCTTGATAAGAGATCCATTGGTATTAGTTGAATGAATTCGGAATATTTCTAGAAATTTACGAAAACAAAAGCCAATCTTCTGATCAGGAAATCTGTTTGGAACTATCCCCAATGGTTGCTTTTAGCATTCCTATGTTCTAAACGATTACGATCTATGTACACGTAAGCTATCCTGTATTTGACACACGAACTAAGTAAAGTAGATTAGTAAAGGAACAAACGAAGGGTCTGATCCCCGCTCGGACGGCCCTTTGATCGGAGGATATTACACGGCTTGGTGGAATGTTAATTTAAATCTTAATTGAATAGGTGGAGGGTGCGGTATTTGAAGTTCAAATTTGGTGCGTTCTACTGACTACTACTGAGTTGCCCATCATCATAAACTGTCACTACCAAATATTGTAATATTAGATTAACTCACATTCAGTCTCTTATTAAATTCGCTTGAACTTAATATTATAGTAATGCGCCTCTCTATAATCTTACATTTTAATTCGTTTAAATTACACCTTTTGACTAACACTCATAACCGACCACTCACATATCCCTGTTATAAATAAAATGTTAAATTACTTATAATAATGATTGTTGTAGCTATTTTATTGTTCCAGCATTTCAATAAGAAGGATATTCACATTTTTCAATTATACAAAAAAATATTAATAGCATTCTTGTTTGATTGATACATGATTTGATACCCAAAAGACCAATACATTATCTTATCTTTCGAACAATTTTATTAGATGTTAATCGTTTTATATCAACTAGGTACACGCTTTGTTCGCCACCAGCTTACAAATTTATTTAAAATGTTATGCTATTCTAATTCTATTTCTAATAAGGTATTTAATAATGCCGCATGGTGACGGCAGAGCTTAATACAATAAATTATTACCAACACCATCTTTCACACGAATGCAAAAATGGGCTATATTTTTATGAATTCATTCCTAAATTATATTACATTATTGATATAAATTGCAATAGCAAAATTTACGTAACGTCTACAAATAAATTGGTAAAATCTACAAAGATTTTTATACTGCACAAAAATTAGAAAACATTGTAATATTATTTAGTAGATAATATATGACTTAATGCGATGAAAATAAAATACCTAATAAAGAAACAAATAAAAACATTCATAAGCGTTGGAGGCAAACCAATTCATTCATTGAGGTAAAATCGTGCTGAAAAAGGAACGACAAAGGGCCTTACACACCGACCAATCTGGACAAGACGCCCCGCAAGATTAGGCTCTTAGAAATATAGAGCGACAGAACATTTAGTTCAATTCATTGCTTTTACTGTTTTAATTTTAAGTTGACATGATGAATGAAGTTGACAACATGAATTTGTTTCCTTGAAAATGAGCGTGATTCCTTTTCATTCTATTGCTTAAATTAAATGTTTCCATCTTACTCAATTTCAATTATTGCCTTAGATAAAGATCTATGAATTACGTAATACTATCACTTCCTTTGCTTCCGGCGTTTCTTATTTATAAATTTCTAACATCCAAAGCTGGCATTTATATAAATACAATGCATTCGGTTAAGATTGAACTTGACTTGTTATTTATTTCTACATTGTGAGGCCGTCTCCGTTGGTTCACAACGTGAAGTGTAAAGGTTAGAGAAATTTCGCGCTTCTGCGTTCCTAGTGGTATAGGCATCTGCCCGGAACGCAAAAGACGTGGGTTATACTATAATTTATATATTCAATAAAGTTAATTTTAATTTATACAATAAATAGATAACAGATATACTAAAATATTGATCAAATACGCAAGATTAATGATTATTTGTTTTAAATATTTACATTATTTACATTGGTCTGATGTTTCAAAATTGGATTTCAATGGAATAACTAAATTAATAACCTCCGTCCAATTAGGGACTCAAAAGGGCAATAAATTGGTACCTATTTATACATCATGTCATTCACCTACTATCTCAAAACTCTAGGTAGTGAATAGTGATTGCAGTTTGACTAAAACATAATGAACCAATGTTTATCAATAATCAATAATACCAAATTCAAACAATCAACCTCAATAAAAGCAGTTTAATTACAACCATATTAAAAACGTTACTCGATATTCGAATTAAAAATATCCTCTAGGCGTAAACACGCTACAAAGGACCCTTTTTGCTTATATTGCTATCTCAGAATTTATCACTTGACCCAGTAAACTTAGTAGATTGCGCGATAGTGAAAAAGAAATTTGACCCTTCGGTTTTGGCAATAAACAGGACAGTATGGTCAGATTAGGGATTTAAAAAGGTCCCATCTTTCTGATTGCGTAACGTAATCACAAAAGTAATTAAGACATTTCTACGACTAGTCCTCTTGTTCGGTTACACCGATTTTTTTTCTGACTGTTACTGTACTAATTAACAAAGGAATGTCGCAGATGAAACGCAAGCTTAACAGCATGTAAAGACATTATCATTATCTTTTGGACAAACTGAAAATAAATTTTGTAAGCAAAAATATTATTCGTAACAGCTTCTTATTTATTGTAAATCTTAAGGAAACGGTGAAACATTTACTAATGATCGCAGTAGCTTTGTTTTTAAAAAACTTCTCCAAGCTATTTTATATTAAAAATATTTCTGAATCCAACACGCAAAATTTCGTTGAAATAACTCACACGAATTATTAAAATACCTATATGAAAACCGTCTTGTTTCTGTTTTATAAAAAGAATTTCAATAAAATAAACCATTTCATGAATATTTTTGATTAAATAAAAAATTAAGGTGTTCGTTTTCTCTAGCTATTCTATTCACTGATAAATATTAACTGAGAGGAGTAAAACGGTCGGTTAGAGCCATTAAATGCAGATTACCAACGTACCAAGTCGTGGGGAAGTTGCCGGTAGTTAGTATTCTTCCTTTGTTCTTTATTAGGTACGGTGCTTTCTCTGCGAAAGCTTGGTGATTTGTAAGTTCGTGATTACTAAGAGCTGTTAATGTGGAGATAGTAGCAGGCTTACCATAAAAATAGGCTCGTTTATTAGGAGAACCATGTTCGATACTTACTGTGAGTTAACTAATTATATAAGATCGCGTGTGTAACATACAATTCCTCTTTGAAAATAAAATAGTAAGGTACTGAAAAAAAATCAAAACTTATTCTAATGACGTTATTGTCAAAATCGCCAAAGCGAACCTCATTTATGATATAAAAACAAATCTTGAGCGAATGGAAGGGAAAATCAAAAAGCTAACAATGATTGACAAACAAAAAATGACGATGGATATTGTTATTATTATATGTAAATAAAATATATTCCAAACCGCTCCAAGCATTCCCGTGTATTATAAAACGTACGAAAATATCAAACAAGTTGACAGAATTACGGCGGCAAGCGCTAAAGGAATGAGCATCAGATAAAGAAGCCAAAGACAAATCCCTAAAGATCGCAGGATAAGGGGAAAACAGCTCGTTTCAATTTCACCCTCTGCGCAGGTACCAACTTAAGGCGGTCTGGACTCGATTCTTTTGTTCATAATAATGTAATCCGAATTCAATGTTAACCCCTAAAGCACATTCACAGGTAATTAAACTTTTCAAATGGGAAGACTAATGACCCGACAAGTAAGAGGAAAATTAATATGAGAATAGTCCTTTGATTTGACTGCTTTGTTAAGATATTCTCTTTGTTACCGTCTGACATGTGACGCTCTCAAAAGAATTCTAAATTACAATATTTTACTTTCATTTTGTGTTACGCGCCAGTCGGCAACGATAAGCTGATTGTAAAGCAAATAGTGAAAATTATTTTATCGTAATTTTGTACTGTATTATATATAAACTGATTGTTTATGTCGTAACCCCTAAAGTCAGATGATTCTTATATTAAATCAATTTTACTGTCTTATCGAAAGAGTGTCATAATGACAAAGGGATTGATTGCGTGTAAAGCCCGCTATGTTACAACTCATTTCATTTTGCTTTTGTTTGTAGTTATGTTGTCACGTAACGGAAGGTTACGGAGCATGAGACTCGGTGACAGTAGGTACAAATGAAATAAAAGATGGATAGGGAAGCAAAGAATTTATTGGATTAATAGGGCGCGTCCGAATACACGTGTAATAAAGACTTAAAATAATAACAAGATAATTAGCGGGGCCAAGTCGCAACGGATACAGGAGAGGGACGCAGGGCTCCGGAGTAGGAGGATTGACAAAATTGTGTTCGTAATTTTCTGTTCTTTATAAATACCATACGTCACGCCTCTCTGTGCAGGCGAGATCACTTTTCACTGGTTACGGTCTTTATTACATACTTCTTTCGCTTCAGCCAATCTCGTTAATGGCCTCATATGTATGCAAACCGACGGGGTTTCGAGTACTTCCGAGTCTTGACATGGCCCTTTTACTTCCAATTTGATTAAAAGAGTCCACCGATTACTTCAAACGTTTTAATTTGACTAATACTTTTATCAACATTGTTGTTAAATTAAGGTGCACCATACAGAGCAGGCAAATTCATGGTACGAGTACTGATGTAATTCCAGTATTATTTCCAAAGGTGCATTGGAATTTGATAGAAACAATTGAAGAAAATGTACTATGAAATCTTCAAAGTCAATTAGCTAACTTAATTATTGGAAAAAAGGTACGAGGTAATATTACCATTAAAGCACAAGCAGAGCTAAATTGTCTATTCTAACAGGGATTTAGCAATAAAACTACATATTAGAGATAAAGAGATTAAAATCGATCAACGATTTACGGCTTAATACGACACTTCTAAAGAATGGTTAGAGTTAGGCATTACAGAAAAGGTTAGAGCAGATGACGAAATCGGGCGCTATCTCGTGCATCGTGCTAATAAAAGTAACATGCCTAACATTTAAATTTAATTAATAATTTGCGTTTCCTAAATATACGGAACAGTTTTATTAAGTCACGTGTTTCGCTTGAAAAGCTTTATTTCTTCCCGTGAAGGTTGTCTTCGCGCGGATTTAGGTTTGGGGAAGCTGCATTGATAAAAACTCCAGCTTTGATCTGTTGTAAAAAGTGACTTTATTTGTATCGGTACCACTCGTCTGGAATACTTTACTTAATGGTGTTTTTGTAACATTGAAGTACCTACAAGGAAGTGAAAGTATATTACGTTTATTTTTAGATCGAGGTCGTTACGGATCCGGAAAAGAATTATAACTTATCTGAATATTGCTAGTGACATCAAAAATGTTAATACTGGTATTGCTTCCCAATCACCACCCAATATGCCGCGGCTTAGGTGGGGTAGAGAGCCTTAAAGGTTTATAAATATCATGAGATATTCATCACCAGCTCTTTAATGTCACTTGAATAATATAATTTCCTTACCAGGCCATTAGCTAGGCTCACTGATTACCACTGCTTATGCAGCCTTCCGAAACAAGAAAGATAGCATATTTTTGGTCACCTATATAATACTCGTACTTGCTTCAGTAGACGTTGCTTGGTTCGGACAATCGTATTCCAAACGTTTGAGCTATCGAGCTCGTCAATAAATAATAAAAATTTGATATACCATTATATAGATATACCATAGCCATTAACACAGTTATTTATAGTATTGGAATATTCTTATCTAGAGGTGGTCTTGTTGACAATGCCCACCATGCCCAATGCCTGTCTATTACTGCCATCGGTATCTAACCAAGTACAAGGCGATTAAGGGTTAGAAGCAGATTGAGCAATGGCAAGCAGCATCCCTCTAGCACTTCTAGGCTTCCACTTCATCTTCACGAACCAGTACCTAAAATTGGCTTGCACAAGGATTTATGTATGAACATAATGTTTGTCCTAAAACAAGGAATATGTTACCATCACCAGATATTTATAAGCCTCAGTGTCCGTAAATGATAACCTCGAGGAGTGTTCAGCTTTTGTTGTCACCACGCGGCCACTGCTAGTAAGACAATGCCACTAACTGCCGCACTCAGAGATGTAAATTAACTTTAATGAGTATTTAATGTCAAAAAATTTCATTCAAATCTAGACCATAGACCCAGCAGGAACAGCGACTAGTTTTGAATTGTCAATTTTTGACGTTAAGTACTCATTAACGTAATTTGACGTCTCTGAGTGCGGCAGTTAATACGACTCCCGCAATGGAACATATACATATCTATACTAATATTATAAAGCTGAAGAGTTAGTTTGTTTGTTTGTATGGTTAAACGCGCTAATCTCAGAAACTACTGACTCAAATTAAAAAAATATTTTTATGTTGGATAATCCATTTATCGAGAAAGGCTATAGGCTATATAATAAGATAATAACCGACATTAACGTGAGCGAAGCCGCGGGCGTCCACTAGTATTTCATAAAAGGCGCTCACATCGTGGTTTCATTTCAGCGTTCAGGATGAAGATAATTATGATACGTTGCACTATTAGTGGGGAAATGGATCTTAAAAGCAGACAGAATTTCTCGGAGCTGCAGATTACTGAGCACGTGTTATGACTTCATTATAAACTCAGTAAATGAAAACAACTTTAATATATAGGTATATCATACACGTTATTTTTGAGTAAACAAATCGGATTAATGAAACAAAAATTGTTTAGCATAGACCTGCAATCAAGTAGGTATATACCTACGCAATGTGCAAAAACGTACACCGCAGAGATTATTCCTGTATTGATTAAGTTAAACAGAAGTCTTCTATGCTGGCCGGGGAGCGAATAAATAACGTAGAATCATCCCATGGGTGTTGTAAAAGTCGACTAAGGGAAATTGCCCAATGTAGACCAATAAGCACCTTGGGCACCCGAATGGTGGAGGGCAAACCACCAACAACAGCATACCCAAAGAGGCTTGGTGTCAGGCAGGCGGCCGGCTGTAAAACTTAAGCCAAAACTTTGAGCAGCATGGATTGGAATGTTGTCATTCCAATCACTCTCTCCGTTCATTGGTCTCTCGACATGGTCCTTTCTGTCTCTTTTCTATACATTCATTCATCACTAGCACCTTTACGGTGTGATGGATGATATGAATCAAAAGGGAGTGGATGGTTTGATGACGTCTGACCGATATGAATGGAAGAGGAAACATACTGCGCCGACCCCAGAAAGACCGGGAACAGGGCAGGGAGAAGAAGGATTAAGTTAAACAGAACTATAAACATTAATTTCAAATTTAACTTGTAATAACATTTGCTATTTATAATGATTACTGTAACATTTCAACATTATAGAATGCAATAGACACTATTATTTCTAACTAGTCTACCTACACCACGCGACTGCGCATCATCTTGTGGTAAATAAAACCAATTTATTAATAATAGTGTTACCATGAACATTTATTACCGTATAACTGTAACATTTTGTGAAAAATGTATTATTGTGCTATAAAACAATATTGAGAAGTAAAATGTATGTTAATTCTATTGTTAATGATGTTAGTTGAACGTTCTCTACTGTCCGCCGTATACTATGCTCTTGTTCACGGAGACATTTCCAGAACACATGTTGAAGTAATAATTCAGAGCAAAGTGTACTAAGCCCGCATTGTGATGCCTGACCATACTGCAATTCACGTACGACAGATTGTTAGATCAAACAGAGTCCACAAGCCTTTACAGTTCTGATCACCAGATGATACACTAAAGTACGATTATTTTACTGTATGGTATAGAATACATATAAGAAAAGTTCGAAAAAGTACAGTCTAGATGCGGGAATCTCACCTCCGTCCTCGGCAATCCGAGCAGATACCTGTTATACGTGATCAAACACCCAAGTTTCGCCGATTAGATTAGTAGGCAGTAAATACATAGTAGGCAGATAAATGAATGAGTAGGCAGTAAATTACTAGGTGTCATAAAGAGGAATGCGCTGCTGTCCGTTACTCATTACTGTCTTAACCCTTAGTCGCATTGTACGACACCCGCGGTAGATATGGGGGTGGTGACAACTGTATTCTGCTCTGCCGTCAACACACGGCAGTACCTAGTTACAGTAAATTTAAATGAGCTTTATAAGATTGCTCGTCCTTCAAACAAAATAGAGCCTCAAAGACGCTGCAGCTTAACTTAACTTAAAAACTTTCGCATATTTTCTCTTAACAAACATTCTCAGACAAGGAATGAAGTTTTCTACTTCCAAAGATGTATTCACAAAATCTCAAGAAGTGACAATATTATACCATTCTTAAACTTACGGCACAACTTCCTCACTATAGTGTATATACTTTTGAGATAAAACTGAAAACATCTTGACGATTCATAAGTGTATTGTAATCATACCAGATATGAATAAATGAATTTTGACTTTGACTTTGACTGTAGAATTTCCAAACTACTTTCTCTATCCCTAACTCTGTTAACGTTGTGTGAAATATCTCGTTTTTCAACCGATCACAGTAATACGCGCCATTAACCTGGATTATTGGAAAACAGCTGCTGACTTACCTGCAAACAACAAATGAAACTGAAATAAGTTTACACCGAGTGTTTTGTGGATACAACAAACATTTTCTAATAACTTGTGTAACCTTGTATTTAGCGTTTAACAACCTAAGTATTGTAATTATTACAATATTTGCTTTAAAATAAAATTTCTCGATGTATCCTTTCCATCACTTTTATAAACAATAATTCATCAATAGCATCTTTCCGGTGTGATCGATATATAAATCAATAGGGAATTGATGGCTTGCTGACGTCTAACCGATATGAATGAAAAAGAAAACAAACTGCGCTAAGAACAGATGACTTGGGAACGGGGCGGGACGAAGATGATGATGATGAATTATGTAAAATATAGACCTCAAGAACTTCACACTACTCACGAGGTTAGGGTATACACTCTTATCCCAATTCACACTACGTGGATTTTATAACCACTATCAAATATGATAAGCATTAAAAATAAATTACTATAAAGCATTACTCGCAACCAAATTCTTCTCGTGTACTTCAGCCAAGACTGTCTTCTAGTTTTAATGCATTAAAGCCGAGGAGTTTTGTTGGCGCAATGGTTGTGTGCTCTCGACCTGCGATTCAGTGAAATAAACAATGCTCGATAAGGTCAATCATGGATAGGTGAGTATAAACGTAACCATAAAAACTTATCGAGTGCCTCTGTGCGTTGAAAGGCATGCTTAGTCGTTCGTTCGGTTGCAGCTGTAGTCGTTAATACACACCAATTCATACTGGTCCAACGTCGTGGATTATGGCCCATTCTCCCTATATTATTCCATCGGTAGGGAAGGCCCGTGCCTCAGCAGTTGCATTAAAGGCCTGTTGTGATGATGATGATTGTGATAGCCACGAGAAACAGCAAATTTCATCACTTAGCTATACACTTTTTGGAGTTACCTAATGTGTATCGCAGTCTTTCCATCGGAGTGCCTTCGGTTACGGGACGGTGTGACAGGCGGAATTCGCATTAATAGAACAAAGCTGAACTTTCTCCGGGTTTTGTGGGAGGCTATTAAATTTTTACACATTAATCACCGCTGTCCCTGTTTATGCCGAGATTCACGTTTAAATTACCGAACGGGGGCATTGTTGTGAGCCATTTCGAGAGTGACTTTTATTTTTGTGTAACGTGTTTAAGCAGCAACAATGGCTTATTAATGAATTTCATGAGGGAACAAGTGCCGCGTAGATTGTGGTGGCAATGAATGAAGAAAATTCTTTCCGTCAAATCAGTTTGCGAACTTTACGTAGGAACTGAAGAAAATCCTGTTTTAAAAAATTTTTTTTATTATAAAGCTTAACTCGTGTCAAACTTTTAAAAAGAGTGAATGGATTAATTTTATAATTTTGACTAAATCATGTTTTGCGGTACCCACGATGAAGGGTCTTTTACATCATATTAAGTTTCCGGCAAATTAGCTAGCAATCATTCACAGAATGTATGTGCAATTTTCGTATTCATTTGTTATAGTCAAATAAGACCGATGATAATAAAATTTAAATATCTTGGCATTAAAAGCTGTTTACAAAGTGTGTAAGCGACGCTGTCAGAAGTTAAAATATTTGAGATATGACCCGGGGTAATTATTGACCATATTTTTAAAGGATTTTTTTTCACTATGATATTCAATCAATTTTGTTAGGCTAGAGAGTATGGAGCTAGGCTATTTGAGGTGACCGGGAGGTACACCAGCTTAAACATAACTGGGCATAAGCGGGTACCCGAAGAGAAAGGAGACTTCAGAGAAAGGAGGCGGACTAAAGTGGGTCGTTTTAGAGGGTAGACCCCGTTTATTGGCGGGGAGAGTCCCACATACCCTTGCATTGTCTTATACGGGCGGTGTAGGGAAATGCGTAGCCTGCATTTTTACCCAATATAATAAAAAAAGTCTATTTGAACTAGTTCTGCATGCATCTGGTGCCTAATGCTCTCGGTTCCCCCCTCTTCGCTACTGGAAATTATATTAAAAACCAACAGGCTTGAATATGTCCCGCCTAATGTGCGTCATTTACCGACCCTGTAAACCATCAGGGACATGTTCAGAGTGGCTAAAATACCGCTCCCCGTACCAACCTTCTCTGCAGAGACAACCCCGGAATTACTCTAATCAACAGATTAATGGCCCACGTAACACATAGAATTTTGAGTGGGCGAAGCTCTGTTGAATGTGTTTTACCCCGGTCACCTAATCTACTTTGATTTTGGCAACAGAGAACCAAATATTTATCTGTGTATTCTTTAATGCATACATCCACGCATAAATCACACCTATATCACCGAAATTTGAGATAAGAGGAACCCTGCTGGCTATTACTCATTGCTTTCTTTACCCTCTATCGCCTTCTACGACACCGCTGGAGAGATAGGGTGGTGACAATTATATTCTGCTACAATAAATAAATACAAAAACGACCAGTACTAGTATTTGAACCCGGTATTGTAAGTAGTCAATAAACAGTATATACACTATAATATCAAACAAAATACTTGATATCAGATATAATATTTCATATTCATTATTATATTGTCAGTACACTAAAACGATTCCAAACGTCCATGATAACAATTTCATTTCCATTTTATTTGTCAACATGAACTTCGTCGATTCAATAACATGCGATATTACACGCTAAATTTATTTTGAATCAGATATTCAAAGCAGGAAATTCCAACATATTGCATGATATAAAATGTAATAATATGTTTTCATAATAATATTACTAAGTAACAGTCCTTGAATTTCAGTTAATTTAACGGCAAAATATATTTTTTAGGCACTTGTACGAATACGATGTAATAATCTTAACATTAAAAATGTGAGTTTAACAAACGCTACGTAACGCAATGACAAATTGCATAATATTATAATTATTTGTCTTGACGTCTGAGGAATACGAATTATCACTTTTCATTTTATGTACTTTATCATCAACCATAAATGTGTTGAAGCAATCAGCAACGCATGCAATACGTAATGTACTTAGCTGGCTAAGTACATTGCAAACGTATTATATCGACACAAATTAACGAAATCAATCCCATCCGGATGAAGACATCATATCATTTTCTGTCATACATAGAGTTCGTTGTTAAACGGAATGTTACGACCGAAAATTCAGTGACCTAAGGTGAAATTCAGTGACCTAAGTGACCTAAATTTACTCAAGGCAGTTTATTTCAAACGTTCAATATTTTTTTTATTTATTAGATAGTGGCAGACCTATCTTTACAATATGCCAACAGTGATAATTTTAAACTAATAAGAAATGGGTGCACAATAAAAGTTTCATTTAAAATTTCTAAGCTTCTTATTCAGAGTTCATCATTATTAAAGGAAAATGAGAATTTATTATTAGAAGAACGATCTTTAGCCTTCTTGAGAATACGTAGAGTTAAAGCGAAGGCACTTTAGTGAAGCGTCTTCAGCCATGCGAATCGAAATAAGCGGCTATTAAAGCAACGTTTAAAATTTTTATTTTTAAATGGAAATATGCTGGCATAGTTACGTCATGAACAAAACAGGAATTTCTTCACAATAAACAAATGAATCTTATTCCTACCCTGCTAGTTATTTATTTAGGGATTTACTGCTCGGGACTTGGGTAGGTATTTATGTTCAGCCGCCTGCCTGGCTCCAACACACTTAAAGAACACTGTTATATTTTATTAAGACATATGTGCTTCAATAACAGAATCACAATAAGTGCTCCTTTCACTAAAAAAGAATAACTATAGATATAGTGTTAGGCTGTAATTAGATAGGCATGATTGTGTATAAAGCATGCTAAGCAAACATCGAATATTTTAGAATAAATGAATAATAATGTAACAGTAAATCCTTATAATTACCTGTAAATGATACTTTTGGTGGATTACTCGTAGGACTTGATTTAATGCTTGTCCATAAATGCCTCTTAATCACTTCGTACCTACTTACTACACCCATGATTATGATGTCAGAGACTGGTGAAAACAGTATTCTGTTCTCGCCAACACGTAAAATAGTGATTAAAAGATAACGGTCAGTTTTTGACAGTTCTACCATACGGTATTATGTCAAAAACCGACGGTGAAATAATAATCGCTTATTTTAGTATTGGTGAACTCTAGCCTAAATATCAATTGATACCTTAGACTCGATCGATCCAAGAAACTTACAAGTGATATCGAGTTGGTGCAATCAAAACTTTGGCCTATCTTCGCACGACGGGCTGCTTGTCGGTGCTTATTACTTGAAAGGTTAGCCCAGAAGCTACGTGGGTCCATTCCGCTTAACCTTCCTGCCATTGAGAACTGTGAAAAATGTACGGTGTATCGTAAGCATTATATATTTTTTTACATTTGTCAATGTTACTCTATTTGATAAGTGACTTACCAATTAATTAGTTCTTTATTGGACCATGGCTCTAGATTTATTAGTCCAGCCTAGATTATGATATCTTCTTTCCCGGAAAAGGTCAAACTGGCCTCAAAAGATCTAACCTAGAAACTATTTTCAATAATCATTGCAATCTTCTGAATTATACGAGGGTGGGTCAATAAGTCCTTGACTTTTGGAATCAAACACAGATTTTTTTATTAATAAATCATTTTATTTTTCAACGTAGTCTCCCTTGAGCTCTATACACTTTGTCCAACGCTTCTCCAATTTTTTATCCCTTCCAAAAAATATGATTTGTCGAGGTTCAAAAAGAGGTTCAAATAATTAAAAAAGTCACGGACTTATTGACCCGCCCTCGTGGTCACAGCAATTTCTGGTCATCTCTCTATGCCAAACACTTAATTTTTATATAAATCCGAATGACCCATTTCTCTGAAATATACGATAGTGGTCGTAATGTTTTTCAATTTTGTTTCAAGTCCACTCCGAATATGCAAATCAGGTAACTTCCCCTAAGTGTTCACAAATGCTTCTTTCATCCAACAACGAAAATTTTATAACGCTATAAAAGCTGCCCGTAAAATGCCAAGCAAACGCAGCTTCTGTAATATTTATGCTTAATTCTGATAAATAAAAGGATTATGCTGTAGAAAATCAGAGGATACTGGTATATTGATTAGATTTTCATGTTTCATATGTATGTTATGTATGTACATGTAGCTATATTGATTGAGAACACGAGAGTGGTTTCTATTTATTTTCTTAAAATATATGGTCAAGTTAAATCTTTAATGCTTAAGTACTGCTGGCTACTTTACTTTATGGTAAGTAACCAGCCAATATTATAGAAAATACTATCTGAAAAACAATAAAATTAATATTTAAACGAAATTACCAGAATAAAAAGAATCGCTATGACTAGATCTTAAGTCAACTTTACCTTGTAAAATGAACTAGTTAACTTACGTACCTAAAGAGTAAATACTAAAAGTATACATAAAAATTAAATATACTTGGCTTTTTACTCATCTAAAAATATGTAGATCTGATCGTTTTCACTTGTTTATACAAACAGCTCAGCTCACTGTAATAGAATTTCATTAAGTGGAGAGCCAATTAAGAACAGTTTTCAAAGGAAAATAGTTTGTTAAAATTAATTTTAAATCGATAAAATTATTCAGTTTTAACTTTACTGATTCGAGTGATATGTTCTATAGCGTGGTGGTAATTGACAAAATGTTCTAATTTATTAATCATTACAAAGATTTTGGTGGTTAGAAAAAGAATTTCGAAAAATTATGGTCTTGATGCGGGAATCGAACCCGCGTCCGCTGCTATCCGGGCAGATGCCTGACCGCTCGGCCAACCAAGACACTAATTAACTTGCCGAAATTCTTCTAACCTTTATTACACTTCACGTTGTAAGCCAACGGGTTTTACCCTCGCAATGTAGAAATAAATTTCAAACATTCCAAAGCAGATATTTTTACAAATACCGTGCGTTCGGTTAAGCTTGGGTTTGCTTTCTAAACTATTCGATTTTTACTTTCAACATTATATAAATATTAGAAAAATTAGTACAAAGATTTTGGTGGTTGGAGTTATTAATCATTGAGGTTTTATAATATCAGAGGAGTTTTTAACGTCAAATAGGTATTAACAGGCGCTTGTGTGCGCCATCGCACATCGTGCGATCAGCTTTTATTGACAAATTGACACTAGCGAATAGGTAGTTAGGATTTTCTGTCATGTCCCGTAATTAATGCTTCGGGATCAATTCCATAAAACATCATCATCACCAGCCACTTGGCTTGGCCCTCGGTGCTAGTAGCCAAGTGGCAAATGACTTTAGTTTCTATCGAACAAAAATGTCAATTTTAGACAACTACTCCTACATTTGACAAGACAGTCCCCATGGTGTTTTCTCAGTAATACGTCAGTTTTATACTTTTTTTATTCTATTCGTTTGAATAGATTGGCCACTTGTCTTGTCTTGGGCCCCCTGAGGCCCCAGAGCTAAGTAACGGTCAACGCATTCTCCACCAAGCGATATAAAAGTTATATTTTATGAAATATTATGTAACTCTTTGTAATAATGTTATAAAGTTGTGAGTAGGTTTATGTGGAATCAACTATGAAATACCAGCAAAGACAAAGCATGTTTGATAGCCATTTTCGGTACATTCGACCTGTAAACAATTACAATGCTGACATGGCAATATTCGTAATACGCTTTGATGTGACACTGCTAAACGAGAACAATTCACAGTGGAATTGAGAGTCGACATAGAGAAGACACTTGACATGGGTACGAGGCTCGTGCTATGAAATGTTACAAAAGGAAACCGAAAATACAACCCTTAAACGTTTTAAGCGCCCTTTTTATCCC
Organism: Cataclysta lemnata; assembly: GCA_963931975.1. Lineage (NCBI taxonomy): Eukaryota > Metazoa > Arthropoda > Insecta > Lepidoptera > Crambidae > Cataclysta > Cataclysta lemnata. Next base: position 15,221,906 of record OZ008338.1, read on the forward strand.
TAAATTGCAGAAAATCAGGCTACCCGTGACATATTGCTAACGGCTAAGGCCTTATATCATTGCAACTGAATTCCATAATTTTAAATACATTTTAATTTGTTACGAGGTTGTTTTAAACTTACGTGGTCACTAACATTTTTAAAATGAAAGAAAGCGGGATTTATACCACTTACCTTTGTTTCTAAGGTACGTGGTATAAATCCCGATTTCTTTCATTTAAAAAAAATTGTTTTGAGGCTAGTTTGAAATCGTTATGGAACAGACCAACTTATTATTTTTTGTTTTTAATTAATAATAAATTACAATAATTACAAAGGGAAAATTAAGACAAAGTCAATATATTTTTTTATTTTTTTTTATTAACCTATAGGATCCCACTGCTGGGCAAAGGCCTCCCCCGCAGCCCTCCATCTCGAGCGATCCCGAAAATAATTATATTTGCGTAAATGCTTAGAATAATATTATTAAACTTATCATACACAATATATTGTATGTGTTATACATTTACTATTTATTATATGTTTATTACAATTATCTACAATATCTAGTCAAATGCTACAATTATCTAGCATTTGACTAATTGTTTATATAGTATATTTCGACATTATGGTTTCTGTTCAAAATTGTTTGAAATGTTCGAAATGTATTCAGACACGGAAAACATCAGATTTCATTTTTGAACTGCGAATCAATATGTTTTTTTTATAAACTCGGCATCGACGAAAATTTAAGATTTGACAGAGGCCATTAAAACAAATTTTAAACAAATCAGTAGTTATAAGATACAAATCGTACAATAAATTAAGGAATCAATCTATGCTAATAGTATTGAGCCACACACGTAGCTGCCAATCTTATTAAGTTATGCAAAATGTAAGTCAATACCTTTTTTTTAAAATATTGTAAAGTAACAGGTGCAAATTGATTCTGAGGCAAAGTGGCAATCTGCGTCTAAATTTAGTCCCCATGGCAAAATTGGGTGTCGGGTCCGTAATGTAATGTCACGATTTTGCTAAGACATAAAAAATAAGAGTAATGGAATAAAATAATAAGATTCCGATTTGACAAAACTAAAAAGTCTTTAATAGTAAGTAAAAATCATCCTTGTTTGTTTTATGCACATTATATTCATTCTAGGAAATGTAGAAAACAAAACAGTATCTGCAACCATGATCACTATGTGAAAATAATACAAAATAAACTTGTAATAATTATAATTAAGGATATTGTGGAATTTTAATTTTTTTTAAGCTGAAGGATGAAGAGATGATGATTAAGAGATTGGATGAAGCGAAAGAAGTATGTCAGGACCGTAGCAAGTGGAAAGAAGTGGTGTCTGCCTATTCCTGTAGGAGAAAGGCGTGACGTGACATATGTAGGTATGTATTTTTTTTTTCTTAGACTATTGGTTATTTTAGATATTACGCAACTGTTACTCCACTTCATAGAGACAAAAAAAAACGAAACTGTATTGCAAAATATAAGCGCACTACTGGCCTTTTTATTTTATTATTACACATAGTGTCTCAAAACAGCGTTTTGCAAGTTTCTAGTCAATCGGCAACAATTAATTTTAAAGCATCATTTTCGCAATTCGGTCATATGTCTGACATCTGTTGAGTTTCCCCAGATGACGATACCACACCGTAGAAATCAATAGCTTTAACCAATAATTACTAATTGGTTTTTGCAAGTTATTTCAGTTATTTTATAATACCAGCATTCACCCGCGACTTTCAGACTATCTGCGATCGACTTCATTGAATGTAATTTGGGGCAAGTTTAATCTTGTTCTAAATTCAATCAATCGTAAATCGTAAAAGAGTGGCACACCAAAAATCCAACGTTTACACCAATTAAGAAATAAAGGACTGCTATCATATTTTCTCAAAAAATTAGCATACTGTCAGAGCAATTCAATTATATAAGGTCACCATCACTCACAGCAGATATTAATGCTGAGCTGCTTTCTCTAGTAAACATATTAAATCATCTCCTAGCATTAGGGAATGAATGATATTGTGCAAATAATGCCTGATGATAATTCACAGACGTTTGCTTGTTAACTTTCAATATTGAATATTATATCTTACATATAAAAATATATAATATGTTTGGCACTTCCAATTAACCACAATATATAAAACAACTATTCAAGCGTAACTGAAAACCACGAAATACCTTTGTCACTGGCAATCTGTTCTTTTATTTGAGGTATCAAATATCACGAGTAACCGCGCTGGCCCCCACCTTGAAAATTACAGTTTACTTTGTCCGTCGACTTGTCTTGACGTCCAGTCAATGGACTCCCTTCGACTAAATGGGGTCGAAAGTTGGAGGTGGACGAATTAGATTTTCAAGCTATATCAGATAAAATCTTTCGTTTGTGGTGCGGCCCTGTCTGAAATTTAATTTGTTTTCCTAACTCCTTTCATTGCTACAAAGCCTTCGGAAATTTCAGAACTTTCCTGTATCAATATGAATAAACAAAAGTTGTGAAATTAGCCAGTTTAACACAATTACAAATACTCAAACAACGGAACTGGGGTATGGATTTCATTCATTTATTGCAGATTTATTACTTTCTAGTACTGTGGATTAAAATAACATGTATAAAATAATATTGAATAACATTTTAAAGCAAGAAGAGAAAAAGAATATATGCAACCATTTATTTGTCTTATTTCCGAATGTTAAAGTAAGACATCTCTTTAAACAGCAAAGAGCACCATACTCCTTTTACAGCTGTCTTTTAATCACGTTACCAGTTCACGCTAAGACCCCTGCGCTTAATTAAAAACGGTGAAAAGGTTTAAGAGCGCTATCAACAGTCTAACTCAATAGCTACTGTTTAGTATATAAAGATGCAGGATTAAAGGGAAGTTTTGCTTAAGCATTATATAGAGGTACATTTACAAAGTCCCTTTACTCAATTGGATATTGTTCTTAAAGATATGCCCAAAAAATTGAAAAAAAATGTTTTATCCTAATTGGTCAAGACGAGAGACACTTTCTTCTTCCGTGGATAAACTTGTGTCTTATAAAATCTCAGAAATTTTTAATTAATTTCAGCCTGGTCGTGTTTAAATCGAAATGAAAAGTCGATTAAGAGCTCGGCATGTCTAGAAATTCCATAAGTTCGGTGCTGGAATGGCTCTCGCCGAACAATAATAGAAGACGGCTAGACAGAGAGAGACAGTGCAGTGGAGTTCATATACGTCATAAAATCAAAGATTAGCCCATTAACTTTCTCAAAAGTCAGAAGCTTAAGACACATGTCTGTTCTCAGGGCAAATCCATTAAACAGATTTTCCGTGGCCACGGTTTCTTGTAACTTGGAGAGTCGTGTTCTTGAACAAATACATTAAATTGTTCTCATTCCTCGTCAAAGATTAAATATTGTTAGACATTGCCATTGTACGAGAATATAGTATGATTGACGACATCCCCTACTACTGACTAGTTTGCTGTGAAAAAATAGCAATTATCCTAAACCCTAGCACGGGTAGGGTGCCATAAATTTGTTAATATCTGGTTGGCACGCTAAGCCGTCGTGTTGCCGCAATCGATCCTGCTATACAATATGACCGTTTCACGTAGACCGTCCCGTAGCGAGCCATGTAACTGTTGTGGATGAATGAAACTGACTGCACAAAAATTGGTATGATCCGGTGCATTCGCTAAAGCCTATCAGAGTTTGTGCAATTTTATCGTACCGCTCCGTTGTTACACGCTAGCCGGTTAAATTGTTACCTTTCACAGAAACAGAATACACCAAAGTTTAATTTGATTCTCATGTACAATTCTGTATAGTGTACATCAACACCATCACCAGCCTTTTCATGTCCTAACTGCTAGAGCTCACGCCTTCCTTATGGATGGAAGAATATAGAGATAATGGGCCATAACTGGTCCAGTATGGATGGGTTTATTAACGACTGCAGATGCAGCTGCGACCAACGGCGTAAAGGACTGCCAGAGCAGAGAGGAACACGATACATATTTTTAGTGCCATCCAATGACCGGCCTTAGCGAATGTTGCTTACTTTGCGCAGTCGCAGGCCGAGCGAGCTAAGTAACTGCTCTATCGAGCTCGTCGTATGCATCAGCTTGTATAATTTATGTGTTTTTTATTTTAGGGTGTAGAGTAGAAAGTCGTGCTGTTGGATAGGTAAAGAGCGTAATTAGAACCCTTTTTATTGATACCACTAATCAGAACACTAATCTACAAAGTGCCGTCACTTAGATATACAGTGGAGATATAAAGAGGTCAACCTAAAGTACTATATTGACTAATTAACAAACTTCTATTCCGAGACCTAAAATCGATTTCCCGTTTTAAATTATCACCCTGAAATCCCAATTACAGGGGCACAAATTTTATCGGAAATATTTCCCTAATTACGAAACGAGTCAGATAAGAAACGGATGCCAACAACTGGGGTACAAATGAATAATTTTGTTGCCATCTCCTCGGGGATTTATTTTAGTAAAAATAATCCGGTGAAGGATGTAATTTCAAGAGAAAAGAATAATTTATTCCTCGCTTAACGAAGGCGTCGCGGCGGGTATGGTGTAATGCTCAGAATTTGGCGTATTGAGGTACTTGTTGAACTGTGTGGTGATACGATTAAATCAAATTATGGGTGTTCATGCTATGGAAACTAGGATTTATACGACTAAGGGCCTGTTTCACAATCGACAAGTAAGTTTTGAGAAGCTTACTTGGCAGTTCAATTGACATATATTTCATATTACAACTGTCTAATGATCTTCCAAGTAAGCTACTCAGAATTTACTTGTCGATTGTGAAACAGGACCTTAGTGTTAAAATAACGATGACGAATGGGCAGTTATACAACTTAGCAGTATACTGCGATTAACATGCCCGACTGATTGATAGCGTGCCCTCTATGATGTATATGGAAAAACTACTTACCCCTTAGAGGAGGATAATTATGTATACTGATATAATTATGTATACAGGTTCATTTTTTTTTCGGGTCAGTATGGGGAAATTCTATATCGATTTTATGATTTTTTTTTTGCAATATTGATTGCATATCACTATACAAACCTACTATGGAGCCCATAGGTCTAAAATTGCTAGAAGATATCTAATTCTAAGGAAAAAAAATTAAATGACAGATATACGAAAAAAAGTTTAAAATTCGAATGCTTTTTATTTTCTTTACTTTTCATTTAAAAATGACCATGTTTTATTTTACAAACAAACAGAAATCAACCTGACACTTCAATTACCTACCTACCTATTTTTCTTATATTTTAGCTTTCATACTTTTTCTTTGACGCAACCTGTACTGTGCTTATGACATATTTTAATAATAGTTTTCCATACATGGTATGTATTTAATGTAATCGCAAAATGGCAATTAAATTTTATTACACGACTACATATAATAAGTTATATTACGTAATTTATACCGTTTATGTATAAAATCTATTGTTTTTACAGGTGCGTATGTTCAAAACCAAGTAGACCGTCTTCACATGGTAAGAATATCGGTCTCTTTGAGTCGATTACATCTAGTTCAAGCGTTTGAAACAAAGTCTATATTAAAAGTATAAGTTATTATCTATGCTATGTGAGATAAAATACAAAGAAAATAAAAAAGAAATTAATTAATCTATAGCAACCTATTTCTACATGTTGTATTTATAACAATACAAAGTCCTATAAAACTTATTGAAGTGATACAGTTATGACCAAATGTGCCTAACAAAAGACATAAGCTATTGGATTTTCTTAGTTAAAGCTGGATAGAGCTATTAAAAGGAGGAGCTATGAGTTCTTAACGCGATGTATAAAGATACCGTCCGTGAACGTAAACTAAGCGATAAAGTGAAATTAACTTATTTATTTAACTCTAAATAAGTTACATAATAAACTCTTATGAGATTAATTAAATTTGTCCTTGTAGTAAATGAAAGCTGGGTTTTAAATAAACATCCGTTTGATTATAAAACGAAAAACGGTAATGGGAAGGATCATCTTTTGATTTTTTTTCTAAAGAGGATATTGTTCTTGTGTTACCATTTTAGTAAAATACTTTAATAATTAGTTAACTCAGATATAATTTTGAAATCCAGAACAAAAGTAAAAAATAGAAGTTAAAATCCTCCCCCTAAAAATCCTCAACAAATGTTGCATATTCGCGTAGTAGAACCACCGGCCTAGTCTCAATTTATAAGCTGAAACTAGGTTTTAAATGTTTAAAAAATGAAATCTAAAAATGAATCTATTATAATCATGGTGAGATTTCATTGAGTTGTAAATGTTAAAGTTACTTATACGCTAACAAGAAAAGAAACTTTAAAAAAAAAATTAAATCAAAAACGAAAAAAAAATCCATACCGCTTTCTCTTGTAATTCAAAACATTTAGTTACAGAGACAGGCTTTGAATTACGGTGTGTCTGCCTGGCTGGCAATAATAAATCTTGACGCCATCTTTTTCTAAAGGTTTCGATTTCCTTCACCAAGTTTTTTTAGTGGGGTAGTGATGTATTTAAACAGTAAAATATACGGATTAGAGAAACAAAGGTGTTTTATTTTATTCTGTTGTTGAGGAATATATTAAGAGTGCCACGGCTCACATAATTGGATAAGCTTCAGTAAGACTCAGCTTTTAAGTCAAATACACAGAGATTGAAATATCAGCCGAACCATATATTTAATTACTTTTCTAATATTAATCAAATCTACAGTATATTTTTCTTATAATTAAAAAAAATATATAATAGTTATTTGTTTGTACGTGAGTGCAAAGTTGTTTTTTAACCGCGTGCTCAATTTTGATGACCGAGCTAGCGAAGGACTCAAAAATTAGAATCCTGAGCGATAGCGAGGAAATCAAAAGAGCACAAGGTGAAAAATCTTTGCACTCGTGTGCAACACGTAACTTTTCATCCCCCCCAACGAGGAAATTGCAAAATACAAAAAAAAAAAATACAATCACAACAGTTTCTGTTTTCACCCAGAAACTTCCACAACACCCTCCCATTAACCCAAACACACTCTCAACACCCACCCAGAAACACCCACAACATTCACACCCATCCACTCAGACACACCCAAAAAACACCCATTCACCCAGAAACACCCACAAAACACCCATTCACCCAGAAAAACCCACAAAACACCCATTCACCCAGAAACACCCACAAAACACCCATTTGCCCAGAAACACACACAAAACACTCATTCACCCAGAAACACCCACAACATTCACACCCATCCACTCAGACACACCCAAAAAACACCGATTCACCCAGAAACACCCACAAAACACCCATTCACCCAGAAACACCCACAAAACACCCATTTACCCAGAAACACACACAAAACACTCATTCACCCAGAAACACCCACAAAACACCCATTCACCCAGAAACACCCACAAAACACCCATTCACCCAGAAACCCCCACAAAACACCCATTCACCCAGAAACACCCACAAAACACTCATTCACCCAGAAACACCCACAAAACACCGATTAAACTAGAAACACCCACAAAACACCCATTCACCCAGAAACACCTACAAAACACCCTATCACACCGAAAAAACACTCAATCACCCAGAAACACCCACAAAACACCTAATCACACCCAAAAAACACCCAATCACCCAGAAACACCCACAATACTCACCCATCCATTCAAACACACCCACAAAAACCCATTCACCCAGACACACCAACAAAACACCCATTCACCCAGACACACCTCCAACTGCCACCCACCCAGCCACACCCGCAACATTCATCCAGACACACCTGTAAGTCCCTAATAAAAATTACCGTCCCTAATGGAGTTCCGAGATGGTCAATCGGCTTGCCAGCGTAAACAAATCAAACAGACCTAAAAAGCTTTTAAATGCTTGACTCAAGCATCCAGCAAGCGTTGTAGACGATCAAAATGTTTAAAGCAAGATTGACGCCAAGCTGATTGACCGTCACAGAACTCCAAGGTTTTAACAAATTTAAGACGTGAAAAGAAAATGGCGCGCGCAAAGCAAATTACAAAAAAAGTACTCCAAGAAGGTTCCGAGTCTGAGTTATTAACAAATTAAAATAGGTTGCATGACAATTTCGGCACCATGGAGGTAGAAATAAATAGGTATAATGATGTTTTGAATTCACAAACTCATTACACACGATGTTCTAAATTCAAATTTACTTTAACCTCTAGAGGATAAAAACGGCTTTTGCACTCAGATATCGAAGAGCAAAAACGCTTTTTCCGAGATGGTGGGATGAAAATGTACTTTATTGTACCCGAGTAACGTACATAATAATAAAAAACATAAATCCCTCAGGTTTTTGTGTTCAATTTGTGAAAAAGTATTAGAATAAATTAGAAAAAGGGGTTTGTAACTAAGCATTCATAAAAAACATTTGTGTGCATATTAAAACCGTTAATTTTGATTAATATTAAACAGTATACATATCTAAAGAAATAGAAAATGACCTTACCATTTCTTTTATTTTATGTATATTTATTCTACAGGTACCTTCTAATATGCTACCAATAGTAATAAATCTTGTAAAATATTTTCCTAAAGGACAGACAAACTTCAGGGATCACTCTAATCTCGATGTCGGTTTCAATATTCTATCTACTGGAAGAGGTAAGCTTAATTAGGTTTATCCCCGAAGGGATAGGCAGAGGTGAACTAGCACCCGTTTCGCCAGTTATGTTAGGTCCCATGTAACAGTAGTGGTGAGCCTATTGCCATTTATCGGGCACAAAAGTCGCAGTAGGCACATAGCTAGATGGTATAAGAGGAACGCTGTTGCCCATTCCTCATCACTGATTTATCCTTAGTCGCCTTGTACGACACCCACGGGAGAGATTTGGGGTGGTGACAATTGTATTCTACTCTGCCGTCACTACACGGCAAACCTTATTAACCGAAACACAATCATAAAAGCCGTAAATTGAGAAAAATAACATGAAAATAAAAATAAGGAGTAAATATGAATCGTACGTAAGACGACGACGAACTTCAGTTAGAGGTGAAAACAAGTAAAAGCACTGCTCTTGTACGTTTCAAATGTTTCAACGAATAGTGCACAGGAATATTAGATTCTGTTACAAAGGCCAAAGTAGTTCATGGAATTTTCCTGTTTCGCTCGGCAAGAGTATCTGATAATATTATTTGTTGCTCGGAAAACAAAAATTAGCTTTGCAAATGGGCTGATTGTTAGTATCCGATTTCCCTGTCTCGAGTCAGTTGTTTTTTTTTTACTAAGATTTTACAAATTATCTACCCGTGTACTTGACATTCCGATGAATAGAATTGTTCAGTGGGAATAAATCTGGAGTAAGGGAAAAATGTTTTACATTCACAAGTAATGGAACAATCGGAAACGCGTCATTTTCTTTTATTCTTCTCTGTCTTAATTAAACTGAACATTTTAGTTTAGAGCGATGATAACATAAAACATGTTTCCATTCGAAAATTAAGTACTGGCTCCTAGTACAATTAATGAATAAAAAATCCATCACCAGAGTGTGTATAATAAAAACTCTTGGGTAAAAAATGTAAGTTGAGTCACTCAATATTTTTAATTAAAGACTAGCATGCCATAAAAGGATGCTCAAATTCAAACATAAGTCGCAAACTTTCGCCTATCATACATTGTATTCTAGGAGGTAGCTTTCATTGGTCATGCATGTATGTAATTATTATTTAACAGCGAACCCGGCTCGTCAAGACATTCAACCTTTTTTTACAAATTTAGAGTCTTAGCCTAAATGACGTTAGGCTAAGGCTCGAGTTCACCAAAACGTAAAATAAGCGATTAAAAGTTAACCGTCTATTTTTGACATTCTTTCTGTGAAATGTCAAAAAGAACCGGTTAAATAATAATCGACTGTGAATTGTCAAAAAATAATTGACTGTGAACTTGTGGCGTTCTTGTAATGCGACCGCCTTTGATTGTTTGTCTATGTTTGACAAACACAATGTTTTTCACTAAGTGACAGTTGTCAAATTAATTAGATGAGAATTTTATTCCGAGCTAGAGAGTATGGTTATTTTCTAAGCCTTATAAATATTATTTCCGATTTATGTTTATTGTCCAGTTTGTATATATTGTAACCGTGTACATATTTAGAAGTACAGTCAGTTACTTTTATGAACCCTGCCTTTTACTACCACGGAACACATCCGCAACCACCAAGATTGCACCCGGCCATACAACTTCCCAAATTGGTGACCCCGACGTGATCGTCAAGAGCTTTGGGTGTAATATCATTGGCAATTGACCGGCGCGGGACGGGAAGCTGCGTTGGACATGCGGATGGCCACGAAGAAATTTTCGTCGTGTGAAACGGTACCACATCCCAAGCTGTGGCGTCGAGCGCCCCCTGGCGCATTCACCGTTTCCTACATTCGCAAGTTCGAGTGACGTCTCCGTGGGAGTTGCAGTTGGACACATGCATGCATTGGACTAACTGCGCATTATACCATTTGTGCACATCGCTCACGCAAGTACTATCGGCATCATTATTTGGAGTATTTTTTTAAACATTTTATTATTATTCCAAGTAATGATTTTTAGTTAGTTGTGTAAAGCTTGTTCGGAGTATTGATTTTTACGTTATTTTATGAAAATTATTTTTTTCAACTTGTGTAATGTGACATAGGAAATATTTCATTTGTTTTTCATGTGTATTTTTTCGCGTGGTTTGAACAATTTGTTTACATTGTCTTTTGTTTTTACGTGTAATGTTGTCTGCATATTGACAACTTATGTTGTTTTTGTTGACATGTCGACATATAAATTTTTAGACGTTTGTGTTTTGTTTTCGCCACATCACGCGCCCACGGAATAGCAATTTTTCTTTTCTGTCCGTTCTCTCTCTATTTTATACAAATTAATTTTAATTTACTTTCGTTTATAATTTTAGTAGCGTGTTTTCGTTTATAATGGCTGACGAACTACGTTCACGTTTAGCAGCCCTGGAGGCAGAAAATGCAGTTTTGCGTAATCTGCGCGACCAAAAGGAATCCCAACCTCAACGGGAGGGCGAGGTATGTCGCGTGAGTGTCAAACTTCCCTCTTTTTGGTCTGATAGGGTGACAGTGTGGTTCGCACAGGCTGAGGCACAGTTTTTGCTTGCTGGTATCAACACTGATGCCACGATGTACAGTCATGTCCTTAGCCAGATTGACCACAAGATTGCCGGCGAAATCGAGGACATCGTTGTCAACCCTCCGGCTGAAGGTAAGTATCAGAAGCTAAAGGAGACCTTAATCAGCAGACTTTCGTCATCAGAGGAACAGCGAGTGAGGCGCCTTCTTGGTGACGAAGAACTCGGGGATGGGAGACCATCCCAATTTCTCCGTCACTTGCGCTCGCTCGCGGGAACGGCTCTCTCGGACGATAACATCTTGCGGCAATTATGGTTACGTCGTTTACCACAGCACGTACAGGGGATTTTGGCTGCACAAGCTGACTTATCCCTCGATAGAATCGCAGATATAGCTGACAAGATTTTGGAAGCTCAGCCTAGCTCTTCCAACGTGTATGCTGTTGCCACGCCCTCGCTCGATACCGTTATGGCTCGATTAGAAGAATTAACTAAGCAAGTTGCTGTTTTATCGACCGGTTCTTCTGTTCGATCTCGAAACCGTTCTTCTTCCAGAAGCCAGGCGACATCACGCAGTAGCACACCTGGTAGTAAACGCTGTTGGTACCATCGCACATTTGGTGCGAATGCCAGCAAGTGTATTGCTCCATGCAATTGGGCGTCGGAAAACCACAGAAGCAATCAGTAGCGGCGGCATCTGATTGCAAGCCCATCCAACATCACGGCCGCCGTCTATTTGTCACTGACCGTATCACAAAGCGTCAATTTTTGATTGACACTGGTTCGGATCTTTGTTGTTACCCCCGCAGCTGGTTGTCAGTTCCGCGAAAATCTTCGGACTATGAACTTAACGCCGCTAACGGGAGTAGTATTAAGACATATGGCACTATTCATTTAAACCTCAACTTTGGTCTTCGACGAGCATTTGTGTGGGATTTTGTTGTTGCTGATGTTACGACAGCGATCATTGGCTCAGACTTTTTAGGTTATTACCATCTTTTGCCAGATTGCCGACTCAAGAAGTTGATGGATAGCGTAACGAATTTGTCAGCACCCGCTGTTGCAGCAATGTCGGAACAGCTTAGTGTCAAGGTTGTCGTTACAGGAGATTCCAATTTTGTTAAACTGCTCGCCGAGTTTCCAGAAATCACTCGGCCTCCTGGAATCCCTCGTAATGTTTTGCATAATACCGTGCACTACATTAAGACTACGGACGGCCCGCCTATTTCGTGTCGTCCTCGTCGTCTGGCGCCTCAGAAGTTGATAGCAGCAAAAAAGGAGTTCGACAACATGATCCAAGCTGGCATTGCACGTCCTTCTAAGAGCGCCTGGTCGTCTCCGCTATACATGACCTTGAAAAAGGACAGTAGTTGGCGACCTTGTGGCGACTACCGATCCCTTAACGCCAGAACTGTCCCTGATCGGTACCCAGTCCGTCACATAAATGATTTCGCTCATAATCTTGCGGGATCTAAGGTTTTTAGCCTAATAGATCTCGTAAAAGCATATCATCAGATCCCGGTATTTGAAGAGGATATACCGAAGACAGCCATCGTTACCCCGTTTGGCCTCTTCGAATTCCCCTTTATGACCTTTGGCCTTCGAAACGCCGGTCAAACTTTTCAGAGGTTTATCGATGAGGTCACACGGGGTCTTGATTTCTGTTTTCCGTACGTGGATGACATTCTTATTTTCTCTGCGGATGAGGCTCTCCACTGCGAACATCTGCGTATCCTCTTCAAACGCCTTCAGGAGTATGGGGTTGTTATTAACTCTTCGAAGTGTACTTTCGGCGTTCGGGAACTTACCTTCCTTGGTTTCCATGTCAGCCCAGAAGGTACAAGTCCTCCTCAGGATCGCGTTCAAGCTATTTTGGATTTTCCAGCTCCGAAAACCGTCCAGGGCGTGCGTCGTTTTCTCGGTATGTTAAACTACTACCGTCGATTCGTACCCCAGGCCGCGCAATTTCAAGCTCCATTGATTGATGCAGTAGTTGCCACAAATGGTAAAGGCAATAAACCATTCTCATGGTCGACTGAACTACTGGAGCAATTTGAAGTTTGCAAACGGAGTTTGTCCAGGGCTACGCAATTGCAACATCTGGTTAATGACGCACCTCTTGGACTGTTTACAGATGCATCTTCTGTACATATTGGGTCCTGTCTTCAACAGCGAGTCGATGGTGAGTGGTTTCCTCTTGCTTTCTTTAGTAAGAAACTTACTAAAAAGCAGACAGAGTGGCCGACTTACTATCGAGAGTTGCTGGCGGTGTACGAAAGTGTACAGCATTTCCGCTATATTTTGGAGGTTCAGAGCGTCACTATTTATACGGATCATAAGCCATTGCTGTACGCTTTCGTACAGCGCAGGGAGAAACTGCCCCCTGCCCAATTAAATCAGCTGTCTTTTATCAGTCAATTTACAACTGATATTAGGTATATTAAAGGTGAGGACAATGTCGTGGCTGACGCCTTATCTCGAGTCGAAGCTATTGCTCTTGAACAGGACTATGAAGCCCTCGCGAAGTCGCAAGAGTCAGATAACGAACTATCAGACATGCGTCAGAGCTCCAGTCTCCAGTTGACAAGCGTCGTCGTTCCTGGTACAAACGTTTCCATTTTTTGTGATGTATCCACAGGCAAGCCACGTCCATATTTGACCCCTTCCTTTCGCAAAGCAGTTTTCGATAAGTTTCATAACTTAAGCCATCCTGGCGCACGTGCAACTGCCCGCCTTTTAACAGAGCGTTATGTCTGGCCTTCTGTCAATAAGGATTGTAAGCAGTGGGCACGCGCTTGCGAGGTTTGTCAACGAGCTAAGGTCTCACGTCACAATTCTTCTCCGTTAGGTGATTTCAACCTTCCATCTGGTCGTTTCAGTCACATTCACATTGACATTATTGGTCCTCTACCTTTATGCAATGAGTTTCGCTATTGTTTGACAGCAATTGACCGAGTAACGAGATGGCCTGAGGTTTGGCCTATGCGCTCCATTACCGCAGAAGAAGTGGCAGACACCTTAACTAGAGAATGGGTTTCGAGATTTGGGGTACCATCAATCATCACGACAGACCAAGGTACTCAGTTTGAGTCTGACCTGTTTCGTCGACTGATGATTCACTTTGCCACTAAACGAATAAGGACCACATCTTATCACCCATGTGCTAATGGCATGATCGAGCGAGTACACCGCCAGCTTAAGGCTGCTCTCATGTGCCATCATGATTCTTGGGTGCGTTCACTTCCTTTCGTTCTTCTTGGCATGCGTTCCGCGTTCAAAGAGGACATTAAATCCACAGCCGCGGAGATGCTCTATGGAGAACCTCTTCGTTTGCCAGGTGAGTTATTTATTTCATCAACCCCATCAGATGTAATTGACAATCCATCAGATTTTGTCGTACAACTACGTCGTAAGATGTCAGTTGTAAGACCTATTCCTGCATCTCGACATTCATCACCATCAACTTTTATTTTTCAAGATCTTTCTTCTGCATCACACGTTTTCTTAAGGGATGATACAGTTAGACGTCCTTTACAGCCACCTTATACGGGTCCTTATAAAGTTGTTAATCGTGCCAGCGATGGCAAAACTATGACTTTGGACATCAAGGGCAAAAGTGTTGTCGTCAGTATCGATCGTGTGAAACCAGCTTTTGTTGAACATACTGTCACCCATTCAGAGCAGATTGCAAAGCCTGCGTCTTCTGATCATCCAGAGCAGACTGAAAAGCCTGCACCTTCTGTTCGCCTAGGGCCAACTCCGGCCATCGCTACCGCGCCGTACACTACTCGGTCTGGTAGACGCGTCAAATTTAGATGTTTATAATTTCTACTAGGTTTTCCTTCTCCGTGGGGGGGTGGTGTGGCGTTCTTGTAATGCGACCGCCTTTGATTGTTTGTCTATGTTTGACAAACACAATGTTTTTCACTAAGTGACAGTTGTCAAATTAATTAGATGAGAATTTTATTCCGAGCTAGAGAGTATGGTTATTTTCTAAGCCTTATAAATATTATTTCCGATTTATGTTTATTGTCCAGTTTGTATATATTGTAACCGTGTACATATTTAGAAGTACAGTCAGTTACTTTTATGAACCCTGCCTTTTACTACCACGGAACACATCCGCAACCACCAAGATTGCACCCGGCCATACAACTTCCCAAAAACTCAAGCCTAAAGGAAATTTCCAAACAGAACCCGGTCCAATGCTCGCCTCTTATCTGGATATAGTTTCATCCTTCCACCCTGCCTGGATTAGTATTCACGGTGCGCACAGGCCGGACTTCCGAGATTTGATCGCGCCAGTCAACAATTTCAATTTGAATGAATTTTCGGTGCCTATCTGTTTAACAGACAGGCGTGCCATTACGCTGCAGTGCCTCTAGAGAAATTATCAGCGAGCTGTTTATTCGCTCTTTCTTTGAATTAAGTATCAATAATAATTTACATTATAAGTATAAGTATATAAAAAATATATTACATATTATTTGTGTTGTTTATTTTTCATTTTCACGTATTTTAATGTTATTTTAAAATTAACTAAGATATAATGGGTTCTAGCGTAAGACCAGCGCCAGTCGCGAGGCTGGCAATATGCTGAGCTGGGACCATTTGAGACCTTATCAATATTTGTGTTGTGTATGTCGTTTCAATAAACTTTTCTTTCTCTCTTCTAATGACAATAAAGTATGCATAAATAAGTACACAAATACGTGATGCTCTCGGCACCATCACCTCATCGTTTTATCTCACAAGACAGTAAAAAAATTAACGGACTGTTAATAATATATAAATAATGTTTTCTGTTCTACATTTTTAGATAATATTGCTGTTGTAGTTGTTATTTTTTGGACAAGAATATTACCTCAACGCAACACAGTGTTTGTAACATAATGTAATTTCAATGTATAAGTATATAGATAAATAAATTTACCATAGGTATCTGTTTTATATACCTTCTAGAAATTATTGGTGTCATTGCTATTAGATTAATTACGATACAATCATTGATTTATATTCTATTCAGTTACCTTCGTAACAAATTCGGCAATCGCAGTCCTATCTAGATTCAAGAAAGAATTAATTATCACAATCACGTACAATAAATTATTATAATACTAGGAATTACGTCAAATTTTGTAAACCTTACATAATTATAACTATATTTAATTATTATAACACTAAATCGTCAGTCATAAAACATACTCTGGAAAGCCCAAAGGAATTTTCATTCTTATAACAGGCGCGTAGCAACGAACATATATTAGAACGCCCTCAAGGCCATATAATTATGTGGAAGAACAATCAATTGATAGCCAACGAATAACACAGTATAAATAATAGGAGAAAAGCGCCTTATTCTGTTCTAGCCTTTTGTAAACATCGGACAACAATAGGATTATTGAGAAATCCCATTGTTATGTGTTAACAAAATATACATTCGTATTCAGTTATATATTATTTGGCTATAAGCTTAGGATTTGGTATTTGGGTAGTGGACTTATGCGACCACATAGGAGCACAATATTTAGCCTCATAAGCCAGTGTTATCTTAACAAATGTATATATTTATTGTCTTTTAGTAACCTAAGTTCCTTATTTATTTTATGTAGGATTGAGATACGGAGTCTTTTAATAGACTTTTGTTACTTTTTTACGTAACTTATCCATTTTTCTCGCTCCGCACATCAATCTCAACATCCTCATCTCTGTCGCATGCAATTTTCTTTCATTTTTCCTTTTTTATAGCTCAACATTCCGATCCATAAATGGCGACAGGTTTTAACAGACCGCGATTGCCTTATATACCTACTCCTGTATTCATTATTTTGTTAAATTGCTTAATATAATAAAGTATAAAAAAAGAAAGACGCGTGTGGTGACGGCAGAGTATAATAGAATTTTCACCACCCCAAATCACTCCCGTGGGTGTCGTACAAGGCGACTAAGGATAAAACAGTGATGAGGAATGGGTAGCAGTGTTCCTCTTATACCACCTAGCAATGTTCTGCGACTTGTGTGCTCGATTAATGGCAGAGGCTCGCAACCTATTAGATGGAACCTAACATAATTGACGAAACGTGGGTGCTGATTTATCTCTGCCTACCCCTTCGGGGAGATATAGGCGTGATTTATATATGTATGTACGTATGTAATTTAACCTCAGAAAAAGATAGAATTAGGTACAACTCACAAATTAAATCTAAGGCAAATATGACCGCGATCAAAGAGCCTCGCAATATTGACAGAGAATCATTAATTATGTTAGCCATTGAATCAAAAGAATCCTCGTGTGTTGAAGGAACCATCTCAATATTAGGGTGTGTCTACATCTGTCATTATAATAAAATAGCTCAAAAGAGCTCTTCGTGCATAAGATATAAAGTCCATAAACCCACAAAGAGATTAGGCCAATAGTCTGTATTTTCAATGTAGCTACCTATTTTTACGTCGAAAATATATTTCACCCTCTGGTAATAGCTAAATTTACTTAACGTCGTGATCAAACAAGGGTATGAAGACGGCAAGGCTGGCGTTTTTAAAAAGATCCATAAATCCAAACACAATTACCAAAATGATTATTTTAGGTCAGGTTGGGATCAGAGAAATATAAGATAGCAGATTTATATAATTTATTATTTGAACTTATGTTAAGCAATTATTGACTATGCATATTATATTTCAACAGTTTTACACATGGGCAAATTCCACTTCCAGCTAGATTGTTGGTGTGAGTGTAATATATTTTTTTAAATTAATTTATAAAAAATTTAAAATAATGTAGGCTTTTATATTTAAATACACTAAAAATAATTTTTAATATCTATTCTGGGATATTATATTTAATACATATACAATTATCCGCAGCCGGCACATACAATTATCACCACACACAATCTCCTCCGCGGGTGTTGTGCAATGCGACTAAGCGCTCCTGCACACGATGCCGCCACCGCTCCGTCACCGTGCCGCCCGCGCCGCCACACCTTTACACTGTAGATACGCGCCGCGTGAAGCACGCCACTGCGCCGCTCCCGCGCCGTCAATCCATAATGTTACCGGTCCACTATATTGTTGTTAGTAATACATAGCTAGTTACGAAGATCGCACGTAATGAATGGGGCATGGTTCTGTTTATATCTGTAACCATAACAAAGGATTATACCTAAGGAGTGGGAACGTTACGATGATGATTGGGAGTGATATTAAATTTATTTAATTGTATTCCGTAGCTAAAATTAAAGGGCAAAATTTACAAAACTGTGATGTAATACTGTACAGATCTGAATGCTGGGCCACTAAGAAGATTGAATGCAGTAGAGATATTTTTGAAAATAATGGATAAAGGGAGTTAAAAGAATTGTAAGTTAAGGAATTAGTTTAAAAGAGGAAGCATGAAAATTGCACCCAAGAGAGAAAGGTAAAAGGAAGCGGTTGTTTGATGATGAAATGATAAGCATATGGCGAGTAATGCGAATGGTTGTTAATGTATGGAAGTATAAAACTAAGTGTCCAATTAACCAACCAATTGCAGCAACAACTAGTGGCTATTAAGCACGGACAAGGCGAAACAATGTAGCACGGTTGACCAAACCACTAGACGCTTAAAGCGCTTGACACATTTAGTACGCAACAGGACATTGTACTGTAATATCGAAGGTGTCGTGAATGTAGCAGTACCAGAATGTTATGAACGCCGAGAATATGCCTGCGGGCTGAAATACAACGATGATGAATATCGCTACTGCGAGCTGCCTTCACACTACAGAGTAAACGTCTGAAAACGAGCACTTCAGGATAACTACTGATCCATATCTTTGGTTATTCAACGGACTGAAGAAATCCGTTCATAAAGCCAAAGAGATAGGTGTACTGTACCTATTCACGGAAAAGGTCCATTCTCGTTGGATTGTGCGATAAATCGCCCCTTGCGTCCGGGCGTCGGAAATGAAAGATTTACACGGCAGCGGCACCGGCCGCTACGAATTACTCCAAGTTATTTGTTACTTTTGCTGTCCCCATTAATTCCTAATTACTTTGGCTGTAATATTTTTTCGTCATCGTAATTGATTCAGGGGCTGCTTCCATTTTCGTCGCGAGTTTTAATCTAATTACTGTCCCCTTTACTACGAGGTACAGTCTGTTGATAGCGCGTAGGCACTAAGCTTTCAATTTTTATGATTACTTTAGAAAGTTACTAATGAAGTTGAAACTTATCACGTCTTAAATACAAAAAAAAATAAAACTAAAAATCTTATTCCTCCCAAAATTAAGTCTTGGGAGAATGATGGGCCATAATCCACCACGCTGGCCCAGTTTGGGTTGGTGGGTATTAATGACTGCAGACGCAACCGAGACCAACGGCTTAGCGTGCCTTCCGAAGCGGATAAGATAAAAAATATTCGATCACCAATCCAAGGACCGGCCTTAGCGAACATTGCATAGTAAATTATGCAATCGCAGGCCGAGCGTGCTATGCCACTGCGCTATTGAGCTACTCAAATATACGCAAAAAGAGCAAAGCATCAGCCGAGGCATCCTTTAGTCAGTTATTGGCAATTGTAAATTAGCTGAAACCGTAGAACGCTATTAACTTTTGCATCGTACAAGTTTATTAATGTACGTTGTACGCTTTCAAAATTCATTTTGGGACTGATTTCGGACGCCTCGCTGTTTCGATTCTGAAATTTGGAAGAGAATTTATTTTCATTTTCATTTCATTTGCATTTTTTTAATGCCTTATTGCTCAGTTGATTTTTGGAAACACCTTGGCTTACGGCACAGACTAAAATATAGAACATTGGACACCGTATAAATTAATGATTTTAAAGATACCACGACTTTGTCAAATTCTGCTTAGTATTTGTTCCCCATTTTCAGTGAAATTATAACTAACAATAGATAATAGATTCCTAACTTATTTGTAACGGTTGTTTTGCCGAAGCTTATCTCTCCATTAATGTATAAGTCGTAGTTCAACTTCTTCTGTGAAAAAACTACTGTGTCTATAGTTCGCTGCCTTATCCATATTGATGTCGGAGATATGATTGATTAATAATGAATTATTTAATAAATCAATCATATCTGAATAAAGAAGAGGGTATACACCTCATTTTGGCAATTATTTTAAGTAACATGTATAATAGGGGGCGAGCCTATTGGACGTATATCGCAGAACCTATTATAATACAGTGCGAATTACGTGTCCGGTATTATTATATGTTAATACTGCTAGGTGGTATAACAAGAAGGCTGCTGCCGATTCCTCATCACTGTTTTAACCCTAGTAGCTTTGTACGACAACCCCTGGAAAGGTTGAGGTAGTGACAATTGCATTCTTACCAGCAAGTACACAGCATCACGCTACAGATGAAACGGCGTGATTTATCTATTTATGTAAATCTACTTTTATATGAAAAAGCTAACTGAAGACTTCGTGATTTCGTTTTTTTAGGTATTTTCTGTATATTTTGTTTGTATATTAGATATTTTGGTACAATAATTACTCGGTACCTCCCCATAATTAAGATGGCCACCAATGCTAACTTTGCCTTAATTAATCATTGTCACGTACCTCTGAATTACGGCTGCGTGATTCAACCCATGAAACCTCAAAATGCAAACGTCCAAGTGTTTCAGTTACACAGCTTCCGTCATAATTGATTTTTATTTATTGCGCAAACAGTGAATGAACGACAAACTCTATTAACAGAGGCTGTGAATGCTGAATGGGCTTGAATTGCCTCGTTTGATTATATTCGGTTAGGTTGCTTGATTGTCTATGAACGCTATTGTTTGCACCTCATTAACAAGGAATCTAGCATGGCGTCCATATATTTGCATATCACATGCATTTGTTGCTGGAGTTTTCGAAAATGTAAATAATTATACCCGAGGACAATGTGATTACTAATTCTGTAGGGCGAACATATCATATTTTCTACCCTTTTTGACAAATACATGGTATATTTAAAACTAGCTGTGCCCGCGACTTCATTCGCGTGAAATTCGGAAAATAACAATAGGTCGCACGTTAAGGATTTAAATCATGTTGTCTCACACCCCGCTGGAGCTTAATAGGTTTATAGTTCTGATCCTGAAGGCGGACTGACATAGTGGCGTTTTAGTACAGTGAGTTCAACAATTGGATGTATCTGTCTATTGGGCACCTCTGAAGTGACTGGATTACAGACCATTTTTAGACAGAATATTCTAATAGTACACAAACTCAAAATATACTGTCCCCCTCGGATTATTTAAACGCGTGCGTAGTACTTGATGATTATTTTGTTGCGGAGCTATTTTAAAACTATGATATCTCTTAAGATATTCATTGAAATAAAATTATGTAAATAATAGTTTTGTTTAAAATTAAATAGTTATGTTGAATAATGTATTTACTTTGATAAGGAATAATATCATCATAATTACAAAAACACCTTCGCAGATAATGAATTATGTTAGAACAAATTTCGTTACAAAATAAAAGGTTAGGTTATAGTGGGTCAACCTTAAAAGATATGCTAAAGTGGACTTTTTTAGAATTTTTAATGGAGAACAATTCCGCCATAGATGATTTTTGCGTAATTTCAACCGTTTACGCGGCGTACACAACGAAAGCTCTGAAAATGAAACGTTATTCCCCGTTTTTGCAACATTTTTCATTGATACTCTGCTCCTATATTATAGGTCGTAGCGTGATGTTAAAGTCATCCTCAAAAAATAGACTATCCAACACAAAAATATTTTTCAATTTGTATCAGTAGTTCCTGAGATTATCGCGCTCAACCAACCAAACAAACTCTTCAGCTTGAATTAAGTATAGATTAAGTAGGTACAATGAATGAAGTACGCAATATTTCAATATTGCTACTATAATAACTTTGTTGCGCATAGCAAGGAACAGAATATAACTATGATGACAATATTACCCTTTTATAAATAAAGTAACATTTTAAACACTACATTAAAAGTAAAAAATGCTTTGCCAACATCTTTGTGGCTAGGCAAAACCAATAGTCGCATAACCATTCGGAATTCGTTTGAATGTTGCATGAACGCTGGAATCAAATGCAAATCCCGCTCGTCCGACAAGGAGTGAAAGCTCATTATATTATGCGACTGTCTGTTGGCATCAATAGTTTGATTTCGTCTACAGCCTTCAAGATTGTACCTCAGTGAACTATATTGTAGACTGACCTTTGACATGGAAATTTCTATGTCGAAATGTAGTATTTAAAAAATAAGGTGTCCGATTTTGTGAATGGAGTAAGTAATTATTTTACCTGATAAAATTGAATGCAATGTTTTATATTTATGTTATGTGTACATATAATTTCTAATCTTGTTTATTACCTATTGGTACACGGTTTGATTAAATTATCAGGAGTAGCGTATTGATATACACTGAAGCGAAAAATGTATTATGTCATGTCAATGCGAGATATTATTTCAAAAATTGTTCAGAATCAGTGTTGTAATATCATATTCTTTGACAAATCACATATTTCTTACAACACAGAAAAAAAGCGATGTGCTTCTAGACGAAAACAAAAAAAATGGTTTCTTGAAAATTTAAAATTAAAAACCAGTTTAGTCTTAGGTTATACTTAGAATATGCTAGAATTCTAGATGAGTAGCTGAACATGGTTCCTTCTCCCTGTATTCTTCCATACATAGAAGCTCTGCATTAAAGGCCTGCTGCCCAATGACATCAAATACAAACGAAACAAATATAAAATAGACATCAAATTTTACACTGCTTTTGACTATTTACGACGCAGAACTTAGTTTACAAAAATCCCCTACAAAGTTATTAACACAGTTAATGGAAGTTATCTATTAAATTATAAAATTCAAATAACGTCTAACAACAACTTCGTTCAACGTTTCCTCTTTTTCCTCTCGAAACACTTCCATTCTAATCTACACGTAAATGGTCTGTAGATTTATGTGAAGATTTCCCCCTTTCCAATCCACTCCATCGGGACCCATCTTATTAGAGGTGATATTTCTACATTCGTAGTATGTAGTACGATGACGTGGAAAAAGTATTTCAGATTTGAGTTAAGTACGTTTTCACCGCGAGCAGTAAAACGTTCTTAAGTAAAAGTTTTTTACGGACCACTATTTCGGCTTATTAGAACCAGCTTATGGTATGAAAATCTTTAGAGTACTCGGCGGAACAAATCATTCTGAGTGCTACTTTGGTCTTTTGCTTGTAATAATATTAACTCCTCCAAGTACGATATAAAATACATCCAATTTTAACCGGTGCTAGTTCACCTCTGCCTACCCCTTCGGGGATATAGGCGTGAATTATGTATGTATGTAATTTTAACCAATTATTTTAATATCATAATTATATTTCTAATATTATTATTTCTATGATCGAAAATGCATTATGTAGATAACCAAAACTTAATGATTTGTTTCCCTCATACAGTATTAACAAAGCACTGCTATATTATATATCTCGAAAACACAATATTTGTTTCATCTTTACATATTCAGCAACAGTTTCCAATTTTCGTGATAGGAAAACTTCTACTTCCAGTTTCGTATTTGAATTATAATGTAGCTAATATTGGTTTCTGTATAATGTTACTGAATCCCACGCTGTTCGCAACTAGTTATAGATAGTTGTCTCCACTATGATACTGAATTGCAGGAATCATTCGTTATTTTGTTTGACTGTGAAATTACCGTGTGGTGACGGCAGAGCAGAATACAAATGTCAACACCCTAATCTCTCCCGTGGGTGTCGTACAAGGCGACTAAGGGTTACGACAGCAATGAGTAATGGGGCAGCAGGGTTCCTCTTATGCCACCTAGCAATGTACTACAATTTACGTGCCCGATAAAATGGCAATAGGATCGCCACCTCTGCCTACAAATTCGGGGATATAGGCGTGATTTATGTATGTATGAAATATGTATGGATATGTATGAATTACTGATTAATAAACCTTTGTAACGACTGTTTTTTCTAATTAATTCCAAATATTGTGATTCGAATCGTGCCTTGTACTATTCGCAGTGAGCAGAAAATAAACGAGTTCGTAAACGTTTCAACAATCATGGTCATCAATTGAAAGTTAATTTGTAAAGGGCTGAATCACGCATGAGAGCTATGTAGTCGACACTCATGAAATATCTGCGAAGGAAGAATATAAATTTGGCATATCACTGCTTCATACAATAGTTATCCATTATATTGATACAATATAATGTTACATTATAAAAATATTTATGCCCTTACGTAGGAATTGAGGGATTCAATAAATATCTCTTGAAAAAACTCTCTCGCTGGTAATCGAAGTGAATAATGTATTAAACAAATATTTCGGTTTTACTGTAATAGAAATTCGAGGAAAAAAAAATTAATTATCACTATGGATGTGAATTTATGTATGCTGCATATAATGTGCAAACATTACTATTTAACTTATAGCCGTAGCCTAGTGATGTGTAATAATGAGCTTCAATGGAACGGATAATGAGCTCCAACGGAACGTAACATTACACACTTACCTGCATGCGTATTGTAATCCGCAAGTTGAATTATTATGGTGGGTATATTCCAATTCCCGCCTAACAAAATAGCCAAGCCAATACTGAATCATAATGACGCATAGAGTTAACGATTATTTACAGTAGCTATCACGTCTGCTTACAACAAACTATCAATAGTAATTGATTTACAATTTTTTTTTCAAATTGTACCTACTGTTACCTACTGCTGCGGATGTAAAGGAATTACTAATGCTGATAACTCTTATTAACACTTAAGATAGGAAAGTTTAATTTACACCATTCAGTTTCTAGGTAGATATTTGAAATGGTCATCTGAATATTTTTTATTGGATTTTATTTTTATTTTATATGTTTCAGCTCCCAATGTCAATAATATATTTATCATAGCTACGATTTTTAACTTTGCATATAATGTTTTTACAAATTAAACTGACACTCGAGACCATTTAAGCAGTATTTATACGATCATGTCGGAAGACGAACCCATTATCGTATTTTAGGGGCAACATTTTAAAATATCGGTAATTTACAGTGTGTTCATTTGTAGTATTTGTATTTTAGGGGCAACATTTTAAAATATCGGTAATTTACAGTGTGTTCATTTGTAGCATCAACAAAAATAATTTTTTATTGAAATTACGCGTATCGATATAGTTATCATTAAAAAAAATACTGTGAAATACAAATCCTAAAAGAAAAGGAAGGAAAGAATAGTAAAAGGAAATGGACCTATGTAACTTATCTATAACAGTAATCGTTAGTTAAAATAATCTAGGTTATTTAAAGGATCCCCATCGTC
Source organism: Cataclysta lemnata (assembly GCA_963931975.1). Taxonomy (NCBI): domain Eukaryota; kingdom Metazoa; phylum Arthropoda; class Insecta; order Lepidoptera; family Crambidae; genus Cataclysta; species Cataclysta lemnata. The sequence continues at coordinate 15,247,365 of OZ008338.1, forward strand.
GTTAAGTGTAGTATAATCCAGCCAGTTCTATCCACGCCGGTTGATGTCTAAGTACACTTTGCAGCCTTCGCTTATTTCGCTCCATAGCCCTCCACTCGTAGCATGTTGCGGTTAAAAGCCCGAGTAAAAGGGTAAACGTACCGAAAAAGGGACATACACGATCACTCCGAAATAGAGGTCAGAACATCTTGGAAAATTTATTGTCCTGATTCGGGAATCGAACCACCCCGGAGGTTCTTCTTTGTGACATTTTTGTGATATAATTATAAAATGTTCAAATAAAAGTCAAAATGAAAAGCGGATAAATTAAATTAAAATCAGTCAGGGACACTTAAAACGGTCTTTGATCAATGGTGGCCGACACCATTTTCCGGAAACGCAATCAGTTCGAGCGATTTGCTCCTCTGCGCGTTGCCAACGTATTTTTACATTTGTACGGGTGGTTTCTGTGCGAATCGATGTCTGCGGTAGGTAAGCTTTCTAGTTGCACCAATTTTTCGTTTAGTGCCTTCTTACTAAGAGATTTCTAACCTAGTGTCTAACGACAAAGTGAGGTATACTTTTCCTTGTAACAATACTGTTATCACAATAATGTAACGTTCAGTAACGTTTTTTTTTCACTAATATTTATGAAGGAGACAGAGGAATGTTGAAATCAAGATAATTTATAATTATATTTTCGCTAGTTCACCTCTGCCTACCCCTTCGGGGATATAGGCGTGCTTTATGTATGTATTTTATGTATTATTATTATATTTTAGTTACCCGGAATTATTGTAGGTAGTCAGGTAGGTTAGTGGCAGTTAGCATACGATAAGTTCCCAACTCGCGCAGTCACACAGCAGCAAGCGGAGCACGTCAGATTTTAGTGGGTAGGCCCAGCACTCTGCTGGGAGAGTCCCACAAAACCCCGGTCGGGCCCGACCCAGGCCGGGGTATGATAAAATCATTTTCTGACGTAAAAAGAAAGGTAGTCAGGTAGGTAAAGTCGTAAATAGCAGTCAATAAAGCAACGAAATAATACTGTTCATCCGGGAAACGTCTGGATGAACAGGTTTACGTACACCAGCGGATGCCTATAGACTAATAACTAATCGTGTACAAGACATGACAGAATTGAATAACTTTCGACAAGCGAGTGTTTTGTGGCTTTCGGAAATACTTTGTGTCAAAAGATTATTTAAAATAAATCGATCAACTTACGGGATTTAGTTTGAATTCTAACTTTAAATTTGCAATCATTGTTTGCTCAAGGAATAGTTTTCATAATGTTTTCTTATATTTGCACGAGCACTACACATTTGAAATAAAACAACTTTTACGGATAAGACTCGCGTATAATTAGGTGTTTGGCATATCGATTACTTACCCGACGTTTCGATCACTTTACAGCGGCCGTGGTCACGGGGGGACTGTGACCACGGATACGGGAGTCTTATCCGTAAAAGATGTTTTATTTCAAATAGTTTTCCTATTATCGGCTAAGAAATGACCATAGAGCGTTAATTAAAGTTGGGAGGGATAACTTTCTGATGACTATTTATTACGACCGCGAAGCCACTCTATGGAAATGCAATATTTTTCAATGCGAAATACCTACGTTCGCATTCAACGTCGATCGAAAACAATACAATTTCTAAACCTTCATACCACCAACTTTTGTCTATTTGGTGCTTTTAAAATTGGATTGATTGCGAATATGGACGAGCATTTTAAGGTCATTGTTCTATTCACTTTTGTTAGCGGTTTTTCCTGCCGTACTGTGTCTACATTATATTGGAATCATTCATTTGCGTTGAAGAATTTCCAATTACATGAATATACTTTTATATTTTACGTGTAACTCGTGAACACTGTTTATTATAGCGCATTTGTACAAACATCAGAGAAACTACTATTTCAAGATACTATAAGTCAGAGTTCACTGCTCAGATATGCAATTTTCTCCATTTGATTGCCTCCCAAAGTGCGCGTTTATTTCCCACATTCACATTCCTTTGAAAGCTCTTAGTTATATGTGCGCGCACCTCTAGAAATTCCACTTCAAACCGTATCGTAAAATTTATGCGTTACCAAAATATTTTCACACAAACGTTCCTATTACGCGGTAAATAAATCCAGATATTGTCGAAATTTCTCGGTCGTAGGTAAATGCCATTGCAAAAACGCTTGTTAAAGATCACTCACATTCCCAGATTTTCCATTATAACTCTCGGTATAAAGCGAACCAGCTACGATCCCAGAAGGTTCCCCTACATGGTCGAGATAAAAACATCCACCCGTCGTTATCTTAGAGAGCGCGAAGCGTGACATTTCCTTGAAGCAAAATTTAAATTTTCGCGTGAACCGTTGCTTAAGAAGAGATTTAAATTTATATCTCCTTAGCTCTAAGCCTCACATTTCGATGACATGCGCGGAATTTTGTATTCATCTATTTAAGAAAATGTCTGCATTTTATTTAGCCTGTTACAACCTCTCGATATCCTCTTAAAAAGCTTTGCGAAATTGTTTAATTAATGTGAGGAAATTGTTAAGATCACACATTAATTTTTAATGTAATATATTCGTTGTAACATCACTTAAGTATAGCCATCAACAAACGATTGGGCTGAAAGTAATAATATATCGTATTTTTCTATTAAAATATCTTTCTGGCTAGCTAGCAGACATGGCATAATAATTAATGCAAAATTTTGAAGGAATTTTAAATCCTGCATGCCCTTTATTTATCAATATATTGGAACGCCAAAATGCTGTCCAACAAAAAGCCGTCTGAGGGGTTACTCTGCGAACAGATTGCTAACGCTTTGGCTCAGCAGTCACTTCCACTCATTTTGCATGACAGCGAGGTGTTCGAGAGATGGCTAGACTAAAACCATCGGCTTTCAGTGGAACAAGTTTGTTCTAGCCCTCTGACTTGCGCTTTCATTTTACGATCTAGAAACTTGAATTATCTATGCCCAAGTAATGTCCAGCAATTGAATACTGTTTATTGCCTATACTCAATTATTGTGCTTTCATACACCCATTCATACACACATACACCCATTCATATACACACAAACATACACATATGACGCCTATTTTCCCAGAAGGGGCAGGCGGAGGTGAATTAACACCCAGATGCTTTTAAAATGTAATTGCATGAAGCTATAAAATAAAATATTTAATTCAAATTCAATAACACCAGATGTGTAGACTACCTACACATCGGGTGTTATTGAATAAATAAATGTAAATAACTGTAATTTGTACAAATACGTAAAAAACATTATTCGAAATTAGCCTCAGCGGTCTCTTTTAATCAGAGAGGAAAAAACGTTAATTTCTACAAGCTACCCTAACAGAAGGCCCTCGAGCAAATTGCGCACCTGTATCTTCGTAGGTATATTGACTAATTGCCCATCTATATCTCATTCAATTATTTCCGTCGATTCCCGGCAATATTTTCCATGAACACGCCAGAAAGGTCTATTAATTGGGCTCTAGACGTAAATATCGGACAAAGGCGTTGCCCGACATAAGGCTAGCGAACCCAATTCGAAATTCAACGTATAATCTGTAAACTCGGCCTAAATGTCAAGTGTTAGTCGATAGACCGCTATTTGTCGACCGCTCGGCAGAAATCTAGACATGTCTAAACCGGTTCGGTTCTGTAGTATTTGGATATATGCCAGATTGTGGACTGGCTGCGACGGCGAACGTAGGTCACGTTCTGGTCGGTACATTAATTTTACAAACGTAAATTTGCAACTTATGTTACTCAACCTCGTCCGTCAAATGTAAAAAAAACTTGCTTAGCCTATGTTAATACCAAAGCCAAACGGTGAAAAGTGGTTTCATTAATTACAAAAAATATCATACTATAAAATATCATTTATTTGGATGACCACGTTCTAATCGTATGTACTTCCAGGCTATGTGTTCGAAATATTAATTTAACGAAAATCTTGTTTATTTATCTTGGCTTTTACTTACTTAAATGACAAATACCCAAAAATATAGGTACCTTTTAAGTTTTTCAAACAGATTCAATTTTCCATGTTAGTTTGTCTCAGGAAAACTAAAATACATACTTATGTTAGTTAATACATCTCTTTCATCTTATATGCCACTCTTCTTACGAAGTAACAATCTTTCTTTTTTAATTGACTACATTGTATTAAGTATACAAAGAATATATAACATACATAACTTGCTTGGTTATAAGTACCTACCAGAAGATACATTAAACGTTAAATCAGTTTATAAGCTGGCTTCCCTACAACTAAAGTTGTAGACAGGCTTATTTTTTTTTAATCTCCTCGCTATAGGAAATAAGAGGAACTTTTAACTACGGCTTTTATTGAGTTCCGGGATGCTAGATTGACTATTTCATTTAGAGTTTATCCTCGAAGGAATATTGTTCTTTTTTAAAAGGGTATTTAGTAAAGTGTTGTAGGTATTGATACATTGTGATTACCCATGATACTGTAAAGATAAAACTTTTCTAGTTAAAAATGGATAACTTAGGGTAAAATTCTCTCTAAAACCAAAAATTTTATGTAAAACCAATATTGATTTCCATTTAAAACATTTAAAATTTGTTTACTTTGGAAAAATAATAAAATTATTATTAATAGAATTGTTTCAAAATTGAAACAAAGAGATTAAAATATAAATCTCACAACATATTTGCGACCTAAAAACAATAATTCTAGTTTAAACAGATAATAGAATGTTATTGCATTTGCACGTAGCGAGCATTCAGAGTTAGATCTTAAAGCAATACAATTATTCTGACTGATGAAAAGCAACAGAGAAATATTATATTGAAGTACTTTTCGATAATTAATTACGAAATAAACCAAATCTTGATTGGTATCTTCGCACCTACGTCAATGGAGACCCTTTTATGTTCAAATGAATTCGTTAAAGTAAATATTTGATTAAAATTATTCCACAAATACAGCCCTTTGACGCTTTCAACTGACGAATACGCGTTGAGAAATGATTGCGCACATTTAAAATTACCCACCCAGACTGTCATTTTTAGGTCTTCTGAAAATACATTTGAATCTAATTCTTCTTCATCATCACAAGCCCATTAATATCCCCACTGCTAGGACACGGGCACGAATATATGGAGAAAAATCTCCTTAATGAAATGAATCTTTAATTCTACGACGACCTAAGTGAACATTACCAATAGAACGCCATATCCATTCCATATCTATTACTATTAGCATGCAGATGTTTCCCATTCAAAATTATTGCAGTGATAAGCAGAATAATGTTCCATTATATCATTGATATACCTACATGTACTAACGTTTCTAAGTACGAGCTGGTACCACGTGAGTCAGTGGACTACGAATATGTATTCGAATGAAGGCCACTCGGATTTGTTTTACAGGTTGAATCGCAAAAGCTAATTTACCTTATTCATGTGGTCTACTTTAATGTCTGACAAAAACTAGGAAGTGTTCTGTGTCGAGTTCCTGGAATATTCTGAATTCTAACTCGAGCTCAATGACGCAGTGGTCAAGGGGAAGGCAGCTTTACCCTGTATGAACCTCTATGTCTGTAGACAGATGTGATATAAATTATTCATTTGGGTTGTTACTTTAACTACACTGCGCATATTTATGGACTAGAGCAACGTATTCACTGATTTTATCCGTCTATAAATTGAAACTCTTAATCTCCCTGCCCTGTTCCCAGTCTATCTGGAGTCAGCGCAGTATGTTTCCTCTTCCATTAATATCGGTCAGACGTCATCAAGCCATCCACTCCCTTTTGATTCATATCATCCATCACACAGGAAAGGTGCTAGTGACGAATGAATGTATAGAAAAGAGATACAAAGGACCATGTCGACAGATCGATGAACGGAAGGAGTTATTGGGATGATAGCATTCCAATCCATATTGCACAAGGATTTGGCTTAGGTTTTACAGCCGGCGGCCTGTCTGTCACCAACCCTCTTTGTTGTTGTTGGTGGTTTTACCTCCACTATTCGGATACCCCAAGGCATTGGTCTATACCGGGCAATCACCCTTAGTGGACTTTTACGACACCAATCAGTCGGGGCTAGCACATTCTACGTTATTTTTTCGCTCCCATGTGTGCTCCAAAATGAAACTATGTTAAGAAAAACATTCGAGTAGTGCCACGCGCCACGGAGGCCAAAGGGCAATCTCCGGCAAACATTACGACTGGATATGTAACTTCGTGTTATCGTGTGGACCCAATTACCCAAGTTGTAAATTGTCTTGCTCAGAACAGAGATCGGCCGCTTTCCGTGAACGTTGAACATTTGCTAATGAAATGAGTATTCTATTGCCGTGTGCATTCGAATCACGACATTATGCCAAATCTCGAGAGGGAAATGCTGGTCCAGATATGGATGGCGTGTGTTTAAAGGGGCCTAATATCAACATCCATAATTGATTTGTGTTACTTATCCCAAGATGATAAATATTTTGCTGTTTTAACCCACAGGTTTTAGCCGGTTTTAGCCTTCATCATTGACAAACCGTACTTAACTTTTGAGAGAAATTACCAAAGAAAAAAATATTTACCATGCAGGTACGGAATAGGTTATTTTTGTTTTCAATACACGCGTAATATACATACAATCATAAACGCCTATTTTTCCCCGAAGGGGTAGGCAGTGGTGTATTAACTCCCACGTTTCGCCAATTATGTTAGTCTCATGTAATAGGTGGTTATTACATTACCATCTACCGGGCACGTAAATCGGAGTACATTGCTAGGTGGTATGCCTAAATAAAATTACGCATCTTAGTCATTGGTAGCGGTTGTCTGAGCTCATAACGAAATACCAAAATAGTTCACTGATCCCAAAACATAATAGCAATTCCATTCAATAGACTCCTGAAACGTTAATCGAATACGTAAGTGAAATCGATTTGCCGCAAATTCCTATACCTACTCCAATACTCCTGGTAGGAGTAGGTAGTTCGGTCCACTTGTGCAGCATAATGATACAGAAAAAAATAATAACCATGCAAAGGTGTGTGTTTACTTATTTTTTTTTTATTTCATTTGCTTAAATTAAATTTATTCCGTAATATTGTTGTAAGAAATCAGATCAAATATATAAATGATTTAATCTGAAATAATTGAGTGTTATTATTTTATTTTTGTCAGTATAGCTAATTGCCATCGCTAAATTACGCCCTGCACAAATATAAACGTCCCTCTTCGTGTCTCAAGTTTCTTTCTGTGTCATTCAGCAAATTAAGCGGAACGACTATTGCTTAATCGAGAAATCGATGCTGATGAGCGAGCACTCGATCACTCTCCAAAAGAAAGTGTGGCAATTTAATCAAGATAATTGGGTTTCTATAATGGTGGCAATAAAATGTTTCGCGTAATAATCTACGCTTTGTGGTGGCAATTATAACTGTTGGTGATATTGAAAGAGAGTTGTTTATAGGAGATAGGGAAATTTCTTTTAGCTTTAAAGTAAAATCTATACATATCCAACTCAGAGTGTCCAACAATAGGGTCTAAAGAAAAAGACGGTAATAGACGCAAATTATGTCAAATTCCCATGTTGGATGTACTTTGAATGTGGGTACCTGTAATAAATAGACCAACTTTCAGAAATAGGTTATTCAATGAATTCTACTTACCTGGGCATAATGTTGAAACTATGCAGCATATTCTCGGCGCATCTAAAGCAGTGTCTCAAGACGAATGCCTTTAATTCGTGTGTGTTGCCAGCCACCACATTACATAATGTATAATCAAAAAAAATATGATGTCCTCAAAATATGAGATAAAAAGACTTAGTACAGAAAAAGCCTTAACTTAATAATAGACATTTTATCTAATGGACTCAAATAAGCAAATTGAAGCCAAGTGCTTAGATTGATATTAAACTTCACAAGGCAACGAAACAAACAGATTCAACCCATTACGAAATTACGTAGCAATTGCTACGACATTCTGTAGCAAAATCGTAGACGGTTCGTATTGCTTATAAAGTAACTACGCTCAATTCCTGTAACTAATGTATAGTGAGAGGTATTGTGTTATCAAAAAAGGCATACTGCTATTATGAATATTTTATCCATATGGGTCGATTTTGGCAACAGCTTGTCAACTATTTTTGACCGCTGGCTTGGTCGAATGCTCAGATCGCTGGGTATTGGCCAAGAGGTCCCGGGTTCGAATCCTAGTTGGGGCAAATTTTGTGATGAACACAAATATGTATTTGTTTCCGAGTGATGGCTGTGTATATGTGTATGTAGTATATTTTCAACATTTATATACATAATTATTATGATATGATTAAAATTTTCCGTCATCTAGTATCCATAACACGAGTGCTTAGGCTACTTACTTAGAGGCTAGATGATAGGTGTGAGTGTAAAAATATTTATTTATTTATTTATTACAAGCGTACAATTTATTTTACAATGAAACCTTCGTAATATGCAATGTATTGGAATATATAAAATATTTGAAGTAGCAAGGTATTATTATATTTATTTATACGGTTTTACACCTGACTGTACTACAATTCTAAATATGCGTGACAAATATTTTACATCTTATAAACTCGTTCAAATCACTTGAATGTAAACGAAACTCTTTTCTTACACCCACCTACTAAAACTTTATCAGAATGTCAGTTTTACGTCGTAAGGACTAAAGCTCAAAATCAAACTAATGACAACATTAACTGTAACTCACGTTCCGCACGTCTACTGCAATAGTAATAGAGTTCAAAATTTGAGGGTAAGTTTGGATTCGCAAAACTCTCAAGTAGGTAACTATGCGACTGCAAAGGCAACTCTATGTGCACAAGGTTAGGACCCATTTAAGCTTAAGCAGACAGTACGAAACGACAAGATTAATGATGTACTACCGCACATGGTTGGCCGTCTTGTTAACTTTGGTCTTCATTCATGTATTTAAGTTTTGGTAAAGTTATGTTTGTATGGAATTAAAGTTTTGTAGTGTGTGCTGCTCGAGCAAACTATACGAACAGTTACCTAACACGCTCCTAATAATATTAACATGACATTAAAACATGTGTCAGAGTGTGTGAGCGTATGTACTCAGTGAACGTGTGGTAATAGCAGAGCTGAACATAACTGGCAACCAAATATCTCTCCAGCAGATGTATAAAAGACTAAGGATTAAAATGTAACGAAAAATGGGTAGGTAGTAGCTTTCTTAGAACCACATCTAGGAATAAAGCCATCCAAAAGCTTGATAGATAGCAATAGGCTCCCCTATTCCTCGGCGAAATATGGAATATAACGTTACTGACGTGCATAGATAATATCTATGTTAAGTGCAAAAGCACGCTATGATAGTGACATGTCACAAATATCGTTTGGGTTTTTTTTATTTATCATTAAAAGTTTTTATCTAAATTATATAGCTGACTTATTTACTGGTTATTATAGATACTAGCAAAATTCTAAAATAAATACTTTCGTGATCGGAAAATCGTTAAGATTATAAACCATTTAATTTTAAGACATTAAATTGAAGCGTGGGTGTTAATTTACAAATGCCTACCCCTCCGGGGATAAGCAGACATGATTTACGTATACATATTATATAAAACTTTAAGCATTTCACTGAAAGGTAGAAAACTATAACTGTCGTACATACATATAACCTCATACAGGTACTAATATATTACTATGACTAAACTTGTTTTTGTTTTTTTACAGGACGTCCAAGGAGAAGACTCAGACTCCTTGGCTGTCTGACTGGCGGTAAGTCGATATATTTAGTACTACTTTTTAACGTAGACGACTAAGGATGATTGGTTGGTGTATACCAAAATTTACTGTCTGGCAGGTGGTCGGCTATGAAACCCAAGCCTAAACCTTGAGCAGTGTGGATTGGTATGTTTGTCATCAGTGTTGATATTCAAAGGTATGACGTCTATTTAATATGAATGGAAAATATAGTGCGCCTGTTACAGATTATTAATGTATGGAAGTGAAAGTTGGGTATGGGAGAAGAAGCATGAAAATATAATAAATGCAGTAGAAATAACAGCGTTGAGGAGCATGGCTGGGGTAAGGCTAAGTGATCGATTGTATAAGAGTGTGATAAGAGAAAGGTGTGGTTTAAACGTAATGACAAGGATTGAGAAAGAGATGCTCGCATGGTTTGGTCACTTCGAAAGAATGAATGAAAGGAGAATGACAAAAAAGATTTATATGGCGGAAGTGAATGGATAAATGGGAAGGGTAAAGTCTAGGCGGGTCTTTCATAATCTAATTGAAAGTCTATTAAAAAAGAGCCAAGTCAAGAGTACCCGAAACCGACGGGCATGCATGAAGAGATTGGATGAAGCGAAAGAAATATGTAAGGATCGTAGCGAGTGGAAAGAAGTGATCTCTGCCTACCCCTGTGGGAGAAAGGCGTGACATATGTATGTATGTATGAATGTTACAGATAATCTGGGAACAGGGCAGGATGATGATGATAATTATGACACTTATTTGTCATTAAAACAGTAATTTTGTTTTGTCTTTTCCAATGACAATGGTATTTCTATCTCCACAAAATATGTGCAAACGCACGGACGCTAAAGTAAATATTTATTTACTCTCTTGCTTTGTCACGCGTTTGAACCGTGTCAAAGCTAATGGCTTGAAATCCTCAGCGATTTTTCACGCGGTGTTCTAAGTAATCTTTGGCGCATAAAAGGTATGTGCAGACCTGTCAATTGATTAATGTCAACCCGTCTTTACAAAATACCATAATACTACATTTATAACCAAGGGCGGTAAAACCAAGAATGTGTGATCTGAGGCTTTCTTTAATACCGCCCGAGGTAAGTACAAAATTTTATGTCACTTCCTGATCAGGAAGTGAGATTTTCCGTACGTGTAGTGTAACGTGTAAATTCCGGTATGGTTAGTAGGGAATAAAACAAAAGTATTTCTGTGTAAACATATATATTTATAATTTTACCAAAATAGTATATCTAAATTTTAACGGTACTTATTTACGTTTATGGCCACAGGCGTAGGTTGCACGGTCACGCAATTGGTGATATGTGGAATTACGTTAACAATTAATAAAGATAGGTAAAAACAACAGGTCGTGGCACATTTGGTCGATAACGCAGTTCGGTTATATAGTAATGATAATTTAACAAACTTACATGTAGGTGTTTTAAGTACTAAACCTGTGACGTCTCTGTTGAGGCGTTAGCACGATGTAGTGGTGTGTTTCAACATTATTTTAACGAACCGCACAGAATTGTACGGCCGAAATGAACAGCATCCAACAGGAGAGCACAGCAGGATATAGCTTGATACAACGCAGTTTGTAAACAGTGTTAAACAGTGGTAAATGAACACTGGTAACAAACAGCGGTACACAAACAGCGGTAAACAAACACCTCCTGGAAGGGACAAGGATAAGTTAGGTATAATCCTTCCAAAGAGAATTAAGTTATGGGGACTAACACAGTTTTATTGGCAGTCACCATCAAAATATTACATTAAGATATTTCTTGCATAAGAGTGGTAATTATGTGCAAATAGGATACATAGTCATGATACTATATGTAAAATGTTAAGAATTTATGCAATAGTTTAGGTTAAAATACTGATTTGAAGTTATTACTTAATTCAATTAATTACAGTCAAAATATAAGACAATCTGACTAAAACTTTATATGGCAATTTACTGTTAATTATTATTTTTTCATATTCAAATTGTACTTTAAACTTAAATTTGATTATTAGAGGAGTAGAAGTTAAATTGATGTTAAATTGCGGTTATTAAATTATAATTTGGTTACATTGAGAACTCATTAATAAAGAATATTGATATAATATATATATCTGTCGGAGGTGGAGAATGTTTCCTTTATTAGGTTATGAACGTGTGTACTTCATATCAGAACATACTTATTTAAATGTATTTTGTTGGGCAATCTGTAAGTAATTGTATTCCAAATGAATATGGTGAAAGTTAATTGTTGCTTAAGTAGTTTGGAATGAAACATTGTCAAAGGGAGGTTATGATTACAAGTAAAGACATGACTTTAACTACTCGATTTAAATCAAATTATCAAAGATTACATGAAACTGTTAATATGGTTTAAATGTAGTATTTTCTTACCAAAATATTTTAGGGTTCCACCTGATGCAAGCAGGTACAAAGTGAAATTAAAAATTATTGTAGAATGTGGTCTCTTTATAAAATCTGCAAGAAATAAAACAATGGAGAATAACCAATGGTTCGATTTTACGGGTTTGTAATACTTTTTGGTATTTAATTACTTACCAAAAGAAATTATGTGAGACGCCACGAGTTGTAAAATTCGGAAAAGACAAGACAGAGAAATGTCGAATATCAGTCGACCATTACTTTTCTCGTAAAGAAGAAAGGCAAGCAATCAAACCTTATACAGCCAATATTTTATAATGCCAAACTTTATAATGCCGTAGACCATAAACGAGAAAAAGGAAATATGAAAATAGGGCTACATAGCGGGCGGTAAATGCCACTTTCTGGTCAGGCATGGACATATATAATATATGCTTTTTTAATATCTCCTAGAACCATACACCAAAAACTTTCTAGTTACAACATCAGTATCTATCAAATACTGCATTGGATGATAGAAACGTCAAGGGCCCAATGCAGGTTGCTGGCTAACAACAGTATAGTCGCGACAAAGGATCTTGAAATATAATATTATTGGTGACTTTTTAATGACTGGCTTTTATATGTTACTGTTCCACAGTCACTGCCAGAACGAAATAATCACTGCGCTATAGGAACTCTGACATAATGTATTATGATGGTTAGTAAAACAAAATAATTTGGTTAAGGCGTTTTATCGTATCTCAATTTTTATGTAAAAAAGCAAGTTTCGTAAATGTAAAGCTTGGAGTAAAAGCACATGGTGGTCGGCTGCCGGCTGCCTATCTCAAGACCCTCTTTCTTGTCCATCTGTATCTGAAAAATAATTGTGTGGTGATTGTGTGTGGTTTTCTTTACATAACGATTCTATAAGAAAGTTAATTTCTATGAACACCCAATTTCACCCATTATTATTATTCGATCATTGCTTCAGTTCTATTATTCCGCAAAAAGGAAGGAATATATTGGACGAAAATACACAAAGCATTAGCCAAAAACAACACCGACGGATACAAGGAAAGCCTCAAATAAACAACTGCCTATATATATTTTCCCACAGAGCCTTTCTTGTGACCACAATGGGTTGGGTAATCACAATTATTTTTAAAATGATTGTTTATAACACGAATGGCACGGGGCGCGAGGTCTCCTTAATCCTTTTACCCGGTGCCGTAAATTGTAAGTAAACAAATATTTTTTATCCGTGTAAACCAAACTCGCATTCAATTATAAGCCCTGTAATATCCCAATAGGGTTCATGATTTCCATCTTGATTAGGAGAGGCACAGGAAATACAGATAATAAACACGAGTACTGAGTGTCGTCTGCGAGGATTCACAGCTGATGTAACAGGGGTCAAATACTTACATGCCATTGTAACGAGTATGTTTAGGATAGTATATTTAGTTAACCAACCAATAAATAACCGTTGTGTAAATTATTATTAACACTACTTATCACAGACCGGACAATATTTTCGTTACCTTCCGAAGCACGGAGGAACTCGAGGTAATAAATTTTTGGTCACCCAACCAATGACCGGCCTTAGCGTAATTGCTTAGTTTTCGCAATCGCAGGCCAAGCGCGCTGTGCCATTGCGCTAGCGAGCTCCTCAATATAACATTATTTGGATTTAATTCTTGGAGATCAATGCTGAATGAAGAACATGTAAGAATCTACGAAGTAAACTCGCCCTAACCTGCCTTTTTCATTCTATCATCATATTACCCAATAAAACATATATAGATACTAGTGGACGCCCGCTTCTTTGCTCGCATTAATGTCGGTTATTATATATAGCCTTCCTCGATAAATGGACTATCCTACATACATAAATCACGCCTATATCCCCGAAGGGGTAGGCAGAGGTGAACTAGCACCCACGTTTCGCCAGTTATGTTAGGTCTCATGTAATAGGTTGCGAGCCTATTGCCATTTATCGGGCACAAAAGTCGCAGTAGTTACATAGCTAGATGGTATAAGAGGAACGCTGCTGCCCATTCCTCATCACTGATTTATCCTTAGTCGTCTTGTACGACACCCACGGGAGAGATTTGGGGTGGTGACAATTATATTCTGCTCTGCCGTCACCACACGGCAAGCGTGCTTAACCATGCAAACTCTTTAGCTTTATAATATTTGTATAGATACGGAAGATTCTATGAAACATTTTAATTATATCGAAAGACTTTATGAAATATTATTTTCTTAGTAAAAGGAGATTGTAACATTTAAAAAAAGGCCCTCCGTTGAGTAAAATAATATTGTAGTAGAGGCCCCAGCACTTCCGCATGACAAGTCAGAACGTATCTACTTAGTAACAGTGAATGTGTGTGAGCTTGTCTGTTTCTGTGTGTGAGATTTTGTGTTAGTGTGCTATTGATTATTGATTTCTAACATACCTTCACCTTATCATAGCTTTGTTGCTATAGGAACATTTTCAATTGGTTCTTACTCTTACCAATTCACCATACATAAGTCTTACTTACGGTCGTCTATTATACTAGTCAGTTTTAAACTTGTTTCTAAACCAAACAATTTTTAACATTTTCGACAACGTTGTTAGAACTGAAATGGCTCTAAATTATTGACGTTTTGTCTAATCTCTCCCTTATAAAGTGGGTGACAACAATGATATTATATTTAAATGTTATATATTATTTAAAAAGAGGTAGATAGGTTACTTGCATGCAAAAAGTGCGACCCGAAAAGTAGGCTAATTAGCCTACCTGAGCTCAGTCTCGCAATGACAGCGAATGCGTTGATTGCTTTATTACAAAAATGCCGTCTTACGTTATGCGACGCTGTAACAACTACACCAATAGACTTCCAAAAGTCTGGGGATTACTTATCATGCGCGTAGTATACATTTTTATTTGATTTTCGTTAATATTATTAAGAAAATAAATAATAGTAGATAAAAAAGTATCTTATTAAAATAGAGTGCGACAGCAAATAGAGCGCGCAACGAGTGGAAGAGGACAGTTGTCAATTATTAAAATATAACCGAACAGACAAAATTAGACATACCTACCCATGATAGTGTCTACACATTAGCTATCATTTCCCTTTAGAATGATGACCAGACAACTCGACTTTTTGACTAGCTATCTAAGTAAGGCGCCGGACTATCCTCAAGTCCAGTTCCTGAATGCCGAATTATCTGTATTAAGTTTTTTTTGTTATTTTTATAGGTTTCCGGAAAATGAATTAAGGTGTAACCAATGAGTAAATTTTGTGCGTAGACAAAGAAAGTAACAAGATTGGCGGCCAAATACCAAATATACAAAAAATATAATAAGTTCTGTATTCATACATAAAGAAACCATAAAACAGCTCACGAAACCTTCTGTTTTTGTTAGTATTTGCTGCGTGTTTATTTTGACACACTTTACGCGCAATGACTAAAACTAGCTGTCTTTTTTCTTCCTATTAAATTAATTATGCCATCCTTTTTTAATTTTTGACAATGTTTAAAGTGTCATTGTGTGTTGCTATAGCATTTTGTTCGTGTTTTGTCAGCGTATAACGTATCTACCTCTTTTTAAATATATCATTTAAATATAATATCATTGGGTGACAATATATTTTTAAATGCGTATGGAAATAATATGCCATGTCTTTTTGAAAGCATGAGTTTGAATTTGTAACGCGTTGGACCTGCGATTGCGGAAAATGAGCATTGATCGGAATGAGTTGGTAACCAAAAATATTTTACTCAAGTTCTTCCATACCTCGGCCCAGACTACATATTAATTACTCGTTAATCCCCACTGGATCCGCGTCGTATATACCTTTTTAGTGATTCTAAAATATATGAATAGGTTCACATAGATTTTCCCATCACTAAAAATGGTATACACCTACCTGTACCTTTTATGGCCATTAGAAGGCTAACATGACATGACACTTATATACTTATGGTTTTAACCAAACTAATACTCTTTTTACTACTTGCATTTCTTTAATTATTATTATATCAGTCAGAAATTATTTTTACTATTATTAAAAAGTCAATAGAGTGAAACTAAGAAAAATCATTTAAGTTCATTCGCCTTCAGAATAATTAAGTTTTACCTTACATTTCAATAATTACACAATGTCTTATGCGGTTGTAATTAAATATTTATTATTCAAATTAGGCACAGCTCCCACGAATTATAATATTAATGGTTCAATTAATACTTCTCTTGTTAAATGTGAATAAAGTTAAGCTCGTCACTTGTATTGACTGGCATTTGCTTCATTTGGTTGTTCGTTTTCTTGCAGCACATTAAATAGTTCATTTAATAAATATACGAGCTCCTATCCTAATACGCTCTCACTCACATCATGGTCAATTTAATCTCAGATTTGAAATGAGAAAACTTTATTGTGATTCAACATACCTAGCTCTATTATTATCATTTTAAGATTATAAGTATGGAAATATAAATTACTGTGTGGTGACGGAGAACTGTCACCCCACATCTCTTCCCCCTAAGGGAAACGACAGTAATTAGCGATGGGCAATAACTTTCTTCTTCTACCACCTAGAAATTTACTGCAATTTACGTGCCCGATCGATAGTAATAGGCTTGCCACCTATTTATTACATGGGGCCTAACATAATTGCCATAACGTAGGTTTGAATTACTACCTGCTTATCCCTTCGCGGATAAATAGCAACCTATGGAATCACTCGTCTAAGTTGGCCCCAATCAAATGCACTAGATGTTTTTAACGCCTTTCATTTATGAACGATAGGCTGTAGCCCTTGCTTTATATGAGCCCACAAATGTACAACGTCAAATTGGTTGGCAGAACTGCTTCAGATCTCGTCCTGTAATGTTGGATTCCAGTGCAAAGGGAGCGTATTGTATTGTCATTCAAAAGGCATATTCTCCGCAGTTTTGTTTGATCTTCAATTGTTCAAGTAGAATACATGCCCACTTGCACTCATTTCTATTGCTTATGGCAATAATTAAATAGAGTTATTTATTGGTTTACCGTTTCACTTTGATAATTTCAAGGCCTTAATACTTTAGATACAAAGAAAACATGTGCTGTGACTGTCAATGAATGTTGCACTCTAGTTATGTTTTATACTTTTCCTACGAATACGGTAGCATTAGTCCGTTTTTTGCATTTTTGCACCAATTTCATGCAGCAAGTTAAAAAAATGTCAATGGGACTAAATGTATATTGCTCTATAGTTTTTTTTTTTGTCGTAGCATTCATTCAAGTTTTATTTTGCTTTTTTGTCTCAAAAATGGCTAATAATGGTCGTGAAAATTAAGAATCTTCTCCATAAAGAGCGATTTATTAATCAAACCAATATGAAATAGAATTAGCTAATTAACTTCTAAAGTGGCTTGTAATATGCTTACCTCGCAGTCTCGTCGGTCAGACGGTCCAAACTTGATACGAAACTTGCAAGTCGCCTGTTTTATGTGAAACAGTTCGTAGTTCCTCCAGCGCCACGTAAGCGCTGACTTGACTTATCTGCATGTGTCCACGAGGTCTCTAGAAACTTCGTCATTAGTTAATTTCGAAACTTTATGCAAATGCAGTGTACGTCGACGGCAGAAGCGCCGAACTAAGTAGGTAACCTAAATGATGGCGCGTTTAAATTTGTCAAGAGTACTCTGTTTTTTGTTTGCTTGGTAAGATATAATACATTCGCTGAAACATAAGATACCTTTGCCCGATTTTTTTTGAAAGGCAGAAGAATTACAATAGTGCCTTAACCCCGTGAGAAATAGTAATAAACAAAATAAAGTGAGAGTAGCACAAATTTGGTTTAAGCGTTTTCAATCCGGAAATTTTGATGTCAAAAACGCACGTCGCTCTGGTCGCCCTATTACAGATAAAATGGATGCCATTTTTGAAAAAGTGGAGCAAGATCGGCATGTCAGTAGTTACGACGTAGCTGAAGAACTGGGAATTGACCACAAAACAGTTTTGGCGCATTTGAAAAAAACTGGGTACACAAAAAAGCTCGACATTTGGGTACCTCACGAGCTCACTGAAAGAAACCTAATGAATCGTGTACTCATTTGTGATTCTTTATTACGACGTAATGAAACCGAACCATTTTTGAAGAAGCTGATAACTGGTGATGAAAAGTGGATCACGTACGACAAGAACGTGCGAAAAAGGTCGTGGTCAAAGGCCGGTCAGGCTTCACAGACTGTGGCGAAACCCGGGTTAACTCGCAACAAGGTGATGCTGTGTGTGTGGTGGGATTGGAAGGGCATTATTCATTATGAGCTGTTACCACCAGGCAGGACCATCGATTCTGAACTCTACTGCGAACAACTGATGAGATTAAAGCAAGAAGTTGAGAGAAAGCGGCCGGAATTAATCAACAGAAGGGGTGTGGTTTTTCATCATGATAACGCTAGACCTCACACATCTTTAGCCACTCAGCAAAAATTAAGAGAGTTTGGCTGGGAGGTGTTAATGCATCCGCCGTATAGTCCTGACCTTGCACCTTCAGATTTCCACCTGTTTCGGTCTCTTCAGAATTCTTTAGGCAGTGTCAGGTTAACATCACGAGAGGACTGCCAAAACCACTTGTCGCGGTATTTTGACCAGAAGTCCCAAAATTTCTATAGCAATGGGATCATGTCCCTACCTACAAGATGGCAAAAAGTTATCGAACAAAATGGTACCTACACACTTTAGTTAAATGTAAATAAACTATATTAAAAAATGTTTTGAATTTTCTTAAAAAATGCGAAGAAACATTTTCCCCAACCTATTATGTTTTCACTTCTCATGCTCTGAAAGTGCTTATTTGTGCAGGATATAGGCTGCACAAAATCGAATTTTGTGCTCTAGAGCATTAACGTATCTACTCATAAATGTGTCTATATTAAGGCAAAGAAAATGAGCCATGCAGCCAAACACAATGAGAAATTCAGAGATAGAATTTGTTATTTTATTATTTACTTAAATTAATTTGCCTAATGTGTTTTTTAAAACATGAAATATATTAAATTTTTAATTCAAGCAGGTACGGTAGGTTATATAATTAATTTAAAAAAAATATTATTTCAAAATTAATTTAATACTTGGCTGTATAGGTCTGCAGCCCAAGCCTAATGGGAAAAACAATTTCCTTCAGTATTGAAAACTGTACATATTTTAGTTTGAATTTCAAGAAATGTTATAATAAACTACTGCTTTATTTCCTCGCAATCGAAGTGAAAATCAGAGTTTCTAACTCGTTCATAAAACCATTTTCATCCTCGACATTACTATCAGTAACTAAAAGTCTCGGGCAAAAATGATTCCTTTTGTGCACTTGATGGAAAATCTACTATTAATTTACACCCAATCCGTTTACCCATTGAAAATAAAGTAATCAACATACGCACATACAACTGGATCTAATTTCAGCGTGTATTTTTATATAGTAAGTATTAAAAAGCTACGAATCTTCGGCTTGTAGACTAGAACACGATAATCCTTACCTCAATTTGTTTTGAATGCATATTTAACTTACTAACTATTTATTTCGTGGCACTTTATAAGCGTTGATAAACGTAAAAATAACCGTAAGCCATATTGTTGTCCATTTTGCGATCAAAACACTCTAAACCATTAATACTTTTAAGGTAGGGACCGTAGCTCACTCAGGACTAATAGAAATGTGTTGTACAAAAGTGGACACAAGTTTTATAGTATTGGCACTGTGCGACAACAGATACATAAACAAAATTGGGAACTCTCTGGATCCAAAAGCTCGGGGGACACGTCCCTTGCTACCTACATAAATCGTCCTCGAGGAGGCAACACAAAAGTACAACTATTGGAAACTGGCTTACTTCTTTCGGTCGTGTTTGTAAATATTTTAATCTATAGATACGTGAACAACACTATAGATATTCTCAACTCCATGTGTTAAAGTTAATAGACGTAGCGGAGGGCAGCCCTCATTAAATCATTTATAATTTGCAGTCAGCCTGATTGACTGCTCCCTAGATGAAATTTAAATGGCACAGACAAAGTCGCCAGCATTGATTTTCTATATCTCATCCCATTACGACCAATACATTTTTCGTCTTTATCTATTACTTCTTATTGAACAAGTATAATATATCCTACGTAATTGTTCAACTATCCATTACACACATAACAAGATTTAGCAGTGCTATCCAGAATTTTGTTACCTTAGTTGGTTTTGGAAGTTGTCTAGTGCATGCTCAGTCCCACAGTTTCAAAGTCCGTAACCATCCAATGGCATTGAAGCTAAAAGGACAACTTTAGTGTAGTCAGTTTCACATGCACTGTTCGCGTTAATCTCATTATCCAAGTTTACAAAGAGCACAATGTAACATTAAATCGGTTAGTCCAGTTATAGTTATAGTTTTTTCATTAAAGTAAATATAACTATTCCTTACTTACCGGTCTTGTCTCTTATTTTCAATAATTCATAATTAAGTCGCTATTTAATATTACTCACGACATTATAGAATACATAGCGCGATCTCGTAGTTGACCACAAAATCGCATCTTCAAAATAAAAGAGAAACCAAATCAATTTGCATTTCTATCAAAAATAATTTAAAAAATAAAAGTTTCAATATTTGTAGTATTTGGTGAGCATACCGTTTTATTTGTTTTTAAATGAGTGATATTATCTCGATTGCCTCCATGCTCCGGAAGTCAACTTCATCCTTCTGCATCTGCAGTCGATAATGCCTACAATTCCTTGCCGACTTTACCTGTATCCTTTAATCCAAGTGAAGACCTGTGCCACAGCAACATCATCTTTCTGCCAAGTGGCCAATTTATTTGAAAGCATAGAAAACAAATGTTCCCCAGTTCACAGATTATTTTTGACTCGTGCTGCGCAGGCGGCTGATACCAACTCTCTTTAGGTAGGTATATCAATTATATCGAATCTACACCATATATTAAAACAATATTACTACCATTAAGAAACTTTTGTTGACACTGTTTCGACTCCATAATATTATGTATATGATGAGAGATGTCCCCAGAAACTTATACTGCGCCCGCGAATTAATCCTGAGAGTAATGCGACAGCTCACAGTATGTCCTGGGAATATACGGTTAGATTGATGTGTTCCTATTGCTTACTGAACTAGAAATTTAGGAATCTAGTTATGTCTGTTCATGTGTTAGCTAATTAGTGAAATATTCGACTACATTTCCAGCAATAGCTTAGTCAGAGAATTGATACATAAGCGATAGACATAGATTAGTTACACAACTATCGAAAGTTCGCCTCCGACACTTTGGACGCTGAATTTTCGATCGTAGTAGTATCGCATGAGTAAATAAACGGAACAGAGAATAACCTACATACAACCGCGCGAAATGATTGCACTACTACAAGCACGCGGGGCACGTGTGATTTACCACTGGCCGCCGGATAAAACCGGTTTCTGACGCACAGCCAGTTGCATAAGGGTTGTGCGACGGCGTTCTTAGGATGCTTTTACTCTGTTCGGTTTATCTACTCATATGGTAGTATTCCGTTTAGCATGACACAACGATCAAACAGAAGAGCGTGTCATGTTCAGCCGCTAAATTGAAATTTGATATTAAGCCTGTATTTGCGATTCACCCGGTATTAGATTTCTCTTTAGTCGATAGTTTATGAAATTGGATTGAATGCGTTCTCTCGGAAATTCAGCAGAAGCAGTAGTAACATTATGGCATTGACCACATAATATCTAAACAGAGTAAACTTTAAAAAAAGCACTTATTTTAGAGAACGCGAAAAACTGATTACCGTGTCCCTGTGCACTGCAGGAGTTTTCTGAATAGATGTATGTTTTACAAATCGAATAGTGGATATTTTTTTAACTCTGTTTTATTGGTCGATGGGTAGTGATTTAAGGAATGCGGTGGTATGCATAAGTCAAAAACGGAATTTTCGATCAGGGTGTGCGGTATATGATTTTACTTCACGCCTATGTTTTTTTTTTTTAAAGACATATAGAGGCACCTATACACTATTATGCGCAATTGCTAATTTCGTTACTTTGTGTAGGTATGGTCAACATTAAAAATAGATTACATTAATGTTTATCCCAATACCATAGTAGCTGACTGTTGTTTCTGACTATACTAATGTAACAGAACAATGATACTACTTCCATTGACCATAAGTACCTACGTATAAGAATGACAGCTAACCACTTTATTGATTTTCATAAAATAAGAAGAATTGCGTTATCCACGATTTATGATATAATAGAATGCAATAAAGTCCACCACTTTATTGCATTCTATCGGGCACGTAAATCGATGGTATAAGAGAAACGCTGCTGCCCATTACTCATCGTTGTCTTTACCCTTATTTGCCTTGCACGACAATTGTATTCAGCTTTGCCGGCACCACACGGTATACTACAGTTTATTTGCAAATTTGATATTTTTTATTGACAAGAGAGTATGGCACGCTCATTCGCAATCCCCCAAGATTTGATCCGTCTCCCACTGCCTCAAAAGTATAGATGATTGTGATGATGGAAGTACTGCGTCATGTTCGGGTGAAATTAGCGAATTTCGCGATTCATGGCGCATTCAGTTAAATCTAATGGGCCTCGGAGACGGTCAATCAGCTTTGCGTCAAGCACGTATTTTCTGTGTGTTTCATTATGTTGCTAGGTCAAATAGATCTTATTTATGTCTGTTTGATTTGTTTGACATAAAAAATATTTGTTTTACCTAGCAACAGAATGATACACACATTAAATGAACGAGTTTGACGCAACCGTCTCCGAGGCCCATAAGGTCAAACTCATTGTTATGGTGTATCTTGAAGTGCACGAATCACTTGACACTAAAACAAAGATAATCCTTGTCCCTCATCGCCCTTCTCACCTCTTAAGTCCAAAAGTGACACATGCCATACGAATTTATGTTTTCGATAATCCGGACCGCATGCGTATGGGCCCCGTTGGCTATTATCCCTTAAGCCTTATCCAGGGACTACAGGATTTGCATTGGACCCTTCGTGTAAGTCCCGAAACTCTTATCTTAAAGTGTTCCTCTGTTTTAAATTTGGCAAAGCTTGTAATATTTGACGTTACTATTTCAGTAATCATTACCTTCATTTATATGAATAAATTAGTGCTTTTATAATGACCCATTTATAATGAAAAAAAAATCTGCACATCATGTTGAAAGACTAAACAAAAATATTCATGCAAATTACATTACCGATGGAAGAACGTTCCAGAAATAGGAGGAAGCTTTCCAATATTCCGATCCTTGTCACTGCTCTAGCATAGACAACGAGATTATGGACAAAAAATAGAGAACTACGCGAATCTCTCTAATTACTTTTAAAGCCCGAGCGACCCTGTTACAAACCTTTATTACGTATTCCATCGCAGTACCCGGATTACCTGTCCCCAATGGTGACATTGTTGTGGTCTTTGTCACATACAAGCCTCATTGCATCATTCCCTCTCTGTCGTTCCCCGGTGCCTGCGTTTGACGTATGAGTCGTGTACAGGCGTGAAATAATAATTGCGACCTGTAGGATTCAGCGCTGATGTTTCCGAGTGCAGAATTATGTTTTGCAGAGAATGTTTGTTGATAGTTACGATTGACGTGTAGACAGATGTAATTGGGGTCGGGTTGAAATATACTGCTTTGTGATAGATTGCTGATCAAAGTGCAAAGTGTAAACTTTGAATCTTTCTTCAACTTAACCTTTCCATGGGGTTGGTCCAACCACAAAATATACGACAATTATTAATAGAGGCAGTCTTAAAAAAAAACTGCATAATTTTTTTACAAAGGAGTTAAACTTAGTTGCTAATCAATAGGGAGGTTCGGTATGTTGATATCGTTTAGTGATACGACAATTTTAAGAAAAACCCAAAAAGAGATTAAAAGATGCCCTTTCACGACAAAATATAAAATATAAGCCCAACCTAAAGTGCGCAACCGTTTTTAACTTAAAAGGTAGGTATAGCCTTAATAAAAATAACAAAACAAGGCGCTACTAAAAACCTAGCGAGCGCCAAGATTTAATTTAAAACCCGTGCCGTACATAAAATTGTGTCGTCATTTTTCTCGCACCAGCGTACCTATAAGCTTATGCATTGCATAATAAAAAGTTCCACTAACGCATGCTTGCTCGTGTATACAATTTATAAATGCATAAGCGTTGAATAGGTATATTAAATAAAATTCATTGAATATATTGAATAAAATTTTATTTTGTACCTTGTTTATCAAAGACATTTCGCCAACTATGTTAGGTCCCATATAATGGGGGGCGAGGCAATTGAATATCTCAGACCAGACGCTCGGCTGCCTAGTACGGCACTCACGGGAGAATGGGGGTGGGGTGGTGACAATTTTGTATTCTGCTCCGCCGTCTCCGCACGATACTAAAACGTCCACCCTTCGTGATTTTTCTTTTGGTAAGTATATTCAGTCAAGAACTGGGAACAATTGAAAATAAACTCTATTATCTTATAACTAGAAAAGGATGAGTAGGCCCTGAGATAAAGACTTAAAAACCTAGCTTATACATTCTAATTATAAATTCTTGAATGAACTTCACAAAGTTCAAGCATATTATTATACTATAGCAAAAGTACAAGCAAATTCACAAAACGTTTCAGCTGGCGAAATTTCTGCCTTAATAAGTTTAATAACATAATTCGATGATTAATGATAAACTAGTGGGCGCCCGCGGCTTCGCTCGCGTTAATCTTAAGATTGTTTTAACACAAAAATAATTTGTCAATTTGAACCAGTGGTTTCTGAGATTAGCGCGTTTAACCAACCTACCAAACAAACAAGTTCTTCAGCTTTATAATATTAGTATAGATTACCCAGTTGTATGAACGAATATAACTAACTATGCCCCCACTCCAGACAAACACAAAAGGCGAAGGATGGAGATGATACGTTTAAAATTTGTACTTATATCATCTCGACAATAATTTGGTGATAAACCCACGTTTATCCCTATTGTATTCTGCTTTGCCGTCACCACTGACGGCAAAGCAGAATACAATAGGGAAGGTGACACTAACAAAGAATCACTGATATAATGATTTATAATAATAATTTAGAATAAGGAGATTCGTTAATATTCACTTATTATCGGATTATACTTGTGATTGATATTGATGCTATAAAAATAAAAGTACAAAACTTAGCAATCCGCCATATTTGCTAAACGTCGCGTGACGTCATTATTTAGTTATCTTCATTATGACATTTTATTTCCCAATGAAATTCACTAGTTGAATATAGAAACTGGCTTTTTTACGGAACAGTGACGTCACAAAGACCCCATTGCTATTTTCGCGTTTAGGCGGAAATTTTAAATTGCATTATTCAAAACATGCTTTTTCTATCAAAATTAAAAGTTTTTACACAAATATAACTTATTTTGGGTAATGTAGACACGTAAGAAAAACATGGTGTAGTTTTTCAAAATAAGTCATCATGCCTACTGTCACCACCCCCATCTCTCCCGTGGGTGTCCTATAATACTATCTTTACATAATGATGAGTAATGGGCAGCAGCATTTCTCTCATAAACACCTAGCCATATAAATGTACTGCGTTTTATGTGCCCGATATATGGCAATAGATTCGCCACCCATACAACATAATTAGCGAAAAGTGGGTGTTAATTCACCTCTACCTACCCCTTCGGGGATGTCTATGTATATAAACAGACGTGGTTTATGTATGTATGTTTTCACAGTGAGGATGGTGTCATGTCAGAAACGCGTGGTCGCATGCGTGCTCCTGGCTGTGACCGCAGTAGTGGCTGCTGCGTCTTACGACCGGGAACGTCTGGAGATCGCTAAGCAAATTCTGGAAGAAGTCCCGCTCACTGACGGGTGAGTAACTTAAAGGTTAACACGCATTACGTCCACCCGGCACCTGACCAGCACCGCCTTGCCTCGTTCTTTATTTGAATTTGTATGGAGGCGGCCACTCGCGGCGAGGCGGTTCTGGTCGGGTGCCGTGTTTATGTAATGAGTGTTAATCTTTAACCAGACTGTTGTTAGAAGACAAATCTCATATGAGAATAGATAACCACAAAGAATCTGTTAAAAATGATTGATAGGTATGTAATATAAATGTATGAATGATGTAGCAGCTACGTCGCTTTGCACTACACAAAACAAAGTATCCGCGAAGTGCTACAGACTATTATAACAACAATTCAAATCAATAATATACCTGTAGGCCTAGCACGGGACGTGAACAAAATCACTCTCCACCACTTGACAGTGTTTTGTCTCGGGATCCAGTGGAAATTAGAGCGAGAAGTAAATATTTTCTTTTCCGAGAGGAGATTTTCTCCACTGAATTGATGACTGTTGTGGTATGGCAAAATAAAGATTAGCAAGACCTGAATCACGATAACAAAGTTTTTGGCAGGACTCAGTATATATTCAATATCCGCTGAAGTACGGGGGGACCGTGATTGCCGAGCGCCCACCTGGCTCAGAGGAAGATTTTCCCTTTTCGCTGATGACGCGGCGTGACTTCCACATCCCAACACATGAATATTTAACAAAATCACAACCATTTTAAGCAACACCAATTGTGGTATTGCTTTCGTTCACAATTATTGATGTAAATGAATGCACTTCGTTGTCATACAGTATTATTTATTTAAATTAATCTGTTCCACAATTTAAAGGGTACAGATTCGCAGACCGCAAACAAAATTTTATTGCCGAATCGACCTGCACTCATTCGTCGCTTATCAAGTCGGTCAGTCGTCCGTGCAGATATACGGGCGCTTATTAAAAACCGGAATTCCGTCCGGGACACATCGGAAATCCAAGCTCACCGTAGTAAATTGTCAGGTCTTTACATACATACAGAAATCACGCCCATATCTCCGAAGGGGTAGGCAGAGGTGAACTAGCACCCACGTTTCGCCAACTATGTCAGGTCCCATGCAATAGGTGGGGCGAGCCTATTGCCATTTATCGGCCACAAAAGTCGCAGGTCATTACAGGTTTGGCGAAGTATGATAGATAGTCGATTGTATTGTTTCGCTATTGTCATTTTGCGAATCCAGGAAACAATCCATGTCTGCTCTGCTGTCATCATTATATCGTGAGTGCCTTTCGATTGTGTTGTGGCTTGTGGCACCGTACGGTTTAATTGACCTAATTTGAATCCATAATTATAGCAGAAATAATGCCTAGAATAATTGACTGACTTGAACAACTTGAAGTTACTACAGTTTTAATACTTGGTAAATGTAGGCGAGCCCCTCTTACGCCCCAAACAGTCATTGTCAAGTTACACCCTTCTAGGCCTGTTTCAGCTAATAAAGAGTCTATATTAATTTTTGTAAAGGAAACGGTATCGTGACCTTATAAGGGGATTGAAATGCATCCAAGTATTAGGCTGCCTGTCCATTGACGCGGAGCGAGGCTGCGGAGCGGAGAAACGAGGAAATATTAACCAATAGGATTGCATAAAATTTTCACTCCTATATAATATGAAAGCCTATTGGTTAATATATCCTCGTTTCTCCGCTCCGCGGCCTCACTCCGCGTCAATGGACAGGCAGCCTTAAGGACCAACGTGCAACCAAGCTAGTCCTCACATCAACTTAAAAGACCATGGTACAGGTGAGGTGGTCAAAATGCTCAGATAATTTACAAGGTCTTTTCCCGACAGGCACAACGACCTGCCTTGGAACATCCGCAAATTCCTCCGCAATCAAATCAACGAATTTGAGCTGGACACCGACTTGACTGTTGTGGAGCCTTGGTCCATATCGAAGTACTCTCATACCGACCTGCCGAGACTCAGAGAGGGAATGGTCGGCGCTCAGGTGAGTGATAAACTTTTATACACCACGTTCTAGAACTAGGGAACCAAACATTGAAGGCTCACTACCAACTGAATTGTAATGCAAAGACTGCTTACATGCTACAGTATTATTATGTATTATGTGGCAGCCAAGCTAGAGTAATAATAATAATTAGCTGTTCAATCAACAGCCTAGCCTCTTACTAATTCTATAATAGCACAAATTACTGGCACTCGTCGCTGCTGCGGGCAAGCTCGCTTTGCTCGCTCGGCTCGTGCTGTTCATTGGTTCATAAACTAACCTTACCTAACCAACTTACTAACCCATATTGGTAAATAGTAAGATTTTTGCCCGGCTGGTTGCTCCTGCATATCATTCAGGCCGCTAGTTAAACGCGCGCTGATGATTAGACGGCAAATTAAGCTAGTTGAGCTACGACATAATTACATTAAACTATATGGATAGGTATTCATTTGACATCAAACTATACCATACTTTATATGTTTTCAATATCTAAAGCCAGTCGTGATCACATTGAATCGTTTCAAGATTATATTAGGCTATCAGGATAAGCTTTGAGGCAGCGTGTATTCTGCTAGCAATATAATGTTATCTATAGTAATTGTTATGTTTTCGTTTGGTTTAAATTAGTTATTTTATAATTAAGGTGTTTGTTTGCATTTACAAAATAAGAAAATGCATCCATTATCCGTTATATTGTATTGTAATTTCATAAGAATTACTTTAATATTACTAATTTTATTGACAGTCGAATTGAAAAGTAGACTAGTTTATGATATTATTTTCGTACCGACTATATATTTTTATAAGGCCTCCCCAGAAAAGTGAAAACGTCCAAAATCCTCCCGTTTTCCACTGAGAGACACTAATCTCTTGAAAGGCCTCTTGAGATGACCCGAGGAATTGGCGACTCTGCCTGCTTTTGCGATATCACCCTTACCAACGTAAAGTTTTCAAGATTCTGACTGTAGCCAACACAAGCCGACGTGTAATATTGGAGATTGGCAATATTATAGACATAATCAGCTAAGCTGAAGACAATAAATCAACCTATTAATAACTAGTTTTCTAATATTTTGAGTCATATTAAACATCTATCATTTGTAAATTCAAGTTTTTATATGCTAGACAAAGAACCTTTATCTCATCTGATGGTCAGTGACGATAAGGGCCGAAGATGAAATTGAGCTCCACCTGGATTCGTCGACTACAAAGGGGCTGGCTATCTGATCACAGACTGACGGTAACACAGTAATGCTATTAGCATTATTATTATGGCGACATATTTTGATAAGAATTCTAGTTGTCCGATGCTTACAACTATTCAATTATCAAAAGTACCTGTTTTGGGTTTCGGGACAATCCTCAATGAAACCATGCATTTCTTGGATGCATTGTTGGTTCGTATCGACAAGAAGATGAAAAGCTATCAATTTAATCACATTGGCGTTCAGCAGCTCCCCATTTGGGCAGGGATAAAGGAAAGGTTAGTTGTTCCCATTTCACCCCACCCAAAGGCAAATATCACTCTACGTTGGAGGCCTGGGGAGTTTGGAACACCTTACTGAACGCTCTCTTTCCATCTTCGGAAGAAACATTGTATGCACAAGTTTTAACAATACTTTTGGCAGAGTTATAAATACAAAGGGTAACGGCTTGACTAAGTCGCAGCACAGTTTTGCATATAAATGAATTGAAGACTGTCATTCGAGTTAGGCAAGCCATTGACATCGACGTAAGCTATCGATCAAGCTAATCTCAAATATCTGAAATTCGAATCGTGGTTAAGCTAAAGTTATAGCTTTTACGCTATACGAACATTTACAAATCTGTTTAATACTTTTTCACTATTTAAACGCTGGGTGCCTTTTTATTACGTTTCGAACTTACAAATAATAATTCTTGTCACATGACAAGAATTATTATTTGTAAGAAAAGTAGATATTGGAAAAGAAGAAAGAGAATATTGAAGGAACAAATTGTATATTTAAATTCCGAACACAATTAAGGAAGTCCATTTAAATTGTTCCATAAAGACACCCTACTATGGAAGCGGACGATGATTTCTACTATTATTTGATTTCTGACTGTAAAAAAGCCACCTTTTGTCGGCACACCGGACGTTGCATCGCGTTAAAATGAAAAATAAGCGAGAGGCTTGCCGTACTTTTACAGGGTGAAGACGCTTTACTATTTTGAATGGAAATAATATTTATTGTATGAAATAATTATAATAAATGTCACTAACCAAATTTGGTGGAGGAGCTTAATCACATGATTAAATAAACGGGCTTGTTAGCGCAGTGGCCTGGCGCGCTCGGCCCGCGACTGTGTATACTAAGCAATGTTCGCTAAGGCCGTTCATTGGATGGGTGAAAAATATTTTATCTCGAGTTTCCCCGTGACTAGATCGTATAATTATCTGAGTATTAGAAATAACTGGCGAACCGTGGGTAATTTACCTTTGCCTACATTCGGGGATATAGGCGTGATTTGTGTATGTATGTGTGCACTCTGATAAAAAAGTTGCATGTCCTTATGGCTGTATGATGATGTCGCTTAGTTGTACAATTTAGTTCCTTCCATTCAATTATTATTGTCTAATAAAATAGTTTTGCGGTAATGGCATTATATCGCACTCTATAACGTACTGACACCCAATGGCAATTAAGGTGTCTACAGCATGTAAGGAATAGCAAGTGTTGGGTATCAGATTATAGTGTTTGTTGAAGCACCAGTGCCTTGTCGTGTCTATACACAAGAGGTGGGAATTGGACATTGTATAATATTGTGTGCTCGATGAATTACTGAGGAAAACACTTTAGCGAGCTGAGTTGACATCAGAAATTTGTGGCCATATTGGAAAATATTCATGTTAAAAAGAAGTGAATAACGACTTATTGTATCAATAAAATATTAATGCAGTAAATACCTATGTATAAAGTAGGATTTCTAGGGTTTCGGTATTGCTATTTAAGTGGATCTAAAAAGTCATAAGCTGCACATTACAGGGATTAATGACAAGTTTGCACAGCTAGAACAATAATTAATCTTATACCAAATTATGCCTTAGGAATACAGTGTTAAGGCATAATGTGGGTCAACCTTTTTCTCTGTATTTTCCGCGTATATTTTCCGCGTATAAACTTTCAAAGCTTGCTAATGAGGCGGTAAGACTAGAACGTAATTATACCTGGACACATAGCACCCGACCCCGACATTAATACTAACACTACACGGCACGCCTGAGCCGAAGTCCGCGCCTTTAGACGCACCCTTAGTCGTGCCATTCCAAGCTCCAATTCATAGCGCCCTGTAAGGCTCTCCGCGGCAGTATGTCGTCTCTCTGGGAGTCCTCGATTAGCTAGCCTCGCTAGTCTGATGGCGTGATTAATGTTGCCAGTAACATTAAACCATTCAGAAGAAAGGGAAATAAATAATTATTTTTATTTTTTAATTCACTATAATCTACTGCCTTTTTTATGTTTTTATCCATCGTAAGCCTCCAACACCGTCAGATTTTGTACAACAAAAATATACCTCCCTATCTAATACAATAATTACAAAAGCCATAAATTTTACGCAAAAGTGTGTCTCATTTTATGTCTGTACGAATTAAGTACTATTTTAAATTGAGGCATGGATGAGGCATCATTAAATCTTTGATTCGGTAATGAAAGCTTAGCACTGTTATAATAAATAAGCAAGGGCACAATTAATATGGCACTTTTATGACGAGTCTGTAAAATTGTTAAAGAAAAGAGTACTGTGAAAAATGTTTTAAAAGCATTCGCAGCACATCCGCCGTGACGATTTATTTATTGCACCAACAATAATTCTGCAGGAAAAGGAAGAATTTATTGCTTACATAAATTCAAATTTGCTTTCGCTCACCCATGCCAGAGAAAAAGTCAATGAGAAAGGGGAAATGTGTTCCCCTCGTTTAATCTGTTATATTTGAGGATATGTTGTGTACATAATTCATTGTGAGAAGCAACTTCAAAGGCATATACGAGGGCGGGTCAATAAGTCCGTGACTTTTTGAATTTTTTGAACCTCGACAAATCATATTTTTTGGAAGGGATAAAAAAATTGGAGAAGCGTTGGACAAAGTGTCAAGCTCAAGGGAGACTACGTTGAAAAATAAAATGATTTATTTATCAAAAAATCTGTGTTTTATTCTAAAAGTCACGGACTTATTGACCCGCCCTCGTACATTATAATACTTTAACGAAATTAGAAACACCTTCGACATGGTACTTCGTCATAATAGCTTGGTTCGTATATGTTGTATTTCAGTCCGCCCCGTATTTGTAATAGAAACAGTTACAGTGATTTTTCTTACAAGTCTAAATATAATGTAC
Source organism: Cataclysta lemnata (assembly GCA_963931975.1). Lineage (NCBI taxonomy): Eukaryota > Metazoa > Arthropoda > Insecta > Lepidoptera > Crambidae > Cataclysta > Cataclysta lemnata. The sequence continues at coordinate 15,279,693 of OZ008338.1, forward strand.
TAATCTAACAAATGCACCCACACATGAACCACAAAACCTTTATACAATATCGACGACAAAACAATTCGTTTTATTTATGGAGACAGTAAAGGCTTCCCGATACTGACATGCGGAACCATAAAATCCTTTGAGGATTTGAATGGCAGTAACCACGGCTGGTATTAAACGTCCGTCTGTTGATAGATAGATGCAGAATTGACTAGGGTGCCCTCTATCGCTCATCGGCCGTATATCACGCCAACAGGTGCTATCGACACTCGTCTGGATGAATTGCGTTCATGCGAAACGTTTTACAGATGCGACTCGGCCAAATTGCACTTTTTTTTATTTATTTCAACTAGCATCTCTAGCAAATTTACTTTTATTTTTTTTGAATTTTTTTATTATGGTATGCTTAAATGACGCGCAGCTCTAAAAACGAACATAATGCATTTTAAATTTATGCCAATAAGACTTACTGTTGCAGGAATGCAATTTTGAGTTGAAATGCTTCGCGTAATTTAGGTTTTTTTTTTATAGTTACAGTAAACATAATTTACAGAATTTTAGTTGTTTGTTTCTATAGAAGTGACCAATAGGAGCTTGAATTAAAAATGATGCAAAAACGGGACAAAAATCATTTTCAGGGCTTTTGTTGCGTGCGTTGCGTAAACGGTTAAAGTTATGTAAAAATCATGTATTGCGGAATTGTTCTGTTTTAAAGGTTAAAAAAAATGTACGTGTTAGCTTATGTCTATACTTTAAGGTTGACCCACTATAAACTTTTTTCCATTGCAATGCATTAATTGTGTGGGTGTTTGAAACATATTTTAAATCCTTAACCACCACGTACGACATGTTGTTATTGTCCGAATTCAATGCGAGCAATAAAGGATTTATATTATTATGTCCTAAAATACCACCAAAATCCAAAATTTTTATCACATAATAACGATAAAATCTCATATCCGTTTTACCATGTCGAGCTGTCGCGAACAGCAGTTAGCCCGACATACCAATAATGGCAGCAACAGGCAAGTTTATTCTACGTGGTATATAGAGGGAAGCCATGTTAATGGGACGCCTTTTGTTACTATACATATACTCACTAAATTAATTATTGATTTCATGAATTAAAATTAAAATAAATCCACAAACCAATGATTCTACATTGCACATCATCATCGTCACCAGCACATTTAATGTCCCCACTGCTGGGGCACGGGCCTTCCTTATGGTTGGAAGAATATAGGGAGATTGGGTCATAAACCACTACGCTGGCCCAGTGCGGGTTGGTGGGTATAAACGACTGCAGATGCATTCGGGACTTAACTTCCGGGACTTAACATGCCTTCCGAAGCACGGAGGAACTCGAGATAATAAATTTTAGGTCACCCATCCAATCGCTGGTATAGCGACATTGCTTAGTGTATGCAATCGCAGGCCAAGCGAGCTCCTCCACATTGCATAATTTTTCAGTTAATCAATTTGCCTTAGTAACTATTTGGCTAAGGGATCAGCCTAATTTGGACACTCATGAAATTCGTAGTCCACAAAGTCAGCAGAGGGTAGTCAGATCGTTACCGACTTGAATTATTCATACAGCATGACGTTGATGCGATGATACTCGTAAACTTCGAATAGCCAAAATATAATATTCATGTTCTCGGAAATATGAAGCTTTTGCCATATTTTTGTTTTACACCACCCCTTTTACTTTTTCTCAGACAAATACGTAGACCCCTGCTGTAATGATCACGTGTCGTATCTTGAACAAGATTTGGCATTGCCTTGGCGTCATGTTTTGCCATGCCATCTGGTAATGAAATGTTTTATGAATTTCATTATGTAAATATGGTTTCCTCTAATGGTGACTGTCTCCTGTTATAACATTTTACCGTGGCAATAAGAGCACAGTAAAGCAGAAAAATATCGTGCATTGGCAAAATGTGGTGACATATAGACGTAGAGTAGAGAAACTCGGTGGCGAAATGGCTTTGCTTTGCGTAAATTAACCGGTGTTTGGATGACCAAAAATATTACTATTCAGAGTTCCGTGTTTCGGAAGCACAAGTTATTGGCTGCATCTGCAATCGTTAATACCCACCCATGCACAACTAGGTCCTCGCGTCCTAGCGTCTTGGAAATTTTATGTAATATATCACTGACTTAACGAAGATCATCAATACTGATTAAGTTTTCAACTTAACAGATTTTATTCCTTTTTTCAATTTATCCTCTATGTAGTGTAGTGATAGTCGCTGTCCGCAGATATTGAAAAATGCTCTAAGCTTTATTATATTATATAAATCAGAAAAAATCTTATTTATAACCTAAATATAATCGGTGAAAACCATTCAGATCATAATACTAAACTCTTTTAATGTCTCACTTTGAAATACCTTGGTATCATATTATCTCAATCTAGAATATCACATAACATTAAAATTGATGTAGGCTCTCAAATCAGACACAACCCTACAAATATTTTAGTATTCGCAACAAAGGTTTCTCCAAATCATATTTAGCGAAAAAAAAATCTTATCCCTTGAGAGCGCACACGTGGGTCAAGAAGGCGCATGGTTTGCCAAACTTATTTACATTCCAGGAAAAAGTGGATCGTTCAACAATAGTTGAAGTACGTTACGTAAACATAAGCCTCAAATTCGCTCCTTATTGTATTGCTAAGCCTTTGGGGCCCTACCAATTGTTTTCGACATCTTTTGAGTGATCTGTTTGAATATTATTATACATACATACATACATAAATCACGCCTATATCCCCGAAGGGGTAGGCAGAGGTGAACTAGCACCCACGTTTCGCCAATTATGTTAGGTCCCATGTAATAGGTGGCGAGCCTATTGCCATATATCGGGCACAAAAGTCGCAGTACTTTGCTATTGCTAGGTGGTATTAGAGGAACGCTGCCCATTCCTCATATATATTATTTTCATATATATATTATAGAAAATTATTATCACACGTTTATATTACTATAATCAATATTTTTAATACAAAATACCTAGTAAATGTTTTAGTGAAGATACGCTTACAGGTAGCATTAATTTATTTGAATTATTTTTCTCAACGGTGTAAGTTGCACACCGTAATTAGAAACAACAAACAGCACCCAACTGTATCTGAAATCTGAACTTCTTAATAATTTTTTTTTTTATTTTGTATTAACGTCTCATTTATAATCTATAATTTTCGTTTTCACAAATTCAATAATACTATCATTACCATGTTTTATATTAAAATATTTATTTTATACAAATTTTGCAGGTATATCAATTTAAATCTTATGTTTTGCTGAATGGAATATATCAAACTAATTAGTCCGTATTAATAAATTGGTTGTCATTCGAATAATTAATTACGTAAATTATCTTTTATTCATATCATAAACAAATGTTCTATGTATTATAATGTGTTCCGTAAACAGAGTACCTACGCTGACATACCTCGTTTGTTAAATCCGGATTTAGGGAATTGATTTATGAGCCGGTTCAACCACTATTAGGAGATCAATATGTTGCTAGGATTAATATAATCGATTGGTACTCAGATTAAGCTCTACGTACATAGTTATCAATTACACTTTTAAGTCGACGTGTTATTTCAGGTTTTACATAAATTTATTCCTGACAATCTTGGCGCCGTAATCTTCGAATTGCTTCTTAGTTACCCACATATTCCTCGAGGCCGGCATGCCAGCAAAAGTTGCCCCGCCTAACCAGGAAACAGCATAAGCTTCATTTGACGTCAATATATTTACTGGTCTGTGTAGTAGCTCTTGTAACTCAGCTGCTAATCTGTTATTTATACCAGGAATCATAGCCATACCGCCACTGGGTACAATCGCGTCGTACAAACCAGTCTTTAATTCTTCGTCACATTTAGAAGCCGCAGTAACTATAGCGTCTTGTAGTGACATCACTTCTGATTCATGTCCAAGAACTAAAGCCGGATTGAACAACATTTCTGCCGCCATAAAGGCTTCTTGGCTCACATCAACTTCTTCACCACTTGGTACTGTGTAAGTTTTCCGGTAGTTCTTCCTACACATTGCGATGTCCTGCGTTATATACATGTTCTTCTTCATTCCCTCTATTACTTCTGAGGTGTGTACACCAAAGTCGTATTGCCTCTCGCATAAACTATTCTGGAAGTAATTGGAAACTTCTTGGCCTGCGTAATTGGTGTGCATGTGGGCATAGTGAACGAGGCCACCTTCGTAAACTGGACAAATGTCAACAGTATCGCTTCCCAGGTCCACAGACAGCCCAGTTGTACATCCGGATCCATAAAGCGCTAACACACCTTGAGATTGTATACATAGGCCGGGGACATTCAGTGTTTCAAAAAATATCTCGCAACATTTTAATCTGAAATCAAATAATAAATAAATTCTCGACTCAACCTTACATCCATTTCGATTATTTTGTTATAAACGTAAGCTTTTTCTTCCTCACTCGTGCTTTCTATTGTTACAAGTCATGTATATATTACGTATATTGCCTTATAAATGTTGTTTTGTGTTTAAAATAAGTATAGTATAATAAAGTAAACGCAAAGTAGTAAACGCACGGAGCTTAATGTAATGTATGTTAAGAATAGGAGCTTCAATGAGGTTATTTATAAATTCAATAAGTATTGTGCCTTGCGGACTGTCTGTATTATAATAAGATGATAAGACAAAGGTATTAGTTCAGTGGAGCGAAAATTCAATTGATATGATCTAGGCCGTATTAATCAATCAATAAATTATACCATCATTAAACACGTCTTGACAAAAGGCATTTATGTTCTATTTCCACGAAGCAACACAATTGACAGAATCGTAAAAGAGGGGTCAAACATCATCATCCAGCTAAGTAGTTTAAGTTAATTTTCACACTGCGCAGGCCCAGGCCCCCCTTGGATGTAGGGAGAAAGGAGAAAAAAAGAGAGAAAGGAGAACATAGGGAGAAAGATCCATAAGGGTGTTGCCGCAACAATTGATCGATTTTTGATCGACTTCATTAATCGACGAATAATTGTAATAGTCGACGTCGACCAATATCTTTAACTTTAATAATTCTGAACCATACGATTAATCGATCTATTGGTGTGGTGGTACCACCCTAACCCACCACGATGTCCGAGTGCGGATTAGTGGGTGTTAACGAGTGCAGGTGCAGCCGGAACCAATATATATATATAGCATAACATGCCTTCTGAAACACGGAGTAACTGGGGATAATAAATTTTTGTTCACCCATCCAATGCCATTAGCGAACATTGCTTAGCTTACGCTATCGCAGACCAAGGGCATTAAGCCTCTGCGCCATCTACCTACTCCAAACTTATAATTCAAACTTTTTGCTTACAGGACATGGCTAAACGACTACCCCAGATGTGTATAAAAATTGTATACGTACTGGTAATATTTAAATATTAATTAATAAATTATTACAAGTTTAATAAGCTCGTACAACCGTTCTAAACAAATCAAATAATTAAAAGTTTTTAGAATGTTTTATCATGCGTCTGTACTGACCTAGTAGGGATGTTTATAAAATAACGATGTATCGAAGAGAACGATACAACAGCGACATAAGTCACAAACAACGAATCACTAACGCAACTATCAATTCAAGTGCACACCAAAACGGTTTCCATAAAATTATAACAAACAAAAACAATAATATTTAATAATAATTCACACAACGTAAACAGAATCTATATTATCAGTCCAAATAAAACCTTAAAGCATTACCTGCTTGTTCTTTTATATCATGCAAATATCTATATTTTTTATTAAAACGGCTAAATATCTATAAATCAGAATATCGGTTATGTAAAAACTTCGTATCAATACGATATGATATCTAATATACGTTTTTAGTTACGTCTCGTTATATCGGTCTCATGCCTATTTGACACATCTATCAAAATGGAAGTTTGTATACATATTCGGTCACATGCAGCGGGCCTAGCATGGGACGCGGAGATATGTCACCCGGGGAGTAGACAATTTTTTCTCAATCCCTCCTTTTCTTTCTCTAGAGCTAGCATGGCAAAAGGGAGAGACTAGTTTATCCCCAGTAATAAAGTTCTCGCGACAGTGCCGCCAATCTAAGCGAATAATAGAGTGAATGACTGAACCCGATCTTTACCAATAGAGCCAAAGAGTATATAATACACTACGTTTAAGAGTCGGGACTTCAAACAAGCTTTTTGAGATTTTTGACTCGCAGTTTAGGCTAAGATCTCGTACCAACCAACAGAGACAGATAAAAAAGTAATGCCAACATGCTACAAAAGCAAACTAAGGATGTGGTATACGCTACAGAATATATCGATATCGACAAAAACGAATGGGTAGCGGGTATTGCAGACAGGTTTTTCATCCTACAAAAGCAAAATAAAATCCTCTGTTCGTTTTAAAAATATTGAGTATTATTCAATTACGTGTAATTATTTTCATACAATTTATGTCACAACAAAAAATGAAAGTTAAGTTTACAATGTGGAAATTAATTGAATAGAGCTACGATGTATAAGTTAACCAAAATAAAAATACTTAGCAACTGGACTATTGTATTCGCATCTTTTAACTTTTGACATTGTCAGGATAATGAGAAGTCAGAACATATATTGACATTAACATGACAATTGAAAATTGAACTTTGTTGTATTTTGTTGATTTTTTATTAGACTTGGAATATTGTTAATAGTTATGATGCGAATATGCTAAGTTGGATTAATGCATACGAGTTGCATACGACGTTTTTCAACACAATTGCGAGGAAAAAAACGAAACTTGTGTTGTTATTAACTTTACCAAATAATTACGGAAAATCGCCTCAGATATGTCTGCGCGTAGTCAAAATTGGAACCAAAGAGAATACAATACTTGATTGGAACTAAAAATTCGTCTGCTATTTTGTTTGTCTAGAGTGTCAATGTTAGCAAGCAGTGCCACCCATCGCGCGCAGACTTATCTGCCGCACTCTACATGTTTTGGATTTTGTTTTTTTTTAATTCTCATTATTAGTAGGGATAGCAAAGGGTACCAGCACATACCGCCTCGTCTGATGTAATCTACTTTCTTTAGTTTTAATCGCATTAAAACGCGGATGAATCACGTTTTAATGCATTTTGGGAGAGTTTGACGGCAAATTTACACTAAAACAGCCTATTGATTGAGACTGACGAGGTAGATCGACCACGAAAATGCTCATCGCCTTTCTCATCAATAACTAATACACTTTTGTTTCAATAAATCTTTATATTGTACATCGCCGTAAACACTCATTGCACAAAACTACACCATGTTTTAACAGTCAACATCACTGCTATAATATTAATTTAATAAAACAAAAATGACGACTTTCAAATACAGCACAGAAAAACCGGCTGTGCATCCGGAGCAGCAGCAAAATATAAAATAAAATAAACTTTACATTAGTGTTCCTAAATACGATAGCTATGTTATTTTGTGTTTTTATACATCGAATCATATTTTAATTTGGAAGAGCTCGCTAGCGCAGAGACATAACGCGCTAGGACTGCGATTGCTTAAACTAAGCAATGTTCGCTAAGGCCGGTCATTGGGTGGGTGACCAAAAATTTATTATCTCGAGTTCCTCCGTGCTTTGGAAAGCACGTTAACCCGTTGGTCCCGACTGCATCTGCAGTCGTTAAAACCCACCAACCCGCACTGGGCTAGCGTGGTGGGTTATGGCCTAATCTCCCTATATACTTCCATCCATAGGGAAAGCCCGTGCCTCAGCAGTGGGGACATTAAAGGGCTGGTGATGAATATTTTAATTTTCATTTATTTTTCCATTAGAGTTAGAAGCAAATTCTCTCTCTATCATAACTAGTACAATCAACGGCACTTCAGACTACCCAAAACTGTCAAATTTCTTCAATCGATTATCAACCTTAAATTGGTATATATAATAGAGCACAAAATCGATTGAGAAATTTTCTCATTTTGTGGCAGTGTGACTTGCTGTTGACTGTACATTAAAATAACCCATGGACATTTTAGTTAACTGACACTTATTTTGTTGCCGTGTGGTGACGGCAGAGTAGAATACAATTGTCACCACCCCGTGTCGTACAAGCCGACTAAGGATAAATCAATGATGAGGAATGGGCAGCAGCGCTCCTCTTGTACCACCTATCAAAAGCAATGAACTGCAACTTTTGTGCCCGGTAAATGGCAATAGGCGCGCCACCTATTACATAGGACCTAACATAATTGACGAAACGTGGGTGCTAGTTCACCTCTGCCTACCCCTTCGGGGATATAGGCGTGATTTATGTATGTATGTATGTATTTATTATATGCAAAAATTAAAACAGAATAATCCGGAATATCGAATAAATTACTAGAAATCACATAGACCTATCTTTGTCACCACCTCAATAACTCGGAAACAAATTGCTCGTCTTAAAATGTAAAAAGTGGAAATATGTTTTCCATAACAGTGACGCCATGCTAAGGAAGTAGAGAAACAGTCCCAATATTATGTCAAAAAGTGAAAAAACAATTGTCTCCATTGACGCCGTGCTAACAGCCGTGGAGATACAGGTTTTGTCACCTGTCAAGTGGTGGAGAGAGACTTGTCCGCGTGCCCGTGCTAAGCCTACAAGCATAGCAAAGACGTGGACAAAATCGCTCTCCACCACTTGACAGGGTCCTGTCTCGTGATATTTAGTAGGAATTAGAACGAGATAAAAGTATTTTGTTTTCCCTGAGGAGATTTTGTCCACGTCCCGTGCTACGGGAAATGATTTTCAGGATTATAAAATATGAGTAGTTCCTTATCCTTGTTTTACTTAATATTCAGCTATCAAATATCACATCGTAATAGGTACATTGTCTATACATTACAGGGCAGTCGCCCATACTTCAATTTAGCCATGTCCTATTGTTCGCTTCCATTCTAATATTGCCTTTGCTTCGAGAAGATACACTATTCATTTTAAGCTTAAACTAACTTAGTATTGCAATGGTATTTGGTATTTGTATGCTTCAATTGTGTAAACAAACTCCAAGCGTTCCGACTGTATTAGAGAACACCGATTTTCGGCCAAAAACAACAACATGCAACATTAAAGAACTCCCCTTTCTTAATTACATCCATCTTGAGACTAAGTAACGTTTCTTCAGACCTCCCTTATTGCGATACCCCAGGGACTTCCTCAGTGGAAGCCCTCATATCTCGCTCCGTGACGTAAAGACAGAACGGAATGGCTTGGGAACACACTTGCCCTATTTTAAATATCGCGTAAGGCGAAACTTAAGTGCTATGAAAGAGTTACGAGAAAATGGGAATACTAATAAATAACATTTTTAACTTATGGCCTTCATATTATGGTACTGTTACAGGTTTTTATAATGAAAGAAGTCTTTTGTTATATAATATGACATTACAAGAAACTCATTTTATCGCCATTATAAATGTTACAAAAAATACTATACAGGAAAATAATTATTATATGCCCTGGTGCGGGAACATAATTTAGGACCCCTTTTTCGTGGCACTACTATTTTACATATTTGGTGGTCAAAAAAATTTCAAATAATAATTAAGTGATAGTTACTTCTCACTCATCGGCGTCGTAACAGAACAAGCCAACATCACAGATCTGTCTTCTGGAGCAGCTTTTAACTCCTTATAGAAAATATGATGCCAAACTCTTTCCATATTATCCCAGTGTACTATTCTGCCCTTTACTACTGGCTGGTTCAGCTCAACGTCTTTTATTTTCTTTACGGCTTCGTCACCTGATTAAAAAGTGAAATTAATTTAAATTACTAAAGTACATATATTTTGGAATAATCTCAAAGGCACATTTTGTCTACAAAGTAAAGCCGTTACAGTTATAGTGACAGGAGAGTACTTATTGTCTCCACCCCAAATCTCTGTGGGTGTCGCACAAGGCGACTAAGGATCAAAACAGTGATGAGGAATGGACAGCAGCGTTTCTATTGTTCCACTTAACAATATTCGCGTTTATGCAATACTGTTCTAATAAATAGAATATCTTAATAAAAATTGCAATAACTGACCTACGAGTACATCGTAATATTCCCGGCCGTAGTGTCCGTTCAAGTAGTTAGGTCTACCAACAACTGTTCTGAACATTGACACGGGATGATTATCACAAGCGAAACCAGCTTTGATATTGTAGCTTCCATTGTCAATGACGACAGGGGGCATTTCAAACGCCATCCCAGCTAGCTACTATAAATTCGGACTTTAATTAAAAGATCATAACCCCTAGGTTATGATCTTTTCCTTGCAAGAATTTGAATCAATTGTCCTCTATGATTTGAATAGAGCCTGATTTTCAGCTGTCAGTCAGTGCCAATGACGAAGTAGACTACCATAAAGTAAAATACACCTGTCAGTTCAACAAAACAGCAATAACACCATAGATAATAATTTGTTTATGTCGCCATCTCCAAAAGTTAATATAGGTCTATCATTCTAAAAAACATTTTTTTTTAATTTAGACACCATATTAAATGCCGGAGGAGCTCGTTGGCGCAATGGCTAATCGCGCTCGGCCTGCGCAAGTGTAAATATAAAATAAGCAATGTTGAACCAAAAAAAAATATTATTAATAAAGGACATGAATTGAAAAACTATACAAGTGGTTTATTGCAAGGAAAAAAATAATACTCTGAATTACTTAAATTCAATTTATTATACTCAACACATCAAATTATTACGTCGCAACTAATTATGAAACATTGTTGAAAATGTTAAAAAAATTACGTGTATATATATTTATTTATTAGAACTAGAATAGCAAACATTTTCTTAAAAGAATTTGTAATTAACACCATCTGCGCCAACGTCTTCGTATTCACCCCTGGTCATCCAAAATCCTTTTAAATTGTCTAACGATGCCACCACTGAGGCTCCGTTCCACACAGTTAATTGTCTTGAAGGCAAGACATCTACATTGACTTTAACGCCAGGTACGTTTTGCTGTCGTCTCTTCAGTTCTGACAATAACCGGTCAACTAGACCTGGGAACATACTCGAGCCACCCGAAACAATCACATTGTCATAAAACAGGCACTTGTAATCGATGTCGCTTCTAGAAATGCTAGAGGAAATTAATTCACTTAAGCCTGGACAGTTCAAATTCTCCAAGGAAGGTCGGTAGATACATTCGGGACACTGATAAAGCTCTTTACCCAGTAACACGTGTTGACCATCGGGAAGCTCGAATTTCTTTTTGTTATCTCCAGAAGACAAAAATAATTCTTCTTCGGCAGAATAATCTTGCGCTACGTAGCACATTTTAGCCTGGAATCAAATTGAAGATGTTCGAATCATTTAAATCGAATACGGGTCACCACGTAGAAACATGTTCGATGAAGTAGACCGAGTTTAAATAAGTGTGTTGTGGATGGAACTACACGGTCTACGGTAGATGGACAATTTAAAAGGTGGGGCTAGCTTATTTGTATCACATTAACACAATGCAGTTCCGATGTACAGCAGTGAATTAAATTATAGCAGAAGTATTAATGATTATAATGAGTAATTAAGTAACTGAAAATATACCTTCATAGTTTCTAGAAGACTTCTTTCTATTTGTGTAGTGAACGAGTACCCTGACTTCAACAAGAGCCTTTGTAGTCGATCCGTTAAAAAATCTCCAGTTACTGGAGAGCTAGTGATAGCATGCTTTAAAGGAAATCCTTCGAAAACTGGAGTCACGTTACATGTTGAAGATCCATTTTCCCATACCACGCCCGTTGTCCTGCCGCTAGCATGCAACGCGGCTACTGGTGTCTTCACCAAGTAAAGAGCCTGTACCGTAAAGGCCTCAAACATGATTTCGGCCATTTTTTCTCTGAAAAAATAATACTTCTCATTCCATGGATCTTATTCGAAAACATATTATTTTATCAAATACTTATAATTCATTTACTTATCCCTTCTAGGAACTAATGGGTGAACGGTGTGCATCATTCTTGATTCTTCAGGAGGAACATGCAATTCCCTGTAGTAAATATGATGCCAAAACTTCTCCATTTCATTCCAATCAGTAATCAGTCCATTTTTTATGGGCCAAACTAAATTTGATATTCCTTGTCTCTTGATGGCTTCTTTTCCGCAACTTATTATTGGAATGCCATCAAAAAGAGCCGCTTGTCTGAACCTAATACACGTGGCAAGAAATGGGTCAGACCCAGGAAGTAAACAATAAGAATAATCTATACCTAATAACTGCGAGTATATTATATTACCTTCCCACCGTAGTAGGTATGAGAGATCTCGGAGTGGCCTCATTAGCAAAACCGGCCTTCGTATATTGAGATCCAGCATCAATAACAACACCGACAGAATTGTCTAGTGACGCCATTTTAAATACTACCCCGTTATGAATTTAAACAATTCATAGCCCACTTGAATTAGGAAGTCTAATAGTGTTTGGTGTTTATACAAATTTCGGTTTTGGTGTTAATACAAAGCATGATTAAAGCTAATCACCATACCGTAGATAAATTGGGAACAGGAAAACATCCTTCCCTTTTCCGTTTACAACTTACATTCATAGCGATCAGACGTGATGCACCCTTTTGATACATATCGTCCATCACATCATCCGTAAAACTGCTGGTGATCAATGAATTTGTGAAAGTGACATAAAGGATCTGGTTATAGACCCCGTCGCCTGCCACACACCAAACGTCTTTGGATATGCTGGATATGGTTTGACCTCTACCATTTGGTTGCTCAAGCCACCAGTGGAAGTACACAATATAAGTACACATAATTACAAAAATGTATGCACTAAGACATAAAAAATATAAAATAGTATTATGAATCATAAATCATGTTCAAGTATATCATGATAAATAAATAAACATTGCAATAAAAATCTAAAATGGACAAAAATAAAATAATCGCATTGTTTGTCTTGTGGCAATTATTGTTTTCAATTAAAAATTATGCATGCCAAATGGGCGTTATGATGCATTTAAATCTTGTGACATAAATATTTATTTTAAATGTAAAAAATAATGAGTCAATGAAGAAATAAATAAATTAGTTAAACTTCAAAAGCCTAACCTTGTTTTTTGAACCTAGCAACTCTTGATGTGACAAGAATTATTTTACTTATTCAATTACCCTAATCAATTTCCGACACTGTTAGTGGAGCACACATGGGAATATTCATACATAGCTATTAATATAACCCTGACGCCTTTGATATAGATGGTAACTGGTTCCCAAATTGATGGAATAGAGCGTCGAACACAACTGAATCATTTACGTTGGTTGCTCTTTGACAAACGAAGCGATTTACTGGCCCTAAACGCTTCGATTTAACATACACTGTTAACCCTTATACAACGTCTATGTGACAATATTATTAAATTTCAAGTAGGTAACTTTTTTTATTTAAAATACATAATAATATGGCAAAAGCGCAACGATATTACCGATTACCACAATCAGTTAGCACAAAAAGTCGATTTATCGTGATTCACAGTCCTTCGATGCAGTTTGTCCTTTATGAAATAAACACCTGCCCAGCTAGCATGACCACCGAAACACGATATGATATTACCATTTATCGCGTTGAACTATCAAAAATCATTAGATTTTAATACTCGTATAAACTTTATTTTCAATAATTAATTAAGGGTATTAATTAAAAATATAGCTATTTATCGCTTTGAACTGTCAAAAATCCAATGATTTTTGTAAGTTCAACGCGATAAATAGGTATTTCTTATCGCATTTCGGTGGCCGTACAAGGCGACTAAGGATAAATCAGCGATGAGGAATGGGCAACAGCGTTCCTTTTATATCACCTTGCAATAAGTACTGCGAATTTTGTGCCCGATAAATGGCAACAGGCTTCGCCACCTATTACATAGGACCTAACATAATTGGCGAAACGTGGGTGCTAGTTCACCTCTGCCTACCCCTTCGGGGATATAGGCGTGATTTATGTATGTATTTCGGTGGCCATGCTAGCCGGGCTGATCTCTATTGGTTGGTCAGAAAGTCACGCCACAAGAGCTTAGTCTTTCACGAAATATACAATCTTGATCTTGTTGCTGGGGGATTAGTAGAGGCTTGCAAGTAGCCCGTTAATACCGTTTAGTTAAGCGCTCTTAAGCGTTTCAAACTTTGAACCGTTCACAACTACAATAGCGATTTATTGATGAACTAATCTTTTTAGTTCACCAATTGAACGGAGTAAATTGAAAGGATTGGTATATGTCTAGACCACAGCTTTTCATGGACTCAGTTTACTGTTTAAAATGTATGTGTCAATTACTGCCGCACTCAGAGACGTCAAATAACGTTAATGAGTACTTAACGTCAAAAAATGACAATTCAAAACTAGCCGCTATTCTTGCCGGGTCTATGGTCTAGATTTGAATGAAAATTATTGACATTAAATACTCATTAAAGTTAATTGACGTCTCTAAGTGCGGCAGTTAATGCTTTAATCAAATAATGAGTCGTTTAATAGTGTTGTTCTTTTACGTTTCACTGCGTCTGATTTGAGTTAAGAATAAGAAACTACCTAAGTACCTAGCCATCATATCATCACCAGCCCATTAATGTCCCCACTTCTAAGGCACAGGCCTACCCTATGGATGAAAGTATTGGCCAAGTGTGGATTGGTGGATATTAATGACTGCAAATGCAATCATCGGCATAACGTGCCTTTCGTAAGAGTGGTTCGTGGTGAGTGGTAGTTCAACCAGAGATAAAAATATGTTTTGTTACCCATCATTGCTTCGTTTGCGCAATCGTAGACGAAGCGTGCTTTGCCACTGCGCTATCGGGCTCCTCGTATGTTCTAAAAACATATTTTCGCTAACTTATAGTGTCCCTTTTATATTGCACAATGAAACTGTATTTATACAAATAGTTGGTAGATACTATATCGCCTATTTCATAATTACGTACATAAATCACGCCTATATCCCCGAAGGGGCAGGGAGAGGTGAACTAGCACCCACGTTTCGCCAATTATGTTAAGTCCAATGTAATAGGTGGCGAGCCTATTGCCATTTATCGGGCACAAAGTCGCAGTACATTGTTATTGCTAGGTGGTATAAGAGGAACGCTGCTACCCATTCCCCATCATTGATTTATACTTAGTCGCCTTGTACGATACCCACGGGAGAGATTCGGGGTATTGTATTCACAATTGTATTCTACTCTGCCGTCACAACACGGCAATTAACCTTATAAAATATTATTTTGGTAATTTCGCTGTCGTTGAATCAGAACTGACAGTTATTACCGATATATTCATCTGAAAATATCGTAAAACTAACTCTGAGAGTGGAAGTGGAAACCAACAAAGGTCACGTCAACCTGTTTAGTACATCTTGTCAAATAAAAATATATTTTAGCAGCGTGGGCGGTTGTATAGGCTATCTATTGAACTTAGGTCTTTAGGTTCAGTACACACAATCACCGCCTCCATAACTGATAAATAGAATGTGCGGTGCCTTTCTTGGACCTTCTTTATGTATTTAGGCGCCTGAGAACTTCTTGTCCAAACAAATAACTTTGTCAATAAAAAGGCGGGAGCATTATTTGAATAAAGCGATTCTCAGCTGGTTCCCTACACGCATTTCCATTCAAGGTCTTTCTTAATAAACAAAGTTCGGCATCGTTATGAAAATTACTTAGAAATTCAGAAGTTAATTAACAATTGTTTGGATCGTGACATTTAGGCAACATTCATTTATGTGCTCTATAGACAGTTATATCTTTTAATGAAATGCCTGGGAAGCAATTACGATGGCAAAGTCGTTTCTGAAATAATAATGTATTGTATTTTTTCACAAGTACGATATTTTACTAATAAGAAAATAAGGACCTCCGCGTACGCTTACAGAGGCCAAAAAAAGTAATTTATGTATTGTAATAGTAAAACTTTTTGCAACTCAGAATGCATACCTATTGATAATTTTATTGTTTCAGTTACTGACATGTCACATCACAACGTCTCACGCAATTCGTTTATCAACATTGTCTTATTTGTTGTTTTTATATAGATAGCAACACTTACAATGGCCCGCGCAATCAGGAGGCTAAGTGGGGAATAAACCCTGCAAAACAAACTATGTGTCAACATAATTTTAATAAGACCCCAGGATTTAATATGACCTAGTAATACAGAATGACCTTAATAGCGCCCTTCACGTTAAACTTGACAATAAAACAAGATGAATCATTGTTTCAATATTGCTAGTAGAAGTGGCGACGGTAGTAAAGTTACTGTGTTACTTTCAATAAACCAAACACGACAGCTTTTCGGCTAAGGCCAGTCGTAAATGTAGGTAACTGACCATTACTCCACCCGACGTTTTATAGCACAACAGCGGCTTAATAAAGATGGCTATCATAAGTACACCATTGTTCTAAGTGAATTGTGATTTTTAGGCTAAGCCAAGCCTGTATAAGCATTTCGAGATAGATATCGAGATAGAATTTTCGACGACTACTTGGACTGCTTAAAGAATTGGCAGTGATATTTATCCTGTTTCAATATGTGTAGAATACAAACAATGATAATAATATTTATTTAATGTCGCAATGGATTTGATTATTTTCTAGATACACACTATCTCGACTTCATTGTGTATTAGGAATGCACATAATGAGATCACTTGAAGCAATTTTGTTGTCTTACAAAATTATGAACTATCTAGTTCACAATTTCGAAATAGCTTAACATCATTACCACTGAAAAGTCGTATTCGTTTCATTGTGGCACAATGATAAAGTTTCATTTTTACTCTCCTTTTTTCTGCGGAGAGGTAAACTGCAATCTTTACGTATCATCCCTGAAGTACGGCGCAACTACAGAGGTATGTGGGACTCGAGGTAGAAGCGTTCCCCCACTACACCACTAAACATCCTCTCCGAGCATCCAGCCAAAGCACACTATGGCAGCGATCCGGGGTCATCCGTTAGGATATGTCACTGGACAACCACCTGAGCCCGTCCTTTCGGGCTCATTCTGTGCACCGTTTACCCTAGTCCAATGTCCAACAACAGCCCTGCCCAAGACACTGTGCGGCACTGGGCGGTGGAAATACCCATTGTGTGGTGTGCCCCCACATAGGGCTCTGTCACTTACTGCTCAGACAGCTCCCAGCACAAGTCCGCACACTCCGCCCGCCGACGAGCCGCGCCCGCCTCTGGAGAAAATTGCCAACCGAAAATTATTATTGCCGACCGAAAATTGCCGACCGCCGGACAAACGCCCCGACGCGGCCAACACCTATCGGCCGCCGGGCAAACGCCGCGACGCAGCCCTCGACCTGGTGACCACCGGGCAAGTGCCCCGATGCGGCCTCACACACGTCTCCAACAGTGATGTCAAAAGGGGCCAGGATGAAACTCAGCGCCAAATTTAAGGCTATGGTCTACGCTTTCGCCCCCTACCAAAGGCGAACCATCCGGAAGACGCCGCAAACACCACGTCTTAGGTGGTGAGCCGACGCCAACATGTAGGCACCAGGCTCTCGCATCGACCAGCCAGCGCTGCCTCTTCCGGCACCACCATTGGAGACCACCTTCGGGTCGAAGGTGGTCTCCAATGGTGGTGCTCTGTGGTGGTGGTCCCCCCCCCCTGTTCCGAAGTTGGTCATCTGGCCGGAGAGTCAGTGCCGCACCGACCCATCAAACAGATGTTGCCCAAGGTGCACCACGTGGAGGTCTCAGAATTTCGCACCCCCATTTTTACTCTCCTAAATTATGTTACATAATTTCGTTGTAAGATAAAGCTAGAAATAAACTTCATAACTCTGCTTATCTCTTCAGGGATAACCAGTTATCATTTATGTTTGGATTTATCAAAAACGTGGATGTTAGGTTCACCTCTTTCTACGCCATTCGGGGATGTAGGCGTGATTTATGTATGTATAAATTATCAAAAACCCTGATAATTATAAGGTTTTTATTCATTCATAATGTAAAAATACCATTTCTTGGTAGATTTCTTCTCCCATCTCACGAATCATGCTGAGCAGCAAAATTAGCTCGAGCGGCTCACTGAAAATATTTATCAAAAAGATTCCAACCTTCTTCGCTGAAGTTGCCAAAGTCGATTTCCGCGCGACCTAGAAAAAACTTTTGATAACCTCCTAGAAATATGACCCTAAATATTTATCGAAATAAACGTCAAATTTTCGAACAGCCGCCATCTGGTTAGTACCTTAAAAGGATCAGTTGAATCTTACCGCATAAGAATCCGTAAAAACTAAATATTTTGTGGTATCCGTCTTCAAATATATAAAAGTATCATGTCACAGTGTTTGTTAAGGAACTCCTTCGAAACGGCTTAACCGATTTTTGTTTATTTTATATTTAGTAGATCAGAGAATAGGTCGTATGCTATTTTTATACCCCTAGGTTATAAAGGCAAACGAACGTTGCTGGGTCAGTTAGGGAATATATAATATTTCTTACACTAAGGTCCGAATTCACCAACACGTAAATCAAGCGATTAAAAGATAACCGCCAGTTTTTGACAGTTCTTGCATACGATAAAATGCCAAAAACCGACGGTTATATAATAATCGCCTGTTCAAGTGTTGGTGAACTCGGGCCTTAGGGTCGGTTTTTTGATGCATAGTTAACTCAACCAATTGTTAAAAATTGTTATTAATGGTTGTATTATTAGTCACAATTTAACAATTGGTTGAGTCGCCGGTTTTTACCTGTAAGTGCCAGTGATATGAAGTTATTCTTCCTTGTCCACAGTTCTGGTCAGCCTTCGTGCCCTGCGCCACCCAAAACAAGGATGCAGTGCAACTCACCATTGAACAGATCGACGTCATCCGCCGCCTTGTCGAAAAGTATCCTCAATACTTTCAATTCGCTACGTCCGTTACTGGTAGGTAATTTGAATAAGGAGATTTAATTTTGCACTTGAATTAAATTATATTTCATAAACAGCATCCTAGTTTTAAATTATTTTATATAAATATGCTTGTGCTAATAGTCAACCCTGTATTAAAGATATACTGGTAAGAATTAATATCCAAAACATGAAATTCGATATTAGAAATGTATTATAGTCATGCTCGATTATTATAGCCTGTCGGAGCTCATTTCTGTTCATCCTCACGAAACACATGGTACCAGTTACCCAAATAGCACCAAACAAGTCGTCCCACATAGCTCCTACCAGCACAGAATGTTATTTTTCCCCGATAGGCTACTGTCTGCCTATCTAGGAAAGACTGGTTTTCGGTCTGCTTTGGTTTCTTAGAGCCAATTTCACCGCAGAAATTAATCGCGATCAGTTGAAGTTGAACTTGGTTTATGCTCTAAACTGAGTTCCGCTACCAAGTTTGCATTAATCAAAACCAAGTTTTTATTAAACTCAGTTTCTATGAGAGCGGTGAAATCGGCCCTTAATGGCTATTTATTATCAGTGCGTTACTGTACTATTGAACATCATTGCTACATATCGTCGTTCACTAAGTACACATACATTTCTCACAACTTATAACATAAAGAGAAAACCTAACGCCGACCTGTCCATTTTTTTACACCACCTGACAAAGAACCCCGACAGACGTTGATTGAAAACGGTCATTAATACCATCCATCCCCGTCGAATATAAATATCGTTTGTGTTCGGTGTAACGGCATAAAACCTGCTCGATTGTTTTTCCCGATTCCAGCAGAAATATAAATGCAATTTAGTTGTCCTTCAGTTTGATAGATTAGTTCTATTCTAACTGGTGCTATTGACGTTAATAAATATATGGATAACCAAAACTATTTCCTATCTATATAGGTCCATGTCCTTTAACGATGTCGTAGACAGTTCATTGAATTTGTTATTTCATGAAAAGTGACATATCGTAAACCACTGACAATTTCTTTGCAGTATAAAGTCTGTTATTGTGTTAGGATCTTACTCTTTTCAGGAGCATTTTTGATTCACGGACCAAATAATGACTAAGGGCCGATTTCACCGTCTCTCATAGAAACTGAGCTTAACATAACTTGGTTTTGATTAATGCAAACTATGTAGCGGAACTCAGTTTAGGGCATAAACCGAGTTCAACTTCAACTGACCGCGTTTAATTATTAGGTGAAATCGGCCCTTAATGACGAACCGTTAATCTTAAACGTTATGCATTTCATTCTTTACAATTTTTTGTCTATTATTGTTTGCCTTCAAAAGCTTACTAGAACCATTATCACAAAATTAAGTTTTATTATACTGTAAATACGATCCCTGAAAGTATTTACCAAGTAACTACGTGTCAAGAATATTGTCGAAAAAAGAGAACAATGGAAGTACGAAAACAGCAACAAGACAAATCCAGCCGTGTCCAGTTCGATCCAGTTTTAAAGTTACAAATTAGTTTAGAGACGACGACGCCGGCATTCTAATCTGCTGGGATTGTCTTAGAGTAACGAAGCCAGCGTTTTTTTTTTGTATTGGAAATACTCGTCGATATACTTAATTGACATTTTTCTCAATAATAAGGTGCTCGGTGTTTTATTCACCTATTGTCATTACTGAATGACCAGCCTAATACCGTCCTATTGCTAAGGTTTTAGATGCAAAATAACTGTTTTATAAACTATTACGCTTGTATTGTGGTTAGAAACTCATATTTTAAAGACTGTGTCAAAAGCCGCCGTTAAATGCTGTTTATTAATGTATGTACTTGGTGCTTTTTGTACGAGAGAGGCCTCTGTTCCGGACGGGACGGAGTGTTTTCCCGTTACTTATGCTCAGGGCCTTAATTGGCGAAATGGGGGTGTTAATTCACCTCTGCTTACCCCTTCGGGGATATAGGCGTGATTTATGTATGTATGTATGTAATAATAAAACAAGCAAAATACATTGAAGGCATAGAAAACTGTCATTTGAATGATAAACACTATTTGCAGAAGAAAAAGGATCTTTATCTAGTTGAAAAATCGCAATTTGCATGCTACTGACGGAAATACGTAAAAAGAAGTATTTCCGCTAACTGAAAAACATCTTCTGCGCGAGTCTACTGGATTTAATGGAAACGATTCTAGTGTTGACTCGCATAATATCCTTAACAATATTTACGTTTCATTCATCGAATCACTTTTAATATTGTTTGCTTGCATCCAATATTTGAACTCTGGAGATTAGGAAGGATCATTTACATTCATCGTTATTGTAATTTTTTAGATAAAGTTAGCTTTATACTGAACGTACTACAAATAATTTACAATAGTAAATTATTTGATATTGTTATGAACCTTTTTGTTTAATTATGATCGGTGCTTATTTCCTAGTCTCGTGTTTATTGAAACCTGTTAACTTTTGCACTTTAATAAAATTCAAATTAAACTTTTAAAAGGGAATCGCGACTCCACTCACTCACTATTTTCGAAAAAGATTGCTGACTACATCGTTTGTCCCACAGACATCCTGGAAGCTCACAGTGCTCGGCCGCGGAAGATCGCTTCTCTAATCGGCATCGAAGGTGGTCATTCCATAGCCAACTCTTTGGGCGTTCTCCGAAGCTACTACCAGCTAGGCGTCCGCTACATGACCCTCACGCATACCTGCAACACCCCCTGGTAAGCATTGCAGTTTCATATGAGTCCAAATATTTTGCAAATCACTGTGAAAGTTACAAAACATCTCTTAAATCCCAACCCGCTGTAATAATTACTGTTGACATGTTTCCTTCATTATTCTCGCGTCATTATTTCATAATAATAATTATCCATAACAAGATGCAGCATGCGAAAAGTTAATGGATCAATGATACCGTTTGATTAATTAATTGGACCATTAGTTATTGGTGAATTTTTTCCCGTCAAACTACCGCCTTGCGATTTCATGTCATCATAATGAAACAATAAATATCTTACATATGTACTGGCTTATCAACCAATTGTTTACGAAAGCTATTTTAAAAGACTCATTGCTAACTCACTAATTGGCAAAGCGATTATTAATGCATCGCGACATTATTCAAAATTTTAAGACTGTTACTTAATAAGATTAATGATTTTTACCTCTACTGACATCCTAGCGAAGAATACAGTAATAGGGTTGTATACAAAAAAAAATGTACTTGGGTTTCACTTACTCAGTGACACTGAGTACAGAGTGCAACGAAAGCAGCTTACCATTTACGGAATAAATGTTTGTGCTTTTGAAAGTGTTCAGTTAAGTATTTATATTTACTCAAATAGTTTCACCTGAAATATGGGCATAAATACCTGGTTTCAACTGAGTTTATCCTATAATTCAAACGTGTTACAGACAGAATTTACTTATTAGGTACTTACTGTACTTATGGTACGATGATGTGTTTTGGTGATGTGTGTGTGATCAATATGAATTCATTGTTTAGTAAAAGATATTATTAGCGAGAAATGCCTTCTCTCTTTGAATATCTATCTAAACTAAATTTATTATATTACCTAAGTGTCTACATTATTGCCTGTGTAAGAATTTAAAACTAACATTACTATTTTGCTTAGGGCCTGTTTCACAATCGACAAGTGTGTAATAATAATATTCTTCTTCTCCCTGCCCTGTTCCCAGTCTATCTAGGGTCGGCGCAGTATGTTTCCTCTTCCATTCATATCAGGTCAGACGTCATCAAGCCATCCACTCACTTTTGAATCATATCATACATCACACCGTAAAGGTGCTAGTGATGAATGGAATGAATGTATAGAAAAGAGACGGAACGGACCATGTCGAGAGACCGATGACCGGAGAGAGTGATTGGAATGACAACATTCCAATCCATACTGCTCAAAGTTTTGGCTTAGGTTTTACAGCCGGCCGCCTGCCCGACACCAACCCTCTTTGGGTATGCTGTTGTTGGTGGTTTGCCCTCCACCATTCGGGTACCCAATTGGTCTACACCGGGCAATCTCCCTTAGTCGACTTTTACGACACCCATGGGATGAGTCGGGGCTGGCCTATTCTACGTTATTTTTTCGCTCCCAGGCCAGCATAGAAGACTATTCTGTAAGTGTGTATTAGTACATTTGCACAATAGTCTTCTATTCTACCCATATTATTTTATGAATATGGGTAGAATATAAGACTATTGTATACCTATTGTCTACCCATATTATTATGGGTATCAAATTGTGGTCCAAATACTGTTTGCTAATACGTGGCGATGTTACCACTGCCATTACACTTTTAGGTTCATAATTTGTTAAGTAGTAGTTTAACTCAACTTGAATGCTACTTCTTACTCAACTCATTTCTAATATCTAACTATAAATTAACTCGAAAGCTTACACAAGTTAGTAAAAAAATCATTTTGTATCTTATATTATAACATAAAAATCAATCGCGCGTATACTATACATATACCTTAAGTTTTATAGACTACTAAAAGAAAAGTCGGAAGCAACCGTATTACTTTACTTGCAATTAATAACATATCAAAATGTTATGCCACGTAGCCAAGTCAGACTAACATCGAAACGCTCCGTTAGTTTCTAAAAACTCGAAGCTTTTGCGTAACTGCACGTATCCCGAACAAGTGGACCAATAACAGCTTCGGGGCATACCATAAATTCTAGGGACAGTACCAAGCCGTATGTAACCAGGTTTAGCAATGTAACGCTCCGAGCTATGATGTTCACATTTTCTCACTCTGCGCGCGTGGTATCTACAATTTTATAGACAGCAAATTGTGTAAGCCCCTTTCAATTTTATCTCCGAGAAAGGCAGTATTGCTCTTTTCTATTTATTTCCAAAGTGCGGTCTTTGTTCCGTTCGGTTCGGTTTGGCTTGTCGATAGTTTTTTTTTCATTTTGCATTTTGCTAAAGCTTAGAAATAATGCTATAATTGAGAATGTAATCTTTAGGGGTGACATCTGAGACGGAATGAATCTAATTTGAAATATTATGGTAGAATTTTAATTATATTTCATCGCTTACTTAAGTCAACGACTATTTAATTTTAACAGATGCAAATCTCATGTCATCCATCGGTCTCTTCAACGGCTAAACCAAGTTCCGAAGAGCTTAAATTCCTAGTCATAGTTAAAGCTCTTCGGAATCGAGAAGTGAAATTAATTTAGTTTAATGGTGTGTTGAATGTGGCTACTACGTTTGATTTGATTTAGTTGTTAAGCTGACGATTAACAACTGAATCAAATCAACAGACCCAATGACTGTTGTGAGAAGGCAGAAAAATATTAGCATGACCTGAATCACGATTATAAAATATCTGGCAGAGCTTTAAATGTACACAAGATCCACTAAGTACAGTCGAAATGTAGACCCGACTCTAATGTAGATCTTACTTTTCGCTGAAATTGCGGCGTAATATAGACAGGTGCGTTCGGTTTCCCAACAAAATTAGCTTAGTGATTCCACTCCACTACATCACCTCAACTCTAATTGCATTAGAGAGCTTCGGTGGAAATTAATCACAGTAATCCAATATAAAAAAAACATAATTAAAATATAGAACATAGTTTCTTGTGTTAAAGGGAAAGGACAATCAAAAATGTCACTACCTACTGTCTGTAAATAAAAAACCCAACATTGAAATAATCTTAAAATGCACCCTTAATAAAACTAATGAAATGTGTCTATCAGATTTACCTTATTTATGTTATATACATATTTTTTTAAACTAATTTTTAATGTTTATAAGCATAATACATACTTAGAATGAATGACGGTTTTTATCCCCGTAGCAGTGCGTGGGCAAGCTCTGAGATATATTTTTACTTAAGGCCAGACAATAATTTTGACATAAATCCCAACCCGAGCTCGTTAGCTTCCAAGTGCCTCCAACTAAGACGGTTGTGTTGGGAACTGGTACGTACATAAATGTCGGGAATATCACGGTACTTAATATTAGAAATTTCAAGGCACATTAGTTCCTAATATTACGTTATGTAAACTTACGGTAGGTAAACAAAAAAAAAGTTAGTTCCTACTCTGTTCAAATGCATATTATATCGGTTGGTTCATTTGAGCTTATACTATAAATTAGTTTTCTTTGTATTGGGATATTAAATAAAATAAATATGGTATCATCACCAGCACTTTAAAGTCCCCATAATTCGGATTGGTGGGCATTAACACCAGATGCAGATGCTGCTGGAAACAATGCCATGACGTGCCTTCCGAAGCACGCAGGATCTCGAGATAATATAATTTTGGTCACCCATCCAATGACCAGCTTTAACATACATTGCTTAGTTAACGCGATCGCAGGCGAAGCGTGCTAAGTCCCTGCTATATCGAGTTCACTTTGATCAATATTTATAAACTAAAAGCAGTACCTTATTTCAATATTTATTCAAAGTCCTATGACTGGTCCGTGGTTAAATCTGTGAGATTGGATCTTGGAACATAATAAAAGCAATATGCGTCTTATTTCAAATTCCCCGATTCGTGCTGAAGCCCCCGCTGGCAACTAATTAATTCTCATTCCCACCCGACGTCACAGTCCAGTTAGGGGGAGGCAATTAGAATGTTTTTTTATTAGTACAAGACTTGACTTGGCAGCGACCCCGCAGAATAGGGGCAATAATCTTATCACGATCTGCCGGACGAGATTCGGAAAAGGTGGCCCTTTTAATTACGAAGCTGGGTAAATATTGGCGACACGACGGTGGCAACACTCCTGGCGAATATCGAGCAAAGCCTGGCTTTTGGGAGGCTCAAGAGAACAAATGTTATCCAGACGGTGGCTAGAGCTGTGTGATAAGAGAAGCGGGCGCCGCGTTGTGTTAAAATGTAAATGAAGTTAATTACGCTTTAGCAGCCACGTTCATTGACGGTAGGTACTGCTTATTTTAAGACTGCCAGTTACCTGCGTACCACCTTATTCATTTCTAGCTATAAAGTGGATTGCCATCGTCTTTGCGGAAAATTAGGGCACTTGTCCCAATATTCAAAAATCTATTTTAGGAAATTATAAAGTTTTTAGGTATTTATAATAGATTTACATTTATTTATTTTTATTATAACGTATGTTTAGGTATTTTCTTTAGAAATAACCGTCACCTAGTGAATAACCGTGTAATAACCGTCACCTACATGTTGATATTAGCATTTCAATATTTCATTTCAAAATTTGTATAGAATAAATGATTAAAATAGGGAATCTGCTTTAAAGTAACTATGTGATTGAGGGAATGCAGGATAAAGCATGCAACTGCTTTATTTTCATACAATATACAAGATTAATATTTATACAGGCTTTATATTGATAAAATTAATACTCGAATAAGACATATAAAATGGATATAAAGGAGTAAATTTTTACTTGCCAAATTATCGCGCACGCTCATCTCCATCCCGTCATCTAACCCTTAGTAATTCAACACATGTAAATATCACACAGAGAAAATCTTTGGGCCACACAAATGACGTCGCATCTGCTACCCCTCTTGGTGTCTTGACTTAAATGGGATGAATTGTAGACGTTGTACCAAACAATGAGAGACGTGAAGTATTTATTATGGTGATGTCATGGGTGGCGAAAACACTGTTGTTTTTGGCACAATATTTAGCTATTTTTGGCACAACAATAATAGGCGTACAACATTTCTTTATGTTTTAGTTATGTTTACAATAACTTCTTACATTTTTTATTAATAGAGTAACAGAAATTATATGACTCTATTATCATTATAATCACCGTTAATAAATATACCAGTTATCGAAAGCACATACTACCATACGTGCTATCTTTTGAACAAGAAGCAGACCAAATTTCGGTCTACACACTTAACGATTAAATGTATGCATAAAATAAAAGTAGAAATAGAGGAAATACTGCGCCGACCTCAAATAGGATGGGATAAGAGCAGGGTGATAATGATGGGTCACTGTAATTAAAGTCGTTGCGAAATAAAACCTCGTAAAAACGCCAACACAGCCACAAGTCTAAAAAAATATCGCTAAAGAAACACAATTAATAAGATGGGTAGTGTACGAGGGTTGGCATTGCGAAAAATCCAATTTTGTCTAAGCTTGACGTTGACGAAGACATGACAAATACAATCCAAGTCCTGCCTGACTGCACTAGGCAATGTAAATACAATTCACGGTTTGAGTCGGTTTGTGTAATAATAGTAAAGATTTAGTTACTATTTCAAATATCATTGAGTCGCTCATTTTTCAAACTCTAGGTAGAGTTTATTGTATAAAGCAGATTTAAAAATGGGCCTGTCTTGTACCGCTTGTGACATGAAATATTTTTATATATTATCCTGAGATATAATAATTATGAATTTTCAGTAACCACGTATGCATGAGCGGAACGTAACTCACCCTTGATGATTATTTAACGAAATTCTCGCCTCGGAGCTTTTTTGTTTTTTGTGGTCGCCAAAATTGTATTTTTTTTTATTATTTAAGGAATAAAGTGTAGATTGATAGAGAAATTAAATGCATTACTAAAGCATATTTATCAATCATAGAAATGTCTACCACGATTATTTATACTTAAGAAATGTATTCACCGAAACAAAACTTATCACGATAATCCGTTCAGCGTATACAACACAGGGCACAATCCAAATTGAATATTCCAGTATCCCTATGGCAAAATGCCATAAGTCTATATAATATATGTAAATAGTGCCTACTGTATTGGATCGGTCTAGTTGTTTCAGTTTAGATATGTATGTAACAATAATATTATTATGTAAATGTAGTATTACCTACTTTTGTTTGAAATAGACCCAAAGAGGGTTGGTGTCAGACAGGCGTCCAGCTGTAAAACCTAAGCCAAAACTTTGAACGATATAGATTGGAATGTTGTCATTCCAATCACTCCGATTATCGGTCTCTCGACAGGTTTGTTCCGTCTCTTTTCTATACATTCATTCATCACGACCACCTTTCCGGTGTGATGGATGATATGAATCAAAAGAGAGTGGATGGCTGGATGACGTCTAACCGATATGAATAGAAGAGGAAACATACTGCTCCGACCCCAGATTTACTCAGATCAGGGCAGGAATAAGAAGTTTCAAATAGACTATATAACAGCAGATGTCTTGTTACGATAAAAATATCGATTCGTTTTCCAAATTCTATAATCATAGATGCGACTGAGAATCAGTAACTTTTCTGAATGTCATATTTGAAAAGCGATTTATTCCCAATGGATCTGCAAGAAAGTACTAAAATATTTGCTTATCAGTAGGTTTCACTGGTTTCAGACAAACTGTTAGATAGGTGAGGGTTAAGCGATGTGATTTGGAAAGGAAAAATGGTATTTCTCCCTGCAGTTACGTAACTTTAGCAAATAATGAAGCCAGAATTCCAAAGGAGACTGTCTTCAAAATCTAAGTACTACGTAAAATGGTGGATTAACGAATGAAAATAATGGTCCGTCTTTCGGATAATAGTGGACGGACCATTAAATTATGCTATAGAAACTGAACACAGCAATGCGCAAACATCTTACTATTAATGTTATTGTAAAGGTGCTGCTCGAACTTTTCGGCTTAATATTTATTTTACTTAGGGCCTGTTTCACAATCGACAAGTAAGTTGCAAGTAGCTTACATACTTCACAGATCCTTTGACAGTTGTAACATGAAATATAATATGTCAATTGAACTGCAAAGTAAGCTACTTCGAACTTACTTATCGATTGTGAAACAGGCCCTTTACACTCAGAGACGTCAATTAACGATAATGAGTACTGAATGTCAAAAAATGACAATTCAAAACTAGTCTCAATTCTTGTCAGGTCTTTGGTCTAAATATAAATGAAAATTTTTGACATTAAGTACTCATTAAAGTTATTTGACGTCTCTGAGTGCGGCAGGTATTTAATAGTTATGCTTACTTGTTCGTTGCGCAGCGTGTACGGTGTATTAGCAAGGAAAAGGAATAATAACGAATACGAATGAAAAAGCAAGCTATTCAGTCCAGTGAAATCGCTCTGCGAACGCACAATGCTCGCGATCAAAAGACGGCAAATGCACATGCTTTGTCTTCCTTTCCATTTTCTTTTGTCGCACCATTTATTTGTATTGTTACGTTTGTTCCATAGGGCTGATTCATCCAACGAACCGCCAGCAGCCAACGGACTCACCGAATTCGGAGAGGTAAGCAAGGGAAATACGTCTTTATTACCAAGAAATAACCATTGCGCTCTTCAGCAAATGTTTCAAGCAAAAATAGCTTTTAACTGGTAACGGTAAGACACTGTTCTGTTTTCTTTATGGGATGCCAATTTGGATTGATGAGAAGGGAACGTCGAAACTATTCATTTAGTGCTGTATTTTTCTTGTGGTGAAAACGACCCTGCCTAATAGAAGCTTGCAACAATTTCTTCTTGGTACGACATAAATGTGTTTTTTTTCCAAGTTTATGATTAACGAGTTTGGAATCTAATTAGCACTTTTTAAGTCTGAATTTATCACGGGCCTTGTCAAACTTGAAAGAAATTAAAATAACCATTAATCTTACTTAAAAAAAACGAATCTCAACTTAGGGAGTTCTGTCTTGACTTGATATTATGTATGATACTTTAAATTTACGTTATTTTATTATAGATTGAATAAAGTTGATTTTATGGATGAACATAATAAAGTTACGTTAGTATTTTCAATCATTATACAGGACCTTCAAGTAAATTAATTTTTATATTGCAAGTGACAGCCATGAAAACTTATACTAGTTTCCCCATTATGTTTATGTTTATTATCTTAAGTTGTGGGCAAGTTAGGTAATCCACTCACCACGATATAAAGGTTTTTAAATAATATATCCTTTAAAGAAATCTATAACAATTACGTTGAGCACTGTCGTTTGTCTCGGCATAATGTATTAATTTATTCCCAAATCGCTTGTTTTAATGACATTTTTCCATCCCAAGCGCACGGCAACGCTTGCAATTGAAATAAAATACCATGGCCATCACGTTTGAATCTCATTAGCATGATATTAAAATGGCGGGCAGCCATTCGGAGCCAAATGAATCGAGAGTCGTGCCGGATCGGCTTATGTTATGAATTATGACCGTCGAATCGATCCAACCATCTATTCACGAATTCTACGTCCGAAACGAACGGGCATCTCTTTTTGGAAGCTGGCAAGAAAGTGAGATGGAAATAGTCGATTCACGAACATCCGTCGATAAATTTTATGGCTTGAAATAAAAGTTCCAACGGTTTTTACCGTCTGTGTGTAATCGCAATCTGTTTACAATCCCAAGTATACTCTTGAGGGTTTTATTTTCGTTTTAACTTTGTTTTAACGTTACATTATGTCAAAATAATGAAACGTGAAACTATTTAATAGCCGTGTGATGAAGGTACAGAAGAATAAAATTGTTACCACCCCTGCCTCTGTCTTGTTGTTATAATATAACGAGGAATGGGCAAAAGTGTTCCTGTCGCACCATTTAGCATATTACTGCGAAAGTTCCCTGTGAATGGCAATAGGTTCGCCCCTATTACATGGCCTATTACATTGCCCTAGAATAAGCTGGCAAAATGCGAGTGATAAAACACTTCTGCCTACCCCTTCGGAGAGAAAGGTGCGATTTATTTATGTTCTATTTAAAAACATTACCCATATTTTAAAAAAAAAGCTTAAGAACTTTCCGCTGTTGAACTTGCCCATGACGTAAGAGTTTCTTATATAAGGTCACTGTTACGAAATCGCACCAAATTATATTACTGAATAAAATTTTCAGACTTCTTATAATAAATAACCTGGTAGCAAATGGTAATTTCAGGTTATCGCTTTGATGAATTGTTGAAAGATACACTTTTCATGATATTTTAAAATAGCCAATATCGTTAAAAGTTAGTCTTAATGCAGCGGCTTGCGATTGATATTATGATAAAGCACTTCAATTAATAAATAAAGAATTTTCTTTAATATTCTGTGAAAAAATTCATTAAAATTCTAAATTTTATCCACAGCAACCATAGAGTAAATATTTTTTTGAAATAAGAAGTGAAAATATGAATCGGATCTTTGAAATTTCCATCGAATACAAGCGCGTGTTTTATGTACACAAAGATGTGCGAGTATCGCACACCGCTTAAATCACGCCCATTAATCCCCGAAGGAGTAGACAGAGGTGAATTACCACCCACGTTTCGCCAATTATTTAGGTCCCATGTAATAATTATCGAGCACGTAATTCGCAGTATATTGCTAAGTGGTATAAGAGGAAAGATGCTGCCCATTACTCATTGCTGTCTTAACCTTAGCCGCCTTGTACGACACCTACGAGAGAGTTGGGGATGGTGACAATAGTATTCTGCTCTGCCGTCACCATACCGCTTTAATTTGTATGTTATAATATGTATTGTATGCGCATACATCGTTCGCCAAAAGTCACCGAACCACTCTGTTGGTCACATTCTATTTTTAAAGTTTTAATATTCTGATTAATAACTTTGTAACGAATAAAACGTAGGTATTTGCGTTGTTTTTTTGTCCCTATATACATCAACAGGCCTTTGTCGTAATAAAATGAACTCCCAGCAAGTTCGTTGTAAAAATGCGAAGTTCCAGGCCAATTTCTTCGATATCCGTTTATTCCGATGTCAGAAACGGTGGAATTTTGGCAGTTGAATTTTATATTATGTCGTACTAGAACCGAAGTTTGCTCAATCCTTTATTAGTACCTACCTACCTACTCGACGTCGCGTCAAGAGAAACTAAGAAACTGGAATTTGTAACGAAGGTACCAATTTTGCTTCGCTGTGTTGCTTTGAGCCAATTTAAAATATCGGCCAGCAGCCGTAATGCTAACTTTCAATTAGTACTGATACTAGAGCTGAATAGCCAAATGTTGCTGTAGTTCAAACCAAAATCAGCTTTATAAAATGTGACATATATTACATCAATCAAATGGAGCCGACAGAGCCATTTTCCAACATACCAAAATGTCACTATTTGGCTGAAACTTATCAGTCTGTTTCCGGGTTTTATACGCTGTTAGCTTAATTGAAATGAATATTTTTCATTATCGTTTGTGCCGGATCAGAATATCAAATATTATTGATTGTGCGAGACATTAATTTCTTCCTCCTTTTTCGTCGTAATAATTCTTATAAATTATTTACGAAGAATTACTAAAAAGAAGGCTCAAATAATCAGCAAACTATAGTTTTTTATCGCTTTTCTAAATGCGACGATGCGGTAACGTATCTATACTCAACATTCTTACATAGCTATAATAGTTGATTTGTAGAGAAATAGATGAACCCTAATTGCGTCAAAGCCCTCACGTGTCTCAACCCTAGTAGTTGCCGTATGTTGGCTTATGAAAAATTCTACACTGAATAAATATTAAGTGAACGGGCAGAGTATGCGTAACCGCCTTTACCTAAAGCAGATTGATTTGACTTTTTTTTTTTGCTGACGCGACCGCAGCTATTCAATTTTCGCTTTGAGCTGGCGACTGATTTTGGTATAATTAATATAATAATTGGTTGATTTAATATTTACATTTGTAAAAAACGCAAGCGGGGCTAGCTGTAGATCAGTGTCAGCGGTTCTAGTGGTGCAAGATTGATATTATAACGAATTGTTTTAATAACGCGTCATTATTATATTGCGTCGCACAGTTATGACATTATAGAGATGCCTTTACTTTCTTGCTTACTTGGTTGTATTTTAGTAACATTCCTTACATTCTGTTTAGTATCAATCTTGCCCTTATCATCGTAGTATATAATTTCTATGTAATACTTAAAATCAGAATGTCCCAAATGTCAAACTGCCGGTCCTTGAGCTTTAGGTAACCAAATATAGGTACTTGTTTAGCCTGTACAATATTTTTCAATGTGTAAAACTATGTTATTATTTGACATTATATAAATTTTACGAAAAAGGTCAGACAGAAAAGAGGTAAATTATTTTATTTTTATTTTGTAACCTATTTTTTTTTATGATACTAACCCCCGAATACAGAAATGGTACTCAAAATATGAGTCCTGCTTAACATTGAAGTATTGTCAAAAATGTCTTTTTTCCATACAAATTCTGACAGATATTGTCCACTTAACTCTTTAACTAGTACTCAAAATTTGAGTATTGTTTCTGTATTTAGGGGTGTCTTTGTGAGATTGCTTCACTTACTGCCGCGCTCAGAGACGTCAATTAACTTTAATGAGTATTTAATGTCAAAATTTTTAATTCAAATCTAGACCATAGACTCGGCAAGAATAGCTACTAGTTTTGAATTCTCATTTTTTGACGTTAAGTAATCATTAACGTTATTTGACGTCTCTGAGTGCGGCAGTAAAAGCCCTAAAGCGTAAAGCGAATTGGTTACAATAACTAAAAATTCTATCTGAAACGTGTTTATTGTGATGTGACCATTTATGACTTGTGAAACTGTTGTCAACAGAAAGTGGTAAAGGAGATGAACCGTCTCGGGATGATTGTGGACTTATCTCACGTGGGGGAGAACACCACCCGGGCTGCAATCAGGCTGTCTAAGGCGCCTGTCATCTTCAGTCACTCGTCTGTCTACAGCCTGTGCGCGCATAACCGGAACGTTCCCGACGATATTATCCAGTCTCTTGTAAGTTTTCCTTGGGCTGAGGAACTTTCCTAAGGTTCCTTAGGAACGCTCCTGGATGAACGAAAGGAAAGTTCCTTAGGTTAACCGCTGGACGAAGATCGGCAAAGTTTGCTACTGTAAGCTGGGGCCGAAGCCTGTCAAAGAAATGTTATTTTCAAAATTACTTTCATAATAGAATGCGTGATTTGAAACGTTTCAAATTAATAAATGTCCTATGTGCATAAACATAAGAATCGATACTTCACCGAATATTATACCTACGAATTTTAATAATCTTTGTAAGGTTATTTTGATAAATTATGTATATGCATACACAGCAAAATACCGTCACGTTCGCATTATAAAGATATACGAGGGCGGGTCAATAAGTCCGTGACTTTTGGAATAAAAGTTTTTTGATAAATAAATCTTAATTTTTCAACGTAGTATCCCTTGAGCCCTTTACAATTTGTCCAACGCTTCTCCAATTTTTTCATCCCTTCCAAAAATTATGATTTGTCGAGGTTCAAAAAGAGGTTCAAAAAGAGGTTCAAAAAATTCAAAAAGTCACGGACTTATTGACCCGCCCTCGTATATTATTCCAAGTACCTACACGCCATGTAATAGTGCCCAAAATTTGTGAACGCTGGTTAAATACAAAGGGATACAACTCAGAATTGCATTTATACAAACAAATTGCATTAATACAAAAGTAAGTCTTGTTGTCTTAAATTTAAAACATACAAGTTTTTGTTGATTTGCGTCTCTTTTGTATCAAATAAGTGCTTAGTTTGATTATCCTTCTCACATGTTACTATCCCACAATCTACATTTAATAAAAGAATTAAGTTAGGACCAGTTTGTCTTTTCTGTTAACATAAGTACAACAATCAAATATTTTTACTCCAACAGCTATGAATGGAAGAATATGAGCAGAGCCACAACAACATAAAAATAATTCTTGGAATACCTATAGCTCCATATTACGAGAATAGCGCTGCATACTACGCCGCTATTGTTATTTGAAAGCGTTTCAGTTTCAACAAAAGATTCAATAAAAACTTCTCGACGCGGGAAGAAGTCGGCTGGTTTGGTTTCTAGCGAGCTGTGCTTTAAGTTGCCATCTTTTTTAATATTACTTCAAAAGAAATTAAACGTAGCTCGAGTAATTTACTTTTTATATTCTTGCGTTGTATCAATGAAAATTGAACATTCCGAATGTTAATATTTTTGTTTGGATACATTTTGGATAAATAATTTAACATTGTTATTTTGTTAAGAATTATGATGAATTTCGCGCGTTCCGTTTCCGTTTCGACAATCAGCGATTTCCGTTGTTTATGTTGGTTAGTATTGTAGCGCGAGGCCACAAAATATTATTTTTGATATTTTAAATAAATATTACGACTTCCACTCAATACGTATATTTTCTATCTCCTATTACATGTCATTAAAATACTTATCAAAACTGAAATGTCAACTGTTGACAAGGAGGTCTGTTACACCACTCCCCCTCCTGGTTTCTTCTAGAGAAGAAGGTAACTTTCTTTCTGTTATATTTTTTAGGCAATGGCCTTATATCGTTTATGACGTTCTGCGATTTTTTAAAGTCGTCTTGCACTTCAGTTTTTGGACTTTGAAAAAATTCTCCGGGTTGTCGGATAGTTTTTCCATATACCTTTTGCGGTATTGTGTCTGCAACGATATTATTTTTTCCACTAATATGCTGAAATTTTGTAGTGAATTCCGAAATAAATTGTAAATGGCGTAACTGACGAGGAGATGCTTTGTCGTTTCTTTGTTTGAATGCGAATATTAATGGTTTATGATCGGTATAAATTGTAAAATCTCTTCCTTCAACGTAATGTTTAAAATGTTTGATTGCTTCATAAATACTTAATAGTTCACGATCATAGGTACTGTACATAGATTGTGCATTGTTTAATTTTTTGGAAAAGAAAGCTATTGGTTTCCAAGCTTTGTTCTCAAATTGCTGAAGTACTGCGCCAATTGCTGTATTAGAAGCATCTGTAAATAATGCTAATGGAAGATCTGAAATAGGAATGGTTACTATGGTTGCATTTGCAAGATCTTGTTTACATTTTTCAAATGCTTTTTTAGTGTCTTCATTCCATGGTACTTTTCGTTTGTCATTTTTCGTTGCTCCTTTTAAATAATCATGTAATGAGGCTTGAGACTCAGCAGCATTCTTAATATGTCTCCTATAAAAATTAATGATACCAAGAAATTGCCGAAGATCACGGTAGGTTTCTGGTAGTTTATAGTCTATGATAGCTTGTATTTTTTTTGGAATAGGTTTCAATCCTCCTTTAGTTATAAGGTAGCCCAGAAATTCTACTTGTTTAACTCCAAGTATTGATTTTGATAGGTTCATTCGTAGCCCATATTGATCTAGTCTTTGAAATAATTCTTGTAGGTGCATTTCGTGACATTTCTCGTCACTGGATGCTACCAGAATATCGTCTAAATAGGCAAATACATATCCAAGTCCTCTTGTGACTTCATTTATAAATCTTTGGAATGTAGATGGTGCATTGCGTAAACCAAAACTCATAACGTTAAATTCGTATAATCCAAAGGGTGTTGTGATCGCTGTTTTATGTTTATGTTCTTCTGCCATCGGAATTTGATAATAAGCTTTTAAAAGATCAATTTTTGAATATATTTTTGTGTTTTTTAAAATATGTTGGAAATCATCAACTCGTGGTAAGGGATATCTGTCCGGAATGGTTTGATTATTCAAGCGTCTGTAATCTCCACACGGTCTCCATGAGCCATCTTTCTTTGGGATCATGTGCAATGGACTAGCCCATTGTGATTTTGATGGTTGTATGATTCCATTGTTCATCATGAACTCAAATTCTTCTTTGGCTATCTGTGTCTTTTTCCCATCAAGTTGTCTAGGTCTAGAAAACACAGGATCACCTTCGGTTTCAATATAATGTTTGACGTTATGTTTGAAATTACTTGGTAATAAATTTGGTATAGTTATGTCGGGAAATTGTTGTAAAATATCAAAATATGGCGAAGATTTGTCAGTAGTGCTTAATATTTCATTTTCATCAATAGATGTTAGTTCTGCTTCAATAAATAATTTTGTGATTCCATCAATAATTTTCCGAGAATGTAAATCGATTATCAAATTAAAATGCTTCAAAAAATCAGCACCCAATATTCCTCGTTTGACATCTGCTACTACGAACGGCCATGTAAATTTGCGGCGTAATCCAAATTCAACTGTCATGATTCTGATGCCATAAGTTTTAATTTGGGTGTTATTTGCAGCATACAATTTAAAAGAATTGTCGAGTTTGTCCGTTTTGCATGGTGGTATGATTGAGACATCTGCTCCACTGTCAATTAGAAAAGGTATATCTGATTTGCTGTCATTAATAAATATTCTTGATTTGCGACAGTATATTTTGGCAGCGGAATTCGTCGCTAATTCTGTTGCCTTGAAGCGTTTCCCGAATTGAATGAACACGGTTTCTTGCACTTTTCAGGTATGCATTTGTTTCCAAATCGAAAATGATAGTAACAAAATTTGCCATCTGGATTATATTTTCGATTTCGTGATCGACTTCGACTTGCTGATCTTGCTCCATTTGAACGATAATTGGAACGAGAACGTCCTTTATAATCCGTTCGTAAAGCTTCAATTTGTTTTTCAAGTGAAGAAATTTTTTGTATCAAGTCTATGTTGTTGACTGTACTTTGGCTTGTTGACGGCTGTATGTCATTTGCAAATATTTCGTCAGAATGGAAGTCTTTCATTTTATCTGCCATTATTGACAATTTATCTAAATTTTCTTCGGATATTATCAATATATTTTTTATAGAATTTGGTAATTTATCAAGCCAAAGGGATCGCAAAATTTTTTCGGAAATATTTTTGTCGGCGAGTTGTCGCATCTGCCTTAATAGTTGGCTAGGCTTGTTGTCTCCTAATTCTAGTCCTGTTAATAGTGTTTGAATTTGTTTTTCTTCGCTTTCGGTATATAAATTTAGTAGTCTTTCTTTTGCCAAACTGTATTTGTTGCTGTCCGTACTTTTGATGATGTCCCAAATGTTTTCGATAATTTTCGGTTCTAATTGTGAGGTGAGATAATTGAATTTCGTGTCTTCTGATCTGATATTATTAATAGAAAATTGAGCTTCTACCTGGTAAAACCAAATTTCAGGTTTGTTGGTCCAAAACGTCGGTAATTTTATTGAAATTTTTTCTAGTTGTTCCAGTTCTGTATTCATTTTGTTGTATTTGTTCGAGATCGGGGTCACC
The DNA here is from genome assembly GCA_963931975.1 of Cataclysta lemnata. Lineage (NCBI taxonomy): Eukaryota > Metazoa > Arthropoda > Insecta > Lepidoptera > Crambidae > Cataclysta > Cataclysta lemnata. Next base: position 15,317,508 of record OZ008338.1, read on the forward strand.
AATTTGTAGCGCGAGGCCACAAAATATTATTTTTGATATTTTAAATAAATATTACGACTTCCACTCAATACGTATATTTTCTAT